>JARDYH010000003.1:218563881-220963881 GCA_029215795.1 Anniella stebbinsi
TATCTTTGGTTGCATCAATCTAAAATGTTAATGTACATCTAATCCAAACATGTATACCTTTGGGGAGGGCCTAGTTGCAAAGAGATATTTCTAAGCCAGCCACCAAAACGCACATGGCAGCTGCCTCCCTACACCATACAAAATGGCTGAAACAAGAGTATCTTTTCCCTCCTACATTTCATGTGGTGAATTATTATATAAAGGCATAATGCAAAATAGTCTGTGTGTGTGTAATACTTAAAAGTTTACTCAACCACCCCTAAATATGCCATGTGACAGGTTTCCTTAAATATGCAACCAATATCGCTGAAGCACCCTGTGCTTTTCCTAAATGGCATCACAGTCAGGAGGAAACTCATGCCAGCTTCCATTGATTGTGGCAGCTGTGTACCGAAGGCTGCCAAAGCCACATGCTTCCCACTCCCCTTGAGCCTGCTGAACTTCCTCTTTATGAACCAGATGAGATTCTGCAGCAGAGTTAACTGGAAAGGGTGGAGGCAGCACAAAGAGATGTAGCATGAAGCAGCCATCCTAGCCAGCATTATAATCATCCAAACAAATGCCCTTTTCCTTCATTAAACAAAACAGTCAAAGCAACATCATTCAGAGCATGACTGATTAAGGGTCACATAAAGGTATTGCAAGAGAGAGGGCCAACTGCAAGATGGCCATTTCTCCCAGGCTTGAGCAGAAACAGAACACTGGTGATTTTGGCAGGCCACTAACCAGAACACATTACTTAACATCACTATACGCTGCACTGGACTGAAATCCATGAGGTTGCTTTCCATATTAATAGAGGCACAGCCGTGCCTCCATTGTTAAGGGCCGTCAGTAAAAAACACATTCTGCCATGTTAAAGTGATAATTCGGGGGGGGGGGGGTCATTCTAACAGCCATAAAATCGAAAATGTTTCATCAACCTTTCTGAAATTTACAGGTGCCAGAAAGAAATGTTTGTTTTACATTACCTGATAATTTCAAGAAGATTGGTGAAAGATTGAGGGAAGGAGAGCAGTTTAAGGTAGAAAAGGAATACAAACCTCTCTCCCTGCTTTTGTAAAATTTACTTCCGGGTTAAGACTTTTTGTGCTCTCAATTTGCATAATTTCTAGAGCCTTATTAACTAATCTAGTGGTGAGGTCTTCTTCCTCCTTGACTGTAGTTGATGGAAAGCTTTTCGTTTTTAAAAAATTCCCTTAGGTTGACTTTTAAGGACAATTTAACCTCTCATTCAAGTCAATGAGGCGGCCATCTTCCCTCATAACGCGACACTGACACATGCTCAGTAGCGTCGCTCTCCCCCCTCCCTCCTGCCTTAGAATGTGGGGTGGGTGAATGAAATGGCCGCTGCCTCTATAGCACAGACCTTTTGAGTGAAGAAGAAGAGTTTCTCTTTTCTCTTCTGGAACATGCATTCCTTTGGCTCTGAGAGTATTTTGGGCTATCTTCATAAGGCCAGTTTGCTCTTTTGCTCCCTGGTGAAGCAGGGTGTGGTTCCTCTGGATCCATGACAACCTGATCTTCAGATCTCTCCTGGGAATAGGTGGCTATACCTTTCTTTCTATCCCCCCCACCCCATACACACACAGTGCTCCTTCCCTCTTTTCTAAGAGTTTGGTCCATACTGCTATAAGTTGAAAGCTTCAAACACTTCATTTAATTAGTTTGGGCCGGTGTTAAGTTTTAAGTACAACATTGAAACCTTTCAAAGTGCTTCTGGGCCTACAACATTGGTTTCGGCCTAGTCACCCTGTTTTTCTAATAAGGTTTAGAAACAGTTGAGCTGTCGTTTATTTTGCATAGTGTACACAAATGGATTTTCTTTCTAATCCTTTCAGTCTACACTGGCTCCCTCCTTGATGTGTTTTTGGATGCAGACAAACCCTTTTTTGTTCCAGCAGGCCTTTGGCAAATAATCTGGACCTCTGTCTATATCTTTGACTTTTAAATTGTTATCTATTTAAAATGTTTAAAATGCTTTAATATTGAAAAGTATTTAATTATATTTTTAACTTTTGTATATTTAGGCTGACCATATGAAAAGGAGGACAGGGCTCATGTAACTTTAACAGTTGTAGAGAAAAGGGGATTTCAGCCAGTGTTATTTGTATGCAATTAGTCCCTGGTGAAATTCCCTCTTCATCACAACAGTTAAAGTTGCAGGCACTATACTAGAGTGACCATATACAAAAGAAGGCAGGGCCCCTGCAACTTTAACTGGTGTGATGAAGAGGGAATTTCACCAGGGACTAATTGCATACAAATAACACTGGCTGAAATCCCCTTTTCTCTACAACTGTTAAAGTTACATGAGCCCTGTCCTCCTTTTCATATGGTATATAGTATATTCCTATTTATAGGTTTTAGCTGTATATGGCCCCCTCCACAAGGATTCGCTTTTGCGCCTGGTTAAGTGATTATGCGCTTCATCGTTGAAGCACATTTACGCCTAATACCTCTGCACGAGAGGCAGGCAGGGAGAGGGGAGGGGGGAGGCAAGATCAAACCCCAGGGAGGGACGGAGCGGGGAGGGGGGCAGCTGATGCAGGACGGCTACATCGGGGGCCGGGGGCGGATCAGCCCAGAAAACTGCTGCTGGCTTCCAAAGAGTGACTGCAGGGGTGGGCGGTGTGCAGACCCCCGGAGGCAGGAGCCGATCTCGGCCAGGGAGCAGCGGAGGGGGCAGTGAGAGTCCTCCGCCGGCCTTTCTCTCCGCAAAGGCAAGAAACCGGGGGGGGGGGAGGGGAGCTGGGAGGAGTTGTCACTGCTGGATGGGGAGCGTCTCCTTCCCGGTAGGGGGCGGCGGCGGCGGCGGGGAGAGGGGGGGGCGGCAGGGCAACCCCTTCTTCGGCCACGCGAAGCTCTCCCGCGCGCGCTGGCTGCAGCTGAGGCTGTGCCGGAACCGGCAGCCCTTAAAGGGCCGGGCGCGCCTCAGCGCTCTGCTCCATTGCCTCCCTGCGTGCCTGGCTGCTTCGCCCTCCCCCGCCGGAGGGAGGGAAGGAGGGGCTGGCCTAGGCTGGCCGGGGTCTCCCCCTGCTGTCTGCCGAGGGACGTGGGCAGGAGAGGAAGGCAAAAGACGGAGCCAGAGGAGCCGGCTAGGGAAGCCAGGAGCCGAGTGGGGGAGCGAGCAGCAGCAGCAGCAGCAGCACATCCCACCGCAAAATAAAACTCGCTATTTAACGTGCATTCGATAATGCGCACAATCGGAGGGATAGCGCGCCTCTACGCCCGATTTGCGCTCCCTCCTTGTAGAGGTAAATTTTTTAAAGCGCCTTGAAAGAGCTTTAAACCTCTCTTGTAGAGGCAGCCTATGTTTTAGTTTTGTAAGGCTGCCCTGAGGCCCAGCATTGGGCAAAAGGCAGGATACTACCACTACTACTACTACTAGTAGTAGTAGTAATGTTTCAGATTTCACTTCTGCATCTGATGTTCTTTTGCATTTACTTTTCTTTATAAACCATTCATATCTTAAGACTTCTTGTGTGGCATGTTTTCATTGGTTTAACAAGTTAAAAGGGGTATTCACTATTTTCATGCTTATGTTATAAAATCCATTTTCAACAGGCCTAGTAACTTCAAGAGTAACAGAGTTGGGGAAAATCCTCAATCTCTTTGCTATCAGAGGCACTGAGTAAGGGACCCCTAGAGATAATTTAGACTGACCCCAACCACAAAACACTATTCCCCCTTCTGAAGAGATCTAGACCACAGACTACTAAAGACAAACAAAGTAGCAGGCCATAATAACAGTTCTCATGTGGCCATTTGCCTTATGAGGCAGGTACTCTGCGGGCTACCAAATGGAGGGACTAACAGGCCATAAAGTTGCCTGGCTGGATCTGCCAGAAATCCACCCTCAACACTCCTGGAAGGTCCATGTTCTATAGCACCTGCTGTCAGATGAACTTGAGGAAATCCCTCCCTGCACTCCTGGGTTTAATTTACTGGCTTCCCCTGGCTGGACCTTGCAGGAAACTATAGGGACAGACAGAGCAGGCATTCATAGCACACATAGAATTCTAAGACTGGCAAATCTAAAAGCAAGTGTGTTGCTTTTCAAGAACCAAGGAAATTCAATGGGTCTTACTTTTGAGTAAATATCTAGGGATGGAAATGCAGCCTGTGCAAGAACTGAGTAGGGTGACCATATTTGGGAAACCAAAAAAGAGGACACCTAGTGGGTGGCAGGAAAATGGCTTTCTGGGGCCACCTTAAAGTCCCCAATAGGAGCGGAGGAGGGGAAAGCATGTCATTCTCACCCCACCCCACTGCTCCAATCAGGCTTTTTTCTATAATGTCTGGGAATGACACGTTTTTCCCTTTTAAGACCTTGATTGGAGCAGTGGGAGAGAATGACACACCTCCAGAAAGCATGTTATTCCCCCCTGCCACGCTAGTGGTGGCCTTAAAAGGGAAAGTGTGTAATTCCAGGTCATTATAGACTATTGCATAAAATCCCCCCTGACACCGAGGATAGAACAAAAACCAGGAGAAATCTGGGGAAATCATGACAGTTTTTTTAAAAAATGTATTATTGCATTTATATCACACCTTTTTTTTCTGCCAAGAAACCCAAGGTGGCATACATAATCCTCCTCCTCTCCATTTTATCCTCACAACAGCAACCCTGTGAGGTGGGTTGGGCTGAGAGTCTGCAACTGGCCCAAAGTCACCCAATGGGTTTCCATGGCTAAGTGGGGAGTAGAACCCAGATCTCCCAGCTCCCAGTCCAACACTTTAGCCACTAGGCCACACCCTAGTGGTCACCCTAGAATTGAGCCATGCCAAGTTGGAAGCAGATCGGTTTGTGCCTTAATTTTTAGGATAGTTTTTTTAAAAGTTTGACTTCAAATTTTTTTTCTAAAATTCAAGGCATGAACCAATCTGCTTTTAACTTGGCATGGCTAAAGCCTTACTTAAGAGGTACCATGGTGCCAAGTTTCATCTCTTCATCTTTACTTTCTTTTTTTTAAAGTACTTCTCAAGGCCCTAGACCCCAAAGAGGAGTATTGGGTTTGAAGTTTAAAAAAAAATCCTAAAACTCAAGGCATAAACAGATCTGCTTCCAACTTGGCATGGCTCAATCCCTACTTAAGAGCTACCATGCTGTCAAGTTTCATCCCTTTATCTTTAAAAATGATGGAATTGTAAGCATTTTAGTTAATTTTAAAAAATTAATTGAAGTTTTAAACATTTCTAAAAATCAAGGGATGAATGGATCTGTTTCCAACTTGGCATGGCTAAATCCCTTCTTCAGAGCTACCATGGTGCCAAGTTTCATCACTTTATCTTTAATTTCATTTTTAAAACTTGTACTGCTCAAGGTCCTGGACCCCAAAGAGATTTCTGTTTGAACTTTAAAACATTCCTTAAAATCAAGGCATGAACGGATCTGCTTCATACTTGGCATAGCTATATCCCTACTTAAGAACTACCATGATGCCAGGTTTCATCTCTTTATCTTTAAAAATGAGGGAGATGCAAGCATTTTGGTTGATTTATTAATGTTAAAAGTGAGTTCAACACATAACACTAGCTTTGATTTTATATTGGATGTCAAGATGGTATAACATCCTGGCTGACGCTGGCTTGGTTGTCAACTGTATAATATCCAGTCATCCATTACACAAAGCCATGAAATTCATTAAACAAAAAACCTACGGTTTACAAAAACAATGTTAAGGCTCTACAGATTCCAACCAAGCACCAAAAAGCAGGGAAATTGGGAGTTAAGGCTCACAAGCCTTAACGCCACATCCTCCCTAAGGAGGCAGAAAGTGCAAGTGAAATTCTCATTCTCCCAAAACAGAGAAACCATGAGGACAGGGTGGAGAATATGATATGCAGAGGTGACTGTGGAGTTGTGGAAAACTGATCACGAACAACTTAGGGCCACCTACTTCTCTTTTTTTGTTTAGAGCAGCCCTTCCCCAATCTGGTGCCCTCCAAAGGTGTTGGACTACAACTCCCATCATTGCACCCAATACCGCACTACCTTGAGTAGTGTATTTTCCACTTTGTATTGTAATTAGAACATTTACTAATCACAGGTAACTGAAAGAGCAGTAATCAAGTGGCAACTAAGATATACACCACTTTGGGTCTGAAAGATACCAGGGGTTATATCCATTGGTGTCCTTCTACTGATGGAAGCAGTTCCACCAGTGAAACCAAAAGAGGGGCAATTCCCTTTTCCCCTGCAATGTCCCCCCAGTTCCTCAAAATCTGCTCTAAAACCCTCTGAAGCAGATTTTCAGGCAGTGTGGAGGGCTGTAGTGGCGAAGACAGAGGGAGAATGTCCCATCACACTAGCCGACATCTGCTAGCATGACATTAGGTTTAACCCCAGAAGTCTAGAACTGCAAATTTGGTAGAAAGATCCAAGCATCTTACTATTTGTACCATCATGAAAGTTCACCATAAGAGAGAGCCACTTTCATGCTATCTACTGTACTTTGGTGCCACCATTTCAACTGACCAGAATGGGGTACTGCAGCTAATTCAGAGAGCATACAGTGAAACAAAGGGCCACTGGAGTTTCACCTGGCCAAATAAGTCCTACTCAGTCTGAGCAATTTAGATTAATCGATACATAACTTGTGTTATGGCTATGCTGATTTCATTTAATCATGCATACAATGAAAGCTGGCTTATGTGGAAGTACAATAGATGCCATAATGAACCATGAACTGTTGTTGTTGTTTTTCATTTTCCCTTTTCCTTGCAGAGATGGAGACAGCCGAGACAACGAGGCCATGTTTTTCCTAATTGGTGCCTGAGAAAGTTGGAGCAATGAAGTGAAGTCATAACATAAGCTTTTACACCCAGAATGCTGAGATAATGCTGGTTGCTTGGAGACCCTAAGGGCATAGTAACCTCTGGGACAGAATCAAAGAAAAGGATACTTGGGAAATGAGAAGGAGAGCTATTCATTGAAACCTGCTTGCTGTCTTGGATGGACTGCTTGTTGCTAAGTTTGAAACTCATGGGACTTAGAATAGAGAGTAAATGACATGAGGATTCACTATGTGATTCCATTTTTAATATTTTAATATTTATATCATTTTTATAGAGATATTATTCTATTTTTGTACATAATAAAAGAGCTCTAGTGAAAGAACATAATTCACTTTCTTTTCTTTATTGTCTTATTAACTACCTTTGCATAAGGGTGATTTAAATTGGCAGAGGATTTAACAATCCCAAATTACAGAGGGTAATCCAATCCTCCAAATTTGGGGAGTCAGGTTATTCAGCAAACTCATACATCTCTGTACAAAATAGATCTGTAGAGAACTTGTAGCTTCGGGTAGGGGCCTGTATAATAGTGCAAAGCCATCCCAACCTTCAAATGTGGAGGATCATCCCTCACCACTGGGTAATCCCTCCCTTCCCTTCCACCATTAAACTACACCCCTTTATTTAACATATGCCTTTCCCCTTAAATGACTGGCTATTGAGACAAAACAGATCGGAGGTGTCAAAAAAGTAAACAAAGATAAATGGTAATTTATTAAAAAGAAAACAAGAAAGCTTATTATTTTAAGGATGTGGCTACTACTTTTAAAACAGAGCTTCTACACAGTTACTCTTGCCACTAATCAAGTGCAAGAACCCAGTTCCTGTCTATAACCAACCTTAAGTCAGTTCCCCTATCAAGCTCCACCCCAGTTAATTCACAGGCCTAACATGAGGGCTTGGAAGTCAGTCTTCTTTCTGGTCAGTTTGGCTTCCACGTGGAATCTTCAACTCTGTTCTCCAGGCTTCTCCTGTAGTCTTCCATCTGGCCCAGCAGCTGCTCAATCTCCAGACCACCGCCATCATTTGTCACTCAGGCTTCAGCTCCTTCCTCCGAAGGCTGGAGTCTTCCTTTCCCCACTTGCAGACTTTCTTCAGTTTCTGCTGCACATGCTCCCAGTTTGGCCTCCTGGTCTAATAGCTGCTCTTCCCCAAGGCTGATGTCTTCTTCAGGCTTCCCAGCTTCTCACAAAGATTCCTTCTCAGGCAACTCTCCAATCAGACTCTTCCTGAGAGACTCCCCTGTCCAGCCAATCAGCTTTGGGGTGTCCAACATTCCATCTCCTTATCTCTGGGTAAACATCTGACAAATGGGCATCACTAGAATGTTCAATTATTCCTTGATATAAATTTCAATCCTACCTTCCCATATACATGGACATAGGGGTGTGAAAGGGGTAAGCCAGGTGTGCCCAGGCACACCCAAATGTCTGAAGCAATAAGCACTGTATTGAGGGGGGCATTGAGTAGGGATCCAGAGGGGGATCCAGATACAGTGCGAGAACAGTCCTCCGTCTGCTCTGCTTTCATCCCTATCTACGCTACTGCTTTAAAATGGTTTAAAACGGTTTATAACAGTAGTGACAACTGTTGGGGCCCAGGACACACTCCATATACAGTTTTCAAAATGTTTTCAAAGTGTTATATCCTGCTTGGTGTAGATAGGCTACTAGTGGTAACAGTAACTTCCAAATTCCCTGCACATTATATCTACAATGTAACTCCCCTCAGGCATAAACCTCAAGTACAAAACATATGTTTTTCTTTTATTGTTAACCCATTCAGACCATCAGTGGTTGAAATAAAACATAACACTTTACCTCAGTTTCTTCACAAGATCAAATATAAGACATTTGTCTCTGCATAATAGAGATGGATGACCTTCCCTCCCTCAGCCACCTCATAATTAATTTGTTTTTTCTACGCTTTCCTGGAGCATTCTTCAGAAACATATGGTATTCCCAAGCTTTGCCTGAGAGGTAAACAACAACAACCATCAAGCTCAGGTATTTGCCATAAGCCCTCTGTAAAGGAACAGAGCTGTCTTCTAATTTTGAATATAGATTGGATGTTAAAGGGTTAATTATTTTCTCTGTTTTTGCTGTAACAAAAAATTCAAAAAGTTCAGGCATAGGAGGGGACAGAAGTTTCAGCTACAGGTCAGGAGCCTTGTTTAGTTTTTGGGTGCAGAAATATCTGCTCTGACAGAAAGATTGGTTTCAGTTTGCACACTGCAGAAGTTTTTGCAGAAATATTTTCAAGGAGCTTATCAGAAGAAATTTGGGACAAAGATGAGCATTTCTGATTGCTCAAGAGTTACAAGAGGACCAGCTACTTTGACATAAACAGTTGTGGCCAATTAGGGTAGTATCCAATAGGGGTTGTGCACCCATGGCGAGCTGTGCTGGCCCCAGTCCATGCTGCCTAGCTCTGACAGCCCAAGTCCATGCATGGCCCCTATGGCATGTGACCACAGTAAAGTGTTTCTGGGGCTAAGTCCTGACATGAGAGAAAACACTGGTTTCTGGATGCAGCAGGTTGTGCCCCTCCAGAAACAAGCATTTTTGCTCAGATCAGGGCTTGCCCATGGGCTGGTAGAGCTGGGAGTGTACAGACTGGGGCCCAGTGTGGCTGGCTGAACATGCACTTCCCCTATTGAATACTACCCTGATTGACCTCAATGTATTATAAGTTAAAGCTACTGGTGCTCTTGTAACACTTGAGCAATCAGAAATGCACCCCCCATTGGATACTACCCTTAGAGTTTTTAGAAAGCAGAAGAAGGCTGAAATAGAAAGTACGGAAGGAAGGGGGGATCTGAAAGAGAAAGAAAATCAGAGATCTGTTTTTTGGGAGAATCTGAATGTTTGGGAAAGCTGAGAATTCTGACAGTAAGATATTTCCGAGAAGAACGATGAGAAATTATGAGAAAATAGGGACCTAGTCTAGTTAGGAATTAGCTGGATGTGTTTATCCTACTTATTTTCCTATGCTCTTGCTCTTACATTTTTGTTTTGTGTTTGTGTGCTGTTTAGATGTTTAAAAAGTTTTAACAACAACAGCAGCAACAGCAGCACTTTTTCAGTAAACTTTTTAAACTGTGTTGCTTAAACTATGGCTCCTCCTTTGTTGTTGGATTACCCCATCCCTAAAAACCAAACCCCACATTACCTAAAGATATTTACAAGAGACCCAGAGAGTTTAAGGCTGTTTGGTGGAGGCAGCCAAGATTTCCAAGTGGCGGCAGTGGAAAAGTTCCATTAAGGGAAGGGCAAATAAGAGTGGGGTATTCTATTTGGACCAAACTCTCTTCCACTCATGGGCCAGGGCATAGCTTATCCTGTAACACAGTCACTGCCAATCCCACCTTTCCCAAGTTAACGTATCCTTGTGACAAAAGAATAACTAGAGAGCGGTCAGTGCAGACAGGAGAAATATTGTAGAGTTCTTCCTTAAGGCCTAGATGCTTCTGAACAACCTGGGATGCATAGAAGATTTTGTTTCCTCTTCATCCCAGCCCAAGTCATTGAATTTGGAGACATATGAAATGACAATTGGGAAACGACAGTGCTGAGAATATGCAGGGCTTAATGATGAGGCCTGCAAGGCATCTTCTGTCACCAGCAAGCTCTCAGTGTTGCTTCTCTCCCACTGTCCCAAGAATACATTTGCGGACTGATAGCTGCTGTCAAAATAAACTACTTGCATAGCAGCCAGCCCTCAACTTTCCTACTTTGCCTCCTGTAGTAAGCCTGTTTAGTTCTGACTGGCCTTTTGCTTGCCCAGCTCTGTGTTGCCTGGGTGTCCAAATATTTCTAAACCAGGATGGATGGTGCTATCAATATATATTTATGTAACTGAAATCGCCACAACCTTACAAACTGGAAATGGCTAATTTTCAAAGGCGGCTTTTAGGCAGCAATAGCAATATAATGCAATTCAATATATTATCCATTTCAGAAAATGAACAAAAATAGATACAGTGCATTAACAAGACATCAAAGCAAGCTCTAATACTTTGTCTAAGGATGAGGAATGAGGGGGCTCAGCAAAGGAAATCAGCTTGTACAGCCAGGAGATTGAAAGCCCTTTCCGTTCCTTTGCTGGAACTCCAGACAATCAAGGGAGTGGTTCAATTTAACTACAAAAACTAGTGACTCTTACAAGTCCAAAAAGAAAATTGGAGTTGCTCAGAAATAAAGTGTTGCATTTATTAAAAGGATTTCAGGGAAGACCAGTCTTTGCCCTGTGTTTTTGGTATGACAGCAAGTACTGATTGGGGAAGGGAGGGAGGGAGAGATCCAGCTACACTCTGGACTTTCATTCTAATGTTGCTGTTCTGCCGTTTTTGAAATAGAACCTTGCAAATTCTCAAAAATCTACTGCTTAGAAAGTCGTTGGCATTACTTCCTCCTTGTAGTGACAGCTGGGCACTCAACCTTAAAAACAACAATATTGCAGTGGTTCATAACTAACTCTTCATTCATCTGCCTCTTAAGCACTAATAACACAGGTATTACAGTTGCCTCAGCTATGTCTCGAATCTTCATCTCCATGCAACGGCGCTTCCTCCAGGCCGAGCTGAGCAGTTTCTAGTCCTGCGCCGTAGATCTGCCCTAGAAGAAGCCCCGGATTGCCCGGGGGAGGGGCTGGAGGAAGTGTGCTGAGGAGGGGCGACAGTCTGCCTCACCCCAGGGGGAAGTTTCCTCGGCGCCGCCCCAATGGGACACCTGAGCTGGACGCCCTCACTTCCTCCTGCGAGGTGGCGCGGAGCAGCAGCGGCGGCGGCGTTAGCGACATGAGCCCAGGTGAGTGTCGCCCATGAGGGGCTTGGCGCCCGGTGCTTTGAACAGGGAGGAGGGGGAGCGAGCGAGCGCTGGGGTGGAAGCTTTTTGCTCCTTGGGTAGCCTGATGCCTTGCTCTAAAAGATGGTGTAGGGCTCCGGATACCATCATCCCCAAGGATGATGGGGGTTGTAGTCCAACACCAACTAGGGCGGTTTGGGCATGTTGCTGGGGACGATGGGACTTGAAGTCCCCCTTTGGGTGGCCATTTTGGACCTGGATTTTGGTTTCCAAAATCTGGTCACCCTATCACAACTGTTAAAGTTGCAGGGGCCCTGCCTTCTTTTGTATATGGTCACTCTAGTATAGTGCCTGCACCTTTAACTGTTGTGATGAAGAGGGAATTTCACCAGGAACTAATTGCATACAAATGACATTGACTGAAATTCCCTTTTCTCTACAACTGTTAAAGTTACAGGAGCCCTGGCCTGGATTTTATCTGATCACCCTACATCAATAGTCTTCTCCAGGAATTTGTCTAACCCCCTTAAAAGACAGAGGTTGAGTTAAGCTAGTCTTTTCACATAGCACTTGTTTACTTTCTGATCAAGGTGGTGATGCTGCAGAAACCATATAAATAATGGGTGAGTCTCATTCCTCCATGGGTAATCTTCTAGAGGCCACATACCAGCAGTTTAGCAAGAAAAATATTATTTTTTCTGATCTACTCTTGCACATAGCCTGAAAGAGAGAACATAAGCAGCTGAGGTTTTTCCTGTTGTTTTATCTCCATTCTAGATAAATATCTAAATATCAGGCTCTGCTAAATATCAGGCTCTGTGTTAAAGACACAGAAGAAGGCCAGGAAAGAAAGGAATAGCACGCCTAGTACCTAAGCAGTCATTTTAGAGCAGAACAGAATCATAAGTGGTCCATGTGCTTCTTTTAAAATTTCCTTCTCCATCTTAGAATAACACCTTAGAATAATTTGCAATCAAAACTTTGAATGCCTTTGCCCTGTAACAATAGCTAGAAAGAGTTAGCAGTGAAACAGAATCCTTATCAACACCTCTCCTGGAATGATTTCATCAGTAAAATAACTTTCTGCAGCAATGCTGTTCAAAAACCTGGCCCTAAGCTAACAAAATCACAGAAACCATAAAGCAACATTTCTTGAGGATGTTATTAAAGTATCACAGACACTGGAAACAGCACAAAATGTCTTAGATTGCTTCATCTGATACAAAACTGACATGTGCAAAACAGCATGGAATGCAGACTCTCTTTAACTGAAAGTAAAAGCATTTTACAGAACAAATGAATCTTGAAATAATCAACTATCGAACCAACTGAAAAAATAAGCAAAAAAATGGTGATCAATTCAAGAAATGTTCAGGCACTGATCATTAGATGTGCAGTGCAATCCTTTGCATGTTCACTCAGAAGTAAGTGTTCAATGGGTTTGTTTCTAAAGGACAAAAACAGATATTACTTTAAATGTGTGTCTAGCTACTATGCCTCCTCACCACCGCTCATTTTTACTCTATATTAGGTGTATGGGACTCTAGCATAGCAGGTAGGGGAGATCTGGAGTGAGTCCCTAGCATGGCAGGAAGGGGAAGATTTAAGATTTGGATAGGGGCCCTGCACCTACTCTAGAGGTAAAAAAATAATGAAAAGAAGCCATGCATTTAAAATAATACCTGTTTTGTCCCTTAGTAAGTGTACTTAAGATAAAACATTCATATTAGGGACTAAAATCCAAAGACCTCAATCAGACTTACTTCTGAGTAAACATGCTTAGGCTGACACTGTAAATATAGGAGCTGGAAAAGTATCAAAAGTTAAAGCCCAGTCCTATGAGTTGGTATGGTGAGGTGGTGGTACCATCAATCTGGCCCTACAAGGATTTGCTTTTGACTTCAGTGGGATGTAAACTGCATTACAGAATTGAAAATGTACCTAAAGAAAAAATAAGTTTAAAGTTACTAGTTATATACAACTATAAATGCTGGCTGGTACAATTGCAAAGCTGAAGTAGCAACTGTTTATGAGTGCAAGACCCCTCTAGATGGATTCCGTTTCACGTCTGGTTAGCCGATTATGCGCATATTCACTGAAGCGCTTTATCGGAAATGCTTGTATGCAGGAGGTAATTGAGCACTCAGCTGGTGACCTTACTGGTTGTTTCAAATGCGCTTTACAAGTAGTTAATGCGGAGAATCGCTTGTTCGCATAGTCAAAATGCGCTTTAACGGCAGGAGCAAAATAAAACTCGCTATTTAACGCGCATTCGATAATGCGCATAATCGGAGAGAAAACGCGCCTCTATGCCTGATTTGCGCTCCATTCTTGTAGAGGTAAATTTTTTAATGCGCCTTGAAAGAGCTTTAAATGCCTCTTGTAGAGGCAGCCTAATTCTTCAACGTAGCTAGACATATGCCTACAGACACCCATTTCTGTGTGCAAAAGTCCATGAGCTGGCTCCGGGTAATTGCTCTAAAAAGAATTCTTTTTTAAAAAAATGAGATAAGTGAAGCAGTTGTTCCAGCATAAATTTGAGGAAATCTGCCATGAATTATGCTGGATTTGACTGTTTCTAGCAAGTAGTAGCAAATTGAAATTGGTGATATTTATAGAATTGGACAGTTATAAAAGACATGAGCCATCCCTCTTCCTATGTTAATCAGAAATAACATTTTATTCCAAATAATCCAGCAACATCTAGCCATAAAAATCAAATGTAACCAATGATAAAGAATCGTTAAATGTCTTTAAGACAAAATTTCTCAGCCTGGAATTTTTAAAAGTAATAAATTTGTATGTGTTGCTTTGTATAGCCTCTTTGTCCTGAATTTATTTTACAACATTCACAATTGTGACTAAAACATGACAATATGGCAAGAATTCACACCCCTGGACTCTGCTTGATAGTGCTGGACTAAAAATTTCCTTTATAAGGGCACAATCCTGTGTATGTTTAAGACGCAAAGAAGTCTTACAACTCCCAGCATTCCCTAGCCAGCTGTGCTGTTTGGGGAATACTGGGAATTATAGGACTTTTTTCTGTCTAAACATACATAAGGACTGCAGCTTAAGTATCTTAATGTGTCTTTGATTGACAGTGGGGGTTCCTTCTTTTGGCAAAAGCTTTTTATCTGCTGAATAGCAGCATCTACATGAATTGGTAGGGAAGGGAAGTGTGTGTGTGAGAGGGAGAAAATACAAACGGTCATTCCATCAATAAAAAGGTCAGTACCTCTCATATGAGCTTTCCCTTGATGATTTTAGAGGAAATGGAAAGGGGACGGGGGAATAACCAGATCATTGGGGAAATGGTGACAGATACCATCTGGCTTTCACAGATGGGTCTGTACTGCGGGTCTACTATATTGCAGCTTTTCTCACCATCCTTTCTCACACAGGAATTTGAGGCAGATAAAGATACAGAAACAACAGCAGCACAGAGCATATTTTTGCATCTCACACAGTTCCCCCTGACATCCACGACCAATTTACTCAATCATCATTATCTCATGGTATTGTTTTTACAGGACTTAGGTTACAAGTAGGAAGCGCAAATTGGAATGTTGCTCCTTCACAAAATTCTCTACACACAGAAAACTAACCTCGCTGTCTCTTTGACATGCTACTTTTCTATGCACAAGGCAACCCTTTGATTCCCATCCTGAAGATGCAAACCAGCAAAGGTTTTATCCTATAATTCTGCAGTGTAAACTAGGTCTCAGATGATAATGTTTCGTTTCAGTTGCAATCCTGTCAAATAAGTCCCATGAATTCAATGGTATTTACTTCTAAATAAACATTAATAGGATAGCATTGGAAAAGAATTATCCTAGAAATTCAATGATAAAGAGTGCAAACCTCATTTTGATAAAGACTGTGAATGGTTCATTTATACATAGTCAGAAAGAATGATACACACAAAATATCCTAAAAATTATAAACACCAGATAAGTTAAATATCTCTACTGATTCCATGGATTCGGAAGGAAAATGTGTTAGCTTGATTTTTTTTTTTTTTAAAAAAAAATTAAATTAAACAAATAGGGTTACCAAACTGGAAGCATCCCAAAACCTGACACTCACAAAATGGTCTGAAACGTGTTGCAATTGTTTTCATTGGATTACATATCATTTTGTCTTCCCCTTTGCATTTGGGTTTTTTGGCATGACTCACAAAATGGGGCTTGGTGATATCACATAGTTTCCAAGTCTTCAATGATTCAAATTTTAAAAAATCTGCTGTGACGTAGAAACCTGACTTGTAATCAGTCGTGGCACTGCTGTTTTACTGCTTATTGTTGTAATGTTTTTAAAGTATTTGTTATTTTATTCCGCTTTTATATTGGCTTTTACTATTTTATTGTATAATATAAACCACTTGGAAATCCTGGATGTCAAGCGGTATAGAAGCAGCTTAAATAAATTAAATAAATAAATTCTGGGGAAAGGGATGGATTCCTGTGGGGAACATTTACATTAGCATTGCATTAGGCAAATACTTGAGATTGGTAAGCACCAATAAGAAATTCCTGTAACCCACAACCAGAACTACAAAATATAAATATTTTTATCAGTAAAAAATGTGCATCTTTTAACAAAAACGTGGAAAATGTGGGGGCAAGAAAAAAACATTGCTTCGCCTTTGGTGATACAGCTATGCTTCCAACAGAAAAAGATGCAGAAGTAGTAAATAACATCCAACGTAGAATGTTATCTTTGTAAATAAGGAATACCAGATGCACTTTGGGTGATTTTTAGGAATCTGGACAGAGGAAGGGGAAGAATAGATTAGCTTTTATGGCTCCCTATGTTTCAAAGTCAGTTAATTTATTTATTCTGATTCTGCAGCATATATTATCAGGAAAAAGAGAATGAGATAGATACACACACACACACACACTCCAGTTGCATAACTGATAGTACCTAGTTAAATTTGATTGATGTTCTTTCAAATGCTTCATTGCTGAAAATGAAATCTGAGAGCTCCAGGAACACCTGTTTTAGTTTAAGGTGTAGAAAACTTAAGTTGTATATATAAAAAAATAAGAAATACAATCAGGATAGAATTTAACTCATGAGTGGCATATTTTATAATAACAATAGTTCCAAGAGATATTAATTGGCTGAGACAGAGGCTTTATTATAAATGCAAATGCACCATTAAGCAAACATTTATTTTCATGATGATTGAATTATGGCTAATTATGACTCATTAACAAGCAGCATGCAAGAAAACTGGGTTTGCCAGACTAATTTTCTTACCAAGCAGAAATAAATTTTGGATGGCAATTAATTTTGCACACATAGGCCGTTTGAATTTCTGATCTCTGATTTCTGATTTCTAAAGCAGGATCAACTACATTGGGTGAAATGTATACATTCCTGGATCCCCAGAGCTGAAGTTACCATTTTGTGAATGCTCTTACATCACCTTATCATTTTTCATTTCAGAAGCTATAGGGAAATGCGTGTTAAGTTGCATTTGCTGATCTAGAGCAAGAGTATGTAATAGAACAGTGTTCAGCCTTCCAAATGCTGCAAAAAGAGAAGGCATCTGTATGAACTACTTTAACCTCACACAGATTTGGGGAAATATATTTATAAGCCAAGGGTGGGGAAGAATTCAATGTTCTACTGACTTTTAATGAAGGGATATACCTGTTCCTCACACAGATATTAAGCACATTAGTACAAGCAAGAATAAACATTAATGAGGGATTGTTATTTAGATGTATCTGCCTTTTCACTACATTTATAAACAAAGATTAAATAGGAAGCATTTCAATACCTTCATTCATATCACTATTTGAGGTGGAGGGTGGCAGAGCTTAAACAACCCTTGGCTTACAGCAGAAGTGAGCAACTTGTGGCTCTCAAAATATTTGGCTTACAAATCCAGTCATACCTCACCATTGGCTATACTGGTTAGAGCTGCTGGCAAGGTTGCCCACCTCTAACTTAAAGAGTCAGCCGATTTGCACATAATGAGAAGCCACCATGGTGAATTTCCCCATGGGGCGTTTTGTAGCAGCGCTGGCTGCCATTTTGAAAATTCAAGCCGTGGCAAGGGGCACATTGCAGCTTGCTATTACAGATGAACCTGGTAAGGGCGGGTTGTTGGGGTGGTTAACAAGTCACCTGCAACCCTAAAAGAGGCCATGGGTTCATGTTAACCACCTCAAGACACCAGTGTGGAGTAGTGGCTGGAGTACTGGACTGGGAGCCAGGAGATCCAGGTTCTAGTACCCACACAGCCATGGAAGCTCACTGGGTGGTGACTTTGGGCCAGTCACAGGGTTGTTGTTGTGGGGGGAAAATGGAGAAGAGGAGGATTATGTATGCCACCTTGGGTTCCTTGAAGGTTAAAAGGGATATAAATGAAATAAATAAATAAGACCCTACCTTCACCAGGTTCATGTGTAACAACAAGAATCACAGGTAAATTCAACCACAGTGGCTTGACGTTAAGTGCAAACTAGATCAGTAACTGTTCATGCAATCCGATAGACCGATATCCTTACTTACGCTGTCTCAGCTCACTTTCCTTTAACTCTGCTCTTGACCCCCTCATCCCATTCTGATTTCTGTCCCTCGCACCAATGAAAGTGCCCTCACAAAAATCAGTAATGATCTCCCCTTTGCCAAATCTAAAAGTCTCTATTCAGTTCTCTCTCTTTTTAACCTCTCCACCATTTTTATTACAGTTGATTATCACACTTCCCTGCTTGACTTCCCTTTATGCCCTAGATCTCCATGATTCTGATTATCTTTCAGTGTTTCAGAAGAACCTCTTCTTCTGTTTTCCTTCCCTCTCTGTTGGGATCTGTTCTTAGCCCTTTACTCTTTTCTCTCTACACACTGTCCCTCACCTCATTAAATATCATGGCTTTGAGTACCATCTTAATGTAGATGCCCAGTTCTACTTCTGTATATCTGAATTTTCTCCCTCCCTTCAATTCCGCACCTCCAACAGCTTCTTTGCTATTTTTTCTTGGATACTTTGTCACCTCACACCCAGTATATCTGTTTGTCCTGTTTGTCCTCCCTTCATACATTCCTTTTACCACAGAAAGTATTACCACCCACCTTGTTGGACAGGTATATATCCTTGGCTTTCTTTGGACTAAACTAAATGCACATCATTTGCTGTTCTGTCTTTGTTTTTTAATTGCTGATGGCAATTTTTAATATATGTGTGTGCGTGCATGATGCAAGATTATAGATGGGAGAATAAGATGTGGACATATGCTAACAATAATTTTTGCTTTTAAAACACCCTCAAATAATATTAATATCCTGAGCTTGGGGATGGGAGATGATCATTAAAGTGCTGGAAACAGAACAGGTCACTATTTTAGAATTCCTCCATATTTAGGCAATGGCCACCCAAAGTTACCCTTAAAAGGGAAAGCAGAGAGCTCAGAGGGCTACACAGCTAATTAGAATTGCAGGCAATATATCCTCTGATCTGTACACACATGGCTTCTTTCCATGTTCCAAGATTATTTTGTTGATATGAAGACATAACCATTCTGGGGGGAAATCCTAGATATATATTTCAGTTCTGGATTTACTAATAAAAGTCTAAAAATATAAGCTAACCATGGCAGCATACCAATATAACCACACTAGGGAGTGAACCACAGAAGTGAATTTCTCAGAGTGATATATATGGAAAACTAAGCCTACAAGTTATTTATGGAACAGCTGAATGATCTAACTAAGATCCTAGATCGTTAGACTTTCTGTTACGCTATATACTTCAAATAAAGAGGGAAACAGTAGTATCAAATATATTTCAGGGGAATAAATACAATTGATCAAACAAATTATATAATATAATGCTTTCCTAACTTATAGTTATCTTGTCCACATGGAACTTTAAAACTAAATTATTTTTAAACTTAAAATGTTGGTTTGTACAAGAACCATTTTGTATTACTGCTACTGTACAGATAATTCTCTAAGTTTAAATTTTTTTTGTTTGTTTATTAAATTTATATCCACCTTTCCACTAAAATATTATTTTAGGTAGCTAATAAATTTATAATTAAAATATTAAAATGAAAATGCATCAAATAAAAATGTATCAGATAATGTTGCATATATAGTAGGGGTGTGCATCGGATCGGATCCGATCCACGATCCGAATCCGATCCGACCCAAAATCGGGAAAATCCGATCCGATCCGATCCGATCCGGACAACCTCCGATCCGATCCGATCCGATCCGATGAGGTCCGATCCGGATCGGACGCCATTTTGAATGCTTTTTCCCATAGCCAAGTATTGTTTTACAAAAATGCCTATAACTTTTTCATTTTTAAAGATAGAAGGATGAAACGTGGGCACATTGTAGACTGGTTAGGGGTAGTTATCTGTGAGAAATTTCAGAAAGATTGGTGCATGCATTTTGTGGCAATTAATTTTTTAATAAATACCCAGGAATGCCTATAACTTTGTCATTTTTAAAGTTACACACATGAAACTTTGCCACATTGTAGGGGGTACCTTGGGACCTATGTGTGTGAAATTTCAGAAACGTAGGTGCTTGTCTTGTGTGGCAATTAATTTTTAGAAAAATGGGTAGTAGTGGGGTAAATACAGTTACGCCTCCCATTTTTTTATTTTTGAAGATACAAACAGGAAACTTGGGCACATTACAGGTACCACTTGCCTTGATATGTGTGTGAAATTTCAGAAACATTGGAGCTTTCCTTGTGTGGCAATTAATTTTTGAAACAATGAGGAAAGAAACACCTATAACTTTGTCATTTTTAAAGTTACACACATGAAACTTTGCCACATTGTAGGTGGTACCTTGGGACCCATGTGTGTGAAATTTCGGAAACGTAGGTGCTTGCCTTGTGTGGCAATTAATTTTTTAATAAATACCCAGGAATGCCTATAACTTTGTCATTTTTAAAGTTACACACATGAAACTTTGCCACATTGTAGGCGGTACCTTGGGACCTATGTGTGTGAAATTTCGGAAACGTAGGTGCTTGCCTTGTGTGGCAATTAATTTTAGAAAAATGGGTAGTGGTGGGGTAAATACAGTTACGCCTCCCACTTTTTTATTTTTGAAGATACAAACAGGAAACATGGGCACATTACAGGTACCACTTGGCTTGATATGTGTGTAAAATTTCAGACAGCTGGGTCCAGGCATGTGGTGGCAAGGTATTTTTGAAACAATGAGGAAAGAAATGCCTATAACTTTTTTATTTTAAAAGTTAGAAGTCTGAACATTGCTCACTTTGTAGATGGGTTAGGGGTAGATATGTGTCAGAAATTTCAGAATTATAGGTCCAGGCATTTGATGGCTATGGAATTTTTAAATTACATGTTTCAAAAAAATTTCTACAGAGGCCAGGTCTTCCCCTCCCGCTTCCCGCGAAGAAAAGGAAACACTCTCTCGTCTCGATCCCTTTGATCCTTGCTAGTAGTATCCATTACAGGGCTCGTGTTTCCTTTCCTACTTTCACTTTTCACTTTGTACTCAAGCAGACACGAGCCCTGTAATGGATACTACCAAGGATCAAAGGGATCGAGACCAGAGTGATCCTTCCTTGCACGCATGGCTGCAAAACTCAGCTAGGCTCAGCCGTTCTGCTTGATAAGTGAAAGTAGGAAAGGAAACACGAGCCCTGTAATGGATACTACTAGCAAGGATCAAAGGGATCGAGACGAGAGAGTGTTTCCTTTTCTTCGCGGGAAGCGGGAGGGGAAGACCTGGCCTCTGTAGAAATTTTTTTGAAACATGTAATTTAAAAATTCCATAGCCATCAAATGCCTGGACCTATAATTCTGAAATTTCTGACACATATCTACCCCTAACCCATCTACAAAGTGAGCAATGTTCAGACTTCTAACTTTTAAAATAAAAAAGTTATAGGCGTTTCTTTCCTCATTGTTTCAAAAATACCTTGCCACCACATGCCTGGACCCAGCTGTCTGAAATTTTACACACATATCAAGCCAAGTGGTACCTGTAATGTGCCCATGTTTCCTGTTTGTATCTTCAAAAATAAAAAAGTGGGAGGCGTAACTGTATTTACCCCACCACTACCCATTTTTCTAAAATTAATTGCCACACAAGGCAAGCACCTACGTTTCCGAAATTTCACACACATAGGTCCCAAGGTACCGCCTACAATGTGGCAAAGTTTCATGTGTGTAACTTTAAAAATGACAAAGTTATAGGCATTCCTGGGTATTTATTAAAAAATTAATTGCCACACAAGGCAAGCACCTACGTTTCCGAAATTTCACACACATGGGTCCCAAGGTACCACCTACAATGTGGCAAAGTTTCATGTGTGTAACTTTAAAAATGACAAAGTTATAGGTGTTTCTTTCCTCATTGTTTCAAAAATTAATTGCCACACAAGGAAAGCTCCAATGTTTCTGAAATTTCACACACATATCAAGGCAAGTGGTACCTGTAATGTGCCCAAGTTTCCTGTTTGTATCTTCAAAAATAAAAAAATGGGAGGCGTAACTGTATTTACCCCACTACTACCCATTTTTCTAAAAATTAATTGCCACACAAGACAAGCACCTACGTTTCTGAAATTTCACACACATAGGTCCCAAGGTACCCCCTACAATGTGGCAAAGTGTCATGTGTGTAACTTTAAAAATGACAAAGTTATAGGCATTCCTGGGTATTTATTAAAAAATTAATTGCCACAAAATGCATGCACCAATCTTTCTGAAATTTCTCACAGATAACTACCCCTAACCAGTCTACAATGTGCCCAAGTTTCATCCTTCTATCTTTAAAAATGAAAAAGTTATAGGCGTTTTTGTAAAACAATACTTGGCTATGGGAAAAAGCATTCAAAATGGCGTCCGATCCGGATCGGACATCTGGTCCGATCCGATCCGACCAGCCTCCGATCCGATCCGATCCGATCCGACCCCCCAGGTCCGATTCCGATCCGCTATCCGATCCGATCCGGGGGGTCAGTGCACATCCCTAATATATAGTCATGATACAATGATACAGTCAAATGCCTAGAGAACAGAAACAATGGTGTATAATCCAAATCACAATAAACTGAATGACTTACTGTATACCAAGCAATTGCCAATGTAATTAATGTTTCGATCGCATCAACCCCACCCACTTCCTGGAAGTACACACACATTGAAAACCAATTTAGATAAATCACACATGACGTTAGGTAGAACATGTGTGCCATAAGAAATTACAAATGGCAATGGCACAGCATCTTGAAACTATTTCTCTGTGTCTGAGTCACTATGAAATAATGCCATAATTCAAAAGTGGTTATATTGATTCGATATGTATATCTGTGATTGTTCACATATGATTATACACCGAAAGAACTACCTTGTAATGCACGTGCAAGAAGCCCATTCTCCTATACTACTTGCCATTTGCAATCATTTGTTTTTACACAATGCCTGTGCCAAAAAACCACCCAGATGGCACATGTGAGCAGTTCTCAGGTCTGCTCTCATCCACCATCTATCCCCATTCTGTCTACATATTTCTGTGCAACATAATGTTTTTGTACATTTGGTGATTTTGCCAATGTAGGACCTCTGACACATATTACTGGGTCAGTGCAATATCTTGGGTTAGCGCATTATCTTAGTCTAATGCAACAAGTTATGATGTTGCATTTATATACCTTAAAGATGATCTGAAACACTGTCTTAGTTGTTCATAGGATCAAGCCATTAATATCACTTAGCCGTGGAAACAGAAATCCATCCTTAACAATACTAATGTCATTTTCTTGTAATGTCACAATGCTTGTACATCACCATTAGGCAGAGCATTGATTGGTGTTATGTTCCTGTACTGTACAGAAAAGAAGGGTTGATCTCAAAGACATGCAGAGAGGTTCCGATCCTGGAGATATCTTCTCCTATATGTTTATCCTGATGAATTAGACTCAACTACTCTGGTAAGAGAACCCTTATGCATATCTGCAGAAATGTAATGTTGATTTGAAGACAGAGGACAGGATTGCCCTACTGGCTCTTAAGATAGCAGGATGGGGTTTCCCAGATCATTGCTATCCATAGATCCATAGATGATGGTCCAAATTAAACACCATCTTAGCATAATACAGTTCCAACATAGTGAGTCCCAGAGAAGCATATATATTGTAAGCTTAGAAAGTTACTTTCCAAACAAATACAAACTGGATGTCTGTGGTTTTAATTTTTGTGAACTTCCCAGAGAACTTCAGCTATTGGGTAATATAGAAATGTAATAAATAAATGAATAACATTTAAATCTGTGAAACTCTAGACCTAAGGAGATCATATTCCAAGATAATGTTGCTAGCCCTTCAAGACTACCTGGAATTGGAAGTTAGTTCAAAACTCAGACACTAGGTTATAAATTGGGCCTGGGCATTGAAAATATATCTTACCAGAGCTTAAGGAGCTCCACTGGGTTCCAGTCTACTTCCGAGCACCATTCAAAGTGTTGGTGTTACTTTTAAAGTTCTATATGGCTTGAGACCTGAATACTTACTGAATTTCTTCTACCACATCAGCCTGATGGTACACTCTGATCTTTGAAAGTCTACCTCTGGCTACTCCAGCATCTACATGGCAACCAGGGAGGCATTCTACATGCAAGCTTTTCAGTTGTGGCACTCTAATTGTGGAACCCTTTTGCCAGAGAGACTTGACTGACAACTACACAACTATCTTTAGGAACCAGCTATGTTCTTTGGTTTCCACCAGGCTTTTATCCTTGGATGTATTTTTATTTCTGCAAAGATGGGTTTCAGTGATGCCTTTCACTATTGTCGACTATTGTTCTGTTGTTTTATTGTGTTTTATGACCTGCTATAAACTGTCCTCAACACTTTAAATAGAAGAGCAATATGAAAATGTTTTATATAAAATAAATATTTTTAAAACAAAGAATGTCCCCTAAGATTTGACCAGATTTAAAAGTATTTTTAAAAACAACAAGAGCAAAAACTTTAGAATTGGCCTAATTTCCTACCAATGTGATCAGCTGCTAATGACTTCCAGCATGAAGACAGCTGGGTTGATGTTGAACATGGAAAAGTCAATGCTGGAGCTAGATGAATATCAATTCCAAAAGTCTTCAGGCTTCCTCAGCTGTTACACAGTACCCTCAATAAGCCATATATCTCACCTTGATTATTTTTTTTTTACATAAAGGAAATCTTCTCAGATAGCCAAGAATACTGCTCTTTGGCTGACCAGAGATGGTACAGATCAACAGCTCCAGAATAAAGTGGGTTCACTCTTCATCTACTTCTTCTTACACAGAATGCTCTAGTTAGCTCACCAGGAACTTAAAGGCCTCCCAGATTATGTGAAGGCCTCCTACAGGAGCATACAAGGGACTGAACTAAGATTAAACATTTTATCTCCTGCTAAACTGTCAGATGCTCAGGTCCAAGGGCTTGGTCAGCACCTGGAGCAGACTGGCATCAAAGAAGCCCAACAAGAGAAAGGCAAGCAGTCAGGTAATCTAATGGTGCAGATGGATGGTGCAGTGATGGGGTGCACAAACAGAGGGAATACAGCTGATCTGAGAACTTTGTACCATGGAGTGGCATGGGAATAGCTCTCAGGGGTCACCTGATTCCCAGAATCAGAAGAATTCTGGGCTGTAGTGCTCATCTCCCAACTCAAATTGCCTGCACTTCCCTCATCTACCGAACTGCCCTGGTAGCACAGGGAGCAAGGAACCCAGTGCCTGACTCACACTGGTCCTGATTGGAGCCCCATGGCACTCAGCTGAGAAATTCCTATAAGTTGAATACATCTGACCCTACCCTGCCTTTAAAAGCCCCACTGTCAGGTGGCGTCATGGGGGAAAGGTCAGACCGGTTTGAATTATTACTGGACCCATTTTATATACAGACCTATGGGTTTACTCTGCTGGCTGAGTGCATCTATTAAAAAACATTTGGCCACTATAATTCAGACGATTGGCATGGATGTGAAAAAACCCCAGGGCAGAATCCAACACAAAGTAAAGTATGTTTAAGACTATTGATTTGTGTGGCCTTAAACATGCCTAACTCTTTACTCTGTTGTGGCCTAAGTATTTAATGTCAGCAAATACTAACTATCAAGGTCACAGACAACAAAGATACTATTAATGAGTCATGCAAGGGCAGACCTGCAATTAAAAAGGCTGGAGCTGTGTAGAACAAGCTTGCATAACTGATAGAATAGTCAAGGAAACAATAAAGCAGAGTTCATAATTTCTGTCATTATAATGGAGTAAAAGGTAAATTTATGCCAACACTGGAGAAGAAAATACAATAAAGATTTCCAGTTACTTTTTCTTTTATCATAAAAGTGGAAATAAAAGAAGCCTTAAAGGCAGCCAGATATATACTTCTCTGCTGCAATATTACATTTCTGAAGTCCTAGGGTTTGATGGATATGTAGTTCACTTCAAGTCTAACTCCCAGAAATGGCTGCAAATATGTGGTGTGGGGGAGGGAATGTAATATGAGATTTCTCTCCGAATCAAAAAAGAGCAGTTTGAACATTAGCAACTCCACTCTTCCTATAGCTCAATCCACTTTTAAATGCTAACTGGAAAAAGTTCAGTAGGAAATAAAAAGAAACAATGTTCATATATTCATATTCATCACAAACTACTAGCAGGAAAAGATATGCTTTCCCCAAATATAGGCCAGCACCAACTATGTGACAAATTTGTGTTATTTTATAAGTAGGATGATTTCTTAAAAGAGTAATGCAGCTGGCATTCTATTAAAAGAAAGAGCTTGCCCTAAAGCACAAATACCTTGCCATGCAAGTATTTTCAGATTTGGAAGAAAAGTTGATGTAATGTGGCATTTCCAAAGTAAGGCTTTTTTTACAGGCCCCCAGCTGGGATGCAGGAAGGCTGGGGCTGGGCACAAGGGGAGGAAACAGCTTGGAATGAATTTCAACTGCTGTAGTGCCACAAACCAAGCTGATTGCATGCAAGTGAGACAGGAAATGACAACATAGAAGAGGACTGCAATTCCAGGCAGATGTTGGCTAAGCTGGAAAAGTGCATTGCAGAGTATGATGTGGCTCTGCCCTTTTAGTTGTGAGTGGAGGGGAATGTAAAAGGAGGGACAGAGCCAGCAAAAAGTAAGAAAAGTCTGGGTACACAGATCTCAGGAATTATTGGCCTGTACAATACAACTTGACAGAAGGGTTACATGGCAAGAAATGCAACACTTCCCATATTTTTCCAGCTCACTGCAGCCAAGGCTAGAGATGTGTGTGCAGAAGCTTTCCCCTAGTTTTTTTGCAGGTGGTGGTTCTTTTTTAAAAATTCTCCTTCCATTGAAACCAATGGCAGGGATATTAACTATTCTAGCATCTGACTGGCTCAGTTAAGGAACCTGAACTTGGGGCGGGAGGCTTGGGGTTTTGCATCCAGGAGACCCTCCAACATACCCTCAGGACACCCCATTTAGATGGATATACTGCTGCTGGTATTCCTATGCCTGTGGAGCTTTCCTGGGGCATACTGGAGGAGCTCCAGAGTGGACCTCCTGCCCCACCAGCAGAGGAGCACTTCCACCCACTCCTAATCCTCAGCTCCCAACTCTGTCCTGTTATTATGCTCTTGACTTCAGGCTCATCTACACCTAAGGGTGTAGAGGGAGGGAGGGCGGGGAAGATCACAGAGTTACCTGCTTCCGTGATCCTCACCCAGCGTCTATACGTCTGTGCAACATCCCGGGAGGAAAGAGGGACATCACGGGCACCATTTTTTAAAGACGATGAGCCAGTCGCACACTTGCAAAATTGTGAAAAAGTGAGAAAAAAAAACACCTGGAAATATTGGGCCCCAACCCCACACCACATCCCGCCATCGCAGGGATGGCAAAAATGCTGTCCCCCCACCTCCGAAGGGCATGGAGCCTCCCCGCGCAGCTCCATGCCCAGCCCCAATGCTTGTGGGGAAGAAGGGATGACTCGGGAGCGGCAGCCACACCACCCGCGCTCCTTGAGATGGTCCCGGGACCAAGGGAAAACCGGGATATCCCCGGTTCCAGTTATCCCAGGATCGTCTCTAGGTCATCCCTGGTTGATCCCTGTCTTTTTCCTGGCAGGCTGGTAAGCAGGAATGAAGGCCAGATAGACACCAATCAGGATATAGCAGTATGAAAACGGTATGTAAAAGGCAGGAGCCACACAACTGCTTTATAGCGGTATTGAAATGCACTGACAACTGTTGGGGCCCATTGACACATACAATATACCTCTATGTCCTGCTTGGTGTGGCTCCTGCCTTTTATATACTGCTTTCATACCACTGTATCCTGCTTGGTATAGATCTGGCCCTTGACACAACCCCAGGATAAATGGCAGGTGTAGACATGACCTAAATCTCATCATTCCAATAGCAATATTATATTGCACCTTACCATGCAATGATGTGCTTTTAAAAACATAAACATAGCTATCAGACCCCCATAAATACCTTGTACCACTACATTTACTAAGGAAGATCATGAGGGATTCTTAAAGGGAACTGGAATTAAGAAATCTTCTATCTATAGGAATAATTTGGCAATTCTAATGAGAGCTAAAAGATACATCAAAACACCAGTGCTAAGTGTGAATCACTGATAATATTTCACAGAAACCTATGAAGTGAACACTATAATTTGGCTTCCCGATACATGTTAGGCATTTGAAAAAGAAATGAGATTCAGCAATGAAACAGAAACAAAAGTATGCCAACAATGTAGTGGTATAAGAAAAAATATATCTCCAGATCACACCTAACTTTAAAGTTATGGATCACAATACAAAATTGCTTATAAATCTTCACCTTATCATGCTCTTCTTATTTCATCTGTTAAGTGTTCACACATTAAATAATATTTTGCTTATAGAGCTATACACCCATATACATTCAGTGTATTGAAATATCCTTTACACATTTAGAAGTAGGCCATGTTAGATATTATTTTTTGTCTGCGTTTCCATAAATACTTGCAAAACAATAAACATGTATGTACATAGTTAACCATAAATATTGTCAGTGGTATTGTGTATAGCATGGCTGGCTGAGAAAGACTGAAAGTTGTAGGATTTTTTTCTGTCTAAATATGCATAGGATTACACCCTAAAACAATTTTCATGGATTTTGTGCACCCTTAGTTTGAACAGGAAATTAATGTTAGGCACCCACTTTGGGGAAATGGAAACTGCTGACCAATATTCACAAGAATCTACTATAACCAACTGGAAATGAGATGATCCTAATGTACCCAGCATTTTAAAGTATAACCTTCCAGTATAATCATAAACTTGTGTATTCAGAAGTAAGTCCTAGTATGAATGCATTTAAATAAGTGTGTTTAAAATTACTGCCTTAGATATACAACAATTACAACTCTAGTTGCATACCAGTGGTGCTTTCACGCTTCAGTTTTTGTTGGTGTTTGTTTGCTTTTTGTATCATGTATTAAGATTTTAAAAAGTAGAAATCAAAGGCTGCAATCCTACACACAATCACCTGGGAGTACATTGACTGAAAACAATGAGATGTGCTTCTGAGTAGTGGTACAGTGGCAAATATTGAAATGTAAGTGCTTCCCATGGTAATCCCCATAGTCACACACCCTAAGGATAAAATGCAGGCAGCTGTGTTGATCACTGTTTACACACGTATGTGCAAGTATACACACATACCCCAAAGCACAGCAGTACATAGCATAATACCTAGTTTATTAGTATCAGCTGACAGACATAGAATAGTGAGCTAGCAATGGGTAGCTGGAGAGACCTGAGATTGCATGAGAAAGAGAAAGAGAGGGAAAGATCATATCCCAAACAGCATAAGACCACTAGCTCAAGATTATACAGGAGTTTCTTTTCCCAGCTCCAGCAAGTAACATTTTATTTCAAAGTCAACAAAACAGTTCTAGCAATGTTTAATCTCCATCTGGAGAAGTCTTTTATAAAGCTAGTGGGCCTTCATTGACCATTAAAGACAAGGGCCAGATCTACACTACTGCTTTATAATGGTTTTGACAACTGTTCGGGCACAGGACGCATTACATAAACTGTCTTCTAACCGTTTTCAAAGTGTTATATCCTGCTTAGTGTAGATCTGGCCCAAGTTACCCCCAAATACTCTGCAGCACAACAGGAATAGTTCAAAACAATATATTATCACTAGGAAAATCACTACTATGAGAATTGCAGCTAAACTCAGTGGGAACAGGGAAGCCTGAGGGGATGGCAAATGATATAATCATCCCTGCTAATCAAAACATCCTGGTCTTTTGACCCTACAAGCCCTAGCTTAACTGCACCACTGATTAGATATGTGTAGGATTGCTCTGTTAGTTTTTGTAATTATTATTCTCATTATCATTATCGTTACTTAATAACAACATGACCATTGCTGTTTTAATTCCTGCTGGGAGAGTGCCCATAGCCACATGCAAGAATGTTCAGTTAAATACACTAAAGTGTTCATGGATTAGAGTCCACTTCATCAGAAGCAATATCTAAGGTGCTACAACAAACTCTCATGGTTACCTGTCAGGACGTTCTTACCATAAAATATTGGTAAAACCCCATGACATGGGGATCAACAGAGAAATGTCATGGGGTCAAAGTATTTCAAAAACTAAACCTGTTTAAATTCTTTAATTCCTCAAATAAAAAAACAACACTCACATTACTTTTGTTACCAATACAATACTTAGTGAGTTGTATCCAATGGTGGCTGGGCATTAATGGAAAGTGCTTGTGTTCATGCAAGTTGGGTCCTCCATTTTTTACCAATCCTCACTATCTATTGCAGCCTGCTGCTCCATATCTCATACCGTCCTGAAGTGTCCCCAGCTATCAGTAGCAGGGTTTTGTTTTGTTTTTTCTTAGAGGCATGGGAGGCTGTAGTGGGTAGAGGGGTCAACAAAAAATCAGGTACCCTGTCTTGCACTGGTGGAATTGTTTTCCACTACAACCAAACTCCTCTTGAATATAACCCAATGTTTAGAAGTTTTCTTATTCATGTAATTATTATTATTATTATTATCATCATCATCATCACAATTATGGTGTTGGAAAATGTATTTGTAAATACAACACACAATCCACTGAACAGTTCCTGTGGAGCTCAATCAAAATACATAGAAGTTAGATTACAGCTTTGGTTTTGCACAAATAATTTCAAAGGTGAAACACATCCCCCCCCCAAAAAAAACACTGTGTTGAAGATGTTCACAGAGGTTCATACTTTTTGTCCCAAAACCAAATGGTTTGTTTTAACAAAAATATATCTACAGACTGAAATGAGAGAACACCATTTCATTTTCCCTCAGCAAGTATAAAGTCTGCTTTCAAATGTCACATTTTCACTGATAACAATTACCTAGAATAAGTCATATGAATATTTTTAATATTACATGACATATATTTTCATTTCAAAACATATCTTGTATTGACATCAAATCGAAAAGACTTAGAACTACGGAATGATAATTTTAAAAGTTCTGAGCATCATGGATCAGAAGAGTATAAAGAAAATGAAGCACAAACAAGTGAGGCATTCCATTACTTCTACTAAAATAAATCCAATATGCAAGGAAGCATAAGTAAACTTGAATACTTTTGCTATATCTGCATTGTTTCTAGGTTACTACAACAGATTGGCATTCCCCATTATATACAACAGAAGCATAAAGATTTAAGCCATGCAGTTGAAGAACTGATATGAAGTGATCGTTACACAACAATGCTTGGCTCTAGCACTATAAGACAGTCATTTCATTGTCAGGGAAAGAAACTAAGAGCAAAGCTGTTCCCAAGTGCCAAGTATATCCAAAAAAGCTTCTTACCTTTCTGTACACCAACATATTTGGGGATTCATCAGCCACTCCATTGCTGCTCTGTCCATAATTATTTCCTTGTGCCATGTCTCAAAGGCTTGGTCTGCTGGAAAATCTTTTGCAGAGCAATTTGCGTCTGTTAAAAATGAAAGTGATCCAAGTCAGACATTTCTGCTGGTCTCCTCCCCCTGCCGACGATGAACAGACTTGACTTTCTCCCAGTTTCACTCACCCCGGTGATCCTGCCCCAGCCCCAATGAGTGCGTTGGGCCAAAGTAACTCTTTCCCCATAAACACCCAGTTCATCTTCCCTCTGCAGGCAAATATGGCACGTGTGAACTTTGCCAGCCCTGTTGAGCGTTAAAACGAATTGCCCTTTGAAAGCCTGGCTAACGAGCATCCTCCGCTGCATAAAGGCATCTTTCTCGGCAAAAGTTGCTTCCACCCTCTACCCAAAAGTCGGCCGCTCTGCTGCAGCCCTTTGCCCCAAGTTTCAGCTCAAGAGCCTTTCCCAGGTGGAGCGACCACACAGCAGCTCCATTGCTTCCGAATCGTTCACTCAAGAGACGAAGCTACTTCGGCGCCTCATTAAGAGCAAATAAACAAGCCCAATACAGCTCCCTCTGCGACACACAGACACGTGTCCCCTGGTGAAAGCCACATTAGAAGAAAAAAGAGAGAGAGAGAGACCTTTATTTCCCCCTCCCATCCCACCCTGCTCCTCCTAAAAGAGCACAGCTGCTCCACAAACACAACTACAACAGAGCGTGCTGCGTCTCACTCTTTGCCTGCAGGTGGAAGAATGCTATCCGGCTCAAGACAGCCCTGGCCGCGGCTGCTGCAGGGAGAGCAGAAGCTCTGCTAAAGCCCCGACATTAAAAGTAAATACATAATCAATTGTTGATATTCCGTCCTTGGCTCGTCTGGTCGTGCTACACCGCTTCCCTTCTCCTCCCCCCCCCCCCCCACCTCGTTTTCGCAGCCCTCCAGGCGTGCGTATGTCTGCCTGTGCCTTCCCCCAGCAAATGGCAGGCGGGATTGTTTTGCCCTGCAGTGAGCGCGGAGGCTTTGCCTGTGATTTCAGCACCGCGGACAGCGCCGCGGGCGCCACGCTCCCGGGCCCAAATTGGCGAGCTACACCACACACACACACACACACACACACAAAGCCAAATTCCCTCACTTCCCGCCTTCTTGCATGATTTACCTCCTGGGCCAAGGTCACACACACTGCACAGCGGCACCTTTCTTCCTCGCGTCTGCCTGCCTGCCTGCCCCCACCCCCTTGCGGTCTCTTGTCAGCCGGCAGCAGACGGCAAGAAGGAGCAAGGCTCGGTCATCACATCAACAAGGCGGGCACACACAGCGCACAGGGCTGCTTTCTGCCGCTGCCGCCGCAGCTCCTCCAGAGCTCGCGACTCCTCCGAAGCTTTGCAGAAGCGGAGGCGGCGGCAGCGGCGGCAGCAGCACCTCCCATCCTCCCTCCCTGGAAGGGAGCGAGGCCGCCTGTCACGTGGGAAGTGGAACGTCAAAGGTGCTGCTGCTACTACTATTGCTGCTGCTGCTGTTCTTCCTCCGGCGCAAGGCAACGGCGAAAGCTCTCTCCGTCCTTGCTCGTCTCTCCCGAGGCGGGAGAAGGAGCCCAGAACCTACAATGGCCAGCGGCTTTGGCAATCACCTTGACATCGACTTCGGCAGGATGAGAACCCAGGACTCCGGAGGCCGCCGAGCAGAGGGGCAAGTATGGCATCGCCGGCGGATGTTTGAAAGCTTCTGCCCATGAAATGCAATGGGGAAATTAGGTCAATTTGCATAAATGGGATGGCTTGAAACAAAAGATGCTGGAGAGCTAAAGCCTGATTGGAAGCCACTCAGATGCCGTGGGCTCAGAAAGCCCTCTGCTTTCCCCGATTTCCTCTGGTGCTGCCTGTGATTGTGAAATCCCAAGTTCACTTTTCGGGGTTGGGGTGATAGAGGAACAAGCCAGTCAGTGCTGTGCTTTGTGCCATGAATGAACACAGGTCATCACATCCTGGAAAATGTTTAGAAAGTGGGTGGAGCCAGACAATGAGAGGCCAGGAGCACATGATGGAAAATAAATCTAATTGCAAAGCCAATGTTGTGACTGATCAGGGAATTCTCATTTGATTTGGGGAAATGTAAATTAAAATTACTATGGTGTCACTTGATATGGTGTGGTAGGGTGGAGGTGCTATCTTCTCCCCAATTTCTAGGTCAGTAGGTATTATGATAATAGAGGGGTATCAAAATTGGGTCATTACTAGTCAATCATTTGAAAGCCCTTTCTCTCACAAGCAATATGGTATTAAACATGACAAACAGGGGGGGAAAATGCCAAATACGTTTAGCTTACAAAGTTAAATCATGGACCTAAATTTAAAACAAACAAAAAAATTAGGTTTGACACAAATTTCATGTTTGAAATGCCAGACAAAACTTTAAAATCTGTGGTGTCTAAGGCAACCAAGCATTCCTAAATCCCACTGATTTCAAAGCTTGGTTTTGTTTTGTTTTTAAATTAATCTAATTTATATTGTGTAACAGAAACTTGATCTAAAATTCCTTCTGCCAAAATGGGTGCATTTTTCTGGATATTGGGTAGCCCAAAGTGATAATGACTGAAATTCCAGAGATTTTATTGTAGATTTATAGCCATATTAACCTATTGTTGCAAAAAACAGCAAAGGATATTGTGTAACCTTAAAGTTTAAAAAAATAGCAGCTTCCATAGGCAAGTGCATATGAAAACATGTATGGACAGTGTAACAGATAGGCACACACTCCTATCTTTTTGGCGAGGCAGAAACAGGTTGGAAGGTATCCTGAGATTTATTTATACACATATAGTGCCACCGCCATCCACATTTTAATAACTTAGATTGAACATGTGGACAATTCAAACTTATGATATCATAAAGGAAAGAGTCAGACCTGAGTCAATTCTCCTTCTGTTAGTTCAGTAGCCTTAAACAGAGCAGCCAGCCATTGGGTGAGAGCCTACAAAGTAAGGAATTAATAAATGTCAGATTTCCAATTTCAAGATTTTTTTAAGAGTCCAAAATAAAGAAATAAGATGTTGCATTTCAAATAAACAGTATTTTCTAGCTAACGTTAATACAATTGCAATTTCTAACTTAGCTCAGCAGATTCCCATAAGCACAGCTGGTACTGGTGTGGGAGGGCTAGGATCAAGGTAAATCATGTTGGTCAGACAAAGGAGCTCATACCAGGGATAAAACTTTAAAAAGTCAGATTCTAGGAAGGTGGACTGACATAGTGGAAAGCCAACATCCAATCAAATTGAGTTCTACTTTTAGCATGTACACAGGTTAGTGATATTTAACATGTTGCTTCTCTCAAGGAAGAAATTCTCCCTTCCTACCAGACATCCCAAGTGCATTCAGGCAAACAACAACAACTCTTGCCCATGTGGATATGGTGGTTCGCTTTGGAGATCATGGACATAAAGAGCCTTCCTTGTCTTGCTGGCTGTGGAAGATAAGAGTCCATGGGAGACAAGGGTGTGTTTTTTAGAGGGATTTAGGGCTTTGCTGTGTTCCAGACAGTGACAATGTAAGCACATGCTCTGAAGATGAGAAGAGAGATGCTAGACTTGAATTGATCGTTGAATTTAACAAGTTTCTATCACTAGACATCAGCAGGATTGTGTGCCTATATGTTACATGACTAATTCAAAGATATTAACTGCTGGGGGAGGGAAAAGTGAAGGTGAGTCAAGAATATCTGTACTTGGCTCTGCACTTGATTTTTTCTCTTTCTGGTTATGGGGATCAAGGACATTTTGATCAGGGATGAATAAGCAAAGAAGATACAGGCCTAAGGGCCATGATTTTCTTAATGAAGTGCTGATATAGTCTACTAAAATTTCCCATTAAAAGCGACTCGTTATAGGAGCTCTTCCCAAATGCCCGATTTTCGCAATACAGTGCTGTTTTTGACAAAAATGTTATTAAAAAACAAATTATGTCTATACTTTAATTTGTACAATAACAAAAAAGTTTATAAAGACCCTCAGCAAGTTTCAAGTGGCCCACTGGGGAAAAACGTTTGAGAATCACTGATTTAAATCACAGAAAAGGTTATGGGCTTATCTCTCAACTTGCATTTGATGGTTAGGTCTGCTGTGACAGAGGGGGGCAGCAGTTTCAAGAAAACAAGTAGTATCTGTAAGTAGCAAGAGAGAAGCCTAGTAAAGGAGGTTGATAAAGTATGTTATGCATCTGTGGGGAACCAATTTGTGACAAAGAAGGGATGCTGTGTTGGTTAAAATAAGGCACAGCAAAACAAAGGAGATCATGTGACCTTTTATGATCACATTTTTTAAAAGTGTGATGTGTAAGTACTCTGGCCTGCAGGACTCATTCTAACATTTTTGGCATACTTGACCCACCAAGTACATAGAAAGGTAAACAGGCAGTGTGGTATAGTAGCTAGTCTATTGGGCTTAGACTGTGGAGACTAATATTGGATCTGTATTGGATCCTTGCCCATCTTGGCTTATAAAAGCTAGCAGGGATGGAACAGCCGGCTGGGCCAGGGAAGTGATTAATGCCTCTCTATGAGAGGGAGTGGTCCCAGACCATCTGAAAGAGGCAGTAGTGAGACCACTCCTGAAGAAAGCTTCCCTGGACCCAGAAAATCTTAATAACTTTAGGCCGGTGGCAAACGTTCCATTCCTGGGGAAGTCCTTGATCGGGTGGTTGCTGGCCAGCGGCAGACACTCTTGGATGAGACTGATTATCTGGATCCATTTCAGTCGGGTTTCAGGCCTGGTTTTGGTACGGAAACAGCCTTGGTCGCCCTGTATGATGACCTATGTCGGGAGAGGGACGAGGGAGTGTGACTCTGTTGATTCCTGATCTCTCAGCGGCTTTCGATACCATCGATCATGGTATCTTTCTGGCATGACTAGCTGAGTTGGGAGTGAGAGGCACTGCATTGCAGTGGTTCCACACCTACTTGACAGGTCAGCTCCAGAAGGTGGTGCTTGGGGGACATTGCTCGGCCCCGTGGATTCTCCAGTATGGGGTTCTGCAGGGTTCAGTCTTGTCCCCCATGCTGTTCAACATCTACATGAAACCGTTGGGTGAGGTCATCCGGAGTTTTGGAGTGCATTGTCATCAGTACGCTAATGACACGCAACTCTACTTCTCCTTTTCATCTTCATCAGGTGAGGCTGTGGATGTGTTGAACTGGTGCTTGGCTGCAACAATAGACTGGATGAGGGCTAATAAACTGAAACTCAATCCAGACAAGACAGATGCTGTTAGTGGGGGGGGGGGGGGTTCCTCTGAACGGATGGAGGGTGTTCAACCTGTTCTGGATGGGGTTGCACTCCCCCTGAAGGAGCAGGTTTGTAGCTTGGGGGTTCTCCTAGAACCATCTCTGTCACTTGAAGCTCAGGTGGCCTCAGTGGCACGGAGTGCCTTCTACCAACTTTGGCTGGTGGCCTAGCTACACCCCTATCTGGACAGGAATAACCTGGCTTCAGTTGTCTATGCTCTGGTAACCTCCAAGTTAGATTACTGCAATGCACTCTACGTGGGGCTGCCTTTGAAGACGGTTCGGAAGCTGCAGCTTGTGCAGAATGCAGCGGCCAGATTGGTAACAGGGACCAAAAGGTTCGAACATATAAGACCGATTCTGGCCCGCTTGCATTGGCTGCCAGTATGTTTCTGAGCCCAATTCAAGTTGCTGGTTTTAACCTATAAAGCCTTACATGGTTTGGGACCACAATACCTGATGGAACACCTTTCCCGACATGAACCTACCCGTACACTACGCTCAACATCAAAGGTCCTCCTCCGGGTGCCTACTCCGAGGGAAGCTTGGAGGACAGCAACAAGGGAGAGGGCCTTCTCTGTGGTGGCCCCTCCATTATGGAATGATCTCCCTGATGAGGCCCACCTGGCGCCAACGCTGTTATCTTTTCGGCACCAGGTCAAAACTTTTCTTTTCTCCCAGGCATTTTAACAGCTCAAGTTGAGGTTTTGATTGACATTGTGGCCAGGCTTAACAGTTAAAATGTTTTAAAGTGTTTTAATGTCAGCTGTTTTATGTTTATGGTTTTAAATTTTGTATATTGACTTTTTAGTGTTAAATCTTTTAATTTTTGTAAACCGCCCAGAGAGCTTCAACTATGGGGTGGTATATAAGTGTTAATAATAATAATAATAATAATAATAATAATAATAATATTCAAACTCCCACTCAGCCATGAAGCTCATTGGATGACTTCGGCCAATCATCTTCTCTCAGCCTAATCTACCTCAGAGGGCTATTGTGAGATTAAAGTGAGAAGAAACAGTATAACCTGCCTTAGACCCTTGGGAGGAAGAACAGGTGAAAATATAATAAATACATAAGATATGAGATGCCATAGGCTTAATTCCTTCTTCTTGAATTTATGTATGTTTTTTTTTGGGGGGGGGGTTAATTTATATCCTCCTCCTCTCCATTTTATTCTCACAACAACCCTGTGAGGAAGGTTAGGCTGAGAGTCAGTGACTGGCCCAAAGTCACCCAGTGAGCTTCATGGCCATGTGAAGCCTACAACCAGGATCTTCCAAGTCCAGTCCAACACTCTAATCACTACACCATACTAGCTGTCAGTTGTAGACTCAAGGCGTTTTCCCCCTGAGTAAACACTGAATATGTATGATTACTTTCCATACACACTATCATATTTGACAGCTTTTGGAAAAGAGGAAAAGAACCTTGGCATGAGATCAGCAAGCAGCCAGGTTTAGAAATTAGCCAGTTTAGGTTACAGTCTTATTACCCAAAAGCAAAAAGTAGGATTTACTTTTAAATGGGCATGTATATGATTATACAGCCAGGCTGCAATCCTATACAGTATATACACAGCTAGCTAAGAATAAGCCCCATTGAACATAATGGGACTTACTTCCAAGCAAACATGTATAGGATCACATTGTTAATTACCAAGGTGTCAAGGTGGAAAACATCACAAAATAAAAAAAAATTTGATAAGGACCAAGTTAGGCTGGGACAAATGACAGCAGGACAGACAGTTCAAGAACACTTTTCCAGATCACTTGTGCAAAACCTCATGAGAATAAAATGACTGACTTTCAACAACATTCCAAAGTAATGCTACCAATGCCTTCTTTCAACACATGTGATTAGACTATTTCTAGGTGGTGTGCTTTTTTAGGCCCTATTTTGATTATTGAATTAAACCTCTAATGTTAATGTAACACTATATGCTTATTATAGCAGGGTAAAATTTGATGGATTCTTGTTATACATTTTTAAATGAAAATATTTTCCATAAAACATGAAATTTTAATTTAATTTTAAAAAATTTAAATGCTTCTGCTGCTGTTTCTACCCCCACCCCAAAGAAAAATAAATCCTGTAATATATTGTTGATAAAGTCTTATTGCATGGTACAACTTTTCTTCAGCTATATATCTGTCTAGTTAAAACAGGTGGCAAGAACAACAACAAAATCTCATCAACATTGTTAGTTGGTTGCTGGATCTAGATTTAAATCCATACAATGCTAGCAGGGACATGTTATTACTTGCACCGTGCACTTAAAACAATAATTATTCACGCTGCTAAAAATTACTGTTTCCAGAGTCAATCAGCATTTTAGTCATATTATTATATTTGATTCCAAAACTAATTGCCTTTTTTTCTTCCCTTAACAAAATATTTATGTTTACAGAAGATGAAGAATTTATTCCAGTCAAGCTCATTTGGGTTCCTTTTCGTTGGGCATAGACCAATGCTGCAGTACAGCAAGCGGAGATCCACCCATCAAGAAAGACTTCTGAGTGTGGATTACCTTTCTGAATGTGATCTGCACAGAGCTCCCCATGCAGGGAGGGAGTACATACCCCCATGCAGGGAGGGAGTACACCCCCCCAGCCCAGATATATATTTAGTATAGCTAATGCAATTTTTATTGGGTGGGGTTGGAGAGTTAGAAATGTTAGATCATACATTTTTAAACATGGTATGCAATTAATGAATTGTTTATAGTTGCAGAGACTTCTATTCTTTTCACTATTGTATCCAGTGCTAAAGACAGGAATCACTTGATTTTGCACTTCACTTTTGATTTTCCACTGAATGGTATTCTTTGACATTACGTTTAGACAGGTATTTCTAGACTTGCTCAATAACATTTGCCCCCAGTGATATGCTAGAACTTTTAAAATGCCCCCATTGGGTATCTAGCTTGCAGTAGGCACAGAAGGGAGGCCTCTGAACCACAGACATAGTCCAAGCAATATTACTGCTATTTCTATAGGTTACTAGAGTACTACTACATTTACTACCATCCGCAGTGAGCTGGGCACTGTATTATCAGTCTCTAACACCAAACAGCATAGGTTTCACCATGTGTAAGACTCAGATGCATCTGGATAAGCACTCAGTATGACCAAATTCAATATTGCTATGCAGAAGACCAGAGTTTGAAGAGCAAACATTATTGAATTTGATCACACTGAACTTCCCTGAAGAAGAACCGACATGCGGTCCAAAATGGAAAATATCCCCAAGTGAGGGTGGGACGTGGATTGTGTGAATTAACATAAAGTTCACATAGGATTGAAGATGGAGATAGTGTGCATGTGTGTGTACACACATACCACACACACACACACACACACACACACACACACACTAAATTTCAGTCCTAATGGAGCAGCCAGTCATTAGGGGCCATCTGCTTAGGAGGCATTGCCTCCTTATGTGGCTAGTTAAAGAAGAATGACAGCAGATATACCACTTGTTTAAGAATGGTCACAAATAGTTGGGGAGCGACCATATACCTGGAAGCTTGGCTTAGCTTCCCACTATTTAAAGTGTCAAAGCCAGACAGCCTCTGCTAGTGCATGTCAGGACTCAAGAGCTGCTCAATCTGGGTGGGGCTACCCTCTGCAGTCAGCCATTGAACTGCAATGGCAGCTTCTCAGTGAAATACTTTCAAGTCCTCCACTGACTGCCCAGCAGGGCTGTTATTGGAACCTCCTGGACGGGAAGGAGTGTAAGAGGGCTTCCTGTTCCAATTGAGCCTTGCTTCAGCAGCAAAGTCTTTCTGAGCTCTGCCATATTCCTAGCTTGCTCCTTAACCCTGTCTAATATCTGGAATATGGAACAGCAGGTAGAAAATAATGTGTGACAATGCACAGATCATCAGGTATGACTGCCACACGTTTTTCACTATGTGTATATTCTGTGTATTCGCACTTGGCATCTGCCAGTTACAGCTTTTAAGAATTTGTATTCAAAGCAAAACCCACAAATGGTAGTAACACAAGATACACATGAACGGCATGCTATATTTTCTAATACAAATTGGAGCATATGTGGACAAATAGCTACCGCTATCATTGTAGACAAAGTTTCATTGCTTATGCTGTTAAAATGGGAAGGCATGGTGATGAAATAGGTATTTCAGATTATACTTCCCCATGAATTGAAAGGTTTCTCTCAGTTGCAGCATGTAAAAGTGAAAGAACACATAGTTGGTTGGTTTGTGGAGCTTTTCTCCAGGAGCATCCAATTGCTAGAAGCGGGGGGGGGGGGGGGGGGCTCCAGTAGACATATGGATAACTTCTGCCCTTTAAGAAAGGTTATAAGCTTTTGGATTCTTTTGATCCTTGTATATTATAAAGGTTGCTTTACACAAGGCAGTTTAAAAAAAAACACAGTGTGTTCCTCCTACTAGAAGTTACCACCCTGTGTTACTGGCATTGGCATTTGAAACCAATTTTTCAGTATCTTTCAGTAAATGCCTGGGAGCTGTGACTGAACATGCATGTTCTATTAGAAGGATGTATTTAATTAATCTTAAATGTAACAACTAACATTTATTACATGTTTATTCCACCCTTCCTCCAGATATGCTACCTTGACCACCTTGATTATATTACTGTTGTCCTCCCTTTTTTATATTATTCTCACAGATACCCTGTTAGATAGGTTAGGTTAAACTGGGGTCTCCAACATGGGGCCCAGATACCCCTCTTGGTGCCCACCAGGCTCCCTGCCTCTTCTGATTTTTTTGACTTTTTTCTTAATTTTTTAAAAATTAATTATTTTTAACTGAGAAGTTGGCTTGCTGCAACATGAGCTAGCACCATCTTTATTTGGGTCCAAAAGAGTGCTTTTATATTTTACAGTTCAGACCCTATTTCTGCCTCGTACTTAGGTTCTTGACAATTTACTATTCTTTTAGCATCATCAGTTTGCCTTGTGGGAAATTAGTTTTTTGAAACTAGCCATGCCCTTCATGACAGCCATTTTATGAATGGTCAAGCCTCACACCTATGGCAGCCATTTTTTGAGAGAGCCCTCAATACTCTGACAAAATTCCAAATGTGTCCACCAATCCAAAATGGCTAAGAGATAGGGACTGGCCCAAAAGCACATGGTGATCTTTATTCATAACTAGGTGAGGATTTGAACCCAAGACTCTCTGCCCTTAATCCAACTTTCTAACCAATACATCACACTGGCTACTGGACTCTTGAAAACTATTATGCATGGTTAGGGGTTTGTACTGTTGTTATTGTTTCTTTTATCCTGTCTTCCTGCTATGTGGTTCTGGTTTTGTCTGTGGCGCTGCTGGGCAGTGAAACAGTACCATTACTCAGTAGCACAGCCAATCAGAAAAGAAACACTTGACAATTCTCTTGCTGCTGCTCTCCCAAATCCTTGCTGGAGGAGCAATAGACCTTTGGGCTGAGCTACCTGTCGAGTAGGAGAATCTGACGCTCATCTACCCCAACCCTGCCAGAAGTCAATGCTCTAGCATGATGCCACTTCTGGTGTTTGTCCTCATATAACTAAAGATTTTATTTATGGTATTTCTGTGCTGCCTTTCTGAAGTCAACCAAGATGGTTTACCAAAAAAAGTCATGAAATAAAACAGTAATCAAATAAAAACAAATAAAACATAAACCTTACAAAGCAAACCTGACAATAACAAAAAGGCCAAGTTAAACATCAGCAACAGCATTCTTTTCTGAGTGTACGGGCATCTTTTAATTTGCAGGGTTTTGATGTTTGCTGGAGTTTAAAAACAAATAAACTATTTTTAGTTTGTCCAAGTCTGCACATTCCTTCCTTTCATTTCGAGTTGCAGTCATCTAGCTCAGACTCTAGGCTGGAACTTACCTGGAGTTGCTGATTGGAGTAGAAATTAAAAAGTAATTGTTACCTATTATTGTGGGATATTTTATGCAAACACAAGGATTTGTAATTATGACAACATAAGGCTGACTGTATCTCCCTTCTGTAGTCTTTCATTACACAAAAATAAGTAATCAAGAGGTAGTATCACAGTCCTACATTTCTAAGTCAGCTCACTCTTTTCAAATCAGTAAATACACGAATATATCTCATACCTCCATATATATTTTTGTCTGTGCTTCTCTCTATTCCTTAAAGAGCCTCTGCCAGTATTTGTGGCTTTTGACAAAACACATAGTTAAGTAAAAGTTTAGATAAGTTATTCACAAATGCTCTCAAAGATGCACAAAAACACCTTGAGGTAGACTTGTGTTTATTTATATAAGAAATGTGTTATATACCTATTTTTCATTATAAAATAATCCCAAAGTGAACTCCTTCCAGCTTATCTGCATCCTTCTTGAAGTGTGGTGCCCAGAACTGGACACAGTACTCAAGATGAGGCCTAGACCCCCTCTACAAGAATTCGGTTTGACGCCTGGTTCTCTGTTTATGCGCATCTTCTCAGAAGCGTTTTTATGGTAAATGACTGTACGCAGGAGGTAATTGAGCGCACAACTGGTGGCCTAACCGGTTGTTTGAAATGCGCTTTAGAAGTAGTTAATGCAGAGAATCGCTTGTTTACATAGTCAAAATGCTCTTTAACAGCCCGCAGCAAAATAAAACTCGCTATTTACGTGCATTCGATAATGTGCATAATCAAATAGATAATGCGCCTCAACTCCTGATTTGCGCTCCGCTCATGTAGAGGTAAAAATTTTAATGAGACTTGAAAGAGCTTTAAACCTCTCGTGTAGTGGCAGCCTTAACCAGGGTAGAATAGAAGGGAACCAGTACCTCGCGCGATTTGGAAGCTATACCTCTATTAATGCAGCCCAAAATGGCATTTGCTTTTTTTGCAGCCACATCACACTGTTGGCTCATAATCAGCTTGTGATCTACAACAATTCCAAGATCCTTCTCGCTTGAAGTATTGCTGAGCCAAGTAGCCCCCATCTTATAACTGTGCATTTTTTGCAGTTGGTTAAGCAAAACAACAGGTATCCTGAAGCATTACAAGGGCAGACTGTTAATCCAATTGACCATTGCACTGCACTCTCAAGTGTTTGCATGTATCCTTTCCCCTCAGGCACCATAACCAAAGACACAATCTCTTGGACCTCTTGTATGGCTCAATTCGGACGACATATTAAGCAATGGGGGGGGGGACAATCATCAGTTGTGTTGCTTATTGCGTCGTGTGGGGAGTAACACACAACGCGCACACAACTGACAGTACACTAAGCAGCCCAATTAAGCAACGGAGAGAAACAACGGGCTTGCACATTGTTTAGCCCGAAGCCCCGTTGTTTAAAGTGTCGTCCGAATTGAGCCCCCCCCCCTCTCTCCGTGGACTATTCCGTTTGGGAATAGAGTTCGCTGGTCGGAGCAGCTGAAAACCCCCCGGCCACTCTATACAGCCGGTGGAACTCACGGTGCATACTGGGATACGGCTGGGGGACTGAGGGAGGGGGAGAGAGCAGCCGTAGCAACCAAGTTGGCAGCCAGGACTTCGAGTTGCACAAGCACAGGCGTTGCAGCATGTCGTGTGGGGAGCACCACCTGCCTAACGCACGGTCAGTATGCTATTTCCCCCTTCGTTGCTTAATATGTCGGCCGAATTGAGCCTATGCTAAACCACTGTTGTTGTTGTTGTTGTTTTTAACTAGAGTTGCATGAGGATGCCTCTTTTCCAGCACCAAAGGTACCAGTTGGGGAGGAAGGAGCAAGTCATGGGTTCTCGGAGACCACAACTGGGCTACTATTAGTCTTTGGTGGTTTTCTGGATAGACAGTATTGCTCTGTGGAGCTAGGTCCTGCTTTCTGATACTGCCGTGCCTTGTGAAGGCCACATTTATATCGCCCTGGGAAGGACTTGGAGCCTAATAATAAATTATGATGATGTGTCTATGGAGCACATTCCAAGTGACCCAAAACTTCATATATGTTTGTCTTTCAAATTCTTACAACACCCCTACAGGGTGGTCCAGCTTATGTGGGCTGAGAGTGAGACAATAGTGACTTAGGGTGCCTCTTCACGAGAGGTTTAATGCTCTTTGAAGTCTCATTAAAAAATTTACCTCCACACCACCGGAGCGCAAATGGGCGTAGAGGCGCGTTATCTCTCCAATTATGCGCATTATCGAATGCGCGTTAAATCGCGAGTTTTATTTTGCTCCGGCTGTTAAAGCGCATTTTGACTGTGTGAATATGCGCTTATGCGCATTAACTACTTGTAAATCACATTTTGGACATCCGGTAATGCGCATCGCCGCCTCTCGCCGCCTCTCGTGCAGAGGGATTAGGTGTAAATGCGCTTCTGCGATTATGCGCATAATCGGCTAACCAGGCGCAAAAGCGAATCCTTGTAGAGGGGACCTAACTCAAATTTACCAAATGAGCAGGTGCTGGACCTCCCCAGTCTGGGGGTTTAGTGGCTGTGGGGAGGGGAATTAACATTAAGAAAATAGAACAGGAGGAAAGAGGCCCGCCTGGCACCAACATTGTTATCTTTTCAGCGCCAGGTCAAGACTTTCCTCTTCTCTCAGACATTTAGCAATATCTGATGAGCCTGGGTTTATTTTATTTTTATTTATTTATTTATTTATTTATTTTAGATGTATAGCTTTTTAAAGTTATTACAGTGGTTTTAAATGTATGTGTATATTATGTGTATATTGTACGTTTTGCTGTTTAATTTTTTGTATATTATTTTTAATTGTTTTAATCTTATGTAAACCACCCAGAGAGCTTTGGCTATGGGGCGGTATACAAATGTAATAAAATAAATAAAATAAAAATTAACCCTCCCCTTTTTCCCAGTTCTTCACACAAATGTAAAGAGAGATCTCATGGGTCTCCAATGTGTCACCTTGAGAAAGAAATGGGATGCAGGGAGGGGGTATTCAAAAAGAAAGATGCAGATGCACTTTTTTAAAAAAAATCCCAGCTCCCACTTTCTGCCTTTGAAAAAATCTTGAAATGTTTTTGTTGTTGTTTTGGAAATTGGGAGCAGTATTGTAATAAAGAAAGGAAGATCTTAGAAACGGTATATAGACCTCAGCAAAAACAGAGGAAGTTCTTAATCTAGGGCAGCCTTTCCCAACCTGGTGCCCTCCAGATATGCTGGACTACAACTCCCAGCACCACCACCCCGACGCTGGGAGTTGCAGTCCAACACATCTGGAGGGCACCAGGTTGGGAAAGACGGAGGCAGATGCGCTGGCTTCCAGGCGGACTTGAACCCCAGCACCTCCCTTTTTAGAAATTACGCTGTGCCTACATGCCGTTTGTCTATGTCGGGCTGAATTCTAAACGATGTGATAAATAATAGGCTCTCCTTTTACCACTCACTGTATAAAATTCTATCTTTGTAGCTCTGAATATGCTCTGCGACGAGGCAACGCAGCACCTTGCTTTTCCACCCCCCCTCATCGCATTCCTCTGTCCACGGGTCTCTTTTGTGGCTTCTCGGGAGGTGGGAGGGAGGGAAGACGGGCAAAGGCGCGGGCTTCAGTGCTGCTAACGCGCACGCGCGGCAACAGCTCAGTTTCCCTTCCTGGAGGTGGGAGGACGCTTCAGCAATTGGTTCCTTTCCGGGAAGGCTTCGCTTTCGAGTCACCTTCGGGGAAGTCGCAGGTACTCTTCCTACGAGGCCCCTGTCCCGCTTTGGGGACTAGCAAGGCCACGCCGATTCATCACCACCTCCCAGAGACCGCCCTGGCAGGTTATGCGCACACTCGGCGTCACTGCCTGCATTCAGGAACTGAGATGTGCCTTGGAGAGAGAGAAATAGCTTTCTCTGCCTCCCCCACCTCCGACCAACTTTCATCCCCTAGAAGGGGGCAAAGGAGGTATTTCCCTCCCCGCCCCCGCTAGATGCCTCCTCTTTACCATTAAGCCCACTAAAGGCGCAATCTTATGCGTGTTTAGACAGGAAAAAAGCCCTGCAACTCCTGCGAGTTTCTATTTGTACATGCACAGGATTTCTCCCTAGGTTGACAATCTCTCCAGTTTTACACGCAAGCTAGATTTCCCCCTCCCACCTCCACACTGCACTTTGCTTAGGTGCCTGCCTGCCTGCCGCCCCCGCAACATACAAATCATGTTCTGGGAGGACTCTTCATGTACTAGTAAAATGATCGTCATTACAACATGTGCTTAGAGAAGGTGTCTGCACCGGGGTGAGACACTCAGCAACACCCTTTTGGTGTGCCTCCCCATCAGCCCAGCCCTTTCCACCATGACATCAGGAAGAGGATGCGCGCTTAGGCAGCATTCGACGTTGCCCAGTCCTCCATGCTGTGCTGTCCAGAGAGAGGACAAGTGAGCAGATAAGCCTCCCAAGAGAGAGGTCATGCGAGTGAGTGGCAGCTGCTCCTTAAAACCCTCATTTGCTCTGTCCTCCTTGCTATGATGCCCAGAAACTGAGGGCACGGGAACAGTGACTACTCCTCTGGTTCGCCTGCATTCTCCCCTCTCTGCCATGGCACTCGGAGGAAAAGTGGAGACAAACAAGATGAGGCAGCAGAGAGAGGAGGTGAGCAGACATAGGTAAGAGCAGCCTCTTCCTTGTCCTCTTGTTCACCTTTGCTCTCTGTCTGGCCAGTGTGCCAGATCCAGTTTCACTAGCAGGCCTAATCCTTACATGACATCTCCCAGAGTAAGAGGGAGGTGAGTGATTGGAGGCTGTAGCAGCCATTCCTTATAATCACTCTCCCCACAGATTTCTCTCAATGCAACAGATTTCCTAAATTCAGGACTTGGGTTTTCCTACCAGAGTAAACGGCAGCCATTTACATACTGGGACAAGTGAAAGGATTTGTGTGTGCACCTGCTCATTGGGAATAAAGTCTGTACTTTCATCCACATAGCCCAGGCACTCCGTCATTCTGGAGTGTGACAGAATATTGGGGAAATGGCATTCCTATCCATGTAGCTCACAAGACTAGATGTGCTTAGCTTTAGCAGTAGAATTGCACTATGTTTCTTCAGACCATTAGATTTCTAGGATTCTTTCCCCCCCCCCCCTTTTAACACCATCCAACTAAGGTTCCCAAAGCTGCTTACAGAACAAAATGAAGCCCAAAAAAACTCTCTTATCAATCAAAAGACAGGTTACTCCTATAAACTGGAATAATATTTGCATTTCACCTTTCTTTAAGGTGATCTGGTCAGTGTGTTAGTCTTGCAACACCACTGTGAGGTAACTTAGCCTGATGTTTGCCCGAAGCCACCCAGTAGCTCCATGGCTGGGTTGGGATCTCATTCTAGCCGTTATGCCATGCTGGCAGTGGGGAGGACATCCTTACACAACAAAAGTTAGGGTCAATTAATGATAATCTATTATCCTAGCAGGTATGGATTTTCTTGTGTGCCAAATGGGTGCCATTTATGTCCCTTTGTTTTGGAGTTTCTGCAAGTAGTTTCAGTTCCATGAAGCAATTGTGCAAGATCACATTCAACTGATGCTTCATTCTTCAAAAGGACCTTGGTCTGGATTGGGTGAAGGTCTTATCAAGTCAGTCCCTCCTGCAATTTTGGGAATGATAGTTTGACTTACCTCAGGACCACTGGATGTGTAATATTTCCATGGGGTAGATGTACATAAAATCCAACCTGTGTAGGCCTGGCTCAGTACCCCAGATAAAATGTGGAACTGTGCAGTCCAGGCCTATGCACATTGGATTTTACACATATACGCCCTATGGTCTCAGAGGTGGAATAAGCACCCAAGGTGGGCAGGGAAGGCACATATTCAGTCCTCTCCACACACAGAAGAATGATTTGATATTGGTCCCTTGAAATAATAATAATGCCAACTATGCCTTGTCTGTATTTAATTGTATTTGTGTGTTTTTTAACAGGGATGCTTGCTACCTAAGCAGAGTTCCTCTTTGGATTATATATACCCTAAGAAGTTAAGAGCATGGAAGGAGAGCTTAAAGGTGGGCTTCAGCTTCTTACACAGACATTGGCATGATCAAAGGATGGCTCAAGTCTGAACCAACACTGGGATCTGTTTCTCACTTTAATCCTTCTCAAAGTAAACCAAATATGGAATCCCTTCAGACACTGTGGAAACAAATTCTTCCTGGATTCCTTAGGGAAGATATTTTATTCAGCATTGCTTTCACAATCAGGCTTGCATTTGTCTTTTATGGAGTTTATCAGGACAAAACAATGTTGGTAAAATATACAGACATTGATTATCAGGTATTCACAGATGCTGCCAAATACATCACAGAGGGGAAATCTCCTTACATGCGAGCCACTTACCGTTACACTCCACTCTTGGGCTGGATGTTAACACCAAACATTTACATTACTGATTTGTATGGCAAGATCCTCTTTGTTGCTGGGGATATGGTTGCTGCATATCTCATGTACCGCATTCTGCTCCTCCGAGGGCTGGATAGTAGAAAAGCGTGTGGGTGTTGTGCATTCTGGCTTCTGAATCCTCTGCCAATCACTGTGTCCAGCCGAGGAAATGCAGAATCTCTTGTAGCAGTCCTTGTCCTTGGCACCATGTTTTACATGGAAAAGAAACATTTAGTGAAGGCAGCTGTTCTTTATGGCCTCTCTGTACATATGAAAATTTACCCTGTGACCTATGCGTTGCCATTAGCTCTCCATCTGCAAAGTAACAGAAACCCCGAGCCAGGAAAAAACATCCCTGTAAAGAACCGAAAGGTTGGTTACACGGCTGACATCTTGCGGCTTTTCATAAGGTTGTTTAATCGTGATGTTCTGCTTTTTGGAATGGTGTCTGGTTGTACCTTTGTTGTCCTGGGTCTTGCATTTTATTTCCGTTATGGGTGGGAATTTTTGGACCATACCTACCTCTACCACTTGACCCGGAGGGACATCCGCCACAACTTCTCACCTTATTTCTACATGCTGTACTTGACTGCGGAAAGCGAGTGGAGTTTTGCCCTTGGACTGGCAGCTTTCCTGCCTCAGCTCCTGCTGCTTCTTGTGATTTCCTTTGCTTATTACAGAGATCTCATTTTCTGTTGCTTCTTGCACACTGCTGTGTTTGTGACTTTTAACAAAGTGTGCACATCCCAGTATTTTCTGTGGTACCTTTGCCTTCTTCCACCAGCACTGCCTCGCTTGCGAATGTCCTGGCAATGGGCTGCTCTGCTTCTCCTGCTGTGGCTTAGCGGCCAAGGTCTGTGGCTGGCCCCTGCATATTTTCTAGAGTTTCAAGGACAGAATACTTTCTTGCTTATCTGGCTCGCAGGCCTGGTCTTCCTTTTTATCAACTGTATAATCCTTGTTCAGATTATTTCTCACTATAGTCCTGCGCATATGCCTGGAAAAATAAAGCAGCAGTAAGACTTATCTGAGAGTTATTAATTGAACAGGAGTGGGTGACAACAAATGTTTGTTTGTTTTTTTAAAAAAAGAATTGGTACTTTGTATGATTTTTGCAATATTGTTTTTGAGACTTTTAACCTCTCTTTTGAATATATTGGGTATGGAGAGGAGTTATTGAGGTCTCTGTTTGCTTTAAACATGCCAATTGCTGTGTATTTGTTACATTTTATGGATCTTTCACTGTAGTATAGTATACTGTATTGTTTGGACATTGAGTACTGCTTGATTTTGCCCTTGATACTCTTAATCCCCTATAAAGAGAATCATGTTCTAGCAGCACTCAGATCACTTCCCCTGAGCTCTCCATTAATTACCGAGAACCCGGGGGAGGTCTTCCATCCTGCTTCTGCCTGCTTTAAAGCAGGCATGACATAAGAAAACTTGTCTTGCCTCCTGCAAATCCTCTGGCGGGCTCAGAGGGCTCAGGAGGAGTGAGAGGCAATCTTTCACATTGTGCTGAGCTTTGGAGCAGGCAGAATCAATGTGAGAAACTCGCTCTGCTTCTATATGCTCTAAAGCCCAGTGTGGTACGGAAGCACATATAATGACTCCCAAGTCTTCCAAAACATGCAGAAGTCTTGGGGGAATGGAAGGCTCAGGGCCAAACCAAAATAATGGCTGGCTTATAAGTGAAGCCAGTATTTATGTGCTCCTGCTGAAGGTTGTTTGAAAACCTTCATTATAAAAACAACAGAGTCTTTCGGTACCTTACATTATATAGCTGCTAAAACAGGTGAGTGATGAATCAAAACAATGTCATTCTATTTCCTCAGGTGTGGCTCTTTAGGACAGAGGTGGGCAACTTGTGGCCATCCAGGTGTTATGGCCTATAACTCCCATGATCCCTTACAGTTGGCTATGCTGGCTAGGGTTGATAGGAGTTGTAGGCCAAAACACCTGGACGGCCACACATTGCCCACTCCTGCCTTAGAAGAATAAAGGGGAAGGTGCCACTCTGGGGAGAATGGAGTCTCTTGCATAAACTTGGCTAAAAGTGTGTAGCTATGACAAGCAGCAGCCATTTTGTGAGAGAATATAGGGAACCATGATTTGACCCCAGCTGGCTGAGCAGAGTGAATTTGGTGGGGGGAGGTTTTCAGGCAGTAGATGCTTGTGGGGTGGAGTAGGGTGAAAGATTACCCAAACCTCTGATGTCCCCTCAAAAAAGTGGGATGATCTGCCTTTCTATAGTTCTACGTAAAGACACTCAGTCCTCATTCACTGACTTTTTGGGGATATTGAATTGTTAAGTTAGTTCCTAATGATCTTGGACCCTAGTAGTTGGTTCATGTGTAATCCAAGCCACCCTGTTTACTAGAAAAACCTGAATGTGAAATGGCTGACGCGACTTCAGATCAGACGTGGCGACCCACTGAATTTAAGCATATTAGTCAGCGGAGGAAAAGAAACTAACCAGGATTCCCTCAGTAACGGCGAGTGAACAGGGAAGAGCCCAGCGCCGAATCCCCGCCCCGCGTTGGGGCGCGGGAACTGTGGCATACGGAAGACCCTCTCCTCGGTGCCGCTCTCGTGGGGGGCCCAAGTCCTTCTGATCGAGGCACACACACACACAAAAAAATGGGTGAGCAACATGCCCCTTTTATTCCCAAAATTCAGAGGGACCCCCCAAAAAAGTAAAGAAAAAAAATTACAAACAAAATGGCATCCAGAGCTGCTATGGAGCATCGAGGAATAAATTTACTTGTTTCCAAGCTAATTTTGACCCTTTGGGTGTTTCAGAGCTATTAGTGTTCTATAGTAGGCCTGGACACCATTTTTCCTTAATTTTTTTAAAAAATTATCCCGTTTTAGGCAGCTGCTGGGGGGTGGAGGGATACGGTTCACAGGGATTCTGGAGGCTGAAATGCCCTCCAAACTTCCTGAACTTGTCCACCCTGATGTGGAGATTGTGTATACCTTTTCCCTCAAAATGGGGGGCACATGGTTTACTTCCAAATATTCAGAGTCATCCAAAAACTTGGAATTTGGTACACATGGAGCTGAAGTCATGCTAATTACTCAAAAATCTCTGAAAGAGGGATATTTTTACATCTAACACTCAAAAGCTGCGTATAACCTTTACCTCATTACAAAGTCAAGCACAGACAAGCCATGTCATACGCAGAAGAGAATGCTGTTCTGTGAAGATTCTGTTGCATTGTTATGAATGTGCCTTTGCTAGTGTGATGAACGTATAGTTTAGTATTTAGGAATCCTTAGGCTACCCATTAACTCCATATAGCTGATTAAAATGCTCAACAAAGCATATGCCTAGAGCTTTTCTGATGGATTCAGTTCAGGTTATTGTGCTGACAAGAATTACTATGTAAGAATCTCTGGAACCATTTCTCGCTTTTATGAATCTATAAATTCCAATAAAGTAGACAACAAAAATAAAATAGTCTAAGATAGGAAATAGGGGGTTAAATCCAATATTGGACTAGCAGAAGTCCACTAGCATGATGAGACCTTTTCTCCTCTCTTGTCCCCCCTGTACCCTCCATGCCACCTGATTTTCTGCTCCAGGAACTTTCTCAGCCCTCTGGAACAGATTTGAAGGCATGTGGGGGGCTGCAGGGGGAGGGGAATTGCCCTCCTTCTGCTTCTGTTGATTGCTTCTGTCAGTGGAATGATGCCACTGGATACAACCCAGTATTTCCAGCACATTCTTATTGTTAAAGATTACACATTTTAAGATAAAAGGGAAAGCTTTTCTAAATTCAAGAAATCTTGACTCAGCTCTGTATAAAACTTCCAGCTGGCAGGTTCATAGGGTGAGTGAGCTCATATCTCAGAGAGCTGTTTTGCCTCAAAATCATAGCATTTTTATACAAGTTCTAAAAACCACCTCATATTGAAGTCATCTTTAATATAGCTTAATTAGACCCCCGTTCTCAACTATTCTATTGTTCCTAAAAATCCCTGAGAGATTTAACATAAGAAAGACCTACATGCCATCTTCCTAGTTAAGATAGGTTCTAAATATATGCATTTCTTTTTCTAGATAAGGCAATACAGGCCCTAACTCAATTTTGCTATTAATATAATGGGTATACCAGTTTATAGTTTCTAAACATTTTCCTTACCCCAATTATTTATTGACTCATCAGGAAAACCTTTTCTACAGCTCAAGCTGAAGCAGTAAAGAATTCCAGGACTGAACTCTGACCTCAGTCAAAAGCTGCATGTGTGAATAGTACCATAATTGGTGGCTTGCAACTAAAACGGGGTAGTGGGGGTGGGGTCTGTCATATATCAGGGTGAATTAATTATATACTGGAGTTATTTGCTTTAGCCCTTTAAAATAGGCTGTTGCCATGATCGTATGAATAGACTAGGAACGGTATATGTGTCTCAATTTATCTTATTTTGCGCTTTCTTATATTGTCATTGATTTACCTCTTGAATTGTGTTATCTCTGACTAAAGGCTGTTTTGTACAGCAATGAGCTTGATGCTTGTGCATATATCTTGCTTTAATTTATGACATTGGGTAAATAAACCTGGTTTTGGTATTTTGTTTCATCTTCTTATGACAATATTTAAAAGTTCTTAAAATACATTCAACACCTTAGTTATAAAAATAATGTTATATAAAAGCACTTGATTGATGTGCCTTTGGTCTTTCCATTACAGCTGTATAGGAGCAGTAGCCTACTATTTTTTAGGGGTTTCAACTAGAAATAACTAAATAGAAAGTGTGCTTTTGGGTTTCACAGAACCTCAGATTCAGTGTTTAAAAGTGAGGAGGGGAAAATGTCGCTGGTAGAGGGCATGCTAGAAGTTCTATCTGCAAAGGAACCCCTGACCCACAGTAGCCCTTGTGGTGAGGGAGAGGTTTGAAGGGGGCATAGGAAAAGGCGCCATCCACAACCTCCTGCCCAGGGCACACTGCACCCAGGGAGCTTCCTGAGCATTTGAGGCCTCCTTGGTACTATCACAATGACTGGCAACTCCCAGTCATTATGAGAAGAGCAAAGGATAGTGAAATCTCACAAGGAATGGGATTCTTTGGCTTCAAAAAACTGGAGAGCGAGTTTGGGGATGAGGCCTATATCAGGCTTTGACCCACATGGCTTAGTCTCAGTTCAGCTTGGCAGACAAGTGTGAGCGAATTGCATCAGCCTGAGGAGAGAACATAGACCAGGAGGTCATAGGTTGCAGCGAGGAAGGCTAGGTTAAATGTTGTCATACTGAGATAATCCATATTCGATGTGTTTGTTTTTAAACCTACTGGCTGAAGGCAAGAATTTAGGTGATCTCATGGTAGTCAAAGTCCACAAAGTCAGGAAATAGGAAGCTTAGGTTGATGCCTTAACAGATGTGCTCTGCGATCAGTAATTCTGTTGTGCAGTGTTACAAATTGTGCTTGCAGGTTTTTTATCATTGGATTTTCCTAGGTTTTTTTTTAAAAAAATACAGTTTTTTGAGAAAATCCCAAAAACAGAAACTAAAAAAACAAAACACAAACAAGTCATTCATTACCTGAGTAGGTGTGTACAAATGAATAGATCTATGTCCTTGTATGTTCAGAATAGCTTACTTCTGAGTAAGCTTACATAGCTTTTTCCTTTTCCTCCCTCTCTTCATCAGTGAGTGATTCCCTCAGCCTTCAAAATAATGTCACTCTTATCTTAGTTGACAGTTATATACTGCCCTTCCCACACTGTCAAGAACAGTAAAATTCAAAACACTGGAATGTACTAGTGATTATGGCTGTGCACAGACCCTCTGATTCGCTTCGGATTGATTCAGACCTAGTCTGGCTCGCCTTGAATCCGAATTGAGATTCGGATTTCCGAATCGAGAGTTGGATTTTTCATTTTCCCATAGACTTGCATTGGAAAAAATAAACACCTATAACTTTTTTATTTTTCAAGACAGAAACATGAAAGTTGGAGACCTTACAGATGCCTTGGAGGTGCTCTTGTGTGCCAAATTCCAGATAGATCTATGTAGTAGTATTCCCGTAATCCACTGCTAAAAATATGATTTTTCAGGCAAACCACTCAAAGCAAAGTGCTATAATTTTCTCATTTTTCATGAGATAAATATGTAAGTTAGAGACCTTACAGATGCCCTGGAGGTGCTAATGTGTGCCAAATTTCAGACAGATCTGTGCAGTGGTATTCCTGTTATCCACTGCTCAAAATACTCCTCCTCCCCTAAGACCATGCCATTTCGCTTTGGACCAATTCAGATCTGTTTCGATTCCATTCAGATCTGTCTCAAAGCCCTCTGAATCACCCTGATTTGCCTCGGATTCAGGATTCAGATCTGAAACGGTGCACAGCCCTACTAGTAATATTCTAGCTTCAGAGTAAAACTGAGCATGCCTAACATAAGTTTACAAGCAGTTGCTGCCATTTGTAAAAAGTACAAATCTAATCCATTTTCAGCACTTTTTAACTTGCTATATCTATGGCAATTTGTATCAGATTGGTTTGACGTTCATCAGGGAGATTATGGATGTCAAGTTTCAAATTATTAACTCTACATGTGTCATTTGTTTTATAAGCAATAGAACTTTGAATCTTATAATGGAGGAACTTTTATGTTTTTTGTTTTTACGACTCACACCTACCCTTTTCATAACTATGGTTTCATTGTAGCCTTATCTAATTATTGGAAGGTTGGCTTGTTTTCATTTTCCTCAAGTGCGTTACACAACCTAAGGGCACAATTCTATGCATGTTTAGACCTTAAAAACAAAAAAAGACCTACAACTCTCAGCACTCCTCAGTCACCCTTGCATAGGATTGAGCCCAAAGCAATTATTTCTATAATAGTCACATTTTTGCTTCTTCTGGTTTTGTAAAACTACTTTGTTTAAGCATTCCCCCTCCTCCAGTTTGTTACTGTACAAATACGCATGAGTATATCTGGAAATATTGTGAGTCATCAGACGGGAAATAACGTTTCCTTACCATCGCTTTTCTCCCTGCTTCTGTTCCATAATACTTCCTGTTTCTTCACATGGGGAAGAAAGAAGAAGTAAACAATGACCATGTGGTCCATTCAGTGGCTGTTTTTATCACAGCGCTTTTCCTGCACACAGCAGGAAATGGTGGCACTTCCGTTTTTTTAAAAAATCGGATTTAAAGGGGTCTATTTTGACGGAAAGAAGGCAAGAAGGAACAGGAGATGCATGGGAGGCAGAAGTCATCATCAAAAGGACCTGCGAACATCCGTAAGTGGGGGGTAATGAGCGTGCAATAAAACGTTCGTCTGATGATGCTCATTGAATCAGATACTGCAATTAATATTACTCCAACTGATATGAAGAGTATCTTGAATACTTAAAGAATATGCATTAAGAAAAATATAACACAAAACACTACCACTGTAGTGAGCATATGGGATTAGCACATTACTTAAACTAATTTTTAAACTGCTTTACGTTACAGGTGCTTGGCATTTTCTTCTACTTTTCCCCAGAAGGTGGCTGGAATGAAATGGGAGTAATGAATATCAGACATTTGAGAAAGTTTTGAGCTTCCATAACCCATCCTGTAAATAGGCATAAGTGTAGACTTTCATTCCCTGATAAATGCTTTAGGCTTAGATCAAAGTAGCTGCACTTGAGAGCTAAACAAATTCCAATTAGAGAAGAATTCTTCGTGATTACTCATGTAAAATGTACCAAGGACATTTCCTATGAACATATGTTATTCAGTTCGGTTTCAAATGAATTTGCTTTCTTGCTGTTATCTAGGAGCTACACTTCATAGGCGACATCTAATGTTGCACAACAGGTCCTCCCCTTACACCCTCACAAGTCCCTCAGGTTTGGGGGATGCTTGGGGCCAGTGGGGCAGGGATATGGTGTGTGGAGGAGAATATGTTCTGCCAACAGTGCCTGTTCCACTGGCAGATGGACACTATTGTATTTCACCCAATAAATCTCCATCTATAACCAGCTATACTCTTGAGTAGCAATCAAGAGATCACTTGAACAAAAGAAGGAAATAAAATTAGGACAGGATATAATAGTTTGTGCAGACTGCACGAGCAAATAAGTGTATTTACTAGAAGCACAATTTGGCAAGAAGGTTTTCTGTGCAAATCCCATTGAAATGAATGGGAGCTGTGCTAGGGCAGAGTAGTATTCTTGGCAGCTCCCATTCATCTTAATAGGAATTAAGCTGTATCTTGCCCTCGATCGGGGTGAACAACCTTTTCAGCCTCAAGGGCCATATGTTACGTTGCCTCAGGACTTGTGGGCCACACATGCATGTGCTCAGACACACACATGCACACACATCCCAGCAATTCTGATAAAGATTGCTCTTTTCTCACTGGTAGCTGCAACAGGAAAATAACAATCTGTATGAGGATCTTGGGAGGGAGGGGAAGGAGTGGAGAGCCTTTTCTCCACTCTGCCCCTCAAGTAACCTCTTGGCAAAAGCAGTGACAGGAGGGTAAGGACACCTGAAGACCATAATCAAGGCCAGGGGGTGGGGCAGTCAAGTTGTGTGCCCTTGACCTAGATCCAAGAATTGACAGAAATAGACATACTCTTACAGCCCGAGTTGTTAAAGTATAGGAATATAAGCATGAATCTGATACATTGACGACATCCCAGGTTCTCATTTTTGAACTCAAATACCACTGGCAGTTCATTGTATTTAAACACAATGATGAGCTGGATCCTAAAAAGATGGTAATTATCTAGTCAATGGTGATTTCATTGGATGTTTGAAAGACAAACTTGAGGCATTGTGTTGAATAACAGAGTCTCATCATAACAGTTCCTGGTGTTTTGTGGGGTAGGCAATGCTGCAAATGACAAATCACTTTTTAAAATTCAGCATTGCCAGTGAAATTCCATAAGCTCATCCTTCAAGCTCCTTTTGTTGCATTCAGTATTCATTTTATGGAGTGGGGGGATGTTAAATAGAGGCAGACTCTTTATCAAATGACTTTGTAAACTTTATAACAAAAAGCACTTCTCTGCATTTTGCAGCCTATGCAGCTTTACCCCAAACAGAAGGACTTGTGAGTAAATGTGCATAGGACTGCGGCCATTCATGACAATTCTATGCACGTTTCTTCAGAAATAAATCCCACTGAGTTCAAAGTGCCTTTCTCCCAAGTAAGCATTCATAGAGTTAAAGTCAGTCATTTCTCTTTTTTAAGTGAAGAGCCCTAGCCATTTTCAGATAATTTTAGTTTCTCCCCCACCCCACCCCCGCCTTTTAAACTTGATTCTTTTTCTACTAAAGCTTTTAGAAAAGATAAGTAGCAAACATTTGGACATAACTACTAGCTTGACATTGTTGCCAGCGTGAGTAAGATAAGCCATTTGTTCCGTGAAACCCATAATTTCATATGGTTCCTCTCTCCTTTTTTAGTGTGAAATATTACACACACACACAATTATAAGAACCCTGTTCTAAGGTTTGTTTCTTTTCTTTCTTGACCACATCCTCCTACTTTAAACCTCCTATTTCTGCTGCATGTTGTTGCAGAAATTATGTATTGATCTGAAGCTTGTACTAAATGTCGCACAGTAAGAGAAACTGCACCTGTGAGTTTATTATGAACTTCAGTCTGTGTGCTGGAATTGCAATTTAAATTGTGACGCTACCCTTAGTCACCTAATGGGAAGACCAATGCACATTATAACACATCACAATGTTGGCTGCATGACTCCACAGACACTGGAGGGAAAGGAGTTCTGGTTCACTCTCTTTCAACTCATCCTCCTCCCTCCCACTCCCACAAGGGAGTTGCAAGGAAGTTTTCTTCAGCTTTTGGCTACCCACCCTCTGATGATTTTAAGCAGGTTTGACAACTAGCTCTTCCCCACCATATGCATTCACACACACATACACATACACACACTCTAAACATTTCCCAAACTGTTTAGACCTTTAAAAGTCCTCACCAGCGCTTCGAATTCGCTACCACAAGATGTAGTGAAGATCATCAATTTGGATGGCTTTAAAAGGGGGAGAGATAAATTCCTCGAGGAGAAGGCAATCAATGGCTACTAGCTTGATAGCTACGTGCTACCTCCAGTAGCAGAGGCAGTAAGCCTGTGTGCACCAGTTGCTGGGGAACATGGGCAGGAGGGTGTTGTTGCACTTGTGTCCTGTTTGTGGGTTCCTGGTCAACAGCTGGTTGCCCACTATGAACAGAATGCTGGACAAGATGGACCCTTGGCCTGATCCAGCACGACTCTTCTTATGTTCTTAAATATGCCTGGAAAAGGACTGCAGCCAGTGCAGCTGTTTAAGCACTGGTGAGCAATGTTCCCTACAGCTACCAGTCCAATTAGTTCAGAATACAGCTGCTAGGTTATGAACAAATTTCTGAGAATTCTTATTGAGAGTTTTGTGCCATCACTATACTGATGTTATCAAGCTTTGTGTCCTTATTTCATCTGAACCAAGGCCTGTAGTTTAGTATTTATTCAGTGCCTGGGCATGGTTTGAACTTGGATATTTAATATTTTTTTCATTTTTTAAAATTTATAAAATAGTTATAAACTGCCTTTCAGGGCAATTGTCCTCACAAAATCATGTGCACAGTAAACATAAAACATATCAGGTCAGATTGAAATCCACATTATACCCCTTACTAGGGTGACCATATTTTGGAAACCAAAAAGGAGGACAACATGGTTGGCTCCCAAGGGGGCATGCCCAACAACCTGTCTGGCCCCAGAGGACGTGTCCAGCACCAAGGGGGGGGGGGGTGCCCACCTGAACATAGCCTTGGTCACATGTCTGATTTTATAGATTTTACAAATCTGTTCTACATAACATCTTAATGTCAAAATCACTGAAATAACAAGTGAGACATCCAATATATCTGAAATTAACTTCACTCCCTCCTACTTTTGTAGCTTTTGCTGCACTGTGTTGCTATACTATGTGTGATACATTCTCCCCTTCCCTCAAATATCTTTTCTGACTGTATCCTCACTCCACTGCAAGCTGCTGCTTAAGAAGGCTTGCTGCTGGCTGGCTTTTCTTTTTTAAAGTTCAATTTTTTTCTGAAACTTGTGTATAATTGTCACAAGTTTCTCGACTCTAACATTAGGGTGGGTGTTGTGGGCAGCAGACACTACTTCGCACATTCACACTTCTCACTTATAAACATAAACTTCTCAAGGCTTGTGCGTTGACACCACTTCACACAACCAGACTTTGAACTCCTGTCTACTTCCTGCACAAATACACAACTCTGAGACCTTCTTTCTAATGCTCTGCATTGCATGCCAGCACCGTGGCACTAAGTTACAACAAGTGTCTCTGGGTTGTCTATGCAGCCTCTGTTGTCTTTCTCTCTAAGTCATGGCAACCAAACCAAAGCCTCCAGCCTCAAACAATCAATCTCCCTCCCTCTTCCAAAGTCTCCCAACTGGGCTGTGCACTTGTACCCTGTGGCCAGGGGGAAGGATGCCAGCTTATTGCTTGGTCATGCCTGGTGACTCTTACTTTAAAAACCACCTCCGCACCAGTAGCCTCTGCCTGCACCAACACTGGACACTGAGACACTCTTAAAAGACTCTGTATGGCATGCCAGCCTCTCAGGGCTCAGCTACAGCCATCTCTGAGTTGTGTTTTCAGTCTAACTCTGTCTCTAAGAGATATGCCAGCCAGCCAAAGCTGCAAATCTATATATTTTTCTCTGGCACACACTTCAACATTCTGTATTGCATGCCAGCAGTGCAGACAGAGACTAGCTCGCAAGTGAAGTGGAAAGGAAGGGGTAGTGAAGCAAAGCAATGACATGCCAGGTTCCAACAACCGCAGCAACAGGGCATCTGCAAAGATGAGAGCCTCCCTCTCAACTGGCACCTCACTGTTGGAGCCTATCTACACACGAAGGATAAAACACTTTGAAAATGTTTTGAAAACTGTATATGGAGTGTGTCCTGGGCCCCAACAGTTCTCAAAACTGTTATAAACCGTTTTAAACCATTTTAAAGCTGCAGTGTAGATAGGCTCTTGGTCGTGAGAGTTTTTCTCTAAGGATGATTCTTCATCACCCATGATGTGGAACTTTGAGAAAAAGGCTCTGGCCCATTCTGTTTTGCCCTGTGGGCTGCTTTGACTGACCTCACCTTTCCCACATTTTGATCTGTGGATGCCTCGCCTCTGCTGACCCTGCCCAACTGCCCAGGAAACAGGAATGGAAAGGTACCATACTCACCCAGCACTTCTTAGCTAAAAGCTCAAGATCCCCTTGATGCCAAGGGCTAAAACTGCTCAAGGTGCAAGACCCCAAAAAGGAGGTTTGACAATATGAGTTTGAAGGGTCTAGCTCCAGGCCTCCTCCACACGGGGCGTTTAATGAGCCTTGAAGGCTCATTATAAATTTTACCTACACACGAGCGGAGCGCAAAACGGGCGTAGAGGCGCGTTATCTCCCGGATTATGCGCATTATCGAATGCACGTTAAATAGCGACTTTTATTTTGCGGCGGGATGTAAAGCGCGTTATGACCATGTGTACAGTTTTTCAGTGAAGCGCATTTTCGGAGAGGTGTGAGCAGGTAGAGGGCGGGTTTTGACGAGATGGGCGGGGAGAGGGAAGGGATTTCCGGCGGGAGATTTGAAAAAAAGCCCTCAGGTTATGCGCAGCCGCGTGGGTGTGCTCACCCAACGGTTTGGCTGGAGGCGCAGGTGTGGTCGCGCGCCTATGCATATAAGCGCGTGCGCGCGATCCGACAGTTGACCTCATTTAACTTCGCGACGCCAGAGAGACTGCATCCTGATTTATTTCCTCTACACCTTTTCCACCTACCGAAATGGCTGCTCCAGGAAGGGGAGTTTCTTGGAAAAAGGCAGAGATTCTCGACCTTCTGGACATTTTTGGGGAGCAGAAAGTTCAAGCTCAACTGAATGCCAGCCATAGGAACCTCGATGCCTATGAATCCATTGCTCAGGAAATGCAAAGAAGGGGCCATATCCGTACAGCGAAGGAGTGCAGGACCAAGGCAAAGGCAATGAGGCAGGAATATCGCAGGGTCGTGAATCATAATTCACGATCAGGAAATGATGCTGCCACCTGCCCCTTTTTTGAGGAGCTTCATAGCATTTTTCGGGGGGATGCTACTATTCAACCAAATCGCGTGGGCAGGAGTCTGAACATCCATCGTGTCCAAGCACCTGCTGCTGCTCCCCCAGTAAGTTCCCCCCTGGCTTTCCCGCTCTCAGAAGGCTCAGAAGAACTGTTCAGCAGTGAACTTCAAACAATAGATGTGGAGGACTACCTTGGAACGCCCTACTCTCCCGGAGGTACATTGATTGTAATTGCCATTTTTTTAAAAATCTCGTTCTTCCTTCTATTTCATGCCTATAGCTCACATCTGATGTTTTCCCCTTTTAGAATTGGAGACACCAGAAGATATTGGAAACGAAGAACCTGAAGGTATAGACTGTTTCTTTTGTTGGGTTGGGAAGACTCTTAACTTTACAACTTAATATTGTGTTCCATGGAATAAAAAATTGTATTCTAAAATGGGGCAGGCAGATGCGGGTGAGCGGGTGGGGCAGGAGAGGGCAGGAGAGATCTCCTCTAGCTACCCAGCGTTTCTCTGGTCTCTCCAGGGCGGGGGGGAAAAAGGATAAGGGGCAGGCAGCCATTTTGAACAACCACCCCCATTTCAAAAGGAGGGAGGTTTGTGATTGTGCCTATTGATGAAACCTCCTAAAAGCTCTTCTTTTTCTGCCACGGCAGGAGCCTACAGAAGCAGCAGTACCACCAGTGCATCGGAATCCATTGAGCAAGCAGATTTGAGGGCCAGAAATCTCCAGCAGCATCCTGCAGCAGCAGCACCGAGTAAGTACAGGCCTAGCTAATTTCTGAGGTCAGACATCATGGAAGGAAGGGAGTTCCCAATGATCTAGGCTGGGTTTATGGGGGGGGGAGGGGGAAAGGGGGGCATTGGACACAACATTGTGGTGCATGGGACCAGAAATTGTGGTCTATGGGAGGGATTCCCGCCTTTTTCTCTACAGCAGTTAAAGTTACATGAGCCCTGACCTCCTTTTCATGTGGTCAGCCTAGGCAGGCAGCCATTTTGAACACACAAACAACCCCCCCCCTATTTAAAATGGAGGTTTGTGATTGTGCCTATTGGAATGAAACCTCCTAATAGCTCTTCTTTTTCTTCCACGGCAGCCTACAGAAGCAGCAGTACCACCAGTGCGTCAGAAACCAGTGAGCACGCAGATTTGAGGGCCAGAAATCTCCAGCAGCATCCTGCAGCAGCACCGAGTAAGTATAGGGCTATGTCAATGAAACCTCCTAAAAGCTCATCTTTTTCTGCCATGGCAGGAGCCTCCAGAAGCAGCGGTACCACCAGTGCGTCAGAAACCAGTGAGCAAGCAGATTTGAGGGCCAGAAATCTCCAGCAGCATCCTGCACCAGCACCACCGTGTAAGTACTGGGCTAATTTCTGGGGTGCATGGGACCAGAAATTGTGGTCTATGGGAGGGATTTCAGCCTTTTTCTCTACAGCACTTAAAGTTACATGAGCCCTGACCTCCTTTTCATGTGGTCACTGTAGTATACTGCCTGCAACTTTAACTGTGGTGATGAAGAGGGAATTTCAACAGGTGCTGCATGCATACAAACGGCACCGGCTGAAATTCCTTTTTCTCTACAGCACTTAAAGTTACATGAGCCCTGACGTCCTTTTCATGTGGTCAGCCCTGACCTCCTTTTCATGTGGTCACTGTAGTATACTGCCTGCAACTTTAACTGTGGTGATGAAGAGGGAATTTCAACAGGTGCTGCATGCATACAAACGGCACTGGCTGAAATTCCTTTTTCTCTACAGCACTTAAAGTTACATGAGCCCTGACCTCCTTTTCATGTGGTCACTGTAGTATACTGCCTGCAACTTTAACTGTGGTGATGAAGAGGGAATTTCACCAGGTGCTGCATGCATACAAACGGCACCGGCTGAAATTCCTTTTTCTCTACAGCACTTAAAGTTACATGAGCCCTGACGTCCTTTTCATGTGGTCAGCCCTGACCTCCTTTTCATGTGGTCACTGTAGTATACTGCCTGCAACTTTAACTGTGGTGATGAAGAGGGAATTTCAACAGGTGCTGCATGCATACAAACGGCACCGGCTGAAATTCCTTTTTCTCTACAGCACTTAAAGTTACATGAGCCCTGACCTCCTTTTCATGTGGTCACTGTAGTATACTGCCTGCAACTTTAACTGTGGTGATGAAGAGGGAATTTCAACAGGTGCTGCATGCATACAAACGGCACCGGCTGAAATTCCTTTTTCTCTACAGCACTTAAAGTTACATGAGCCCTGACCTCCTTTTCATGTGGTCACTGTAGTATACTGCCTGCAACTTTAACTGTGGTGATGAAGAGGGAATTTCAACAGGTGCTGCATGCATACAAACGGCACCGGCTGAAATTCCTTTTTCTCTACAGCACTTAAAGTTACATGAGCCCTGACCTCCTTTTCATGTGGTCACTGTAGTATACTGCCTGCAACTTTAACTGTGGTGATGAAGAGGGAATTTCAACAGGTGCTGCATGCATACAAACGGCACCGGCTGAAATTCCTTTTTCTCTACAGCACTTAAAGTTACATGAGCCCTGACCTCCTTTTCATGTGGTCAGCCTAGGCAGGCAGCCATTTTGAACACACAAACAACCCCCCCCCCCTATTTAAAATGGAGGTTTGTGATTGTGCCTATTGGAATGAAACCTCCTAATAGCTCTTCTTTTTCTTCCACGGCAGCCTACAGAAGCAGCGGTTCCACCAGTGCGTCGGAAACCAGTGAGCACACAGATTTGAGGGCCAGAAATCTCCAGCAGCATCCTGCACCAGCACCACCGTGTAAGTACTGGGCTAATTTCTGGGGTGCATGGGACCAGAAATTGTGGTCTATGGGAGGGATTTCAGCCTTTTTCTCTACAGCACTTAAAGTTACATGAGCCCTGACCTCCTTTTCATGTGGTCACTGTAGTATACTGCCTGCAACTTTAACTGTGGTGATGAAGAGGGAATTTCACCAGGTGCTGCATGCATACAAACGGCACCGGCTGAAATTCCTTTTTCTCTACAGCACTTAAAGTTACATGAGCCCTGACGTACTTTTCATGTGGTCAGCCCTGACCTCCTTTTCATGTGGTCACTGTAGTATACTGCCTGCAACTTTAACTGTGGTGATGAAGAGGGAATTTCAACAGGTGCTGCATGCATACAAACGGCACCGGCTGAAATTCCTTTTTCTCTACAGCACTTAAAGTTACATGAGCCCTGACCTCCTTTTCATGTGGTCACTGTAGTATACTGCCTGCAACTTTAACTGTGGTGATGAAGAGGGAATTTCAACAGGTGCTGCATGCATACAAACGGCACCGGCTGAAATTCCTTTTTCTCTACAGCACTTAAAGTTACATGAGCCCTGACCTCCTTTTCATGTGGTCACTGTAGTATACTGCCTGCAACTTTAACTGTGGTGATGAAGAGGGAATTTCAACAGGTGCTGCATGCATACAAACGGCACCGGCTGAAATTCCTTTTTCTCTACAGCACTTAAAGTTACATGAGCCCTGACCTCCTTTTCATGTGGTCAGCCTAGGCAGGCAGCCATTTTGAACACACAAACAACCCCCCCCCCTATTTAAAATGGAGGTTTGTGATTGTGCCTATTGGAATGAAACCTCCTAATAGCTCTTCTTTTTCTTCCACGACAGCCTACAGAAGCAGCGGTTCCACCAGTGCGTCGGAAACCAGTGAGCACACAGATTTGAGGGCCAGAAATCTCCAGCAGCATCCTGCACCAGCACCACCGTGTAAGTACTGGGCTAATTTCTGGGGTGCATGGGACCAGAAATTGTGGTCTATGGGAGGGATTTCAGCCTTTTTCTCTACAGCACTTAAAGTTACATGAGCCCTGACCTCCTTTTCATGTGGTCACTGTAGTATACTGCCTGCAACTTTAACTGTGGTGATGAAGAGGGAATTTCACCAGGTGCTGCATGCATACAAACGGCACCGGCTGAAATTCCTTTTTCTCTACAGCACTTAAAGTTACATGAGCCCTGACGTCCTTTTCATGTGGTCAGCCCTGACCTCCTTTTCATGTGGTCACTGTAGTATACTGCCTGCAACTTTAACTGTGGTGATGAAGAGGGAATTTCAACAGGTGCTGCATGCATACAAACGGCACCGGCTGAAATTCCTTTTTCTCTACAGCACTTAAAGTTACATGAGCCCTGACCTCCTTTTCATGTGGTCACTGTAGTATACTGCCTGCAACTTTAACTGTGGTGATGAAGAGGGAATTTCAACAGGTGCTGCATGCATACAAACGGCACCGGCTGAAATTCCTTTTTCTCTACAGCACTTAAAGTTACATGAGCCCTGACCTCCTTTTCATGTGGTCAGCCTAGGCAGGCAGCCATTTTGAACACACAAACAACCCCCCCCCTATTTAAAATGGAGGTTTGTGATTGTGCCTATTGGAATGAAACCTCCTAATAGCTCTTCTTTTTCTTCCACGGCAGCCTACAGAAGCAGCGGTTACACCAGTGCGTCGGAAACCAGTGACCACGCAGATTTGAGGGCCAGAAATCTCCACCATCCTGCAGCAGGAGCGAGTAAGTACAGCCGATGTTATTTGCTTGATAAAGTTTCAGTCCTGCAATTCTTATAAATGTGTGAAAGGACATTCTCATCTTCAGGATGAGGGTGCGAGAGAACCCATGGTACAGGCTGGACATGTAATAAATGATTTTTAAACACACTAAACTTTGCCCTTTCCCTTCAGGTACAGATGAAGGAAGGAGACATCCCATCCAAAAGTCAGCACTCTCGCCTGCAACGCGCCTGGAAATGGCCAGAAACAGAAGACCCCCACGCAGCAGGGACACAGACCGCATTCTGGAGCATGCCTCTGCACACACCGCAAACCTCTTGCAGATGCATGAGCAGATGTTGCAGAAAAATGACCAGATGTTGGACTATTTGAAAACAGAAGATGCAAGGGACCAAAGAAATCAAGATGCCCTTCTCAGAATTCTAGAAAGACAATGTGTCACGATGGAGAAGCTGGTGACGGTGGTGCAACAGGAAGAACCGGGAAGATCAACCCATACAGCCAACCCATCATCTACTAGCCATGGAAAACGCCAGCCAATAAAAAGACGGTTGGCTATTGACAGTATGGAGGGGACCAGCTCTAAGCCAAATGACTTAGGTGGGAACTCAGGAGAGGGTGAGGGGAGAAAATGCCTGGCTAAGAAGAAACGTAAAGTCAGGGTGCAACACCCCCAGTCTGCCCAGTTGCAAAATCCCCAGAATGACATTTTAACCAAAGACTTGGACGAATCACTGCTCCCGTGCTCCCATACAGTACCCCCACAGCGCTCATCATCACCACTTCAAGGTGAGCCAAGCATAAAGCGCACGGCACGGGAGGTAAAAAAACCCTTAAAGTTCTCCCCTTAGAATACATGATTTATGTTATTGTTAATAATTTGCTGTTAATTATGGTTTTTTTTGCTGTTATTTATGTAATTGTTATTTGATGTTATTTATGTAATTGTTATGTTATTTGCTGTTAATTATGGTATTTTTTGCTGTTATTTATGTAATTGTTATGTTATTTGCTGTTAATTATGGTTTTTTTTGCTGTTATTTATGTAATTGTTATGTTATTTGCTGTTAATTGTTATGTTATTTGCTGTTAATTATGGTATTTTTTGCTGTTATTTATGTAATTGTTATGTTATTTGCTGTTAATTATGGTTTTTTTTGCTGTTATTTATGTAATTGTTATGTTATTTGCTGTTAATTATGGTATTTTTTGCTGTTATTTATGTTGTATTTAACCATTAAAATATAGTTTTCATATCTCACTGTGTGGTTGGGACTGTGCTTCCTATCTATTATTAAAACAGTTAGGCATCCCTCCTTAATACTGCACCAACCTGAAAATGCTAAGGAAAACCAAAACAATGTTTTAGTAACAAAAATAAAGATTTAGTTTTTTAAACAAATATTATTTTCAACTATTTACAAATATTTATAACTTATTTAGGATGCGGTCTAGCTTGTCCTCAATGGAGGACATGCGTTGCTGCATGCCTCCCACGGCGTTTTCTAGGCTCTCCAGCCGCTCCTCCTGAGTGGGAACTGCATGGGATGGTAAGAAAAAAAAAGTGTTTAAAATCATATAATATAACCAACAGAAAAACAGTTCAAGATGTACCACTCAATGACATTGGCTATTCAATGCGATTCAATTTACAGGAATGTAAATATAGTTTTTCATTTTTTAATTAAAAATTTAAACCATTAGTCCTGTACTGTACAATAGGGTGACCACATAAAATCCAGGTCGGTTAAACTGTTGTGATGAAGAGGGGATTTCACCAGGAACTAATTGCATACAAATGACACTGGCTGAAATTCCCTTTTCTCTACAACTGTTACAGATACAGGAGCCCTGACCTGGATTTTATATGCTCAATGTACTCTACATTATACAAAGCAATGGAACTTCTATTACCTGCTGGAGACACAGCAGCAGGTGAGACAGGTGGGGGTGCATTCTCCTCTTCCTCCTCTTCCTGCACCTCCTCCTCCACCTCCTCCGCAGACGGCGATGGCGATGGACTGAGTATCCCTTCAAAATTGGAAAAAAAATGTTATTTTAAGTTTCTATCATGGTGTTCCCCGCCTCGATCCGTTGGGAGAGTCTATTAATTAATAAATAAATACATATATCATTACAATTATTAATATTAATAATATTATTAAAGTACGCTGGGCAAAAATAGTATTCCTAATTAATCTGGCTTGCATTTAACTTACGTGCCCTTCTGCGGAGGGTCATCCGAGGAGGAGAAGGAGGAGAAGGAGGAGGAGGAGAAGTCCCCCCAACCTCCTCCACTTCGGGAGACGGAGCCGCCTCTTCCGCCCTCCTGTTTTGGGCTAAGAAAAAGAGGGAAGGGAAAAAGGGAAATAACATTAAAATGTGGAAGGGTCCCTGAAGGGCATCTAGTCCCACCCCACCCAAGATGTATGCTGGAATCCACCTTAAAGCCTCATTGTGTCAGGGGTCATAGTTTTTGGGGCTTCCCCCCCCCAACCTGCACATCCACCAGAGAATACACAATGAGCAGTGGGCAGAATGGTAATGCACTCACTCACCTGCGGTCAGCCTCTCCTCAGGGGTTGGTCTCCCCGCCTTCCGCCACAGCTCGCGGAATTCCACGAAGTAGGGTGGACGCTGTCGGAAGGGGGGATGCTCCCCATGGGCACTAATGGCCCGGAAAAAAGCCGCTTTAACATACTTGAACTTCGTCCTGCACTGCAGGGCAGTGCGGACGAAGTTTTGCTGGCGCAGAGCAGCAGCCGCCCTCCTAAACAGCCTCATAGTCGGGAGGCTGCTGCTCCTGACAATCCTTCCAACGAGGGAGGATTGGAGGAGGAAGGCCAATAATATGCGGACCTCCGCATCCCCCCAATACCTCCCTCTAGGCATCTTGAAGGATTGTGAGGAAGTCTAGGCCTCACTTCCGGTTTGCGATGTTTCCGCGGACCGGTTTAGCGGTTGCGTGCATGCGCGCGGAACCGTCAAACCACCATTCCCGAACAGCGCGTAAGTGATTAAACACTGTCGCGTTTATTCGGAGCAGTGGGAAAGTTACCAGATGTGTTTTGGGTGTCCTGAACTGAAAACCTGAGAATGTTAGTGACTATATTGTACTATGTTATTCTCAAAAAAACAACCCTGTGAGGTAGGCATGGATGGGCTGTGGTCCTGTTACTTGCCCTTCTGCAATGTTCACTGTACTGCATATGTGTGTTGGGTTACCTGAAGTCTTATTGTCTAGGAATACTACTATCAACATTGTTTGAAAGTTGTAGGAACATATTTTATTTAGGATAAGCATTTTTAAAATAAGCACTTTTTAATATGGCAACAACAATATGGCAATATGGCAACAACAATTTCAGCATAGAAAATAAAATTAACAGCATTTACAACAGCATTTAATTTGACATTGAAAGAAACATAGTTGAAAGTCACATTATTATGAACATACATCTCATAACAATATCTAATTACTAACAGCAATGTAAAAGAAAAATCAGCAAAGAAAATAAAATTAACAGCATTTGCAACAGCATTGCATTACACATTGAAAGAAACATACGTTACTTTGAAGTCACTGAACATCTCAAAACAGCAATGTAAAAGCGAAATCAACATAGAAAATAAAATTCACATATTCTAAAGGGATTGTCTATAAGTAGTCTCATTTCCTAATGCAGCTTCTTCTTGATGAAAAAAGAATAAACACAGTCAGTGCTGCCTGGAGCGGGACTTGGCTTTTGCTTGAAGAATGGAATGAATGATCCAGAAAAAGGAAGCGGTTGCCTTCTGGTCTGGTCACATCACAGAGGTTCCACACGACACCGTCTTTGATCCCCTGCAGTTCTCTCTATGCTATGTTCTAAGGGAAATTTAGAGATGGATTGTTTTAGCATAGGATGTAATAACAATATCCCACCCTCTACACATTCATTCATTCATTCATTCATTCTCAGGCCATGAAGCCTTTATGCGGATACTTTCCTTATTTGTTTATGCTTCGAGCAGGTCTTGACACATGATTCCTTCCTGTGACTTGCTGAAATAGAGTAAATAGAGTAAAGTTAGGGAAAACATGGCTTACACAAGTTTGGCACAGGGGTTTGGCACTGAACACTCACCTCCCTAGGGGTTCTGCCCACGCAGAGACCAAAGCATGCCTCTTAAGGCATCTCTGACCTTTTCCCCAGCAGCCTTTTCTTGAATTTCCTCATGCCCCATTGGCAGCGGGGCACCCAGGGTTGCCAGTTCAATTTGCCTTGCTTCGTGGAGATCCAATGCAACATCATGTCCTTGACTTTCACAAATGTTGTGTAGAATGACACAGGCAGATATCACAGAAATGACGTTTTCTTCAGCGAGTTCTATCCTGGACGACAGGCATCTCCACCGTGCTTTTAACCTTCCAAAGGCACATTCAACAACATTCCTCGCCCGTGACAGACAGTGGTTGAAATGTTGCTTTTGCTGGTCCAGGGCTCCGCCGTAAGGTTTCATCAGCCACTTCCGAATGGGGTAAGCGGAATCAGCCACCACCAGTGGAGGAATCTGCACGTCATTAACAGTAATGGTAGGGTTCCCTGGGATGAAGACACCAGCTTCCATGGCCTCAAAGAACGCAGAGTTCCTGAAGACATGGGCATCGTGATTTCTCCCACTCCAACCTATTTCCACATCCATGAATCGCCCACGGTGGTCCACTGTGCCTTGAAGGAGCATGGAAAAAAAGCGTTTCCGGTTTATGTAGTCAGGGCCTTGCCTAGGAGGACAGGCAATTTCAATGTGACATCCATCTGTGGCTGCAACACAATGAAAGAAGCCCAGTTTGGAAAATCCACTCATGATCTGAGAGAGAAAACATAAATAATGGAAAATAAATCATTACTGCTTCATCGGCTGGCATGCTTGAGATACAATGATCAAGTTCCATTTGGCCACCTATATAACAGCCTAGCCCATCTTTTCCTATCCCAAATAATAAAAAACAAGACTCACCTCTGGAACATTGCCAAGGCAAACTGTTTTTCTCAGAAGCGCATGCTCCATGGCTAGGCAGACCTCCACAACGATCATGGCTGCCGTTGTTCTACCGATCCCAAATTGCTGAGCCACCACCCGGTAACCACCAGGATTTGCTAGCCTCCATATACAGATGGCCACGCACTTCACCATTGGAATGGCTTCCCTCATGTTCGTATTGCGACGTTCTAGAAATGGCCGAAGATGGTCTGCAATCTGGAAAAGGGTTGCTCTGGTCATCCTAAAGTTCTCTAGCCACTGCTCATCACCCCAGAGGGCTAGAACATCGTTTTCCCACCAGTCACGACTCCTGGGGAAGCACCACCATCTTCTTGGTCTCTGTTTTTTCATCAAAGGAACATATAATAAATTCTCTTGGAGTCTATCTTGTTGGAGTCTTAAAAGATAAGAGTTGTTCTCTTGGAGCCTTCTCATGATGATTCGTCTTCTTCTTCTTCTCCGTTGAATCGTTCTCCTTAGGCAAGTCAATGTAACGTGCATATTTGCGATCAGAAGTTGAATCGCATAAATGAGGGAACGAGAAATCGAGGTAGGAGCCATCTCGCCTTCTCTTCCCGTCCAGCTCAAAATGGCGTTTCAGAAAGAGAAAAGGGGAACCAAACTTGCTTCTCTGGTGTCGCCTAGGTAAATGAACTCAACGGTCGACGAAACTCAGATCACGTGCTTGTATGCATATGCTCGCGCGCGAAGGTGCGCGTAACCTGAAGGCATTTTTTTCCCCCCGCTCAGCTCTGCCCTCTCCCCCCCTCCCATCTCGTTGCCAGGTAACCCGAAATTACGTAGGCAGGCAGGTACATTCCTGTGGGTGGAGTACAGGAAGGGAGGGCTGGGAAAGGGGTTGGCTCTGATCACGTGCTTGTATGCATATGCACGCGCGCGAAGGTGCGCGTAACCTGAAGGCATTTTTTCCCCCCGCTCAGCTCTGCCCTCTCCCCCCCTCCCATCTCGTTGCCAGGCAACCCGAAATTACGTAGGCAGGCAGGTACATTCCTGTGGGTGGAGTACAGGAAGGGAGGGCTGGGAAAGGGGTTGGCTTTAGGCAAAAAGCGAATTAAAATGTCTGTTTCCTCCTCCCGAAGCCCCGCATGTGAACAATTAAAACGCGCGTCGGAGAAAAGCGATAATGCGCTTCAACGCCTCTCGCTGCCTCCCGTGCAGAGGGATGAGGCGTAAATGCGCCTCCGCGATAGTGCGCATAATACCACAAACGGGCGCAAAAGCGCATCCTTGTGGAGGGGGCCCCAGTGTTGTTGTTGTTTTTTAAAGAAAACAACAGGAAGCACAAAACAAAAAGATAGAAAAGGAGGTAAGGTATTTAGAGGAACAATTAAGAGTGACAAAAGATAGATGCCTATATGCTCAACTTTAAGCTAAAAAGAAGGAATTAGAGAAAGAACATATAGAACGGGTGCAAAAGGAATTGTTATATTTGAAAAGGGATTTTTTTGAATATAGTAATAAAAATTCTAGGATGTTGGCCAGGTCCACACAGTCGAAAAAGGCAAAGAATATGATAGGGACAATTAAAGATAAGTTAGGGAAAAGCTGTAACTTAATGAAGGACAAATTAAATATTTTTCAGGAATTTTATAAATAATTATATGCATCAGATAGGGGCCCACAGGCAAGAGTAGTGGAGTATGTAAAGAGAAATTAGAAAATAAGACTACAGGGAGAAGATAGGGATTATATGGAAGGCTTGGTTACAGAAAAAGAAATAGACGGAATTATTGATAAATTAAAAGGAGGGAAATCTCCGGGATTAGATGGATTGGGGCCGGAATATTATAAGATTTTTAGAGGAATATTAATACCTAAACTGAAAATATTGTTTAATAGTAGGGGTGTGCATCGGATCGGATCCGATCCACGATCCGAATCCGATCCGCCCCAAAATCGGGAAAATCCGATCCGATCCGATCCGATCCGATCAACCTCCGATCCGATCCGATCCGATCCGACGAGGTCCGATCCGGATCGGACGCCATTTTGAATGCTTTTTCCCATAGCCAAGTATTGTTTTACAAAAACGCCTATAACTTTTTCATTTTTAAAGATAGAAGGATGAAACTTGGGCACATTATACACTGGTTAGGGATAGTTATCTGTGAGAAATTTCAGAAAGATTGGTGCATGCGTTTTGTGGCAATTAATTGTTTAATAAATACCCAGAAATGCCTATAACTTTGTCATTTTTAAAGTTACAAACATGAAACTTTGCCACATTGTAGGTGGTACCTTGGGACCTATCTGTGAGAAATTTCAGAAACTTAGGTGCTTGCCTTGTGTGGCAATTAATTTTAGAAAAATGGGTAGTAGTGGGGTAAATACATTTACGCCTCCCATTTTTTTATTTTTGAAGATACAAACAGGAAACTTGGGCACATTACAGGTACCACTTGCCTTGATATGTGTGTGAAATTTCAGAAACATTGGAGCTTGCCTTGTGTGGCAATTAATTTTTGAAACAATGAGGAAAGAAACACCTATAACTTTGTCATTTTTAAAGTTACACACATGAAACTTTGCCACATTGTAGGTGGTACCTTGGGACCTATGTGTGTGAAATTTCAGAAACATAGGTGCTTGCCTTGTGTGGCAATTAATTTTTTAATAAATACCCAGGAATGCCTATAACTTTGTCATTTGTAAAGTTACACACATGAAACTTTGCCACATTGTAGGCGGTACCTTGGGACCCATGTGTGTAAAATTTCAGAAACGTAGGTGCTTGTATTGTGTGGCAATTAATTTTTGAAACAATGAGGGATTCATTGGACAGCACTTGCCCATAGGGATTCATTGGACAGTACTTGCCCATAGGGATTCATTGGACAGTACTTTCCTATAGGAAATCATTGGAAAGCACTTGCCCATAGAAAATCATTGGAAAGCACTTGCCCATTGAGAAATACAGTTATGCCTCCCACTTTTTTATTTTTGAAGATACAAACAGGAAACTTGGGCACATTGTAGACTGGTTAGGGATAGTTATCTGTCAGAAATTTCAGAAAGATTGGTGCATGCGTTTTGTGGCAATTAATTTTTTAATAAATACCCAGGAATGCCTATAACTTTGTCATTTTTAAAGTTACATACATGAAACTTTGCCACATTGTAGGTGGTACCTTGGGACCTATGTGTGTAAAATTTCAAAAACGTAGGTGCTTGCCTTGTATGGCAATTAATTTTAGAAAAATGGGTAGTAGTGGGGTAAATACATTTACGCCTCCCATTTTTTTATTTTTAAAGATACAAACAGGAAACATGGGCACATTACAGGGAACACTTCACTTGATATGTGTGTAAAATTTCAGAATGATAGGTCCAGGCATTTGGTGGCTACGAATTTTTTAGATTAAAAGTTATTAACCTTTTTTACACAGAGGCTGGGGCTGTCAATTGCACCCTCCCGCCTCCCGGGAAGAAGAAGGAAACACTTTCTCTCATCTCTTTGATCCTTGCACGCTTGGCTGCAACTGAGCTAGTATCCATTACAAAAGGAGAAACAAAGTAGCACTTGGCTCGTGTCTGCTTTGATACTTTCACTCAAGCAGAACGGCTGAGCCTAGGATCACTCTCTCTCGCTGGGATCGTTACAGGAGAAATTTTCTACAGTCTTCAAAGTGGTGTGTGCAGACACCTTGCCACCACATGCCTGGACCTATCATTCTGAAATTTTACACACATATCAAGTGAAGTGTTCCCTGTAATGTGCCCATGTTTCCTGTTTGTATCTTTAAAAATAAAAAAATGGGAGGCGTAAATGTATTTACCCCACTACTACCCATTTTTCTAAAATTAATTGCCATACAAGGCAAGCACCTACGTTTTTGAAATTTTACACACATAGATCCCAAGGTACCCCCTACAATGTGGCAAAGTTTCATGTATGTAACTTTAAAAATGACAAAGTTATAGGCATTCCTGGGTATTTATTAAAAAATTAATTGCCACAAAACGCATGCACCAATCTTTCTGAAATTTCTCACAGATAACTATCCCTAACCAGTCTACAATGTGCCCAAGTTTCCTGTTTGTATCTTCAAAAATAAAAAAGTGGGAGGCATAACTGTATTTCTCAATGGGCAAGTGCTTTCCAATGATTTTCTATGGGCAAGTGCTTTCCAATGATTTCCTATAGGAAAGTACTGTCCAATGAATCCCTATGGGCAAGTACTGTCCAATGAATCCCTATGGGCAAGTGCTGTCCAATGAATCCCTCATTGTTTCAAAAATTAATTGCCACACAATACAAGCACCTACGTTTCTGAAATTTTACACACATAGGTCCCAAGGTACCGCCTACAATGTGGCAAAGTTTCATGTGTGTAACTTTACAAATGACAAAGTTATAGGCATTCCTGGGTATTTATTAAAAAATTAATTGCCACACAAGGCAAGCACCTATGTTTCTGAAATTTCACACACATAGGTCCCAAGGTACTACCTACAATGTGGCAAAGTTTCATGTGTGTAACTTTAAAAATGACAAAGTTATAGGTGTTTCTTTCCTCATTGTTTCAAAAATTAATTGCCACACAAGGCAAGCTCCAATGTTTCTGAAATTTCACACACATATCAAGGCAAGTGGTACCTGTAATGTGCCCAAGTTTCCTGTTTGTATCTTCAAAAATAAAAAAATGGGAGGCGTAAATGTATTTACCCCACTACTACCCATTTTTCTAAAATTAATTGCCACACAAGGCAAGCACCTAAGTTTCTGAAATTTCTCACAGATAGGTCCCAAGGTACCACCTACAATGTGGCAAAGTTTCATGTTTGTAACTTTAAAAATGACAAAGTTATAGGCATTTCTGGGTATTTATTAAACAATTAATTGCCACAAAACGCATGCACCAATCTTTCTGAAATTTCTCACAGATAACTATCCCTAACCAGTGTATAATGTGCCCAAGTTTCATCCTTCTATCTTTAAAAATGAAAAAGTTATAGGCGTTTTTGTAAAACAATACTTGGCTATGGGAAAAAGCATTCAAAATGGCGTCCGATCCGGATCGGACATCCGGTCCGATCCGATCCGACCATCCTCCGATCCGATCCGATCCGATCCGACCCCCCAGGTCCGATTCCGATCCGCTATCCGATCCGATCCGGGGGGTCAGTGCACATCCCTATTTAATAGTATAATAGAGGGAGGGAAGACCCCACCATCGTGAGATCATTCTTTGATCATATTAATCCCGAAACTAGACAAGGATCTGACGGACCCAGCTTCTTATAGACCAATATCTTTAATAAATCAAGACTCAAAAATTTTACGGCAATAATGGCAAAAAGAATGAGTACATTTATAAATAAATATATTAGAAATGATCAATGTGGATTTATTCCAGAAAGGCAAATGCCCAGTTTAATTGGGAGAGTGTTGAATATAATTAATGTTATTAAAAAAAGGAATATAAAGGCAGGGTTGTTAGCATTAGATATTTTTAAAGCCTTTGATTGTGTGGAATGGCCAGCACTTAAAACAATTATAAAAATATTTGGGTTTGGAGATAAATTTAGAGAGTGATTGATCAGTTATATGCAAATAATAGAGCAGTAATAATGGTTAATGATGGGTTAATGCAACAGATTACTTTGGCCCGGGGTACTAGACAAGGGTGCCCACTTTCCCCGATCTTATTTGCAATAGTTATAGAAATTTTGGCGACTGTTATAAGGGACGATGTAAGCTTAAAAGGGATAGGAGGGAAAGAAAAGGTTAAGATTAATATGTTTGCGGATGATACATTATTGACTTTAGAAGATCCTCTAGAGACTGGGGAGGTGATAAAGAGACATTTGAGAGAATTTGGGGAGATTACTGGATTACAAGTTAATTGGGGGAAGTCGGAAATGATGTTATTCAATTATAATAAGAAGGAAATGGAGGAGTGTAATATAAAATAAGGTCTTAGGCTTAAAAATACAGTGCGTTACTTAGGAGTTAATATTGCAAAAGATTTAGATAGGTTAGAAGAAATTAATTTTAATAGTTTAATAGTAGGGGAAAAATAGTAGGGGAAAAATTAGAGGCTTATAGGAAATTAAAGCATTCTTGGTTTGGTAGAATAGCGGTTATTAAAATGAAAATATTACCCAAGATTAATTTTTTGTTTAGAATGTCACCAGTTAAAATAACGGAAGTAGAGTTAAAGAGTTGGCAAAATATGATAAATGCTTATTGCAATGGAGATAAAAAAGCTAGGATTAATAAAGGGTTATGGTATAAGACACAAAAGAAAGGAGGGTTGGGACTTCCAAATATAAAGATGTATTATATTGCTAATCAATTAAGACATGTTATAAATAGTATATTAGGGGAAGATGACTTTGAATGGTTAGAGACACAAACAGGAGAAATAGAATTAAAACTGCAAAATATTTTTTTTACCAAAATACAAAAGAAAGATTTAAAGGGACTGGATAACCCATTATTAAAAAATATTTTAGAGATTTGGGAGAAAGTTAAAGGAAAGTTAATACCAGGAAATTCTCCTCTTACTCCAGTAGTAGTAATGGGAAACTTCCCAAGAAATTTAAAAAGAGAGTTGGAAGGGGGATTAAGGGATCAGAAAATTATTAAATTGAGAGATTGGTTGGAAAGAATGAGTAATAAGGAGCAAATTGGAGAGATATTAAAAGGACAAAAAATAGCGTGGTTCAAATGTATACAATTGGAACAATGGACACAGGATTGGAAAAAGAAGAATAAGGATTGTAGAGATAATACAAGATTTGAAGAGTTAATTGAATCAAGAGAAAAGAAAGGGGAAATTAAAAGTAAAAGAGGTTTAATTAGTGAAATATAAAAAATTTTGATAGGGGATGGTGAATCTCGAGACTCTCTTAAATTGATTTGGGAAGATGATTTAAAGGAACAAATTAATGAATATAACTGGGGTAGGATTTGGGATGCAAGAATGTTAAAGTTATTGTCGGTTAGGATTAAGGAGAATTATTATAAAATAGCATGGAGATGGTATTTAACGCCAGTAAGATTTCATCAGATAGACAAGAAAAATTCTAAGAACTGTTGGAGGGGTTGTCAGGAGGTTGGAACATATTTCCATATGTGGTGGAGTTGTGAATATGTACCAAAATTTTGGAAAAGGGTGTTTAAAGAAATAAGTGAAATAACGGGAAGCAATGTGGAAGTAAGCCCAAAGTTGGCTCTTCTATCAATATGGGATAAAGAAATTGGGAATATAAGGAAGAGGGAACTGATTAACAACCTCCTGGCACCCGTTAGATTAATGATAGCTAAGAATTGGAAAGGGCAAGGGAATTACACAATAGAAGAATGGTATAAAGAAATATGGGATATGGCGCTTAATGATAAATTAACATGTAATTTGAAAGTAAAGAGGGGAATATCTAGGAAGAATGATTTTGAAACTATATGGAGTCCATTTTTGGATTTTGTATTAAGAAAGGGGAAGGGGCATTCACCTTTGAAAGATTCTTTACAATTTTGGAAAGATGTATAATATAATTGAATAATTGAAGGTCTCCTGGGGGGAGGGGAGCACGGGGGGTTGTGAAGGATTGTTAGTTATGTATTGTATTTTATGTTGTGTTTATTTTAAGTTGAAAATAATAAAAAATATTTTTTAAAAAAATTAAACCTCAAACTTTTAAAAATTCCTACAATTCAACAGATAAACAGATCTGCTTTAAACTTGGCATGGCTAAAGCCCTACCATGGTATCCTTCTGGGACAACTAGCTGAGTTGGGAGTGGGAGGCACTGCATTGCAGTGGTTCCGCTCCTACTTGGGGGGTTGGCTCCAGAAGGTGGTGCTTGGGGAACATTGCTCGGCCCCGTAGATTCTCCAGTATGGGGTTCCGCAGGGGTCAGTCTTGTCCCCCATGCTGTTCAACATCTACATGAAACCGTTGGGTACAGTCATCCAGAGTTTTGGACTACGTTGTCATCAGTACGCTGATGACACGCAGCTCTATTTCTCCTTTTCATCTTCATCAGGTGAGGCTGTGGATGTGCTGAACCAGTGCCTGGCTGCGACAGTGGACTGGATGAGGGCTAATAAACTGAAACTCAATCCAGACAAGACTGAGATGCTGTTAGTGGGTGGTTCTGCTGACCGGATGGAGGGTCTTCAACCTGTTCTGGATGGGGTTGCACTCTCCTTGAAGGAGCGGGTTCATAGCATGGGGGTTCTCCTAGAACCATCTCTGTCACTTGAGGCTCAGGTGGCTTCAGTGGCACGGAGTGCCTTCTACCAACTTCGGTTGGTGGCCCAGCTACGTCCCTATCTGGACAGGGATAACCTGGCTTCAGTTGTCCATGCTCTGATAACCTCCAAGTTAGATTACTGCAATGCACTCTACGTGGGGCTGCCTTTGAAGGCAGTTCGGAAGCTGCAGCTTGTGCAAAATGCAGCGGCCAGATTGATAACTGGAACCAGAAGGTTCGAGCATATAAGACCTAATCTGGCCGGCTTGCATTGGCTGACTGTATGTTTCTGAGCCCGATTCAAAATGCTGGTTTTAACCTATAAAGCCTTACACGGCTCGGGACAACAATATCTGATGAAACGCCTTTCCCAACATGAACCGACCCGAACACTATGTTCAACATCTAAGGTCCTCCTCCGATTGCCTACTCCAAGGGAAGCTCGGAGGTCGGCAACAAGGGAGAGGGCCTTCTCTGTGGTGGCCCCCCAATTGTGGAATGATCTCCCTGACTAGGCCCGCCTGGCGCCAACATTGTTATCTTTTCGGCGCCAGGTCAAGCCTTTCCTCTTCTCTCAGGCATTTGGCAATATCTGAGGAGCCTGGGTTTGTTTTTTGTTTTTGTAGCTTTTTTGGGCTGTTGTACTGGTTTTAAATGTATGTGTGTATTGTGTGTATGTTGTATGTTTTTGCTGTTTTAATTTCTGTATATTGTTTTTAATTGTTTTAATCCTATGTAAACCGCCCAGAGAGCTTCGGCTATGGGGCGGTATACAAATGTAATAAATAAAAAATACATAGTAGGCAAATAAAATTAATCTTGCAAAGCCTAAAATGGCAAAAACTCTTAATCAACACCCAATAATTGATCCGAGGTAAAAATTATCTTATCCATCTAGGTCCACCACAAAAACATTTTTTTCTCATTTTTAAATCAGGATTTCCACATAGAGTCAATCTGGCATGGGGAAATGAATCAAACTGTAATTGATGTGAAGTTATATGCCACACATCTCTAACTGACAAAATTGTGAGAGGATCCCTATTCACTCTAATATGTTGAGAACCTAACTCCTTTCAGTTGGAGAAAGAGGCTCCAGACAGGGAGGATTCCAAAACTAACCAAGGTGGAAAATCAAATCTAAGTGGAAAAGACCAAACTTTAGAGCAGTCAGATGATAAACCCAAAAGCCAAACCCATCTTCTTTAATTGGGTGTTGCATCCTTTTCAATGATATTCTTGTTGGAAAGGAACCTCCCCCTAAATTTGAAAAACAAAGCATTGAGCATTTGAAAATATTTGCCAAGTATAAGTAAAGGAATCCCACATATGTAGCATCATTAAAATGCCTCCTGAAGACACACTTGTTCATCCAGGCCTTCCCTGGGTGTTAAATAAATTAACTACGCCACTCCATTTACAAATAAATAAAAATAAATGGATATAACATAAACAATTTGGGTCCTATTTCTGACTACAGTACTAGATGCAAACCTAACCACAACTGTATTGTACCAACTGGACCTGCTGCACAATGGTCTGAAGCACATTATTCAGTTTTGCTGATAATGCTCAGCGGGTCTGGGCCTGAAAGCCAAATAGATGGGAAACCACCTGGGGATCAAATCTAAACTGCGCTGAGCTCTTCAGAAGGAGAGCAGGGTGCAAGTGTATGGATTCCAATTATCTGAAGTATTTAATTGCCCGCTTGGGTGTCTTTTCTCTCTTTTGAGTTTCTGCTTTAAGCAGAAAAAAAGCCCAGCCTGTCTTCCTGAGTACAGTGTGACAATTCACTGGAGTAACAGTCACTTTCTGCCACATTGAAAACTGTGAAACGTATTTGAAAATAGATTTTAATTAACATTAGCACTTTCATAATTAGTGTTGGCAACGAGCAGCCTGCTTGCTGACTCCAGAAGCATGGGAAATTGTAACTATTTTCAACTTGCTGATTATCCTGGCTTATCAGTTAGAAATTTGGTTGGAAATAGCACAGTTATGCTGATGCGCCGCAAGGGAGGCTGTGATGAAGGTTAGGGTTCAGTGGACCTCAGACGCTTCAAGAGCAGCTCTACTTATCTCAGGCCATGGCTTCATCCCTTTGCGGTTCGGTGAACATGTGATTATGAGAGCTCCTAGGTAATTATTTCACGCTACTCCCCAGGCCCGTAGAGCCTGTGCTGAATGCAGACTACTAGCCACTTATTGTGGACTGCCGGGAACTTGACAACTGCCCCATGTTGGGTGGCCGCATGCCCTCTTTTACAGAAGACTGTCCTCTATTTGGAAGCTGCCAGAGGAGGGTCCTCTGTTTGCAGGGATGTCCCATCCAATTCAAACCTAAAGATACAGAACCATATGAACTGTTGCCCATCCGCAATTAGCACCTGAACAGCAGGCCTAACAAGCAGGCACACAGGCCACAGTTGTCCTCACTGTGTGAGATGTACTGTATTCCTATTTTAATTATAATAATTTCTTAATTTGCATCTAGATGTATACATTAGCATATGCACATTTTATGCAAACCACTGTCCTCTTTTTTGGCATAAGTGGCCACCATACCCCCTAGTTTTGCTATCAAATCCCTGGTGGAATGCCATACATGGCTGAACATCTATAGCTCCCTTCACACATTATCCCTGTAAAGGTGGTTTCCTCCAATGACCAGGACTGGGGCTGTGTTGCTGGATCCACCCACGGAGTTGGACAACGCATTGTGGTGGACATTGGAAGGGAGGAAACTTCCATGCAAGCAGCTGCTCAAGCCGAGTGAAAGCTCCCTCCCTGCCAATAGGGATGTCAGAGAAATCCATTTGGGAGATGGAGTTCGATGAGTTTTCCTAGGTTCGGCCCCCTGGACTTTGTTTCAGTTTCCACTGTGGTGCCTGAGTCAGTCTGTAGTGAGTCAGGCCGGTTCATGGATTTTCCAGGTATTTCGCACATTTCCCCTGAAATTTATATAAATTTCTAAGCAATTCGCAAAAAACTTTGCCAGCTTTGTGCAAATTACAGTCGAATTTGCACAAATTGCTCAGTTCAAATTGTGGAACCTGCGGCGGGGTAGGGCAATGCACATAAACATTCCCAGAGTTCAGGCAAAAACCCGCAGGTTGGCTCACAAATGCAAATGGAGTCCTACACACCGTGGAATGCCTAACCTGAAAGCAGAAAGCCATGGTGAGGATGTGGGTTCTTGCGGGTGTTTTGCTTAATGTAAAAGACATCCACAGGCTGTTCAAGCCTCTGCCTGCACTACAGAATTACCCATTGATTAGCCTTTGCAAAAATATATGATGAAGAGAGAGAGAATGCTGCACTCGATGTAGAAGTGAGCGGTGATTACATAGCCCCTCTTTAATAGGCCTCATATAGTACTGGACAAAAAATGCATGATGTGTCATCTCAATCTATGAAGGCCAACACTAAAGCCATTTAACAAGCAGTTGTGTGTGGGGGGGGGGGGGGAGAATCATAATTACATGTTGTTTTATCCTTAAAGTGTTTGTTAGTAGCTGACCTTTTGCCTAAGCCTAGTCCTATGGAGTAGTATATCATGTCTTATCTGGGGACTAATCTGTTTGAAATTCAAGTGTCATCATCTAAGACTAAATAAAAGCATATTGGCGCAAACGCAAGAAGTCTATAAATTTCATTTGTGTTGTCAAGTTGGACCACTGAACTGAAAACGCAGTTGACAAAGGTTTTGCATTGCATTATTCGCTGTACATCCATACATTTTAGCATCTTAAAGGTCAATACATCTTTGAAAACATGTACATCTCTGCAGGTTTGGAAAATGGTAATGAAGGGAGGGAGAGGGGAGAGAGGGGAGGGAAAATGGATCAGGAATATACATGGAAAGAAAACAGGCCCACAAACAGTAGGTGAGGTAATAAAAGAGAACCGGGACCACACCATTTTAGAGTCACATGTGGAATTGCATTGTTAAATCCTTCTGCTTGAAAAAAGATTCCCCGCACATATAAAACAAGCATATCAGAGAGAAGAGATGGATGCAACTTTTCCCCTGATATCTAGTTTTCTATGTTATGGCAGAGAAGTCGGCCGTGCGATCCTGTTTGTATTCTGAAGTGGTATTATCCAGGAACAAATTTATCACCTCATCTGTTGCTTACGTGGACCAGGCAATAAATGTGGTAGTAGATTTGTTTTTCTGTATAAAGCAAATGTTTGAATACTAGAGGACCTTATTTCTCAAAGTGGGATGCCATAGTGAGTACTATGAAGATACCCTTGATCCGTTCACATCAGGTTTTGTGTGTCCTGCAGTGGAGAAGAACACAAAAATACCCCACACATGCAACAGTGGGTGCTAGATGTGGGAATCCAGCTGAAGGTGATGGATAATAGAACAACTCTACATGCTTCCAGACCCAGGGGAGGGGGAGAGGTGGGAGGAGCAACAGAGAACATGTATCAGCAGCCACTTGTCTTGTTCATAACCCTTGTTATCCTATAACTTGATTGGTTCCTTTCTCCTACTTTCTCTTTCTCTTCCTCTTTGCCTTTGCAACAAGCAGCATGTGCTCTTTCTCTCTCCCTGACAAAAGCAAATAACTATAACTCATACCTTTGCTTACTTACACTCATGCACCCAGCTTAGGGCGTGCTTGTAGCTGAACAGGATTAGATAGACTTCTTCGACAATGGGTTTGCTCAGACATGCTGAGCCATGGTTACGTCGCTAACCCTTTTGCAGCAAATGGTTAGTGAATGTGTTTAAACCATGTTTATGTAGCTACCATGGTAAGGAATTGTTCACACAACAGACTAAGCCATAATGTTTAGCTCAAAATGCTTAACCACCATGGCTTAGCATGTCGTCAGAACAGGGCCAGTGTGTATAAAAGCAAAAATAAAATAAGTTAATTTGAACTTCTTCTAAACTGGCTCTAGACTGCACTTATTCCCTCTAATAGTAAATGCTGTGTTACCACACTTTCTTTATATAAGGCAACTCTGCTGTAAGTCACACCAGACTTTCCAACAGAAGGAACTGAGTTCCATCAACCACTTGAGTTGCAAGCAAGTGTTATAGTCCAGCACCTGCCACAGACTAGGGTGACCAGATAAAATCCAGGTCAGGGCTCATGTAACTTTAACAGTTGTAGAGAAAAGGGAATTTCAGCCAGTGTCATTTGTATGCAATTAGTTCCTGGTGATATTCCCTCTTCATCACAACTGTTAAAGTTGCAGGGGCCCTGCCTCCTTTTGTATATGGTTACTCTAGCATAGTGCATGAACCTTTAACTGTTGTGATGAAGAGGGAATATCACCAGGAACTAATTGCATACAAATGACACTGGCTGAAATTCCCTTTTCTCTACAACTGTTAAAGTTACATGAGCCCTGACCTGGTATGTATCTGGTCAGCCTACCATAGGCCCCACAAAATAGATGTGCAGAGAAACTTGACCTGAATCATGTTTCAGGTCCATGCAGGAGCACATTTAACTTAGGTAGATATGCCCATTCTGTTGCATGAATTTTGTAGCTGACATTTCCCAAGATGGCTGACATATGAATGGGGATTCGTGATAACTCATTAACGTGCATGTAGAAAGCTCACTTTGTGACGAAATACAGGATTTTTAGGCAATATGGCTAGAAGATTACTAGCCACTATTACCATCAGCATGGGCTACTGCTGGCGTGGGCAGAAGGTGAAGTCCAGATGCTTTGGACCAACTCACAACATTCCATACCATTAGCCATGCTGCACATGAATTAGCTTTGCTGGATTGGGACAAAACACGCAAGATACTTGTTGAATAGATGCAGTTAGGGCACATTCAATTACTGAAGAATTACATGGTACATAGAGTGTGTCAGCTATTAAAGGTTTTTAATGGGTAAGTAAAAAAGGTTAGTTGCATAATATATGTAAATTGTTTTAAATGATGTTGCAAGTTGCCTTGGGAATTGAAAGATGGAGAAATTTCTCTCCTAATGAATAAATAACTGTACTGAAGAACTTAACACAATAAATTTATCATAGTTATATCTCTTCTTGTCTCCCTGTATCTAGAATTTATGTTCAAGGAAAGCTATGCAATAGTTCCTGGAAAAATATAGATATTTTCTGGTGACCACCACATGTTGTGTATGTAAAAAAGCATCTTGCCTGAAATTGCTAGGTACCTTGCCCTGGAGTTTCCTGGATTTCAAGCAATTAAAGCCTCATTTGTTCTACTATGCTAAAAGGTTTTTTCCCTCCTTTTTTCTTTCCTTTTCATAATAGAACATTTCTTGTGATGTCAAAGCAATCTGGTAAAATCGTTGAAGACAAATTTAAAGGGCACTGCTAAGCAGACAACACAGGTGCATGATTTGTGGAAATGTGTCAAATTAGACTATTTGCCCATCATTAGAAAGAATTTTCAAGGGATCCCATTATGTTTGCAGTAATTATATTCTTTTATGCAAGCTTATGTCTGGAGCATAGAGATTTAAATTGCTGTTCCAGTAGTTTATGTTGGCTAATCAGTAGCAAACCATATGATTTTCTATGATTCATCATAATTCTGCTTCTGAAAAGGGGATTTTATTTTTTTATTTTTATTTTGGTAAATACACTAATGAGAAGATCCTTGGTCCAGTAGTCCTGGTGCGCACATAGGAGCTTCAATACAATGAGACTTCCATGTGAGCAGAGGATGCCCCATTCAGTTTAACAGGAAATTGAACACATTATTTTCTCATTCATAATAGCTTTCTTTTAGTAAATTGCATTGACAAATACTGTACTTATTCAGAGGCACAGGAAGCATCTCCAATGTACACACAGAATTCTGTAGATGGAATATTCACCAGCATTGAAGTGTACACACATTGTCTTCAAGGTGGACATCAGAGCCACATGGAGCTTTTGTTGTATGCAGCAGTCACATACAACCTTTGTTCTCAAAATCTGAAGAGGGTACCAATGAAAGGCTCAGGCATTTGCTAGCGGCAGTACAAGTTCTTCCCAGATGAGTGTTGATCTTGAGGAGGCTACATAGCACTTAGCACAAGTGGTGAGTAGCAATTTAAATGCCTCCCAGGTAGAACATCGGCAAGTCAGACCATTGGTCCATCTAGCTCAGGAATGGGCAATTTTGTGGCCCTTCAGAGGTTTTTGGTCTATGACTCTCATCAGCCCTAGGCAACATACATAGCCAATGATGAGGGATGATGCGTTGTAGGCTAAAACATTTGGAGGGCCGCAAGTTGCCCACCCTGACCTAGCACATTATTAGGGAGGTTCAGGCTCCCCTCCCACCACCAATGCATATGGCAGCCACACACTCTACCATCTGCACATTCAGCCAGTACATGAACAGGCTCTACACCCATACCAATATATGAGCATAGAGTTCCTCAACACGAGAGAAGATCCTTCCCAATCCTGGCCCTCCTTTTTGTTCTTTTTCTTTTTTGAGTTCCTTTACTGTACTTACATAAATAGCAATGAATACATGTGAAATGCATATATGTGAAAATACAACTTACTATTATAAAATGTAATAAATAATTATACATAGGCTTCAACAAAAGCAGACCAGATATCCAAAATAAATATCCGTTTGAAGGAGACGTCTATATGCCACCCCTTCAAAAGTTGAAAGTGTTATAAGGTTCCCAATCCAGTGCATTATAGGAAGTGAGCACTTATCCTTCCAATGTTGTAATATCAGTCTTTGAGCTGTCGAGAGGGCATGGTAAATCCATTTATGCTAGCTATTCATTGATTTCCAGAAGCAGGTAAATAATTTAAAAGAACGTGTACATCACCAAATATTAAAAACTGTACCAGTACAACATGTATCTGTATAATAACCTCCTCATGGCCCTCCTCTTGTGCAAAAGCTCTACTCACATACATTGAGAAAGGGCTCCATGACTAAAAAGGTCCTTCTGCTTGTACTACTCCCCAACCTTTTTTCCAAAGTTCAGAGAACTTAGAAGAGCAGTGATTTCTCTCTTGATCTGAGCACACATGAGGGAGAAAACAGTTTCTCAGATGTGCTTTCCTTAGTCCTCCCAAGGCGGTGTAAAATAAGCCACAACACTCCCTCCACATGCTCAACATTGATTTGACCGGGAAAGCACTAGGACGTGAGAAGTAATGTCAGCAAAGGACTTCCGGTGAGCATCATGGCTTACTGAGCCCTCCGTATTTTTAGCTGAGTGACAGAACGGCTCGTAAACTGACTGAGAGGGCTCTCTCAGCTGGTGAAATCTACCCTAGATGAAAGGGAAGACAAGGAGATAACCATAAACAGTCCATTAGTCCCTCGAGTGGCTCAGCTGTCAAGATCGAAATCTCGCTGGTAGGACTGTGGGGCGATGAGAGTTTTTATGGATTAACAGCACTCTCAGCCATTTTGGAAGCCTTTTACGAGGCTCAAAGTTCGTCAGATTTCATCTCTGAAAAGATTTATTGAAACAATCTACTTACCAACAAAGAGATTTTCGCTACTGCAGAAATAAAGCTTCTTGCATCACATATAAGGTGAGACACCTTACTTTCTGGATTATTAAAAATATAAGGGGAAGAATAAAGAAAATTATCGTAAGGAATGACAGATGTAACACCTTTGGGCATATAAGTTCATATAAGAACTAAAAAGGCTTTTTACATTTTTCTTTTCTCATGTTGAAAGTGTGTTTGGGATTTGGGAGATAAACACCGGACAGAGAGCTTCCTCGCCTTCTTGGAGTGCAACAATAAGTTCAGCATAGAAGATGCGTCATAACAGCTGATAACAGAGGAACTGGATTGTAGATAAGGTTGCTATGCGACAGCTTGGGAACAACGGTAAATATTAGAAAGTAAAAGATTCTACGGAAACAATGGCTGTGTTCGAGCAAATACAAAAGTTTTTTCAACAATTAAGTAATAAATTGGATCAGCTTGGAATTAACCTTGGAAATAAGATAGAATGGTTTGGAAAAGGAATGAGTAATAAACTTATAGAAACAGAGCAAGAGAAGACTCAAGAAAGAAAAAAACTGGATACAATACAAACAGACAAAAAGGTTAAAGGCAGTTCTGATACCAAGGTGAAGGTGAACATTGGGGAGAGGAGAGTTTTGAAAGAGATGCTTAACGGAGAGCCTATCTAAACTACTGCTTTAAAACGGTTTAAAACGGTTTATAACAGTTTTGAGAACTGTTGGGGCACAGGACACACTCCATATACAGTTTTCAAAACATTTTCAAAGTGTTTTATTCTGCATGTGTGGATAGGTTCAGAGCAGCACACAAGAAGAAAGTCTCTGTGTCATTGACAGCAAATTTGAAGCAGCGAAAGATTGGTTTCCGACGGGACATCTCGAAAGGTGTGATTTCTGCTTGCAAAGGATGAAGATTTGAGCTGAGTTTGGAGCAAATAATAAAGCAGAAGAATATTTTTTTTTCGAAGGGATATCCTGGAGGGTGTGATCGCTGCTGTCAAGAAGTGGAGAGTTGAGTTTGGTGCAAAAAGAAAGAGAATCGGCTGAAAAATTAAAAAAGGATGTCCCCTTTGAAACTGGTTAAAATGTACAAAGATGCCTCGATGAAGGGCAGAACACTGCTGGCCCTGATGTAGAGTCACCTAGTTCTTCCTTTCTCCCTAATCTTTCTATCCTGCTATATACAAAATGTTCCTTGCATGCCAGCTAACGATTTCTCCACCCAACAACATTGTTGCTGTAATGATGTAGCAGAATTTATGTTGCATTCTAATTCTATGTTCCATTGTATTATCCTATGACAAGCCATAATGTGTGTGTGCTCTACCGTGTGTGTAATCACGCTGTGTCCTCATGCACAGCAACCTTTTGTCCCCGTGGACAGCATTGCTAGAGATCTATATAAGTCAAGCTAACAAACAATAAACAGTTTTCCTGCCTAGAACATCTTGGTGTGTGTGTCTTCACTCCTTCATCTGGCGCCCGAACCAGGGACCTCTGCGTCCACACTCACTACGCTCGGCCTGAGCTTCAAGGTGCACCTATCGTCCTTCGGGATTTCGGTGAGTATGGGCGTCTCACTGTCCATGGGACAGTGGACACAAGCAGACAGATTAGCATTCTTGCTAAAGAGAATTGGGCATAGAGTTTCTTCTTCTGTTATCATACGGCTGGTCCGTAAACTTCAGGAACAATGTCCAAGGTGCCCTGAGAACGGACCTTTACATGCAGTCGACCTCTACAGGTCCCAAGCCGCTTTGTCTATGCAGCCTTTGCAAGCCGCTTTTTCTATGCAAGCAGCTTTCTCTACACAGCTTCCTCCCGCACATCACACACCTACGCTTTTGCCTTCTTCTTCAGCCCCTAGTAACTGCATTAACCATTTGCAAGCCGCTATTGCACAGCAAGTAGAAAATGCTACACCTGCCACAGAATCGCTTATCTGCTTAACTAAAGAAAATACTAATCCAGATTACCAGCAAGCTCAGCAGCCTTTTTCTGCCACTAAAGTAACATCAGCAGATATGCTCAGCACCTGCCACGACATTGGCACGCAAACATACAAAATGAATCTGCTTGCTCAAGCATTCACCCACAGCAACAAGAAAACTGGCAAATGTTACAATTGTGGCAAAGAAGGGCATTTTCGGCATGAGTGCCGCTCCACCCCTCAGTCAGGTAAGCGACCATCTACCAAGTGTCCAATTTGCAAGAAAGGGTTTCATTGGGCAAACCAATGCCGCTCAAGAAACTCCAAACCAGACGTACCTTCAGCCCCAAGCCAAAAGAGAGCATACTCCTTCACAGCCCTTCCCCCTCAAGTATGCTCTCCGCCTCCTCCTCCACCGTAGCCCGACCCATTCCCGGTTTCCCAACCATCAGCAGCTACCACCAGTAGCGCTGGGTTTAACTTAATTGTTACAGAAGACACTATGTTCCCTTCCCTTTGGAAGTGCTTTTAACTCCTACACAGGTTACAAGTCCGTTACCCGCTCGAATTCTTTGGATTGATTCTTCCTCAATCTTTGGTAAGTAAAAAAGTTTTTTCATTGTTTCAAGAATCATTTATTTTGATTACACAGATACCTACAAATGTTTGAAAACCCTGCCCAAAACCAACTTGAGTAGCGAAATAACCGCCCCCCCAGGGGAATTTTCAAAAGAGTAAAAAACCTCAGAGGGACGCCTCTGAAGCAAATCTCAGAGGGACGCCTCTGAAACAAACCTGCATCAAAAAGAACCTGATTGTACCTTGTATGCAAGTGATTTTACTGTACCTCTTGCTATGAATGGTGATTTGCCCATAAAAGCCAAGTTCCTAGCTCCCAATGAGCGCAAAAGCACTTCAGAACATGAGTTCAGCTTGTTAGAAAGTCGGTGTGGCTTTCCACTGGGCCCGTGGAAAGATCCCACTATCGGCTAGCGAGCTCTATGCACATGAAGTGAGTTTGTGGCTTAATAAGTTTTTCAGAGTGATTGAGTGTGTATGGTGTGTGACAAATGACGAAGAAAGAAGAAAAAGAGGTTTTTCAATATTGTGTTCAGAGCCAGATCCACTGGTGCTCTGATAATGTGATAGTTTTGTTAAAAAATGTTTATAGAAAATGCTTTATTGATCCTGTTTCAGACCAATCGCCTGATGGTCTGTTTAGTTTAATCCTTCCTTGATCATCTGCCAGCAACAAACCTTTCCCCATTGTTCCAAGTATAGTTGATTCTAATTACACAAGTGTTTTAAAACTGTAAGTCTAAACGTTTTTCCTTTAATGTTATTCTGTTTAAACCTCCTTATTTCATTCCTGAAGCTGCTGCAGCCGTCCATAGAGATGCGAGTTATAGATCTACTGTTTTAACCCTTTATCTCCTATATAGAGCAACCCATTGGTCGGAAGCGACCACTCTGCATTTTCATTGTCAATAACTTAGTATTTACAGGTCTTGTTGATAACCTTCAACCTGTGCAACAACTAGCTTGCTGTTCCACAATTGTGTGTGTGTGTGAGACCTTCCTCAGTGCAAAACTGTTCTTTCCCTGACATGTTTCTGTTGTCAGTTCAGTGTTCCCTGACAAGCTGAGTAGTGATTTATTTTCAAGATAGTTGGAAAAAACTAATGTCAAAAAGCTTTTCGTGGTGTTCCAGTGCAGTGGTTAACTCCAAATGTCTAACCCCATGTGAGTTTTGTTCACATTAAGCCGTTCTAACTGAAAGCTGTCTGATCCGTCCTCAGCTTTAAGTATGTGTTTAGAATGAAACCAATATGCTTTGAAGTTCCGTGTGATTTACAAAGAAGTCGCACAGTTGTTAAAATTCATAAGCTGCTGAGTCAAGGTTTTTCTCAAGCTACAGTTTCCCTCAAATTTGAAAAAAGACTTACCGCAGCCTCTCTTCAAGATCGAGAACTGTTTAAAAAATTCTTCAAAAAGAGTCAGTAACTTTCCCTGACATTGGATTTACAAAACTTTGCCTGCCTTTCCATAAAAGATTTATCCATGAAGCATTCACCTCCCCCTTTCACCGTCCGAGGGAACGAAGATAAAGGACTTGCCGTCTGCTTTTGATTCCAGCCAATTTGAAACATTTTCCCCCTCATCCTTGCTAAAAGACACTGTTTATTTCATTCAAGAGACTTTTGAACACTATTCATTTAATAAGAGACTTTAAATCTATTCTGGTCGTTTCAATTGTTCAAAAAACTTCATTACACTGTTGAATGTTGCCATTATTGCCCTGTCATTTCAAAAATGATTATGTTTTGCTCTGATTCTGCATTTTGGTGTTCGTTGTAATGTCAAAACAACTTATGTTACCTTGTCATTTTCCAAGTCTGCATTGTGTTTCTTGCCATGTACAAAAAGTTTTTGAAATGTCATTGCTGGTTTTAGAGTCAAGTGTGAGACTGTTTTAGAATGTTTTCTCCTTCCATAGAGATTGTTGGGCTTTTCTCTTAGCTGACTCCGTTGCGCCGGAGAAGGCTGAGAGAGAGAAAGTATGAATTTTCCAAGTTGAAAAGCGATTAGAGAGAGAAAGATTGTCGAGTAGTATTGGCATGTTGTTTTCAGAAAGAAACCGTCTTTGTTCTCTGCTTATCTCTAATTGTAGGCCGCAGCCTTGATTTCTGTGTAAAATGAAAGTTGCTTAGAAAAAAAGTAGAGGCTCTTTTGCAAACTGTCCCTCACAATTGTATCATCATCAAGAAGAGGTTGAACTGTGCTGCTGTTAGCACAGAAGTTTAGAATTACAGGCCTGAAGCCCTGTCTGTCAAAATAGTGTAAAATTAGCCATCCTCCATCCTCCAAAAAGAAATTCCTTTGCTAAGAATTATCTCGTGCTCTTGTTCACTGTTATTTCTGTTTGCTGTTTGCTATGCTTGCCAAGAAACTTGTGTTTGAGATCTGATTGAGAAATGCTTGATGTACTCTGTACATGTTCTGTTGCTATTTGAACTTGAAACTTCTAAGAGTTATGCCATGAAAAGTGCCCTGTGGCTTTTCATAGATTTAGACTTGAGGTTCTAGATTCATGTTCCATAGCCTGCTGTTTCCCTGCATACAGCCAAAGAAGCAAAAGATTATTGTTGCTATTATTCACCTAATTGTCACATTCTAATTGCTTTTGTTTTACTTCTCCCTTTGCCTCACTCGCCTACCGCCTTGCTTTTTGTGCCAAAAGACCACAAGTCTATTTTATATCTGTGAATAGTTAGCATTAATTGCTACTCTGCCATGCAATTTTTACCCACTAGTACAGCTACTAGGCTAAGACAAAAGCAGAACCTGTTCACTTTATTCCAATTTGCTTTTTCCAATCATGTGGGTCCTCTATCATTTAACATGTCAAAAGATCCACGAATCACTGTAACTTTGACTGTTCAGTTACAAACACATTCAGCCGCCATTGCAGCTCCCCAAAAAGAGGTGTTCTTATCTATGTAGATGCCATTATTAAAATCTGGTGATTTTTTACACTCCCATTCAAGTATCTGCGCAGCAAGTTAAAAACTGCTGCAGTAATCCTTGCTTTCCAGCGTTTTGCACAACAACCTTTCAATTTGATTGTAGATACTACGTATGTATGTTTTTCATTTAATTTTTCATTTGACTGATTCTCTGTTGATTGCTCAAATTGATCACAATCCAATAGCTTTGTTTTTAACTCTGCAAAATGTTTTCACAACCCACTACCCCTTTTTTCATAGCACACATTCACAGTCATACCCCTTTCCTTGCCCAGACCATTGAGTCTTGGCAAATGCTTAAGCAAATGCTGCTTTACAGCGTCCAGCAGCAAATTCCTTATTCCCTGACCCTTTCCAGAGCCATTCCTTTTTTCACCAATCTGCAAAATCCTCAGCATGTCAATTTTCTCTCCCACTGACACAGGCACAAGTCATTGTTCGAAATTGCTCACATTGCTCCCCCCATCATTCCTTTCCGTCTATGGGGGTAAACCCCAGAGAGAGAAAAAGCTAACTGTCTATGGCAAATAGACGTTACCCATTTTTTCCCCCTTTTCAAACCTTATTCTTTGCTTCATTACCTTCAGCCTTTTCCATTTTTGGGCAAACCTCAAAAAACTACAAACAGACAATGCACCTGATTATTGTTTCCAAAGCGTTAGAAGATTTTTGCTTCCAAAGCATTAGAAGATTTTTTGCTCCTGATGAGATATTGTTCTCACCCATGGCATTCCTTACAATTCCCAAAGGCAAGCTATTACTTACCCCTCAACAAGTGTGTTAAACAAACTCATCCCCATTATCGCAACATTCAAACTCATTTAGCTGTAGTCCTGGTTGTTTAAAATCATTTAACTTAGAATTTTTACAGCTCAAGATGTCTCCAACCACAAGAGCTGCCTAGAATTCCTAAAAATTTATATTTGCTGTAATTACTGTCAATTCTATGATGATATTATGTTTACTCTCTGCATTATTTCATTTAAGCACTGCTGCGCCAATACCTTCAGTTTGTTTAGTGCCTGACGCTAACATGCACAATCTATGTTTGATGTTCATGGTCACAATGGTACCTTGTATTATGAACATCTGTTAACTGCCAAGCCAAGTAGCCTTTATACCTACCGCCTTTGTTACCCCAGACATTGTTGTAGCGATATTTTTGAGTGTCTAAAATCACTCCAGTTATGTGCCTTCTGCTATCATGTCACTGGCATTTAGAATACATAATTAGCATAAGACTGTTAAAATCCTTGCTGTTGTAAGTAATTATTCTGCTTGCATTGAAAAATTTTGGTTATAAGAGAATTATAACTCTTCCTATCCTTTACATTTATGCAACTTTTCCTATGTTCCAGCAAACTATACAGCTATGGCTGATAGTATCTGTAATAGATAGCACATCCAAGACCCTGATTTATCGTTTTTCTTTAATCACACAGCCACTAATTTCACCAAGGCACATATCAATGTGCTTGCTTTAGGTTACCTCACTTTGCCTGTACAAATTGTTCACCTCATTGCTCTGATACAGTTATTGTTGATTCACAACTGTCTGATTTGTCTGATGGGTCTCGAGCTGTTCTAAGAGCCATCACTAACACTTCATCCTTAAAATCCTACCCTGAAATCATTGCACAAGAAAATAGATGCTGTATTCTTAGATTAACATGTTGTTTAGAAAAAAATGTTAAAACTACTAGCAATATATTGTACGTGATCTGCAACTTGAAGTCATTGAACTACATTGAAATCAATGCAAAATTGTTTTGCAATAGACTATCTGTTAGCAACAACTAGAAAGTTCTGTAAATTAGTACGCCCTGCTAGTTGAGAAGTACATTTCCATGACTTGTCAAACTATTGAAGATCATTTGTCTAGTTTAGCATGCTTCGTTCAAAACAATGTCCATACACAATTCTCGGTGTTTTCTTAGTTAACAAACTGGCTTTCTAATTTTACATATCTCAGACAGCTATTTTTCTATGTCATTCGTGAAATAGCTATTATAAAATCCTTAAGTTGCCTTGCTCAATGTATCCCTTCACTGTTAAAGTTGGTAAAAGATTGCTTTACCTGTACTTCATATTCTACATACAAACCACCTCCTTATTGACTTAAAAAATTAAAAACAGAATAAAGAAGAAATCAGATGAAGGAACTATCCTAGGAAAAAGTATTGTAGGGCATACCCTGGTGCTTTCTCCTACCTGGATCTTTCTATCTGTTATCTCTTTTTCGCTACACGCAAAATGTCCTAGCTACATACAGGCTGTTCTACCTTCAGCTTGCCAGCATCAGGCTAGGAACAAATGTTGCAGTAATGATGTAGCGTCTTATTCTGAAGTCTATTGTTTTGCTCTATAACAAACTCCTTATTAATCAAATTCACAAAACTTCTTCTTAAATTTAATTAAGGGAAAGAGATGAGATGAAGGGCAGAACACAGCTGGCCCTGATGTAGAGTCACCTAGTTCTTCCTTTCTCCCTAATCTTTCTATCCTGCTATATACAAAATGTTCCTTGCATGCCAGCTAACGATTTCTCCATCCAACAACATTGTTGCTGTAATGATGTAGCAGAATTTATGTTGCATTCTAATTCTATGTTCCATTGTATTATCCTATGACAAGCCATAATGTGTGTGTGCTCTACCGTGTGTGTAATCACGCTGTGTCCTCATGCACAGCAACCTTTTGTCCCCGTGGACAGCATTGCTAGAGATCTATATAAGTCAAGCTAACAAACAATAAACAGTTTTCCTGCCTAGAACATCTTGGTGTGTGTGTCTTCACTCCTTCACCTCGAGATTCAGCTGGAAACGTGAGGAACAAGAAAGAACACTTGATCACTTATGGGAGACTTGTTAAAAAAAACCTGGATAGAAACCTATGCTCAAAGTTAAGAGATACTAAAGATTAATATGTGATTGAAGTTGGAATATTTCCTTTATGTTTAATGGATGATCAGAAACTTATTAGTATATGTATAAAAATGGAAAAGCCTAACGTTACCTAAATTAGATGTTTGGATGCTGAAGTTCCTGGAGCAGGGGGAGAAAGGAAAAAAACAAAATAAAAAAATGTCATATTAATAATTAGAGAAAAGATAATATTTATGCTTATAACTGTATAACTGAATGGAAACTTCTTATAAAATCATATCTTTATCTGTGGATTCAACCAATAAGAAGAAAGGGTTAAGAGAAAGGAAAGCGGGGAAATTTGTTTAGATTTTTTAGCAAGAGAAAATATTGTTACTTATTTCTGCAGTGGAGAAAATTGGAAGTCCATCTTAATTCTGTCTTTCTGTTTTTTCTTTTCTGTATGGTTTCTTTTTTTAGTATGTCTGTGTTTTAAAACAACAATAAAAAAGGGAATAATTGAGCCGCTGTGAGCTAACCCAAGGAGCTCCTGTAAGAATTCAAATTTTAGATTTAGTATCATTAATCACTAGATTTAGTATCATTAATCATTAGATTTAGTATCATTAATCACGGAACATGGCCACAAAAAGAAAAATGGCACATAGTCACTTTCCCAATGTTTTTGACTAACGAAGCACTGAAACGACTGACACATTCCGGAGTTGTCCTCTTGACTATTATCTCTTGAGTATTATTATTATTATTATTATTATTATTATTATTATTATATAGTGACTTTGCCTGTTTTCTTTCTGAAATAATTGGGTGAATAACATTGTACACACTGTGAATTAGTTGATTATTCTTGTCATTTCTTAGAAATCGTTTCTTCAAAATTAATTGTGTGAAACTATATATACACCAGTGTTATTGCCATCCACATAGCACCACCACAGTGTCTCAGCCCATTTAGAAAGAATTAACTGGAACCAATGTTCCCATTGGGCATGTCATTCATATGTGTGATAATAGTATCTAACAACAATTGTTTCAATATTCAGCATTACTTATATTTAGTATCATATATTATAATAGCTTTGCAATTTATTTTTCATGGTCCTTATTTATTTGGTGTACTTACCATGTTGAGGGTTCCTCCTACGTCAATTCTTGTACGGCAATAAAACTCATAAAACTGATACAATTGTTAAAACTCTAAAAACACAACAAAACAAAAGGGACACAATAAAAACTAACAACAAAATCATCAATAAAAAACCACATCAATTATATTGGGTGAAGGCCAGAGTAAAATTATGTTTTTTTAAAATGATTTTTATTAATTTTTATACAATAACATAACAAAACATTTAAACATATCACTTATAAATCATATGACTTACAATATAAAACTAACATAATTCACCCTACTAGTGCACCCCACCCCCCTGGGACCAGCTAAATTTCTGTATACGATATTTATTTTTAATCATTCTTCCAAAACTGCATAGATTCACCTGACGGTGCACACCCCTTCCCCTTTTTTAATACATATTCCACAAATACTCCCCATATATCTCCAAATTCATTTTGTTTTCAAGGCCTTCTTAAAAGCTGGCAATGATTGTGCATTGTGGACCCCTCCAATGGCAACTCATTCCAGAGAGAAGGGCCCTCTCACATGGGGACACCTACCTCACTGCTCTCACAACTGGGCAAATGGGAAGGGCCTGAATTGCTGATCTTAAAGTGGGGTCAGGTTGATATAGATGAAGTTGATGCTTCAGGTGATTTGGTCCCAACCCATTGAAGGGTTGGGACCAAACCAGCATTTTTAAATCAGGCCTAAGCAATAAATCAAAAGAATGTATGAATAGGCTGACCATATGAAAAGGAAGACAGGGCTCCTGTAACTTTAACAGTTGTAGAGAAAAGGGAATTTCAGCCAGTGTCATTTGTATGCAATTAGTTCCTGGTGAAATTCTCTCTTCATCACAACCGTTAAAGTTGCAGGGGTCCTGCCTTCTTTTGTATATGGTCGCTCTAGTATAGTGCCTGCAACTTTAACTGTTGTGATGAAGAGGGAATTTCACCAGGAACTAATTCCGTACAAATGACCCTGGCTGAAATTCCCTTTTCTCTACAACTGTTAAAGTTACAGGAACCCTGTCCTCCTTTTCATATGGTCAGCCTATGTATGAAACAATCATACATTTCTTTACTCTACCACAATCATATCAGTTGCTCTTGTTGAAAGGACTGAGGTCTGATTATTATATCTTTCACCTTAATTGCCTGATCAACCTGTTCTGACGTCAGTATGCCAAAACAACAGCTGCTTTTTAGTGCCTTCCTGTCATCCGGTGTTCTGGACATCCAGCTAAACCTTCTCATAGTCTGTTAAAAATATCAAGAAGATAAACAAGGGATTAATCATGGTTGGGCACTAGATAATAAAGTGCAGTGAGGGTTAGAAAGAGTTTTCTGCATGAGCCTGTAGTACATTGCAACTATCACATTTTACCTGATGGAGATTCAAGTGGATTCTCTCTTGGCACTGAATACAGGCTGTGAAATGTCTCTGTTTCTTTAAACACTGGTAATTCTTTCCTGAATATTACAGCCATGTGGGATGCAATGAATGCCCTTAATTTCTGAACATCCCAATTTCATTGAAGATGTTTGCCCGTTAGTCCCATAATATGACTTCCTCTTAAAATCTTGGTGTGAGAACTCTAAAATGGCCAAATGTAATAAGGGAGGCTGTCTGAAAGATAACTAGAATTGTGCCTTTCCACTTCTTGCTTTAAATGATGCTCTTGAATTCTGAGCCATTCATCTCTGCAGATAATTGTGGTGCCTTCTTCCAATTAATCCTTCAAACATAAACTTTTTTTAAAAAAGCAGAGATAGCAGTGGTTGACCATAAGAAAAAGACTAAAAACCATTTGGTTGACCTTCATTGGCTTGCACAGTTTTTGTGGTGTTTTCATTGGCCTAATAAAGGTATTTCATTAATATGGATTTTGGAATTTTAAAACAATAGATATATTTAATTTAATGTACCTGTCCCTTATTCTTACTAATGAGCATTCTCTGTGATATCTGTAGAAGTGAGTCCAGAGCAGTATCTAGATCTTCTATCTTGAATAATCAGTCCTCTCATAGACTCAATCCCAGGACTTTTGTTTGCAGGAGAATATGGATGTGAATGGACCCATGTTTTACTCTGAGCTGCAAATCCTTCTGGCCTACAGGTATTTTGCCTATAGATCAAAACCAAAGAAGAACTGGTATAGTTCTACTACTATAATTGCTGGGTTTAGAACTTTACTACTCATAGAATATGTTCGTACAATATGTTTGTTAGTCCTTCCCAACCACCCACACATGTTAATCCAGTATTAATACATGAAATAGAGGCCTGGGTAACATAGAGGCAAAATCACAGCAAAACAGTAACAAAGCATTGGGTTGGATCCAGATTTACTCAGAGTAGCCTCACTAAAACTAATGGAACTTAAGCTAGTAATAACTAACTTAAGTCCCACTTATTTCAATGGGTCTATTCTTAAGTATGATTAAATTTGGATCCAACAGATTAAAACTGGTAACAACAAATGTGTCACAGTTTAGCTATTAAAAGTCTGAGAAAAGAAAGTAAGGTCATTGCCAGGCACTGAAGATAGCAAAACAGGTCCCAGGAAAGTCTCTCTGAGGAGAGAACTACAAAAAAGAGTTGCCGCCACTGAGAAGGCCTTTTCCCCAGATGCCATCCCCTTCACTTCTGACGGTGAGGCCACCTGGAAGAGGTGATCTCAGCTCACAAGGAGGCAGATGTGGAGGCAGGGCATTCCTTTCATTACTGGTCTCACCATGTGTATTGATATTCATTGCATCCCATGTGGCTGGAACATTTGGGAAGGGATTATCATGGTTTAAAGAAACAGATACATTAGCAGCTTTGAAGCAGTGCTGGAATGGAATCCAATTGAGTCCAAATAAATCACTACAAGCACAGAACTTTGACTGGTACTCAGAAATGGGCCGGTTTGCAATCCATCTGTGTAAGAATTAGCAAGATGTTCTCACTCAGTGCTCCTGGTCAAAAGTCTTGTGGCTGTATTTTGGGCCAGCTGACATGTCCAAAGAGTCTTTGAAGGCCATATATATGATGTATTGCAGTAGCCTAAGCTGCAATGACCCATTTTTGAGAGTTAGGACAAGCATACAATTCATCCACCAAAGCATCACTTTTAAAGGCTGCTTTAGTTGTCAAAATGGTGTTCCTCCGCTTTGGAGGAATATGAGAATCAATACCACTGTAATTTATTTCTACCTGTAAAGCCCTTGACACATCAGCATAAAGGAACCTCAGTGTAACTGAGAAGCAGCTCCAACAAGTTTTGAACCGATATATCTCTTCCCTGACATGTTGACACTAATTCTGCCTACAAGGGAAAATGCAAAGCTGACTTTATTAATTTTAATTCTTCAAGCCCAAGATGATTTTTTTTTAAATAGTATATAAGTTGTGAAAAGAGGAATTTTACAGTTCTCTCAGCTTTAAAAAATAACAGCCAGTAGATTTTTAAATCCTTCTTCCACTGAACTATTCGCCGAAAACTCTGTCCCTTTTGGATAGTGCTCATAGAATTACAAGGCTCAGCGAGCCCAAGGTGTCGTGCCATCCAGTCTTCCTCACCACTTCCTTTTCCCACATGCTCCCTCCAGATCCCTCCAAACATTCCATCCACTGAATCATATTTGATTCAAACGGAATATCAAATCCCTTAAGGACATGGTTATTTAATGTTGGCTTAATGGTAGTCTTAAGAACATCTTCAGTCCTGGTACAAAGTCAGAATTTCTATAAGCACAAGGGGCGGGGGTTTATTTTAGGCCTAGATTTATTAACGTTTACCCCAAGACAAATAGCCATATCACACATATAAGCCACACTCTAGGACAGTGATGGGTAACTTGTGGCCATCCCTTTGTTTTGGCCTGGTTTGTTCAGGCCTGGTTTGGGGACAGGATTGGCTTTGGTCATGCTGATGGATGACCTGTATCGGGAGAGGCACAGGGGGGGGGGGAGTGTGACCCTGTTGCTTCTCCTTGATATTTCAGTTGCTTTTCATACTGTTGGCTATGATATTCTCTTGGACTGGCTCCATGAAGTTGGAGTGGGGAGCACTGTTTTGCAGTGGTCACATTCCATTCCTACCTCTGTGGTTGGTTCCAGATAGCATTGGGGAATGGTCTCTCAGCCCCCTGGCAATTATGCTATGGAGTGCCAGAGGGCACAATCCTGTCACCAGTGCTTTTTAACATCTTAACAAGGCCATTTGGTGCGGTCATTAGAGGATTGGAAGCAAGGTGTCTTCAGTACACGGATGACACCCAGCTCTAGGGTGACCATATTTTGGAAACCAAAAAGGAGGACAATATGGCCGCCCCAAGGGGGCGTGCCCACCAACATGTCCATCCCCCAAGGGGGCGTACCCACCAACATGTCCATCCTCCAAGGGGGTGTGCCCATCAACATGTCCAACCCCCAAGGGGGTGTGCCCACCCAAACATGGCCTTGGTCACATGTCTGATTTCACAGCATACAACATCTTAAAGTTAAAATCACTGAAATAAAGAACAAGTGAGACATTGAATGTATCTGAAATTAACTTCACTCACTTCTACTTTTGTAGCTTTTGCTGTTCTTTGAAGCTTTCACTATACTCTGTGTGATAGAGTCTCCCCTTCCCTCAAATATCTTTTCTGACTGCAAATCTTTCACTGGATTACAATAGTCCCAACTTTCCTAACGTTTAACACTCTTTCCCCATCATTTTTCTCATATCCATACTCACAGATTCAGCATACTGTTACCATTGAACAAATGAAGCAGTGGACAAGTGCAGAGAAATCTAGTACAACAAACTAGCAACCTAGCATGCAGGAAGAGTATAAAATATGATTACCCTGCAAACATTAGCCATGGAACAAAATGGACTAAAGGCTTGTTGTAGTCACATCTCACCTCTTAGCTTGTTTCAACTTCTGGTTGATCGGTGAGAAACTAATCTAACAATGTGTGATTATATCTCTGATTCAGTAGCCATGTGAACAAGACCATGGTCAGTACAATACAAAGATAGGCCAGAACAGATGCCCATTATTACAATGCTAGATAAGGATCTTTCCCTCCTTTTATCCAAGTATACCCTGAATTTACATTGCCTCAGTGTGCAGAGAACATGCAACCAGAAGGTGCTCTCCAGAAAGATGCTTTCAGAGCCTAGGAGATTCAGACACACTCAAGCCAAGCCATGCTACACACTCAAATATTACCTTACTTGGACAGAACAATTCTGGGACAAATCAATACTTTGCAATCAACCGGACACGACAGTCAAAAACAACAAAGAAAAAACACACCTATCTCAATGACATAGCACTACCTAATGACAAAACTGTTGCAGAAAAGGAAGAGTTAAAGAGAGAAAAATATACACCACTGGCTATGGAAGTTAAAGAACTATGGTAACAGGAAAAATTACAATCATTCAATTAGTTAGAGTGATCATATGGAAAGGAGGACAGGGCTCCTGTATCTTTAAGAGCTGTATTGAAAAGGGAATTTCAGCAAGTGTCATTTGTATGCATGTAGCATCCTAACCCTAACCAGTACCTCACACGATTTGGAAGCTATACTTCTATTAATGCAGTCCAAAATAGTGCTTGCTTATTTTGCAGTCCCGTCACACTGTTGGCTCATATTAAGCTTGGGATCTACAACAATTCCAAGATCCTTCTCGCCTGTAGTGTTGCTGAGCCAAGTATCCCCCATCTTGTAACTGTGCATTTGGTTTCTTTTTCCTACTTGTATAACTTGGCATTTATCCCTATTAAATTTCATTCTGCTGTTTTTCAGCCCAGCGCTCCACTCTATCAAGATCACTTTGAAGTTTGTTTCTGTCTTCCAGGGTATTAGTCATCCCACCCAATGTTGTGTCATCATCATCACCATCATCCACACACACCTCATACTCAGGCAATAAAAATTAAAATCTACACACCCCTACACACTCACTCAAAGTGTGTGTGTGTGTGGGGGGAAACCCCACACCTTCCCCAAGGCAATTAAAAAAAACACACAACCTCCTCCCATACACGTAACAGGGGAGGGGGAATAAAAATCCACCCCCACACTCACCAAAGGCATCATCATCATCATCATCATAATCAGCCACCCACACAAGGCAAAATAACAGTAGACATAATAAATCTACACACAACCATGCACATACCCAAGGTAATAAAATAACATTAAAAATACAACACTCATCCACATACTCACCAAAGGAAAAAATAATAAAAATCCACACATGCACCAAGGCAAAAACCAACCAACCACACACACTTAACCAAGGCTAAAAATAAAATAAATATCCACATACCCCAACATACTCACCCATGGCAAATCTAATAATAGTTTTAAAAAACATCCACATGTACCCTCCCCCCCAATTAATTCATCAAAATCAGTACTCAAGGAATATATGGAAAATAAGTGAAAACTAATTTCATCAATGCTGCCAATAATGAAATCTAATCTACCCCCCACCCCATTGAATTTAAATCGCAGCTAAAGCCAGTTCATTTGGTCTTCTATTAATTTAATACCCCCACACACACGCATACATACTAGAGCAGCAAATTGCTTTTAAAAAGTTTATAAACAGTAGCAGCAGCTCTCAACAATAATAGTAGTAACAACAAGAAAAATAACATAACATCCAGCCCCAGCTCTGCGCACCAGGCTAGGCTAAGATGCCCGTGCTCCAGGCTGGGACAGGCCACTCTGCATGCCATGAAACTCCGCATGCCAGGCCGGGATGCTCCACGGCCAGCCAGGCCACCCCATGCTCCATAATGCCCCACTTACCAGGCCATGCCATGCCGCACCGCACGGCAGGATAGACCGCGATGCCCATGCCGGCCGCCAGACCAGGTGCCTCCGAACATCCTGCCAGGCCACCCACAAATCAAGCCAGGGTAGGCAGCAACGCCCGTGCCGCCCACCGGACCAGGTGCCTCCAAGCAACCCCCCGGGCCGGGCCGGGCCGGGCCAGGATGCGCCGCGTGCTGGGCCGGGCTGCGCCGCGCGCCGGACCGCACTAGCCAAGAACAAGGCTCGGATGGCAGAGGGGAGGAGGCCGGAATTATGCGCACCCAGAAGTGCAGACGGGCGTCGTTCCAGCCTCTTTCCTGGCCGATCTGGGCCTTGTTCTTGGCCAGCGCAATCACGCTAGCCAAGAACAAGGCCCGGATGTCGGAGGGGAGGAGGCTGGAACGACGCGCACCCGGAAGTGTGGGTGTGCGTCGTTCCAGCTTCTTCTTCGGCCGATCTGGGCCTTGTTCTTGGCCAGCGCAATCGCGCTAGCCAAGATCAAGGCCCGGATGGCACGGGAGAGGCCCAATTTTCCGGACTTTGGGGGATATTTTGAATTCCCCCCCCCCCCGGACTCAAATTTGGCCCCCTTTTCCGGGCATGTCAGGGGGGATCCGGACGTCTGGTCACCCTACCCAGCTCTATTTCTCTGTGAATCTGAGTCAGGTGTGGCCATGCATGACTTGGACCGGTGCTTGGAAACAGTGGTGGGCTGGATGAGGGCCAGTCAACTAACATTAAATCCTGGTATGATGGAGGCTCTATGGGTGGGCTGTTCCTGAATCTAGGAGTTGAGTAATTTACCTATCCTGGATGGATTTGCACTCACCTTACAGAGACAGGGACATAGTTTGGACATGCTCTTGGATTCATCTCTGAGCAGTTGCACACTAGGGTGACCAGATAAAATCCAGGTCAGGGCTCATGTAACTTTAACAGTTGTAGAGAAAAGGGAATTTCAGCCAGTGCCATTTGTATGCAATTAGTTCCTAGTGAAATTCCCTCTTCATCACAACTGTTAAAGTTGCAGGGGCCCTGCCTTCTTTTGTATCTGGTCACTCTAGTATAGTGCATGCACCTTTAACTGTTGTGATGAAGAGGGAATTTCACCGGGAACTAATTGCATACCAATGACACTGGCTGAAATTCCCTTTTCTCTACAACTGTTAAAGTTACATGAGCCCTGACCTGGATTTTATCTGGTCAGCCTATTGCACACCAGCTTAGGTTGGCATGACAGCTACAACCACTCTTGGACAGAGATAGCCTGGCCACCGTGATTCATGCATTTGTAACCTCAAGAATGGACCGTTGTTATGTGCTGTATGTGTGGCTGCCCTTGAGACTGGTTCAGAAACTGCAGCTAGTGTGCAGAATGTGGTGGCTAGATTGCTGAGTGGAGCTTCTTTCTGTGCACGTAGGACTCTTGTGCTGAAAGCTCTGCACTGGCTGACAATTAGCTACTGAGCCATATTCAAAGTGTTGTTGCTGGTTTTTAAAGATCTAAACAGCTTGGGACCAGGTTATGTGAAAAACACCTTCTTCTCTATAAGCCACCCCAGTCTTTACATTCTGATGGGGAGGGCTTGTTGGCCTTACTCCACCCTACAGTAGCTCATCTGGCCATGGTGCAGAGGAAGGCCTTCTCAGTTGTGGCACCCACCATGTGGAATGATCTCCCCCATGAGATCAGGCGGACTCCAAATGTGGAGTGTTTCCGCCGTCAACTGAACCTGTTTTCCTCAGCTGCTAGTACTGTCAGCTAACCTAAGTTATTTTAATTGAGATTTTATTTTTTCTATCATTGTTTTATTGCTGTAGTGATTGATTTGATTGTATTTTATCATGATTTTATATTGTAAACTGCTTTGCGTTGTATTTATTTTTAAATGAAAAGTGGTATAGAGATTTTTAATAAAGAAATACAGGCACAATCCTATGCATGCTTAGACAGAAAAAAAGCCCCACCTCTCCCAGCATTCCCCAGCCAGCAATTAATATGTGGAGGTTTTCTTGAATTATATGCAGGGTAATGTGATCCACTGCAAAATTAGTGCAGGCCAGCAAATAAACATGCTTGATTCAACCCATTTATTTTACATATTTATTTATTTTATTTATTATTTATTTTTTCTATGTAACTATCAGTTTATCCAGTTTTTGTTGAATGATTTTACTTATAGACATGAAACATTTACTCTTTAAATTCAGGACAATATCAAAGTGGGAAGGGGAAACCTAAAGTGGAGAGAATCGGGACAGGACATCGGGGGGAGCGGTTACTATTTGTATTATAGTGGAAAATCTAATAAACTGTTAATATACCCACCCCAAAACATATAAAGCTATCCGACACTTTAATAGCACATTTCTCTCTGGATTTTGTATGGATTGGACTGGTACTTGACCAGGCAATGAGGCACTAGACATTTCATGGCAATGTTATTGCATTGCTTTCTCATGTGTGTTCTGGAAAGTAGGGCTGTGACCGGATCTGGAACTGGATCCCAAATCTGGCGCAGATCGGGCTGATTCGGACCTCCAGATCATGGATCCAAATAAAATTCAGTCGCAGCACTCCCTCAGGTTCTACCCGCTGTCTCCCTCTCTCCCCCCACTCTCTCTGCTTACTTGCTGCCTCCTCCGTGTCGTCCCCTGTCGTCCTCTGCCCTCAATGTCAGCCGGCTGCTTTCCCACTCACGCCGGGTGATGATGTCACCTGCCTCAACCTGCAAATGCAGCACTCTAACCAATTAGAGTGCCACATTTGCTGGTCGCGGCAGGTGATGTCATCACCTGCTACATTTGCCGGTCGTGGCGGGTGACATCATCACCTGACATGAGCAGGAAAGCAGCTGGCCAACACTGATGGGGAGGAGGCTGCAGGTAAGCAGGGAGAGTGGGGGGAGGAAGGGGGAGACCAGGGAGACCAGAAAGGAATTCTGTGAATGGACCCGGATCAGATCTGGATCCGAGTTGGATCGGGCCCAATCCGGACCTGACAGATCGGGATCCAGATCGGATCGGGGGGTCTGTTCACAGCCCTACTGGAAAGTCACACAACAACAACCCATCTACCTCTTTTGGGGATCTTTTGGGATGTGTTTTGGGAATGATTCCTATAAAAGCATGCTCATAATACTGTTATCAATGACGTGCAGATTTTAAAAACAGAGGATCTATTAGCAAGAACCAGCTCAAATCCAGTATCCTGCTCCTGGACTTTTCTTTTTGAAGCTGTACAGTTCTGACACGAAACATCATCCATATGTATGCTTCCCCATGATTATTTGGGAGGCTTCCCTATAGAATCAGTCATGATTTTGGACCTAGCACTAGGATGAGACTAACAGCTGATGTAGCATCAGGAATCAAAGGGGAATAAGGTTTGCTTTGCGCTCTCCTTTCATCAATATATGCTTATGCACCCGGTTTATACTTTAGTTCTTCTTTGGGTTACCAAGTGTGAGGTGGTGGAATGATTTGTACATCCAATGCAATGACAGGCTAATCAAAATTTATATGGAACAAGAGTGAATGATAATAATCAAGCAAAAATGAATCACCTCCTGATGATGTCGTATTACCAACTGGAAGATTTAACACAGAAAATGGGAACACGCAGTATAGAATTCATTATAGTGAATAAGACCAATATATATTTCCTTTCAGAATGAGTTGCTCCAATCTGTGGATGAAACCAAACAATATATGCCGGCAGAGCTGGGAAGTGTCGTTAGACTGAGGAGATGATATGTCGCACAGAAATAGAACTGGTGCCACCTAACGATAGGACTCAATTATGGAGCTTTCCAATGCAATTTTTCAATGGAAGCAGGAGCTGACAAGCAGCCTTACAGCCATGCAAAACAAAGAGACATCGCAACACTGAGGAGAAATGTCTCAAATAAATATTTTTTAAAAAATAATTTGTTTGTCATGGTTATAGATGGTTGAAAGATATGTCCTAGTTCAGCCTTGCCCAACCTGATATGTCCTCCAGATAATAATAATAATAATAATAATAACAATTTATTTCTTACCCGCCTCTCCATCTGTCTTCCATTAGAACTCCCAACATGTCCATGGTCAGTTGTTATGCAGGCTGGTAGCTCTGATGTCAAGTGGGGTGGTAAATCCGCTCCGGGTTTCAGTCAGAACTCTAAAGGAGCTATCGGAGGTGCTTGGATAGCTCTTTAGAATTCTGACTGAAACCTGGAGTGGATTCACTGCCCCACTGACATGGGAGCCACCAGCCTCCACTGGCTTTAAAGCAAACTTTTTAAACAAAAGATGGCAATCCTAAAACGAACCCAGCGACAATATGGAACACAGGGCTTCATCTCACAATTTGTATAGCTCTTGCGTAACATGTTTAGTTGATAAACAGCAATGAACATTTATCAACTTAACACGGAACACCAAACTGAGATATTTCTTAGCTCAGTTATGGGCACAGTGGCAACTGGTGGCAATGCTAAACAAAGAGGTGAATATGCAATAAGTGGGCCCTGATATTGTCTTCTTTGGGGAATAACATCATGGATTTTCTTTCCATCTGTTCACTTTGACTCACTCAACTAAATTAGTTTTGCATGGGTCTTTAGAGTAAAGCGAATATTTCTCCTTTTAAAAAGTCTATTTGGGATATGTATAGTTCAATGTATTCAAGCATCTCAACCTATTTGTAAGAGATGTGTGGTTTTAGCAACATGGTTAGCAGAGTCATTTAGTGGAAGGAGAGTGAAAGATAGAGAAAACGATGAGCTGAAACACAATGAGTTGTAACCTTCTGAATACCTTTCCAGTCAAGCCTATTCTACACCTGTCCACAGTCAGGGAACATAAGAACATAAGAAGAGCCATGCCGGATCAGAGCAAAGGTCCATCTAGTCCTGCGCTCTGTTTACACAGTGGCCAACCAGATGTCGACCAAGGGACTACAAGGAGGACACGGTGCAACAGCAACCTCCTGCCCTTGTTCCCAAACAAGTGGTGCATACAGGGTTACTGCTTCTGATACCAGTTCTGCTTTGCACCATGTTCTCTCTTTATCTTCTGGGCTGCTGCTTTGCCTCTTGACCAGATACAAAAGAGGGCAGGGCTCCTGCAGCTTTAACTGTTGTGATGAAGAGAGAATTTCACCAGGTGCTGCATGCATACAGATGACACCTGCTGAAATTCCCTTTTCTATACAATTGTTAAAGATGCAGGAGCCCTGTCCTCCTTTCCATATGGTCAGCCTAGTTAAAAAGCCCTCCTTGTGCATGGTCCCAATCCTGACTGGTGTCTCCCGTGCCCGCTACATCCAATAACTCAACTTCAAGTGATAAAGTTCGCATCACATGTCATTTTGTCCTGAGAATATTCCCTGCACAACAGAGTAGCAGCTAGGGCCTCAGTTACATTTATATATCAAAAGACTATATTATACAATGGCTCTAAGTTGTTAAGAGCCCCTGTGCATCTCAGGTTATGCATTTATTTTTTAGGGAAATTATTTAAGAATAATAAAATCCCTATGGTGAAGGTGTTCTCAAAATATATAGCTCAAAGCATATGGGGATTCTGACAATTTACACTCTTCAAATAATACATTTTCTGTGTGCCTGTGTTAGACTCCCTTTTGTATCTGGATGTGGTGTGTCTTTTGCAGTTTGTGTATACAAAAGGTCATCTTTGAATCTGCAGGTCCCTAACTGTCCTTGAAGTGGAAACAAAAACCCAACAACCAACGATCTTTAAATAATGGCAAGAGCTGTGAGGGCTCCTCTGCTGGATTTTTTTTGTCTCCAAGACAAGAAAAAGGGATTGCATATTGACATCCATTTCTCTAGGGATCAATTACACTGGATGCATCTAACAACACACTGCCTGTGTTTCTAACAGAGTGCATTGCTTTTCATTACTGGGACAAGTTTTAATTTTAAAATGTCTCATTCCAGCAGGCTTTAGAAACATTTCATGAATCAAAGCACAGCTGCTACAAAAGAAATTTTATTTTTTTTATTTTGCAGTATATGAGCCAATCTTCCTTGATTTATTATGAAGGGAAAACTGGATGCCAAGAACCATGAACTGTTACCAATAGAGCTGTTCAAAAGCTTTGAATATGTAATGCCTATAAACATGTGCTTTTTGTGCCACAAAGTAATTCACAGATTTTCTATGCGGTAAGTGCCAAATCCATCATTTCTAATAAACCTGTCCTCAACTATGAGAGAGCTGGTTAACTATTTCCCATTGGTAGACTGTTCTTGTCCAAGCTTCTCTACTTATCTTCTGTAAAAGACCAGTTTTTTTGGGGGGGGCAATAAAGTAGCTTTAGAGAGTGTACAAAAAGGGGTTACATCCAAGGGCGCAATCCTTCAACTCCCAGAAAAAAAATATGTAAAGGAGCTGATCTTAATCCCACAAAGAATCCAGAAGCAGAAGTCTCCATAAAGTTGTGGATTAAAAGCCTCATGTAGAAAATCCCTGAAGTCTTATATGTCCTAGAGATCACCTATTAATTGATGGGGAGCAAACTGCTATCAAATGACGGCTCTTATATCCAGCCCAGGCAATGGGATCTGCAAAACCAAAGGTGACTTTAGAATGCACTGATCACGGAGACTGCTGGCAGAAATAACAATCAAGATGATCAGATAGCCTTACACTTGGTTCTTTGCTATGTAACACTCTGCAATAAGCAATACTTACGGGATGATGAGTCAGAGTACAGAGGAGATAATAGAAGAAAGGAAGGAGAGAAACAGAACTAGAGGAAGACAGACTGATCACTGTACTTCTCCTTGTACTGCATCAGCTGAAGAACCAGGTCTTGAATAGACTCCCAATGAGTTTCACTGGATAAACCCAAGTCCTCTTGAATTTGGAGAGAGTAAAACATCAGAGTGGGGTTGCAACCCTTTCCATGGAATGAGGTGTTGTACTACCTTTAACAGGTGCATAAGGGGTAGCAATCAACACGTGTAATTTCCGAGGCATGAAATGTTGATGCAGTGATGGCAAAAGAGCCACTTGTTGAGTTCCGCCACTTACAAGGTTAACAGCACAGAGCCTCAGCCCATTTAAAACAGAGGTGGGGAACTTTAGCCTTGGGGACCAAATCTGGCCCTCCTGCAGTCCTGCCCGCTTTCCTCCAATCACCAATCGTTTGGTGGTTTTCCAGCTTTTGTGCAGCTTTCTCCCCATTCTGAAAGGTTGAAATGCCTCTCCAAAGGCTGAGTTATTGGCAGTAAGAATTTTAAGTTACAATATGCCAGAATTTTAGCCCCCACTCCTTTGGCTTCTGGCCCCTACACCTTTGGCCTTCAGTCCTCCCTCCCGCACTGGAATGCGCTCCTCCTTGGACTGAAAGGGGGTTTCCCATTAGTTAAAAAGCTGCAACAACCATCTTAGGAGTGGTGTGCTGTGGTGAGAGAGAGCAAAACAGTCTGATAAGGAGGCTGCATTGGGGAACATGAACATCATGGATTCAGAGCTTAGATGCACTGTGGAGCAGCAGAATTAGGGCCGAGGTGCTTCTGAATTGTAAGCCCATGCGCCTCTTGCTCAGCACAGAGCTCTCGCAGAACTCTCGGGGGGGGGTGGATCTACACTGCTGCTTTAAAGCAGTTTTTAACAGTAGTGACAACTGTTTTTGGAGCATGTCCTGGGCCCCAACAGTTGTCAGTACTATTATAAACCACTTTAAAGCAGCAGTGTAGATCCTGCCGGGGTTAGGCAGCGGAAACTTCTCTTACGGCCAGTTCACACTTTGCATGCGTATGCAGCCTTGTGAGGAAAGGCTAGTACGAATTGGGTTGCATCAGCAGCTATTTCTGGGATTGCAGCTGTTGGGAAATATGCCACTATGTTCATAGCAATGGCTGCTAGTTTCCTGTGCCTATAGCCAGCACACAAACATTTCTCCAAGCAGACATCCGTTTCAAAGTCCTTCCCTTCATTCTAGAACTCGAGGAAGATTTTGTTGGGAGTGGAAGGCAAGAAGAGGGAGGTTTTTCTGTGCCCTTTCACATCATTGCCAGCCAACTGGATGCCAAATAGGACCAGTCCAGATAGTTTAAGTCTACTCCTTAAAATAGAAAGTGTACATGTGACAAAGAGATGCTCGCAAAGGCATGTATCATTCATGTTCTCTGGTCTAGACAAAGCCAAGGTTGGTTGTGTCATTTCTGTTGAGTGTGTGTTCAGTGGCAATCCCAGATTTGTGCACAGGCTATTAAATGGCTCTGTATTGTTGCATCTCTTTAGGAATGCTTTACGGCTGAAATGTCCTGAAAATGAGATTGCTTTGTTACAGGAAAACTATGTGGGGAAAGCCTTTTGGTATGCAGGGAAACACGGTTTGGCAATTACTGATGCTTTCCCATCACAGTTCATGGAGCCCATGTTGTCTTTTATAAAACAATCTGTTCCTATGGGAAGCTAGTTAGCATCGAAAGAAGCATGATGTATATTCTGATGTTTTAAGCAACAGTTCCCTTCTACAGTTTCTACTAGCTTTTTAATGACATAACAACTCTTTGGATCAAGCCCATAATCTTTATTTAATTCAGCAGCTGTTCCCCTTCAGATGCCAAAATGCTTGGTACAGAAAACCTGTGCTACCATAGTGCCTTTGAAGAAAGTCTGGATAGTTTCTGCCTAGCTCCCCTCACTTTGGTTGGGTCCATGGAGAAGGTAATAATGTGTTTATGATGTTACTTTTTATTTTTAAATTTATAAGTCACTCTTCATCCACAAGTGTCCATTCTCTCTATTTATCAGAGACAATCCCATTTTTTTGTTCATGAGACATCGCTGTTTGTCATGGAAGGCTTAGAGGATAGACCAGTCAGGAAACTAGAGAAGGACTGCATTCTCTCTCTCAAACAAGAACAGAACACAACAGCAAGATATAAGTAAGTCCAGTGCCACCTAGTTACTAGAACTATAACATAACACCATCTACTGTCTATTTTTATTGGTCCTTCTTACTGCCTGTTTGGGATGTCATATGTGATTAGTGCTAAAGTTGTCATTTTTCCAGATTCACCTCCCATCCCAGTATCTCTAGAAGTTACATTTCTGAATGGGTCAGGGGGTGGATGCAGCTGTCTCAAATATACACTGGCCCCATGCAGCATACGGTCTGCCATTTCACACACGGTGGATGCTTAATGAAGACATTGACTGGGTTCTAAACTACTCCATAACCCATGGCTTTTTTGTAGGGCTTGTGGAGTGGTTTAGAAACCACCCTGGCATACAGCTTGTCGGGTTCGGGCAACATACTAACCCGCAACATGTTGTGGGTAATTAGAGAAATGGTGGTCACGCGTGTGGCATGCAAGGGACAGGGAAAAGCCACTGTGGCTTCTTTTCATTCTGTGATCATCTGAATGCTGTCTTTGAATGGTGTTTTCTTATATATCTTCAGCTACAAGTATAAAATTGCTGTGCAGAGAACTAGCTACTGTTAAACAGCATACCACAGGCTGGCTGTTGATGATGGGAGTTGTAGTCCAACATATCTGAAGGGCACCAAATTGGAGAAGGCTGGCTTAGGTAATGTTTAGATATAGGAATATTGTGGATGGAGCCAATTACATTTCACACAATAGGCCTGTTCAGATGACACTTCAAGCTCTGTGGTTACCGAACCTGTGATTTTCTGGGGTTCGCACTAACCACAAGCCGTGCTGTTGCACACACTTTAATCCACGGTTAGAGCCGCTAACTCTACTGCAGACAGTTTGACTGTGGTTAGTGAGTAAGCAGGGTTTAGCAAAACACATTGCACAAGACACCTTAAACCCTGTTGCTTAACCAAAGGGTTTAAGGTGCCTTCTGAACAGGCCCAAATTCAAAATGTGATAAAACTTTGAACCTAATTTTGTTAAATTTTGAACCTTTCTAAATGTCACTTTTTAAATTCAGCTTCAAAAATGTTATAAAAATATTTAAATCATAGGTAGCAATTTGCTACATTCAATGTTTTTAATCTTTGCTTGTTTCTATATCTAACTAGGGAATGCCAGGGGAAATTTTAAATAGTGAGACTCTACATTTGAATTGTTGCTAGCAAGTTTGAATACAAGAATTTGGTTGACTGTCACATGACAAGACAGCTCATCATGGGTTAATTAACCCTCAAGGAGTTGCAGTTGGTGCCACTGGTATTACAAATATGCAAAATCCCAGCCAGGGGTTGTCAGAGGTTGTTATGTTATGTGAATATGGCCGTCAGAGGGTATTTGAGGGCGAAATAACCCTCACATAACCCACAGTCTGTTGTAGGTTTATGTGAGGGTTGTTTAGCTCTCAAATAACCCCTGCCAGCCAGGTTCACATGACATGACAACCCCCGATTGGAGGCTGCAGTGCATATTCATAATGGCAACCAGCACACACTGCAACTCCTCGAGGGTTAAACCACAATGGACCGCCATATTGGGCAAACCAGGTATGTGTGTACTATTGCTTTGGATTTTTTACCTCCAGATTCTAGAGACCTATGGCATTAGATTGCCAGATATACCTTTCTAATCAAAGCAACAACCCATTTGTACTTTTTCATCACAGAATTGTTGGGCAGAAAGATGTAATATAATGATGTATGTGCATTTCTTTCTGATAGGATGAAAAAGCACTCTATTCCTGTAGAGATTTGAGCAATGTTTGCAGTCCAATGTGGATTGTTGTTGTTTTTTGGCCTTTTGGGGTTTTCCCCCCTTATAAATACTGCATGTCTATCCTGTTTACTGAACTTGCATTCTAGTTCCTGGTTTCTAGCACTGTTTGTTAACTTTGTTGTTCGAATAAAAGTTTCACAGCTCCCTGCTGCCTATCAGCTGCTGTCCTGCTATTATTGTTCCTTTACCTTTATCATGCCTTTAATCTTTTTTTAAAAGCTCTTATTGTGCGTACATGTTAACCTTTCATCACTAACAGACACCTCTTTTCAACCCTGTGGTTTTATAACAGCGCTCTCGCTCTCTCTTTCTCTCTCTCTCTCTCTCTCACACACACACATACACACACACTTTGTAACTAAGACACACCTTTCCTGTGCCTAATGAGGGCCCACATCTGTATTCATTACCATATTGAATCATATTTAACCCATATCTGGACTAGTGCTATAGTTTAATTTGACCCAGGGCTTGCTGGGGATGAATGATAGCGCTGTTTTTAATGTCAGAAGCTCATCCCTGGGACATGGAAGGTACTAATAAAGTATATTTGAAGGGGACAAAGTAAGGGTGTGTGTAATGAAATCCACAAAAGTCCTTTCCCTCGACTCCCCCAGTTTTAGACTAATCCTTCTAAAAACAGTCATTAGGGTAACGAGGCTCATCATAAAAGGCAAGGGGCTCAGGGGGCAGTGAGTACACTGCCACTCAAGCCACCCATCCCTTTGCAGGCAGCCTTGTCCAGCGGTGCCAGCACACCTCCTACTAAAGCCAAATGACCCCCTTTGTTTCAAATGGTGTCAGGCAGAGAACTTCTTTAATTTCCCATAATGCAATGCTGTGTAGTGCCCATTATAGCATCACTTCAGTGAACACTTAGCAGCACTGCATTATGGGTTATTTAAAAAGCCTGCCACTGATCAAAGGCCACATGGGTGTGGACCTAATCATTGGCAGGGAATACTGGGGGAGGGCACACTACCAATAGCTCTATGCTATGGATCCACTCAAGCAGGGCATCAAAGGATTATTTGCACGGGTGGATGGGCCACACCAATGAGTACACTTTTTTGTCACCTTGCATCTCCTCAAACAATGCTTATAAATGAAATCAGTTCAGACATTCAGTTACTGCAAGTCAAAATAATCAGTCTGCCTGAACTTTCTGATTAAACACATGCACACTCTTGGGGTGCCTCTACAAGAGCGATTTAAAGCTCTTTCAAGGTGCATTAAAATTTTACCTCTACAAGAGCGGGGCGCAAATCGGGGGTTGAGGCGCTTTTTCTGTCCGATATGCGCATTATCGAATGTGTGTTAAATAGCAAGTTTTAATTTTCCACGGCAGTTAATGCGCCTTATGACCATGTAAACAAGCAATTCTCCGCATTTCAACCACTTTAAAGCATTTCATACTGCCGGTTATGTGCTTCACCGCCTGTCGTTTATAGGAATTGGGCGTAAAAGTGATGGTGAGAAGATGCGCATAATCGGGCAATCATGGGGGGTCAAGCCAAATTCTTGTAGAGGGGCCCTTGGATTAGGACTTTGGCTTTTAACAAGGTTTTCAGTTCTTGGCTCTCGTTATTGGATTTTTGGTTTTTTTACACATGGTTTCTTCAAACTGTTGAAATCTAAGTCAGGCACTAGAGTTTTTCTACATGAGGCGGTTAATCCACTGTATCCGCTTTCAGTTTTGTCACAGAATTGAGATCCAAGGACTACACGAAACAGCATTTCCTTTCCTGCTTTTACACTACATAACCGATAAGTGCCCCTGTGGTGTATTTACACTATTCTGCTATATGAGAGGAAATCATGTTTTCTTTTGCTTGCGTAATTTACATGCCGCATTTTCTTTGCTCTAAAAAAACTTGCTGAAGGTGCTGGTTAGAAACAGAAGTGAAACTGGAGGATCACAATGCTGTCCAAAGTATCCCTAAATAACCGTGAAATGCCTCATTTAGAAAAGCCCATGTTAGTTTGCAAGCCTCTGAAGTAGCAAAGTCCTTATGTGGAGTTTTTGTAGTCCTTATGTGGAGTATTTGGCGTTTCTGTAGACATAATAGCATCCACACTTTCTACTGATTCTGAATCTATAACTAGCCAGTTGAATAGATTATCCATAGTTTTATACTAGCAAACTATGGCTGACCTTTCTTTATTTTGTTCCTGTTGCAGTTTATTATTTAACGTAAGGAGATAAACTTACCACTAGAGGGAGATCCTGCACTTTGGTAAATCTAGGAATGGAAAATAGAATTGAGGACTATTCAAATTTAATTGCATGTTTGTGGTTATACAAATTTTAATCCAAGACCTTTAGCCCAGCGGCTACAAGAGCCAGGGGAAGGACATATGGACAGGCATTTCTACTCCCTGAAATTACTTATGCACACACACATTATAGAAAGCTATGGAGAAGCATTCCTTATAGGTGTAAGAATCCTGAATTCAGTGACCAATCTTAAAACACCATTAACTAAGATATAGAAACTTCTCAAATAGATCTTCAGATTTTCTGTTAGTGCTAGGTGTACAGAAAGAATACTTTCTTTTTTGGAGAACTGCTGATATCAATTCACAAGAGCAGAGACTACAATCAACTGCTGATTCCCTTTAGTATATTTTCCTCTCCACCCCTGTCCACATTTATTTTTTTTAAATCAATTTGACTGATTTACGGTGTTGCAACTTCATCATTATAACGTAAACTAAGTAGTGCCAATTGGCAGGATGGATGCTAATTAAATAAAATGTAGCACAGGACAGATTAAACTGTAATCTGTTGGACAGGAAGGGAGGGGGTCCAAGGACTTACTCAGACTAATAGTTGATCACCACTGTGGTAATGACAGTGCTATATCCTTGCTTCTCTGCAATCACCTCCTGTTCTCTTGGTTATCTGTACTGACTCTTTATTCCTGATCCTTTAGAATGTTTGTGATCATTCCATGACACTCCTGCAATTCAGCCAATTTAGTCTGCATTTACCCAAGATCTTGTTTTTCCTATACCTAATTTCTGTTACTTTTACCCCCCCCCTCCTTTTTTCAAGTGCGCAGAATTACTATATTTTAGCAAATCTATCTATCTGTGCTTTGAACTGACTTTATTCATAGCTCCTCCAAATTGAATCTGGCCCTCAGTTCACCACCCATGACAGAAGGGGAACGATAGTTGGGCTTGTTTTGTGGCCTTACACAAAGTGGAGATGCTGGGGATCCAACCTACGACTTTCTGCATGCGGAGTATGTGCTCTTTTTACTGAGCTACAATTCCCCCACCCCGTTAGCAGTAATGGTCCACTTCTTGATACCTTTCAATTCTACCTCCCTCTTCTTATGGTAAGTTATTGGAATTAGGGCTGGTCTATTACTGGCCATGAATCTGCAGCTTTGTTCTTCTGCTCAGTCCCGTCAGCCATCCAACAGAGTGTTTATTTCTCCTTGCAGGTTTGGTTATAAAACCACCATATAGGGGGAAAGCATGAGAGAAATGGTTAAAATCTCAACCGCCAAATAACTATGAAGCCATTAGCTGCAATGAAACAGAATAAACTCTGCAACAGGCAGCCCTGCTAAATCAGACCACAACCAATAGATCAGTTTCAGAGCAAATTGAAGTTATTGAATTCTAAAAACATATAGCAGTGTTAACTTCAAAACTGCCTTTTAAAAACAAATGATAATGCTCTCTTGGAGAAAATTATTCGTTTGAAAAAAATCCTGGTGTGCATTGCTTGGACAAAAGATATTGACCCTGTTCAGACAACACACTAAACCACGGTACTTAAGCATTTTGAGCTAAACATTATGGTTAGCATGGCATGTGAACCAGGACATAGCACATAATGTGAAGCATTCTTTACCACAGTGGCTTCATAATCACGGTTTAAACATGCTCACTAACCATTTGCTGCAAAAGGGTTAGCGGCCCAACCATGGCTTAGCATGTTGTCTGAACAGGCCCACCCTAATACTAAACATTGCACTGGCAAGGAAAACAGCCATTATATGGATGGGACCAGCAGGATGCATTAAACATTGAAAGCTAATGAGTAGAGTTCCATATATATTCAAACAGAACAAAGGGACTGTTGGTTAATTACTAGGCCGTGTCCAGCAGATGGTGCTTTACAGCAACCTTCTCTTTTATAAGCCACAATAACTATTTTGCCGCTGATATTCAGCTCTCCTCCCTTAGTGGGGGAGGCTCTGTAGCACTCCCCACACACCTGTCTAATTTCCTCCTATTTTGGAGGGAGCCTTTTTAGGCAAAAAGTCACCACAGCTTATATTCTGCAGTAATTACTCACCCATGATGGGAGTGTTAATGTTACCATATACCATTATTTCTCTTGCAGAAATGTAGCACTGGGGTCAAAGCTCATCTTCCCTTCTATGCCATCCCCCAATATTTTAACAGTAGGTAACCATAGGCAAGCCATAGCCCAATTTCCCTTCTAAGAACTGGGGGTGATGTTCACCATTTTCAGAGTACAGCCCTTCATTTTGGTCTATGTAAATGAATGGCTTGCATTCATTCCTGTGGGGAAAATGCTGGATTTAGGGAGACTGTTAGAGTGGCAGCAAACTTACCTCCACTGGACAGTGTGTGGCCTGGACTTCACTGACAGGGACCTTGCAAACAGGATGCAATGGCAGAACACACAAGGGATGCACTGCTCCAGGGCCGGTGTCAATGGTAGACATGGTTGGGCACCTGGCTGAGGGCCCTGAACCTAGCAAGGTGCCACTGATAAGAGCCCCCTGGCATAGCTTCTCTTCTTCACCATTGCAACATGCTTCTTTACCTGTCCTCACTCTGGCAGACAACAGTAGTGAGAAAGCGGAGCAGCAGATGCCATGGCCTTTTTGCTCAGTGGCTTTCTGCCTGTCAAGCAAGCAAATAGAAGGGATGATGAGAAAGTATGAGGAATAGCAATGGCAGGGAGAAAGTAGACTCACTATTGGAGGGAGCCCACTGAGAGACCAGGTTTGCACAAGCACGGCATTGTCAATAAGCCATGGTGGCTTGTTAACCACCCTGTGCATGCCAGTTAGATCTGCATAATTACTCCTCGCTGGTGTGGCTTGTTGTGATGTCCGAACTCAGCGAGGGTGGAACTAGGCACTTCTCTTCTCCAAATTTCCCCTTCTGAAGCAGTGTTTTCTAAAACAAAAATAGCCATTGTGGTGTTGTGACACCAGTCTAGATCAAGCTCAACGTATCACTTGAAGTTGGTTTGTTTTTTTACATTAATAGATACAGTACACACACACCATTTTCACTAGGACCACAGTGCACAAGGAGGGCGTTAACTTTTCTCCCCACTATAGTTTCCCCAAATTTACCCCCTCACTATTAGTCCTGGAAACTAAGGAGGTTGCCATCTAAGGCTAATAGCCACCACATGAGGGGGATTTTTGTTGGGTTTATGGTGGGAAAGGAAAGGGTTAACCCCTACCCCCACAGTCGCTATTAGCAATAAAATAAAATAAAAAACAGAGTACTTCAAGTTTAGTGCCATGTACAGCTTGGCTCTTTATGAGTCTTTGGCCTTTGGAGTCTACTTACATTCTCCTTCATGTATTTTGAACTTCTGGACCCACAAGAAAGGTCCAGCACATTATCCATCTTTACAGCAATTTTTCATGCATCTTTGCCTTAAGCGCTGCCTTTCTGTATTAACACATTGACCAATTCTTAAGCACAGCTATTATTAAGATGGCCACGCTCCTCAATTTCTTCTCATTACATCTCTCATGAATATGAGCATTTCTACACGAGGCTTTCATTGTGTGCTTGTGATTGCTCACTCATGGTAGTTTGCAGGTCCTTTATACGATGTTGCCTATCCTCTCCCAATCTTTGCAACCATTATGCTGGTTTCCCCTCCCCTCCAAGAAAGTCTATTATTATTTAGAAAACAAATTATAAAGCCCAGTATAATTGAGCTATTTCACAATGCCATCTAGTGGTTGAATAATGAAACATACAGAAAAGAGAAAGAACACCCCCACCCACCAGAAAAAAACACAAATAAAGAAGCCAATCTAAATTCCGTAAACTGAAGAATCCATCAGATGCCTGGTAAAGGTGTGTGATAAAAGCTCATGTAAAAATGCCCTATAATTAGTTTAGTTTTTAAGGTAGTAAAGATGCCATACATCAAGACGCAATTACCTAGAGGAGCTAATTTCTTTTGTTGTTTTGCAGGCTTCTGTTTATACATAAGCCACAAACTTGGCCAACAAAAGTCATCACAGTGTATATTCCTACAGGAGCTTTTCACAACTGGGCACCGTCCAGATATGTTGGACTACAATTCCAATCATGCCCTACCAGCATGGCTGGGAATGATGGGGACTGCAGTCCAACACATTTGGAGGGTGCCTAGTTGCGGAAGGCTGTCCTACACTGAATACAAGGGATGTGTTTCAGGCGGGATGTACAGTACAGAGGCCCAAAGCAGCATATGATATTATACCGTGTTAAAATATAGCATGAGACATTGCCTAAAAAATAATAATCAGTAAGGCTCTGTGGAAGAAACTATTGCCTACTTGGAAAGCTCTTTAGTTTTCCTGGTATGACCACAGTGCAACAAGTGCTAGGTAATCAAGACATGATGTGGAAAAATAAATATTCTAAGTAAAAAACAACAAAATCTTTTAGTTATCCTTTCAGGTCACCACAATGAACAATGAACATGCTACAGAGCTTCCAGGCCCTTTCCGCACAGCCATTTTTCCCGGGGCTGAACCTGCCTGCTTGTGGAGACTCCGCATGATGCACAGAACATCCCGCAAGCAGGCAGCGGCCAGCCCTCCATTTCCCCAGGAGTTCAGGGAATGCTATTATCCTGGTTTGTTCCCTGCCCCAGGGAGAGCAGCGAGATGGGCGGCTGGTGTGGCCGCCCATCCCAGGCGCAGCTGCGCTTACCTGCGAGTAAGCGCGGCTGCACCAATGGCCACGGAAGCACACCGTGAGGCTCCAAGGCCATCAGGATGGGGGTGGGGGGACAGCGAAATCGCCACACCCAGGATGGCAGGAAGGAGGTGGGCTGGATCGCATGCGTTTGTTTTTTTTTTTAGGGTACTTACATTTGAGCAGGAGCGCTCGTGCGCTGCTCTGCGGATCTTTTTTTTTTTTTAATGGATGGCTCGACTTGCGACGGCCCAGGAGAAGCCTGGGCCGTCGCTTTCTGGTGTGGCCTCATCACGCCGAACCTGAAAGTAGCACTCCCATGTTTCCCAGCTTCCCGCTCCTATGGTGCGGAAAGGGCCCCACCAGTCACTGACACTGCAATCATACACATGCCTACTCAGAAGTAAACCCCACTGAGTTCAATAGGACATGCTCCTAGGTAAGTGAGTGTAGGATTGCAGTCTGAATTACCTCCGTATTTCACAGCTCAAAGATGGCGCCTATCTTCTTAATTGTGCCACATATGCTACAAAGAGAAGTCTTTAATCAAAAGAGTTTTGTCAGCTGAAGTCCACTCAAATCGAGTCAACTGCTGAATATCGCCTGCTATAGTGGTTTCACTTGGATAACATTTATTTTCGTGCCAGTGTATTTGGTACTGTCATCTATTTGTTGAGTGTCGTCACTGGTGATAATGAAAATGATGGAGGAAGAGCTGAAAGTTACTTTCTTCTTTGGCCTGTCCCTCGCCTTCTGGGACATGACTATGGGCCTGACGGGTCTTTCGTTTCCTATTGACGGTCTGTCTTTCAAGCTCCTCTGGAATCTCAGGAGGCGAACACAGAAGAGCTGCATAAGGCATCGTCGAAACTGCAAGGAAAGGAAATTATAGTGGAAATCAGGAGGCCCATTGTTACACAATATATTCAAGAGCGACATTGGAGCCACATAAAACCTGTACTGGCTCCTGCTGCATTTTTGGTAAAAGATAAACTGAAGAATTTGTGCTTGATTCCCTTGCTACTGGAGGTTCACAAGCATATGAAGACTACTCAGGTTTCATTTCAGCATCACCTTGGCTACTGGAGGGGCTGCATTCGGACAACACATTAAACAACTGGGGTGGGGGAAACAATCATCAGTTGTGTTGCTTATTGTGTTGTGTGGAGGGTAACACGCCGCTCACAAACTACTGATGGTATGCTATTCTGCCCAAATAAGTAACTGAGAGAAACAACTGGCTTGCAAGTTGTTTAGCTCTTAGCCAGTTGTTTAAAGTGTTGTGTGGAGGGGTAAGTGTGTTAATGGCGTGCAGTGAGTGGGATAAAACACAAGCCCATAGAGGCAGGCGGCAAGAGCGACCAAAGCGGCAGCTGCCACTCTGCTACAACTAGCGCAACTTGCAGAGGCTGCTGGGATAGAACTGGGAGGACTGAGGGGGGGGAGAGGGGGGGCTGTGTCAGTCAAATGCTGGGTTGACTATTAGTCCACTCAATGCCAGCCCCAACCACCCACAGTTGTGTAGGAATATGTTGTATGGTGAGTACCCACAAAATAACCAACTGTGAGTTGGCTACTCAATCCACCATTGACTAATGTGTTCTCAGAATGCAGCCGAGGTCTTCAAAACTGGTCATCTCTGTGTATCATAGGTGGGGAACATGTTGGTGGACTGAAACTCTGATCACTCCCAATGGTGAGGGATGATGGGATATGTAGTCCAACAGCTTTCCCCATCCCTGCTGTGCATGACAAGCTTTATTGGCACCAACACGGAGTAATTCTACAACAGTTTGATCAATGCATCTCCCTCTCACGTTTCTGATCATACCATGTTCACCTTGCTCTACAAGTGGTGGTGAAAATAATTGAAGTTTCATAAAGTTCAAGCGCCACAATAAAAAAACTACTTTGAAGGTGAAAATTATCTATGATTTCACTATACGTAGGATAAGGTCTGTTCTGAATTTTCACCAATAAACAAATAGTAAATGTTGCTGGGGCTGGGGTGAAGTGTGTGTGTAATAAATGCAACATTCCCCCTCCAGATTGGTTTATAGCTGTTTGTAGCCACTGCTCAAGGCTCATTTTCAAAGCAGAGGCTGCTATTTTTTCACAGTGTGATCCCAACTAATTGGGGATCCATGTTGTGAGCGTAAGAATGTCAAGCCAACATTTAGCCAATCAGATTTTGCTGCATGGTAACAGAAATGCAGGTTGCTTACCTGTAACTGTAGTTCTTCGAGTGGTCATCTGTGCAGTCACACACTATGGGCTCGCGCCGGCGCCGAGCCTCACTCGGAAACTTCTAGAGCTTAGAAACTATTGGCGGGAACCCCTCCCCCCACCATCCTATTGCGCATGCCTGGGTTCCCGCCTACCTCAGTTCCATGAGACCGCCTAATGCGACCCAAAACGAGGTAGTGAAGATAATTAAAAATGCATAACGGCATGGCAAAAACACTCATAGGCCCTCAAGCGAGGTCTAGAGGGGATGGTGGGAGGGTTGTGTGACTGCACAGATGACCACTCGAAGAACTACAGTTACAGGTAAGCAACCTGCATTTCTTCTTCGTGGTCTCTGTGCATCACACACTATGGGCGAGTAACCAGCAAACACTTACCGGCGGAGGGTAGACTCGCTGAAGGGATCTCATTGAAGGAGTGACGACAGGACAGCCCGTCCAAAGTTCGCGTCGCTTCTAGCCCTGGTGTCCAGCCTGTAATGCGAGACGAACGTGGAGGCCGAGGACCAGGTAGCTGCTCTACAAAGATCCGGGATAGGAATTCCCCTGATCAGTGCCGTTGAGGTGGCCAGGGACCTTGTAGAGTGAGAACGCAAGGCGGCTGGGGCTTCTTTACGTGCTAGTTGGTAACTGAGAGTTATAGTATTGACGACCCATTTAGCAAAACGTTGGGCTGAGAGTGCATGGCCCTTTGTCCTGCCCCCGTAACAAATGAAAAGGCGTCGGGATTTGCGGAATGCCGATGTCCTGTCCTTGTAGAATGCCAAGGCTCGCCTCACGTCTAGTGAGTGAAGCCTTGTACTCAGGGGGTCGGAGGCGTCCTGAAAAAAGGTAGGGAGTACGATGCTCTGATTGACATGGAAGTCCGAAATTATCTTCGGTTTAAACTCCGGACCTGGGCGTAGGACAACCTTATCCCTATGGAATTGGGTATAGGGGGGATCGACCATGAGGGCGCACAACTCAGAGGCCCTTCTTGCAGAAGTTATCGCAACTAAGAAGGCTACCTTAAAGGAGAGTAGCCGTAAATCCGTTGTAGCCAGAGGTTCAAACGGTTTATCAGACAGAGCCGAGAGGACCACCGACAAACTCCATTGTGGGACTATGGGCCGAACAGGTGGATGAATATTGTGCAAACCTCTCATGAAGCGTTTGGCCAGAGGATGAGAGAACGCAGAATAGCTTTGGATGAGGTCGTGGTTTGCCGAGATGGCTGCTAAATACACCCTTATAGAAGCGTTACGGAGGCCCGCCTCGTGCAAGGAGCTGAGAAAGGATAAGATGACCACGATTCCACAGGAGTGTGGTGAGACACCCTGTTGGTTAACGAACGAAACGAATCTTTTCCACTTTCTTCTGTAAGATAATCTGGTAGAGGGGCGAGTGGCTTCATTCAGTACTGCCCGTACCGGGGATGGAAGCTGTAGGTGCTGCCATCGCGCCGGATTCTCCATGCGGTCAGTTTCAACTTGTGCAGGTCTGGGTGGCGTACCAGCCCGTGACCCATGGTGATCAGGTCCTCTGTCAGAGGTAAATGCATATATTCCCCTCGGGACAAACGAAGAAGGGGGGCGAACCAGAATTGGCGCGGCCACCAAGGAGCTATCAGTATGGCTTCCGTTTGTGCCCGTTGTAGGATTGATATCACCTTTGGGATGAGTGGGAACGGGGGGAAGGCATAAACAAGATCTGCTCCCCAGGATGTGCTTAGAGCGTCTCCTAGAGAGCCTTTTCCGATTCCCGCTCTCGAGCAGAATAGCGTGCAGACAGCATTCTCCGCAGATGCGAAGAGGTCCAGACGCGGCTGTCCCCATTTGTTGAAGAGGGTCATGCGTGCCTGGGTGCAGAGAGACCATTCGTGTGAGTCCGGAAAGTTTCTGCTGAGCATGTCTGCCTGGATGTTGTCCGATCCAGCTATGTGAGTAGCCGACAAGCGTATTCCGTGGGGAATAGCCCATTTGAAGATCTCTAAGGTAAGGTTGAGTAAAGCCTTGGATCGAGTCCCTCCCTCTTTGTTGATGTACCAGACCACCGACATGTTGTCGGATATAATTCTCACGTGGTGGCCTGCTACATAGTCCCTGAACGCCCAGAGTGCTTTCTGCACTGCAAGTAGTTCCAGGAGGTTGATGTGATGTCCCGTTTCGAACGAGGTCCATTCGTCCTGCACTGATAGGTGATCGCAGTGTGCTCCCCAGCCGAGGAGGGAGGCGTCCGATGTTACTGAACATGTCGGGTTGTCCGATAAGAACGGCAGTCCCTGTTGAAGGTTCTGCGGATGTGTCCACCAGAGAAGGGAGTGACGCAGTGCGTGAGGGACGGTGACCCTGACGGAGTTCGGGTGGCGAAGTGGGGCGTAGGTCTCGAGGAGGAAACGCTGTAGGGGGCGCATTTGCAGGCGTGCCCACCGGACTACAAAAACGGAAGAGGCCATAAGTCCCAGTAGTTTCTGCAGGGTGAGCGCTGTGTGGGTGGCAGTGGATGCGACACGAAGTGCCAACTGCTGAAGGCGGGTCCGCCTCGAGGGTGGGAGATAAGCTCTTCCTGCTGTTGAATCGAGAAGAGCCCCAATGAATTGTATTGTCTGTGCAGGAGACAGAATTGACTTTTCCTTGTTCAAAACTAGCCCCAAGTTGTCTAGCAGGGATGTCGTGAGTTCGACATCTCTGGACGCTTGGCGTTCGGATGGAGAGACAACTAGCCAGTCGTCGAGATATGGGTAGAGTTCGATGCCCGATGAACGAAGGTGCGCGCAGACGGCGGCCATACATTTGGTGAAGACTCTCGGTGCGGTTTTTAATCCGAACGGTAGGACCGTGAACTGGAACGCCTCCTTCCCGACGATGAAGCGGAGGAATTTCTGGTGGGCAGGGTGAATTGGGATATGGAAGTATGCGTCCTTTAGGTCCACTAGGGTGAACCATAGGTTGCGGCGGAGAAGGGGCAATATGGAGCCCAGGGTGATCATTCTGAATTTTTTGGTTTGAAGGAATTCGTTGAGGAACCTCAAGTCCAGGATTGGCCGGAGGCCGCCATCCCTTTTCTGAACTGTGAAATAGCGGGAGTAGAACCCGTTGTCTAAGTCTGTGATGTTCACTGGGATAATGGCTCCTTTCTGTAGGAGTGCGGCGACCTCCTGTCTGAGCACCGCAGAAGTTGGTGTGTATTTTAGGTATCCCAGTCGGGGTAGAGAGGCGAATTCCATTTTGTAGCCCTGACTGATGACGCCCAGGACCCAGTTGTCCGTCGAGATCATTGCCCAAACGTCGTAGAATTGCCGGAGTCTTTGGCCGAAAAATGGAGCATTGGGAGAGACAGCGCTGGTCAAGTCAAAGGCGCTGTTTTGGTCCCTGATCTTGCCGGGTGCGCTGCGGGCGAACCCTAGACTGTGGGTACGTTCTCTGTTGGCGAAAAGGAGGCTGCGTGGGCTGGAACCTGGACTGCTGCTGTTGGTGTCTGAACTGCTGCTGTCGGCCCTGATAGGGGTGTTGTCTAGCCCACCTTCGTGGACGGAACGACTGCAAGGCTTGGGGGGGGTAAAACCCCATTTTTTTAGCCGTCATCTTCGCCTTCTGGATTGTATCCATTTGCGAATCCGTAGAAGCATTGAAGAGGCCCTCTCCGTCGAAGGGGAGATCCTCTATCCGGGTCTTGGTTTCTTGGGACAGGTTGGAGGATCGAAGCCAAGCGTGTCTCCTTAACGCAACTGAAGCGACCATTGACTTGGATAGACAGTCCGCTAAGTGGCGCGCGGTAGAGAGTTCTTGCCTCGCAAGCGCCGTCGCCTCCTGCTGAAAGATCTGCGCTGCCGACTTGATCTCCTCAGGGAGATGGGCATGCAACGCTGTCACCTTATCCCAGAGAAACAAATGGTAGCGAGCCATAAGAGCCTGGTAGTTCGCTATTTTAACAGATAAAGCGGTCGATGCATAGACCCTTCTGCCAAATGCGTCGAGTTTACGGCCCTCCTTGTCTATTGGGGCTGAATGGGATCTTGCTGGGCGGCCCTGCGCTGACTCGACGACTACCGAATTAGGCTTTGGGTGTTGAAAAAGGAATTCGACGCCTTTTTCTTGAATTTTGTATTGGGCGTCAACCCTCTTTGAGACCGGACCTGTGGTCGCAGGGGTCTTCCAAGACTCCTTCAAGGTTCGGAGTATCGTTGGGAGGACGGGCATGGCCAGAGGGGTAGTCGTATCCCCGTACATAACGTCGTACGTGATGTCTTCTACCTGCTCTTCCGACTCCGGTATCTCGATGCCCAGTGACTGGGCAAGACGTTGCATCTGGTCAAGGAACGAGACCACTTCCAGTGACGGCGAAGCGCGCTTGCCAGTTCCCAAATCTTGTTCTGGCGAAGGCAATGAGGGATGGACTTGGGCCGAGACCTCTGACGAGTCAGAAGGGTAATCGTCATCCGAGTGGGAACTAGGTGCTCTGATAGTCATGGCACCGAGCGGCGGAAGAGGCGAATCCGGTTGGTCGGCCAAGTATGCAGGTGTCGAGATTGTAGCCGAAGGAGGGCGTCTAGGTGGGGCAGGAGGAACGAAGTGGTCGTCCAATTCTGGAAGCCTTTCCCCCGTAAACTGGTCAAAGATTGGCCTTCTATAGGGTACCTCTGTCGGGGACCCCCACGCGCCGTCTGAGTGGGCGGAAAAGCGGTCCCAGTCGACTGGTTGTGCCAATGCCCGTTGAGGAGAGGCTTGGTGAGGGGACTGGACCCAGTGAGAGCCGGACCTGCGGTCTTCCAGATCTGAAGCTGGTGGAGAGAGCGATGGGGCTGGCCCGGGGGCGGAAGCGAAGTGACTGGAGAGTCGAAGTGTTGGCGCCCTCGGTACGGAGAACCCGTGGTCCTGGCGTGTCGGTGTCGGGGGAGTCGCTACCGAAGGCCATGTGATTGGAAGAGAGATGGAGACCGAAGGTGAAATTGATGGTTTCGCCATCGGTACCGGGGAGCTGGTCGGTACCGATGCCGGTTTAGTTCCCGACTTCGTCTTTGCCATCGGCGGCTGCATCAGCTTCGGCGTCGATGACGGCCTCGGCGTCGATGACGGCCTCGGAGTCGACGACGGCTTCGGAGTCGACGACGGCTTCGGCGTCGATGACGGCTTCGGAGTCGACGACGGCTTCGGCGTCGATATCGACTTCTCTCTCGGTGTCGACTTATGTCCTCGAGTCTGTTGTTTCGGTGCCGAGCTTGGCGCAGACTTGGAGTCTCGGTGATGCCTCGTCGGTTTTGCATGCTTGCTTTGGGGAGCTTGTGCTTCCTCGGCTGCTGCTGTGCCATGGTCTCTCTTACGCCGCTTCGCCTTGCCCGTGACTTCGGGAAGGGAGGGCTTCGACTTAGGAGGCTGAGTCGGTTGAGTCTCCTCCGACGTCGAAGGGCGGCTCGGTACCGAGACCGGCGCATCGACCGTTTCCAGGGCGGATTTCCATAAGAGAGCCCTCAGCTTGTTTGCCCTATTCTTTCGTGTTTGCCGTGAGAAACTCAGGCAGTGGGCACAGGTATCCACGATGTGGGTCTCACCCAGACAAAGGAGGCACTTGGAGTGTCCATCTGAATGGGTCATTTTTGCTCTGCAGCCTGTGCATTTTTTGAAGAGCGACGCCATTTTGCACGCCGCTAAAAAGGGCGGGAAACACTCACTCAGCTTCTCCCGCTTTCCGCGGAACGGGACACAGCCGCAGCTACGCCTCGATCCGCTATGCTAACTCTATATCTATCTATCTATCTATCTATGATCAAAGTGATTAACGATAATAACAATCTTTTTTTTTTTTTTTTTTTAGAGAAAGAGGAGAGAGAGAAAGAGAAAGAGAATACACGAGAGAAAGCGGAGAAATAGTAAAAGGAATCGAATAAAAAGATCTAAGCAACAAACGATTAGGAGAAGTTCTCTGTGAGGCAACCAGCAAGGCGGTCGAAGAAGAACTGAGGTAGGCGGGAACCCAGGCATGCGCAATAGGATGGTGGGGGGAGGGGTTCCCGCCAATAGTTTCTAAGCTCTAGAAGTTTCCGAGTGAGGCTCGGCGCCGGCGCGAGCCCATAGTGTGTGATGCACAGAGACCACGAAGAAGAACTTGCTCATTGCTTAAACTTTGAATTGAAGCATTGGAGGGGGGAGGCGCATAGCTCTGTCTTGCCATACTGCATGGATGGGCAATGAAATAGCCAGTGCGGTTTGAAAGATTGGGGTGGGGATTAGACCAGTTGCCTTGGCAAGAAAAACACAGGAACATAGAAAGATCCCCTAATACAGAGCCAGACCCATCTCGTTCAGTAGGGTCTAAACTGATTGGAAGCTGCTTTCCCAGCCCTAACTGGTGCTGCTGAGAATTGAACTTGGGCCTTTCTGCATACAAAGCAGGTGCTCTTCCACTGAGTTGTGGCCCCCTCCGCACAGGGTTAAGGGCAAGGAAAGGCCTCTTCCCCAACCCTGCTTGAACATTTGTGTCAGGACCTCTGATCCAATAACCAAATGAGTGCCCTTTTCTATAGGTATTAAGGACGTTCATACAAATTGGCTTCCCTTTTATTTATGATGGAGATCATATCCACCTTTTATGATTCCCCGCAAGAACCATTTTACAGTACTCCTTAGCTATAACAAATTTTGGCTGTTTCCATTATTGCTATTAGATTTCAACAGAAGCTGAAGGGAGATGTCGGTATACTGAATAGTAGACTGAAAATTAACACTTTATTTTTTAAAACAGCTAAATGCAAGACTCTTTATTTCCACGGGCCAATTAACATGCCCATTATACACACCCACCCACCCCTGTGGGTGCATTTCCAGTGTTGTTCTAAATCCGGAGCTGGATCCAGACACGTTTTCAATCTGTGACCAAAATCCATCACTAAGGGTGGAATAGAAGCTCTAACCGTGAGTTTGTGAATGGGCTGCAAGTATATTAACATAGCACAACCTTCCCCAACCTGGTGCTATCTGTATATGTTGGACTACAATTCCCACAACCCCCTGCCAGCATGGCTAGGGGGTGATGGGAGTTGTAGTCCAACACATCTGGAGGAAACCAGGCTGAAACAGGGAATCATGTTGCATCCATCTCCTTCTGCTGTGTCAGCCAATGTGAGAAAGAATGCTGGCATCCCCTGGCAAACAATGAATGGTAAGAAACATCTGCCTACACAGGAGTAATCATGGATCATCTTCCCTTCAATGCTGGATTGGCCAGTTGCCCTTGGGAAAGGCCAGGGAAGCACTGCATGAAATACCAGTAGATGTAGATTTCAAAGCTGCAGGACTTGTCAGTTGGGTTTGTCTTTCCTTCTGGATTATTCCCATGAATATATCACCATTAGGGATGGATGAATCTATCAAATTCAATTTCTCTCAGTTTCTCATTACCCCAATCTTAAAGCCATTCAATTTCCACATCAGTATGAGTTTTTTTAAAAAGTCCACACAGAAATGTGTGTGTATTTGTCCTAATATGAGCATTCTTACCACCAATTTCCCCTAATGCATTTCTGAACATTTTCACTAATATGCACATTTTTTGTGTATGCTTTACCCTAATATATACATTTATGTATGCATTTTCTGATTGGAGAACTGGATAGCATACTGGACTTAGGCAGTTACCATGTCTTATGCCTTTTATGATATTTTTTAAAATTATTCCTCGAAATTAATGACCTCAAATATCAAATTCACTAAGTCTTGTCTAAGTTCATTCAAAGGAGTACTCTAGACGAGGAACTGTCATGAAAGAGGCAGCTTACTGTTCCAAAGAAACCTATAAATCTGATCTCAACCCTACCAGTACAAGAAAAAAAAATCCATCGTAACACAGCTATAATGAACAAGTGAACTTGATTTACTAAGTATCAAAATTTGTGGAAACAATATTCATTAATGTTGAGGGGTGGTGCTATTTGGAGAGTGTATTTTCTTCTACTTTTGCTTTACAGAGCATTTCCCCTGCTCTAAGAATCAAACAGGGAAGTGCTCTTACAAAAACAGAATCAAAACTGGAGGATCCCAATGTCATTTAAATAACCCATAAACAACCAGGAGTAAAGAATCACAAGTGCACCATAAATGCCTCCAGTACAAAAGCTCAAAATCCTGGCTAAGTCTTGTTGGTCCCATTTTCCATAGAAGTTCGGCTGGCCTTGTATCCCATCTCAGAGGAAGAGCAAATCCTTCTTGCCTCCTGTCCTACCACTAAATGAGAACACACATTTGTGAAATAATGGTTGGGATAACCCACCACACTAACCCATGGTGAGTGGCAATCTACCCTGGGTAGGTAGTTGTGCAAACAACCTACTGTGTTCCTGTCAGATGATCAGGCAAATAAGCTATGCAGAGTAGTTTATTTCACACACCCCTCGCTTCTCCTCATCCTGCAGTCCTCCTGCCAAGCCAGGCAGCTATCCCAGCTTCCTTTGCTGAAGGGACAGAAATTGCTTGAGAGGAGCAGCACGGCGGCAGCATTTTTGGCCGTTCTTCCTGAGTAGCTTTCTAAGGGATCTCTGTAACCCACACTGTGCGACAGACAATATGCTAACCCTTACTGCAAACCGTGGGTTCTCAGGGTGGCATATTTGGGGGAAATAACCTACCACACTGGGGGGGGGGGGCACACATCCCACAGAAAACATGTTACCCATCATGGGTTGTTCCAGAAAATAAACTATCATGGATTAGCATGTTGTGTGAACCTAGTCAATGTGTAAGTTTCGCCTGTGCTCCATTTGGGAGAAAGAAGCTCTATATTGCACAATGAATGAGGTGGGACCCTTGTGTTAATAATAATGCTCCTTTAAATGGCTTACCTTTCTGCTCATGAAAATATAGATGACTGGATTGTAGGCAGTGCTTGATTTGGCAAAAAAAGAGGGGACAATAGCCACAGTTGGAGTTATAAGGTCACCATACCCATAGGCTATTAGAAGAGAGACCACAGCATAAGGCATCCAACAAATAAGAAATGTGGTTATCATCAGAAAACACATTTTCGCCACTTTCTTCTCATATCGTAGGATTTTGACCACTTGGATGGCCTGTAAGTCTTCAACACAACGAAGCTGAAAATAAAAGAAAGCGATTAAAATGCATCAAACAGCACTTCAACGAATCATCTCTCTTTAAAGAATTAAGGCACAATCCTTCCCACCACCTGATGTTTGGTCTTTGTGGTATCACAAGCCCCAGTGGAGCCCTTTGCAGCACGTCCGTACCACCAGCTGCACTAATTTGAAGTCTGATGATCTAAGACAGGGGCACAGAACCTCTTTTAGTCTGAGAGCTGAATTCCATTTTGGAGGGGCTCTCGTGGATTGCATTCCAGTGGTGGGTGTGGCCAAAGCAAAAGGGGCGGGGCACAGCAACCCCCATCCCCAGTACCAATTATCTTTTAGCTTAAAGCTCTTACTGTCAGTAACCAAGCCTTAGGTGAGACATTCAACTTTTTAGGATAGGGGTGGGGTGGCAACTGAACACAAGCCAGGAAGCCACAAAAGGATCGAGGGTTGGGGGAATGGGCGGGGTAAGGGGGCATGGCCTTCTTGGGCACCCCAGAGGACATTAGCCCCTGGAGATTAGGTTCTGCACCCTGATCTAAGATGTGGAAGGCCAATTTGAGTGACAAATAAGCATACTCCAGATTCACTGACTTCCAGAGAGACAGCCGATAATCTGTTGCAGCTAAAATAACTAAGGGTCTCATGGGACCTTAAAGAGTAACATATTTAATATGGTATAAACTCTAGTTCATGAAGACACAAGCCAGAATAAATATTAGGCTTGGAATCAGGCTTAGTCATACTTAAGAGAGGTTCCACTGATTTCAATGTGACTACTCTGAGGATGACTGGATGCAACCCTTAAGTCTACAGTACCAAAAGGCTTTATTTTTATTTTGTTAGCCAGTTTTGTTCAGGAAACGCCAATTTAAAAAATCACTGAAAAAACTCAATTATTTCATAAAGAGAATTCCTGTTGTTTTAACCTGTTCCCCATGTTAGGATAATTTTTCTGTTCCAGAGTTTCAATGTCTGGGTTGCCAAGATTATTTTATTTTAACTGGAAGATGGTCATGCTGCACACAAAGTACTGCCTTTTATTTGGGTACAAGAACCCTTCTTTGGGTTCAAAAGAGTGGTTTTGTATTTTGGAGCTCAGAGCCACCTCTGCCTTGTCCTGAGATTATTGGGCTAGTTATTTTTCTATTAGTAGCATCAGTTCACAATTATTGTTTTGTGACAGACCATGCCCACCATGGCAATGATTTTATGAATGAGGAAGCCTCATCATGGTAGCCATTTTGTGAGAATGCCCAAGACACTCAACATTCCAAATGTGCCCACTGACCTAAAACGATTTGGACCTCTGCTCTAAGTAGAGTAAATTGTTGGTTTTATTTTGTTTCTCTCCCCCCTCCCACAAGCCTCTCAGTCTTCTTACCCATCTCCTATCATTTTCACATTTTAACTTGGGCCCTATCCCCAACTGCCAGTTTTTTGCCATCCCTCCCTCCTGCTGCTTTTATATTTACTTCTTCCTATAATAGCTTCTCTTTCTTATCTCCTTCCTCTTCATTAAGTTTTTTTTAAAAAAAAACAAATTACTAAAAATATTAGCCTTGCTCTCTAACCTTGCTCTCCCCTGCTGTCACAACCTGTCAACGCAGCGTACATGATGTGGCCATGGCACAGGACGGTCAAGCAAAGAGGCATTGGGCAGTCCGTAGCACTAAGGCCCATTTGCAGGTTGACTGAGCCCCACTGGTGGGTCCCAACTCTCAGTTTGAGAAACACTGCCCGAGAGCAACCTTTTCCCACATTTTAAAAACACTTTGAAAAAATATATATTGTATAAACATACTGAGGCCACTGAGATACTGTGGAAAATGCAGAACTACACAAAGATTCTCCTCTATATTTAGAGACATCACTGCCTTATTTAATAATGCAATCCTAAGCATGTTTACTCAGAAGTAAATACCACAATGGGACTTACTCCTTTGTAAATATGTTTAGTATTACAGTCTTCCTTTAAATGCATTTTTATTGATTTGTGATCCTGAAGTCTTTCTTGGAATCTTTATTTACTGCTCACTGAACAATACTGATTTTTACCATGCCACGACACATGCTGGAAATAAAGATCATTCAGTGCAGCCAACCCAAACCTCAGCATTATTCACAGCTCAATGATTTGTTCCATTCCCCCTTAGGAGAGTAACATTGGGTACTGTAGCAGGAAAAAATCCAAAAGCCATAATATTAGTGTTTACAAAAAAAAGTTTCCTTCAAATCAAGGATATCAAATTCAGCAGTTATATTTTGCTCTCGCGTACAACAGGCACTACAATGTATCAGGGAGAGAATGTAGTCAGAAAAAGTAAAGCAAGTTATGAAAACAAGTATACAGTCATCTTATCCACATGAGGCACATTTTGATTCCTCTTCAACAATCCAAGCTGCACATGCCAATTTGAAGCAATTGCTTTAATCAACTCACCATTCGTATCGCATAAAGAATATGTCCATAGCAGTAGGCCATGATTCCAACTGGTGCCACTAGACAACCGAGAAAAAAAAAGAGGACAAAGGAAGAATCATTGGGCTCTTTTGATCTCCAGTCCACTGAACAACCTAATCCATGTATTTCTAGCGTGTAGTGGTTCCAGCCGAGAAGAGGTGCTCCAGTCCAGGCTAAGGAATAGAGCCAGATGTACGTGATTGCCCGCCAAGACCACGAGAAATCAATCACTCTTGCATGCACTACTCTAATGTAACGTTCATAGGCCAGGACCGTGAGGGTCATAATCGAAACGATTCCTGCAGGGAGACATAGAAGAAAGCATGTCTTGGTCAATCATTTTAAACTCTCTGTTGTATTTGTTTTGTATAAAGGGTTGTGATTTGGTGTTCTTATTTTATTGCCTTGTAAACTTAGTTCATATGACAAAAACAAACATTTGAATGATTGTATAAGCAAACAATTCATGTTTCCTGCTGTTGATGACCACAGTTCTATTAGTAGTCTGTTAGCAAATGACACCTATTACTTATAGTTAGTACCACCTTATATGTCGTTGAAAAAGCCGCCCTGCATCTGAATAATTACTTCTTGTCTATACTGGCTAGAGTAGTCTGAACATATGGAAAGGAGGACAGAACTTCTGTATCTTTAACAGTCGTATTGAAACAGGAATTTCAGCAGGTGGCATTTGTATGCATGCAGCACCTGGTGAAATTCTCTCTGCATCATAATAGTTAAAGCTGCAGGAGCCCTGCCCTCTTGACCAGATACAAAAGAGGGCAGGGCTCCTGCAGCTTTAACTGTTGTGATGAAGAGGGGATTTCGCCAGGTGTTGCATGTATACAAATGACATCTGCTGAAATTCCCTTTTCTCTACAACTGTTAAAGATACAGGAGCCCTGTCCTCCTTTCCATATGGTCACCCTATGCTAGAGGATAATGGGAGCTGTAATCCCAGTACATATGGAGGACACCAAGTTAGGGAAGGTTGCTAACACACAGCAAAAAGACTATTCAATGGAACTTTATAAGGGAAGTAAAAAGAATATGAATTCAACTTAGCCAGCACAGCCTTACTGGTTGGGGAAAATGGGAGCTGCAATCCAATACCTTTGGAGGGCACCAGGTTCAGGAAGGCTAATTTAGAACAACCTGGGCTGTTTTCTTTCCTTACCTGTTGCATCTCAACGAACACAGAGTTTATTCAGGTAGGGCATTTGTTATCAGCTACTTTTGAGAAATAATCAAAGTTCTGTGATTGCAAATTGTGTGCAGAGCATTTGCAACATGAAGAAATAGTACACCATGAAAGATGTACGTATGTTCCTACCTGGGAGCTATGGGTAGATTAAAGGAATTTGAGAACTCACAAATGATTACGCAGTCATTCAATTCATACAGCCCCTTTTAAATGTCAGAGTCAAGGCAACTCATCTTTTCTCAATTTATTTGTATGTGCTGAACTAGTCTTGAGAGTAGATTTAGGGACTGCTAGCCAGGTGACTGCTTGTGGCACCATGCCAGGGAGCATCAGTCATGGAACCTACGCAACTATCCACTCACCAGCAGAAACAAGGACTGAAAACAGTTCATATGGCATAAATAAATGCAGATTTTAAGAGCCTAACCTGCACATTTATCATCTCACATAACAGGGATAAACAGGAGTGAGGGGTTGTGCAAGGAAGTCAGAATGTGGAGAAAGGATAATGTTTGGACACGTTAAGCTCTGTGTTAAAGTGACCCACTGATAAACACTGACAAAAGAAATGCTGGCAACTTGTTATGGAGGGCATGTTACTCTCATAACTGATTTGATTTATTATTGTCATTACTTCCCTCTTTATTTGGTTTAAGGGTTTACTCCTCACTGAACTTGCTGCAAGTACCTATTCTTAATGCTCCAAAGCTTCTCAAGGCTTAGGGATGCAAGAGCTAAATATAGCCCTGTCATAAGCAAACACTGTTCTACAAGCTTCAATGAAAGTGATGCCCAATTAAGTTCTGTACATCAAAAGCACCTCAGCCACTATCTGAACTTGCCCAGCCTTTCAGAGATTCCTCTGTCTAAAAATTCTTCCCTTACTTTTCTCTTATCCCCTGTTTAATGCTATAGCCTGTGCTGTGTACTCACATCAAACACAACCAGACATTAACTCTGTATGGTTATTCTATGTAACCTGGATGCAGTACTACTCCTCATGAACAGAAGAGGCATCTTGTAACTGTACTCTTTAGACTGTACTCTTTAACTGTAACGCACCTCACCCCAAAGAGGAATCAGCTAACTATTTATAGTGCACAATGACTTGATAGCAGAAATCATTGCGGGAGATCTATCTCCTTCAGAGTGCTCAAAAGCCCTCACTTGTGGGAGACAGAAAGATTTTTATTAGCCGTCTGGAGTGTTCCCCCCCCCATTAAAGCAGAATAGATATAGGTGATGCACTGAAGACGTTGCTGCCGATCACTTGCAACCATTTGTAAGCCCCAGCACCTGAAATACTTTTTCAAATACTTTTTCTTTTATAACTCTTCCCTTATTCTCTTCTTCCCACGGCTCCCTCTTTACTTTTGATACCACCACTTCTATCCTGGATTGCCTTTCTCCAACTACCAGCTGCTTTCCTCAGTACAAAGCAACCCAAACATCTTTGCCCTGCCTTTGTTCTAAATAGCAGAATGCCCTTTCTCCAAGCTGCTTCTGCATCCCAATCTTCTCTCCACCTCAACACTTGCCCAAGGATCTGTGATTCCCTTTCCTCTTCCACACTTCCTAAAGAGAATGGTATATATATATATATATATATATATGCAACTTTGCCCATTCATAATTGGGACACTTATTATATAACGCAATGAGGAAGACAGTCTGCCCCCAAACATCAATTTGCTACCACTGCAACCATTATTATCATCATTCTTATTCATGGTGAAACCAATTGTAGTATTGCTTTTGAATATTTTTGCCCACACCTCTGAAATGAAGTGTTTCAGCTTTGTCCACAAGAAACACAAGAAGTTAATTCAGTTTTGTCCAGGGCTTCCATTCCCAAAATGAATTTATCCTAGAGAGTCCTTTGGGATTGCTCTTGGAAGAACTTGTGAAAAGATGACCAGGTTGAAATAATTCTCAAACGTGCCCAGTGCCTCTCTTGAAACAGATCTCAATCCAGCTTTGGAACCATCAGGCCTGTTTGCCTAGCATTTCAGAAAACGGTGATTGCATATCTATCCTGCCTTCCCTCCAAGGAGTTCAAGGCAGAATGCATAGTTTTACCTGCCTTCATTTTCTCCTCATAATGAACCTGTGGGGGAAGCCAGGCTGACAGATATTGGGGTTTGTTTGGCCATAATGCAGCTTGCGGAAGCCATTTATGACTTAATTAGCTCCAGAAATAAGGATGTGCAGCTCACGTGAGTCACTTCCTATTTCCATTAAGAACCCTTGAATCCCTCATTCGAGGTTGTTATTGTGATGTCTGAACCTGGGAACTTGCAGTTGTTTGTGGGATAAACAGCTCAAGGGAACCCTAGAACAAGCCATGGGTTAACTTGGGGTTGTTTAACCCATGAACATCCCCAAGATCCTGGGTTTGGAGTCCCAGTAACAACCCTTGAATGCAGGATTGTTATGTCTGAACACAGACAATGGCATAGTTTAGTGTTAGAAAGATGAGGTGCAGCAGCCTTGGGCTCACACACCCATAAGGGGTTCTGAAGATTTTGCTTCTATTTTGGACCAGAGTGGATTGAATTTAAATAAAGGCAATTTAAACCATGTTTAAACCAAGTTCTTCACATATTTGAATATGGTACAAATCTGACTAGTAAAACGTGTTAATTTACAACTCAATACCACATTTTAAAACACCAAGGAGAATATATCCCCAGAGACAATCTCTCTCTTATGCTCATAAGCCATGAGTTTTTCTGTGACAAAAGTGAGGGGAATATATACAACCTTTAAGCTGGGTCTGTATTATAATATCTTATCTTTTTCTTTCCAGTTCTCTCCACTGTCCTTTCCTATATTGTTACTCTGTCCATATAACCTCTGCCTTGCAATGGTGCAGCTCCACCACCACGTAAGCACAGAATAACAACAATTCTATCCAGCCTGTGTCATTTCACACATGTCTTTAGTTAGAGAAACACAGAAAGTTGCCTTATACTGATGTCAAACTGATAGTCCATTTAGGCCAGAATTGTCAACACTGACTGTCAGTGGTATTTCAGGGTTTCAGGCAGGAGCTTTTTCTGCCTTACCTGGAGATGTCAGAGATTGAACCTGGGACCTTCTGCATGCAAAGCAAGTGCTCTACCACTAAGCTATGGCAAAGTTCAGAACTTAAAAACCAACAGTTGGTAGTTAGACTGAACAGAGCCATTTTTTACAAGAGGAAAAACTAAAATGAATGCCCATGTCTCATGTATAGGTGACTCAACGTTTGTGAGTATGACAGAGCCATTAATTCATTTTTAAGAGATTGTAAGTATAGGTTTAGCATGGTAGTGACTACGTTTAACTATAACTGTGTTATTTTTTTAAAATGAGGCAGAAATATAGTATTTTATTTTCTAAAAACATAAAAATCTGATTTAAATGCAAAAAAACTGATTTTTTAAAAAAATCATTGATTTTTATCCTTTAGACTAATCACAAGCTGTGACAAACTGGAGCTAAACCCAACTGTAGTTTGTTGAAACAAGCCAGCTTCATAAACTATGGTTGTGATTAGCCAGTTAGTTGGGTGCAGATGTCACAATTAATCTAAAATGGAAGCAAAAGCTTCTGTACTCCTCCATGTGACCATGGAGTTGGGGGGGGGGGGGGAGTGCATGAGACTGAGGATTAGTGCAGCTTGTCCTCATGACTCCCAGCATTCCCAATCTTTGGCCATGCCAGCTGTGACTGACGGGACTTGAAATCCAAAACATCTGGAGGGCAACAGGTTAGGAAAGGCTGGTTTAGAATTATGTCCAATGAAACTAGTGACTGGCCCCAGGTCACCCAGTGAGCTTCATGGCTGAGTGGGGATTTGAATCTGGGTCTCCCCAGTCTTACTCTAACACTCTAACCAATACACCACACTAGCTATCCCTTGCTATCCAAATATGCTGCTGATAACTAAGTGGTGAAGCGATGAACTAAAGGTCTCCACCAACAGGGTATTTTTGGACTAAGGATCTTGCAAGTATCTATAATTATTACCAGCCACTTTTGAAAATCTCAGCATGCAGCGCTACAAAGCTAACCGGCAGTGGAGAAAAAGATGTGAAAGATCATGGTTGAACATAATGCTCTTATCTATTTTTATCATTGCAAAAACTAAATTGGGGAGATTGCTGAGGTTTATTGGAAAAGTGGAAGGTTACATGTCCAATAGCAGTGAAGAATGAAGTATTTATATGCAGCTTGCTTCCAATTTTCCAGAAAGCTGCACAAAAAAGGTAAAATGACACACTTGACTCTCTGAAGCCAGTAATCCCGTTATATCCCAATCCTAAACATAAGCATGCATGGTTACGATCACAGCCCTTGTCACAAGTGCTCAGCACTGAAATTTCATATGTAGGTCATCCATGAACAACAGCTGGCAAAGTCTGAACTGTACAATGGTTGCACATTTTTCCGCAAGGAAGAACAGAGTGTGTTAAATGAACACGGACATAAAAACATGAAGTATTAGAGGCATCTTAGGGATGATTCAAGCAACCCTTTTAAATTCACCACAATACAGCTGATGGAGTTACTGGTAAGTATTGATTCCAAGACAAGGATTTTGGCTTTCCATCACAGTTACAATCCAGATATATGGCAATGCAATTGTATTATTCTAATGCTCACCAGGAGCATTATAATCCACATCCTAAGATGCTAAAACTGATGAGCTGTGTTGATCAGCTGGCTAGAACAAAAAAAGGCTGCAGTTGCTCTTGAATACTTATGTGAATGCTGTTGCACACAACTGATAAAAAATAAGTTACCCCCAATATAATCACTATGGTATTCAATTTTCTGATTAAACATAAAGTAGCAAAAAAATGTTTTAAATATATATATTACACCATATAGCCATAGTATGTTCAGTCACATTACTTATTCATATCAACCATATGAATAAGTAATATGACTGAACATACTATGGCTATATGGTGTTATATATATATATATATATATATATATATATTGCTACTGTATGTTTGATCAGCTGGCTGACAGCTCAATGGGTAAAAAGGAGAGGAGAGTTGAAGTCCACCTTTGGACTTGGAAATGTGTTGAGACAAAGCCTGCCTTTGAATTCTGGGAAGGGTCACAGCGCAAAGGCAGCGCCCTGCCCATTTCTCCAGGGATGTCTGGGAAAGACTCCCGTCTGAAACCCTGAAGAGCCACTGCCGTTCACTTGCAGAAAATACTGAGCTACATGATCCAATACTTCAACTCTGTACAAGGCAGCTTCTTATGTTCAGTCCATCACTGTTAGCAACACCAGTATACTGAAATAAAGGTTGGGACCAACAGGAAAGGCTACATGCCCTGTCTAAATTGGGGCAACTGGGTGCCCTCTAGATATTTTGAGCTAAAACTCCTATAATCTCTGACCATTGGCCATGCTGCATGGTAGTTCAAGACAACTGGAGGACACCATGTAGACTATGGGCCCTTAAGAAGTGTTCAATGAACATCTATACAATACCAAGCTCCTACTATCATCCTAAAAATCACAATTTTCCTCTCTGTACATAGGTTTCTCTTACCCACATCTGCAGAGACAGGCTTGAAAACAAAAACATGAGTAAAGTGATTTTGAAGCTGTATGGCAGCTGGAGGGGGGGGAAACAATTTCAAAGCAGTAGATTCTATGTTGAATTAAGCTAACTGGTTTGTTCACTTTTCCATTTCCATTCCCCAATGTCAAGATAGCAGACCATTAGGGATAGTTTCAACTGCAGGAATCACGTTACGGAAATGGAAAATTCTATGGGAAAGTAATTTCACAGATCACTGATTCTATGTGTACTGACTGACCCAGTTTCTAAATACAACCTTGTAAATTTACCTTCATTTCTTTAGGAACAGCTTTCTTATTTAACACTTTGTTGAATTCACTTGTTTGAGCCACATGAGTCCTTGTCTAAACTAATCCCAGAGTCAGGCAATCACATCTGACAAAGAGCAGCAGATAGGTTTAGATGCTACAGTTTAGAAAAGTCTGTCTGAAGTAAAGGGTGTGGCTTATTAATGCAAGGAAGATACCATCTTGGGGCAAGAAATTGTATGGGGATTATGACCCTTCCAGCTCTTTTTAAATCAAGAATTCCAACACTTCCTTAAATAAATAGAAGCTGTTACAGTTATTCATGTTAGTGATATTTGCGTGTCAGAAGATGGAAGTCAACTTAGATAGTTTCCAATGGGAAGAACAAAGTAGTAGTCTTGCCCTCCCCTGCCTCTGCATTGGCTGTTAGATTACATGTTATGATCTGGCATACAGACCTTCTTGTAAGGACAACGTCAGAAGGTAGTGCTGGGGGATTCTTGCTCAATGCCCTACCACTGAGCAAGTGGCTCCACCCAGCTGTGGAACTCCCTGCTTAGGGAGGCTAAGTTGGCTCCCTCTCTGCTGACCTTCCACCGGCAAAGACCTTTTTATTCAAGCAAGCCTTTGGCATGGAAGCGGGTCTGTTGGGTTGGATGCCATTGTTAATCTGTTATTGTTGTATTTGTTGTATTTTAATTGTATTTTCTATTCATTTGTTTTATTAGGGCAGTATCCAACTGCGTCATTCTGCTAGTACAAATGATGTTGCGCTAGCAGAAACTAGGTTCCAAACTATGTGCGAGAAGAGTATCCAACTTAAGTTACATTTTCACAAGTGCAGTTGCACATCTGTAAAGCATAAATGCTTGTGCAACTGACTGAATCAGTAGAGCTCCACTAAGGCTATTTGAGTTTGTGGAATGTTGCCACTGGATACTGCCCATTTTGTTTTAATCAAGTTTTTATCTAAAAAATTGTTTTACATCCTATGATTGTCATTTTCTTGGTAAAAAGGAGGGGTACAAATCAAATCAACCAATCAATCATAAATATTACATATAAAATTATAAACACAAAATTTAAAAATCAATATGGTGTCTATACACCCTGCAGCATATACTGAAAGAGTGAGGTAATTATTATTGCTTTTTACATTTTTTGTACATCAGTGCAAAATAATTAATTACAGGATGTCTATCAAATTCAACCCAAGTCCTTCAGCTTAACTGATTAATGGATCAGGATATTTGGCTGTTGTTGTGTGTGTGTGTGTGTGTGTGTGTGTGTGTGTGATAGTAGCTTCACCATTATTTAGACTGCAAATATTTTCAGTATGTCCAATCATGTGCCAAGACTGGAGCAAAATGAATAAATCTGGGTCACTGACAGAAATTGGTTATATTAATTACAATCATTATAGAAGGACAGTCATAATGTCACTATAAATTACCATCGCTGTTTGTTTTGGGTTTTTTTTTAAGACATGCACTGTAATCCTACTCATGTTCACTTAAAATAACTCTCAATGTGCTCACTGGGACTTACTTCTTTGCAAATGTGTTTAGGACTTCAGCCTTAACTTGCATCAAGTTATATTATATTTACCTGAACTATAAGATGTGCACATCTTGTAATTGGGTAATTTCTGAAAGGGAGACTTCATACTGATGCCTACTTGTATGCAGGTATGTACAATTGACTGTTTTTATTTTGCTACTTAAACTGGATTTCTAAGAACATTAACTCTTGCTCTTATATGACTGTTTAATGTCAGACTGTGTTTACATAGTCTAATTTACAATGATAAAAATTCATGCAGACTTCCAAAAACTGATGAACAGCAATGAAACTACATACTGAAGGAAGATGTTGTAGTTGTGACTTAAGAAGACTACATTTTGCCACAATGCAGAAAACAGCACGTTAGAGTGAACGGTGTTTTTTTCCTATGGTACAAGAAGAGACAGAACTTGAATTCTTATGTGGGTAAAGCATAGCTCTGCACATAGCGGTATAGTGGTGAATTTCAAAGTGCAAGTGCTCACTGTGACAATCCCAGGGTGAATAAAAGTCAACGTTTTTGTAAAAAAAATCAAAAATATAATTTTTTAAAATTTAAATTGGATTTTTAAAATTTAAATTGGATTTTTTTTATTTAAATTGGATTTTTTAAATAAAATGCTTTTTGAGGAAAAATCTATCTAAAAATAGTTTTCAATTTAAGATACATTATAGTCCAAAGGTTATTCATCATGAAATAAGGATTTGTTTTTAATTATGTAGCATGAGGCTGTATTTTCATGCAATGTTTAAGTTGTTTGGTAAATGAATTCCACTAATCCATTCACGTCATGCTCTTCCAGAGGTTTTTGTAAGATTATTGGGCAATTTTTCTATCTAGAAGATATTATCACAGATGCTTGGTTTTACAGTTCTCAAAACTGTGAATCTGTGTCTGCAGAGATCACAATCCTATTGTTCCTTTGTAAATCTATGTGTAGAATCAACCCCTTACCTCTTAAGTGCTAAGTTTAAAAAAAATTCAATGAATAGATTGTTGGGAGTGAAATAGATCTGCACAAGAAGCTAAAAATGAAACCTGCGTCTGCTTATAAATATTAAGATTATACCAGCAAGAATGAGTCTTTGGTAACTCTGAGTTGTGTAAAATATGTATTAAGTTCATAGCAAGGAAGAGTGCACTTTTGGGGGGGAAGTCACATGATTAAATCGAGTCTTTCTGAGTAGTGATTAAAATCGTGATTTAAATCAAATCCACCCTGGACAATCCCCATAGCCAAGACTTTAAGGAGAGTTCAAAAACCCATTATTAACAAACCAGTTTTCATCTAAACCAGGAGCAGGTCTTGTGTAAAGCTAATGGGATTTTATTGTCCATTCAAGACCAAGCCACCCCAAAACACTCTGCATTACAACAGGGAACAACAAGATATTATTCCTGGGAAGATCCATTTCCCCCCAGCTACTGTGAGAATAGCAGTTAAGCTCAGAGAAGTCTGAGGAGTGGTGGATGACATCAGTGTCCTTGCTAATAAAAAAATGTGCCAGCACCCAGGCTCCACAGCACCATTAAATTAAACTCACCCTCTGTCCAGTATTACTGTTCAGCATTTCTAAGAAGCTGACAATTTCAATTACAGCAGTAAAAACAGTAAAGCGTCAAGACAACTCACATAAATACATTTGTTTGGACTAAGCGCTGGTTGACATACAGGCTGGGTATACGGTTATCCACATGAAAGAGAAACTCCTAGTTTAGCTTCTCCCCACCGGCCATATATAGGGCCAGCGTCAAGGGCAGGCATGGATGGGCATCTCCCAAGGGACTCCTCCTCACCATTGCAACCAGTTTGTTCACCTGCCTTGCTCTGGCTCAGACAACAGTGGTGGTGAGAAGGAGGAGCTGTAGATGCCATGGCCTACATGCTCACCGGCTCTCACAGGAATGAGAAAGAGGAAGAAAAGCAATAACATTTGGTGACAATAGCGGTGAGAAGGAAGACTCACGGAAGGAGGGAGCCCACTGAAGGTATCTTGTCCAGGGCCAGCACTGCCCAGATATAACATCTAGTGAGAATCAGGCCTACATTTAAGTGCCTACATAAGCAGGCTGAGATTCATATAACCCTTTTTGAGATAGGCAGATCACACAAATGCAGTCTCCTCGCATAGACACTTGCAAGGGATGGGGGAAACGGAGTTCTAATTAAAGGCTGTATGTGTAGTGAAGCATACATGACCCTGAGGCTCACTTTGGCACACCGCTATACGAATAATCTGTGTAAATGATATTGATTTCAGTAAGTGTGTACAATTAAATGTACTTAGGATTGTATCCGTAGGAACAGTTCACACATACACATTCATCACTTCTGATGCCTGCAACATCAAGAAATGCCTCACACGTGTGCAAAAACTACCACAGATCTAATTTTCATTTCCCATGTTGTGACCTCAAAACGAAAAAAAAAAATCAGTGAAGTCATTTCATGCAGCCAGAAATGAGTCACTGAGACCTGGTTCATCACTGAGACCTGGTTCATATGTCACAGTGGCAAATTGTGGGCTAATTGTGTGCCATGCACAAGCCACTTCCACTTTGCATAAACAACCTACGAACACTCCATTGATAGGTTATTGGTGTAACATCCAAACCTGGTCACTCTGGGTTATTTATGTCTTAAACAACCGAGTTAATCTAATAAACAATTGTAGATTAACTCTGGGTTGTTTAACCCGCAAACAATCCAGAGTGTCTTGGTTTTCACATCACACAAGCTACAAATGGGCTGTTGATGCCAAGCAAAAGCAGCTCCCTGTGATCGGAGGTAACAGGAAATTCCCCTGTGCTCTGATCAGAGATCAGAGTAGGGGATCTGCCTGCATGGAAGCTATCCCAATGGCTATCCAGCCCTTCACCCAATTTTGGTTGTCCTCCCCTGACATATACTACTCTACTAAGGATGCCTGATTAAAAGTAGATTAGTGATTATTTGTCTCTGCAAACGGGTATGAAGAAGCACATTTCCACCAGCTTTTTCTAGATTAATCAAGTCTCAATTATCAAGATATTTTTGGGATGTTCTACCTAATAGGTTGAGTGCTGTGCAAATACAAAACCTCCATGCGGAAATGTCACCTAGCTTCAATTTTGGAGGAAAAAGCATAGTTATGAACAAATAGTGGCTTTCTCTTCTTATCTGAATCATAGTAATTGCAATCTGTGATTATTATTTTTTTAGGAAATCGATTAGAGATGGAGGATCTGACTTAGTTATTGTTTACTAAAATTGTGACTGGCTTGCAGGTGGTGTAAGAATTCAAGTAGGTGGAGAAATAGGAGAAATTAATGGAAGGTGGAAAGTTATCTGATAGATTTGAGGAACTGTAGGGGAGATGATGAAATGTTAGATGAAGTTGGTAAGGAGCTAGTATATTAGAATGAAAGTGGAGAATAATGTGGGTGAGGTTATTATACTGTAACTAAGACTACAATGACTACTACTAAGTGGAATTTGCAACAAAATGTTGAGGTGTGCAGTGGTCCTATTCAGTGTTTCATCCAGCCATGTTTTCTTTCTATTCCACTTCACAAATAGTTTGTTCCCCACACTCAGCACATCAGCCAGAATTCTGCGACCACTGAGCATGCTCAGTATTCACAGGGTTGTTTTGAGGCCATCCCCTGCTTAGTTGTTGTCTTACAATGGGGTTGGTGTTTTTTGTTGTTTTTGGGCTTTTGCAAACTTCAGGGTTTCTCAGAGTCTGCTAATGTGGGTGATGCGGTTTTAGCTATATAAGCAATAGCAATCACAGCCTGAACATCAGAAATAGAGGCAATGCTGATGTTTTTATACAGCACCACCAGTGTAGACAGCACCTTACAGAGTTTAACAGGAAACAGTGGACAAGCCTGTGGGACTGATTCCTTCTCTGCCTTTTGGCTAAGATCAGGTGTTGGTATGGTGAGTATTCCTAGCAAAGTAAAAGATATTGGGGTGGGGGTAGAAGAGTAATCCTCTAATGGAGATATTTGCAAAATGGAATTACAGTGCATGGGAGTGAGATCTGTGGACCATAGGGAATGGCAAGGAACCCTGGAAAGTAGGCAGGAGGAAGTAGTGGTTGAGCTGTGTGGCATGCAAGGATGTTTCCACAAAAGGAACAAATTTTCAGATTAGTTCTGCAGTTCTATGTGATCTACACAGCACTGTTGGTCAGCTGTGCATTGGTTCCATGTTGATGCACACATTAAGAACAGAAGCATGAAGCAGATCACACTGCCTAGGTACCACTCTTGTGTTGTTTTGCACAGAGCTGTCCTGCCAGTAGTCCGTGCTTTATGGAACCATTCCCTCCCGCTTTCCACTGCACAGAGCAATCAGAGTGAGATCTGAGGACAGCCAATGGGGCTGGAGGAGAAAGAAGAACACCTGTACACCAGAAACCTAGATGTGGAATGAAAGTGATAACACCATGATGAAATGGGGATTAAGCTGAATTACCAGGGGTGAGCATAAAAGGAGGATCAAAAAGGGAGCAAGAACATAAAGTAAAAAACAATGTGTGATTTGGGGGGGGGGGGAGGGAGATGTGTGGGTTAGGGTTAGCTTAATCCCAGGGGATCCTATTTTGCAAGTTGCATCCAATAAACTCATCCTATTAATGTAGCTAATATCCTATCTCATTACTGAAAACCATTAAAGTTGTCCAGGCTGCAGATTGTCTAGGAACCCTACTTCCTAATATCAAATGCACAAGAACATAGTGCAAGTTACTCTGCCCATGTTCAGAGGCACCATCATTTGCAGCCCTACAATAAAAAATTTCAGGGACTGAACTGTGGCTCAAGGCACATTCTGGGTCAGGTGATGATAATCCTACCAGGCGGAGGAAAGAAAAGTCAGTGGAGGCTGTGAGGTGGGGGATTACAGGATAGAAAAGCTCAATTTGAGGAGGAAGGGCAGTCAGTTATCTCAGGAGGGGCAAGTGGAAGAAATGGGCTGCTAGGATGGCATCTTCCTTTCCCCTCCTAGATACTAAAAAAGAGAGGTGATCATCTGAATCCTAAGTAAAAAAAAAAACCTAATACACACGTTGACTTAAAAGCGCTGAGGGACACTTCCGTGCGAACACACACATTCCGAATATGATTAGCGGATGGTGATGGCGAGACACAAAACACTCTGCACATACTCAGAGGTCCACTCTTGCTGTTAGGGCCACACAACTCGAAGCTTGGACGCCACCACTTTGCACGTGCTCAAGGGCACTCTTGAGATCCACCAAGCTCGTGTGCGCGGTCGGTCGCCTTACCGAAGAGGCTGTTGCTGAAGCCGTCCCACACGCAGCCGGCCGTGTCCCAGACCCAATGATTCCTGAGGCAGGAGAGGAAAGTGAAGCTGACGCCGAAGAGCGATACCAGCAGGTCGCTGAGGCTGATGTTGACCAGGAAGAGGTTGGTGGGCGTGCGGAGCCGCTTGAACTTGGCGTAGAGCACCAACACCAGCAGGTTATTGCACAAGCCCAGGATGCCGATGGTGGCGATCAGCAGGGCGAGCAGCTCGTAGGTGCCGGCGCTGAAGGGCGGCCCCGCGTCCGCCGCTGCCGGCTCCTGGTACTCCAAGTCCTGCTGCTCCCCCGGCGTCGGCTCCAGGCTGCTCTTGCTGCTATTCCCGGAGTACATCGCTCAGGGTTGCTGCCCACTCGCCCAACTCTGTTCATTCACATGCTGACGCTGCTGCACTCCGGCTCCGCGCAAGCTGCCCTTGCTGCTGCTGAGGAGCGCCGCGCCACCTCGGCTCCCTTACGCGCCCGAGTCCATTGGAAAGCAAGCGGCTGCCGCGGCTCTCAGCAGCTCTTGGCGCCAAAGGCGGGGAAGGAGGAGCGAGCAGCCGGGGACGGCCTCTTTCCCGCCCACAGAGCCCAAGAGTCTCGCCTGCCTGCGGGAATCTGGGCGTGTTTCCTTGCAACGCCACGTGCCCTGTTCAGCTCACCTCTGAGTCAGCGTGCATGGCAGATGGCAAGGAAATCAGCGAGAGGGGCTGGCAAGTGTGAGGTGGAGTTCAGTTATAAGAACATCAACCAAGGGCCCATAAAGTCCAGCATTCTGCTCACACAGTGGCCAACCAGCTGCTGTGGGAATCCACAAACAGGACATGAGTGCAAGGCCTCATCTACAAGAATTCGCCTTTACGCCTGGTTAGGCGATTATGCGCATATTCGCAGAATCGCATTTACGCCTAATACCTCTGTACCAGAGGGGGTGAAGCGCATTACTGGACTACCGAAACGCGATTTAAACTGTTGACATTAGGAGAATCGCTTGTTCACATAGTCAAAATGCGCTTTAACGGCAGGAGCAAAATAAAACTCGCTATTTAACGCGCGTTCGATAATGCGCATAATCGGAGAGAAAACGCGCCTCTACGCCCGATTTGCGCTCCGTTCTTGTAGAGGTAAAAATTTTAATGTGCCTTGAAAGAGCTTTAAATGTCCCGCCTAAATTCCCCAACAAGTGGTGTACATAGCCATCAGGCCTGGAAGCCAATGCTAGCCTTCTCGTCTATGAATGTGTCCAATCCTCATTTACAGCCACCCATCCAAATTGGTGGCCAATCCCAGAGAAGCATAACAGTGCGCCTTCCCCAGCGCAACCTCTGCGGAATGGCTACAGTCGGGCGGAGGTTTCCTTTTCCCAGCAAGATCCGAGCAGCTTCGCGCGGCATCCACAAGGGCGCCGGGGACCACGCAGAACCGAGGACACGGCCTGTGTCAGGAAAAGCGGCTGTTCTTCCCGGCGTGGGCCGAGTAGCTTTGCGAGGTGCCTTGTGTCGGGAGAGGGGGGACGCCTGGTGTAAAGCCGAGGAGTTCGGCCTGCACGCTAAAGTCTCCCAGCACCGAGAGAGAGAAAAACCGGGTGGTATGATGGCCTATGAAGTACACTCCTAGACATATCTACTGAGAAGTGACTCCCATAGAGTTCAATTAGACTTACTCTCAGGTAATTATATGTAAGATTGCAGCTTAAAAGATCAAATTCCTGGGAAGTTGTAATACTACCCAATTAGCCTCGCTTGCTCAGCAGATAGAAGGATTAATTGACGAGAGTTTTTATTTTAATGAGTTCTGAGTTTATCTGAGCTACATAGTGGAGTTTTCAAGGCCGTGACAATTTCAAAGATAACACGCAAAGATGAATCTTGAGATGTTCTTCAAACACCTATTAGTATGGATGATCGGTTGTGCTCCGTAAAATATTCTAAACTTCACACTTGTCCAACGACTGAGAAACTCCAATTACAGTACCCACATTACTTAATTTCTCATGGGGCAGACAGCTGATTAGAATACAAGTTTTTCTTCAGTATGTTAGCTATAGAATGCTTTGTAATTCAATGATCCTACTTTTAAAATGGGTAGATGGTCATTCGGAGCCCTGCACTGCAGTTATTTTCCCCTGACCAAGTCGCAAAACCATAATTAAATGCAAGTGTTTGCTTCATATACAGTGCAATCCTAGACTGGATGAGGAGAATTGTAATCCAACACAACGCCAGGCAATGGGTTGAGGAAGACTTCTTTAGGGGTGCAATCCTATGCCTGTTTAGGCCCAAAAAAGGCCCTACAATTACCAGCATTCCCCAGCCAGCCATGTAGGACTTTTTTTCTGTTTAAACACGCATAGGATTGCACCCATAATACTAGAACCCGTGGTCATCCCATGAAGCTGATTGGTGGGAAATCAGGACAGATGAAAAAGCACTTCTTCACACAGAACGTAGTTAAAACTATGGAATTCACTATCACAAGATGTGGTGATGGCCACTAATTTGGATGACTTTAAAGGGGATTAGATCAATTCCTGGAGAAGGCTATCAGTGGCTACTAGCCCTGATGGTTATGTGCAGCCGCCAGTATCCAAGGCAGTGAACCTGTGTGTACCAGTTGCTGGGAAACATGGGTGGGAGGGTGCTGTTGCATCATGTCCTGCTGGTGAGGCCCTGGTTGACAACTAGTTGGCCATTGTGTGAACAGAATGCTGGACTAAATGGACCCTTGGACTGATCCTGCATGGCTCTTCTTATGTTCTTATGTTGTTAGTGAGCGTAGGCTTTCCACAAAAGCTTATGCCAGAAGAAATTTGTCAGTGTGTGAGGTGCCGCAAAATGTTTTGTTTGTGCTGCAATAGACTAACAGTAGGGTGACCAGATAAAATCCAGGTCAGGGCTCATGTAACTTTAACAGTTGTAGAGAAAAGGGAATTTCAGCCAGAGTCATTTGTATGCAATTAGTTCCTGGTGAAATCACAACAGTTAAAGGTGCATGCACTATACTAGAGTGACCATATACAAAAGAAGGCAGGGCCCCTGCAACTTTAACTGTTGGGATGAAGAGGGAATTTCACCAGGAACTAATTGCATACAAATGACACTGGCTGAAATTCCCTTTTCTCTACAACTGCTAAAGTTACATGAGCCCTGACCTGGATTTTATCTGGTCACCCTAACTAACAGGGCTACCCCTCTGGAAACCATAGAGCTGAAAGCAACACTGTGGGCCTTACTCATATAAGAGCATTATTTCCTGTATACACATGCATGATCTACACTACTGCTTTAAAACAGTTTATAACAGTTTTGACAACTGTTGTGGCCCATGATACACTCCATATACAATTTTCAAACTGTTTTCAATGTGTTATATCCTACTTGGTGTAGATCTGGCCACAGTCTTTGCATAATGAACTCTCTACCTTTCTCTATGGGGAGGGGGAGAGTGTGTGTGACCCTTGACCCATCACTTGGTAGTGCATGAGGCCCTCAGGCCCAAAAGATTTGTGTATCTCTGATTTACATATATATACAACTTGAGCACGTGGAGGCTCACAGAATTAGCACTCCAACCAATTTCTGCTCCCCCATGAGATTTCTAGGGAAGCAGTTCTGCAGCCTGATCTTGTCTGAATCTCTCCCCTAAACTTGCCAGCTTCTTCACAGATACACAGCTTGATGGCCTCATCCCCAGGAAAGAGTCTGAAGAAGGCATGTTCCCTTCCTTTAGTCTAATGGCGGGCAATAAGAATGAATCATCTCTTTTCATCAGTTAAGTCTTGGTTCATCTTAGAACCCCTGAAACATATCACCCACATGCTACCAGTTCTCAACAATTTTTTTTTTGTCAGGTCTTGTGAGATCTTGCCCCAGGTAGGGCACCCAATACCGATGACCCTACCCACAGAAATCCTAGAGAAAAGAGTTAGAAGGAACATCCAGACACAATGCAACCGGGAGTTCTCCTATCTAGCCCTGTTGAAGTAACTTGGACTTGCGCAAGGGCACAACTCTGCTCTGCTCTTAATGTATTGCTGTGTTCTTGGGTAGTTCCTATTAATTTAAGTGAGCTTTGAGTAGGGGAGTTTCCCACTGGACTGTGCTCCCTATTCTGCAGCCATCTTTTCTGCAGTTTTATTATCGATTATGAATCACATCAACAGGCTGGCAGAAAAGATGAGCTATAAATTTAGTGGCTCCAATGTTATGTGCATGCACCGTATATAAAGGAAGCTATAAATCATCAGACGTCTCGCTCAGTTTTAAAGCTCTGAAGTTAACAAATGATTTGAAATGGATCAAGACCCCTTTCAGCTTTTCAAAATCTAGCAAGTTATAGATTCTTTGGAGTTCCCTTGTGTCTGTGGGGTAGGGCTCAGAAAAGACACAGAATCTATTTCCCACAAAAGAACACAAGGTGAGTCCTGCTGGATCAGATCAAATGCCCATCTAATCCAGCGTGCAGTTTCCCACAGTGGCCAACCAGATGCCTATGGGAAGCCCATAGCACCCACGTGTGCGCCCACCCTCCCACTTGTGTCCCCCAGCAACTAGTATACGGAGGCATATTGCTTCTGATACTGGAGGTGGCAAACAGCCATCATAGATAGTGATTGTTTTTAGCCTTATCCTCCATGCATTTGTTTAATTCACTTTTAAAGATGTCCAAATTGGTGGCCATCACTATGGAAGTGAATTCCATACTTTAACTATGTGCTGTGTGAAAAAGTACTTCTTTTTGTCCACCCTGAATCTCCCACCATTCAGCTTCATTGGATGACCCCAGGTTCTGGTATTATGAGGAATGGAGAAAAACTGCTCTATCCACTTTCTCCACACCATGCATAATTTTATACACTTCTGTCAAGTTCCCCCTTCTTGTCTTTTTTCTAAGGGGGTATCTATACACCGCCGCCTTAAAGCTGATTCCCTCAAAACCCCACAGCATTGCTGCTATGTGGTAGGAATGCTAATTTTAGATGGCAGGAGGGAATGTGGGCTATCCGGCCAAATAACTGCAGCTCCAGCAGCCATTCAGCTCGTCAAGCCTGTCCCATGCCCTGTCTATCCGCTCATCAGCCTCCAGCAATGCCCACTGACTGAACCAGAACTGAGGCCACCACTAACAGATTGAGAAACAACATGGTGACCTTGGAACAACAACAAAAAATCACGGTAAAATTACTCCGCGAAAAAGTGCGGGATAGTTTCAGGATAGAAGTCTGATGTGTGGCTGCAAGTTGACAGCTGCATCATATAAACAACACAGCACCACTGTGCAGCCATGACAGAGTAAACAGATTGTATAAACACCCCCAAGTGTAAACGGCCCAAATGTTATATTCTTTCCTTGCAGGGCAGTTGCTCCAGCCCACTGATCATTTTGTGCATCTTTCTCAACTTTACAATATCCTTTTAGAGATGTGGCAAGAGGTGTGCAGCATTCCAAGTGTGGTCGCATCGAAGATTTGTATAAAGGCATTACAATATTGGCAGTTTTAGTTTTGATTCCTTTCCTAATGATCCTTAACATGGAATCCAGCTTTTTCACAGCTGCCATGCATTGAGTCAGCATTTTCATTGAAGCAATGTACCACAACTCCAAGACCCCTTCCTTGGCCAAGCCCAACTCTGACCCCTTGTGTGTATTTTTGAGGTTAGGATCCCCCTCCTACCCCATTTCTGCATCACTTTACATGTACTTACATTGAAAAACATTTGTCATTTAATGACCATTCCCCAGTTTGGAGAGATTCTTTTGGAGCTCCTCACAATCACCTTTTGTTTTTGCTACCTCACTTTATGAATAAGTTAAAAAAGCACCAATTCCTTGTGTGTGTGTGGGGGGGGGGGGTGCCACCGTGCAAATTGGGTATTTATTCCTATTCTCTGCTTATTTATTTATTTTATGTATTTTTTATTATTTACATTTATTTAAATAATATAAATTCCTGTTTCTTTTCTTTATTCAGTTATTGCTCTTTAAGATGCCTGTAGTCATATTATTTAAAGGAATACAATCCACTTGCTTATTCCTGTTCTGCAGGTCAAATAATAAAACAGTTATGGTTTCTTTAGGTATTTGCAGAGTGGGGCTTCTGACAGGGCAAGGGGGAAAAAAATCTGTAAAGCATGTGCCAGCTGCGTTTCCAGCTTACCAATATGTTTCATACTCTTTTCCTCTCACCCCTTCCTAAATATTTCCTTTTCTCTTAAAAGACTTGTCTAGACGGTGTGGGAGTTCTGGAACATGGTTGCTGATTACTGCCAGGAATTTCTCCGCATTAGACAGAGGGTAACTGGAAATGCTTCTTCCACATTTTGAACCTAATTACCCTGAATTCCTGCATAAAAACCCTTTTAAGCAATTGTATACATGGGCAAAGTCATGTATATCACTAATTGGAAATCTCCCAAGCTATCTTGGGAGACCATGATTATGTATAAACTTCCTCAACAAGTGCAACAAGCAGGGAATCCCTATTTTCAAAAAATTTTAAATAAAACAATATTTCTGTTTACCTCCAGTGTGGAAACACTTAAAACTTCTGATCACATTCATGCATGCGTTTTTTTTTCTGATTATGATATGGCTACATATACACATCCAAACTCTCTCAATGGTTAGCCTTTCTGTTGATTGTTTCACTCTTAATTGCCTTACAGGTTTACCCAGTAAGGACTATAAACAGTGATTTTCCTTTTCCCCTTAATTGGTGATCTTGATGTGTTCTTATGTGTATTCTTTCTTTTTCGTATCTGTATTTTTAACTTTATTTCAAAATAAAATTCCTTGTTAAAAAAAAACTTCATAGAGTTTAACAAATTCTAAGTAACATTTGCCATATAAGTAAGGCACAAGGGGAAGAAAATGAGATATAGCTACAAATCCTTTTCATAGTTCCCATAGAGGAACCAGTTGTAGCTAGTTTTCAGCTCTGTGATGTGACTTCTGCAAAATCATGATCAACCAGTGATCCTGATTCTCTATAGCATCTATTTTATAGCACACAAAACGGAGTTCCTGAACTCCTCACCTATGTTTTTTTCAATTAAGATTTTGCTTTCCTCTCCGGTACTCTTGTGTTAGCCTTCAGGGAAGATAACGATCAGTGGTGATGCATTGCAACTATATATAGCTGAACCATATAGCTATAAAAAACCTTAGGAAGGATGAAGGAAAGTTTTTGTGTATTCTGCTGCCGCTCAGCATGAGTCGTTCTGTAAGTTCTTCCTTCTGTGAATATAATGGATAGAAATATTTATCCAATAATACTAAAGTTATAATTTAAACATTAATTTTGCAAACTTGTAATCCAACAACTCGTCTCTAGTCATGCATTTCATTCATGTTGTTAAAAAGCAGAGTGGGATTCTGAATAACAAGTGGTAATGGCACTATATGCAAGAAGCTCTGATGTCAGAAATAATGCAGTAGTAGCAGTAGGTAGTACTTACTAGAACAAGTATCACAAGGTGCTTTTGAAGGCAGAAAGCAAATACATCTACGTGCATAATACCCTCGACTGGCCAAGTTATTCTGGCACCTGAAGCAGAAAATCCCACATATTATGACACTCAAAATCAGCTGCATCACTCTGCCTCATGGTAGGGCCAGCCCTCATGCTTTTGGATGTCCACTGTTTGCAATTTCATGTCATAAAATCTGTTCTAGCTATTCGATTGTCCACCATATTGACAGCCTGCATTAAACAATGGACTATATAAAGGATTTTGCCTTTACAACTCTGGTTCTTGAGGCTCCAAGAAGTTGTGTTCTCAAGCCCTTGAGTACTATAGAATCTCAGGGGGAAATAATTTGAGGGTTCCTTCAAGAAGCAGAACCAATGCCCGCTCTACACTTGATGCCAACAATACTGCTGGGGAGCCCATGTTTCCCACAGCATAGTCCAATGAAATACCCAAGTTACTTCCTACCTCAGTGAATCCATGCTTCAGATGTTGGAGTACCAGGCTTGCCAGACTGCAACCCAGAGATTTCTTCTGGTATCTCTTAAATTCTCTGCTGTCTCAGGAGATGAGGTAGTCGTGGCTTGTCCTGATCCTGTAGTGAGTACATGTGTACCACAGAGTCGAAAGCAAAGGAGCAGAGCCATTAGGCAGAGTGAGGTGGCTGCCTCAAGCAGCTGATTTTGGGTGACAAATTGTGAGTTAATTAATTTGTTACTGTACTTTTGCTCTCAGAGAGAGGCATTTGTGGGATTTTCTGTCCAGGTGACAAAATAACTTGACCAGCCCTTGGTACCATGCTCCTTGATCTGGGGAAGGAGACACCTTTTGCTGTTGTGCTACAGGCAGCAAAATGCTTTTGGCTGACTGGGAAAGAGGATGGACAGCAGGGCTAGGTCATAGATTTTACAGTGGCAAATTTAAGGGCTGTGGAAGAATTTTCAGGGTGCAATTTAGTGACCCTATAGACGCAACACCTGAGGGCTACTCAGTGCTTTGGCCCTTCAAGATCTTTCCAGATGGCAGCTGGGGGCAGGTTGATATAGCAGCCCAGATGATTGCTGCAACATACTACAGTTCCTGTTGTCTTGGGTTCTGTAGGCCACTTCATGCTTCATTGTGCATATTGTTTAGACCAGGGAGGGGCAACACATGGCCTATGGGCCACATGCAACCCCTGCTGTCCCCCAATGTCACCAAAATGCTTTTGGTTTTTGCTTTTTAAAATCCTTCTCAAAAATGGCATCCTGTAGTGGCAAAAAAGTCAACATTAGTTTGTTTTGACCTCTTCAGTGCTCCCTAGCCACTACGTACACCATTTGTGTGTGTGTGTGTGTGTGGGCAGCCCACGGGGGAGTGTCTGGGGGCGAAAATGGCCCTTACACCCCTCCCAGTTGGGACCTCATAGCGGCCTTCCTCAACTTGGGGCCCTTGAGATGTTTTGTACTACAACTCCCAGCATGCCTGACCATTAGCTATGCGGGCCAGGGCTGATGGGACTTGAAGTCCAAAGAAATTCTAGGGCACCAAGTTGGGGAAGGTTGGCCTATTATATGTTCAGCTCCCATCTGGCTGTAGACAGACGTTTTCTCTTTTTCCTGCATGCATTTGACATTTTAATAAAAGATACTATTTTATCTATTCCTCTTTTTCTCTTCAGTTTTCTTGCACTTTAGCTACTGACTGCAATTGCATTCCAAACACAGGCAGGGATGGAACAAGAAGAGAATGTCGTTCCTATGCTATTCATTAAATTAAAGTAGCTAGAATCTCAGTATGATCCACCTTAAATAGTTAATAGGCACTGTGAGTCTCATAACTACATTTTGCTCCCCCTTTGTACTGAATGTACATTTTCAGCAGCTTGCCAATTATGCTGGTTTGTGATCTAGATTGACCTAATGACCAATGAGGCTCAATGAGGAGTTATGACATCAGGTACTTGATGGCACCTTGGTCTGCTACAGCTGCTGCCTTTGAAGGGCAGTAATAATTTTCCATTCACCTAAGCAACACATAAGGTCATGCAGCTGGTATTTCTTCAGATGCTAACATCAAATATTACAAGGGAAAGAAAACAAGCCAAGCAGCATTACAGTGTGGAGAAAGAAGATCTTGCTGTGTTTCAGCCATCTTGTCAAACATAATGTCCAGAAGAAAGCTTCAAGAAGAGGAAGATCCACCTGACATTCCTGATGGAAACTGTTTTAAAAATTCCTTGAAGCTCTTTCAGAAACTAGTTGACAAAACAGTCACTCAGAAGAGGGAGGAAAGATTAGGCTTGTACATAAAAGATGCTGGTAAGAAGCACTATGTTTTACATACAACTCTGTGAATTTTTAACCCCTGCTTGTGGGCTTTCCTTGGGCACCTGGTTGACCATTGAACAGAATGCTAGATGGACTCTTGGTCTGATCCAGCATGGTTCTTACCTTATGAAAAAAACACCCATTTTATTTCAATATTTAGAAGCTGCCTTTCTGGACCAGGTCCACTAAAGGCAGCTAACATCAGTAGCTGCAAAGTAGGTGCACAATAATAACAATGATAACATTTTACAATTCAAACAATATGAAACAACAGTTACATTAAATTAAAATAGAATTCAGCCAGAAGAAAGAAGAAGAAAGAATCCAGAGCCACAACAATAAGCAGCATGACCAAGAAAACACATAAAGAAGTGGTGGTACAGCCGCTTGTAAAAAAAAGCCCTCTCTGGACCCCTTGGACCTTAATAATTACAGACCAGTATCTAATCTTCCGTTTCTGGGCAAGGTGATTTGAGAGGCAGTTGCCTTCCAACTCCAAGCAGTTTTGGATGATACAGATTTTCTAGACCCATTTCAAACGTTTCAGAGCAGGATACGGAGTTGAGAACGCTATGGTTGCCTTAGTGGATGATCTACGCTTGAGTATTGATGGGGAGTGTGTCCCTGCTGGTACTTCTGGATCTCTCAGCGGCTTTCAATAACATCAACCATAGTATCCTTCTGGAATGCCTGAGGGGATTGGGAATTGGGGGCACTGTGCTTCTATGGTTCCAGTCCTACCTCTCAGGCAGGTTCCAGATGGTGATACTTGGGGATAGTTGTTTATCCCCAATGCTGTTTAACATTACATGAAACCGCTGGAAGAGATGATCCAGAGGCATGGGGCGGGGTGCTATCAGTATGCTGATGATACCCAAATATATTTCTCTATGCCGTCGACAACAGTGTCAGCTAAGGTTACTGTGTCTCCTCTGAGTGAATGTTTGTAGGCAATAATGGGCTGGATGAGGAAAACAAACTGAAGCTGAATCCAGACAAAACAGAGGTGCTTATTGTCAAAGGCCCCAACCTGGGTTTGGAGGTGAGTCAACCGGTTCTGGATGGGGTTACAGTCCCCCTGAAAGACTACGTTTGCAGCTTGGGGGTGCTCCTGGATCCATCGCTCCAAATGACAGTCCAGATAGATGTGACGGCCAGGAGTGCCTACTATTAGCTTCGGCAGATACGCCACCTGCGCCCCTTCCTAGAGTTGGAAGACTTAAAGATGGTAGTGCACGCGCTGGTAACTTCGAGGCTCGACTTCTGCAATGCGCTGTACATAGGGCTACTTTTGTACCTAGTCCGGAAACTTCAACTAGTTCAAAATATGGCAGCCAGGTTGGTCACCGGTACACCTAGGGGTGACCATATCACACCAACTTTAAAATCACTTCACTGGCTGCCAATTAGTTTCCGGGCGAAGTACAAAGTGTTGGCCATTACCTTTAAAGCCCTACATGGTTTGGGTCCAGGTTACCTGCGGGATCGCCTTCCCCTGTACAATCCACCCTGTACATGCAGGTCCTCTGGGAAGAATTTACTTCAGTTAGCCAAAACTAGGCTGAAAACCATTACCCAGAGGACCTTCTCTTCTGCCACTCCCAGACTGTGGAATGGCCTGCCGGGAGAGTTTCGTCAACTTAACAGTCTCTCTGACTTTAAGAAAGCCATAAAGACTGATCTCTTCTGGCAGGCCTATCTCATTGAATTTTAAGAGTTTTTTTGTTATTTTAATATTATATTAGTTTTATATGTTTTTAATCAGTTTTATGTATTTTATATTATTTGAATTAATGTTGTTCACCACCTCGATTCAGAGGGAGAGGTAGGTAAGAAATAAATAAATTATTAGTAGTATTAGTATTAGTATTAGTATTAAATTAAAAGCCATTTGAAACAGGTGGAGTGTCAAAGCCTCATTAAATACTGTAAATGAGGGGATGAACCACAATTCCCATGGGAGGGAGCTTCATATGGTAGGGGGCACTAGTGAGAAGGCCCTGTGCCCAGTGTCCAACAATCTAACTGATTTAAATGAGTAGGCTCTCTGATGCTGATCTCAAAGCATGGGCATGTTCATTTGGGGTGATAAGAGATAAGCACTTCCTTCAGAAGGAATTAAATCAGCTTCAAAGGGTGGCCTACATTTTGCCTCTTCTTCCTTGCTTTCATGGCTGTCTAAGGAATGATGGGAGTTGTAGGCCTTTTTTCTGTCTAAAAATGCATAGGATTGCACCGTTAAGCTTTTAAAATACTCGTTGCTGATAAGCCACAGTTTGCAGCTATACTTTTTCAGAAATAGCAAGATATTTAGTCATAGGAAATGCTGACAAGGCTTCCAAATGAAAATGAAGACGAAAATAAAATCTCAGACACTGATGACGGATTTCAGTGTGAGCAAAATGAGGCGCTGTTAGGGAAAGTAGTAAAAATAGCAGCATTAATTGGTTAGCTTTTGCATTTATATTCTGTGGGGATGTCTTTTGTTTCACTGCAGAGGAAATGGATTATGATAAATTCTTCGCTGCTGTCCAGATCCTTTTTGGTCCAGATGTGAAAACCCAGGATGTTAAAACCTTCTATAGGAAGATAAGCAACAACCCAGATGGACGGACGGAATGGTGTGAGGTAGGTTTGATTATTTTTAACATGCCTAAGCCTCAGACAAGGTCAAACCAAGCTGATCTGCATTTTGGCAGGGGAAATACTAGGAAGCCATTTACATGACATATGATTTGATAGTGACACAGATATGCTTACCATTTCTACTGTCACTAGAACCACCATTACCAGGCAGTGGAGAGTGTTACAATCAGCAGCAAAAGGGATGGAGGAGAGCCAGAGACTGACGGTGCTTCCAGACAAGGTTTATATTGTACTGTCACTCTGCCACAAACACAAAATTTTATCAGGGGTCCTGACATCGTTGTCTTTCTTTTGTACCCCTTCCCTGATCTGTCTTTTTCCTCTCCACAAAAAAACTGTTATGGAAGAAAAGACAAAATGTCCAATGGTGTCATTCTGCCAGCAGGAGGGATTTCCCCTCCCCCCTGAAAACCCTCTTGTGTCCCTGAATCTGCTCTGGAGAATTGGTGGGCCCTCTGGAGCATGCGTAGGGCCTGGAGGATGGAGAAGAGGACAAGTCCCATCATGCTGATAGACATCTGCTTGCAAAACGGTTGGCTCCAACCCAAGGCCTTTTTATTAGTAGCACTACGAGCCGTTGTCTGGAAGCTCAATGACATATGAGTAGTGTGATAAGAACTGAAGAGAGGCCCATACTTTAATTTTATTTTATTTATTACATTTATATCTCGCCTTCTTTCCTCCTTAAGGAACCCAAGGTAGTGTACATAATCCTCCTCTCCATTTTATCTTCACAACAACAACCTTGTGAGGTAGGTTGGGCTGAGAGTCTGTGACTGGCCCAAAGTCACCCAGTGAGCTTCCATGGCTGAGTGGGGCCTAGAACCCAGAACTCCTGACTCCCAGTCCAACACTCTAGCTACTATAACACACTGGTTCATTGCAATTGAGGAGGAGGAGGTAAGGCCAGCCTATGATGCTCAGGGAAGGCTTTACTGAACTAGGAGGGAAGATGCAATCTCTCACAATGGAAATGCAAGTGACCACGGAGAATAGTAGCTCCTGATTTAGGGGACCAACATAAGGTTAAGGTTGCTGCACTCAATGAAGCATTACAGTCACGGTAGATCATCTCCCCTATGATAGTAATAATGCTTCCTTAACTCTGAGATAATCTAAGGAATCATTGCCCTTTACACAGAGATTGGGTTGGGGCTTGTGCTGTGTGGAAAGGGAACTCTGACAATTCTTATTTTACTGATAATATAATAATAATAATAATAATAATAATAATAATAATAATAACAATTTATTTCAATGTTCTAGAGAAGCCTGGACTTCTGGCTGATGAAGGCAGTCCTTATGAAACACCAGTCATTCTGTAGTTCCTGACCAACTTGATGCTGCTTCAGCTAACTGAAGACTCATCACTGGATAGGAGCCATGTTTGGCTGGGGGGGGGGGAGTTTTGGACTGACTTAGAGAACCATGAGCGAGAATATTATCCTTTCTGCCATACTGTATATTTAGCAAGTAGACTGTAGGGTTTCTCTCTCTCTGTGTGTGTGTGTGTGTGTGTGTGTGTGTGTGTGAGAGAGAGAGAGAGAGAGAGAGAGAGAGAGAGAGAAACCAGGGCTCCCAGCCACCAGATTCCAGCTCCATTACAACTATGTTTCTGCCACAACCTTTGCAGACTGTGCTATGTTTCTCAAAGAATGCCAGCTAACTACAATACAAGGCCTGACACCTGAGGAACGCTTAGGGCCAAAACAGTCATTAAACCATATCTAGAAGCTACACCTTTTTTTTAAAAAAAATACTCTACAGTAGGCACGGGGGGGGGGGGGGGGGGAGATCCAGCTGTTTAAAACACAACAACCCCCACACTAAGGTCCCACTCTGGATCGGGGGCCTGCGTCTAGTCTAATAACATTCAACAATAGCAACATTTACAAGCCGTTCTCTGAAGAGCTGTGCTTTGTTCTGATGAAAAGTCAGTCCCCTGTCTGATTTTCATGTTTCATGTTTAAAGTGTTACACTACTGCAGCACCGAACATCATGAGCACTTGAAGGTGGGATGTGATTGGCTAGGCAGGCATTTGAAGTCCATATAGTTCACTTCAGATGAATGTGCTACTGATTACAGCCTTTTTCACCAACTAGTTCAGCAGACCATAGCGAAGTGCTTCATATATTACACCATTAACCTTTTGAAAGCTACTTTTAAATCATTCTTCTGTCTATAAATCCTCCTTGTCTTCTCTACAGTTGATGTGAATTTAAAAGAGCTCTTTACTCAGTTCTCCATGTAAACCTGGCTAGCAATAGGTAAGGTAGGTGGGAGACTGTGAGAAAGACAGAGAATGGTGGAGACCCCTCCCCGTCTTTTTCTCCAGTGGGTGCAGATATGAGGGGCTTGACAAGGAAGAAGGATAGAGGAACTGCTGTGGCTTCCTAATCCTATTCATTATTGATCTTCCTATATAGTGCATTATATATTTAAAGCATTTTATCATCCTTTCAACATTTGCTGTCACAAGGTACTTTTTATTGTCTGCCATGAGTTTATGTTTTCAAGTGTGAAATGTGGACCACTTCACATATTGCATATTTCCTATAGAGAAGGAAACAGGGATGCAACCTGTATGTAGATAATTATATAGGGTAGCTTGAATGACTTTTATAATTACTTTGAATGTTTGAGAAAATGTACTTTAACTTTACCAATTATGTGAATTTGTGAAAGCAGATATGGTATTGATATATTGGCATAATACAAAGTACTGTCATGGAATCAAGTTCTCTTTCAATTTCATTTCTGTGACTTTTGTTTCATTAGAATATGTTGTGTTTATCAACTTGTTTTGGCAACCTTGTGCTCAGATTTGAGTTCCTCATATCACTGAGAGGAGGGGGGGGGGTCATGCAAATTAGCGGACAGCTCTGCTAGACAACATTGGAGTCTGCCCAATATGCAGAAGACAGACCACATCTCAGCCTCTGTGAACAAATTTATCTAAAAATCAAGATTGTGTCCATGCCTGACTTACAGATTTTACACTGTGTGTTCTGCATCTTTTCAGTAATGCTTCCAAAAATTATTTCAATATATTATGGATTTTTCCCAGTCACTTTTAGCACTTTTGTTTCCAGATGATAGCCTCAAACATTTATTATTATTATTATTATTATTATTATTGGCTATTTCTTTCTTTACAATATTAAGGTGTTTTTTTTCCAACAAAACTTACTCATTTCAGATGGCTATTGTGGCTAATCATTTTACCTGGCTCATAGGCCATAAAAAAGGCTGCCTCGTTTTTTCATCCCTGATGGTAATGATCATTCATGGACTAGTTTTTCAACTGACAACTTGGATTCACTGGGGCCTGCAGCAACTTTCCAATTTTGCATTAAAGGCCCTATTCCCATATGAGGGCCATGTAATGTAATGCTTTTTATCAGGCTTCTTCTTTGCTCTACTTGGTAATGGCACTGAACGAGGTGGAGTCTTGCTATAATTTAGAATGAATTAATTTCCAAATTCCAGAGAGCACGAAGTTAATGGATTAGTTGAATGAACGAAGACAGGCTAGACATTTTGAGGTATACGATCTTTGCATACCCAGCATTGGAAACTCAGGAATAATACAGATTTAAGTAAAGTATGCATGATCTTACAAGCCATCAATGCAGCCCTCAATCCCTCCATGACCACAATAGCACAACATTATTTTTTGTGAACCACCCAGAAAGCTTCAGCTATAGGGCAATATTGAAATGTAATAAATGAAATGAAACATTGCATCCAGTTTTTCAGAGACAAATAAGCTGTGGAGATCTTTCATGGCTAATGAAATGGAACTAGATCTCTCTACTCCACTTGCATGCCAAGGAAGCCAAAAACTTTAAAAGTCCCTTAGGATTTAGTTACTTAGCTGAGAAATGTTTACTTGCTCAAAGTTTAGCTGTTGAAACCACAACAAAATTTGCTCCTGAAGGCAAAGGCTATTTTCCTCAAGTGACTCTTAAATCATATGCTGCATTGCACATGTCTGTAAAACGGAGGAAAAGATGTACTGATTATAAAGCAGGTTTGATTTTGAAATGATTCTATTTCTGTGATGCCTATATTTGCAATTGACATGCTGGCTTTCATTTCAGTAGAGCTCTGAACTTCATTTTGGAGTCACCCTAAGACTCCATGTCATTTTCATGTCATTTTCCAGGAGATCAAGAACCTAGCTGTTCTCCCACCCCCCTGCTCCCTGCTACTGCCTTGTTAGGTGATGACCACCAACTGAAATTTCCTATTCCATTTTCTACACAAGGCTTTTATTGTGCACTTGTGATTTGTGACTCATGGTACTTTGCCGGTCCTTTACACGACGTTGTCATCCCTTACAGCCTCTCCCATGCTTTGCAAACGTTTTAGCATTTTTTACCCCAACGAGGAAGGTCTGGTATTTTCCTGAATGTTGTTACAGAACCCTTGTGTATTTGCACAGTTCCATTGTACAACAGTGGCACCAAATGTTTGTTTAATGGAACAAACAGAAAGGTAGAGGAAGACACACACACACCCCGGAACAAAAGGAGCTGATCTTAATCCTGCAAAAAATCTGGAAGCAGAAGCCTCTGTAAAGGTGTGGGTTAAAAGCCTCATGTATAAAAAAACAGTGTGTGAAGTAGCTACTAATTTCCTGGTTCTGTCTAATCGTTCAACACTTAAATGCTTCATTACTATTACTCCTCGTTTGCTCAGACTTTTTATATTGTCTCCTCTGTGAATGGCTTTTCACAAGCCTTGTTTCTTGTCCTCATGTTCTGTATCGATTGTTCTGTATCACCAAGGGAATAGTCTCCCTTTCTGTCCTGACTTGTTTTTCCTGTCAAAGGCTTGGACTTGGGAGATACAAATGGGAAGCTGCAAATAAAGTTTTCAGGTAGTGTTTCTTGCCATGGGATAGGTTTTTTTAGTTCTTTCGTTCTGAACAACACATGGCGGGGAGCAACGGTAGGCTGCACAGCTGCCTCTTTTGACCTTGGGACTTGTTTTGGAAAAACGAGTTTCGTTCCTACATTTCTAAAGTATGTATTCCTTATCTCTTTTACCACTATGTTCTAGTCATTTTTCAAAGTAGTGTATTTTATTGTGTATGTGAATGCTATGTAATTGATTTCATAATTGCAAATCAAGTTTTTAACTATTTTTCTATATCTCTTTGTCTATGAATTAAAAATATCTATACTTGTCCGTGTTCTAATATGTGTGGTGGCAAACAGATCCATTTTTGGTTTTTATAAGAGAAATTGAGGCATCCCAAATGCCTAGAAAAGTTGAGGGAGGTGTGGGGGATACTATTTTTGGGAGGGGAACTAACTGAGGGTGCAAGGAGAGGAGGGGAGTAAAAAACAGAAATAGCCTGCATGACCTTCAAGGCTCTGGCATTTCCCCTTCTCTGTCTTATGTGAACAACGTTCAGAAGTGGTGCATTAGACATTAAAGGTGTCTTTAGCATGAGCTGTGAAAAACACCAGAATTTATCTTTTTATCACTTTATCTCTCTGTTGGGCTCCTGTGGCACAAGGGAGCCATATAGATTTCCTGCACCAAAAAACATCACATTTGTTAAAAAAATATGGCCATACAATCCTCAGTTAAAGCATTGTGTTTCTTATGGCAAAATATTTTGTTAATGGACTTCAGAACACCTTTGTGAACCTTACAGTTTTCTTTTGTAAATAATAGCACAAACTGGGAAATAAATATAAAAATGCTTTATAGAAGGGCAGGATAATCATGTATGTGGAGTCAGGTTCTGAGTCCATATCCATTTCTTTACCCAGATTTTACTTCACAGAGTATTTTCCAGGGTGAATGGGATACTATTGTAAAACACACTTGCAACTACAAACATTACTCAGTCATAGATCAATAGCTTAGAAAGAAAAGGTCTTAGGTTCCATGGCATCTGAAATTCCTCCCTGAAAAAAAATCTGGATTGCTGCTGCCAGTCAGTGTTGACAATACTAGGCTAGATGGACCAATGGTCTGACTCAATGTGGCAGATTCTTGTGTTCCTATGAAACTAATACATGAGGGTTTCCACCCTCATTTTTATTTACTATTTATTTTTACATTGACTCTCCCTTTTTATAAGTGCTTTTTAAAGAGGTTGTTTTTCAATTTAGCCATGAAGGAAAGTTACGGAGCCTGAAATCTCATTTTCTAAACAGACTTGCTACATATTACGCTTCTTCGTAGTACTCAACTCATGAAAATACTCTTCGTTTTTACCTGTACCAGGATGGACAGAGGTATGATGACAGTGCTTGCAAAAACATCAAGCCTCGCCCTTTTTATCTCAAAATGTTCTGATACTTCTGACTACCTGACGTTAGGAAGAAGTGTGTGTGTGGTGCGTATGCTGGTTTTCACATTCATTCCAGATGCTGTTTGTGCTTTGTTTGGCTTGTTTTAGATCTTTGGATATTATATCCTGGACGGTGATGCCCTTGCTGACCAACTCGATGAAGAAAATATGGTTTTCCTGGTATCCAAAAAACAACGGATTACAAAAGCTGGTGAGATCTTTAATGTACCATCCCCAAGCTAAAGCTTCTACTACATCATGTGTTGTCAATATGGGCAGAATCATTTATTCATAAAGTTACATTTGTTAAGCACATTTCTCACACTTCCATATGCTTCATAGTACAATTTTTCTTTAATCCTGCTTTCCCATCACTGTTCTTTTCAAGCCTGCATTTTTCCCACGCAAAGCGGAGCATATGGCGTTCTTCATTTTGGCTCCCTTATCTGCAGCCCACTGAGTCTCTTACAGACTTAGTCAGGAGTCCTACATTAAAATAGATTTCTTAAACATTATTATTATTATTATATCTCTTTCTTGCTCGTGGTGGTTTTTCTAGATGGACATGACGGGCTTTGCCAAGTCATGCTGTCTTTTATTGATTCAGGAATTTCCTGACGATTGAGCATGTTTTAATTATGACTGCTTTCTGGATGTTGGTGTGGATGTATTCTGGTAGGCCCAGTTTTTGGAGGTTTTCTATATATATATTTTGATGTGATGCCGGTGACTGATGTGACTAATGGAATAATTGTGGCCTTTTCCTGTTGCCATATTTCTTTGACTTCCATGGCCAGTGGTGTATGTTTGTTTCTCTTTTCTTCTTCCTTTCCAACAACATTTTTGTCATTCGGTATTGCTATGTTTATGAGGTATGTGTGTTTTTCTTTTTTGTCTATGAACGTTATGTCTGGTCAGTTGCAAGGTATTGTCTTGTCTGTATGAATTGTTCTATCCCAGTAAATGTATAGTATGGTGTAGGTTGTTTGATAAGGTTGAATTTGATGGCCAGTTGTTGGTGAATTTTTTTGCAGCTGTATTGTGTCTGTCCGTATAGTCCATCATTATTATTATTATTATTATTATTATTAAATAGCATTTTTGAGTGGAAGTAATTCTGGGTTAAACTTTTCTCCTACCCTAAGACCAGCTCTAGCCAGGCTTCATTGACTCAACAAAAGAGCACTCAAGATGAACATGTTGTTAGTATAACAGAACACTACATTTACTATGCCTTGCCTAGTAATTGTAAGGCATAGTAAATTAATATCAACTATCTATTCCACTTGTAATTTTGCACATCTATTTGCTGCAGAGGAGCATTGTGACTGCAATCCTACATCCACTTACCTAGGAATAAGCCCCATGAACTCAGTGAGACTTAACCTTTGCAGAGAATGTCACTGCATGTCATGTAAGCCTCAAACAAAAGTCTGATATGTTCAGACCAGTGAAAAGAAGGCCTCAGTTACTCCAGAACTGATTACATGCTTTGCTGAGTGCAGGGATGCATCCATCCATTGTTTTCCTTGGGATTAAATAAGCAAGCTTAAAAGCAAGTACTTCAGCCTGTTTGGTTGTGGATCAGACTGTCTATGTACCTAGTAAATTGCAAGAGGGGCCCATTTTTTAATGTTGGTACCTTTGCAAACTTACTATCCTCCAGTTTCCTACCTACTAGATATGTAGAGCTTGCAGTGGACTGGAGGCCTCCTTGCACTAGGCTCCCCCATCACCACCAGCACTTAATTCTCATTATGATGAAAGGCCACCAATTATGTTGAAAACCAATATTCTTTCTGATGAGTGCAATTATGTTGGGAGCTTGACTGGCCAAAGCAATCTAAATGGGACTTTGACAAAATAATGCTAATGTTTCTTAATGACTGTGTGTGCTTCTGGCTTAGGCAATGTACCTGCAGGGACCAGGCTGCAACCAGTGTCCAGCAGATGAGCTTATGACTAAAAGCACTTTGTAGCTGGAGCAGGCAGAGAATGAGCCAGCTGGAAACTGGGGCACAGCCTGGGAGAGCGGCACAAGTTGGTCTCTGGGATTTTGCTTAGAAGAGAGTATTTGCTTTTTAAAATTTAATTTAATTTCCGGGCTGCCCTTTTCTTTAAAACTCCTAGCGCAGCTCACATGGTTAAAATAGTCTAATAACAAATATAATAAAATGCCACAATAAAATCCAGCAGAAGCACCACCACAATAAAACCCAGCTGACCCCATAAAACATTTTCTTAAAAGCAGCCCCAATAATATGCTGAAAGGCCTTGGCAAATGAAAAAGTCTTCCCAGGGTCAACAGGGATACTACAACTGGAAAGGCCTCTCCCAAGCCACTGCCCTAACTTCAGGGGGCAAGGAAACATAGAGGAGGACCTCCGATGATAAACGTGAAGTTGGGGCGGGTAATGTAGAAGGATGTGGTCCTTAAAGTAGCCAGGCCCCAAGCAATGTTAGCATTTAAAGGTGAACACCAGCAGTTTGACTTGTGCCCAGAAATGACTAGACAGTCAGTGAGTGTCATCAGACCATCTACCGGGAGAAGAAAGAGGAAGTAATCAAAGACCACATGGCCCATTCAGGGGCTGTTTTTATCACACCACTTTTCCTGCACACAGCAGGAAATGGCAGCAAATTCCACTTTTAAAAAAAGTCAGATTAAAAGGGGTCCATTTTGTGATGGAAAACAGGCTAGAAGGAGTAGAAGGTGTGCGGGAGGCGGATAACGATGTCGTCTAAAGAACATGTGAACATCTGTAAGTGGACAGTAGCAAGCGTGTGATAAAACGTTTGTCTGATGACGCTCAATGTATTTTTCTAAGAAGTGGTTAGTCTCAATAAGTAATCAGACAGCCATATTTTGTAGTACAATAAGATACCAAGATGTTTACAGCACCATCCTGCACTCTCAAAATAATACATCCCAGACATCTAATCTTAAAAGTTGCCAAGGCATTATTTCATTATTTAAAGGATTTTTAAACTTACCTTTCAGAGTGCAGTGCCCTAACAAGGTGGCTTACAAACATGAAAATACTATTACAATTTCAACTTTTAAAGCACAACATTATTTTAAAAGCCCAACAAAGTGAGCCAGCAGTAGTTAAAGATTTTTCAAGTACAAAACAATTCAATCAAATGCAGAGTCTTCAACAACAACTTCAACTCCTACTACTTCTTCCTCTTCTTATCAGTACTGATGAAGCCGTATATATCACCTGTGAAGCAACTTCGAAAGCTGTGGGGCCACTACTGAGAAAGCCCTGTCCCTAATATCAGCCAATGTCACTGATACAGACTAAATGTAATATGATCTGAGTGCCTAGTTCTAGTTGCCACATTCAGTACCAGTTGCAATTCTGAACCGTCTTTAAGGGCAGCCCCATGTAGAGCGCATTACAGTAATCTAACCCAGACATAGCCATGGCATGTGTCACTGTGGCTAGGGCAGATTTCTCTAGATAGGGCTGCAGCTGCCCAACCAGCCTGAGTTGCTACATAGCACTCCTAGCAGCTAACACCATCTGTACCTTCATAAACCACACTAAGGCAGCAAGAGCTGTGGGCAGGAAGAGTTGCAGCTTCTGCACCAGCCTTACTTGGTGAAAAGTGCACCATGCCCATGCACAGTCTATCAAGACTCCAAAGTTTATTTATATGGAGTTCAGTCCCATACAAAACAGGCTAAGCCACCTCCCACCAGCACAACCACCTCTGTCTTATTTCATTTTCTTATCATACGTGTGCATTTTTTAAAATAAAACAAATTTTACAAAGGCGCCCTAAGACTTCAAGGATCTCTCATCCAAAGCAAACCAAAACCAATAGCATTGCCCCTCAAACTTTCCATATAATGGAAGTGAGGAGCACGTAATATATTTTCAAAACACATTGAGTGGATCCCAGTGGAAGTTGGAGCTGTACATCCATTCTTGGTTTCAGTCAGAACAAGACAGAACTCTAAAGGAGCTATCCGAAGTACTGAACCCATTTTAGGAATAGTATTCTGCACTTTGGATCGCTCCTTTAGAGTTCAGGCTGGTTTTAACTGAAACACAGAATAGAGTGACAGCCCCACTGAAATCTGAGCCACCAGCCTCCTCTGATGGATCCATTTATAGAAATATTTTATTACTTTGAGCTTTGGGACATGTGTTTATATTACATAGTTTATGGTTTGGCTGTGGTTCCTTATTAACATATTTAAATTTTAAATATGAATGTTTATATGTACTTTGAAGAGACTTAACAGATTTAATTTTGCCAATGAAAAGCACATATTCAAACAACAACTTTATTAAATATCATTCAAACCATTGCACATTGTACTTCCATCTTCAATACAGACCCCCTAAATTGAATGACTCCTACCTTGTTTTTAATTGTGTGGATTACCTAATTCCTAGAGCTTTTATTGTAAGATTTAAAAAAGTTTTTTGTCTTTGGCAGGAGTCAAGAGACGGGATGTAATAAAGTGCATAGTAAAGGTACCACAGCTGGAGTTTTTGGTAACAGCATCTCAGAAAGGAATGCTATCCGTTTTTTCCAGCCAGGTAATGTTATTGTACTAAGCACTTTCTAATATGAACAGAGAATTATAGATATATAAATGCAACTAACTGCCCTTTACTTATACTTAAGTGAAATAGTTAAGCAAATTTATTTCATATGAATGACACCTGTTTCTGAAATTTCTGAAATATAAAGGCTTTTAACCTATTTTTCACATATTAGTTTGACATAAATTCATAGAAAGTAAGCGCTGTCCATTAAGAAGCCTTGTGGAAGCTCCATCGAAGTATCTGCAAATGTGTTTTTGCCCAACCCAGCATAATTTTGATGACCCAGGAGCAGGAAAAGAAGTTCCTGGTGTGTTGTGTATGTTCTCTTTCTTATAAAACATGATGCTCCCAGGCTGTAATAACTTATTTATCCAGTCCTTGCTGATGCCATAGTCTTTCAGAAAAATGTCTAGAGTCCAGAGATATATAATGAGTATTTTTAAAAATTCTATGTCTAAAAGCCAGCTTGCCCTTCCTTCCTGAGTAAGCACACCCCCTCAAACGCCCCCTCCCCCATAGTTAGGCTTTTAAAAACTTTCTTTGTCACCAATGGAGGATTTTTAAAAGCCTCAATTACAGTTTGGGAGAGACTAGGGGAAATCTCTGATCTCTGATCTCTGGTTGGAGATAAGAGCAGGGGCTAGATGGAAACTTCCTGTGGACAGATGAATGTGAAGCCTGGTGTCCATGGCAACAGGCTAGCCTATTCTTTTTTACAAGAAAACCACCAAGGCCTTCCTTGCATGCATATCTAGAAGTCAAGAAGCTGCACAGGCTCTGCACACAGGCAAGACTCCCATTTAATATTTAGTGCATTTCCCATAAGAATGAGTGTGCAAGCTTACGAGGCAGTATATGTATATATGTGGTAAATGTGTGCACTTGTGGAGGTGCTGAAGTGTAAGTGTGTGCAAGCATGGTGAGAAATTGAGTGCATGTGTGTGACCATGTGCATGGAAGCATACTGGGGTATAGGAAGGAACTTGTGAAAGTCTGTGTGTATGTGTACTCAATGTGGCTCAAAAGAACGTCTTTCCCATAAAATGTCAGTGATTACAACTTGCATTTAATGCTACTATTTTATAACCCACTGAAGAGAGGTTTGATAACAGGTGCTTGGGAGAGACAGTGTAGAGGGAAAACCAAAGCCCTTTCCACACCAGGTGTTTCGTCTGGGATGGCCCCTGGCTGGTTCCTGTGAGTCCAAATGATGCACAAGGACTCCCGGGGGTCAAGGGGGAGGTTGACCACAGGATTTTCCAGGTATAAGGCAACCCTGGAAATCCTGAATCTTCCGTGATCCTGGGAACTTCCGGGGACTGCGGAAGAAGTGGGCACCCGTCCCGGCTGCTGCCGTGCTTACGCACAAGTAAGCACAACAGCAAAATGTGGTTCCTTACCCATCAGGTGAGTGGGGGAAAGGAAGCCCACCATTCCTGGGATGGCGGAGGGCTCCCCCCCGACTTCACCGGGGTTTTTTTAACTTTTATTTTTTGTTGGAGCGCAGGAGCGCTCTTCTCCAATGCTTTGAAAAAAATGGCGCCTGTGACAGCGCAGCAGCCCAGGCCATCGCACTTCTCATGTACATTGAGAGCGTCGATCCCGGAAGCAGCTACTTCCGGGATCACCCGCTCCTCGCCCTCTACACCCCTATGGTGTAGAAAAGGCCAAGTTAATGAATCTCCAAGGCTCCAGCTTTTTATTTGTTTTAATGCAGCAGTATATCAGTATACAAATATGACTCATCTGTGGTGTTTGTGATTTTACACATCTGCAACTTTGATACAAATAGTCCATTAAATTGTGTGAAAATGCAATTATTTTTCAAAGCATCAATAACAACTCAAGGGGTTAATATAATTAGGGCATAATGCACACGCTAGGCATATCCAAGATTATAGTGGATAATTAAACACTAAAGGTTGAGTCATTAGGAAACTACTGAAAAAATGCATGTGAAAAGCTATTCATCTGTCTTGCATATTATGCTTCTTGTACATGAAGGGGAGTGTGTGTTCTACAGTGCATTGTTCTTAGTAATAAATCCCCCCTCCCAAGAAGTTCAGAGAGCTCTGCTGCTGCCTCAGACTTTCCACTGATGTCACAGTTGACATCATTGCCTCCATTTCATTTCCAAAGCTAGAAATTATCTTTACCTCACTCTTTGAAAGCACCACGTGGAAACTTTCAATCACACCAATGCAACAGTACCTGCTGTTTTGAAAATGATTAGGGCACGACTGTACGTAAACCTTTGCCAGCTTACGAAGGGCATTATCCACACATGAGGCTTAAGTCACCTGATGTGGAGGAAAGGGATTCATGAGGTGAATGAGCATTGAAGCCAATGGAAGCTTTACACTTGCATCTGAAATGCAATTGAAGCAAGAGCTGTTGTATGGCATGCCACAAGGCGCTATCCTATCCCCAGTGCTGTTTAATATCCACATGAAACTGCTGGGAGAGATCATCCGGAGGCATGGGGCAGGGTACCATCAGTATGCTGATGACACCCAAATATATTTCTCTATGCCTTCAATAACAGTGTCTGCTAATGATAGTGTGTGTCCTCTGAATGACTGCTTGGAGGCAGTAATGGGCTGGATGAGGAAAACCAAACTTTAGCTGAATCCAGATAAGACAGAGATGTTTGCTGTCAAGGGCCCTGACCTGGGTTTGGAGGTGTGTCAACCAGTTCTGGATGGGGTTACACTCCCCCTGAAGGACTGCATTCACAGCTTGGGGGTGCTCCTGGATCCATCGCTCCAAATGTCAGTGCTGATAGATGCAACAGCCCAGAGCGCTACTATCAGTTTCGGCTGTTGCGGCAACTGCTCCCTTTCCTAGAGTTGAAAGACCTAAAGGTGGTAGTGCACGCGCTGGTAACCTTGAGGCTTGACTTCTGCAATGCACTGTACATAGGTGTGGCATGGTTGTCATAGTAACGAAAGAAGGGGAGGGGGAAGGTGGCAGAACGGGGCATTGTTGTCACAGTAACGGAAGAAGGGGAGGGAAAAAGGGGTGGCAGTTAAGAGCGGTTGGGGAGAAAAAGAGCGGTGAGGAGAAAAGGAGGAGTGGAAAGGGGAGATAAGAGGAGGAAGAAGAAGAGAAGGAGGAAGATTTCAAGGGATTTTGGAAAGAGGAGAAAGAGAAGATGTCGTTGGATGGAAGGTCTGTAAGGAGCAGGGAACTGGGCAGCCTGCTACGTTAAACAGCGTATTGGGAGTGTCATCAAATTTACCCGGGCAATGGGCAGAACTCTGCAGGAACAGTTGGGACAGTTATTTAATAGTTGAAACAATTTAGGGAATGTTAATTGTTAAGTTGTTATTAATAATTTTTAAAGTTTCGTTAAGCAAAGGAGTTCCGTGTTTAATTTCCAGTGCCTCACCCAGATTCCTTACAAAGAATGGGATACCATCGTACCTGGTTCTGAAACTATGGCAGCCAGGTTGGTCACCGGTACATCTAGGGGTGACCATATTACATCAACATTAAAATCACTCCACTAGCTGCGAATTAGTTTCCAGGTGAAGTACAAAGTGTTGGTCATTACCTTTAAACTTCTACATGGTTTGGATCCAGGTTACTTGTGGGGACACCTTCCCTATACAATCTGCCCCGCACGCTCAGGTCCTTTGGGAAGAACTTACTTCAGTCAGCCAAAACTAGGCTGACAACTGTTACCCAGAGGACCTTTTCTTCTGCCTCCCCAAGACTGGGGAATAGCCTGCTGGAGGAGATTCGTCAACTTAACACTCTCTCCAAGTTTAAGACAGCTATAAAGACTAGTTTCTTCCAGCAGGCCTACCCAGATGAATTTTAAATCTAAGAATTTTAAGATGTCCTGATTGTTATTTTGATATTGTATTGCTTTTATATGCTATTTTAATTAATTTTATGTATTTGATTTATGTTGTATTGTTGTCCTAATGTCCCCCGCCTCGATCCAAAGGGAGAGGTGGGTAAGAAATAAATTTATTATTATTATTATTAGGCACTTGTGTGAAAACTCCCTTAACATTCTTCTGGGGAAAGGTTCCATTTGGATGTCTTCACCAGGCTGAGCCTCAGTTAATGCTTCAGATTTCCTTTTTGAGGTGGGCGGACATGTGGTTTGAAGATCAAGCACTCCAGCAAGTGTAATGCTAATTGATCCAGAAGTGTTCCTCTGAGGTTTTTAAACCAGTGTAAAAAAGGATGGTAGGAAAATAAGCTGGTTGTCTCATATTGCATGTCGTCAGTGATTAACATCATTTGAACTAATTTCATAGCTGCCCTGGGCTCCTTGCAGAAAAAGTCTGAATATAAATATTTAGAAATTAATTATCTTTTGTTTATGAAAGGCTACTACTTATATCCAGGAAAACATAGAAACCATTGGCCATGAAATGCAAAAACAAGAGGTGGCTTCTCATCCTCTATGCATGTGTGTATTCTGGATTCAGATACAGAATACACACATCTCTCATGCGTACCTGTGTGAATTCTCACCTTCTCCTTTACATGAAAGCCGTGTCTTGGAAAAGGTCAGACCCAGGGGGGGCCTCCTCCAATAGGCTAAGCTGCAACACTCAGCAAGAGAGAGGCACCGCTGTCAACTGGCATGTGCTGACCCCACTGGAGCCAGAGCAGCAAGCAGAGAGGAATTGGGAATTGCGGCTCCATCTCCCCCATGACAGGCATGTCTCTTGCCTGAGCAATGCCCAGACGTTTTGCAGGAAGCCTGTGGGAAGAGGGAGCATGGGTAAACAACCAGTTGATATTCAGCATCTGATATGGACTCAAGTTGGAGCAAGCTTTGGGATGGAATTTGGAGAACTTGGGCAAGTTCAAGTTTGCTGATTCGCACATCTCTACTCCAGTGTAAAGCACTCCCTCCTGAGAACTAGGAACTGTCAAGTCTTCATTACAAAGTTTCATGTCATTGGCTTCGTTGTTGTTTAATGTTTGCATGTGTGAGTGAGGCTTGTGTTATCTAAGACAGCATTTTGATGTACGCTTACTGAAGGGTAGGGTGGCCAGATGCTCAAGTCAACAGGACTCCTGCATAGTTGTGTAGAGGAGGAATTTCAGCAGGTATAGCTGGCATGTAAGATCCCCAAAATTACCTCTTCTACACAACTATTAAAGGTAGGGGAACCCTGTCTTCTTTTGTGTCTCGTCACCTACTAGAGGGTAAGCTCATCATGGGTTATTTAATCCACAGTGAGGCTGTGGTGCATGTAAGGCATGTAGGGCTGCCATTTTGAATAGGCAACCCCCAGGTGTTGTCGTGTCATACAAACTCCGCAAGACCATACAAACTCCTTTAAGGTTATGCGATTATTTAGCCTTCACATTATTATTTATTACATTTATATACCGCCCCATAGCTGAAGCTCTCTGGGCAGTTTACATAACCCACACTTGCCGGGTTTGCACAATATGACAACCCCTGAGCATATTCAAAATGGCGGCCGTGGGCACCGCAGCTCATCATGGGTTAAATAACCCATGGTTAGCTGCAACATGTTGTCCAAACCCTGTCATTAGGACCTATTGTTGAACTCAGTAGAACCTATGTAAATTTACCCACGCAGTAACACTTCACTGGAGGCACACTGTTATTTCACTTTGTCTCATAGTTTCTTTAGCTGAAAATGTTCAATAAATTTTAAAATTCACTTCCAGCTATGATTGCCATATTTTGTTCTTGCTTTTCCAGATGAGGATCCTGACAACCACAAGCATCCCAGTAAGATTAAGATTACTCTCTCTTTTTCTAACGAGTTCGATTAAAAATTAGAAGTTAATGAAGTGAAATCTTGAAAATGTTTATCTTTGAATCTATATAAATTTGTATTTTGAAATATGCTATATTAGGCAGAGTCATTATTTTCCTTTTGAGTATAAAGATTCTATATAATATATGATGTGATTATATTATACATTTGTAGGTCAAAGGATGCATAAGAAATATGATGTACTTCATGAAATCAAACACACAAAATTTCCTTAACCACTATATCTTCGAATTGTGATTAGTGGTATTTGAGATGATTGCACTAGTTAATTTCAATTTTGAAATTATATATAATGTTAGGAAAACGCATAGACCATATTTCTAATTTGAAGGCTTCCCACTGAGGATTGATTGCATTCTGATGCGGTTTAGGAAAATCTATTGCTTGCTTTTTTAAAAAAATCATGTAGTTCAATAAAAAAAAACATTTTCTAGCAAAGTATTAACAGACCATCGTGATTCTGGACAGAAGAAAGTCAAGAAGAATTGATTGGTTAGGATTTGGCAGAGTGCAGTTTTATTTATGTATTTATTGAGATTGCAATCCTATACACTAGCCTTCCCAAACCTGATGCTATCTAGATGTGTCAGACCACAATTCCCATCATCCCCAGCCATACACAGTGGTTAGCTGGATTCCATGGGACTTATTTTATTTATTTATTTATTTATTTATTTATTTATTACATTTCTATACCACCCCATAGTCCAAGCTCTCTGGGCGGTTTTCATAAGGTTATTTCTGAACAGGCATGAATATATTGTGCTGTTAAAGTATTTATACCCTACATAGCATTCAAGGCAAATCCAAATTACAACTATTATTCATAATAGTTTTTACAATAATATCCAAATTACAGTAAAGCAAATGTAATTAAATCATCAAAACCAGCAAGAGATTTCGAGCATCTAGCTGAGAGCTTCGGAGCGGGAGGGGAGAGGCTGTGCAGCACATAAGCTGTGTAAAGGAGAGTCTCCTCCCCTCCCCACCCCCAGATGCGCCCCCTTTCTGCTTTCTCCATGCTCCATTCCCAAATGCGGAGAAGGAGCCAGCACGGAGAAAACCACATGACCCACAAGGTGGCGGGGGGTGAGTGGTTTCTAGGAACCGAGGTCAGAGTGCTGGTTCCAACCTTGATTCCCAGAAACCAAAAAATCCTATGGCTGTTCTAAACAATGTATTGTGGCCATAGGATTGCTCCCTAAATTGCAGAAAATACTACTACTACTATTACTATTACTACTACTACTACTATTTTTTAAAAAAACTAGTAACAGATAGCAGCAACTGAAGAACAATAAAAGAGTAGCAGATCAGCCAATTAAAAGCCTGGGTATAGAAAACTGATTTGATTTGGCACCTAAGACATAACACTGTTGGCATTGCACAAATTAACTAGGGTAGGCATTCTACAAGGGTAGCACCATCATAGAAAAAGCCCTTTCCCTGATGTTCATCCATCTCACTTCTGAGGGTGGAGGCCCTTGGAGCAGAGCCTCTTAACAGTTAGGCAAATTCAAGAAGGAGAAATCGGTCCTTCAAGTTCCCTGGTACAAATTCATTTAGGGTTTTATAAATTGTAACCAGCACTTTAAATTGAAACCAGCTCTTTAAATTCTGTCCAGAAACAAACTGGATGCTGCTGGATCTTTCAGCACTGATGAAATGTGCTCTCAGTAGCAAGTCCCCATTAACAGTTTGTTTGTAGTATTTGCAACCTGTTGAAGCTTCCTGACAGTCTTCAAAGGTAGTCCCCATGTACAGTGGATTACTGTAATCTAACTTGGACAATGGGGCACTATTGAGTGGGTTTGATGAAAGTGCTTTCAGAGTAGGAAAATGCTTTCCTCAAATCTTACTGTGGCCTAATATTAAAAAATAGTATTAGGCTGCAGTATTGTGGGCGGGGATGGGGATGGAGATGGAGAAGTCGTACAATCCTGTGGATCCTGGCTTCACCATGCTCCTCCCCACCCAGTGGAATATCCCTTTCTTTTATCCCTCTGAGGTCTTCCAGGGTCACTTTGTGACCTCAAGAGCAGCCACTGCAGTGCTTTCCATGGTGGCTGCAAGGGGGAGGAGAAACGGCCCAATGTCAGATTCCCCTCAGGAGATGAAACCTGACATATTCTATGGTCCCTGGGACACTCTGTTATTTTAAAATAGATTGAGTTGTACGGCTACATTTCCTTTTTACCAAAAGAGTGAGAAACCGCAGACACCCGTGAAATTATGCAAATTGTTATTCTTGCATTATGCCCTATAGTGTCAGGACCATTGTCATTACCACACTTTTAACTGAGAAAGCTCACCTTTGTGTCATCTATTAATTTGCCATAGACTTTTTTCGATGGCTACAGTGAAGACTGCAGTGCACATTCCATTTCAGAAAACAGTTTGTATTAGGCTGACCAGATAAAATCCAGGTCAGGGCTCATGTAACTTTAACAGTGGGGAACTTTACATCAACCCCTCTGTCATGGTCAGATCACCACCTGCTGAGGTTTAGACTTACAGTGGCTTTTCCCCTCTGCAAGGGTGGGGGACCCATTAAGATGGTCCGCCCCCGGAGGCTAATGGATCCAGATGGTTTCCAGAGGGCTCTGGGGAGTTTTCCGGCTGATAGGGCTTGCTCTCCTGTCGAAACCCTGGTTGATCTGTGGAATGCAGAAATGACCCGGGCAGTTGACACGATTGCTCCTGAGCGCCCTCTCCTGTGTAGAGCTCGAACGGCTCCGTGGTATACCCCAGAGCTGAGAGTGATGAAACAAAACAGGAGACGGCTTGAGGGCAGATGGAGACGAACTCCTGATAGATGCAATCAAACACTGGTAAGTGCTTATGGTACGCTGTATTCAGGGGCAGTGAGGGCAGCAAAAAAACAATACTTTGCTGCCACTATTCAATCATCAACCTGCCGCCCAGCGGAGCTTTTCAGAGTTGTCCGGGGGCTTTTACATGCTGGCCCCAAGGACATGGTAGAACCATCTAAGGCCCGCTGTAATACATTTGCTGGGCACTTCCAGAATAAAATCTCTGGCATCCGTCAGGACTTAGACTCCAGTGTTATAGCAGATGAATCTAGTGAGGTATCCAGAGCACAGGCTTGTCCTGTTTTCTTGGATGAGTTTCAGTTGGTGCAGCTCGAGGATGTTGACAAGGTGCTTGGACAGGTTCGTGCAACCACTTCCATATTGGATCCTTGCCCCTCTTGGCTAATAAAAGCTAGCAGGGATGGAACAACTGGCTGGGCCAGGGAAGTGATTAATGCCTCTTTGCAAGAGGAAGTGGTCCCAGGCCTCCTGAAAGAGGCGGCAGTGAGACCACTCCTAAAGAAATCTTCCCTGGACCCTGAAAATCTTAATAACTACAGGCCAGTAGCAAATGTTCCATTCCTGGGCAAGGTCCTGGAGTGGGTGGTTGCGAGCCAGCTCCAGGCACTCTTGGATGAGACTGATTATCTGGATCCATTTCAGTCGGGTTTCAGGCCTGGTTTGGGTACGGAAACAGCCTTGGTCGCCCTGTATGATGACCTATGTCGGGAGAAAGACAGGGGGAGTGTGACTCTGTTGATTCTCCTTGATCTCTCAGCGGCTTTCGATACCATCGACCATGGTATCCTTCTGGGACGACTGGTTGAGTTGGGAGTGGGAGGCACTGCATTGCAGTGGTTCCGCTCCTACTTGGTGGGTCGGCTCCAGAAGGTGGTGCTTGGGGAACATTGCTCGGCCCCGTGGATTCTCCAGTATGGGGTTCCGCAGGGGTCAGTTTTGTCCCCCATGCTGTTCAATATCTACATGAAACCGTTGAGTGCAGTCATCCGGAGTTTTGGAGTGCGTTGTCATCAGTACACTGATGACACGCAGCTCTATTTCTCCTTTTCATCTTCATCAGGTGAGGCTGTGTATGTGCTGAACCAGTGCCTGGCTGCGACAATGGACTGGATGAGGGCTAATAAACTGAAACTCAATCCAGACAAGACTGAGACGCTGTTGGTGGGTGGTTCCGCCTACCGGATGGAGGGTGTTCAACCTGTTCTGGATGGGGTTGCACTCCCCTTGAAGGAGCGGGTTCGTAGCTTGGGGGTTCTCCTAGAACCATCTCTGTCACTTGAGGCGCAGGTGGCCTCAGTGGCACGGAGTGCCTTCTACCAACTTCGGTTGGTGGCCCAGCTACGTCCCTATCTGGACAGGGATAACCTGGCTTCAGTTGTCCATGCTCTGGTAACCTCCAAGTTAGATTACTGCAATGCACTCTACGTGGGGCTGCCTTTGAAGGTGGTTCGGAAGCTGCAGCTTGTGCAAAATGCAGCGGCCAGATTGATAACTGGAACCAGTAGGTTCGGACATATAAGACCTACTCTGGCCCGCTTGCATTGGCTGCCTGTATGTTTCCGAGCCCGGTTCAAGGTGCTGGTTTTAACCTATAAAGCCTTACACGGCTTGGGACCACAATACCTGATGGAATGCCTTTCCCGACATGAACCTACCCGAACACTACGTTCAACATCTAAGGCCCTCCTCCGAGTGCCTCCTCCGAGGGAAGCTCGGAGGTCGGCAACAAGAGAGAGGGCCTTCTCTGTGGTGGCTCCCCAATTGTGGAACGATCTCCCCGACGAGGCCCGCCTGGCACCAACATTGTTATCTTTTCGGCGCCAGGTCAAGACTTTCCTCTTCTCTCAGGCATTTGGCAATATCTGAGGAGCCTGGGTTTGTTTTGTTTTGTTTTTGTAGTTTTTTGAAGTGTTGAAGTGGTTTTTAAATGTACAGATTGTGTGTATGTTGTATGTTTTTGTTGTTTTAATTTTTGTATATTGTTTTTAATTGTTTTTAATCCTATGTAAACCGCCCAGAGAGCTTCGGCTATGGGGCGGTATACAAATGTAATAAATAAATAAATAAATAAATAAATAAAATCCAGGTCAGGGCTCATGTAACTTTAACAGTTGTAGAGAAAAGGGAATTTCAGCCAGTGTCATTTGTATGCAATTAGTTCCTGGTGAAATTCCCTCTTCATCACAACAGTTAAAGTTGCAGGGGCCCTGCCTTCTTTTGTATATAGTCACTCTAGTATAGTGTATGCACCTTTAACTGTTGTGATGAAGAGGGAATATCACCAGGAACTAATTGCGTACAAATGACACTGGCTGAAATTCCCTTTTCTCTACAACTGTTAAAGTTACATGAGCCCTGACCTGGATTTTATCTGGTCACCCTATTTTGTATACTCTGGCTCAGAAAATACATTTAAGTCCTCACAAATTGTTGGGGCTATGCTGTTAATCTTGTTAGAAGTTAATAGGCATGCAAAGAAAAAGGTTGTTGCTGAGATGCTGCAGGACATTGCACTATATTTATATGGAAACAATTAGAGATGCAGAATCCTTACATTTATTATTACTATTATTATTAATAATTATTATTAATTTGTTTCTATACCACCCCATAGCCGAAGCTACTGTCAGGTCTGACCCAAGGCTTAAGCAAAATAGTAAATCGTGCCCCCCCCCCCACAAACGCAAGGTGCATAGTACTCAAGGTTGAGTTATTTTGGCATCTGAAGCATCATTCCCTCAGAGTAAAACTACAACACTAATAAATTAAAAATAAATAATTAACCATTTACTTTCACAATGAGGTACCTGAGGCCTCATTCTCTGTAATGTGAGAACCTGCCCTGCCAGGGTTTATTTTAAGGGAATCTAGCTTGCTGGTTAGTGATTACTGTATTTCATGCCTAACAGCTCTTACTGGCACAACAGTGGGTAATAAAGTCAATTTATTAGGATAATTTATCTAGCCTCCTCTTGATGAGGAGAGACCATCATCTTCTGATTGCATTCCCCAGATGATCAAATTACTTGAACCTTGTTCTTATTTAAAAACATTTTTTCCCATGTCTGGCCTGTCTCTTCCTCACAATGGAACTGCAACCGTTTCTCTCTTATCATGGTTAGATCTCATTATAATCACCACAGGCTACAAACAGAACTTGAAGCTCTGGGAATACATTCAAACAGCCATAGTTGTTACCTTCTAAATTTGATTTAGAATTGTCATAACTTTTCAAATTGCTCTATTCAAATTGCAGAGCACAGAGTAATTTCTCTTTATGTAGTACAACACACACAGATGTGAAATAAATTTATAGCTTGATTGAGCCTGCCACTGTCGTGATTGGTTTGGCCCTAATCGTACCTCACAGGACCACTAAAAGGCTAAACAAATGCTCTGAACTCCTTGGATGAAGTAATGAGTCCATCTGTACTAAATTATAAAACTCATATACTAAATTATTAAAAAACCTCCATATCTATATGTCAATGGCATAATATTTAGCATTCTATAAATATGATGTTCCTTCCAAAATGTAAACTCTAGGAAACTCAAGTTTTATAGCAGTTGATATTTTGCCTGCCATTATTGCTTGAATTCTTCCTCTTTATATAAATCAATTTCATAAGAAGACTTCAGACATCAATTATAGATAAAGGTTATTTCCTTGCAAGCCAGCAGAGAGCTTGATTCTGCCAACATTTCTTTTTCATCAGGACAGTTCCTGGATCACTGGATGTGATTACCTTAGTCAACTCAAGCGTGTTGTTGCTGTGACGGAAAGAACCATCATCATATGGGATTATAAATCACAAGGGTCCGCCCTGGTATGAGATGGAGTTATGCTAATGTATTTTTAAAACAAGAAAAACTCCAAAGCAAATTTCTGGCATTGTGCTGCACTTTAGTTCCACAGAATTATACTGTATTCTTGTTAGTAGAAAAGAAGCAGATAAAGAAGCTGGTCATAGCATGGGTGGTTCCAGACAGAGTTTTTATTGAGCAGTTGCCCTGTCTCATTCATGGAATTATAGAGGGTCCAGACACCATCAGCATCCATTTGTAGCCCTCCTGTGTTTTCCCATCGCTTCCTCCATCTTTCTTCTTACTTAGGAGGGAAAGATGGAATAGCTGCACAGTACATTTGATTGGGAACGCTAAGAGCCCTCCATTTTGAAGCACCCTATGAATATCTAAAAAAATTCATGCTAAAGGATTATTACTAGTAAGCAGTGATATGGAGACCGGTCTCAGTTCCCATGTGCAGCAAATATCCAGTTCAATGGTAAAGGCATATAAACTTAGGGAACCTAGTTGCGGTTTAAGTTAGGGGAAATGTAGACATGATGTGGAAGTTCTGTCACTGGGTCTTCTGCTGGCTTTGGGCTAGGGGGATATTCAAAGTAGCTACAGGGGCCTGATTTGGATTGTGGCTACAACAATGGAGGAGGGATTAACCCCTTTTCACTGCACCATTTCACTGACGTAGTGGGCTTCCCAAGGCTGCTCTTAGACACAGATGTCACCCCTCTGTCACTAATAGCAGCTTCAATGTGTGTGTGTGTGTGGGGGGGGAGAGAGAGAGAGAGAGATTTAAGCTAAAGAAATATCAAAGATGGGAAAGGTCAAATTTCCCTCCCACAGTCTTGATTCAAATACCCCAATCTCACCCTATGGCTGGTTTTATCAAAAGAAAAAAGATGTCAGGAAATCTATTGCTAGATCTCTGTATTATGTCTACCTTGGTCCTTATATAAAACATGTAGTAAAAATACTATATGGATTTAACAACTGCCTGGACATTTTCATTGGTTGGCAGTAAAATATTAACACATGTAGTAATACAAAGGCATTTGAAAGGTACCCTTACACCAGTGTACAGAACTTCTTTCAACCTGAGGGCTGAATTCCATTTTGGAAAAGCTCTCGAGGGGTGAGTGGGACCAAGGGCAAAAGGGGCATGGCCAAAATTACCCCCAAAAAATTTAACAGCATGCTTTAGCTTAAACTTCTTGCTGCCAATAGCTAAGCCGTAGAAGAGGCATTTCAATTTTTTTAGAATCCAGACCTGGCCTCATCACAAATAAATGATTTGACATTTGGAACTCAGACCCCACCTCTTCTAGGTTCTCAGTTTCTTAGCCAAGTTACATGTCTATGAACCTCATAAGTTTGCCTTCTGTGAAATGAACAGAGGAGCAGAAAACTGTACTCAAAAGAGTTGGGTTTTTTTTGTTTTTTTTTGGAGCTCAGACCACATCTCTGCCTTGTACTTAGAATCTTGGACAAGTTATTTTCTTTTAGCCTCACCAGTTTACGTTCTGGGAAACTGATGTTTTCTGACTGATGGCACTCTCCATGGCAGCCATTTATGAAGGAGCCGCTCCACAACAGCCATTTTCTGAGGATACCCACAACACACACAATTCCAAATGAGCCCACGAAATTAGATGATTTCAGGCTATCAATGCCTACTAGTCATGATGGCTATATATTACCAATGGGATTAGAGGCAGTATGCTTCTGTGTACCACTTGTTGGGGAACACAAGTGGGAGGGTGCTATGGCTTTCATGTTCTGCTGTGGTCTCCCAGTAGATATCTGGTTGTTCGCTATGGGAGCAGAATGCTCGAGGAGGCAGGCCTTTGGTCTGATGCAGCACAGCTCTTCTTACGTTTTTACCACAGTTTCTCCCAAAGAATCCTAGGAACTATATTTTGGTGAGGGTGCTGAGAATACTCCCTTACAGATCCCTGGTGCCCCCTTCACCTGGGGTTCTGTTACCAGAATTCTCAAGGGATTGGGAATGACTATTAAGCCAGTTTATTTTTGGAGTAGATATAATTTAAGGGTTGAATTTGAAACCAGGGCTCTACCAATGAATGGTCTTCCAACATTTTCTGAATAACATTTTTATATTTGAAACCAGGTGATGTTTTCAGTACATTAATAGAATCAATGCCAAAGCATTTATCTAATACATTATTTGTTTTGTAGGATAATTGTTTTATCATCAAACCCATGGAACATTGTCTCATCTGCGTTTGTGTAGTTCCTCGACCAGCGGAGCTGCTTGTGAAGGATGACATCTTAATGGGGGATGATGGGGGATATGTAAATTTATTTACAATGACCAGCGATGACTTTGGTCTAAAACAATCTAAATCTAAAAAGAAAGCACAAATTATGGTTATAGATTCTAGGAAATTCAAAAAGTAAGTCCAGATGCTTTGGGAATTCTCATTACTGAGACATAGAATTCTAGTTTGAATTAGATCCTGTGATGAAAAGTAAATACACTGCCTAATATAAAGAGGCAATACATTTTGCATAGAGCAACGAGCTAGAATTTCAAAGATACCACTGAGATAGAGCCAAATAGCGAAGATGTTTTAGAAGCTGCAACCCAAGAACTTACGGAAAGGCCAATAAAAACAAGTGCTCTTCAGAGCTTTCCTGATGACCTGAAAGCTTTTTTCACAGGTACGGGGTCACCACTGAGAAAGAGACCCTCTCTTTGGTACTCACCAGCCTCACTACTCATGGCAGTGAGCAAGTGAGAATGGCCTCTCCTGATGACCTCAGAGTGTGGGCAAACTAATATAGGAAAAGGCAGACCTTCCTGTAACTTAGGCCCAAACCATTACAGGCCTTAAATGTTAAATCCAGTCCTTAAACTGGGCTTGAAAACACACTGGCAGCTAGTACAGCTGGCACAGTTTTGGTGTCACATAAGCAGGCTAGATGTCCATATTCGGCACCAGCTGAAATTTCCAAACTGTCTTTAAAGGCAGCCCCATGTACAGCACATTGTACACTAGTCCAGTCTGGATGTCACCAGAGCATGAACAACTGAAGCCAGATCCTCCCTCTCCAGATTTGAGTTACAACTGGCATACCAGCATGAGCTGGTAAAAGTCCCCCTGGCCATTGCTGCCACCTGAGATTCCCCAGTTAGCCTGAATCCAGGATTCCTCTCATGATCAGGGTAGACTGTTGCCTAAGAGAGGTAGGATGTAAGTCTGGCAGGTGAAGAACTTAAATTTGGAAGTTTGGAAGAACTGTATATCTTAAATTTATCTGGTCAACAGGATTATGGAGATTTTCATAATTGGAGATTTTCTCCTCATTCTTGCCAGAATGTTAAGTAAGGCCAAGCTCATTTTCTGTTAACATAGATGTGGCTTTTAAATAATATTTTTTTTCCTTACCGTCCCCAGTATTAAACGCAAGCTGCACAATGACTGGGTTGTAAAAGTAAAATACGTTCCAGCCTTGAATTGTTTTGGATCCTGCTCTTTGGACAGTGTTCATTCTTTGGTTTTGGATGACCTAAAAAGACTAGAAGACAACATGTAAGTTATTACTGAAAATATGATGCTCATAAAGATAATCATACTTATGGGTTGATTCCATTTGAAAATGCTGTGGGAATGCTCATTTATGTCATCTGTGTTTTATTATTATGAGACAAATGGCAGTTAATTGAACATCCCATTCAAAATTAATTATCCAAAGCCATTTTACACAACTGACTCTTACAAACTAACCTTTATAGAACATACTGTATCCAATAATAATTATTTCTTTCTTGTAAGGGATAGGGAACCTAAATCCTATGGGCTGGATTTTGGCCACATCAGATTCATCCACCAGTTTCCTGCAGGATTATCAGAGTCTCTGGTTTCTGCTAAGGCAGCATGCAAAATCTGTGGGGCTGGCAGAGCTCTCCCACATGATTCTTTATTGCAGGGCCATTGGCATTTGGGTGAAAGGAGCCAGGCAGAAGATGGTTGAAGGAGCAGGATGCATTTTGCTGTCCTTGGCATTTCCGTATTACTACTGCTGGTCAGCATAGGTAGCAGGCTTGCTGTACAATAGGATGCAGACAAGCAGGAGGGGGTTCAGAGGAGGGCAACGAGGATGATCAGGGGTCTGGAGACAAAGCCCTATGAGAGAGACTGAAAGAACTGGGCATGTTTAGCCTTGAGAAGAGAAGACTGAGGGGAGCACTCTTCAAGTCCTTGAAAGGTTGCCACACAGAAGAGGGCCAGGATCTCTTCTCGATCATCCCAGAGAACAATGGTCTCAAGGTACAGGAAGCCAAATTCCAGCTGGACATCAGGAAAAACTTCCTGACTGTTAGAGCAGTATGACAATGGAACCAATTACCTAGGGAGGTCATGGGCTCTCCCACACTAGAGACATTCAAGATGCAGCTGAACAACCATCTGTCAGGTATGCTTTAAGGTGTGGATCCCTGTATTGAGCAGAGAGTTGGACTCAATGGCCTTATAGGCCCCTTCCAACCATACTATTCTATGATTGTATGACTTGATAGGACACCTAAATAGTGGAAAGGACCCCCCCCCCCCCGGTCTTTTCTCCAAGCAAGAAAGAGCAGAACTTAGATAAACATTTTTCACAACCCTGTTGCTTTTCTGCTTAGATTCTTCTGTTGAACCTCAGCAAGGGTAGAGTAGTCTAACCTTCAATGACCTCTCCTGCAAAATCATACACATTTTATTAAGGTGGCCATACCTTTGATACAATTTGAAGCTCTGATTCAAAGGGTTCTGTTGCAGTCTCAAATTCTCAAGGCAGTTTCGCAACAGACTTAATGTATAGCAAAGGATACAAACTGGAATCACTGGTGTTTATATCCCTATTGGAATGAAATGTTTGATTGTAATTGCAGACCTGTCCGGGATTTTTCTGTACCAAGAGGAGTTAATGCTTTCACATATTGTGGAAAAGCCAACATCGTCGTTACTGGGGGTAAGTAAAATGCATTCAATCCAATAAGTAAGACCCTTTCCACACTATAAGGGTGGAGAGGGCGGGGAGCTGGCGAACCTGGAAATAAATGCGACAGCCCGGGCTTCTCCCGGGCCGTCGCAACTCGCAGTGGCCATTGTTTTTTGAATGGAGAAGAGCACACGTGCGCTCATGAGCAAAAGGTGAGTCCTTTTAAATAATAAACCCCCACGGGGCCCCACCCCCTCCCTGCCCTCCCGGGGGTGGGGAAACTGCTGCCTCCCCTCTCCTGATGGCCTCGGAGCCGTGCAGTGTGGCTCCGAGGCCATCGGTGCAGCCGCGCTTACTCATGAGTAAGCGCGGTTGCACCGGGGTGGCCAGCCACATTTTTCCGTGGTCCCGGGAAGTTCCTGGGACCATGGAAGAATTGGGATTTTTCTGGTTCCTTAGAACCAAGAGAAATCCCGTGCCCCCACCCCCGGTACTTGCTGTGCATCATGCGGACTCACAGCGAGCAGCTGGGGTCCATCCCAGTCATTTTGCCTGGGATGGAAAGGGCCTAAGTCTTCATGATTATTCTCAAAATTTCTTGATTGCAAAATTGATTCCTTTAGTGTAGGTAATCATTCCTGTTTGTAAGACAATCTGAATTGGTATAATATACATGTGAGTTCAAGTAGGCTCCAGTGTTGGGGCCAAACTAGATTATATGTGGGAGATCTAGGATCTGTCTCCCATCTCAGAGGTAATGCTTGAGTCAACACCTAGAGTGTTATCACAAGGGGGAGGAATCGCATTTGCTTACCATTGCTTCTTCACCCTTGCGTTTGTCCCTCATTACTTCCTCTTTTGAAAGAGGATGTAAACAACATGCACATAGCTCATTCAGTTGGCTATTCTGATCACGCTGCTTCTCCTGCACACAGCAGAAGATAGCTGCAACTTCTGTCTTTAAAAATAAGTCAGAATTACTAGGGTGTTTTTTTGTGGTGCAAAGAATGCTAGAAGGAGCAGGTGGCATGTGGGAGGAAGACAATGCCGTGAGAGGAACCTGTGAAAACCTGTGAATGCCCAGTAATTCCTCCTGGTCTTTGCTGCCTCCTGGTCTTTGCTGCTGCCACCACCACCACCACCCTCAAGAGGATTTCAGCCTGGCAGACTGCCACTCCCTGCAGGACCAGGCCCCCAGGTACTGAGCCAGCTGCTGTGGACAATTACATCTGTCCCCCTCCCTTCCTGGGAGGGATATTTAGGCTGCTGGCTGAGGGGGCCTGGGAAAGCCATCAACCTGCAGGAGAGGGAGGCCTGCTGCCAGGGGAGGAGAGGAGTGTGCCTGCCTGCCTGCTGGCTTTTTGTTTTTGTCTTTGGGTGTTTTGTTGTTGTTGTTGTTGTTGTTGTTTTCCCCCCCTTTCCCCAGGCTTGAGCGATGTGCCTGGGAGGGAGGATACAGGACCTGGTGGGGGGATCTGAGGGGAGCACAGTCAGGGTAGTGATGGGTAGAGGGAGATATGGCGTTGTGAGGAGGACTTGCCAGGTTAGGGGAACAAGGCCCAGACGGTTAATGGCTGTGCCTTGTTCCGGTCCCCCTCACACCTACAGGCTTGTTGGTTGCCTTATCAGCCAGCCCTCAGGCCTCCGGGTGCTGCTTTTAAATGCCAGATCAGTGCATAATAAGATCTCCCTCATCCACAACTTAATTGTGGATGAGGCAGCCGATCTGGCATGTATAACCGAGACCTGGGTGGGAGAGCAGGGAGGAGTTAGTCTCTCCCAGTTATGCCCACCGGGGTACTTGGTTCAGCATCAGGGTAGACTTGAGGGCCGGGGAGGGGGGGTTGCTGTGGTCTATAGGAATTCCATCCCCCTCTGCAGGCTCCCTGTCCATGTGACTACTGGTCTGGAGTGTTTGCACCTTGTGTTGACAAGGTGCTTGGACAGGTTCGTGCAACCACTTCCATATTGGATCCTTGCCCCTCTTGGCTAATAAAAGCTAGCAGGGATGGAACAACTGGCTGGGCCAGGGAAGTGATTAATGCCTCTTTGCAAGAGGAAGTGGTCCCAGGCCTCCTGAAAGAGGCAGCAGTGAGACCACTCCTCCCTCCCGTGTATTGCTGTCCTTGCGCTATATCAGACCATCCCATTTTTTGTTGTGTGTATTGCTGACAAAAGAGGAGGGCGAGGCAGTTCTCTGCTCAGCTTCTCAACCATAAAGGGGGGAGGGAGAGAGGGCACCCAAACACCCCATGGAGAGGGCAAGCGAGGCCACCACCGACCGTGCTTGGGACTTGGTCCCATTCAACTCTATGGTTCATACTCCTGAGTAGGCATGTCTAGGTTTCCTGACCAGAGCGATGTCGGCTTCTCCTTGCCATGCGAACATTGTCCACAGACTTCTCCAAAAACTAATTGTAACACTTTCTCTTCACTTATCTTGTTTAATATGATCTTAGGGAAAAGCATAGTGTGTTGTTTATTTATTTATTTTATTTATTTATTACATTTGTATACCGCCCCATAGCTGAAGCTCTCTGGGCAGTTTACATAGGATTAAAACAATTAAAAACAATATACAAAAATTAAAACAGCAAAAACATACAACAGACACACAATACACACATACATTTAAAACCGCTACAACAGCCCAAAAAAGCTACAAAAACAAAAACCCAGGCTCCTCAGATATTGCCAAATGCCTGAGAGAAGAGGAAAGTCTTGACCAAGCACCAAAAAGATAATAATGTTGGCGCCAGGCGGGCCTCATCAGGGAGATCGTTCCACAATTGGGGGGCCACCACAGAGAAGGCCCTCTCCCTTGTTGCCGACCTCCGAGCTTCCCTCAGAGTAGGCACTCGGAGGAGGGCTTTAGATGTTGAATGTAGTGTTTGGGTAGGTTCATGTCGGGAAAGGCGTTTCGTCAGATATTGTGGTCCCAAGCCATGTAAGGCTTTATAGGTTAAAACCAGCACCTTGAATCGGGCTCGGAAACATACAGGCAGCCAATGCAAGCGGGCCAGAGAAGGTCTTATATGCTCGAACCTTCTGGTCCCAGTTATCAATCTGGCCGCTGCATTTTGCACAAACTGCAGCTTCCAAACCACCTTCAAAGGCAGCCCCATGTAGAGTGCATTGCAGTAATCTAACTTGGAGGTTACCAGAGCATGGACAACTGAAGCCAGGTTATCCCTGTCCACATAGGGACGTAGCTGGGCCACCAACTGAAGTTGGTAGAAGGCACTCCGTGCCACTGAGGCCACCTGAGCCTCAAGTGACAGAGATGGTTCTAGGAGAACCCCCAAGCTACGAACCCGCTCCTTCAAGGGGAGTGCAACTCCATCCAGAACAGGTTGAAGACCCTCCATCCGGTCAGCAGAACCACCCACTAACAACGTCTCAGTCTTGTCTGGATTGAGTTTCAGTTTATTAGCCCTCATCCAGTCCATTGTTGCAGCCAGGCACTGGTTCAGCACATCCACAGCCTCACCTGCTGAAGATGAGAAGGAGAAATAGAGTTGTGTGTCATCAGCGTTCTGATGACAACGCATTCCAATACTCCGGATGACTGCACTCAACGGTTTCATGTAGATGTTGAACAGCATGGGGGACAAGACTGACCCCTGTGGAACCCCATACTGGAGAATCCACGGGGCCGAGCAATGTTCCCCAAGCACCACCTTCTGGAGCTGACCTGCCAAGTAGGAGTGGAACCACTGCAATTTTACCGTAATTGCACAGTTTCAGTCTGCCGTACTATTGTATTTGCACAGGGAAAAGTATTTTAAAAAATTATACAAAATTAACTGCAAGGGGAAGGAGAACGTAGGGGGCGGGGTGGGAGATTTTCCTGGCATAGTAGCTATACAGGTGAAAAGATACATAAGCTGAAATAGCGCACTGATGTGAAAGTGCCCAGTGCTCCACTTGCTAAGGAAACAGAGGGAGAAACCATGGACACAAACCAGGAAAAAAAGTAGGTGTGATGGAGCCCTAGAGCAGCAGCAGCAGTAGCAACAGCAGCAGCAGCAACCTTGCCATATTCCTACTAAAGTCCAATTCAAATGTGAAGGAAAAGCAAATGGTAGGGTCTTCCTATGCTGTACTATTTCACACTGAGTTGAAGGTTGTCCTGATTGTCTGACTTTCTGTCTGCCTGAGAGATTATAGGTTTGCTGTAGAGAAACTCAGGTCATGATCCCAAGTTATCAAGATACTTAGTCAGGTGTCAACAGAACAATCGGCCTCCAGTTCTTTAGACACATCCTGTTGCCTTCACTGAACAGATGTGACAATGCAGAGAGCTTTATGCAATAAATAAATAAATAAATATCTCTAAAATTAAGCATACTTGGTTCTAGCTACAGCACTAGTCTGTGTAGCTCAGTCAGCTAACGGAACCGATTCAGTTACTGACACTTTCCTATTGATCAACATGGAGTGAGTCTGAAAAATCAACATCCCAACAATATTTTTTTATGAAAGTGCAGAGCAGTACATATTCAACATGCAACCAAAACAAGAACTTATTTAAGAAATGAGTCAGCTGTTATGAAACCGTAATAAAGTGCAGTAGAACCAATTGGATTTATTATTATTATTAATTGCTCTAGAATGCCTTTTGCTCTAATCATGCAGCTCTGACAAAGTACTGTCAAGTGCTGCCAGTGATATAATGGATTCTGCAATGTATTTGTTTTTGAAAATAGCTTTTTAAAAGCAGGGCCTTTATAACTCAATAGATCTTTGTTTGATGATGAAGAATAATCTTAAATGCCTTTTAGTCATATTGCCCAGAAGAATGATGACAACTGGGTAAGGGAAGGAGAACAGAGATTGTATTCTTTATTGCTCATCATTCATGTCAACAGACTTCTTAAAGTGATACATGCAATGAATGTTGCCGAGTTCTAGCCTCCTTTGAAGTATTTGTATTGTTGTCTACGTCAACTAGCCCAAATTCTGACTAACATCTTGAGTTCTCTGAACCAATTCTATGACACACACTGCTTCTTGACAAATGCAGGAAACCATGCCATGACTTAGGTTTTTCTGCTCACATCTACCCACACCTGATCATCAGACTCTTCTTTTGTGTTTGTTGGGCAACTGCTTCCGTGTGCTGTCAAAAAATGCTTCCAGAATCCTCCTTATCTTGGGATGACACAGATGGAAGATGCACAAGAAACAACATTGGCACTCGGACATAAAGATATAAACATTTAGCAAGTTGTCCTCCAAAACATGGCAGCTTCCTTACTCCTGGAACAGAAAAGATGTAGAAGAAAAACCTGCACTTGTTAACTAACATTGTGCCAGATCCTTTTCTTTCTTCTTCTGTTTCTATTTCTTTTGCTTCTAAAGCAATGCAGAAGATTGGGAAGAAGCAGAGACCAACAGCAGGGAGCTGTGCTAAATCCCTTCATTTGCTTTTCAAGCCTTTTGCTGTAATTGGCTCCCAAAACAAACAGCTGGGAAATGAAACACAGTACCTCAACTTACTCTTCATTAAGGCTAACACAGGCAAACCTGCTCAGTCCAAAGCCTCTGCAAGTGCTAAAGAAATAAGTGTAATGACTTGATTCAAATATTTCAGTAAATTAGCTTTCCCCTGTCTAAAATAGCTAGTCACAAGGTATATGTTGTGAGCAAGCTATATTAGGGTGATCATATGGAAAGGAGGACAGGGTTCCCGTATCTTTAACAGTTACATAGATAAGAGAATTTCAGCAGGTGTCATTTGTACGCATGCAGCACCTTGTGAAATTCCCTCATAACAATTAAACCTGCAGGAGCCCTGCCCTCTTGACAAGATACAAAAGAGGGCAGGGCTCCTGCAGCTTTAACTGTTGTGATGAAGAGGGAATTTCACCAGTCTATTTTTTCAACACAGGATCAGTTGGTCCTAGTCAGAACAAGCTGATACTGATTAGGAGTTATGAACAGAGTATGTTTCCTTAAAACCTCATGGCTTCTGCAATCACTACATAGGGAATAGAATATAGGGAGACGCTTCCTCTGCAAGAGAGAGTAGGCCTCCTATTCTGATAAAAGGAATCATGGTTGGGGAAAAGATGATCAGATCTCTATGATGTATATTGTTGTTATTTGCATTTCTGTACCGTCCCATAGCCAAAGCTGTGTGGGCAATTCACAAAGATTTAAAACCATTAAAAATACATTATATGAAGCGTAAAACCATATATAATATATATATATATATATATATATATATATATATATATCACAGAGACCTCATATATCTAATAACAATTTTAAACAGTCATGGGACAAATCCACAACCTGATTAAAAACTCATCATATGCTGCCAAATACCTGAGAGAAGAGAAAGGTCTTACCTGGCACCAAAAAGATAACTCTGTTGGCACCAGGCAGGTCTAGTTGGGAAGGTCATTCCATAATTGGGGGGCCAACTCTGACAAGGCTCTCTCCTTTGTTGCAGCCTTCTTCACCTCCCTTAGAGGAGGCGCCCGGAGGACGGCATAAGATGCTGAATGTAGTATATGGGTAGGTTCATGTTGGGAGAGGCGCTCCATCAGGTATTGTGGTCCCAAGCTGTGTATAGGTTAAAACCATCATCTTGAATTGAGCTTAGAAACATACAGGCAGCTAGTGCAAGTAGGCTAATGTACCCTAAGTATCACAGTCATCTCACAAGTCATGTTACTTAGGCTGACCAGATAAAAACCAAGTCAGGGCTCATGTAACTTTAACAGTTGTAGAGAAAAGGGAATTTCAACCAGAGTCATTTGTATGCAATTAGTTCTTGGTGATATTCCCTCTTCATCACAACAGTTAAAGTTGCAGGCACTATACTTGAGTGACCATATACAAAAGAAGGCAGGGCCCCTGGAACTTTAACAGTTGTGATGAAGAGGGAATTTCACCAGGAACTAATTGCATACAAATGACACTGGCTGAAATTCCCTTTTCTCTACAACTGTTAAAGTTACATGAGCCCTGACCTGGATTTTATCTGGTCACCCTAATGTTACTGTGACAAAGCTGTTTAACATATAGATATATCAGCAAGAATAAGGAGGAAACTTCATGGCCCAGTTAGACTATTTAGGTAGAAATTCCAATACAATACTGTAAATATCAACACAAAAACACATGTAAATAGTAATATCCCCAATCCCACAGATTAGTTTCTGACAGGCTGGTGCAGCAGGCTAAAAGCTTTTCCTACCTCCAAGATGGGGGTTGCATCTTAAAATGGCAGCTCATTGGTTAAACATAGAAATAATAATTATACAAACGGAAGTCTTTCACCACAAATTGGTAACTGATGTGAGAGCAGATCAATAAATATACTAGTATTGAATTATTAGGCAGTCATCACTTTTTGAAAAGTGCTTTCTCCCTAAATGGTCTAGTTGCAGGGGTTCTACAAACTGAAGTGACAGAGTGGATCACTGGTCAATTTCTTTCTGTAGGAGATGATAAAATTCTTCGTTTGTGGCATCCTAACATCAACACTAAGCCAGTGGGAAAGCTGATGGGACATTTATTTAGTATCACAGAGATTGTCACCAATGAAAAGGATCAGCACATTATTAGCCTTTCTACTGCAAAGGTAAACTATATTTTTTCTTCATCTTAGTAAGAACACATAATGTTACTCATGCCAGAGAACTAACTGTGAATTTTATATAGAATATTGTTTTCCATTAATAGGTTAGAGAGATAAAAAGTTACAAAATGCTCCCAATCCCCATTCACTCCAAGGTATTCTCTCTGTGCTGAATCATTCGTTCTTGTAGGATCAGGATTGTAACCCAAAAGGCAAGATGAGATATTGATACTCAGTATTAGAAAGAAATTGCCACACATTGCACATAAAGATTTCTTCAACCTTTCTCTTAGGTTCCTGAAGAGTGTTTGTTGTATTTATTATGTTCACATTATGTTCATAGCTGATTTATATGGAATGTAAGTTCCATAACAATCAGTTTTGTATTTAAGCACTAGCCTGGTAGCCATTGGCAACAAGGACTTGCATGCAGGTGAGTGCATGGAATACTATGTAGGTAAATAAAGGGGCTGCAAGCAGCATAGAAACCAAATGGTTTTCCTCTGTCAGCTCCAAGCCCATTCCTAACTTTTTTTGCAGGCTAGTTACTTTTGTGACTTTATCTATAAAGTTAGTATAAGTTAGGCTGACAATATGAAAAGAAGGACAGGGCTCATGTAACAGTTGCAGAGAAAAGGGAATTTCAGCCGGTGTCATTTGTATGCAATTAGTACCTGGTGAAACCCTCTCTTCATCACAACAATTAAAGTTGCAGGCACTATACTAGAGTGACCAGATACAAAAGAGGGCAGGGCCCCTGCAACTTTAACTGTTGTAATGAAAAGGGAATTTCACCAGGTATGAATTACATACAAATGACGCTGGCTGAAATCCCCCTTTCTCTACAACTGTTAAAGTTACATGAGCCCTGTCCTCCTTTTCATATGGTGAGTCTAGTACAAGTACTACCCAGCGATCCTTCCTTGAGTACTGGTGGAAACATAATGTGCAAATATGTAATTCATAAAATCTATCTGTATACTCTGGCAACAGCCCCAGAAACTTAAAGGACACAAGTCCTTAAGGAACTGTCTAGCCATCTAGACAAAGTGACTCTAAATATAAAATGTGATATTTGTGATTACCCTCATGACTGCAGTGTAGAATTTAAGATTTTATGTGCTCTATTTTTATAGACAAGAGGCCATGATCTGGCTCAATTTAGCCCAAACTGATTTGTCCCATTCACTGGGACCTAAACTTGATTCATTTTCTCCATATAGGATATATATGGTTCTTTGATAGCCAAATAGAAAATAACAACCAGAAGAAAGGATACTAGAGCAAAATCTTAGTAGAATATATCTATGTGGGTGTTGAACTTGACATGTAGAATTGCTAATAATTAAACTGCCCATTTAAACTACATGAAAAAGAAAAACCAAACCAACCCTCTGTTTACTATTAGCCTATAACTCCTGTATAGCCTTGGATACATTTTATTTTTTAAAATTGCAGTCCAGAAGGACTGTCAATGGTTGGTGGGCTCCAACCATTTGCTGGAACCTTTCTAGAGAATGGATGGGATACCACAACCCAGGGGATTAGAGGATCACAGTAACCCAATTTCCTGCAGATGTGTCCATTCATAAAGATGTTTCTCACTTTATTTCCCCCCCCCTCAAAATATAAGGATAGATAGCTAAATGCCAAATACACATATTCCGCTATCAAAGCGAACACGCAAGACTGCTACTTACTCTGTTGTGTTCAGTTTCTGTGCTTTAGCTCAAGTTCTTTCACATCGTTTTCCTTTATTTAGTATTCTCTAGCATGGTAAAATACACATTATTTTCCTATATTTGGACATGGTCCATCAAGATGACATGCAACTGAGATGGCTATATACACCAGTGTACTGGTCATGCGTTGAAAAAAGAGATCCAACACCATGTCCCAATAGTGTCAGCAGTTTCTGTATTCCCATTGCCCTCTTCTTGCAAGAATGATCTCTGGGCAAACATGGCCTGAGTCGATTGTATTCTTTGTTGGTAACAAGGAAAAACAAAAAACCTGGAAAGTATTACAGAGAATTAAGAAGATTAGTTAGTGGTGATGAAGGCACAATGGTGGAGAGTATTGGCTTCTTTAGTTACATTTCATTCACTGCCCACTCTGACTCTGCTCTCCTAGGACGGAATGGGAGCAGCATTCATCGTCAGATTATTGCTTGAATTAATCTGGAGTGATTAAGCTGAGAGAAATGAAATTAATTAATTTACAGTTTAAAATTAAACAAAGTAGAGAGGATGTGAGGTTGGCCATGATCCAAAGAGCTATTTTAGGTGCAGTGAGTGCTAAGGCATGGGTGCAAGGTGGGTGAACATCCAAGATGAACACAAAAAGAGAAAATAATCTCAGAATGCTATAAACAAATTTATTGGAGAAAGCCCAGCATGTTTCAACCACTTGCTTTTTATTAGGCCTTCTTCAAAGGGTTTTAACAATGTCTGCAGAAATTATTTACAACAGAATGGCTGAATTCGGACGACACAATAAGCAACTGGGGGGTGGGGAAACAGTTGTCAGTTGTATTGACTATCGTGTCATCCGAATGCTGCCATAGTCAACTCAGCGCTGATCCTTATCCACACCACAGTTGATTATTTATTACCATGTTGTATGGGGAGTACCCCCTAGATGAACAACTGTAAAGTTGATTATTACCCCACCATTGACTATTGTGTTGTCCGAATTCAGCCATTGCCTTGCTATAAACACTGGCGAGCTAAGTCATGACCAGTCAGATTTTTTCTTTGAGCAAGACTCTGCTCTCATCCTTTCCATTTCAGAAGGGGTTTGTTATGTGACATGGGGGGAGTATGGGTCAAGAAACATAAATCAAACTTGCCTTGAGCATGCATAATTACTTGTGCAGCTCTTTGGATAATGGCCATAGTTTTCAAAAGATGTGTGGGTGAGATAAAAACATAATAGCCATGCTGGATCAGATCAAGGGTCCATCAAGTCCAGCACTCTGTTCACACAGTGGCCAAACAGCTGTCAACCAGGAACCCCCAAGTAAGACATGGGTGCAACAGCACCCTACTGCCCATGTTCCCCAGCAACTGGTGTATATGATGTCTTCCATCCTTTTAATGTTACATCTTTTACTGCTTTGGGATGTATGTCAGAATGCTTAGTCTCTTCATAACTGTGAAGCTTTTACTATTCAGTGATGTTCTTCTGACTTAAGGATGTGCAGTTGCACATCTCTAAATGTGCTACAAACTTGTTGCTACCAAACCTGGTTCAACAGCTCTTCCGTTAGACAGTGGATCTAAACATTGCATGTGACATAGACTGCAATCATAAGACCAATTATTACACTACGTCACTAAACTCATTAAATAGGCTTCAGATTGTTCTGCATGTCCCATTGAAAGCAATATTATTTGTGTAAATCATGCCTACTTTGTTTTGTTGATTTCAGTGGGGCTTGGGCAAGCCCCATTGAACAATGTGCAACTTACTTTTTGGATAAATATATACTTAGGATCTGCCTATATCATGACTAACTTTAGCTAGATTTGGACACACGTGTTTACCCCCTTCAAAAGCCATTCAAAAGAGATAGGTGCACCACACATCAGATAGGATAAAAAGCAAAACACATTCATGAAGATTTATCTCTCTGCACCCAAGCCCATTAATGCTGGAGTAGCAGGAGCCCCTGTAAGCCTGAGTTTAGCTCCTTCCCATGTAAAGATCAAATCACTCCAGTATCTTTTTCCCATAAACATTGCTTTTCTATTGCATGAATTCAGTTCCATACACCCACCAGCTGGCCTCATCTATGTGTGCTGAGCTTAGGCACCTGATTCTGTGATAGATTAAATGTCTTTAGTTCTTGAGATTGTGGGCAGGACTTACCTTTATTGCTATATTACAGCTGCCAGTCATTTTAGGTGGTTGATAAATAAGAAATGCTATTATAAATATAGAATCATAGAGTTGTCATCTAGTCCAACACTCTTCTTGATCCAGGAAATCCAGCATCAAAGCATCCACCAATGGATGGCTATCCAGCTTCTGCCTGAAGATGTCCAGTGACGAAAAGTCTCCTCACCCGCAGTAATTGTTCTATTGTCCAACTGCCTCTCCTATAACTTAAACCCATTAGATCTAGTCCTGTCTCAGGGGCAGCAGGTAATGAATCTTTGCCCTTTTCTATATGATGGTACTTCAAGCATTGAAGAGGCCTATCCTGTCCCCCTCAGTCATTTCTTCTCCAGGCTAAACATACCCATGTTTCTTCATAGGGCTTGTTTTCTATATTACTGACCATTTTTGTTTCCCTCCTCTGAACTTTTACCAATTTCTCTTCATACTTTTTAAAGCACAGTACCCAGAACTTGATAAAGCACTCTAGATGAAGTCAGACAAGTGCAGAATAAAGTTGAATGAGGACTACTTGAACACTGTGGTTCTATTAATGCAGTCTTAAACTGTAGTACTTCTTTTGCAACCATATCACACTACTGACTCATGTTCAGGTTGTGGTCTATTACAATCCTGAGATCCTTTGCACATGTACTACTGCCAAGCCAGGTATCACTATACCTGTGCATTTGTTTTGTTTCTCGTGTGTGTTGAATTTCACTTTGTTAGTTTGGCTCACTTTTTCATCCTGTCAAAGTCATCTTGATTGTTCCTATCTTCTGAGCTGTTAGTTACCGCTCCCAGTTTTGTGTCATTCACAGATTTGATACAGATTCCCTCCATCTCTTAATGCAAGTATTCGATGAAAATGTTGAAAAGTACTGGCCCCCTGCAGCGCCTAACTTAAATAAACTTGAAACCTCCCTCAAGTTTGATGGAGGACCACAGATGTTTAAGTACAGTTTTCCAACCAACTGTGAATCCACTTAATGGAAGTATCATCTAGTCCACATTGAAGCAGCTTGCTAATCAAAATATCATTTTGCTGAAATCAAGCTAAATTCACAGCATTCCCACAATCAACTAAATAATCTAATCCAAAAAGGGGATAATCTTTGTCTGACAGGATTTATTTTTGACGAATCCATGTGTTTGTTTTTGTTTACTAATTACTGTTTTGTTATCAAGAAGTAAGATAGTTATAAATACGACTAGGCAGTATGAATGTATAAGTGTAGGAGTCTGGATTTTACAGACTAGAACCAAAATGTATTTTAAAAACCCAACCTCATTTGGTTTCTTCTGGTTTGATTGGATTCCAACCAAGTGACCTTTTTTCACATTGTCCAACTCTATTCATTGAAATGACATTGTGCATTAGACAGATGTTTCCCATGGTGCATTGTGCTCAGCAGGCCGCTTGTACCTGCAGAGAAGTTCTTTGTGGAGAGCAAGCAACAGAGTGCTGAGAATTTAAATAGAAAGCTGTGAAGCCTACTTGTGAATACAAATCTCCATTGGAAAAAGGCATGCTGAATATAGCCATTTTCTTTTTCCTGTAGCTCTCCAGGTGGAAGAGTGACATACATTTTGTAGTAGAAAGGAATTCAGCCCCACTAACTGGGCCATGAATTGTAAGAACAAGTGCAGCAAACTAGCCATGGTAGGAACAAATCTTACAGCAATTATGTTCTCATTTTTACAAGTAAGACTAATTGAAAATATTGCCTCAATATATGTTTGAAAAATTCCCTGGCATGCCTAGCATGTTTGGCTAGATAAAAATGAGCTGTCCTCATGGGTGAAATCAGAGTTGATAAGTTTTTGCTTTTATGCATTAATTCTGTTCAAAACAGGAGAGCAGCCTCTATCATCAGTATGAAATCAGGGCAGCTTGATCCATCCCCATGTTAAGCATTTCTTTTTTTATCCTAATGATTTGAAACAGAGAGATTTACAATGTAAGTCTATACATATTCTCTCATAAGCATATACTTAACATCTTTTAAATATATACATCTCATGTTCCAAATTATGTATTTGCATCTGATGGTGCAATCCTATGCATGTTTAGACAAGAAAAAGTCCTCCAACTTCCAGCATTCCCCAGCCGGCCATAACAGTTTAGGAATGGTGGGAGTTGTAGGACCTTTTTTCTGTCTAAGCATGCATAAGATAGCACCTTGCTACTGGCCTATAGTTATTATTAGGATTTTCAGGGTCCAAGGAAGATTTCTTCAGGAGTGGTCTCACTGCCACCTCAGTCCAGACAAGACTGAGATGCTGTTAGTGGTGGTTCTGCTAACCGGATGGAGGGTCTTCAACCTGTTCTGGATGGGGTTGCTCTCCCTTTGAAGGAGCAGGTTCGTAGCTTGGGGGTTCTCCTTGAACCATCTCTGTCATTTGAGGCTCAGGTGGCCTCAGTGGCACGGAGTGCCTTCTACCAACTTTGGTTGGTGGCCCAGCTATGCCCCTGTCTGGACAGGGATAACCTGGCTTCAGTTGTCCATGCTCTGGTAACCTCCAAGTAAGATTACTGCAATGCACTCTATGTGGGGCTGCCTTTGAAGATAATTCAGAAGCTGCAGCTTGTGCAAAACGCAGCAGCCAGATTGATAACTGGGACCAGAAGTTTCAAGCATATAAGACCTACTTTGGCCCACTTGCATTGGCTGCCTCTATTGTTCCGGGCCCGATTCAAGTTGCTGGTTTTAACCTATAAAGCCTTACATGGTTTGAGACCACAATACCTGATGGAACGCCTTTCCTGACATGAACCTACCCAAACATTACGTTCAACATCTAAGATCCTCCTCCGAGTGCCTACTCTGAGGGAAGCTCGGAGGTTGGCAACAAGGGAGAGGGCCTTCTCTGTGGTGTCCCCCCGTTGTGGAATGATGTCCCTGCCGAGGCCCACCTGGCGCCAATATTATTATCTTTTCACTGCCAGGTCAAGACTTTCCTCTTCTCTCAGGCATTTAGCAATATCTGATGAGCCTGGGTTTGTTTTGTTTTTAGGCTTATAGCTTTTTAAAGTTATTATAGTGGTTTTAAATGTGTGTGTATATTATATGTTTTTGCAGTTTCAATTTTTGTATATTGTTTTTAATTGTTTTAATCTTATGTAAACCGCCCAGAGAGCTTCACTAATAAATAAATTAGTGAAATGGCTCATTAATTACAGGAGCCTACAGGGTTTCCTCCTCTTAGCAAAACCCACAAGGTTCTAGAGCAGAAATGATAATGCTATTCTTGGGCAAACCACAGTCTCAAGCAAAGTTCTACATCAGTTAAACATAGATAACGAGATGAGGCTCACTTTGGCTGGTTTTCGCTTCAACATCCCAGCTCTGGGACATAGACATTGATAAGGATGAGAGTGGCATCAAGCATGTGCAGCAGAATATCATATGCAACCAGTTCCCTTATATTTGCTTTGGAGAGTCTAGTCTCTAATCTCAGAGGGGAAGACCTCACAACAGGGATGGTCTCCTTGTGGCCCTCCAAATGTTTTGGCCTATAACTTCCATCAGCCCTAGCCAGCTATCAATGGTGAAGGACAATAGGAACTGTAGGCCAAAACAGCTGGGGGTGGGCACAAGTTGCCCACCCCTGCTTTACAGAGAGATTCCCAGCAACTTATTCAATATGGTTGAATGCTACAGGAAGCTTCTACGGTTAATACACACCTGTTTTGACAACTCTGAATAAACCAAATGAGGGAGATTTATCTCCTTCCCCTGATAATCCCAGCGCCTTTCTCCCACTACTTGACCAAATAATAAAGTCAGTTACATATGTGAATTAATTTATATGTCTGAATTTTGATAATATTACCATGTGTAACCATAATCCTGAAGACAATTTCTCCCCAGCATGGCTGGGGCGGAAATCTCCCATTGGTGTCAATGGAAGCTCTTATTCTAAACCACATGCAGGGGCACAGATTTTGTTGGGATTGCAGCTGGGGAGGTTCAGGTTAAATTTACCTTCCCTGCATGCTCTAGCCATGATAAAAATCATCCTCATCCATTCTTAGTATTTATTTTTTTACAATGCCAGATATGATTGCTAACCATGTTATTAAAGTAACATCTGGTTTGACCATTACTAGCTCCATTAAACATAGAGTAACATTTAGATATTACATACCAGATATTACATACCAGAGTCTGGAGTAGTTCCAGCCCAGAGTTTACTCAGGTGTGTGTTGTGTGTTTGTGTCCAAGCTAGATCTGTTGGAGCAGCCTTACAAGATTGTAGTCGGTCTCACTCTATATCATAGATTGGTATAGCTGGTATTTCATCCATTCCCTAAATATCAGAGATCCAATTCAATTGGAGAAAACCATTCTGTGAGGAAATAACTCAGATTTGAAACTTGCATTCTCTAAGAATAGCTTTCAGTGTCTTCATTATTCAGCTACTCTGTAACTTTAATTTCTGCTCACATTAAGGTCTCCATAGGCTTCTAGAATTGCATAACTAGACTATGATGTTATCAAAAAACCAATGAAATACACAATAAAAAGATACTTGTGAACAATCTTCATGTAATACCCAATAATATTAAAGTGGATATACAATTTGAGCTTTAATCAGTGTTGAGATATCAGGGATTGGGAAAATATATATTTCATATTTTTTTTATAATGCCCATTTATTGTAAGCTGTTGGGAAAAGATTTTAGATAAAATTAGTGAGATGATTGGGTATGACATCCCATATAATTCAAAGAATGGGGTTTGGAGATTTTAAAAGAGATTGCCATGGAAGAAGACTTAGAGATACTTACATGTCTGTTAGCTTCAGCCACAATGTGTATATCTGCAGACTGGAAATAAGAAAATGTATATTGTTATTAGATTGCTATAGAAGAATAAGGATAAATGCTTTGCTTACTAAACCACAAATGAAATAAGGAACAAAGTTAGCCAAATAAGTTTATAGAATGTTGCATACTGTTTGTGAATCAATGGAACTTAACAACGTGCAGCCTTATGTATTTTTTTCTTATTATAGATGTATATCTTTGCAAATTGTGCATATTTACTTTACAATTGAAAAAAAACTGTTTAAAATACCTAATAATATTATTAGGTGCCATGGGGAAAGGTTGGATCAAAACGTTGTCATATATATTACATTAAAAATAATACTGATGAAGAAAATCCTTTAAAGGTCAAAACAATGTTTCTTCTCTGGTAAAGGACCCATTTCCATAATGTTGCAGAACTGTAGAGCAGAGTTTCCCTTCAGGCCACCTTACCCTTTACCACAGGCTAATGACTCTGTTGTGTTAAGTTACATAAAATTAGAGGGATGTCAGGTTCCCATCTGAATAGTAGGATGATGACATAGAGTTGAGCAAGAGAAATGTTGGCAAACTTTACAGAGACACTCTCCAGGGACCATAGGATTGCACCCTTGAATGTCTCATGGTATATTGAATATCTCCCCCAATTTAAAAATAAATCTTTAAAGCGTTTTATAACAGTAGTGACAACTGTTTTGGAGTGTGTCCTGGGCCCCAACAGTTGTCAGTACTGTTATAAACCGCTTTAAAGCACTTTATAACAGTAGTGACAACTGTTGGGGCCCGGGACACACTCCAAAACAGTTGTCACTACTGTTATAAAGCACTTTAAAGCACTTTAAAGCAGCAGTGTAGATCCGCCCCCCCCCACGCATAATCTCAAACACATAGAATGCAAGCTGTACCTAGAATTTCTATGCTTGTTCATTTATTCAGTCAGTCAGTCAGTTTTTGGTACCCTTCTTTTCCCTCCAAAGGAAGGCCAAAGAGGCTAACATCATCATGCAAAAACAAATACAATAATTCCAAAAGGCAAAATGCTTCAATAAACATATAAACATTCAGTTCCATCCTTAAGAAAACACCATTCAGATAATAAACAGTACAACATCCATAAACAGTATAAACCATCTATCAGTACTAAACCATTCATTGAAGGAATGAGGACACACACACCGAGATGTTGTTAGCAGGAAGCAAGCAGCCGCATGCAGAATCTTTTATTGTCTCTGAGCATGGCTTATATAGATCTTTAGCAATGCTGTCCACGACGACAGAAGGTTGCTGTGCATGAGGACACAGCGTGATTCTACACAGTAGAGCACACACACATTATGGCTTGTCATAGGATAATACAATAGAGCACAGAATAAGAATGCAACATCACTTCTGCTACATCATTACTGCAACAATGTTGTTGGATAGAGAAATATTTAGCTAGCTAGTAAGAACATCTTGTATGTAGCTGGAAAGAGCCGGAAAGAGTTTAGAGATAGAGAGCAGAACTAGGTGAGGCCACGTTAGGGTTTTCCCAGCAACGCTTTGTCAGCCATGTTCTTTCCTTCAATTCATAAGCAATGCCAGTTGAACTGCTAAACCACTTTTCCTCTGTTAGCTTAACTTTGGCGAAGCGCTGTCCTCCGCACCTAGTTGAATTTAATACCCAGTTTTTGTCATGATGCCAGAAAGCTGAATGGATCTGGTTGATTCTTGCCTGAGAGGATTCATGTTAAGGCTCATTGTAACTATTTTGAAGTCTGTGTTATTGTTTTCAGGATATATTCATAAAGCATTTGCTGTATCTTACTTTATAAAAACAGGGCAGCTGGGCTGTAAGCATGTTTACGTCAAACCACCACTAAAAAATTAATCCTTGATTATAACTAATGTACTGTGTATCAGTACTGTAAGATCCAATCAAGATAATTGGAACAAAGACATTTGGGACATCTGATCATGTCATCCCATCCATGTGTGTTAACAATGCATTCACAGAAATATAACTCTTAATTTCAAATGTGAGCAGTTTCCCCCCACAAAAAGAGCTGAAATTAGTATAATTTTATAATATAACTTGGATGTTAATTGTTTCTTTTAATTTCTTTTTATGTAAATAGCCCCGAGAATTTTATGGAGGTGTGATAATGTTTTTAACATATAATGATTAATAATATAGGCAAGCTAAAACGATTGGTGGGAAGGGTTGCCTATGAAGAAAGGCCTAGACAGCTGGGGATTTTTAGTATTCGATCCCCATCTAAACTTCAGGTTTATCCATTGAACTAGTAAGCAACAGACAAATGAAAGGAAATACTTCACATAAAGCAGAATTAACCTATGGAATTCATACATAATTTTGAAATAAGATATTTATTTATTTAAGATATTTTTAATAATGTATTTGTTTTTATCTGTTTTAATGGTTTATCTATTTTATGATATTTATATTTATTGTTGTTCCCTGCCTTGATCTGGATGGAGAGGCGGGTTAGAAATAAAATAAAATAAAAAACATTTATTTATTTATTTATTACATTTATTTAACACCCCATAGCCGAAGCTCTCAGAGCGGTTTACAAAGATTAAAAACATTGGACATTTAAAAACCAATATACAAAATTTAAAACCATAGAAAGCATAACAAACTACATATCATTTCAACTATCCGGGGGTCAGTTAAAAAAACTCAGCATATGCTGTTAAATGCTTGGGAGAAGAGAAAAGTCTTGACCTGGCACCGAAATGATAACAAGCCTCATTGGGGAGATCATTCCACGGTTGGGGGGGGGGCACCACTGAAAAGGCCCTCTCCCTTGTTGCCATCCTCAGAGCTTCCCTTATGGAGTATGGGCTGAATTTTTATTTTATTTATTTCATTTCTATACCGTCCAACAACTAAAGCTCTCTGTGCATTTTACAGCAGTTCTTAAGGTAGTAAAATGCAGCATAAAATTCAGCATAAAAATATAAATATACAAAATTTAAAACAAGTTAGACAACTCAAATCAGTTTCAATAGAATGCTAGACCTGTTTAGATGGCTGGCATAAGTGCCCCAGCATATGCTGTTAAATGCTTGGGAGTAGGGGATAGTCTTAACCTGGCACCGAAAAGATGACAGTGTTGGCAGGCCTGAGTTGGCAGGAGCTCATTCTACAGTCGGGTGCCCACCACTGAAAAGGCCCTCTCCCTTTTGCAGATAGGCTTTTGATTCAGTGGATGCCTCTGCTAACAGATGAGATGGGGTGGCAATTTCCATTGTTTTCTCCCACCCCAGTATGCTCCGGAGGGTTGGGGGACCCTATACAATAGTGGAGGACATGGGGGGATGCGGGTTCAAGGGAGAATCATCACAAGTCATCTCTCCTCATGTTTTAGTGTCCTCTCCTAGTTCAAACACTCTTCAACAAACAAAAGAACACCTTTGGATAAGAGCAACTACCACCACCACTCTGAATTGGTTTAATTCCGTGTAGCTGTCAGAGTCCTATAGGTGTAGAAAATCAAGTAACATACCTAATTACTACCTGTGTAACATGCAATAACTAAAGGAGCTGTGACACTCATCACAGGCTGCAATCGCTTCACTGAAGAACTGAACGGACTCTCGGTAGGAAGAACTGCATTTTCATAGTGACAATTTACAATTTTGGACTGCAGGGACTGCAATAGGAAGGCGCCCTAGCTCAGTCATAGAACGCAAGTTTTGTATGCAGAAGTCACCAGGTTCTAACCCTGCCATATCTTATCTAAGAATATGGTAATGTAAGGCTTATTACTAGAGGGGGGCCTCTAGATGGTTTATTTGCGCCTCATTGAATGCGCCCTGGCGGCAGTTGGGACAGATGAGCGGGATGCAAATCAGCCGTCCATCCAATTTATAGCCTCCGTTAATGCGCATTTTCAAAGTGTCGATTTACCACAACTTAAATTTTTTCTCCGCAGTTTGAGTGCATTATCTTAATGTAACCTATCCATTCGGATTAATGCTAATAGTGGGCGTAGTTTGGAGGGCAGGGCTGGTGGTGATGTCATGAGTGAATGACTGCCCCTTCATTGCTAGAGGAAGGGGGTTGGAAAAAGGATGTGCACTGTTCATTTTGGGTATTTGAGGTCCGCTAAGGCTTCGTATCTACTCCAGTTCCCTCCCCCCTCCCCCTTCTCTCTTGCTGGGATCCTGGCTGGAAAAAAGCAGGGAAACTTCTCTCCGTGCGAGCGAATTCCTGGCATTGAGCGGCCGTCTTGCCTGCTGTTACTTGGGAGTAAGGCACATTGAGCAGGTGGGGGGACTTGCTCCCTGGGAAGCGTGGCACAGGATCAGGGATCGGGGTTTTACAGCTACAAGCCTTGGAATGCTTACAGCGGATCCTGGCCAGGGCTACTCGGAAGTAAGCCCCGTTAGGCTCAGGGAAGGCTGTATTGGATTTTCCTATTGATGAACGGAGTGGCATTTCTTTCCCAGCGAATATGCACACCCACCAGATGCCTGTAAATGCCTTTGTTCTTGATCATCATTGTTACTAGTAACCTCATTCTGGTTTCTGACAGGACATGCTTTCATTTTGTCCCTAATTCCAGCCTCATTGAACTCCGTGGTCAGGGGTAATGAACGGCGGGAAATGCAGGTGGGCTGTACCAAAAGCCACTAGGGCGGTACTTCCCTCAACTTTTCATTGAGCTCTGATGTGAATCTACGCATATAAAAAATTGTAAAGCACATTACATGGAGCCCGTAATTCGCCTCCACGGCTCTCATCTATCGCTATTAGACGTAAAATCGAATAATGGAAAATGGGCATATTCAGAGAACCAGGCATCAATCCAAAGCCGTTTAGAGGAGCCCGAGATCACCTGATTTGGCTCATTTTTGTTTGAAACTGAAGCTTTGAGCAGTGTAGACGTGCAGGAAAAGATTGGAAGTTCAAAAAAGTTCAAAGCTCGAGCCTTAATAGCAATTAATTTCCTCCGTGCCAAACAGGCAGGGCAGCCCCTCTGCCAGCAGAATGATAGACAGCTCTGCATGGCCAGCCAGTGTGGTGTGAAGGCGGGCACCAGACACAGCTGCACAGTTAAGCTGTCAGTGCTAGTGGGGTGGGGAAAGGGAAGAGATGTAGCCAATCTGGGGTGCGAGGGAGGGGGAGGGGCCATGCCGCATGCAAATTTCAGAGGTGGGATTGACTATGCATGAGCCACATTGACATTGTTCATGAGCCCCTCTGTGGTGAGGGGACTGAGTGGCAAAAAAGCAAGAAAGGAACAGGACTCCTGGTGACGTGGGCCTTACACTAATCTATTTAAAGGATGTTTGGTAACGGGTGGTAAAGCCCCCTGACTTGGAAAGTTGCTGTCAGTCACAACATATTGTGTTAGGCTAGATAGGCTAATGGTCTGGCTTGATATCAGGCAGATTCATAGCTGATAACCTCACAGGAAGAAAAATGCAGATGGAGCACAACAATGACAAGCAGATGTACAACACATAAGTTGTCTAGAAAGGCCCTTACTCTGGCAATTTTGCATTGTCCTATATTCTAAGACGTAGTTATGATCATGTCTTTTTAAAGTAAACATGGTAAGAAGCTCTTCTCTGCCTTCTGTCCAGGATGTTGCATGTAACTCTTCTGCAGATACAAACGAGGTCAGGTCACTTGTTAGTTTGCCAGGGCAAGTTCTCTTCTTTGCCAGAACTAGAATAGTGCTGTTGCTATAAATAAAAGCACCCCTTAGGGCTTTATCACTTGTCACCTCCAAATGTTCCAAAGAAATGTCCTGGAATTTTTCAGCCGTTCTTTGTGCCTGTCCTCACGGAGTCATGCGTGCGGGCATTGTTAGATACACAGGGGTGGCATTCAAACTCCCAGCAGTGCTCGCAGCAAACAGTGTCAGAGTTACTCATATTTGAAGCCAGGGCTTGCGTAATCACTGCAACCCATGGCCAATGGGTGAGGAAAGGCATCAAGGTGGAAAGGGTGGAACTGTTTAATTACGTTGTGCCCTGCAGACATTTTGGAACTTACCTCTGCAATGGCCACTTTCTCCTCTGGTTGACAGAGGAATGGTATGCTTAACAAATATCAGACAATGGTCATAAAGTGTTATGTTTGTGTCAATTACGAACTAGTTTATGGTAAGGAGAACTATTGTGTCTTTAACAGAAAAGTATGATGTAAAACCAGGTTTCTCCTAATGTGATAACCGAATTCCAATCATTCTCGCAATAGAATTCTAAGGTTTAAAAAATTACCATTTGGAATGATTTTGTGTGTATAGCTCTACCAGGCATGATACATATACATGTATGTGTAACAGATTAGAGTCCTTTAAAATAATTCAGTGTGAGTTCCTATAATAGAAGGCTGCCTTGTAAGTCCTGCATTAAACGCCTAATTTCTAGAAAAGTTAAATAAAAGTTCCAAAGCTATAACCCTATGCATAGTTATCAAGGAGCAAAGTTGTAATCCTGTGTAAGCTCTATTGAACTCAGTGGGGCTTTCTTCTGAATAAACATGTATAGGATTGTACTGCATGTCCCATTGAAATCAGTGGGTCCCACATTTGACTAAGCAAGCATAAGAATGTGCTATAAGGAAGGATTCTATGGCATTTTCACAAGTGATGCTAAGAGCACCTTTTAGTCTGATGTAACTTGTGAATAATAATCCAATTATATTAAACAAAGGAGAGACATTTTTAAATTGAATGAGCATTCTAGTACATTACCTTTAAATGTATTTATTTTTAATGCATTAATTAAGCATTGCTTGTGAAAACAGCTGAAGCTCAATAAATTTACATTGGATCTCACAAAGGAAAAGAACCAGCTAGAGTTAAGCACATTTTAGACCATTGAGTCCAGTGGAAGTTAGTGGCTAGAGCATGCCCTTCATGCACTGGAGATCCATTTCAAATGAATATATTCCAAAGATTCCTATTTAAAGCTGATATTCAGAGGAGTGATGCCATAATCAAATTGATGCTAGTTTTATCCTTAAGAAATTGACAAATGTCATATTCTTGATTTTGCTTCTAATTTCTGTCTTGGTGCTAGAGAGGGAGTGATTTAAAAATCAATTGCTTTTAGAAATCACTGACTTTAATCAAAGTGTAATCTGTCCTCTCCTGACAAATTGTAAGAGATTCTAGGTCAATTGCATCCTGGGGGGGTGACATGCTTGAATCACACCTAAAAGAATGTTTTAGGTAATCTGATGTAATACAAGCTGTATTATTTGCCTCTGTTGGATAAATTAACGTAAAATCATACTCTACAGGGAAACAGAAAAATCATTGTCCTTCATTTTTTAAATTCAAACACATAATTGAGGTTTTTCAAAAGGTGTTGGTCACTAGCAACAGAAAATCAGGAACTATATAATTTGAGTTTACTTTCTTATATATATTATATAGATATGATGATTCATTTCAATGAAACAAGGCATAAGACAATGCAGTATCCAATGTTTATTGCCTGGGTTTTCATAGGGATTCATTAAATCCCATTTTATTGATGCTAACATTTTAAGAAACAAGGAGACAAGTTTGAAGTTTGTTTTTTAATCTTTTTGGTGTTCAGTGGGACCTTTATCTTCAAATTCAATATGTTTAGAATTTATTTTTAATATCTGGTTTCAAATATGTTGTTAAGTATAATAGAAATCCTAATGAATGGTGAAAATCCTAGCATTCACACTTCCTTCAGGTATGAAGAGATGTCTATTTACTAAATAAAGCTTTGTGGATTGCACGGTAGACCTCTTTGTTGACTCACATCTTGGCAGGAGGGCTTTGAATCACAACAGCGTGCGATGATGTTACGGCGTACATTTTGCATTATTGAACATTACAGGTGAAAGAAGAGGTAGTACAGTGCTGCTCTTTGTGATGTCAGCCATGCATGCTCTGTAATGTCTAGTTCCAACCAACATACAGAGTTCAAATTCTGCCTTATTATGTTCCATTGAGCAATCTTATTATGTACCAATGAGAGTGTCATTATTTCAACTCTCTTGGGAAGCAGGGAGCAAGGCACCAAAACATGTAGTTCATGGCAGATGTGTTAATACTAAGAAGCCATAAAGGAATTGGGCAGCCATCTGGCTATCAACATGTGCCATAAACTCTAATCAGATTAACTCCATTTTTGGCACAGAGCCCCCAAAACATTTGCAATTTAATAAATTGTGTGAATGCTCTTTGCTTTGAAGCATCTCTGCAGGCACCAGACAGCCTTTTCAAACAGAAGGGTGTTTTTAAGTCATATACTGTAATCACGGCATATCATGAAACATTCAAGAAACTACATTTGGTGAACATGTTCCACTTATATCAGAATATGTTTTTTGCCATTTGTCAAGGCATGGGAATGCTATCCGTCAATTTGTTATCCATCAGTTTGTCACTGGTGAGCCCAGTGTCTAGTGAAACTGTCTATCAAACCTTGAATGTAGCAGTGTTCGCATATACTGTGCTAAGTGAAATATTGACACTGAGGACAGACATAGATCTCTGGCAGGATCTTGTTAGTGATGATACAATAATTGTTTTGACGTGATTGATATCATTGTTGTTGTTTTGTAAAGTTTAATTGAAAAATCTATACCACTGATGAAACATGAGACTAGATCTGTATGGGTCTTCTAATGGTCTTATTGCTGCGGAATGAAAGGAACACTGCTAGGAAGTAATGGTCTGATTTTGCACAAATGGTGGGGTTAAAAAAAAAGGGCAGGATATCCACACTGACTTTTATAGGAAGGTGCAAAATAATGTTGATGTTTTGTCAGTCAAAGGCACCATCAAATCGAGGCTGTTTAGACAGATGAAAGGCCAATGAATGCCTTTTACCAGCTTAGGCTTCCTCTCCGGCTGCAACCTTATCTGCAGACGGGGGATCTGGTTTGAGTCACACACAGCCTGGTTATGTCCAGACTAGACTATTTATTTATTTGTTTATTTCATTTCATTTCTATACTGCCCAATAGCCAAAGCTTTCTGGGTGGTTCACAGAAATTAAAACCACAAGGTATAGAATAAAATATAAAATACAGAAGCTTAAAACCGCAATATAAAAGTACAACCAGAATAAAACCTAGCAGCAATGCAGAGTTTTAAAATTTGGATTTAAAATACAAATTTAAAGCATCAGAGCTAAAAGTCTAGGATGCTAAAATGCTGAAATATTGGGAAAATAAAGAGGTCTTCACCCGGCCGGGAAGGAGTACAATGTAGGTGTCAGGCAAACCTCTCTAGGAACTCATTTCACAGCCGGGGTGCCATAGCAGAAAATACCTTCTTCCTGGTAGCCACCCACTTCACTACCTTTGGTGGGGGTTCCTAAGATGATCTTAGGGTCCATGCAGGTACATATGAGAGGTTGTGATCCTTCAAATAACAGTAGTCCTACTGTAATGCACTGTACATAGGGCTTCTTTTAAGGACAGTTCAGAAGCTTCCATTGATACAAAACAGGATGGTTGTGAGGGCCAAAGGTACTGATCATATTACACCAATACTGTGCCAGTTGTGTTGACAGCTTATTCCTTTCTGGGCTCTGTTTAAAGTGCATGTTTTCACCTTTAAAGCCATTAACACTTGGGCCCTAGGTTATTTGAAGGACCACCTACATCCATACGAGCTTGACTGGGCTTTGAGAACAGCTGGAGTTTCCATACCATCTTCAAAGGCAGCTCCACGTAGAGCACATTATAGTAGTCTAATCTGAATGTCACTAATGTATGGTTAACTGAGGCAAGGACCATCCTCTATAGACAGTATTGCAGCAGGCCTACCAGCCAAAACTGATAAAAGGAACATCTAGCCACTGCCATCATCTGTGCTTCCGTAGGTAGTGATGAGTCCTTAAGGACCCTGAAACTGTGAACTTCAAGGGAGGTGCAACGCCTTCCAAAAATGGTTGTAACCCTCTATCCAGATCAGCTAATTTCCCTACCCATCTTGTCTGGATCAAGCCTCCACTTGTCCACACTCATATATCCCCAAACTATCTCTAGACACCAGTTCAAAAATTCCACAGCTTTTATGGGATGAGGAGGTAGAAACTCGAGGTAGAGCTAAATGTCAGACGTATAGTAGTGACATTTCAATCCAAACTGCCAGATAGCTTCTCCCTGTGTTTTTTTCAGCTAGATGTTGAAGAGCATGGGGAACAATATTATCTTAGATGTTGTTGATTTTAATGTGGACACATGTTTCAGTTGTTGCTTTTCTTGTTTTTAGGTTTTTGTTTGTTTTAAGCTGTGTTGTATTGTTTGTCTACTCTATAAGCTGCCTTGAAAGGAAGGGTAAACATTTATTAAATAAATTAATATTTGTTTGCATTGCAGAGACAGGATTTGATGTATGTGAGAAGTATGTTATTCTTCTCTGTATGCTCCAAGCTCTGCCCTTAATATAACTGGGCTCAGAGTGAACAAACAGATCCTCCTCTCCTCTGCCCATCTGTTGAAGAAGGTGGGGAGTTTAACCCTGAACCTGTGAGATCCCTAGGATGTGACTTTCCCTACTCTAGCTTCTATTCTGTTATCTTTTTTGCTATAGGGAGACAGAAATTGGAACACACCACAGCATCCTTTGGCGTCCTCTGAGCAAGGGGCCTCCTTCTCCAGCTACAGCCTCCTCCCATATGGGGAGAGAGGGACAATTGTAGAAAGTGATAGTGAGCTGTTTGTATTATGGCTTTTTTCAGGAGGAAAAATCTGTATCTAGTTATGTCCAGTTTTGGCAAAGTGCCATTGCTCAGCGGTGGAGCACATGCTTTACATGCTAGCAATGGACAAATCAGTCTGGTTCTGGCCTATGTAACTTTTGAGTGTGTTCTCTCATAATTCTGTTCTGTTCCATTTCCATATTAATCTGCAATTTTTAAAAAAAAATCTGTATGAAAATTAGCCTTTAAATATGTAGTTTAAAACTGGTTTCTCCTCAAGTGTGCACTTCTAAATTATTTTAATCTCAAAATGCATATTTTAAAATGTTTTTTGAACTGAAAAGTGCATCAGGACATTTGGAAAGTGCAAATGCCAATAGAAAACCATGTTCTGATTCACACATTTTTCAGAGAGGTGCTGATCAGGGCGGTTCGTATCAGAATTCCCCAAAGACTGAGTTCTTCAAGCAACCCTGTTGCAACCAAAAGGTTCCAGGTTGAATTGCTGCCATTTCCATGGAGGACTGAGAAGTGCTCCAGTCTCAAATCCTACAGCCTATCTACACTACTGCTTTAAAATTGTTTCAAACGGTTTCAAACGGTTTATAACAGTTTTGAGAACTGTTGGGGCCCTTGACACACTCCATATACAGTTTTCAACATGTATTCAAAGTGTTTTATCCTGCATGTGTAGATAGGCTCCTAGTGAGCCACTTTCCAGCTACTGGAGACAACACTGAGCTAGATGAACCAATGGTTCATCTTGGAATAAAACTTGGAATAAAACAGTTCTTATGACAAAAAAGTGTTTGCGTCTGAATTGGAAGCTGGTGGCTCTGATGTCAGTGGGGTGGTGAATCCACTCTGGGTTTCAGTCAGAGCCAGTCAGAACTCTAAAGGAGCTATCCAAGGTGTCAGGCACGTTGCAAATCCCACAATCTTTTCTTTGGGCCTTGTGGTTCTAGATTTACTCCTGAGAGTTTAGACATGATGTTACAAACTAGGGATGTGCACTGGATCGGATCCGATCCACGATCCGAATCTGATCCAGAGGGAAATTGGATAAATTATCCAGTTTCCGATCCGACAGCTGGATCGGCTGATCCAGTCCGAACCGATCCGAAAAGGCTCCGATCCGGTTCGGGCGGATCGGCAGGCACCCGCTGGTGCCCACCGCCGCTTCCATTGGCGGGCGCCAGCGGGCATCTGCCGATGAAAGTGGACAGTGGGGGGGGGCGCGCAGAGGGGAGGAGGGGGGCGCTTACCTTTGAGGGACGTCCGCTCACGTCCGGCGCCGGCGGCTACTGCCAGCGGGCTTTGCGGCCTGCTCTAGAGTGGTGCGCCGGGTGATGTCATCACCCGGCGCGCCACCCTGGAGCAGGCCGCGAAGCCTGCTGGTAGTAGCCGCCGGCGCTGGACGGGAGCGGACGTCCCTCAAAGGTAAGCGCCCCCCTCCGCGCCCCCCCGCTGTCCATCGGCGGGCGCCTGCTGGCGCCCACCAATGGAAGCAGCGGTGGGCACCAGCGGGCGCCCGCCGATCCGCCCAAACCGGATCGGAGCCTTTTCAGATAGGTTCGGACTGGATCGGCCGATCCAGCTGTCGGATCGGAAATCGGATAATTTATCCGATTTCCTTCTGGATCGGATTCGGATCGTGGATCCGATCCGATCCAGTGCACATCCCTATTGCAAACGAATATCAGGCAGTTTAAAGAATAGAAAGGTTTGCACAATAGCCATTGCTATTTACAATGAAACAGTTATAAAATTGTATCTGTAGTATATAATCTGTTGTCCATAAGGTGTTTGTACTGCGTAAGTGGAATATGCTGTAGTTCCTTGTGATGTAAAGTCAAGTCTTGTCTTTTCTGTCTGTGGTGCACTTAACACAAAAAGGGTCTGTGATCCCCCTCTGAAACCCTAAGGGAAAGAGTCTGCCACTTGGAGTCTGATAGACAAATGATAAAAATACAAAGTTACTTTGCACATTGCAATGAGGCAGAAGGAAAGAAAATGCAAAGGAGTTCTGCCTCCTATCACACTTTCGATGTAACACAATTTAAGCCATGGAGATCTGGGTTTGAATCCTCACATGGCCATGAAACTCACTATCACAGGGTTGTTAGGAGGATAAAATGGGGATGCTATTAAACTCCTTGGAAGAACAGCCAGATGTTTGTTTGTTTGTTTGTTTATGTATTTATTTATTATTAGCATTTATATACCGCCTTATCTGCTGAAAAGCCATCAAGGTGGTGTACAACAATTTAAAATAATATAAATGCAATGAACTAAAAGGAATTTGCATTGGGGAGACGGGCTAGTTGCAGATGCAAAATTAGCTTACATGTCTCTTCCCTCCATTCCAATAGGAATAGGAAAGAGTGCAACTCACATGTATTTTTTTGTTGTGGCATGTAATTATTGTATATAAAAATAATATACCTTGTTTTTCTTTCAGATTTTCAGAGTGTGGGATATCCAGACACTTTCACTAATGCAAGTCTTCCATGACACCCAAGGGGGACCCAGAGAGACACAAATCTTTGCTATGATATTTGACAATAACCATGGCACACTGATTACAGGTATGTTTGACTAATTATGTCCTGTCGAAATATAAATTGATGACAATAGATAAATGTAGAAAATAACTACACAGTCTTTCAGTTGAGTTAGTTATTTAGGTCAAGACTACCTAGAGGAAGTTGAGGAAAACAAATAGGTAGATTTAAAGAATTAAAGTGATCCCATCTTCTAACTTTGAGAATTAAATAACCCAAAAAATCTCGTGGTTTTTTGTCCTCAAGAAGCACTTTATTGGGCATCTTTCCTCTGATATGATTGAAGATTTTCTGTGGAATTAAATTCTGAATATTGAGGAAATAGCCATCGAAGCAGGAAGTCAGTACTATTTTTCCTTAAGCTGCACTTATGGTTTATTAGAATATAAGTGGGTACCAGCTAGGGGTTTAAAAATTGCCTGCTTGTTCCCAGTAATGTGTAAGGTAGATAAACCTCTCTTTTTTAAAAAAACTGTAGTGTGTTTATTCCATGGGAATGCTTGCTGGGTAGCAATTTTTTTCAGTGTGGTCACGTGTATCTATCTCACACATTTAGGGGAAGAAGTGCATTTCCAGTTAATCTTTAATGGTTACCCACTTTAATGGAGGCCCTTGCTTGCGCGTAAGACCTAATGTTTATATGTTATACCTTCTCTGCTTTTCGAAAAGGCAGGTTCAGGTTCTACCCTGGCCCTCCTCATATGCTCACTCTGACTCTCTGGCATTCTCTCTCTTCCCTCCCCCCTCTCTCTCTCACACACACGCACACATGCACACATACACTACTGGGGATTCTAAAATCTCAGGGAGAACCTCTATGGACAGTGGAGGCTCTCCTCCACGGACAGTCACCCTCCATATTTACAGGGTGACAAGACTAGTGAGGTAGGGGGTGCAGCCAGCACACCCATTCCCTCTCCCCCTCGTGTGTTGCACGTGAAGAGAATGCCTGAAATGGGGTTGTTTCTTAATTGTCCAAATTAGCTAATCTTACAGCTTGGCAATGTTTCATCAACATGTATTCATGTGTCTCTTGGTGTGAAATGGCAGCTCTTTAAAACCACAGTGCTCCTACTGCATCTACATGTTGTTGTATTTTAACCTTATTCATTTGAACAGTGGTCTTGAGTGTGTCTATGTGGAAGCATGTGCCATAGAAATCAGTGGAACGTACAATAGATTCGTTATCTGGGTGACACATTCTTTTCATCTCACTCTAAAGCCAAATATGAAATTGATTGCTTAAAACTGTATCCCTTAATTAATTTGCTGCACATCAGACAGTTTCTCAACTTTTTGCATACCATGTTGTTTTTCTGTTCAGCATGAGGATCCTTGAATAATGAGCAAGAGTTACGATTTATCAAGAAGGTATTTCTTGGGGAATATGAGCAATTAGAGAGTTAAACACTGCAATGTACCTGACGTTGTTTATACAAGAAGCTTCCATTTTAATCTGCTTTGTTTCACCCATTAATTGCTATAGACAAATATTTACAAGAAGGCAAGCACTTCACCTTCACGGCTAGCCTGCATAGAGCTATGATTGCATCTAGAAGGCTTCCTTCATTATTAGCTGCATGATTTAATGCTAAGTCAGAAGTACTGGAAATACAATCTGAAAACAGAGGCGGAAAGTTGTCTGGGTTTGGCACAGTTGTGCCACATTTTCACACTGTCTCCCCTGTGTCACGCACACCAACTGTGCTTATTCCATGATCTGTTAGTAGTAATGTAAATCAGTGCAGCCCCTGCATGGTTTGTGAGTCTTATATGCATAACCCAGCCTGATATCTACCAAATCCTTCATCAGAAAGAGTTGTTGAAGGCACCTCCATTTTTTATCCTGTATCAGTCTGGATTCCAGTTTGTCCTGTAATGTTTCATGCATGTTGTTTGTTTATTGTGTGTTTGTTTTAGGTAGGGTAGAGATAAAGCAGCAATGTCTTGCAACTTCAGTACTGGAGCAAACACTCTATCAGCAATTTAGTTTGACCAGAAATAAAATATATTTTTAAGCAGCATTCAATAGCAGGAAGAGACACCAAGGTGTTTCTCTAAGATTGATCTGTCTATCAAGTATGATGATTTATTTGAAATTGATGTTTCATGTTTTCCAGAAGGGCTAATGGCATGCATGCTCATAATCAATTTTATACAATTTTATTACATGATGTATAGGATCAGCTGTCATTGATATTTATCCTCTGACACGTATGATACAAGACACTAAACAGGTCCCGCAGACTCACGAGAGGAGTATCAACGTGCTAGTTTACAACAAAGCCTTTCGCCAAGTTCTTACTATCTGTTCCGAGTCTTTTGTAAAGGTGAGTATAAATCCTTGTAGGCTTTCAAATGTAAAGTTATAGGAACATAGGAAGCTGCCTTACACTGAGTCAGACCATTGGTCCATCTAGCCCAGTATTGTCGACACTGACTGGCAGCGGCTCCCCAAGGTTTCAGGCAGGAGTTTTTCCTGCCCTACCTGAAGATGCTGGGGATCAAACCTGGAACTTTCTGCATGCAAAGCAGGTGCTCTACCACTGAGCTACAGCCCCTTGGTTTATTTTTGCACAACTCAATTTATTTTGCACAAATAAATTAAGAGCAATTAGATGTATTATTACACACACCAGCATTTTAAATGCTATTTTGAGGGCTTCTCTTTCCTATAGATTGATAAACCACTATGAATAAGTGATTTCATATCAGAGCAGACACATTTTCTGTTGGGAAATACTCAACTGAATTGCAAACTCAAAGTAATTACTCCTGCTTTTGTATTTAAGCCAAGAGGAAACGTTAAGAATTCTTAGCACTGATTCTGGGATTCCTGCCCCTCCCCCACCAAAATCAGTTAGTTTCTCTGTTTTCTTTAGCTTAATGTTTAGTATAGATATTTAAAGAAAGTTACAAATGCATGTTAGTTTTATACAAAAAAACCCACACCCTGTTATATTTTATATGTGATATGTGTGTGCATGTGTTTAGGTTGAATTGCATATAACCTACTTTATTTTTAGGTCTGGGAACTGGAATCAGGGCAACTAATATACCAGATTGAGGATGCTCATGGGCCTAATGTTGAGTTGACATGTGCAGCAATTGATAAAAATGGATTTCACCTTGCCACTGGAGCATGTGATGGTAAGACAATGAAATAACCACTCACTGTAATAACATCTCCTTTTAAAATAATTAACTGGTTCATGATGAGGGTTGTGAGGCTACTTAGTTGGAACCCAACTTTAGTACTCTTGAGTACTAATAAAGGCCTGTCGATTAGAATTAAGGAGAACTATTACAAGATAGTTTGGAGATGGTATCTAACACCTGTAAGATTTCACCAGATTGATAAAAAAGTGTCTAAGAATTGTTGGAGGGGATGTCAGGAGGTTGGGACCTATTTTCACATGTGGTGGAGCTGTGAACAAATACAAAAATTCTGGGAAAAGGTTTTTAAAGAAATAAGTGATATAATTGGAAGTAAATTGGAATTAAACCCGAAGCTAGCTCTACTAGCAATATGGGATAGCAGGAATAAGCATATAATTAATAGAGAATTGGTAAACAACCTCCTGGCACCCGTTAGAATAATGATTGCTAAAAATTGGAAAGGGCAACGAAGTTATAAAATAGAAGATTGGTATAAAGAAATTTGGGATATAGCATTGAATGATATGTTGACATGTAAAATGAAAATAATGAGGGGAATGTCCAGTAAGAGTGATTTTGGAGATATATGGAATCCCTTTTTGGAATATGTTTTAAGATCGGGAAAGGGACAGTCGCCTTCAAAAGAGTCATTAAAATTCTGGAAGGAAGATGAATGAATGGGAGTAGGTCTCGGGGGGCGGGGTGCACGGGGGTAGTCGAGGGAGTTAGTTTGTTTATGTATTATGTGTATGTTTGTTTGTTTTGTTGAAAAATGAATAAAAATTATACTAAAAAAAAAAAAAAAGTACTAATAAAGGCCAGTTGAAGGCTGCCTCATATGTGGCAGGAAAAAGTTGGTTGTCCTCACAAATTACTACTTTGTGGTACAGGCTGTAAGTCTTTAGAATGGCTCCTCGTTTAAAGTGTTCCAGTCATGTGAGACTCTCCAGGCCACAATAAAGCACAGCACTGAAGACTTTTCACACAATGGGCCTGTTCACACAACACGTGAAGCCATGTGTGTTTTATATTGCTGTTGTTCCCCGCCTCGATCTGGAGGGAGAGGCGGGTTAAAATAAATAAATAAATAAATAAATAAATAATAATAATAATAATGTTTAGCTTAAAACATTTAACCACCATGGCTTAGCGTGTTGTCTGTACGTGAGGAGGGGGGTTGTAACCATGAAGCCTGCATTGTGTATGACATGGCCTTAATAGGTACATTCCTGAGGTTGTCATTTTCTACTTAAGTCTCATATTGGGAAGGATTTCTCTGAAGTCACCCTCACAGAAAAAATGCAGAACTTAAAAATGGTGGTGAGAAGTTTAGTGTTCCCATACTCCCTCCAATGTACTAGATTCTATAATGTTAATTTAAGAGGTGATTTCAGACAAATACATACAGGGTTGAGCTTCTCACTAGGCAGGCCGAGGCTAATGATTCAGATGGCAGAGAAGGGAGAGCAACGAATTGCACTGCTCCCTGCCCACCCCCCAGGTGGGCCTGGCATTGCCACCTCCAGTGGGTTCTCTTGAGAGCCCCCCCCCCCCAGCTGCTCGTCTACCCTGGCATTTGCCGCTGCAAGAGGATGGCTGACGGGCTTGCTGGAACAGCCACCCTCCCTCCCAGCACGTACGTCTACTCACCCAAAGTCTCATGAGACCTTCCCAAAGTCTCAAGAGATGTTGATCATTTCGGGCATGCTCCCCACAGCCAGGAATGAAGGCAGCAGACAGCAGCGGCATCTTGCCTCAGACAGTAAGGCAAGGCCTGAATACATCCCCATGTAAAACTCAGACCTGGCCTACACAAACAGCAGATGAGGTGGTAAAACTGTTCCTGATTTGTGCCACTTCTTACCACATGACTGAATGCTTCCCATTTTAAAAACTTTCAGTACATAAAAAACTAGATGCTTTTCCTCCCATACTTTGTCCCAGTCCAAATTGTCCCACAAAGTTGCAATTTGCCCTGCTGGAGAAAACATTCAGGAGAGGCCTGTTTCTCCCTCCCCAATCATTTCGATGTTGTTATTATTGTTGGTTCTTTCTAATGTTTGAAGCGGACTGTTTGCATTTTATTTTGGAAGCTGCTTTGAGAGACTTCTGCCCTTAAAGCAAACTTCTTCACCAAATAAATAATAGAAGAATTGTGCTACACAAGGACCCCCAATTCAGTCTTGGGTTATGGATATGTAACGAATATGTGTGTTCTCTCTTATGATCTCATCTAGGCATTCAGGTATTTGGTTTGTTATTCTTGTTTCCATGGAGAGTAATTCTCCTTCTGTTTTGTTGCACATTTAGGGACTGTGAAGACATGGGATTTTGGAAGTGGACAGCCACTTAAAGTTTTGCCTTTGGCCAAGGAAATCAAAGATAATGAACACTGGCTGATGCAGATGGTTTACCTGAAGGCTAGTGGGAGTAGACATGTGATCTTGGTCTTGGAGTACAGTGGGATGATCAAAATTGTCCAGGTTTTGATTTTGGTGTCTTTTTTCCACATTGTATATTCTATTTAGTTCATTTTGTTCTCAATCTTGAAAGTCCAATTATCTTTAAATAAGCTAGGCTTATAAAAACGCTTATAACAACATTGCTGATTATCTGAATGTGCCACTAAGTACTTATTATTGTGCAATACAGTTTCCCCCAACCTGTTGCCTTCCAGGTGCGTTGGACTGCAACTCCCATAATTCCTAGCTGTGCAGTCCAACACACCTTGAGAGCATCAGGTTGGGGAAAGCTAGTGTAATACTTCCTATGATATATTTACAGTGCTACCCTGTGCTTGTCTCACTATATTTAAAGGGGCTTATTCTCTAGCAAGTGTGTTTAGAAGTGTACCCTTAATATACCAGAGCATTACATCCCTTCTCGTGCAATGAGCTATAGTTACATTTCTCAAACATCTAGCGAACTGATCTGTTTACTTATTTGTCCTCCTTGTATTTTCTTTCTTTCTGTTACATCTTTGTCCATAACCACTGGCTGTACCACCCTCAACCCCTCCGAGGTCTTTAATCAGGAGCAGGCATATGTCAGGCTTGCAAGTTCTACTTTGTGTTTTTAGTAGAACCTCCAAGGTCCACCAGCCAAAGCATGGTGCAAAAGACATACACTTAGAATTAAAGAATTCTGAGTCCAAGAATTTTATTGAGGGCCAGAACTGAACATAGCTCACAGACCTTTCACGCAAAACCCCTCTCCAGGTTAAGCTTTCATCATTTCAGCAGTATAATTTGAGGGCAGAGAGAGTTATTTTGTTTCTGCTTCTTCACGTAGTATGTAGTTACTATGAAATTCACTACCACAAGATGTAGTGATGGCCACCAATTTGGATGGCTTTAAAAGGGGGGTTGGATAAATTCCTGTTTGAATTTGGCTACTAGTCCTAATGGCTGTGTGCTACCTCCAGTATCAGAGGCAGTAAGACTATATATACCAGTTGCTGGGGAACATGGGTGGAAAGGTGCTGTTGCACCATGTCCTGCTTGTGGGTTCCTGGTCGACAGCTGGTTGACCACTGTGTGAACAGCGTATTGGACTAAATAGACCCTTGGTCTGATCCTGCATGGCTCTTTTGTTCTTATGTCATCATTATTAAACAACATGTCCTTGCTGATTTGCTGCAAACCAACCAGAGATCTACCAGTAGATCGAGATACACGTTCTGCCTCCCTGTCTTAGACAACTCTGTTCTTTTGCCTTTGCTCTCACTCAGGCCTGGATGGAGCAGGCTCCCAAGCTTCTTTCAAACCTTCCCTATACAACCCCCTCCTCAAAAGCCACCTTTTATGTTAAGCCTTTGGTTTGGCCCCTTAGTCTAGTATATGTAAGTCCTTTGCTCACTTTTCTGCCATTGTTCCTGGCTTTCTCTTCCCTCCCCTCTGTTTATTATTCCTCTCACTGCTGAAATATATATTGTAAGCTCTTTAAGGCAAAAACATGCTTATTTTATTTAGGTTTCTCTGTAAATCAGCACTATATAAATATTGCTGTCATTAATTGGGATCATAAAAAGCATTCAGTGACCAGTGTTTGGGAATTATTTTTACTCATTTGTCTGACCAAAAGCTATAGACTGCTCCACTTGCAAGGAGAGCACAGGCGTTCATTCCAGATTCCAAACCCCAGCACAGGGCTGTAGCTTTGGGCATCACCAGTGCTGAAACCTGAGCACAGTAGTTTTGCTGCAGTGTAGAACACTTGAAAGGACAGGAAGATATCAAGGGTACTGCCAGACCCACAGTGCAGTACCTGAAAGGCCATTTATTGTACTAAGCACAGGACAATACTTTAGCGGTGGCCAATATTTGTACTGCCATGGCTTAAGCAGATTAATGGGTCAGGCAGTAAATTATTTGAGGATGTCAAATATTGTCCATGTATCTAAGCCTTGTATCCTTTTCTCTTGTTCTTCTTAAACTAAAACCAGAATCTATGCCATATCCTCACCTTGGTATCCATCACTTGTAAAGGAAAAGAATGATTCTGACTAGGGTTGTTCATCCACGGTAGTTATTTTTGCAAACAATTTAAGATTAGTATATACATTTCAGAACTGAGTATTCTGTTCATCATATCTTGTCAAAAATAAAATAATATATAAAAAGAAGCACTAACATTTTAATCACTAATTTTTAAAAAGGTCAGGATATCTTAGGAGCAAACCAATGTTGGGGGGGGGGAATCACAATGTGAATTATCTACAAGTACATCTTATAATATCTTGCATGGCAAAGCAGTAAAGATTCCTCAATAATAAGAGCCTTTTGTTGTTGTTGTTGTTGTTGTTGGGAATTTCCCCCAAACATTTGATGAAACAAAATTATGCTGAGTTCATTGTCAAGTATTTATGAACTACTGTTCTTCAATTTTTTGCTTCTCTAGAGTAATGAAGGCGAGATTTTCCTATGTGTTACTTGGGAACTTCCTGAAGCTGTGTCACTTGCTCTACAAGGTAATCCACTCATGTCCCTAAAACTGAGCCCCAATGCCAAGAAAAGCAATGGATTTTATCCAGATGTTCAGCTGTTGCCTGATAAGGATCCTGAGCAACCCAATGCAGAGGTGAGGAACCATTGCATTTCCAAAACTGTTAATATCCACAAAGAAGAAAAGAATTCTAACATGTTTCTTAGAACCTGGCTATGCATTACACTCATCACTGAGAAGTAGCCACATCAAAAGTAACCACATGAAAAGTCAACTCTTACTGTAGAGATTTCTCTGTGTGGACAGGCAGAGAAAACAGGAGGGAACTGTAGGAACTTTGGCTGTCTTTTTCCATTAATTGTTTATCTATGATTATCTAATCTTTTATTAGCAGTTAATTGTCCTTGCTGCTCCCCTCCCAATGCCCTCAGGGTAATTAACTGCTAACAAGAGATGAGATGAAAGTCAAATAGAGAAAGTTAGTCAGAAGCTCCAGAATCCCCTATTGCTTTTCTCTGAGCCTATCTACACTACTGCTTTAAAACAGTTTATAACAGTTTTAAAATGGTAACCGTTATAAACCGTTTTAAAGCAGTAGTGTAGATAGGCTCCCTGCCTCCAGAGAACTGGCTAATAGGTGACTACTTCTCATGTGATGAGTATAATGTGTAGCCAGGATCTTGTATAGCCGGGAATGAAGCAGAAATGCATTTCAGATGTTCAGCTATGCTGAACTTCAAGCATTTTCTTTTGGGAGTGTGGTTGATAGAGTGGTAGAAAAATCGATTTCAGTTTAATTTCATGCTATGACACCTTTGCTTGTTTATAGGTCATATCTATCCTTAACTCCACAATAATTGCATAGTTCTATGGTTGCACAGTTTGAAATAATAATTTAAGAGGCAAAGGTAGGTAATTTCTGTCAAACTGTGAGCCTACGGGCAAGTTGTTATTGTTGTTTTTGAATGTATGGCACTACATTCTTTTGACGTGCAATATAATTAATAGATATTGGTTGTAGGAATAGTAGCAGTAGAACACGTCATCCAAATGCCTTCCCACAATTTAGTTAAAATCTTATTTAATGCATCTTTCAGTTGACTCCGGGGACAGAAGTGAAATGTTTTGATCTGCTCAAAGTGGAAGGTTACAATTTGTTAGCTACTGCAAGTGCAAATGGTGCTATCATCATGTGGGATTTTGAAGCTGCCACTGCCAGACACATGTAAGTAATAAAGGGCATGGAGATGCTAATGCCCAGGCAGCCAACATAGAACAAACAGACCATAATGTGGAAGTGCAATTTTTGTGGGAGTCTGCTGTCCAGGGAAACAGAGATGAGTAGGTGTGTTAAGCTAGGGGTAAGCAACTGGTGACTCAGGGAGCAAATCTTTCTGTGAAAAGTTCCCCCTCTCATATTTGTTATAGCCCCGAAAAGAGATGAACAAAGTTGTCAATTTGCTTTCTCTCACGTTTGATCTTTTTTACACCTCAAGCTCTTTCTCTGCTTAATATGAAGCAATTTGTCAGTTTTGGCAAATTCTTATAAAATCTGAACTGAAATCAAATCCTCACCCATTCCTAGCCCAAGCACTCCCTACAGACACACACTGTGCATCTCAACCATTTTATTTTAAGATGAGACTCAGGCAAACGGCTCTTCCGCACCCTTTTCTCCAGTGTGAGTGGAAACAAAAGCTCTGTCAGAATTCTGCCCATTTCTGCCTATCTGCTCCTCCACATAGGCTGAAACTAAGGATGAGTAAATCTGTCAAAGCTGGATTTTATTCAGGTTTTCATTTTCCCAACATTAAGTTCCTGCATCAGATTGCAAATTATTACTTTTTTGGTTCACATGAAAATGTGTATGTATTTTCATACATTTGTTTCCAAAATATCTGCATACTTGCATGCGTGTTTTGTGCACTTTTTTTGCAAACGTATGCATTTTATCCATTGAATAAAGCATTTTTCTTCGCATTTTTCAAAATACACACATTTTTGTATGCCGTTTTAAGCGTATGCATTATTTGTGCATATTTTTTTCAAATGTATGCCTTTTTATTACCCCTTTTTTGCTAACTGCATTGCAAACTTTGGAAAAGCATGAATTTCACATTGAAATGAGACCTGAATGCATTTCTCACCTGTCTGTAGCTGAGGCACAGACAAATGGGAGTGACCAACTGAGATGCGTAATGGGGTGAATTTTGGCAGAGTTTCTGTCATCGCTTACACTGGTGGGAAAAGGCTCTGAAAGTTCTTCTTGCCTATCTCTTGGCCTGGGTCAAGTGGACCATTGGGCAGAATCCACGTGCCAGCCCTTCGGCTCTTGCTCAGCTCAACAGCTAAAATTAGCTGCCAGCCAGGGAACTCAAGCGCAGCCTTCAGTACAAGCTGCCATTTCATTCTGCCCCAGTATAGGAAACAGCAGAGAGTGTTTAGCTGATGCTGTGTCATGAAGCATAACATGACTTTCCGTTTGGCAGCCTTTCCTTGAGTTCAGTCGGACTGCTCCTAAGGGGATATCTCAAAGTTGTGCTCTACAGACAGAAGACAAGACTGTTCCCCAGCCCATGCCCTATTTAACTTCACGATGAGGCTGTTTGTCCTGGAACCTCAGCCTGCACATTGCGGCTTCGTTGCTCTCCTCCTCAAAGGATGCTTATACAAACCCAGAAGTTTCCAAAGGGAGCACCGCGGCCTTATTCCTCTTCCACCCAGCATTTAGTCTTCCACTGTTGGGAACCCTTTTGGAAATGCTAAGCTAGATTCTCTCCTATGATAGTGGCTATATCACTCTGATCCTTTTCTCCTTCATTACACCGACCCCTTGACTGGGAAAGCACTAATCCTTTTTAAGCCTCTTCTTCAAAGAGGGATAGACAGAAGCACAAAAGTCCCCAAGCCTGGTCTTGTTTTAGTCAGAAGAAAGTTCATGCTATATACTAAGAGTGAACGAATTCTCAGAGAGTGGGTCTTTATGTAGCCAAAGTGGTGCCACCCATGCACAATAGAGTAGTATCTGCAGTCTTGGAGATTTGCAGAATTGCAAAATAAAAACCTTTAGGAAAGAAATTAAGGGTGCAAATCCTATGCATGTTCAGACAGAAAAAGTCCTACAACTCCCAGCATTTATCAGCCAGCTATGCTAACAGTTGTAGGACTTTTTCTGTTTGAACATGCATAGGATTTGCACCCTAAGTGGTAGACCCAAAAATAGCCCACTGAGGACTGAGTATGCTGACTGAAATGCTGACTGATTGTTCAGAGGATGAAAACAGAAAAACAGAGGAGAGTGGGGATGGAATATAGTATCCTGGAAGATGGCATGGTTGGCTGGAACCCTGAACAGGAGCACTCAGGACTGCAAAGTTTTGTTGTAGTTCCCACTTGCACAGGGCCGTGCGGGGGGGGGGGGGCAGTGGGGCCAGTTAACCCGGGCCCCACGATTTGAGGGGGCACTCTGACGAGGAGGTTCCCCCAGCTTATGCTACTGCTTCTGTAACCTAAGCGGTCCATTGAGAAGTGAGGAGCCCGCCTTGCAGAAACAGCGCAGAAACCATCCGTCGTGAATACCACAGTCAGACTACAAGCTCCAGAGGGCCATGCTGCATGCGAAGTGGGGATATATGTGCCTTGAGGTGTTGTAGGTTTAATATGAAGGTGTTATGTAGAACAGACATGTTGGTGGGCCCACCCCCTTGGGGCGGCCATGTTGTCCTCCATTTTTGAAATGGGGGGCGCACACTTCCCATCTGGCCGGGGCATATTACCAGCTCTGCACGTCCCTGCTGACTTGCATCAGCAAGATGTGCATCACTCTATAGGACCAATATGGAAGCTATTCTGTCTATCAAACCTCAAAGCCTCCTGGCACTAGGAAATTAATGGTCAGTCTTTAAGAAACTTAAGGGCTATAAAGTGCAACCCTGTCCACGTTTAGAGAAAAAGAAGTCCTACAATTCCCAGCATAGTGAAAATTATAGAACATTTTTCTGTCTCACGCATATGATTGTACCCTTGGTGCTATAAATTCTGTATACATATTTAATTTTCCTCACAGACATTCTGAACTAGTGGCTTTCAGTCCGAGTTTTGAGGAACTCCAGGGTTCCTCAGAAGTTTGCCAAGGGTTCCTTTATGAGCAGACTAATAATGATGGACAAGCTTCCCTGAAAGACATCTTCCCTTCTGCTACCAATTTCCCCCTGCTTCATCAAGCCATGGGGCAGTAGTGGGCATGTACTGGGATATACTTTCAATTTCTATACAGCCAGTGATGAGACCAAATATTCCTATAACCAGTGCTCCATGTGAACTCACTGTGTATCCTTGAACATGCTCCCAAACCCTATACAACACATAGAGATTCCTGAGCAGGCAAGCACATGTGGAACGGGATTCCACAAAGGAATACATTTTGAAATCCACTGACCTAGACTGGTACTGCATGGACAGAACTGCAAAGGAACTTGCATAGAATAGGGAAAACTAATATTTAGATTAGGGATGGGGAACCTCCAACACATCTACTGGATATAGCCCACAAGGGTTCCCCACACAGTCCACCAATTTCTTCTCCAAGCCCCGCCCCCTCTCTCAGCAGAGAAAAGCTCTTATCTCTGATTAGCAGCTGATCCAAGATAAGAGCTTTTCCCTGCAGGGGAGAATGGGTGGGGCTTGGGGAAGAAGCTGCTGAAGTAACTTTGGATGGTCCAGGCAGAATTTGCGCAACCCCTCCCCCCCCAATCCTGCAGGTGCTGAAATTTTTTCGAAAAGACTTTTAAAAACGCATTCGCATGGCTATGAAGCACTCCCCCTCAAAAAAAACAACCCATCTTAGTAGGCTTAAAATGTTTGGTCCTGCCCACTTTGCCTTTGGCCCCACCCACTGTTAGAATGCATTCAATCAGACTGCATTCTATCCAGATTTGAACTCGGCCCTCAGTCTGAACATGTCCCCCACCTCTGATTTAGATAGATTTTATTGGGATCATTGAAGATTTACAATATAAGAACCTCACTATGTATTATGATATATTTAAAAGCTGAAGAATTAGAACACATTTATCCATTTAGACATAATCAGTTTATTGACAGCTTAAGTGGTTTTAAAAACATGGCCGCAGTCCTGCTTTTTATCTATGTGAAGCCATGCTACAGCTGCACTATGACCGTGTGTGGGACTTTTGTGTCAAGCTACTTGCTTCTTGTTGTTTTTCATTTTCAAACCACAGTTGCATGAATTTGGGAAATCAGGTGGACTTGCAAGAATCTTTAAAATGCTTCATGAGGAACAATCCTCTTGCCATCCTTTACTATGGTGCAAGATATGTGCACTGTAGCAAATGACTGAACACATGTGAAAAAAACTACAGGCAAATGTTCTTTGTTTCCAGATCCAAAGCTGGCAACACCATTCAAGCAGATGGACCTGAATTACTTGGAATCAATGGGTTATTGTTCCTGTATCGAAATCCCATCTCTGATAGGTAGGTAGGTGAACTGCATACCAAGCATATGTGCATTATATTAAGCCTACCCTGGATTAAGAAACAGTGAGCTGCCAGTTTGCCTTTGGTGAACCTGATGAATGTTTCTCCAAGCTAGGTTAACAAGAACTGCACTTGAATAACTGCATTGTGTCAGACAATCTTGCCATGAGGTGGAAAAAGATCCAACACCCTGCTTTAAAGAGTTCAGCCCTGCTTAATTAAAGATGCCAGGCATTGAACCCAGGACTCTCTACTTGCAAAATGTGTGCTCTATGTGAGCGATGGGACTTCTTTTAGGAACAAATGTTTTGACACTATTTATTTATTTAGGGTTGGGGAGCAATCCTATGGCTCCTAGACATAATGGGGGGAGGGAGGTGGGGGGGTAGAATAATTTGGATTCCTGGGTCGGAGTACGGCCAGAGACAGCACTCCGACCCAGGGGTCCGAGGTCCCCTCGCTCTCCCCCACCCACTCACAGCCAGCGTAGAGAGAACCATGCTGGCTGCCTCTATGAGCTCACAAAGGCAAGCTTGGAGAGGAGGGAAAGGGGGTGGTTCTGTGGGTGGGGAGGGGAAGAGACCGGGGTAGCCGGTTTATAGAGAATCCTTTGGCTGCACCAGGCTCCTTCCCTCCCTCTCCATAGAGCTCCAGCTAGATGAGCAAAATCGCCCATCTAGTGAAAATGCAGGGCAAGAGGAACACAGAGGCGATGAACTGCTTCCATGCTTCTCCCACCCTGCATAGGATGCCCGTTAGCCTCTGAGTTCAGAATGCTGACGGGCATCCACATAGGATAGCATCCTTATTTATTTAACAGAATTATGCAATTTCAGCATTGATATTGATTGAAATGAAGCATCACATTTTGTAAGCACTAGATCATCTAATAGCTCCATGCTAGACCACATGCTCTGTGGGTCCAATCCCTGCCGTCTCCTGTTAAAAGGATTTGGTAGCAGGTGATGTGAAGAGCTCAGCCTGAGACCTTGGGAAGTCACTACCAATTAGAGCAGACAATACTGGACTGGATGGAATCATCATCTGATCAGGTATAAGACAACTTCCTGTGTTCCTGCTGAGGAAAGGATATGGACAGAGGAATCAGCTGCCTGTAAGCTTAATTTAGAACCCATTAGTATACATCTCAGATTGGCATTGGTGTCACTCAAACTCCACTTGATGAAGGTAATGGCTTTATTACCAAAGCTTTTGCTATTTATACTGATATTTAAAATGTTAGAGGAAGTCTGCCAGTCTAGCTTTGGAAGACTGGCAGACTTGTTGCGGATTTATTGAAAAAACAATGCTGCCTACAAGTTCATTATAATGTATCCTTTAGATGCATGCTTCTGATCCTTTGGTTCAGTATTCTTCAGTACCTATTCTGGACACCTGGATTCTGTCTCCCCATGTAGGCAACTTAGTGAGTCTTCTACCTACAGTTCAGATCCTCAGAGTGATGAAACTCCTCCACAGGATGTAGAAGGTAGCACCATAATGATAAAAATGGTATGCTCTTCTTTTGGTTTGTACAGCAGCCAAGGAAATTTGTATGAATTTGTACATGTATTCCTATGTAGTTCCTCTTTTCCATCTCTTTCCCTGGCAAGTCTTTGATGAAGAGACCTGAAGCTTTCGCTTCTGGTTTCAGCTAACTGTAGTTTGTAATTATATCTGAACTATGACAAAGTAGTTCGTCTTAACAATGGCGAGGGAAACAAGCCAACTTCAAACTATCAATTTTGATCTTGTAAGCTGTGTTTCTTAAACTAATCTGGCCACAAACATTTTTGGGCTTGAAATATATTGACAGAACCCATACATGGTGGTCTGCGGGGCATAGATTAGCACCAAGATAAAGGAAAGAGGGCAATTTCATATCCTGACCCTTAATTGACTAATCTTAGAACTGCACCCAAGCCCTAAAAATCAATTTACAGTCCCTAGAGCTGCACACAAACCTTAAAAATTAATGTGTAGAGCCTAGAGCCCTAACATTAATTTACAAAGCTAGAGCTGTGCCCAAGCCCTAAACATAAATTCACAGAGCCTATAGCCTCAAAAATTGATTTACAGATCCTAGAGCAATACCCAAGATGTTAAAAAAAGCATGTAAAAATACTTTCTGTCTAATACTGCTGTCTGCTGAAGGTCTAGAAGGATTCAAGTTGGCTGACCCCCTCTTTCTCATACACAGACACAGAATTTGTAAACAAAAATTAAGTAAGCAAACTCAAAGAGACTGCTCAGCCACTTGCTGCTTCTACCTACAGAAGAGACCAAGGGTTGGCTTCATACTGTCCTCTCTGTGAGTCTATATCCTGGGTCTTCACTCTGGCTGCATAAACCAGCCATGTGACACAGATGCTGTCCTCTGATAGGCCCTGTTTTCTCCAGGTTGCCCATAATGGCCTGAGGAAGTATGGCGTTTGCTCTATCTTCCTCATTGTTTCAAGCATGCAGGAGCCAATGAGTCTTCACAATAGCAGCCTTTACAGCTTTAATACTATTCAATTATTTATGATACATACATAATTTCATATTTCATATTTTAGGGGGGAAATATCACTAGCATCATGAACCCCCTATTAATATTGTGCAGAACATCAGGGTTCAATAAGCTGAGGCATGGAGACTTTTGGTCATGCATGCAGTGCTTTCACTCCTTCCTTTACGCAAGCGACAGTTAAACTAAAAAATCTCTAATTAACCATAGTTTCCCATTTCATTTGAGCCAGAAAACTATAATTATCATCTTTAGAACAAGCCAGAATATTAAACCAACTTCTAACTACAGTTTAATATCCTGGCATGTTCGGTAACCATAGTTTTCCAATTTGGAGAAAATGGGAAAGTGCATGAATCAGAAACTTCCTTTTTGTGTGTTTGTGCTCACCCCAAAGGGAGAAGCAAAGAGGAAATGTTCACAGGCCACTGTCTAGATCGTGGCTTATCTCATTAAGCCAAGATATGAACATCCAAACATAGTCACATAGATTGGGTCAAATATGATTCCACTTTGCTAGTTTGGGAAGGACTGGATTTCTACGACATACTCATGATATTCTCTTTTGCATTTAGAAGCTGGAACAATATATTTAATGTATTTTTACTTAAAATTGTACACAATTGGAGGCTTTTCTTTGCTTACATTCATGCATATTGTCAAATTTCTAAATCTCTGATTCATTGTTTGATTTCAGGAAGTTGTTAAAAGTGAAACTGGTGGAATGACAAATGTTTCAGGTAAGAGTTATTTTAGAAGATAAACTGTATTTTTTAAGACAATGTAATCTTCAAAGAACCCTATTTTTATAAATAAAAATTAGCAACAGCTTATCAGAAATAACTGAAATGAATGACTGAGTCAAAATATCCACTTAAACTTACATAAATCCTAAAGAAAAGATTTTGAAGAAGTGTTCATTTAATAGACCTCCTATTTGAGCTTATGCTAAATAGTGAGAACTGAAGTTGCTGAGATATTTTCCTTTGGACAAGGTTAATAACTGGAATTAATAAACCTTGCATACATGGACTAGGAATCCCAACAATGTTTTATACATAACAATTATTAATCAACTCTAGTGCCTTTATGGTTACCATGGGCTTTCATTGACTTGTAAACTCCTCCCACTACTCCAAATCTAAAATCATGTTTATTTATTTAAAGATGAAACAGAAATAGATGAACCTTAATTGCCCAGAAGTTCTTTTTCTCATTTTCAACTTATGTTACTTAATGTTCCAATGAAGCCTCTGACAGTGCAATCAGATCAGAGACTGAACTAAGTTAAACAATGTAACATTAGCCCTCAGTCATGTGGAGTTTCATGCCAGTAAATGTCCTTTGAGAAAGCCCTGAGCTAGAAGATACTATGATCAAAATATCTGTGTAAAGTACATTTAATGTATTCCTTGATATGATATAGCAAGTTGTTAAATTGAAAGGGGGAAAAATGATGGACACGATTGTGATAGCAATTATGTTCTGTGCTAGAAATGAAACTTCCAGAGTCTCCCATCTTGGAGAGTAAAGGAATACCATTCAGCATCTTAGAAGGTGGAGACGGTGTACAAGTGGAACATCAGTACATGCCCATTCTTGTCTCTGCTCATGAAGATGGCTTTATTTATTTCTGGACTATAACGGTAGGCCCTTCTGTGTCATTGGATTGTGGTTGTGAATGATCTCTTCAAGGGCTTTCCGACTGCACTTTCAGCCAATGGATCTGTATTCAAAGAGGATTCTTCATCCAAACCAGATTCTTCTTCTACATCTTCTATGCCTAATCCACATCAAGCAGGATATAGCACTATGAAACTGGTATATAAAAGGCAGGAGCCACACCAAGCAGGATATAGTGGGATATAGTATGTGTCAATGGGCCCCAACAGTTGTCAGTGTACTTCAATACCGCTATAAAGTAGTAGTGTGGCTCCTGCCTTTTATATACTGCTACATCCTGCTTACTGTAGATCTGGGCATATGTTTTCCTCTTTCTCCATTCTCCTAGAAACACATAAATTTCAGTATCCAGTGCCATCCCAGCACTAGTGCTAACGATGTTGCGCTAGTGTAAACCAACACTAGTGTAATGTCTTGGCACTTGCTAGGAAAGGGAGAACGTGGCAATTTGCCACTGATATTCGGTGGCGACCTACACCACTGAAATTTGGTGGCAAATCACTGCTTTTTCCCTTTCCAAGCACAAAAGACTTTGCGCTACTTTTGGGTTACGCGAGTACAGTGTCATTAGCACTAGAGCTATGACAACATTGGATACTGCCCCAACCTATTGCCATTTATACTTCTTCAGCAAACAGAACAATTACAGATTTCAAAAGGAAAGTCATAGTTTAGAATTCATTATGGCTGAATCTCTTGAGTTTCTGTAAGGAAACAACATTTTATAGAAATGGGTGTAAAGTGTTTTCAGATCCATCTGGTGTTACCTTAGTATGGGGACTGCTGCAGCACGACTCCTTTCCACATACTCCGGTAGCATCAGAAGGCCTTCATCACATAGGAGAATTCCATTATGCAGCTCTTCTCATGCCAGTATCGTTTCACTTCCCAGGAGGGGTGACACTGGCATAGCAAAGAGCCAGGCCATTAACTTCATCCACATGCCCTGGTCCAGTGGAGGCTGGTGGCTCCAATTTCAATGGGGCTGTAAATCCATTCTAAATTCCAGTCAGAACTCTAAAGGAGTTGTCCAATAGCTCCCAAATAGGTACAGCACCTTGGATAGCTCCTTTAGAGTTCTTACTGAAACTCAGAGTGGATTCATAGCCCCACTGACATCGGAGCCACCAACTTCTACAGTCTGGGGCTTCTAACATCATTAAAGCAGTTCTCATGTTTAAACAAGCTAATTTGAAAGGGCCCCTAAGTATCAGTGAGAGGATACTGGGTGCTTGCCCAAGCCCTGGTTTAGCAGCTACCGTTATTTATTTTAGTGATAGGCCTCTGTTACAGAAGCATCTGCTAATTGCCCACTTGCAGGACATATAGTGATGACAGAGTAAGAGGGAGCAACAGGTCTTCAGCATCACAAAAAGCCTGCGCTCTTTATGTTGTGAAAGATAGAGATGCACATCTATCTGATGGAGATAACTCTATCGGATATCTATCCCATTTGCTTGGCACAGATTCCAACGTAGGTCCTGGAATGCAAACTAATCTTTGCTCCATGACAGCTAAAGTGGATTTATGCTAATGATACCATACTAAATGGCATTTCCGCTTGTAATTGAGCCATCAACTTTTCTTGCTTCCTGAGAGGATGTTATTGTGGTTTGGCTTTAAAATAAAACAAACCTGCTTAAGGTTAATTTAACATATATATTTTAGCTTGTTTGTTTGCTTGTTTGTTTCACCCAGACCTTGGATAACAGAGGAAAACATCATCTTGGTACCAAGTGTAAACTAAAAGTTTTAGCCCACTAGTTGGAATGCAGAATCTTTATTCATCTATAATTTGAAATGTGGTATTAATGTTCCTCCAATAATTGAATTATTTGGGGACAGGCTATGGCTTGGTGGTGGAGCACATGCTTTGCATGCAGAACCTCCCAGATTCAATCTAGAGCTTCTTTTTTTAAAAAAAGCAGGAAGAACTGAGGAAGAACTATGCTTGAGACCCTAGAGAACTTCTGCCAGTTGAAGACTGTACAAAGCATTTCCATATGTTCATATATCCAGCAGAGGCTGGCAATGACAGTGGAGCGGTAAATCTGCTCTGGGTTTCCATCAGAACCAGTCAGAACCATAAAGGAGCTATCCAAGGTGTGGAAGCACCTTCTAGCTAAAACAACCTTCAGAGTTTTAACTGGTTCAGATTGAAACTTAGGGCAGATACACCGCCCTACTGGCTTCAGAGCCATCAGTCTCCACTGTGAACATCCATGAATTGAGAACTCTCTTGCTGAGCTAAGTATCACATTGCCTTCATAACAGTTTGAGCTAAGTAATTCATGATAGCTATTTTTTAAGTTCCTTGTTGATACATTATTGAGGTTACCTTTATTTTGATGTAATTTTGTCAATAAAATCAATTTAAAAAGATGATCTGAACTTTTAAATGCAATAACAAAGATGGGCAAATAAGGAAATACTTAGATCTGATTAACCCATGGTGAAATAATTTTGACATCAGTAGGGTTTCTAACAGCAAAATCATATGCATGTCTACACACAGTTGCATTCTATCAAGTTCAACTGGATGTACTCTCAAGTAAGTGTGAATAGGATTGCACCATGTCAGCAGAATCCTATGCTTACTTAACAAGGAGTGGAACCTACTTCCAAGTAAATGTGGATAGGATTGTACTGTAAGTCAGGTTACACACTGACACCGTGAAATAGCTAAAAATCAAGATTTCATTTTTTAATATATGAAAAGATGGCATAATAAAGGAAACCAATGTGATCCATGCAGTCTCCCAAGCCCCAAATGTCAGAAAATTCTGCTTTGTTAAAAGAAAGTATGATTATGTTTTTGTTTGTGAAGGGAGATCTACTGAGAGAAATTTTGCCTTTCACAAAACATCCTCCAATTCCTTTGATAGCACTGTGCACAGACGTATCTGCTAAAATGCTTTTTGCTGCTAATAAAGGTAAGCAATCATTTCTCAGTGATGATGTTATAACGACTTGTAAGGATCTTTAAAAAGGTTTGCTTCAAACAAAAACTGAAACCTGTCCGGAACCTCTCCATCATTCATATTAGACTAAACAACAAAACCAAAAGTAACTTTCAAAAAAATAACTAGTTAGCTAAAAAATAACTAGAAGAACAATATTGAAAACATACTGATAGGTGACACAGTAACAGTACAATCCCATGCATATCTACGCAGAGGTAAGTTTGAATTCAGTGGGATCTATTTTTAGGAAAGTAGGTATAAGACTACAGCCTAAACTGGTGATTTCAATTTACGGCATATATCTTTACTTTAATCATTATATTATTTTTATGGTTTTCTGCTTTAAACCTGTTTGACAGAATTTAATAATAAGAAATATATTTCTAGAGAAAAGCATAGGGTATATTGCCCGTATAATGACCTTCAACAGTTAAAAACATTTGTTTGATTTATACCCCACCATTCAGCAGGTTCTCACCTCTATGCAAGGACTGGTAACTTATGAGGTTCACCTCCCAGTATATGCTAAGAAGGTGAGCTATGAAATTTGCCCATGTTTGTGCCCCTAGCCTTTTTGTCTTCCTGCCTTTTGTCTAAAATCTGGAAACCAAGCAAGCTGATAAAAGCCAAATCCAGACAAGACTGATGATAAACCAGCCTGATGATACGCCATCTGATCCTATGCATGTTTACTCAAAAGTAAGTCCCACTGTATTCAGTGGGGCTTACTTCCAGGTACATGTACATAGGACTATAGCTTTAGGCAAGATAGGGACTCAATCTGGCCACTCTACCATCCCACGTAACTTGAACAGTTACAGAAGACACTCTGTTCACACAGTGGCCAACTAGCTGTCGGTCAGGAACACACAAGCAGAACAGGAGTAAAACAGCACCACCCACCCATGTTCCCCAGCAACTGCTATACAAAGGCCTACTGCCTCTGCTAGCGGAGATAGTACATAGCTATCAGGACTAGTAGCCATTGTTAGCCTTCTCCTTCAGGAATTTATCTGACTCCCTTTTAAAGCCATCCAAATTGGTGGCCATCACTACATCTTGTGGTAGTGAATTCCATAGTTTAACTATGCACTGTGTAAAGAAGTACTTTTATCCATCCTGAATCTCCCACTAATCAACTTCATGGGATGACCCCAGGTTCTTCTTCGTGGTCTCTGTGCTTAGATCTTTTTGGCGGGAACCCCTCCCCCCACCGTCCCGCTCACCGCGTTCCCGCTCACCTCAGTTCTTTTTCGACCGCCGTGCTGCTAGCCTCGCGGATGACTTCTCAAACACAGTTCGTATTTCTTCTTTCTGTAAAAGAGTTAGATAGATAGTTTAGCTTAGATAGTTGAGATAGTTTTTGGAATAGTTCTTAGTTTCGTTTATATATATATATATATATATTGTATTCGTTAGTTGTTGTTAGTGAGGGCTAGAGACCGCTCTCTTTAAGAAATGTTCCCGGTGCGGAGATAAACTCGCACTTACGGATGGACACTCCCTCTGTCTTCTTTGTTTGGGGGAAGCCCATGTTGTTGAGGCCTGCACTCACTGCATGAGCTTTTCGACGCAGGCTCGAAGAAATCGGGCGGACCGTCTGAGAGGCCTCCTATGGAAGAACGCGCTAGCGGCAGTGGATGCTCCTCGACCTCCCCTTATGCCTTCGCCCGCCGCCATTTCTGGGGAGCGCGGGGATGCCCCCGTAAGTCACTCAAACCCAGCAACATTGGGTCCCTCGCCTCAGGTGGCTAAACCCGTTAAACACTCTAGAAAATTGAAAGTTTCTGTGGACGCAGGGCTAAAAAAGAAGGAAAAAACTAAGACACACGAAAAGCTGTCGAAAGCCTTAAAAAAGTCATCAGAATCGATAAAATCATCGGTACCGACTCCGTCGGGTTCGACACCGGTACCGTGCCGACCACCCTTGACGGCTGGTCACGCCCGAACACCTCAGTTTGCCCGAGGATCGACAACAGCAACCTCGGTACCAACAGCCGCCGCAGCTTCGATACCGAAAAAATCCTCCAGGGTACCGACGAGATCGTCCCCGACGGACAGGGGATCACTGTCGCTACCATCGCCATTGCTCTCGGCGCCGCAACCAGCTCACGCTCCACTCTCGCCTTTGGAAGATCTACTTGCCTCGATACCGGCATCTTCGGTACAGACGACTTTCTGTCCTCTGTCTCCATCGCATCAGGAGTTACCTGCCTTGGTACCGATCACCTCGATACCGTTGGCGTTGGACGCCCCGCTGACAGGCTCATTTTCGGTCAGGGAAGCTCCCGACTCGCCCCGGCAATCTCTTCGCTCGCTATCTCCAACGTCTCGTGCCTCGGGATATGCTTCAGTCTCCCGGCGCTCCCGATCTCGCTCCCGGTCCAGGGATTGGGACCGATACTCGGACCGGTCATGGCGTTCATCTCGATCACAGCTCCCCTCTCGACACACCCGATCGCCTCGGTACCGGTACATGTATCGCCTTTGTGATACCGCCTCGCATTCGTCCCGACGCCCTCCTGAGGCTTCCATTTCGGCTCTGGCTCCTCTTCCATCGGTACCGGATCGTCCTCAGCACGTACCAACTCCCGCCTCTTCTCAGTCAGTTGAGGATTATGCCTCGGACTCTTCCTCAGTCGTGTCCGCCCCTCCATCGATCCCGTCCCCAGAGGACGACATTGGCACCAATGACCGCGCTTCGCCATCAATGGAATTAGGCAACTTTACTGAGCAAATGCTCCGGATGGCGCAATCCCTTGGTATCGAGCACCATCAACCAGACGATGCAGTGACTGACCACATCTTCGACGTGATGTACGTGGAGCCTTCTGCGCAACTTACTTTGCCCATGGTCCCAACCTTATTGAAGACGGTCCAACAGTCATGGGGTAACCCATTGACTATGGGACCTACATCTAAGCGGTTAGACACATTGTATAAAGTTAAAGAATCGGAGGCTCCATTCCTATTCGTCCACCCGAAGCCCAATTCCATTGTGGTTGAGACTTCGCAGGGCAAATCCTCCAGAAACCATTCCGCCCCAACTGACAAAGAAGGGCGCAAGCTAGACTCTTTGGGCAGGCGCATCTATTCCTCCTCTGCACTGGGAATTAAAGTGGCCAACTACCAAGCCATGATGGCTCGGTACCAAATCTTCCTTTGGGAGAAGATGTCCTCTCCGATGAACTACTTACCTGATGACCAGAGAGAATTGGCCAGGGTCTTTCATGCAGAGGCTATACATCTTTCCAAGCAGGAACTCGAAACCTCTAAACACCAAACAGATTGTGTGGCTAAGGCTATGATCGGCGCCATTGCCTTACGCAAACATGCCTGGCTGCGGTCTGCCAACCTTCCTCATGAGATCAGGACCAGGATCGAAGACCTGCCGTTTGATGGCCATGGCCTCTTCAACGCCACCACTGATACGGCCATGGATACTATCCATAAGGCAAAGGTGACAGCACGTAAGATGGGCTTTACCCAGCAGCCCCTTCCTTCCTTCCGCCCTCGAAGTGGTATCGTCCTCTCCCCTATCAACCTCGTCCACAGCCAGAACGTACATCATGTTATCAGTCTGCCGGCCCTGCCACCGCCTTTCAACAATGAAAGCCTTCTTCACGGTTTTCCAAGCCCCGCAATAGGCCGGACCAATCTCATAAATGGTGCCTTTGACTTGGCCCCCCTTCAAACAGGACCCACTCAGTTTGGGAACATCCTCTGCCATTTTCGACGCGCATGGCAGTCAATTACGTCAGACAAATGGGTCCTAGAGACTATCAGTCAAGGCTACAAAATAGAGTTCAAAGTCCCCCCTCCTGTTGGAACCGTGAGAATAACTCCACCATCCCTAACACTCTTGCAGGAGACGTCCACCTTGCTCAGCAAGGGTGCGATTACGAAGCTCGCCCATGTCAATTTGAGAGCGGGGTTTTATTCACGTTATTTTACGGTCCCAAAAAAGGATGGAGGACTTCGTCCTATTATGGATCTCAGACAGCTCAACAAATTCATCGCAACAAAAAACTTCCGGATGATAACACTGGTAGCCGTCCTCCCACTACTACGAAAGAACCGTTGGTTTACTCTAGTAGATCTGAAGGACGCCTATTTCCACATTGCGATCCACCCTTCTCATCGCAAATACCTCCGGTTCATAGTAGGGCACCAAGTCTACCAATTTTCTGTCCTGCCCTTCGGCCTCAAGTCGGCTCCCAGAGTCTTCACAAAGTGTATAGCAGCCATCTGCGCCCACCTGCGCTCGAAGGGTATAGAACTATACCCTTACTTGGACGACTGGCTGATTGCCTCACAGTCATACCACCACGCTCAGAGAGACGTCGACACAGTCACCAATCTCCTATCGTCTCTGGGTCTCCAAATAAATGCCGAGAAATCTGTTTTTTGTCCAACCCAGTCACTTCAGTTTATTGGCGTTCGTCTAGACTCGACGATAGGCCGCGCCTTCCTACCACCAGACAGAGCTTTAGTCCTAGCCGCCGCCGCTCAGCATCTCCACTTCTTACACCAAACATCAGCACTCCGTGTGCTCCAACTACTCGGCTTCATGGCGGCATCAGTCTTTGTGGTGAGATGGGCACGTCTCCACATGCGCCCGCTCCAGCACCTCCTTCTTTTGATCCCACCAGGAACCCTCGAAATATTCGGTTCTCCATTTGAACGGATGTGAGGACCTCTCTCCTATGGTGGACGGACCTCCGGAACTTGTTGGCTGGAATGCCGTTTGTGGACCCAGGCCCATCGCACAGACTGACTACGGACGCTTCCCTCCTGGGTTGGGGTGCCCACAGAAAGGGCTTCACTATTCAAGGACAATGGTCTCCCGAAGAACGTTCCCTCCACATCAACCTCCTAGAACTCTTGGCTGTGCAGAAAGCTCTGCATGCCTTCCAGGACCTTCTCCACAGCCATCACATGCAGGTTCTCTCCGACAACACCACAGTCGTGTGGTATATCAACAAGGAGGGAGGGACCCGTTCCCCTCCATTACTCCACCTCACCAGGGCGATCCTACTCTGGGCTCTCCAGCACAATATCCGGCTCTCAGCCATACACATTGCGGGGAAGGACAACGTTCAGGCGGACAGCCTCAGCCGGAACTTCCTCGACACCCACGAATGGTGCGTGTCCCCCGCCATCCTCAGACGCCTCTTCGCCATGTGGGGCACTCCAGACATAGACCTCTTCGCGACCCAGAAGAATGTGGTTTGCCCAGCTTACTGCTCCAGAGCAGGCATAGGCCGCTCCTCCCTAGGGGATGCATTCGTGGTGCCATGGAACATGGGCCTAATGTACATGTTCCCTCCTTTTCCACTACTGAACCTAGTAGTCGCCTGGCTTTCACGGAGAGCTACGGATGCCATTCTAATAGCTCTGTGGTGGCCGAGGCAGGCATGGTTTACCCCGCTCCTCCGACTCTCGAGAGGTTTGACATGGTGCTTGCAGGCCCGTCCAGATCTCTTGACAAAGACCGACAGAAACCTGTTTCATCCGAACCTCGACTCTCTCAAGCACATGGAGGGATTTGATCCTCACTCATCTAATCTGTCTATTATAATGAAGTTCCTCTACTCTCTTCACGCCACAGGGCTAAAAGCATCCTCCATTAAAGTCTACCTGTCAGCTCTCTCAGTCAACCACGACTTCATCGATGGATTCTCTGTCATGTCACACCCTCTGTTCAAAAGTTTTCTAAAAGGACTACGCAACATTTCTCCACCTTCCCGCCCTCCCGTCCCTCAATGCTTATCAGTAGTCCTGGTTGCGTTGACTGCAAAGCCCTTCGAACCTCTGGCCACGGTTAATGTGCGACTTCTCACACTGAAGACGGTGTTTCTTGTGGCCATCACATCTGCTAGATGAGCATCTGAGCTCTGCGCTCTGCTCATAGACCCTCCATATATCCAGTTTTTCAGGGATCGAGTGGTCCTACGGCCTGGACCCTCGTTCGTTCCCAAAGTTGTGTCCACCTTCCACGTCAACCAAGACATTGTGTTGCTTTCCTTCTTTCAAGCATCCTCTGATCCGTTATCAGCTAAGTTGCATTCTCTAGATGTACGCCGGGCCTTAGCCTTCTACAAGTCACGGTCCGAGAAGTACCGTAAGTCTCGCAACTTGTTCATATGTTATGGAGGAAAGACTAAAGGGTTACCCATCTCTCCCCAAATGGATCACTCAGACTATCTCCTTAGCCTACCAGCTGGCAGGCAAGAACACCCCTATGCTCTTGAAAGCTCACTCCACAAGAGGCCAAGCAACTTCTACTGCCCTAGCCTGTGGAGTTCCAATCCCCAACCTTTGTAGAGCGGCTACTTGGTCCAAGATCTCTACCTTTGTGAAACATTACAAGCTGGACGTCAGAGCTAGACAAGACTGCTCCTTCGGAAGAGCAGTACTCTCCTCAGTGCTCCAATAGAAGGGACAGCGTGCCAACCCTCCTCCGGTAAGTGGCTTGTTAATCGCCCATATGTGTGATGCACAGAGACCACGAAGAAGAAATGCAGGTTGCTTACCTGTAACCGTAGTTCTTCGAGTGGTCATCTGTGCATTCACACAACCCACCCACAATCCCCTCTTGGCATCGCTTGTCAATTGGTACTATTCGCCGTGCTCTTATTAGGCTTTAGAGACATACAACATAATCACCTTAGTCGCGAGGCCCTGCGGTCTCAAGGAACTGAGGTGAGCGGGAACCCGGAGCATGCGCGATAGGATGGTGGGGGGAGGGGTTCCCGCCAAAAAGATCTAAGCTAGCTATAGAAGTCCCAAAACAGGCTCAGCGCCGGCGCGAGCCCATATGTGTGAATGCACAGATGACCACTCGAAGAACTACGGTTACAGGTAAGCAACCTGCATTTCTAGTGTTATGAGGAAGGGAGAAAAATGTCTCCCTCTCCATTCTCCACACCATGCATAATTTTGTACACCTCTACCATGTCTCTCCTCAACCTCCTTTTTTCCAAGCTAAACAATCCCAGCTGTTGCAACTTTCCCTCATTGGGGAAATGTTCCAGCCCCTTGATAATTTTAGTTGCCCTTTTCTACACTTTTCACGTGCATCTATGTTAAGGCTCTTAGAATCCAGTAAATACTGTGGCTGAAGATAAAATGTATTCATTTATCTCATTTCATTTCTATACTGCCCAACAGCCGAAGCTCTCTTAGTAGTGCTTTTAAAAAAGATATGTGATGTTACTAAAGTTTGTAATCAGCTGGCTAGGAGTATGAATGCTCTGCTAACCCTAGTTTTTGCCAGCTTTATTTTTAAACCAAGCTTGTGGAGGCTTCTCTGTGAGGCCTCCATTCTTCTATCATTCCTGCTCTCCTCCCATATCCTATGGATCCTTATACATGGGGTGCGCCTTAGCCCAAGGTTTCTTTCTGCCTGAGGTGGGAGAACATGCAGTGCTCTTGTAAGAGTCCTGCATCCCTCCATAGAGCCAGTGCAGTGGCAGAAAAGGTGAAGGCATGTGATGAGGGAGAGAGTGGGCAGGCAGCTGCTCCAGAGAGCCCCACCAGCTGCTCTTGTCCTGCAGCAAATGCCAGGTGCTGTTGGGGCTCCCCAGAGCACCCATCGGTGGTGGGGCTGCAGGAGCAGCAGGCTTCCTGGTGGGGGTGGGGAGTAGAGGCACAATTCACTGCTCTTCCCATTCCACTGCCTGATGGGAGCACCTCACCCAATTTATATCCCATAATTCAAGAACTTGTCTCTTCAGAAAGGACAGTTTTCTTTTGACATGCGTATGAGGTCCCCTCTACAAGAGTTCGCTTTGACGCCCGATTCTCCTATTATGCACATCTCCTGACAATTGCGTTTACGCCTAATACCTACACACAAGAGCGGTCGAAGTGCAGGACGGGCTCTATGCAAGGCGTTTTAAAAGTTGTTTACATGCGGAGAATCGCATGCAAATGTTGCTGAAAGTAATGCGCTTTGTCTGGGAGGAATTGCCCAAACAGGTTCCCTCCCTTTATTCTCCCCGCCCACCAGAATCTCCCGCCTTTGGTTACCTGGATTACCTGCCGGTAATGACCTGATTAACCTGTTCGGCTACCTCTCTGCCCTCCCATTTTGCCCAATCGCCAGCTGAAGTTGTCCCCCCTCCCATAACTGCTCAGGAGTAAATGGGAATGTGCCTCATAAGTTTCCCCCTCCAGCACCCTTTGAAAACTTACTTTTAGTCAGGGCTGCCTCTCTTTCCCCGCCACTTTGCCCGATTGCCATTTCAAGTGAACTGCTCAGGAGTAAATGGGAATGTGCCTCGCACACACATGCGCCAAAAGAGACAGGGGGATGCTGCTTTGTTCCTTCCCCCTCCTCTTCCCAGTAAAACATACACACGCACACACACACACACACACAGCTCATGTTAGGAACCCAGCAAGAAGCGAGGGGATGATATGTCTAAGCTGATCGCTAATTATGCGCACATCCTTCCTAACCCCTTTGCTTCTCGTGAAACCACCTCCATCTGGCCCCATGTCTACAAGTAAAAAATATTCCATCAGGGTAATTAAAAGAAACTTTATTTTCAGTTCACTTTGGGTCTCCTCTTCCTGGAGCTTCCATGCAGAGAGACGGAGAACAAGGAGGAAGTTGCCAGGAGGAGACAGGAAATAAAACTAAATGAAAAAGTGGGAGGTTTTCCCAGTGAAGGGGAAGTTCTATGCATGACATCATGACCACAGTCCACCCACTCTGATCGTTAATGCGCTTGAACAGCAATTGTTTACATGGATGTAAGGCGCTCTTACTCCAGCGGTAAATAAAACTCGCTATTTAACACGAATTCAAAAATGCGCATAATAGGAGATAAAAAATGCCTGTACTCCTCATTTGCACTCCGCTTTTGTAGAGGGAAAATTGGTAATGCGCCTTGAAAGAGCTTTAAATTGCTCTTGTAGAGGCAGCCTAAGCCTTAAACAAGTAACTCTGGAATTGTACAGGAGTCAGTGCTCAGTGGTTGCAGCTGAAGAAGGAGCCCATTCGTAGATCTTCTCTAGCCAGAACAATCTGATTTTAAGGCACCAACATCCACCTTGGCTCTTGTTTACAGAATTCACATGCCATGAAAATATCTCTGTGTTGGTCCTGGGCCAGTTTTGTAATATATAAAAGTGCTATTTTTAATGGGAACAATTCTTTTACAGAGGGGCATGTTATCCGATGGAATGTTGGCTCATTCTTAGAAGATCCACTGGATGCCAGCAAGGTGAGGGAATGGGAAAACAGTATTTTAAATACTTGTTTTTAAGTATTACATGGAAAATATATTCACATTTTACCTTGCCCATGCCATTTTGCCAATATTGTTTGCTGGCTTGAACTGCAAATCAAAACTTTCATTTAAAAAATGGAGACTAAGGGTGCAATCTTATGGGGATGGTCGTAAGCCTCTGAACTTGGAGGTTTATGGCCATCCATTGCAGAACAGGAGGGCAGTGGAAGTGATCTACACCTTGACAGTCCCTCAGCTCTACAGTTTAGCTAGATGCATTTTTGCCAATCTAACTAGGAGTGGGGAGGGAAGGAGGCTGGGGAAGGCTAGGGAAGGCCCCTCTCAACCCTGATTCTAGGGTAGGTTTCTCTGTAATTACTGATTGACTGTTGTTGTAGACTGTTGATCCACAGGCAGGTAATAAATAAATTATTATTATTATTATTATTATTATTATTTATCTCTTTCTTGCTCGTGGCGGTTTGTCTAGATGGACATGACGGACTTTGCCAAGTCATGCTGTCTTTTATTGATTCAGGAATTTCCTGACGATTGAGCATGTTTTAATTATGACTGCTTTCTGGATGTTGGTGTGGATGTATTCTGGTAGGCCCAGTTTCTGGAGGTTTTCTGTATATTTTTTTGATGTGATACCGGTGACTGATGTGACTAATGGAATAATTGTGACCTTTTCCTGTTGCCATATTTCTTTGACTTCCATGGTCAGTGGTGTATATTTGTCTCTCTTTTCTTCTTCCTTTCCAACAATATGTTTGTCATTTGGTATTGCTATGTCAATGAGGTATGTGTGTTTTTCTTTTTTGTCTATGAACGTTATCTCTGGTCAGTTGCAAGGTATTGTCTTGTCCGTATGAATTGTTCTGTCCCAGTATATTTTATGATCTGCATTTTCCAAGATTGTTTCAGGTGAATATGTATAGTATGATGTAGGTTGTTTGATAAGGTTGAATTTGATGGCCAGTTGTTGGTGAATTTTTTTGCAGCTGTATTGTGTCTGTCCGTATAGTCCATTCCTGCCAGAATTTTACATCCTTCTGTTATATGTTCTATTGTTTCTTGGAATTGATGGCATTTCCTGCATAGGTCTGTTGTTATACTGTTATCTTTTATGATGTATTTTTGGTAGTTCTTGGTTGCTATAACTTGATTCTGTATAGCTATTAGGAATCCTTCTGTTTCTGGAAATAGCTCACCCTTTCTGAGCCATTCGTATGATCATTCTTTGTTTATTTGTGGGTTCTGTATTATGTTGTAGTGCATCCCATGTAGTGCTTCTTGTACCCATTTTTCTTTTTTCTCTGCAAGTGTAGGTGGTTGTGTTTGATCTTTGTTTTGTAGTGTTAGATTGAGTGGGGTGTAGTTACTATGGCTTTATGAATGGGGTGTTTTTGGTGTGGAAGAATTCTCTGAGTGATTTTATCCGTTTAGCATGAATTCTATTAATGTCCAGCAGACCTCTTCCTCCTTCTTTCCTGCTGATTGTTATTCTTTCAATGCATGAGTTGGGATGGAGCATGCAGTGTTTTGTGAGTTTGGTGTGATGGAGTCTGTTTATTTCTTCAAGTTCAGTGTGTGACCAGTGATTCTTAATAAGTATGTGAGGATAGGTATGGTATTGTGTAGGTGTTGATAGCTTTGAAAATATTTTTTGAGTTGAGTTTAGATTTTAGTATTTGTGATAGACGAGTTTTATATTGCATTCTTAGCTGAGTTTTTACTGTGGAGTGATTGATTTTTGTGTTTTGTTGGAATCCTAAGTATTTGTATGTTTCATTTTCTTCCATGTTATCTAATATTTCATTATTTAGTGTTTCTGATGTTGCTTCTTCTTTCCATTTTCCTCTTTCTATGTGTAGCATCTTGCATTTTTCTATCCCAAATTCCATTTTCATGTCTGTCATCAGTTCTTCAGTGATTCGCAGGAGGCCTTTTATGTGTGTTGAAGTTGAAGCATAGATTTTGATGTCATTCATGTACAGGAGGTGATTGATTCTGTGCTTTGCTTGTTTTTGGTGTTTTATGTCGATGCCGTATGTGCTGTTTTTTTTTTTTATATAATATTTTTTTTTCAACATAATACAACATAAAACAACATAAAACACAATACATAACCAACATACCCTCCGTGCACCCCTCCCCCCAGGAGACCTTCAATTATTCATTATTCCTCTTTCCAAAATTGTAAAGACTCTTTTGAAGGTATTTGCCCCTTCCCCGTTCTTAATACATATTCCAAAAAAGGGCTCCATATTTCTCCAAAATCATTCTTACTGGACATTCCCCTCTTTATTTTCATTTTACATGTCAGCTTATCATTAAGTTCCATATCCCATATTTCTTTATACCATTCTTCTATAGTGTATATCCCTTGCCCTTTCCAATTTTTAGCAATCATTATTCTGACAGGAGCCAGGAGGTTGTTTATCAGTTCTCTCTTACTTATATTCTCATTTCCTTTATCCCATATTGCTAGTAGAGCCAGCTTTGGGCTTAATTCCAGTTTTCTTCCAATTATTTCACTTATTTCTTTGAACACCCTTTCCCAATTTTTTTGTACATATTCACAGCTCCACCACATATGGAAATAAGTTCCAACCTCCTGACATCCCCTCCAACAATTCTTAGACACTTTTTTATCTATCTGATGAAATCTTACCGGTGTTAAATACCATCTCCATACTGTCTTATAATAATTCTCCTTAATTCTAATCGACAACAGCTTTAACATTCTTGCATCCCATATCCTCCCCCAGTTATGTTCATTAATTTGTTCCTTTACATCGTCTTCCCAAGTCTTTTTAATAATTTTAAGAGAGTCCTGAGAATCATCTTCCTCTATCAATATTTTGTATATCTCGCTGGTCAAACCTTTTTTAATTTTAATTTCTTCCTTCCTTCCTCTTAATTCAATTAAATCTTCAAATTAGTATTATTTCTACATTTCTTATTTTTCATTTTCCATTCCTGTGTCCATTTTTCCAATTGTAAACATTTGAACCAAGCTATCTTTTGTCCTTTTAATAACTCTCTAATTTGCTCCTTATCTATCATTCTTTCCATCCGGTTCCTTAACTTAATAATTTCCTGATCCTTCAGACTCCCTTCCAACTCTACTTTTAAAGTCCTTGGGAAGTTTCCCACTACTACCACTGGGGCGAGTGGAGAGTCTCCTGGTATTAACTTTCCTTTAACTTTCTCCCAGATCTCTAAAATATTTTTCAGAAACGGGTTGTCCAGTCCCCTCAAATCTTTCTTTTGAATTTTAATTAAAAAAATATTTTGCAATTTAAACTCTAGTTCCCCTGTTTGCGTTTCTAACCATTCTGAATCTTCCTCCCCTAATATACTATTTATAACATATCTTAACTGATTAGCAATATAATAATACTTTATATTTGGAAGTCCCAAACCTCCTTTCTTTTGTGTCTTATACCATAACCCTTTATTAATCCTAGCTCTCTTATCTCCATTGCAATAAGCGTTAATCATATTTTGCCAGCTCTTTAACTCTACTTCCGATATTTTAATCGGCAGTATTCTAAACAAAAAATTAATCTTAGATAATATCTTCATTTTAATAACCGCTATTCTACCAAACCAAGAATGTTTTAATTTTCTATGTACCTCTAACTTTTCCCCTACCTGTTTTTTCAAACTTGCAAAATTAATTTCCTCTAACCTATCTAAATCTTTTGCAATATTAACTCCTAAATAACGTACTATATTTTTAAGCCTAAGACCTAACTTAACTTTACACTCCTCCAACTCCTCCTTGTTATAATTAAATAACATCATTTCTGACTTCCCCCAATTAACTTGTAAGCCAGTAATCTCCCCAAATTCTCTCAAATGCTTCTTTACCACCTCCCCACTCTCCAGGGGATCTTCTAATGTCAATAATGTATCATCCGCAAACATATTCATTTTTAATCTTCTCCTTTCCTCCTATCCCCTTCAATCTTACATCCTCCCTTATAACATTTACCAAAATTTCTATCACTATTGCAAATAAGATCTGTGAAAGTGGACATCCTTGTCTAGTTCCTCGAGCTAGTGTCATCTGTTGCGTTAACCCATCATTCACCATTATTTCTGCTTTATTATTTTTATACAGCTGATCAATGACTCCCATAAATTTATCTCCAAGCCCAAATGTTTTTAAAATTGTTTTAAGTGCTGGCCATTCCACGCAATCAAAGGCTTTGAATATATCCAATGCTAACAAACCTGCTTTTAAATTCCTTTTTTTAATAATATTAATTATATTTAAAACTCTTCCAATTAAATTAGACATTTGCCTTCCTGAAATAAATCCACATTGATCTTTTCTAATATATTTATATGTAAACGTGCCCATTCTTTTTGCCATTATTGCCGTAAAAATTTTTGAGTCTTGATTTATTAAACATATTGGTCTATAAGATGCTGGATCCGTCAAATCCTTTCCTGGTTTTGGGATTAATATAATCAAAGAATGATCCCACGATGGCGGGGTCTTTCCTCCTTCTATTATACTGTTAAATAATTTTTTCAATCTTGGTATTAAAATTCCTCTAAAAGTCTTATAATATTCCGGCCCCAAACCATCCATTCCCAGAGATTTCCCTCCTTTTAATTTATCAATAATTCCTTCTATTTCTTTCTCAGTGACTAATCCTTCCATATAATCCCTATCTTGCCTCTGTAATCTTATTTTCCAATTCCTCTCTACATATTCCAATACCTTAAGCTGTGGACTCATATCTGATGTATATAATTCTCTATAAAATTCCTGAAATATATTTAATTTATCCTTCATTAAATTACTACTTTTCCCTGTCTTGTCTCTAATTGTCCCTATCATATTCTTAGCCTTTTCTGACTGAGTGGACCTGGCCAGCAGCTTCGAATTTTTATTACTATATTCAAAAAAATCCCTCCTTAAATATAGCAAATCCCTTTGGACTTGTTCTAACTCTTCTTTCTCTAATTCCTTTTTCTTAGCTTGAATTTGGGCAAATAGACATTTATCTTTTGTCTCTCTTAGCTTCTCCTCTAAATCCCTTACCTCCTTTTCAATCTTTTTATTTTGTGCATCCTGTTGTTTTCTTAGGGTACACATTTCCCTAATACAAATCCCTCTTACCACTGCCTTCATAGTGTCCCATATTAACCCTTGCGAGTTTGAGTCCGTTTCATTGATCTCCCATATTTCCTGATTTCTTTTTTTATTTTTCCCACTATATTTTTATTATTTAATAACCTTATATCCATTCTCCATCTCTTAGCTTGTCTATAATCCTTCTTCATTTTAATATCCATTGTCATTAATGCGTGATCGGTGACCTTAATTACCCCAATAGCACAGTCTATAAGTTTAGATATCATATTCTTTGACACAAAAATAAAATCAATCCTAGAATAACTCTTAAACCTAGGTGAGTAGAAGGTATATTTCCTTTCTTCCCCTTTTAATACTCTCCAAACATCCATTAGTTCTTTTCCCTCCATTAATTTGCTTAACCCCGTCTTCCCACCACTCTTAAGATCTCTTAATATATTATCCCTATCTTTCCCTTTATCTAGTACCATATTAAAATCACCTACCATCACAATGTTCTTTTTACCCACTTCTCCCACCGCAATAAAAACTTCATCGAAGAATTCCATTTGTTTCCCATTTGGAGCATATACATTAATCAATATATATTCCTCCTCCCCCACCATGCAAAAAAGTATCAGAAATCTTCCCACTTCATCCTTCTTCACCCTTTGTATATTAATACCACATTTTTTAAAGTTTATTATCGCTACATCCCTCGCTTTAGAAGTACCAAAAGACTTTTCATAAATGCCCACATCCCTCATCCGAAGCTCATTTACACCCTCCTTTTTTTGATGAGTTTCCTGCAAAAAAATTACATCTGCTTTTTCTTTTTTAATAACATTTCTATTCTCTTCCTTTTTATAACAGTTCCTAGCCCTTTAACATTTAAAGTTGCAACCCTTAATTTATTTTCCATCTCTTCCTTTCACACAAATCTCTAGATAGGTCTCCCTTTGTGACACACATACCCCCCTCCCTTATCCTCCCCCCCACACTTACCCCCCATCTTCACCCCCCTCCTCACCAGACTTTTCTGGGCAATGGCCCCAAATATTTTTAGAACTCTTCAGGGGGGGGAGAAGCAACCCAACAATCCTGGAGCAAAATCTGACCCTCCCCTCCCTTCTAATCTCTTCTTATCCCTATTACATTAATATTTCTTTATTGACTACTTCCTCCTACAGTGCCTTCATCCTGCTTTGTTTCTCCAACATCTGTGGGATCAACTAAACCCAGCTTCTCCAAAAGATCCATCCCTTGCTCACATGATGTTATTCTATGTTGTTTCCCTTTCCACATAAATCTCAAAAAGACTGGATACCCCCAGCTATATGTTATCGACCTCTTCCGCAAAGCCACTGTACACAGTCTAACACTCTTCCACCACTGCACGGTTTGAGGGCATAGATCCTGATAAACCTCGATTAGTGTTGCTTGTAGCATCGGCTGGCCTTGACGTCTAATTGCTTGTATTAACTTTTCTTTCTTGTAATAGTTGGCAAATTTAACAATTATATCCCTTGGGAGCATCCCCTTCTTCTTGTAGTCCACTCTGTGGATCCTCTCGATATCAGCCATCTCCCAAGTTTCCTGGGGTTCCAATTCCTTAATCCATGCCAAAATTGTGTCTCTTAAAGCCTTAGGGTTCTCCCCCTCTTGCTCTTCAAAAGATCTAATCTGAATGTTCACTCTCCTGTCTCTATCTTCCAGGGCAATTAGACGCAAGTCCATCTCCTTCAAATGCTCCCCCTGCTGCTTGCTATCTTCCTTCAGCTTTCCAGTCTCCTTCTCCAAATTCTTCATATTTTCCACCAGTTTGAAGGCCTGTCATAAATTCAATCTGTGAGTCCTTACTTCTTTGCACTAATCTTTCCTCCTGCATCTGCAAGGCCATCTCTAACACCTTCTGAAATTTGTCCATTAAATCATCTGATGTCCCTGATTGACTCTCTTTGGCCGCTTTAGGAACTGCACCTGGCTTGCTTCCAGATTTAGAACCAGCACTTCCGGAATGACTTGGAGAAATTTTTCCGGCTTTGTCTGAAGGCTGCACTTTGTCCGCCATGATTCCAGTGATTCTAGTGAGCCGATGCCAGTTCCTATCTGACGGATGATCTTTCGACAGCCTGCTCCAGGCGGGGGCACTGGACTTTTCCCCTTTTTGCTTTCTTTTCATAAAGCTAAACTCATAAATCCGCACTCCTCACCTAAATCTTAGCTGCCACCCTCAGATATCCTCTCCGTTCTTATCAAACAAATACGTTTCGGCTTCTAACACTTTCAACTGGAGGTTAAATGTCTCTTTTCCCACATAAATCGCTTCAGTCTCTCCCTCCAGTCTTATCAGTCAGCCTTACTTCTTCAAATTAAAATCCATTAATTACCGTCACTGGTCGCCTGCCAGGGTTCCCGTTCTGTTTTAGTTTCGCTTTTCCCTCTGCTGATAACAGCAGCTATCCAGCAGCTTCCTTCTCCACAGATACAGCAAAGCTTCCGGACCCGATATCAAATCTTTAATCAGCAATCCATCCTCTCCAAAATAGGGATTTTATAATTATTTCGTCGCTTCTTAATGAGAGCGAGAGAGTTCCGACTCTACTCCATGTCCGTTAGGCCACTTCCCCCGTATGTGCTGTTGTTAAGGGTGCTGGATAGTGGATTCACAGGCAAAACCATAGGGCGCTGAATGCGTCACTTTGGAATATGCCACATTTGATATTTATTTTCTCTGTCTGTATATTGTCCTTATCTGTTGTTAGGTGTATTGTTGTTCTCCATGTCTCCATGATTTTTGTCAGAAAGTTTTGGATTGAGGGAGGTATTTTGTATATTTCCAGTCCTTTTTTCAGCCAACTGTGTGGGATGGAGTCAAAAGTCTTTTTATATTCTGTGTAGCATATGTGGAGGTTTCTTTTCTGTTTTTCTGTTTGCTTCATGATGATACTGTCTATTATTAACTGTTTTTTGCATCCTCTGCTGTTCTTTTTACATCCTTTTTGTTCTTCTGTAAGTATGTTATGTTGGGTGAGATGTACTTCAATTTTCTGTGTGATTGTGGCACTTATAATTTTGTAGAGTGTTGGAAGGCATGTTATGGGTCTGTAGTTAGCTGAGTTTTGGGTATCTGGAGTTTTTGGTTTAATGTAGGTTTTGACTTCGGTAAGGAATAGGGGGCATAGGTACGGGTGTTTTATGCCCATGTTGATCTGTTGAGCAAGGTATTCGAGTGTTGATGTGAGCTGTTTGTACCAGAAATTTTGAATTTGGTCTGGGCTGGGTGCTTTCCAGTTGTGTGTCCTTTTTATTGTTTCCTTTAGTTCCTCCAGGGTTATTGTATACTCTGTTTGCTGTGATAGTCATCTCTGTCTTTCTTCTTCTTGTCTTATCCAACTTGTGCTTTCTTTGTGTTGTACTGGTTTTGACCAGATATTTTTCCAGAATGTGGTTATTTCTTCTTTAGCTGGGGGTGTAATGTTCTTTTCTTTTTTCTTGCTTATTCTTTGGTATAATAGTTTCTTGTTTCTTTTAAAGATAGCTTTTTGGGCTTTTCTTTCATTTGATTCTTTGTATCTTTTTAGCCTGGTGGTCTGGACTGCAAGTTTTTGTTTCAACATGTCGAGAGCTACTATTGCTGTTTCTTTATTGTTTGCTATGATGTGTTGGGTATTTTTGATTTCCATTTATGTATTATGTCATCCTTCCTATATCCTTTTGTAACTTTTCAATTTTGTTTTCAATTCTGATTTGCCATTTTGGTTTGGTTTCTAATCTTCTGTGTGTGTTTTTGTTTGTGGGGAGTTCCTGTTTGTTACAGGTGAGGACTGCTGTGGCTGCTGCATAGATGACTCTGTGGATTTCTTCTAGGTTGCTATCGTTATTGATGTATGTAATGAGTTTACTATTCATTATGTTTATGAGATTTTGCGTTTCCTTGTTAATCTTTAGTCTAGGCAGTGAGTTTCTTTTCGTTGCTTCGGTTTCTCTCCATTTAGTTAGATTTTTCTCAATTTCTTCCGTCAGTTGCTGCTCCATGTTTGTTGTATTTGTTGTGTGCTTTGTGTGCAACAATACAACAAACATTGTTGGGGAATCCTCAGTAGGGTTGCTGTGTCTAGGGTTGCTGTTTCTTCTATGGATGTTCGTGTGTTTTTTCATGTGCTTTTTATGTTGGCATTCTGTTGTGCTATTTCTTCTTTAATTTTTTTAATTTCATGTTCTGTTAGCCTTTTGTTGTTGATTATAACTCTTTTTTGATCGATTAGTTTTTGTTCTGTTACGGTGTCCATTAGGTGGGGGTAGATTTCCCGGAATAGTCTATGAAGTTCTGTTTGGTATCCCAATGCTATTGTTTCGAGTTGCATGCTTTTATAGTAACAACGCATAACATTACGGTTCATTTCGTCTGACCAAGCTAAGCATTGCCTTGGGTGTCCTGCTTTGGTGGTTGCCTGTGGCACAGGCAAAGCACGTCTGGGGAAGTTTGAGTGGTTTTGCTTTTCCTTATTCATTGCCTGTTTGTTTCCATTTTGGCCGACTGTTAGGTTTGTGCAGTGTTCTCGGCTTTGACGCTGCCCGGCGTTTGAGGCTTTTTTTCTATTATCTGGAACCATTTTTTCACACTAGCAGGGTGGTTAGCCCTGACTAGTGGTGGTTGGCTAGGGTCCGTGGGTATGCCGTGCCCATGTAACCCCTTGTGGGGTTGTTGTTATTATTATTATTATTATTATTATTATTATTTCTGGGCTTTCAGGCTTCCAGTTAAAAGCACCAGCTGTCTTCCCAAATCTACCTGTACCATTAATAGTTTTCTAAGACCAATGCAGATTCAGTTATTTCATTTCTATAAGCAGTTAGGCTGAGGAACTCCTATCCTGATTTTTTTTCAGTGAAAAGCAAGCTGTAGATCTCTTCCTTTACCCCTCTTCCCCTCCCTTTGCACAAGTTCCCAGGTTCTCTTATGGAATAGAGAGATAACCTATTTGACAGACTTATTGACATGGGTAAAGCCACCATAGAATGATATTTGGTTTGGCTGAGGTGACAGATTGTTTAAATAGTTGATACCAGATATACTACAAAATTTATAAACTGGGGGTTATGCCAGGATATGAGAAACTCTGACACTGAAATACGTTTATGTCGTGTCCAGTCAGCCAAATGACCGGGCACCTCTCCCTCCACAAAATCCATTCAGTAATGGCTTTAAATCAAAATGGGGTGTGGGCGAAGCCTGGACAGAGCCAACCAAGCCCCCTTTATTCCACCATCAGAGGAGCGAAGGGGACACATCCAGTTCAGCTTTGCAGCATGGGAAAGCCTGCACAGCCCAAGAAAGCCTGAGCACAGTGAAGTCTGATGGATCCAGGGAGCAAATGGTATTAGATGGTTGTGGGTACACCCTCCAACATCAAGGGGTGTAGATACAGAGGGCTAGGTTGGGTCTATCTACCCCCCCCCCCATTTTGGTTCTGTGCCCTTGGCTTTGAGCATATTTTCATATCCAATGAAGAATAATAATAATAATAATAATAATTTATTTCTTACCCTCCACTCTGTTTGGATCGAGGCGGGGAACAACAGTAAATATAAAATATGATAAAATACATAAAACTGATTAAAACATGGCACACATTATTAAAATTGCATTAAAACATCATAAAACATCCTAAAAACAATGAATTGTCTGAATGTGCTTTAGTTGTTTTCTGTGGCTGTGCCTGAGGCTACAAGTACACATGCTTTTTTGCTTAACTGGAGGCTTCAGTTTGAAGCAGAGAACCCTTAAACACCTCCCTCTAGCTGCTTTTCTTATAGTCAGGTTCTGGATGCATGTTTGCCACAGAGTGAGAAAAAGTGGCTGAGGTAAGCAAACTCTTACCTTTGCCGCTTTCAGGTTGTCTAGGGTGACCACATTTGGGAAACCAAAAAGGAGGACCCTCAGTGGGGTGGGGGGTGGGAAAGTGGCTTTCCGGGGCCTCCGGAAAGCATGTCATTCACCCCCACTGCTTTAAAGGCCCCAATTGGAGCGGAGGAGGGGAAAGTGTGTCATTCCTGCCCTCCACTGCTCCAATCGGGTCCTTTTCTATAATGTCCAGGAATGACATACTTTCCCCTGTAAGGTCCTGATTGGAGCAGTGGGAGGGAAATAACCCACCTCCAGAAAGCTCGTCATTCCCTCCAACCACGCTAATGTGGCCTTAAAGGGGAAAGCTTGTCTTTCCAGGACATTATAGAAAATTACAGAAAATCCCCCCTGACACCCAGGATAGAACAAAAACCAGGACAAATCCGGGGAAATCCTGACAGTTGGTCACCCTAAGGTTGTCATTTGGGTATCGAGTTCCCAGGTCTGTATTTCTATCCTAGAAGACTGAACCAGTCTTCATTTTATTTTATTTTATTTTGAACATTTCTTTGCTATCTTTAATTCAAAATTTCCAGGGCAGTTTACAATGTGTACTGCTGCTAATCTTCCCTCATCCACTAGAATTCCTTGTTAGTTCATTAGCTATGTTGGGCCAAGTCTCTACGATTATTCCTGGCCTCTGCTTTAGGCATAAACTGTGCGGATGTTTTAAAAAATGTCCTAATACCCACCAAAGATACCAAAATTGCCTGGCGTGTTCTTAACTTCTTTTTCTGCAGCATGTAAAGCAACAAATCTGCTGGAGAGCTCATTCTGCCAAAATAGTCAACCTATTCTATGATGAAGAAAAAAGCCTAGTGGTGACTGCTTCCATTGATAATTCTGCCAGGTTAGTTACAGTTAGCTGTAGGCATTGATTTGGAATTTGGCATATTGTATGCATCATGCCAGATTTACCTTCTGTGCCTAATGGAACCCTATCACAGTTCTGTGTTCACCACTTCAGTGTTGGCTGAGATGTGCCATGGAGAATCACAGACATGGCCAGTTCCAGAGCTGAGTAGGAACATGGCAAAGTGCCATGCAGTGGCCCTCCCTTGTACAATGGTGGGATGGGCCTCCCTGGAGTCCTTAGGAACTATGGGAGGCTTATCTTGGACACACTAGCAACTCTTGGTCACAGCCATATTTTTCTTCCACAGTGCCCCAGAAGTTGCAGCTTCAGGGACATTGTGTGGAATGATATGTAGGCCACTGCTACAAAAACATGGTCACTGCTGGAAGCCATTAAAATGTTGTTATTTTTCTTTGAAGAGGGCCATAGTGGGCCCTACCACGACTCTGGGACACTGACTACATCTTCTGTGTGGGGCAAACTTGCTGCATATCCCATTTTCTATGAGCAAAGGCTGCCACAGGATGGAGGGTGGGGAGGGGAAGGGAAATGTTTTAAATCCATATTTTATTGTTAGCCTCCTTGAGCGCTATTTTTGGACAGAAAGGCAGGATATAAATTAAATAAATAATTACCACAAGCAAAATAGCCATATACGTTGAAAGATACTCACAAAGATACCACATTTCTCTTTAAAAGTTAATACATTTTTAATATTTCTTTCTTGGCCTCCATTCACACCTAGGCTCTGGCATTCACCTGGCGGACACTACTTTGGTTATTTTGGTCAACGCAGAATGTTTGAAATTTCCGAAGCCATTGATATAATTTTGCCCTGTGATGTAAATGAAATTCCCTTCACAATAAAAGAAGACAGCAAGTATATGGACAAAAAGCAGAAGTTTGAATACCCTCTAGTCCTTGACAGGGAAAGGTGAGGTTGCACATGTATTGTTTTGCATTAGAATGCAAGTTTACAGTTTATATAGCATACAGCATAAAAGGCTACTGCAGATTTGAGACTTTCATCCACTTTTCAAGTTGGAAAACTCATGGGAACAAGGTGCTCATCAGTGTTAAAGCTGAGTCTGCACCAGATCTATTTCACACAGTCTTCTGATGATATTTGCTCAGGGAGGGACACAGTTCACTGGTGCTCCAATTACGGGTGGGCTGGAGGAAACGGAACCCTATCTTTTGTAACGACCTCCTTAGCTCCTGTTTTAGAAAGTTGTGGAGGTGTAATTTGTCTAAAATTGGAGGGAGTTTGTGAGTGGGGCTTATTGGTTTAAATAGGACCCCTGTACCTATTTGAATGCTGCAGGCCCAGTTGATTCTATTTCTTCTCACTTCCTGTTTTTCTCCTACAATGGTCTCTGTTGAATTTATTAACTGTGCAATCCTATACATGTTTAGACAGAAAAAGTCCTACAGCTGCCAGTGTGGCTAGCTGGGGTATTCTGGGAGTTTTAGGGCTTTTTTGGGGGGGTCTAAACATGAATAGGACTGTGCCCTTAATACTCCCTAATACATACAGAGTTTTGTGAGATTGATTGGACTAGTGTTTACCCTGTCCGGAGCTATTGTATCAATCTCTTTTATCATTGTGGACCATATTTTGGGGGAAGTGAATTTGCCCCTGTGTTTGCCTACACACTTAGTTAATTTCAGCTGCTAATAGAAACAACAACTGCATTGTAGAGGGGGAGGAATGTGATGGAGGGGAGGGGGCAGGGCTAGCATGCTCCCGCTCCTTGCATGCTTATTGGAATCCTTGAGTAGGGCTAGGATGAACCCAACATCCCAGATATCTTTGCATTGCAATTGACAGATGTTCTCGTCCCAATTAAAATGCTAGTAGTCTTCAATTTTGTGTGCAGCTTCTCAACTATCAAGCAGCTGTTTAAAGTGCTGTTTAAATGTTTATGCAACTAAAAGTTCAGTCCGTGCCGATATATATGTGTGTGTGTGTTTATGGTTGAAGAATTGGTTTGGGGGTGGGGTGTTGTTCATGATGTCTCCAGACACCAGCCAGTCAACTGGCTTCTGCTGCAAACTGGCAGGAGCAGTTTCCCTTGAACTCAGGTCTGGAGAGACAATTGTACCTCTGAACAAAATTTGATGAGTGTATTTCCAGAGTGTCCACCACTCAAATTGTGTGTGTGGATCTTTGATATTCTTCTGAATATACCTTTGTGGGAAAGATGCATTTCTTAGAGCAGTCCTATGCACGTTTACTCCGAAGCAAGTTCCACTGTGTCCAATGAGTCTTACTTTCTAGTAATTCTACTTCAAGAAGATTTACTTCTGAGTAGATGTGCATAGGATTGCACTGAAAAATTGGAAAACTGAACTACTTTCAATCTTTTAAAATTATTTTTATTGCAAAGTTAGAATTTATGTATGTATGTATGTATTTACATTATTTATATACTGTTACCCACCCAAAGATTTTGGAGCAGTGAACAACAAATAGAATAAAAGAATAAAAACACAATATTAAAAATACATTTTTTAAAAGAAAAAAAGTTCTAATAAATGTAATTTTATTCAGAACTCCCATTACGATGATATTGAAAGTTTCTCTCTCTTTTTAAATAAGGATAACATTTCCCCACCCCACCCTTGTGCCCCAAATCTCTTTTTTACAGGTGGAAGATGCTCACCAGAAGCTCTTTAAGTTTGAAAAAGCCTGGCCCACTTGAGGTTGATCAGGATTTCAAGTTTTTCAAAGCCCTGGCGTCTCCTAAGGTACTAAGTGTCAATTGCTACTTCAGATCTACTTTTCTGAATTTTGCTGACAAAATAGAGAAAATGAGGGCACTTCCACACATGATAATGTCTTTTCCATTTTACAAATTTGTGATTTCAAAGCAAAGCCAAATGGGCTAATGTATGTGCAATTTCAAAATCTCTCATATTTTTGCCATGTATTTTTAATATCTACATATGCACAAAATAGCATAACTCATGTTACTATTGTGTGAAAACGTGCATGTTTTCAACCAGTAAGGGCTGGTGGCTCCAATGTCAGTGGGGCAGTGAGTCTGCTCAGTCAGGACCAGTCAGAACTCTAAAAGAGCTATCTAAGGTGTGGAAGAAAGGAAGTTCCTCTATTTCCGTAGTTCTAAATGTTGCTATAAGAGCTAGTAGTCCTCTATCAAGTCTCCTGGTGGCATTAACCATATGCTGTTACAGTGAATTCTTGAGTTATGGTTGATTTTTCACCTCTGAAATAGCTATTTTTGGGGAAAGCCTTCCGGCCCAACTTGGAAGACTATAAAAAAGCACCCTTTTTCATTGGAGATGCAAATGATCATAAGAAGATCAATATTGGCTATAAAGTGTTATGGTACTGCTAAATTTTTATAGTAAATACTATACAGCTGGGGAGACAGTTATTTCTCTTTCTGGAACTGAAAATATGTTGGCTATATTGTTTCTATCTTATAGATTAACAAACAACCACTGGAAAGCTTCAAATCTGGAAACAAAGATACTGGTGTTGTATTTGGGTCTATACCTATATACAGGGTGAGTTCAAAGTAAACTGCTTAAATGGAAGTTTCATAAAGAAACATTAAAATTAAGCAATTTTGAAAATTATTCTCAGATTGTAAATTACCCCCATTTACTTCTCCATTTTGATTTTTTAAAACTCAGCTTGATTACTAGGAGTACACTGATTCCCCCCACTTCCTAATATATCAACCTGATAAGATTCATTCCGGCTCACATGTCATGGCTAGTAACATTTGATCATCATAACTATGAAGATGGTAAAACATTGAGCATGAAATGTGGGCCATAAACCATCTACATTCAGTACACTACCATAATGCCTGGCTATTTTTGTGTGGGCTAAATTTACAGCATCCAGGTTTTCTCAGCAGTAAGTCTCATTGTATTCAGTGGGCTTACTCCCAGGAAAGTGCATAAGATCACTATCTAGGAATAGGCCCCACTGAACTCATGTGTAGACATGTATAGAGTTGCACTGTTGTTTTGTATACAGCCAGGATTTTGTCCTGGGTGTATACATCATTTCTTAGCTCATTCTTCCCCAACCTGATGCCTTCCAGATGTGTTGGTCTGCAACTCTCAACATGGAGTTGTAAGGGTGTGTGTGGAGGTCTTCCCTTGGTTCTCTGACAAATCACAGGTTGGTGGGAAACATTCAGACCAAGGTTCTCAGGTCAATCCAAGAGCTTGCCAGCAGGAGGGCAACAGCAGTAAGAGCTTTTAGCTAAAATATGCTGGTATTTCTTGGTATTTTGGTCCACCTCATTTGCCTTTGGCCCCATCCACCACTGGAATGTACCTCCAAGAGCTTCTCTGAAATGGAATTCAGCCCTAAAGAACTATCCAAGTTGCTAAACCTGGTTCTGACTAGCCCCCAGAATGGATTCACAGCCCCAACAAAAACGGAGCCATCACCCTCCACTCTTGCCAGTTCAATCTTAAATTCACTCTTCATTGTCACTGGAGACTGTTACCAACTAGACTGCTACAATGTCAAGAAACAACTAAATCTCTTCTAGGCAATTTAGGATTTCTGGACAACCTTCTGCTTTTAGTGTATTGGTTTGAGGTATATTGTGTCATGCTTTCTGTCAGAGAAGGCATAAACCTTTCAAGGCATTTGATTATGTTACTTCCCACAGTACAGTTAGAAATCAGTAATATCTCAGTTATTGTCATGGGGAGTTTAAAAAGAGTGTAAATGGAAACACCACCATGTTTCAATTATTTTAGTTAGCTATCAAAGTGGGAAGAAAGTGGTGTTGTCGGCAACCGTAAGCCGTTATTCTTTCATTTTAAATAAATCCAATGCATTTCATATTGTTACAATCACTCCACTTCTCCAAGCAGTAAGATGTATAAAGATCTATAAAGACTTATCTCTTCCGGCAGGCCTACCCAGATGAATTTTAAAGTGTTTCTTGGTGTTTTATTGGTGTTTTAATGATGTACTGGTTTTATCTGCTTTTAATCAGTTTTTGTATTTTGTGTTTGGTGTTGTTCCCCGCCTCGATCCGTTGGGAGAGGCGGGTGATAAATAAATATATTATTATTATTATTATTATGTTCTAAGGGGGCAGTGCTTATCTGGGGTTGGTTCCCTTTGGAAGGAGGTTACTGGAAGCTTATTGGTGTTTGTGATATTTGCACTTATTTACAAATATACAGGTTGAAGCATAGCTTAAACGCCACAGCAGACATCCCAAGTCCATGGGTCCCACATCAAATCTTCCAGGAGACAGCCAGTACCCTAAGACGCTTACAGAGCCCAAACTCAGCTCTCTCTGGGATGGTTCTCATGACCACTGCAGCATGGCTTGCAGTACATGCAGTCAGGCATTTTGAATATTCAACCCCTGACTGGACGTTGCCATGGATTGTCAAGTCATCGGAACCCGAGTGGCAGGGGTTATTTGAGAATTAAATAATCCTCAACCCTGAAACAAGCCATGGGTTATTTGAGGATAGTGTAACCCTCAAACAACTCCTGCTGCTTGGGTTCGCACAACAAGCTCGGTGCCCACAAGCCGTGATGGACTGTCATGTATGAATCAGGTCACTATCTCTTCCTCTATGACTGCAGATTCTCTTCACACACTCACACCTGAATTACTTCATCCTTAGCTATGGGGAGGTCTTTCCCCTTCTCTGTTTGGTTTTTCCTATTCAGAATATTCCCAAAATGATCCTGTATCAAAAAGCAACTGTCTAACCATTTTAGTTCCCACAGAAACACATCACCTGTAGTTTACCTAACAAAAGGATGTGCCTAGCCAGACCTGATTAGCAGGGTTGACCAGTTTTAAGCTGTCCTTCTAGCCCATTAATACTCTCCTGTCAAATCTTATAAAAATATTAAATATTTGGCTTGAAATATGATTGAGCAGATTTTGAAGAATGATTTTAAAATCATTATTTGGCATTCCTCGAGAGATTTAAAATTTGAGTATTTAACCATTTAAATGGGTCGAGACTTGTAGAATTTAAGTCTGGCACAAAAGTAGGTAGAAGCCTAACCTAGCCACCCTTTACAGCACCTCAATCATTTCCCAAATGTGCTGCTCTGTGTCTGGAAGAAGGCAAATTGCTCCCCAATTCCACTTATGGAAGCCACCCAGACTAACAATTGAATCTCACTTCAACACTGGCAACAGGACAGCATCCTCCACTGCACCTATGGGCAGCGACTAGCTTTGGAGATGTAGGACAGACCATATGGCACCGACATCTCTGTCCTCCAGTAGGTTCCACTCTGCTGTCTAGGACTTTCTTGGCCCCCTCCACAAGGATGCGCTTTTGCGCCCGGTTCGGGGATTATGCGCATTATCGCGGAGGCGCATTTACTCCTAATCCCTCTGCACGGGAGGCGGCGAGAGGCGGCGAAGCGCATTAATTGATGTCCAAAAAGCGCTTTACATGTAGTTAATGCGCATAATCGCTTGTTCACACGGCGAAAATGCGCTTTAACGGCCGGAGCAAAATAAAAGTCGCTATTTAACGCGCATTCGATAATGCGCATAATCCGGGAGATAACGCGCCTCTGCGCCCGTTTTGCGCTCCGCTGGTGTGAAGGTAAAATTTATAATGAGCCTTCAAAGAGCATTAAAGCGCCCTTGTGGAGGTAGCCCTTGTTGCCAGTATCCCTCCTGGGAGCAGAGTGCTGTGTGCACTCAATGGACACATGCAAAGGACCAACTGGATCAATCCTATGATGTTGAATAGGGAACTACTCTGTCAAACAAACTGTGCACCTAACTACAGAGAATCCACACTTTGCATTTCCATTCTTCACAAGTGGGATTTAGTCATTTAATACACAAATTTGGAAATATTTTATATAGAACTAAAACAAGAGATTTCAGTATAGCATGTGATGCCCCCTTTTCACTGGAGTGAAAAATGCTGCTAATTCAGGCTGAGATATGAAAAAGAAGTTATATTTTAATGAGCACATTTGAATGAAAATAAACATGGATTTATACCTTCGGTGTTGTCTGGCATAGTCAGTTTGTCAGTGCCAATTTAGCAACACCCTACCTTTATATTATTTCACCAGCCATCTACTCCATCTCCCATAACATTTAACATTCATAAGCCATTTTGAAATACCCTGTGGGATTCTGCAAGAACCAGTACTGGGTTCTGGGTTCTTCAATATTTTTCTCAATGATTTGGTTGAAAAAGTGAAAATAGCCCCTTACACACATGCATCATGTAAATGAGAATTGAGCACAAAATACGACTGTGGGGCTGGCCTCACATCCAGAGTTGTAGGGTCTGCCACCAGTGACCATATGCTAGGTGTTGACACCTGCAATGGCACACCTATGTATGTAGGCCTCTTTTCCCATAGGCTTTCCCTGTGTTCTGAAACCTGCATAATCAAGGTTCTAGAATGTGGGGAAAACCTGCACGTATAGAGGTTTATGTAGGTAGGCTTTCCCTTGAAAGCTATTGGGTGTGGAACTAGAACCACAGTGCAACCTCAGGGATGGGGCCATAGGTGCAGTCCTGCATCCCCATTGCATCCCCATACTACACTTGCTGGAGAGGGCTAATGTCCCATATGCAGAAGATACTAAACGGGAAGAAACACCGTCTAGAGCAGCCTTCCCCAGCCTGGGGCCCACCAGATGTATTAGACTACAGCTCTCATCTTTCCCAGTCAGTGTGGCTGTTGTTACCTACTCTAGAGAAATTAGTGAAACATTGAAATGCCCTTAGCAAACAACTGGGCATATTTCAACAAAATGAAATTCAATATGGACAAGTCTGATTTTTAACATCAAATTCACATGTATATGATGGGAGATAACTGGCTTGGGTAGTCACTTTCTAGAGCAGGGATGCACCTCCCATGGCCCAGGGGTTCTATACGTCCCCTCAAGTCGTTAATTCCAGCCCCCAAGGTGTCCCAACACACATACACCCAAATTTCTTTTCCCAGTGAGGCTGACACAGGTCATTCTTTCATCACTGGTAGCAGCAGGAAGAAAAGGGTGATCGGTGTCAGGATCGTTTGGGTGCATGTGTGTGTATATGTGCATATGCGCTTATGGTTCCCAGCCCAGCATCACGTGAAGCCCTCAGGGCTGAAAAGGTTGTGCACCTCTGTCCTAGAAAAAGATGAAACTGAATCAGTAAGGTGATGCTGTTGCACAAAATGCAGACCAAAACCCCCATCATTTTCCACCTCTCCAGAAGTAATAATATTGTTCTATTCAGCACCTCCAAAATCCCATTTGGAGTACAGTGTTTTACCACAGCAAGCTATTTTTTGTATAATAGGCTAAAGGCAAAAAGTATATCTAGCCTATAGAAAGGGGGGGGGGTTCAATCCAAAGAACACTTTAAATCATACTATACACGTTTGCTCATAAATAAGTCCCATTGAGTTCAATGGAGCTTACTTCCAGGTAAATGGGTATAGCTTTGCAGCCTAAAAATCCTATTATACGGATGTTTGCTCAGATGTCCAACTGTAATGGGACTTAATTCCTCATAGCCTTACCAGAAGGAAAGTCCTATGGGTACTCAATTAGAATTACTTAAGAGTAAAAAGGCACAGGATCGAGCTTCAGAGAAGGAGAGTAATAGATCCTGAGAGTGAATACTAAAAACCAAACAGAGAAAGAATTAACAATTGTATATCCTACTCACTAGTGGCAGTACAAAAATTAATGGTTTTAAAGTGAAAGGAGGCAAATAAAGTGGCCCTGCGCCACTTGCAACATCTGTGTGCTGGAAGACCCATGCCTTATATATGGTGGCAGTGAAGCTTTTCTAGCTGATGGGTGAACTCTTTGGTTTACATTTTGGTTAATGCTCTGAAACTTTAAGGGAAAACATGTTATACCAGCAGTTCAACAGTGGCAAAAGCCATCTTGAGGACGTGTGGAATCTTCTTCTCCTTCAGAGGTTTTTCAAGAAGAGGCTGATGAGATGAGTGACAGACAGGCATTGGGCTTGAGATATATTGTCTTGTATAAATAGGTGATCAGTTGAACACCTTCAAGCCATACAGATTCCAAAAGTAGAGCTCCGGCTTTTGGGAAGTATAGAAATAAGAAAAGAAAACCACTTGTGAAAAGATAATGTCAAGAAGCCCATTGGGTGCCTTTTCCTTCATCCGGATTTCATAAACTGTTGTAGCTGTCCACATAATTCTTGATTTTTCTGAATTACTTGCAAAAGGTTGTAAGTCCTCCAAGACTGAAACATATTCCTACAAGCGACCAAGATGGCTCTATGGAAAATATCACCAAGCGAAGCAGAACTATTTCTCATTCAGTAAGTTTACTAACCAATTCTTAATGTGGTATGCATGGTAAGTCTAAGAATATGAGCCACATGTTGGAAGTATTGAATTTGTGTTCCAGCCAATAGTATCTAATCTCCTTACATCCAAATAATCCATTCTTTGTAGGTAGATTGGACTACATTTTAGTCAATTGGTTGTGTGCAACATGCTGTGGATAGTTTTTGGTGTTTTTTTTAATGAAATAAGCTTGGGATAAGTTAGAAACAGTGACCACCACTACCCCATCTCTAAAATGTTTCCAGCATTCCTATTTAACCAAAGGGAACTTTTAAAGTCTACAAACATTTCTACAAGTAGTTATTCTGCTATGGGAGCAAAGAAATGATTAGGATGGATTGTACCAGCTATTGTACAAAACATTATTCCAACACTGCAGGAATGTCATACCAGAATTGATTTTGGGGGAGTAAGAAAGGAGGCTTATTGTTTTATTGCTTCTCTCCTTAATTGCCAGATCAGAAGTTTTCTGCAGGAACTCCTTATTATGTATATATATTCAGGAAATACAAAGAGAGATCTTCAGATAACATTAGCAATGGGGTGGAACAGAGGACAGACCACTGTCCTTTCCTCCAAGGCAAGCAAAAACAGCAAAACAAGCAAGGCTTTCTTAAGTAGCCACCATTTCCTTAGCAAAAGTTGTTGAGAAAGTTTGATGGCCTTTGCCAGCCATTCTGGGGCCCAGTGACTTCAAAACCTGTGCTTGTAGTCTTGCACTGTGCTTCTCTCCTGTAAACCCTCTTAAATTAATTCCTAGTTATCTGTCATAAAACAAACAAACACATATACCTTCATCCAGATCAGGACCAAACGCAAGCAAGGCAATTTATTAGAGTCTCATGCCATTACTGTGGGAGACCAGATGACAAAGAAAGGAGATTGGATTTCCTATCTCTGCCTACAGCTTGATGCTCTCCAGGATGATATATCTGCTGGTTTTATTTTTTTATATTCAGGCTCTTGTATAGAGAGATTGACATCATACAAAACCAGCTACTGATCATTGGGTTACTTGGCATTAAAGCTGACATAAGTAAGCATATGCCTCCTCTTTCTCTTACAGCCATCACGTTTTGTCAGCAAAAGAAGCAAAAAACCCAGCCAGACACAGCTGACTTCACCCTCCTCCCCACCAATACCAGTGCAAGTACAAAACCCATGAAACAGTAAGACGTGTTGCAAATAACATAAGTGAAAATAAAACGCTCATAACAACTCAAAAATAGTTACCTGAATCTTTAGATCTAGTAACTAGGCATCCACAATCCTATAAATATCTAAGTTTTGACCGTTTCTTTATCCAGTATTAATGGGCTTTTCTACATGAAGCTTTCAAACCAACACTATACCAAGCTTCTGCTTCCACATTCTTTGTGAGATAAGGATCTCATTAACTACATATTCTTTCCTCGAGTTTTTCCTTCTCTGTCTTTCTACATGTTCCATTATATAACCCCTAGATGGTGCTATGGTGTAGCGGAATTATGCAACTACAATAGGGTCTCATTCCGCCATTCTCGGATATACCAGACTTTCCTTGATTTAAAATGCACACGCACGTGCGCACACACACACTACAAAGAATGGGAGGGGCCCTTGAGGATGACAACTTCATGTATTGTATCATGAGTGAAGAATCATGAGTGCACAATAAATGCCTCATGTAGAAAGGCTCAATATCACATGTTTGTAACTCCTGCAGTTCCTTCAGCTTGGTTTAATCATAGGGTGATCATATGAAAAGGAGGATAGGGCACCTGAAACCTTTAACAGTTGTATTGAAAAGGGTATTTCAGTAGGTGTAATTTGTATCTGGTCAAGAGGGCAGGGCTTCTGCAGCTTTAACTGTTGTGATGAAGAGGGAATTTCACCAGGTGCTGCATGCATACAAATGACACCTGCTGAAATTCCCTTTTCAGTACAACTGTTAAAAGTTTCAGGAGCCCTGTCCTCCTTTTCATATGACCACTCTAGTCATAATTAGTATTCTGGGTGTTCTGCAGTATTAGTGGCCACAGTCTGAAAAAGAGGTAAATGTACTTAACCCCACAGAAATCAATGGGCTTAGGAGGTTCTAACAGCACAATCATATGAAGGTTTGCTTGGAAACATTGAGTTCAGTGGGATTGCAGCCTGACTCTTTGTGCTCAATGTTTAGATTAGATTTTCATTTATATTTATTTTATTTTATTTTATTACTACATTTACATCCCACATTTTTGCCTCTTACAAGAAACCCAAAGTGGTTTATATGTCACTTTCCCCTAAACAATTGTGCTCAATATGTATAGTGAGAGTATATAAATATGAAACAGTTATAGAAATAAATTAGTTAATATCACAGTTCTTGGTCCTTTTTAACAGACCAACTATCGTGCCCACCAACCTAACAGATCTTACTGGCTTAAATCCAAATATATTGTACACTTCATTTTATGAACAGATTTATTTGGCATAAAGGGTGGCTGTATAACACAGCCTCTCTGACACAGTAGTAGAACCAATATACAGAAATATTTCTATGAAGACTAGAATATATTATATACCTCAGAATATAGCATGTCTCAAGCTGAGTCCATACTGGACCAAGATACACTGAAGAGTTACAATGCAGGATCCCAGTGAGATCTTCTTGCAGTGTGGCTTGGACAAGTTAGTGCTCAATCAGAAGCATGGGAAGCAATATTTGGGAGCGGGGGGGGGGGGGGGGAGTGGTACAAAATTGCAAAGGTACAACAATTTTGCTGTTGGTCGCGCTCCAGTATAACCAAGAAACAGAACCCAGGCACACTACCACCTGACTTTGAGAGTGGCATCCTATTATCTTCCTTATCTTGCAGGCGAATGCTTCTCCCCATGGCCCTGGGTCACTGACCCGCTCTCTTGGGAGATGCTGTCCCATGATGGCACTCAGCCATTATCCCATCAGGTCAGTCAACTGCCTTTCGTCTAGCATGAAGGTACATGACATGAGGCTCCTGTCGTGACTAGGCCTGTTCCCCTTAGGCTGTGTGAAGGAGATTCTAGTGATCAATTAGAACCAGATGCTGAAGCAGAAGAGACAACACCAGAAATGTACCTGCCTACAAGCGAAGTGGGGAGATGATTCTCACGGGCTCTTTACCAGCTGGGGGTGAACCTTTGCCAGACTTTATCACTGAAAATGTTAACAAGATACAGTCTATGGGAAATCATTCTTCAGATTGGGAGGGCACTTCAAGGTTAACTGATCCCAGAGTTCACCGCAGACTCAAACAGGCGGAGCTAAAAGGAAGCAAGAGAAGATCGGGCCGGCTAGCTTCTCGCCAAAGGCTTCTTCAGGACCAGCCTCCTTGAAGTTAAAGTGTCCTGGGGAAAAGCTTTCCCTTTTTCTTGAAAAGACAATTGTCTTGCTTAGTTCACATAGTTTTGCCTAGAAAGAAGTTCCTAGAAGTTAGACTCTCTTCAGATGGGAAGAGATGTTTATTGCCTGAATAAAGCTTTGTGGATTACGTAGCAGACCTCTTTATTGTCTCTCAATAAGGCAGGAGGTTTTGGGAAACACAACAGCTCCAAAGAAGTGAGAAAGGGAAGGCAAGTCCGCTTGCATCACGGTGTTCTGTGTTGTACCTCACTTCCTGGGAGCAGCCCAGAAAAATGCTCTCCCCATGACATGTTATGTCAGATTGTACAAGAACTCTTAAATAGGCTCTAACTAGTCCATCATACTGAGATATAGTTATGGGTGGGACGAACTTGCTCTCTGTCCCAGACACTGCCATAAGGGGTCCCTGACTTATATGGGTCATTACTTAACTATTCTAATGAGGGACATTTCCCTAGTTCTCTATATAACAATTTTAGTAAGGCAAGAATGCAGGTTGCAGTGCAATATGTAATATTTTTGCAATTGTATATATTTTCATACTATCTATCCATGCTTAAGAGATTCATATGATCTTAATAAGTTATTTGTCAAGAGACATCTACAGATCACATTTAACCAACCAATGGTAGCTATGATTTTATTTACCTGCCTTTGGCATCATTTTAACAGATTGAACAGATTGGCTTAAATGCTCCATGGATTGTACCACTAGTATTAGCTGATAAATCTGTATAGAGGAATCCCATGTTAAAACACTATGCAACACTTCTGAACATTGTAAAGTGCTAGTCAGGATGTGTCAGGGAACACATTTCAAGCATACACCATTATTGCACTAGTGAACTAACTCTCAGAGGATGAAGGAAGTATTGGGTCCCCAGCACCACTTAAGTATCCATTAAAGGTCCCCCATGTATGTTGTCACCTAGCATGACCTGGCCAGTGTGATACTATTTAGTTACATTCTCTGGATTTCATCTGCCTGGCTGGGGACTGAAAATAGAACTAAAAAGGGCGTATTTGGTTTTTAAGGTCGGTTTATAAAAGTTAACTTATAATGGATGGCAGGTTCCTACATATATCAAAACCACAGAATGCGTTTCAGAAAAGGGACAAAGAAAGGGCCATCCTTATCAGGGATCATTCTTTGCCATTTTGCTGGCGTTCAGTCACTTGGCATTAATTTGTTTGTGCTGATCTCAGTATAGGCTGCCTCTACAAGAGGCATTTAAAGCTCTTTCAAGGCGCATTAAAAAATTTACCTCTACAAGAACGGAGCGCAAATCGGGCGTAGAGGCGCGGTTTCTCTCCAATTATGCGCATTATTGAATGCGCGTTAAATAGCGAGTTTTATTTTGCTCCGGCTGTTAAAGCGCATTTTGACTATGTGAACAAGTGATTCTCCGCATGTCAACAGTTTAAATCGTGTTTCGGTCGTCCAGTAATGCACTTCGCCGCCTCTCGTACAGAGGTATTAGGCATAAATGCGCTTCTGCGAATATGCGCATAATCGCCTAACCAGGCGTAAAGGCGAATTCTTGTAGATGAGGCCATAGTCCCTGTAAAAAGAAGCAGGAAGAGGCTGCTAGCAGTCTGGCTAATAGTACATGGCTGGAGGCCTATATTCTGTAACTCTAGGCTGACCATATGAAAAGGAGGACAGGGCTCATGTAACTTTAACAGTTGTACAGAAAAGGGAATTTCAGCCAGTGCCATTTGTATGCAATTAGTTCCTGGTGAAATTCCCTCTTCATCACAACTGTTAAAGTTACAGGGGCCCTGCCTTCTTTTGTATATGGTCACTCTAGTATAGTGCCTGCAACTTTAACTGTTGTGATGAAGAGGGAATTTCACCAGGAACTAATTGCATACAAATGACACTGGCTGAAATTCCCTTTTCTCTACAACTGTTAAAGTTACATGAGCTCTGTCCTCCTTTTCATATGGTCAGCCTATGTAACTCTGATAATGTTTTGTTACTTTTTTATTTATATATTTACCCAGCTCGCCTGGCTCTTGCCTGTCCAAAATGTTCATGGTTCTAAAATTTCCCATCCTCATTGATGTGGTGATGGCACATCACATTGAGACCCATGGAAGAGCTACCATAGGGTAGGAATAAGGCAGTGAAACAGGGCTGCAGGCAGAAGGCCCTCTGCAGAGAGCTATTGAAAGGCAGAATACCAGAAGCCAAGAACAAGCTCCATCATGGCCCTGTTTTGAGAGTCCCAGGTTTACTTATCTGGCTGACTGCATGTGTGTGTGTGTGTGTGTGTGTGTGTGTGTGAGAGAGAGAGAGAGAGAGAGAGAGAGAGAGAGAGAGAGAGAGAGAGAGAGATGCAGGATTTAAAGGGATGGATTGAGAGAGATGAAGAACTCATAGAGCTTGTCTGGAGTGTGGACTGTATAACCTCAGGCAACAATTGAAAGTACAAAGTATACTGGGCTCCTTGACCAGACTTTATTTGTACTTCATTGTGACAACTACAGACTTGTGTGAACTGAAGCTGCCTTTAACAGCCTGTTCTTTTTATTTGTGTGTTTATTTTGCAGCCATTTGTTTTCCATGCCATCACCTCCACTATTCTACAGAAGCCATATTTCTGATGGAAGAAACATCTAAGGAATCCTGTGATGTTAGAAGTGGTGGAAATGAGGAGACAACTCTTCTTCTCAGGCTATAGGTGCGCTAACAACTACTGAATCCATATCTGAAATGGATGTAGCCATACATGTACTCAAAGAAGAAAGCAAAACTGAAGAGAGTATGGTGGAATAGCAGGTCACAGTTGCCTTTGTGTTACATAAATTTAAATATAACAGTTTCAATACATGCCTATGAAATATACATGAATGAAAATACATTCTAAGAATTATACATAAACTTCAACAAAAGCAGACAAATATTCAAATAACTATCCATTCACAGGTAGTGTCTATACATCACCCGTTCAAATGTTGAAAGCATTCTAAGGTCTTCAATCCATGGCATTATAGGAGGTGGGCATTTATCATTCCTGTGTTGTAATACCAGTCTTTTAGCTATCAAAAGGGCAAAGAATCCACTTCTACTGACCACGTGTTAACTTCTAGAAAGCAAGTAAATAATTTAAAAAGACATGTACATCAGTAAATATTAAAGAATGTTCCAATACAAAGTTTATCCAGATAATAACTTCTTCTCCAAATGAGTTAACTATTTTAACCTATTGTTAAAAGACGTATTTTGTTGGTTTGTCTTTGTTTTGTTGAAATGTCACAACAAAAAATTAATTTAAACCATTTCCCTCTGGGTCTAACTTTTCATTAGATGATCCAAGGCATTGCTTTGGCATTGTGACTCAAAATCTAGCACTCTGTGGGACTTCAGATCAGCTGTATGTGCCTTTTTGAGAATTTGATTCATTATCTGACATAAACCTTAAAAACTTCCCATGTTCTGTTCCCTTGCATCAGAACCAGCTGTTGTTTTACTTTGTTCCTGCTGTCTTATTGAAGGGAAATCTTGTGGCCAAAGTGAACAACTGATTAAGCTACTAAATATGAAGTAGGACTTAATAATATAGTTTTTTTTAAGTGTGTGTGTGTGGGGAGAACAGGGCCTAAGAGATACTGAAGTATACATTACATTTCTAATCTTTTGAGATAACAGATAGGGTTGCCAGCTAATAGTGGCAGCGGGAAGTCTAGCCATTTTTGTTTTGTATTGTTTTGAGGTCATTTGCTGAGGGGTGGGGGAAAGGAGCAAGACCTTTTACCCACCTCAAATGTGTGTTTGTTTTCTTTTAAATGTACACTTAGGTGACTAGACAGTTTTATTGGGCTTTGCTCTGGACCGGTCCAAAACCTCTGGGCTTCAACCTGGACCTGCACTTAGCTCCTCATCTGGATTGAGAAGGCTCCACCCACATAGGCCCAGCCAGATAACAGATTTTTTCCTCAAGAGTTAGAATCCCTAATAACAGATCTTCTAGTATATTTAGAGCAGGGGTAGGCAACCTTTTGGGGCCTGTGGGCAATTTCAAAAATTGTGCTGGGCTCCACCTCAAAATGGATGCATTGCAGATGAAAGCACTGAGCTACAGCCACTTGGCATCTTGATTTCCTAAGAATGTGTCTGAGCCCATGTGTGGACCAGAGGCATTAATGGGAAAAGAAGATGGGAACAGCTAGTGGCCCTCACTTTGCTTTGAAGCAATCTCAGCTGCCAGTGAGAAAGCTTAAAAATGGGAGGGATAGGGCACCCCAGTGGCTGCCAAGAAGGATCTCGAAGAGCAGCATGCTGCGTACCCGATTTAGGAGGTACTTCTAAAACTCTTAATGGACAATAGAAAATCGTCCTGCCTTTTTCAGCAATCTAGTTACTAGGCCAGAATTTTTTAGGTGACAGTAGTTACTGGGCAGCTGGATTTCTGCACCCCGGCTCTTAGCTGAGGTGATCCGCTAGCTCTGATTTAATTCTTGTAATGAAATAAAGGTATCACCAGATGCAGCACAGAAAGATCCATGTTTAAACTAAGGAAAGTGGGGACAATGAAAGTGGTTTGGAGCAGTGGGTAGATCTGAACATATAAGCTATCCCACCCACATTTCTCATCACAGCTTCAGGGAGCTTATATGCTTATGGAAGACTTTTAAACCCCATATGTTATGTGGTATTTACAATTATCTTGTCAGTGTTAGTAACCTGGAAGGTTCTGTGAAGTCAATTAAATCTAATACCTTTGTTTTTAATAGATGAAACAGATTCTTTAACATGTCACCGTTTCACAACCTCCTTTCTATCATTACAGCAACTTACTGATTTTAATCTGGATAGATAATATTTGACTAAGAACTCTAGGTTTAATTGACGTTCTAACACCACAGGGACAGCAGGTGATGTGCTAAACGTCTGGTTTCTATCTTTAAACCACCGTATTTGCATGCCTTCCAATTGCTGCTGGACAGCCTGCATTCTTTAAGTCACTGATAAAGAAGTGACAACTGTGAATATATTTTCATCCCTGAAGTGGGTTTGTTAATTTACACCTACTAGAAAAAGAAAATGTTTTGCATACAAGTGACAGTAACATACAGATGCTCACTGACACACCAAAAAACCTTTGAGTTTTTCATTCTTTTACAAACAGGAGTTAAGTATAAGTGTTTTTCAGTAAACACACAAAACATTTAATTGACCACTGAAAGTTTTATTTAAAGATGCTCCTCCCTATCCTTAAATATAAACAAATAGCAACGCTGCCCACAAACATTAATGTTACATTCTTATGCGCTTACTCAGTGGAGCACACTTCCAAGTAACCGTTTTACATATTGTGTAAAATTGTTTTTGCACAAAGAAGCACATTAGCTTCAGAAGGGTTGCATGCAAGCAGTTTATTATACTGATGAAGATTGAATACATTTATTTGTAACTTAAAGAATCCTATTAAAATAATGAAAATAATGCTAGAGCGATGTTCAGAGCTAATGGCCCATCCTTAAAACTCACTACATTAGGAAGTAAGGGTTACTGAGGTCATAAATCAAGGTCTGAATTTAATAAATAATGTATAATGTAATATCTACACCTACTACTGTAGTTCCAGTGTAAATACACCCTAAGGTGCATACAAATGTATTTTGGAAAGACAGCACATGAATCCCTTCTGTTTTCCGCCTATGCCACTTCATGTTTCATCCACATTTCTAGGATCATCTGCATCCTGAGTAACTGATTTCCTTCCTTTGTGTTAATACACATAGGCAGGGGTTTAAATTGAATCAGAGTACACCAATGCTCATCCCTAAAATCTACTGTTTAGTCAAAAGCATTAGAATTTAGAAGATTGCTTCTGAGATTGTGCAGAGAGCTTTTCACCAAAGAGCAACCAGCCAGCACTTTACGATCTCTGTGCTGGCTGCCAGTCTGTTTCTGGGCCCAATTCAAAATGCTGGTATTCACTTTAAACACCCTAAAAGCTTTGGGACAAAGATATCTGAAGAATTGTCTCCCTCCACATGTAACTGCTGGGATGAGGCAGGTAGGTGGCTACTAAGGAAAGGGCCCTTTCAGTGGTAGCACCCCAGTTGTGGAGGCCCTCTTTAAAGGCACACTCTGCACCTGTATTGTGGTCTTTTTGATGCCAAGTGAAGACCTTTTTATTTTCTCAGGCCTTTTAGCATTCAGTTTTAAAAACTTCACTAGTGTGATTTTAGATCTTTGCATTGCTGTTGACTTTTGTTTTGCTTCCTACTTGGGTTTTTTTTAAAAAAATATCTTTAAAACTTAGAGGTTTTGTACTGTCCTCCTATGTTATTGTATCTTATGGTTTTAAGTTTTATTTTATGAACCCTCCAGAAAGCCTTGGTTGTAATTAAATAATTAATTAATTAAGGGCACAATCCTAAGCATGTTTAGACAGGGAAAAAGTCTACAACTCCCAGCATTCCCTAGCCAGCGTGGTTGTCGGGTGTGAGCCCCACCCTCAACAAAGGTACTCTTGCCGCGGGAGCACCGATTGCCGCTGCCGCAATTAGCAAGAAATACAGCATCCCCCGGCATGCACCTCTTTACTTCGGGCAAGCTCTGTCGGCCGCGCTGCATGCCGGGCGATGTGGTCTGAGCGCTTCCTCAGTCGGGGAGGGGAGAGGGGGAGGCAGGGAGGTAGGGGCGGAGTTTGAGCACGGCTCGGAAGGCGCGCGCGGCTTGAAAGTAGTTTTTACGGCTTCCCGCGCTCTGCTGCCTTATTCAGTGGACGGAACCGGCGCGGGCGGGGACGAGCAGCTGCTCCCGCCAACGTTCGCTTCCCCTCTTCTTGCCCAACTTAGGGCAAAGGACTTAGGCAAGTGCTGACTGGGGAGGCTACATGGGCGGCTGCCTTTTCTTCTTCGTTCGTCGGGGTGGTTACAAGTTTTGACTTCCCCCGCCAGGCGAAGTGGGGCATTTGTCCCTCTTGTGTCCGTTTATTAAAAGGGGGAGGAGGGAATCCATCTGTGACTTGGTCCCTGGAGGGGGAGCCCAATATACTTGCATGATGATGAGATCGAAACAAAGCGGACGGGTTTAGTTTTGTCACCCCCACCGCCACCGATCGTGTCTTTAGGGCACTTAAGCAAAATTATGTTCTTAACTTTCTTCTCGACTGAGGCGTGCAAGACAAGGCTGCAGCCCGATTCTGTCCGTTTAACTCAGAAGCAAGCCCCACTAAATGTAAGTCCAAAATCCATATAGCGTAATGCCTTTATTAGGCCGCAGAAGTAAACGCGCAAGCTTTCAAGAAGAGCTTACCCTTTGGGGAGGGGGAAGAATCTTTGAGCTGGCCTAATAAAGATATGAGACTATGGATTTTGGCTTTTTTTTTTTAATGGCCAACACGGCTTCCTTTGTTTTGTTTTTAACTAGATTTAATTACCTTAATTAGAGTGGTGCCCCCTAAAAAGCAACAGTTCTGATCTAGTTAAGTGGGCTTTTTTTATTCTGTTGATTTCGATGGAATTTAGGATATAGCTTGTAGCAGCTCTATATGTGAAATTGTACTGAAAGATTTGTGTGGGCGGGAAGAGATCCATATGGTTACTTTTTCTTAAATGCTCTCTTCCCGCTTCTGCCACAGTTATGCTGTTAACACCAATTAATGGGTGGCAGATCTGCTCTAAATTACCTTGTAGATTAAGATGAACATTAATTCATCAAAATGTGTAACCATTTTGCAACATTTGAGAGGGCCCCTGGGGATAAAGCTTGCATGTTAATAGAACATTCTTCCAGATGTTCTAGTAGACATGTTACATTGCATACCAAGCTCAGCCATCTTACATGAGCCACAGGCACTGATTTTAAAAAGGGGCAATATAATATTATTTTCATTAACTTGAGCCAGAAACGGGTATTGGTTTAGGAGTCAGCTGACTCGTTAACTGCACCCCAATTTACATTTAATTTCCTGGTAGCTTCAGATTAATAATTCTTGGTTTAGGTTGTTGAATGTGACGATTACAAATTAGGTATGCTACAGATTTACAGGTCTTAATGATGTGCTCTGTACTGCTTATACCTGTGTGGGTTCCACCCCACACCCACCCTGATTCACATCTTGCCTATAGAAGGATTAAAGTATTGTGTCTCCTCACCAGCTTGCCGGATCTGAAGCAGAACTATGGGAATCCAAGGTTTGCTCCAGTTTATCAAAGATGCTGCTGAACCTGCTCACGTAAAGATATACAAAGGACAAGTGGTTGCTGTGGATACTTACTGCTGGCTGCACAAAGGAGCCTATGCATGCGCTGAAAAGCTGGCCAAAGGAGAACCCACAGATCAGTATGTTTGACTGACAGAATTGGTGCTTCTTAAAATAGCAGATATTTTTGCCGTAAGCCATAGCCTATTCACATCAATTGGCTCTCTGTTGGCTTTTCGGAGATAAATACAATAATAGAATAGTAGAGTTGGAAGGGGCCTATAAGGCCATCGAGTTCCACCCCCTGCTCAATGCAGGAATCTACCTTAAACCATACCTGACAGATGGTTGTCCAGCTGCCTCTTGAATGCCTCTAATGTGGGAGAGCCCACCACCTCCCTAGGTAATTGGTTCCATTGTTGTATTGCTCTAACAGTCAGGAAGTTTTTCCTGATGTCCAGTCGGAATTTGGCTTCCTGTAACTTGAGCCCATTATTCCGTGTCCTGCATTCTGGGTTGATCGAATTGCAGTCTTTAATTTTAAATGTAGTTCTCACTGGAAAAAAATACTCTCATATTGAGTTCTGGGCAAATGCAGGTAATCATCATTTAGCAACAGTCAAGAAGAAAATTGGAAAACTGGGTGTACATACTGTGTTGTCAACACGATAAAGTAAACTTAGAAGAATAATGTAAATTTGTGATCGCCTTAAAATTGCTTATGAAATGACAGTCTTGTAATAAGCTTCTTGAATCCCATTGAGTAAATAGGATTTAAATAACTGGTGTGCAGGATTGTAGCCAAAAATAAACAAGATCTGGAAAAGGTGAGGATATCCTGGGATCTTCTTTAGTCAATGGTACCCATTTTAAATTCATACATGAGATGAAGTAAAGAGTACTTCTTTTGTATGATCTGTAGGATATGTTTAATATGATTAATTTTAGTTCAAACAGCACAATTGGGTCACACTCATCATTCATTTCAGTAGGCTAGCAACTAGATTAGGCATAGCATTATACTTCCAATTCTGTGGGACTAGCTGTAGCATCATCTGATCATCCTGGAATCCTAATCTTGTGTATATTTTGGTATTGCAAAGGCATGTTTGCCGTAACTCATCGGAACTGAATTTCCTGTAGCAATTTATATTTTAAGATAAAAATGAAGATGTTGTGCTGGATGTGTGACAAGTGTAGTTTCTTTCTACAGATATGTAACTTACTGCATGAAACATGTGGATATGCTTCTGTCATTTGGGGTCAAACCTATTCTAGTATTTGATGGATGTACATTGCCTTCCAAAAAGGAAGTTGAAAAGTCACGAAGAGAGTAAGTCATGCTTATGTTTTGTAAGACGTTTGGGGATGGGGGTGGGGCTTCCCTGCCTTACAAATTCATACTACAGTTCAAAGACTTATTAAAAACTACTTCTAATCTACAAAGGCGAAAATCACTCAAATGACATGTTGAGCTGTTTAATGAGATCAGACTCTACACAACTGAACATTGTGAACAATACAGTGTTGAAATATAGATTAAAAATTGTGTTTAAATCTAAACTTTTCCAGGATGCTGCAGTATCAATATTTTGTCTTGTGGTGTGGGGGGGAGATGTTAGCACAGATTTGTAAAATATCTCTTTATTGAACATAGTAGGTGGTATCCAAAGGTCTTCACACAAAACTACTTGTGTATCATGGCTTCTTAGGCTTTCCTTCTTACTTTAGGCCCTCAGTATTGATGCAGTGGTATCGTTCTGCTTCTGGAAGGGAAATAACTAGCAGAATAGATCTCCCTGCACTCCACTCCTTCGAAATCTACTCCTGAGCGTGTTTGGCGGGGTGCATGGGGTGGCTGCAGGGCGAAGGAGAGGTTGGGGAAGTCCCATGGCAGTTCACATGATATTGGGTTTAGCCCCTCATCTTTCTGAAAGCCACTCTAGAAAGTTACTGAACCTGCAGGAGCAGCCTCTGAATTAGCAGGGGAAGCTGCAGTTGGAAATTGGGACAAGACAAAGCATTTGGGCATGTGCATGGAAATTCTTGCATCCTAATTTGGAATCTATCCCAGTTAACAGTTTCCGAAGGGTAGCTGTGTTAGCTGCCTTGAGTGCGTTTTCTTGGTATAAAGGCAGGGTGGGTGGGTACAAATCAAATGAATACACTTTTTTAAAACAAAAGTTTGTTTAGCAAAATTGTCAAAGAGTCTTGTGGCAGATTAAAGTCTAACCAATTTATTTTGACATACATTTTCGCTGACATTGATGTCCACTTCATTAGTGGCCACGAAAGCTTATGCCAGAATAAATTTGTTAGCCTTTAAGGTGCCGCAGACTTTTGCTGTTTTTCCCCAGTTAGATCAGTGAGATGGTAGTATAACAATAAGCTCAATATAGAAAAGATTAACACAGGCGAGGTCCACTGCAATTGATGTGATTTTAGTGCACACTGAAATGCATTCATTGGGGAGCAGGCACACCTAATGTTTGCATTGCTTCGTTTGTATTTAAGATTGGTGTGTGAATCATCCAATCTGACCATCTTTGTATCAATAAGTAGATTTTTGTTAAGTCAGCATGCTCAAAAACACCAACCTCAATGGGTTTTATGAAACGAGTTAACTTCTGTTGTTCTTTGTTATTTTATTACCTTTTTATATCTGGCTTTTACCCTATTATATATGTATCTAATATGTGTAGCGCAGTTATAGCGCTACCCACTTGTTCAATAATGATTGTGTGACGCGGAGAAGATGGATTTATTTTGTGTCTTAAAGGAAACGGCAAGCAAATCTTCTGAAGGGGAAACAGCTGCTTCGTGAAGGGAAATCATCAGAAGCTAGAGAGTGTTTTGCACGTAGCATTAATGTTACACACGCTATGGCCTGTGAAGTTATTAAAGTAAGTAATATGTTTTTGTGGGTAGATTGTCACAACCTTTCCTTTTTATATTTCGTGGTAGAATATTTACGTGAAGTTTGCATAATAAACACTTTAGTGCAGAGCTAGTGTCTCTAAAGTTACATGTTCTAATCCAGCAGTGTACTGTTGTGGGCATCTGTGAAAAAATGGCATAATTTAAGATGGGGACATCTTTTTCACATTAAATTAAACTTCAGTATAATTATGATAGTTTATGCATTTAGGGAGCAAGTAAATTCCTACTGAAATGTCTGGGCCATACTTGTCTGCTGCTATGGGCTCACATGATTGAATGTTCACCCAGACCAAAAAAAAAGCCTGTGTAGAAAACTAGCCTAGAAGCCTTCTCTCTGAAGTTTTGTTCTGTAAGCGGTGGGACTGAGGTGGATGAAAACCTGCAGTTTAAAGTGGTATAGTCAAGACACAATTTACCAATTCAATGACCTAAATGCAGTTCCTTTTATGAAAACCTTTAAGAACAAGTGCACTAGTCCATGCAAAAATCCCAATATCTGGAACTAGGAAACTAGTGGTTGGCTGGTAGAAGTAACTAGGATAGTGTGGAGAGAAAGTTTAAGTTTTTGTAATGATGGAAGAGACAAATCATTTTAACCCTCCTACAGTTTTCCCAGCCCTGCTAATATTGGCCACGAGACTGACAGGCATGGTCCGGAGCCACCAGAATGCTTGACTATTCTTGCCCTTGTGTTTACACTCCTATTTAGCAACTTCCATTCGAGATTTTGGAAATTTAACTTTTGCATGAAAATTGCTATAGTCGCCTATATTGTTGGTGTCCGGGTGATCTAGAAATCATCTGAGTAACGGTGATGCCTTTTCTAGGAGCATACAGCAGGTGAGGTAAAGCAGGTAACTTGCATGCAGAAAACTTCAGTTAAATGGAGCTTGGACGCTGGAAAGTTACTCAGTGTGAGCAGGAAGTCCTTTGCTTAGTCAGACCGAGTAATCCCACTTTGTATAAGGCAGCTTCATCTATGAATTTGAGGTGTTATAATGAGAACTTCAAATATGCCATCAGTTGCTGTTGTTTCTTTGCAGGCTGCCCGAGCCCAAGGAATAGACTGCATTGTTGCTCCATATGAAGCTGATGCACAGCTAGCCTACCTTAACAAGACGGGCGTAGTCCAAGCTATAATTACGGAGGATTCTGATCTTCTTGCATTTGGATGTAAAAAGGTAGGAAAGATTCTGTGCCCAAAAGGCCAGTGCCAGGGCTGAAATATGGATGGAAACTTAGATCCTTGATCCTACATTGCCCAGTAAAAAAACAGTGTTTGATTTTATTGCTATAGTTGAGGTATTGGAGAGAGCCACAGCCTCTTCTCTTCTTGCCTCCTACCCTCAATCACTTCTCTTGTTGGCCTTCATCATGGCAAAGTATTGCATTTTTCCAAGATAGCCATAGCTGAAGCAGGCTTGCAAAGCCTAGCAAGGGAAGAACATCTTCAAACCATGATAAAGAGACGTGGAGCATGGGGTATTATCCTTCTGTGGGTTGCTGGTCACGATGTAGCACTTCCAGGGGAAATGCTGCAATGAGTGGAAATTCTCATTACTAGAAGAGGGAGGTCGTGTCCTTCCGAAAACTAGCAGGTACTACATTGTGCCTCCCGCCACAGGCACTATATTGTGATCGTGGCTGCTGCTGCTTCCCCTGTCCCTGCTGCGCATGCAACGACGATTTGCATAACTACCTAGGATGCAGCAGGAGTTGCTGTGTCGTCTGAAGCTAGTGCAGTGCACGGCAGGGTTGGCTTCTTACCCATGCCACGACCCATGGCTTGTAGTAGGGGGTGTGGTGTGGGTAAGAATCCACCCTCACTGCGCACCACACTGGGTTCAAACAACACAGTAACCCATGCTGTGTCATGGGTAATAGTGCAAATCTAAGTCATGCACATGGCAGGCATGGGGGCGGGGGAAGAAGCCACGGTGGGGTCTTTTGCCCCTGCAGTTGTCCAAATGCAGCCAGTGATTGCAAGCAAAGTTTTGACACTGTGATGATGGGATTCTTGGGATATAGTACAGTTCAACGTGTGTGTGTGAGAGAGAGGGGGATTATTTAGAGAAACATGAAGTATAAAATAAGAACTGTTAGAAGATATGTGTGTTGATTATTGGGAAAGAATAATCTTTCACCACTGCTTTTATATAAAATACAGTAATATAAGGGCTCTTCTGTAATTTTGTTTGTATTTTAAGGTATTTTTGAAAATTGACAAGTTTGGACATGGCTTAGAAATTGATCAAGCCCGATTAGGAATGTGCAAACAGCTTGGAGATGTGTTTACAGAAGAGAAGTTTCGTCACATGTGTATTCTTTCTGGCTGTGACTACCTTCCATCAATTTACGGCATTGGCTTAGGCAAGGCTTGCAAGCTACTAAAAATAGCCAATAATCCTGATATTATAAAGGTAATATAATGTCTTGATTCAGTTTACATTTCCAAAAATGTCCACAGAAAATGAGGAGTTGCTTTGGGGAAGGTAACCAATTTAATTGTTAGTATGTTGAGAGATCTGTCAAAAGAAATATTTTTGGCTGTTCTCATAGACTTGTGTTTCTGTTGGGAGATCCTCGGGAATGGTGGTGGGAAGCTGCCGATGGAGGACAGGGTGGGGGTGGGCAGGTTGCAGAAATCATCTCCCTTCTATCTTAAGTAAACTGCATATTACTTTACATGTTTGTTTGTTTTTTGCTAGGTCATTGGGAAAATGGGACAGTATTTAAAGATGAATATTGTGGTCCCAGAAGAATATATACAAGGATTTATTCGTGCTAATAATACTTTCCTCTATCAGTTGGTTTTTGACCCAGTCAGGAGGAAACTTGTTCCTTTGAATGCTTATGAAGATGGTGTTGATCCAGAAACACTGCTTTATGCAGGGAGGTATCCTTTATCAATTACAAACATCTATCCTTTATTTATAGCACCTTCCCTTTCATGGCAATTTGGAGTTCCAGACATAGTTAATCACTTAGGTTGCAGTCCTTTTCACATTTACTTGGAAGCAAACTCTGCTGAGCTCAAGAACTTTTAACTTCCGAATATACATACTAGGACAAGGGTGCAGCTCCTCCATTGATACAAAAGGGAGAGTTAAGCATTGAAATATATGGATGGAGAAACTGCTTAGGTTTAGCTGGCTTGTGCCCAGTGTTTTCTCCAGTGAATAGTGGGATACATTTTGAAGTTGGTCCAAAACCAGTAGGAGTGTAATGTAAACATTTTGCCTTGAGACCAATTCTTCAAAGAAAGAGCTACCCTTCTCTTGCTTAAATGTGAACATTCATACTATCTTCAGTAGTTCGTTTAGAGAGCAATCCTATGTCCCCCTGGCGACATCTGGGCAACATAGGATTGTTCGGTTTCTGGGAACCAAGACTAGAACCAGGGCTCTGACCTCGTGGCTGGCACAGTTCTCTCTGTGCTGGCTATGTCTCTGCACTTGGAAATGGAGCGTGGAGACAGGAAAAGGGGGTGGTGGTCCTGGGGGCACGGATCAGAGGAGACCAGGATGCACCCCAGCCTCCTTCCCTCCCACTTGGAAGTGCCATGGCTAGATGGGCAAAATCATCTATCTAGCAAAAATGCAGGGTGGCCGGAGCATGTAGGCAAGGATTGCCTTGCTCTGGCCGCCCTACATTGGATACTTGGCAGCCTCCAACTTTTTAGCCTGCCAACTATCTCCATAGGACTGAGCCCATAGACATCTAAGCTAAGATGTCTAAACTATACCATATTTTGAGGAAGTTCTAAGCTGCATAGAGCCTCCAGGATCACCTGTAGAACTTTTTACACTTAAGATGGTGAAGTCTTCTCTTATCATTGACCCATTTACTATAAAAGAGAAATATAGTTTTCCCCCTAGATCAGTTCATATTTAGATTGAATGTAGCATATTTTCATCCCTTTGGGATAGTGCTAAGCTTAAGTAAACTGTAATGCTCTATGATATAACCCATGCAACTGCTGAATCTTTGTCTATTGGAATTGCAGTTCTTAATTTTATTCCTGGAATGTTTAGTAGGCTTAGGATAAGATGCATTGATTCTAATGTTCAGCTTTAATAATTAAGTGGTTAAGAGGTATTTATCTTTTAAAGCAAGGACGAAGACCCTTTGTTGTTGTTGTTCCTTTCCTTTTCCACATCCTATGACTGCTTGAGCATTTTAATCAATTCTTTATGGGATAGGAATCTATATACAATGACATTCTTGGAAGAAGTCTACCAGTATAAAAACAGCATTTTTCTCTTAGTTCAATTTACTTAGACACTTTGGCGATAGCACTGCTTTTCAAATTGCACTTGGAAATAAAGATATCAATACAATGGAGCAAACTGATGACTACAGCCCTGATGCTTCACAGGTAATGTTTTACTTTTAAGAGACACATGTCAAATTATTAAGATTGTGTGGGGAATGTGATGTTGTGTTTTGGCCCGACTTGGTGAAACCTCAGACACGAAGAAACTTGGTATATACAGAAGTTGTACATGTTTATCCAGAGAATCCTGCATCAAAAATATATCAATGACTTCTGCCTAGGGAAGCAAAGGGTACAGGTTTCAGAAACAGTGATGTTAGATTGATAGAGAAGCTTTTGATGTTGATCTTTTAATACAGGGATGTTGTTTTTTCAGGAAGAGTGGGAGTTATTTAATATTACATACATAGACTTGTTTCACTCAAATGACGAGCCAAGCCTCTAAAGGGTGTTGTCTATATAACCCAAAAGCACTAGGACAGCACATAATTTCATGTAACCATCCATCATATTTCAACACTTCCTCCTTTTGCCCATGGGAAAGATTATAAGGGCTGTAAGAGGTGGAGCAACAGTTCCGCTGTCTTAATCACTTGTAAGAGGGCTTGACCGCCATCTTGGATTCCCTCCTGTCAGTACCCAGTGGCAAAATGGATATAGGATTGGGAAAGGTTAGAACAAAGAACAAAGGTTAGAAAAAAGAGGTTAGAACAAAAAGCTGACATTTCACTGTCTCAGGGAAACAGACTTGAGTCATTCTTCCTCCAGTACAGGTTTCTTTCTGCTGTCTTTGGCTATAGCCTGTGCACCCAAGAAGTCGTGGCTGGAATGACAAATGTGTTCGTGAGAAGCCATCCAATTTAAAGAGCATTTGGAGTAGAGACTACAAACCTGGTTTCCCTGCCAAGATTACCACAAACTCATCACCGTTGTTGGAGAAACCTGCAACTAGAGGCATAGAGCGGATAATTAAAATGAAAGGGCTGAAACTTCCCAGCAAAGCACTATTGGCAAAAAGGCCAAGGCATGGTATGGTTTCTAAATCTCTGAAAATGTTATTTGCGAAAAGGAATATGCTGGTTCTGTTTTTAAAATGGTGTTGAAGGCTTCTGATTCAAAACTGGTTTCCTCCACAGCGTGTTTCTTTTGTTGATCCCATTCGTATCACTATCTATAAATGCTTTGAAGGAATAAGTATTACAAACAGCACAAATTGGTTTATTTCCATAATATTTTTAACATCCATGTTTGTGCATTAATTTATTTCTCTGCTACTTCTGTAAACTGGTATGTAGTATATTTGGCATCTTAGCATTTATTCCTTATACTCTACTGATAAGGAATCAAATTAAGACCATTTCTTAATGTGTTGTGAGGGTCTGCCTGTCACTACAAGTTTTTGTAGAAATTCCTTTGCAATGTATTTCTGTTGTGACCGAACTAATTTATGTTTTATATATATTTAAAAGAGTTATCAGAAGGAGATCTGCTGAGCCAGTATTTTTCAAATTCAAAAAAACCCAAGACAGAAAACCGTGAAGATGGTGAGCATCAGGAGGTTGTTAGTCCATTGTCTGTGATCCATGCTTCAAAGGACACTTGCAGAAACAAAGAGGGTTCAAACTCCCAGCCTAGGCTGAGAAATAAATTTGCCTCCCTTCTGCAGAAGAAGAATGAAGAGAGTGGTGCAGTTGTTGTTCCTGGGACCAGAAGTAGGTATGTCCTTCTGGAGAACCTGGGTTTTGGGGTGGGGGCCTGTGCAGTAGGGCAAGCCCACCCCATCCCCAAATATGGAGGACCACTCCTCACACTGAGTAATCCCTTCCTTTCCAATGCCACCACTAAACTACACTCCTTTTATTTAACATATGTATTTTTCCTTAAAGTAACTGGCCATTAGGTGTGAGACAAAACAGATCAGAGGTGCCAGAAAAGTAAATGAAGTTATGTAGTATTTGATTAAAAAGAAACCAAACAAGCTTATTATTAAAAAAAATTGTTACTACTTTTAAAACAGGGTTTTTACACAGTTATGTTTACCATCAATCAAGTGCTAGAAGCCCTAGTTCCTGTCTCTTAACTGACCTTAAGTCAATTCCCCTATTAAGCTCCACCCCAGTTAGCTCACAGGCCTAACGAGGGCTTGAAAGGCAGTCTTCTTTCTGGTCAGTTCAACTTCCATGTGGAACCTTCAACTCTGTTCCCCAAGCTTTCCCTGTAGTTTTCCATCTGGTCCAGCAGCTGCTCAATTTCCAGACCATCGCCACCATCTGTCACTCAGGCTTCAGCTCCTTCCTCTGAAGGTTGCTACAGGACTCTTCCTCTCCTCACTTGCAGACTTTCTTCAGCTTCTGCCTCTTGTGCTCCCAGCTCAGCCACCGGTCTTGTGGCTGCTCTTCCCCCTGGCTGATGACTTCAGCCTCCCCATCCTCTCACAAAGACACCTGAGGCAACTTGCAGCCAGACTCCTCCTGACAGACTCCCCTGTTGGACTCAGACTCCCCCTTTTAAAATTTTTGACAGCTCCTTATCTTTGTTTTAGCCAGAACCCTCCAGCCAATCAGCTTTGGAGTGGCAAACATTCCGTAACTCCATCTCTGTGTAAACGTCTGACCAATGGGCATTTTTGGAATGTTCAGCTATTCTCCAATCAGATGGTACAAATTTCAGTCCTACCTTCCCATATAAATAGAGAGAACCTGGCCTCAATTTTCACCTCCTAGTAGTAACAGTAACTGCCAATTTCCCTGTATACCATATTTACGGTGTAACTCCCCTCAGGCACAAGCCTCTAGTAAAAACTATACTTTTTCTTTTACTGTCAACCCCTTCAAACATTCAATTGCTGAAATAAAATAACAGTTTTACCTCGGTTTCTTCATGATCCTGTTTTAGTTGCATTTGTATAAAAGTTGCATTTTAAAGGAATTTGACTCTGCAATTTCCCTTTGTTAATAAAACGTAATAGTGTAGTATTCAAAAGTGAAATATCAAAGACCTCAAATAATGGAATCTGGTTCACACAGCACATTAGTAAATGGGACTTAAAACACTAGACTGCTTCCAAAATACTCTGTCCAGAGGTAAGCAATATGGTGCCTGTGGGCACCACTGCCAAGGTGTTGTACCCCTTCCACTTTTTATTTATTCTTGTAAAACACACATTTCCTTAATGGGTGCTGCAATTGGTTGAAAGCAAAGCGAGGGCCTCCAGCTGCTGCTACTTTCATTTCACATGAATGCCTTCGGACTACATCCTTAGGAAATGAAGATGGCAGGTGGCCCTGGCAGCCATGTTGTGGTGGTGCCCAGGACCCGTTCTCCAATGGCCAAATTTCCCCCCATGTCTGCTCTATCTATTTGGTGATGTCTTCAATTCTTAGTAAACATTGCCAACTTGTAAACATACAGTGGCCTTTAAATACCCTTATGTTATAGGATAACTGCATTTTGGATTGTGATTTTAAAAAAAATTCAGAGGGAGGCTGAATTAGTATATGATGCATCATTTGCTGGGCAGAGCATCCTTCAGTCGGTTTTGTCATGCAACATCTTTTTTAAAAATATATATATAATAAAAATAAAATCAACTTGGCTTAAGTTCAACACATAAATAAAGGTGGTGTGATTGCCAGAGGAATAACCTAAATGTCATCTGATAATGGCAGTTTAGACATGGCATGACTTCAGTAGATGCAAGGTTTTAACTGATAGTGTTTGGAGCACCTTCCAACTTCAATTCTATACGCTCTGAAATATCTACTGGTGGGAGGAGTTTGTCAGGAAGTCGTTAGCCAATTTGGTGAGATGGATTTCTTTGGGCAGTTCACACATCACTGGCAAATAGTGGGTGAATTAACACATTATTTACCAGGACTTGAGCTGCTTCCAGTTTGCATAACAACCTATGAACATCCCGTTTGTAGGTTGTGAGTGTGATGTCTGAACCCAGAAATGGGTTAAACAACCCAGAGTTAATCTAACAGCAAATTGTAGGTTTATATGCGAACCAGGTTTATGTCTACGTAGCCAGAGTAGTCATTTATATGACCATTGTGCCCCCACCCCCCAAATACAGGCATGTATTACATACATACAGGCATGTATTACCAGTATTTGTAGATCCATTCAGCAAGTACACCCTGTTTTATTCAAGGCTGGAGCCATTTAAGATAACCCAGCCTTCCTTGTTCGATAGCAGAGCATTATTGCTCTTCTCTAGTCACTTTCCATATTTTAACTTCTCAACATTTAATTGACTGGAGCACATTTTTGGAAGGGCATGAAGATTTCACTTAGCCCAGAAATAACAGACATTCTTAATGGACTACCATATTAAAAAAATGTTTCCCCTTCCAACAAAAAAATTGCTTGGGGCTTCTAATGCAACTTGTGTGCTAGGCTAGATTTCTTCCTGTTCACATTGGCGTCTCCTCTTTATGCACTTTTCAGAGTAAGAATGTGCACACAGTACATCTGGCATTGATTCCTTAGCATATATTCTTAAAGTTGTGTAATTTCTGTAAACGTAAAAATGGGTGAAGAGAATAAAGGGGAGATGAGCCTAGTGTCATCAAAGACCTGTTTGTCTCCTAAATGTAGCTGCTAAAGGACGATAAGCCTCCAAGCACATTTGTATACAGAAATCTTCACATATCAGTGTTTTGTGGTATATGATCTACTGGCATGTTCATACAAGGGATATTTATTAGTTAGTCCTGTAAGAATCAGAGCTAGACTTTATAATGAGGCTACAAAAGTGATCTCCGATCTTCTGAACCCCTGCAAGTTCTGGCTGTACTTCATCTGTGATAAAGTAGATTAACATGTCTGCTATATTGTAGTCCGTGATGTCTCTAGCACCTCCATTCTAAATGCATCCTCATCATGGTAGCAGTAAGACAATTTTCACTAAGGCAGGGTTATTGGAGATTGCTGTAATCCTGCCTTAGCTAGTGTGTTTTGGAGTGTGGTCAGTAGAGTAAGTAGAGCTGTTGAACATGGTGTGGCGAGCATAGCATTTCCAAGTTCTTAATCGTTTTTCTTCAGCAAGTATCCATAATAGCAAAAACCTGGTACACATCAACAGATTTTTAAAAATGTTCTTGGGCTCTTCCTTTCTGTAAAATTTGAGCTCTATGAATTAATTGGATCCCTGCATGGGTTCCTCCCCCCTCCCCCCTGCATTATCACCCCATCCCCATTGATTCCTATGTTCTTTCACTGTACCTTAGGTTCTTCTGCAGTATCATGGATCTGCCTGAAAATATATCAAAGGGTAAAATTGACCAATTATCCCAGGTCAGTGGTGTGGATTGTCAAATTGTGGAAGTAGAAAATGGAGTGTCAGAAGACCATAATCCTTGCTCACCAGAGACTAGAACAAAGATCTCACCGTCATTTCGGGCAGTACAGACGAGTTGTTTCAGTTGGCCTGGAAGCCTTGCAGAAAGATCTGGGATGCCCAGCCCATCTCAAAGTGTAGCATTGCTAAAGCGTTTTCACCGACAAACGCCCAGCCAAGCCACACCCCAGGGTTGTAAGGTGCCTGGATCACAAATGTTAAGCTCCACAGCAAATAAAGAATTGGATGAAGAATCATCACCTATAAAAGAACTCCTTTGTTCTTCAGAACAGAAGTTTGACAAGTTGTCACAGAGCAGCCGGGACACTTCAGAAAATTCTCCAGTGATCAAGACAAAGGCTATTTCTGACACAGTAAGATCATCACCCTGTGTTTCAGTTAAGCAGATTGTTAAATTGTCATGGCTGTCTCAAGGGATTGTCTAGAGCGCTCCTTATTTATTGAAATAGTTACACATCTTTGCTCTCCAATATAAAATGATTTCTGATGAGTAAATCCTTGGTCTGCCTGCACAGTCTGTCTCTCGTGCTTGCCGTAAACCAAAATATTGAATCATCTGATAGCTTAGCAGGGAGAGCTTCTTTTTACTCTGATAAAGAATCAAATTAAGACCAATGTATCTACATTTTCTTACAGAGCAATCCTATACATGCCTACTCAAGAGTAAGTCCCATTGAGTTCACTGGGATTTACTTCTTGCGAAGATAGGGTTGCAGCCCTAATGTCTCTTTACCTGACACTGAAAGTTACATTTGATAGTTCTACTCGAATGGAATATTGGATTTGAAGTGTAATTTATTTTTGCATTATGAGATAGGTTCAGTCACTTAACTTTTAAAAACATGAAATTCTTTATTTAGATTATGGACAAGCCAGTGTTGTAACTGATACAAAATAATTGTTGCTTTTTTCGTTCCAAAGGAATCTGACTCCAGCCTAGAAACAGATTGTAATCTGAATTTGCAGATCTTTCCAATCTCCATATGTACAGAGAACAAGGACACAGCCTTCAAGAGTGTGGTATGTTTCCCCTGCTCCCACCCCTTTAAATCTGTCTTTAGTTCTTTTGTGTTTAGATACCATATTATGTTTTACAGTTAAGTATTGGATTGTAAATTCTTAGAACGTGGGCATCCTTCCCACATTTATTTTATGTGTACATGATATTTTATGTGAAGAGGATCCATGGCTCAGTGGTAAAGCACTTGCTTTGCATGCAGGAGGACCCAGATTTGATCCTTGGCTTCTCCAGGTAGGGCAAGGAGAAGAATCCTGCCTGAAACCCTGGGGAGCTGCTGCCAGTCAGTGTCGATAATACTGGCCTAGATGGACCAGTATAAGGCAGTTTCCTATGTTCTTTCCTATCCTATCTTGATGGTTATGCATTAGTTACAGTATATTGTTGATCTTTTTTTATGCTTATTATCACCGTGTGATGTAAGTTGGGCTTAGGAAGATGCTCAGGGTTTTTGTCCTCCCCTCACCTGTCCCAGAGCCACTCCTAGTACTTCTAGTGCCACGTGAGTGGTTTTTTTGTCATGACGATAGCAGTTTCTGGAAGCAGATACAGGCCTTGTTCAGATAATTGCCTAAACCACTGCTTGAAACTGAGCCTCAGACTCACAGGCTTCCCCTTCACTCTCCTCCTTCACATGCACAAGAAATTCTGCTTTCACTTTAGAGCAAACCACAGTTCTGAATCATGTACAAGTTCAAGGAATTCTGGCTTGTTTTAACCAAAGTGAGTTAAACAAACCAGAACCAAACCGTGTTTCTAATTCCTGATTTGTTAATTAACCAGAGAGCATTGTTGTTAAGAGACTGAGCTGTGAATCAGGAAGCCCTTGGTTTAAATCTCATGTCTGCCATATCACTAGGTGGTCTTAGGCAAGCCACTCTCTCTCAGCCTCCCTGTATCTGTAATGTTGGGGATAATAATACTGACTTTGGTCTCAGCAGGAATAGACAACTGGTGGCCCTCCAGTTGCTTTGCTCTACAATTCCCCTCAGCCTCAGCCAGCATAACCAATGGTACGTGGTCATGGGAGTTGTAGGCCAAAGCATCTGGAGAGCCACATGTTGCCCACCTCTGTCTTTCTGGGTTGCTGTAAGGATTACAACTAAATAGTGCATGTGGAATGCTTTGAACACTTACAGGCGCTACGCAAATGTCAAGCCAACCTTTCCCAGCCTAGTGCCGTCGTTCCTAGCCAACATGGTAATTGGTAATGTTGGCTGGGACCGATCAGATTTGCAGTCTCACATCTGGAGGTCAGGGCAAGTTATGTTCAGTATCATTTCTCTCTCTTTGCACAGGAAGGAAGGAGAGGACGGGGAGCACTGGCCCCAGGCTCACCGTGGTTCATTCGTAATCACTTAAATCGTGGTTTAGGTGATTATTTGAAGTGGGCCATTGTGGGATTCTCCTGTATCTCTGGTTTAGCCCCCTTAGTTAATGCTCATGTTGTTTTGGGAATGTGGTGCAGGTTGTGGGCTCCCTAGTTAATGATAAGTTTGCGTTGAAAATTGATGATGGGTTAGTAACTGGGCAGCATATTCAAAATGGAACCTTATCACCAGAAATATTGTCAAAAACCTTTGAAACATACTTCATACAAAAGAAAGCCCTGAAAAGACTGGGCTGACTGCTGTGGATGTCTTCAGCTTACCTTTTTCTGTGACTGTCGCTCAAAGGAGGAGACACAGTATAGGTGTAATAAACAGTTTCAGTGTTCATTATCTACTAGCAATTTTTAATAAACTTCTCTTCCTGAATGTTCACAATGTTGCAATACCGATGCAAATTGCACCTGGTATTCTTTAGAATTATAGTGACATCTTGTGGCTAGTGGCTTGACTGTTGGGATGGGTTCTATTTCCTAATTATTTTCTTTGCTTATGTGCACATGTGCTTGTGCAGCATGTTTTTATTACAGTCATGTGGTCCTGTCTCAGTGTTTAAATTGTTTTTATATATTTAATGCTTAATATTAAAATATTATTTAATATTCATATTGTAAGCCATCCTGGGCTGTTTTTGTTTTCTAAATCGAAAGGCATCATACAGATATTTTTAATAAAAAAAAAATAACAATAATGTCATTCTTTAATGTGCATATATGACCACGTTTCTGAAGCAAGTTAGAAATGGCCAGGTGCACCATCTTGTTAAGCTCTGGCTTTTAAACACCATCGTGTGTTATATAGAGATCTCTAGGTCCAGGTTACCTGAAGAACTACATTATTCCATAAGAGCTTGACCAGATTTTAAAATTAATATTGCAGCCTTGATCTCTATTCCGTCATTACATAACATCAGATGTGCAGGTATAAGAGGCAGGGCCCTTTTGGCAGTAGCACCAGTATGTGAAATATCTTGCCTGTGGGGATCCACCAGGCTCTCGGTCTTCTTTGATTTTTAGATAACGGTTGAAGACCTTTTTATTTTTATTGGCTTTTAATTTTTAATTATCTACTGCTTGTAGGGATTTTTATGCCTGCTTTTCAGTTACAATTTTATTGCTGCTACTTTTGTAGTGCAATCGCACAAGTGCTTACTCAGATGTAAGTCCTACTAAGTTCAATGAGTCTCCCAGGTAAGTGAAGACAGGATTTTAGCTTTGGTGTGTTTTATATATATATATATATATATATATATATGCATTTTTAATTGCTATTTTTGCAATAGTATGACAAATACAAATTACAAATATTTTTGCAAGTACAAACAGTATTGCAAATATAAAACTGTTTTTGTAATTTGGAAAAGTGGCATATAAATAATACTTTTAAGACAGCCAAGCTGAAGAACGTTGTGAAAATCCAGGCCTGTGTGTGGGTATGGCAGTTGTGGTGCCCATGCAAGCCAATGCCTGTGTATAGTGCTAGCCCAAAGACAGGGAGAATTAAAAGAAATCTGAACGGTCTTGTAGGCTGTCATGGCTGCCTGAGTGATGCAGCAATACTTAAGAGACTCTGCACAGCTCTCCAACATAATCTGCTCATACTTTATACAGCTGCATTACGCTTACTTTGTGAGAACTCGTTTGTGTTGCAAATCGAATAATGACCGAATAATAAGGGCAAACTTATTCTTACCTACTTGCTCACAAGTGTGTGTGTGTAATATATATATGCGCACACACATACACCAAAAGCAATTTGGAAACCCATAGGTTTGTTGTTGATTAAAAGATCAGTTGGGCTTTGAATTTGTCTAAGCGTTGTGCTTGAGCTTTTCAGTGACCTGCGTTTGTCCCTTGCTTATTGGTACCATGCTGGCAAATTGTGAGTGAAACTGATGATGATATTTCTCGCTCTGCCTTCAGGTTCCTGGATTATGTAACACCAGTTCTGCGCATTCCTGTGCTGTGACAAAAAGCAAGTCACTGATGCCTGCCAAAGTTAGTGGCTTAAGCAAGAAAGTAACAGCTACAAAGAAGAGAAACCATCATAATGCTGAAAATAAGTCGGGACAGCAGGTGACACTTAATGAATTATGGAAGAGCTTCCAGTTCAAAAGGTGACTTTCTTCTATCAAAATATAAACTCCTTTTAGAATTCCTTGCTTGGGGGTATCTTTGCATGTCTTGACAGTGACTGGGATTCAGATTAGTCTTTTCTGTGAAAGTGTTGCTTCTTTCTACACATGTACAAACATATAGTGCAGGAGAGGATGCCAGCACCTGAGCTTGAGATGGCACCTGATATACCTTAACAGCTTTGGGCAGTGAGCCTTATGTGGACGTGGCGATGGGGTCTTCCATGCCAGCTGTGCAGCAAACAACTTGCAGAGCTGCCCTCTCACCTGTTTTAGAGGGAACATGTCCTGCTTGCTACACTAGGGAAGAGAGCAGGCCAATGGGTTTTAGAGCCCTGGGATAGCAGGCACCGTTCCTGCTAATGCCCCATTGTCCTGGAGCTGTTTGAAGCCTGGAAGCTAGCAATGTACAGGAGCAAGCAAATACTATTGCAAGTATTGATGACTCAATGAAACTAATGCAATTTCAGGTTATTGCTTTCATCAATCTAGTGGATACCTAGTTACACGTGGTGAATATGTTGAACCTACGCTATGATGATTAACTTATAAAAGAGGAAATAATCTTTATGAACCTGTGTTATACCCTTGAGAATTGAAAAACTGTACTGTAGCTGTTATTCTTTCATTAGCATTAATTCCTACTTTTTCAACTGTGACAACTAAATAAATATTTAAGTACGTTAGATGAAAGCTTGGGTTTCATTTCCAGGTTCCAACAAGTGTTCACCAGCTGTGCAAAAGCACCTATGGACAATGTTCAGATAAATCCTGCTCAAGGACTGGGGGAAAGGGTTTATCTGTCAAGTGTTATTAAACATTTGTTGACATTTTAGGGCAACTATAAGCACACTTCTTATATTTGCTAACTGTTAATGTGCACACTAAGTTGGTAGCAGGCCTGAGTTTATCCTTAGAACTGTTTTAGGCTCCATCTTTTTGCATTTCCCAGATCACAGTGTCCTGACAACTTTCAGGATCTCATATTGACAGATGTTTAAGCTTAAGTTATAAAAGGAGAATTGAAAGTAGGTTTACAGCTACACACACACAAACATGTAGCTGTAGCCCACCAACAAATAAAAAACTAATGAATTGTCCTGTTGTTCTTACCCAGTTGAGGGCTGACTGGCCATCCTTTCACTGCCATCTCCTCCGTTCCTGCTAGAGAATGAAGTGGCCTGCTGCCTGAGACAGAAGGCAGTTTCACCACTTCCGTTTTGTTTTCCTTTGGAGCACTTTCTTTCCCACCCACTGTTCCCACCTCCTGTTGGGAGAAAAAGGCCCTGAACCCAAGTGCCTGAACTAGAAGCATTGCAGTCTCTTCCCATCTCAGAAGGGGAACAGCCAGTCTGTGGGAAAGAGCCTATAGTAGTTTACTACAAATACCTCTGAAAAGTATGCTATAGATACCTCTGAGAAGAGGCTCACAGTGCTGCTACTAAACTATCTTTGAACTTTTACAAATATTCGTTCTTTATACACCTTTAATGCAAATTGTTGGCTAATCATTTTGTTTCATTTTACAGCGAGTCTGAAAGGCTACCCTCTTGTAGAAAACCAGAGCCATTGTCTCCTATCAAAGATAACAACATTCAGCTTACTCCAGATACAGATGATGACACTTTTAATAAACTTGAATTCAGTCATGTACAGCGGAAAATATTTCAATGAACTGATGCTGCAGATCAAAGCAATTTTATAACCATTGGTCAGCCTGACTTCTGAATAAATTTAGATTAATTGTTCCTGAACACACAAATCAAATTTACACTTGTGTATATATTTTGATGTGAGCTGTATATTTTAGTCTCATCAGATTTTGTCATCTTCCATTTTGAAAAGTGAAATGAACAGTACAGTGTTCAATACTGGTTTGAATAAAATCATTTAGATACAAATTGATTGCTGGACCATATCAACTGTGTGTAAAAGCGCTAAATGTTTTTTAGAAAATTTAGGGTATGAAAGATGTAGCCATTGCTTAATCTGTGCAACATACTTTTTCTAAAGCATGTAGGAAAGGGAATAGCACTTAAGGAAGGAAAGTTAAGGAGTACATGTTCTTTAAATCCCCGTTGTCTAAGTTGAAACTCAGCATAAAAACAATATTTCATCACCAAATGCCGATGGTGGTGTAGTCACTCTCTTAAGGGCTTCATTCTATATGAATCTAAAATCATAGATTTTTCCATATAGAATTCAGGCGAATATACTTGATCTGTGGAAAGGATGGGAGCAAGTTGCCATGAGTTGATATGAAGGAAAAACAGATATGTTTTGATCAAAGATAAGAACTAGACAGACACTATGTACAAACGTAAGAGTCAGATGTCTAATCTGGGGAGAATTTGAAAGCGTTTTTAACAGTTAAGTGTTAATATCAATAACACCTATGGGTCTTTGAAAATAATGGATTTAGCCTATTAGAAGCAATATATAGATGGCTTGCATGTCTGCTAACTGCAGATATCCCTAAATACCAAGCCACTATATAGTACTATGTTTATACAAATGGCTGCTGTGGCCAATCAACTACAACCAGAGGTAAATGTTACATACACAACCGCCCAAGCCGAACAACCTGGGAATAGAAAAGTGCAAGCGGCTTCTGCAGCGACATCCAAACTGACTCATGAACCTTGTTCCATCCTGATATCTCTACCAGGGAGATCTGAGACTTTTCTTTGTGCTCTGGCAGTTGTCCCTCCCACTTCATATGGACATTCAAAGTGCTTCATAAATTATACTTAAATCATTCTGTAGGAGTGTCAGGCAAGTGCAATGAAATACGTGTTTCAATCTTCTGTGCCTAATTTTAATCTGAATATTCTGCTTTTTTTCTTCTAGGGCTTGTTTTCAGTAGTTGCATAAATTCATTTCTTCTGTAAAGCTGGAAAGTTGGTAGTTTTTAAACTTCCTGATCTTTATCATTTTAATTATAAAATTGTCTGAGTTGTCTTTCAGCCTCCCAAAAGCCCCATAGGAACTAACATTTAAAACATTAAGGGTGCAATCCCATGTAGGCTTAGAAAAAAAAAGTCCTACAACTCCTAGCATCCCCCAGCCTACAGTTGTAGTTGTTTTCTGTCTAAGCCTCCATAGGATTGCACTTTAAAACAATTTAGAAATGACCACTCCCATCCCCCTTTTTAAAGCAGCATTTGTTTTACTAGGTTAAGAAAAAGAGGTATGTTTACTCAAAAGTTAACTATTTAATGGGGCTTACTCAGAAGTGTGCATAGTACTACAGCTGTAGATCAGCAAAATTAACTTTTTGGCATTTAATGTAAAAACCTTTAACAGTTTATTGATAGTTTGCTGAGGAAGCATCCTGCATTTTCCTATAAAATTGAGAGCTAATGTTCTAATCCTTATGTCGGGTAAAGTGCAGTAAATTAGACATTAACGTCACATGATTTTCAGACACAGTCTGGATAGTCCTTGTTCTATGCAGAAGTTTTCTCTGGGAGGGTTTTGATATAACACTAACCTATAGCTTAGTGCTAGACGAACAAGCATTGAGTTCATGAGCTCTCACCTCCTTTGTCACAGCCACTATGCGATAGAAAGCTTGTTTTAAACTAACCACAGTTTACCATTTCATCCAAACTGGAACAAACTGTGATTACTTTAAACAATGATTTGAACAAGTCAAAATTAAACCGTATCTAATTCTGCTTTGATTGCAAAAAACATGGTTAAAATTAAATGCAGTTTCCTGTTTGGATTAAATGGTAAACTAGTTAGTTTAAAATGAAAATGGATTCTTCCAATCTTCTCATGGGGGAGAGGGAACAAGTTTGTACATAAAATGCTAAATTGTGGTTAGCATTATGCCCAAACCAGATTTATGTTGGAAGAATGTCTATGAAACAGTTATCGAAGGAAATTTGCTTTACATGGTTTTTGCGAAAACATCTTTCCCAAATATTTACGTAAAGTTATATTGATATCTTAAACATTCATAAATAGCCATATTATTAATCCTGATTCACATGTTATCCTCTTTAATCACAGAAAGTATGGAATTAAGCTTGCTACTGCTTTTGGCTGCTGGACATAGGAGTAGTCTCCATTCTTTCAGCAGAAGAAGAACAGGAAATATTCATTAGGGGATTTCATTCCAGGCACTCTCTTATCCAGGTACTATCTAGGAGCACTTTGTACATTCATGTCAAGGGCATTGCTAGCCACATAAAAAATCCAGGGCCCAGGCCCACAGGAAAAAAATTGAACATAAAATTTGCATATGCAAATTTATTTCTGCATATGCAAATTTAGAAATAAGTACCATTGGTCCTTATTGGTTCAGAAGACACAAACCATGGCTTTAACCATGGTGAATAAGGCAAAAGTGGTTAAAGCCGTGATTTAAGGTGTCTTCTGAACAGTCATTGGCCTGGTTCGGATGACACAATAATCAACCGGGGGGGGGGGGGGGCAATCATCAGTTGTGTTGCTTATTGTGTTGTGTGGAGGGCAACACACACACAACTGACAGTATGCTATTTTGGGCACTTAAACAACAGAAAAACAACGGGTTTGCACGTTGTTTATCCCGAAGCCCCATTGTTTAAAGTATCGTGTGGAGGGAACCCCCCTCTCTCTGTGTACTATTCCATTTGGTCAGAGTTCGTCAGCTGGAGCAGCCAACAACCCCCCCCCCCCGGCTGCTCCGATACAGGGTGCATGCTGGGATACTGCTGGAGGAGGGAGGGAGGAGACGTAGCAGCCCAGAAGGATGCTGTGACTTTTAGCCACGCTATGGTGGGAGGGGCAACATGTCTTGTGGCTGATGCTGCCACGGCGCCTCCAAAATAATGCATGGTCAGTACGCTGTTTCCCCCTCCATTGCCTTAAGTGTCATCCGAATTCACCCATTATTTATATAAAATTTACAGAAAGCAAACCCAGCCAATAATTTATCATGCAAAACACTTCAAATAATATAAATTCTTCAATTAATTTGCACCCTGTCCCAGATCATCCCAAATCAATAGTTTCTCTTCAATTACAATTAATTTGCAATGGTGTGAATAAATGCAAAACAGAGTGGTTGTTTTCATGAGCAATTCACACATGCACCTAAAAATGGCAACATCTGCATCAACATGGAATTTCAAAAATGTTGCATTCTGCTTTTGGGGGGGTGTTGCAATATGTGGGGAAGGTTAAAACCGCCTTTAGCAGCTGCATTCCCTCTTGAAAATCACTCCCACATGGCAATTAAGCTAAGAAAAATCCTTCCATTACCACCAATGAGCACTCAGAGCACTAGGGAATATATCCCGGGCCAGAGCCATGGGCCAAGCCCAGCAATTCCTCTGCTGTTTGCAGAAAGAGGCTTTCTCCCTTTCTCCACTGGCCAATGCAAGAAGCACTGAATTTCAATCCACCCATTCCCTCATTTAAAGGTAATAACATTTTGTATTAGCATGAGTGGGACCTGCAACAGAAAGTTGCAGTGTATCATTATTTTCTAACAAGAGTGCTTCTATTCAAAGCTCCAGGTAGTCAGCCAGCCAGCCAGCCAGATATGCACTGCATTAAGATACTCCACTCCATTCTCCCCCTCTCTTTTTCCAGATTTTCTTTTCCAACTGACATGCCATGGCTACTGAGTGCTCAGTCCTTGTTCAGCTGTTCATTTGGGTAGTTACCCCTGAAGTTGTCATTTTTAACATCTGCAAACCTTGAAGATTCCCCCAAGCATGTGGATACTTCCCTCTCATTTCTAAGACGGCTTTGGTTCCAATCCTGTCCGCACTCACCACCTGAATTTGGTATTAGAGCAAGTGATGTTGTGGCTACTCAAAACTTAGTTTTAAATCATAATTATGTTTCCTACTTCTTGCTATTCAGAACCATTTCAGTGTTCTATTATGCCTACATGCAAAGGGTGATAGAAGGCCTGTAATGGTTAACAGTTTGGATTGAAGCCCATCTTGTTTCTGTTCCAAACCACTCAGTAGCCGGACACTTTATTCTCATCCTCCCTGTCTGGACTGCATGATGGTAGACCTAAATGCTTTAACTACTGTTTTTTGCTCTATGTGCAAAGCATTGCTCTGCACAACTCCATGTTTATACAGCTGGAGACAGTAAAAACAAGACAGCCCCTCTGCAAACAATTTCTACCAACGTTTTGCTGAATGCAGTTATTTTCAGGAAACATTACTATATAGGCAAAAAGTGAAGTATAAATTTGAACTGCCAATTTCCACCCACTATATATAGAAGGACAAAAAAAAGCCATTCTTGCCAATGGTGTCTGTTCTTTCTCAGTACACAGCGGTTTGGGGAGGGGGTTTCTTCAGGATCACAGAGAGTGCCCCAGACCCAGTCCTTATCAGCCCCTCTCCCTCATGCCTGCTATTTCTTTAAAAAAACAATGAAAGACAGGTGTGTGTGTTTTTGTATAATCTAGTTTGGCCCTGAAAGTGTATTTACTTGTGTTTTTATTGATTTTGCATCCAAGGTGGAAGACGTAGCTAGAAGCATTTATTAATGTGTGCTGTGCTCTGGTGTACTACTAGAACTGAAAAGGGCAACTACTGTGGAGAATAGTCAGTCAAGGGAACGTCCTAATTGGAAGTGCTCTGCTTCATCTTTCTTTGTAGTCCCCTCGTCCCGTGTTTGTACACATGCCCATGGGCTTTCTATGTTCCAGGAACTAGATTGTCTCATTGCTAGGCTGATGGCTGGGCCTGGAACAGGCATAGCCAACTGGCACCACATGGGACAAATTTCCCCCCCACCCCACCCCAAAGCAGTTGAATCCATCCACCAAATACCCTACCAAATCACAATGATAGCATGGTGTAATCTTTCAAGGAGAAGAAGAAATCGGATTATGTGTGTGTGTTTCATATAAATATTATTCAGGGCTGGTCCAAGGCATTTTGCTGCTTGAAACAAAGGACAAGACGGGGCACTCCCTCCCATTCCACGCATAAAAGCCAACTGGACTAGCAGTTGAATCTTTCTTCAACACTGGTGATGGGGCAGTGCCTTCCATGACACCTGAAGGAAGCAGTCTAGTTTATGGGTCGCAAGGCAGGCTGCATGGCACACAGCTCTCCTCTCCACCAGTTGCCTGCTCCCTGAGGTGACTGCCTCACTCTGCCTAATTATTTTTATTGTGTTATCTCAGGCACATTCTGTAAAAGCAAATGATGGATCACTGACCCTCTGCCTCTTGAGATGATCAAGGCTTAACTGGCATCAGTTCTGAATGCTGAAGTCCAAGCCTTGGCTGGAATATACAGAGGTACATTCAAAGTAAGAGATTACAGGGCACCTGACCATGTGCAGAATGCATTTCTTTCCCTTCTGAAGAGCATCAAAGAATCTTCACACAATATGAATTAGAGGGAAGGGGCTTCTAGAGAAGAAGGTGACATTTCTAGATTGACTGGAGCCTCACCAGATCTTTTTCTGGAAATGAACATTGGCAAAAATATGTCAGGAACCACATTTGTTCCTCCTCATATGATGGTATAATACCATCCAAATACTATCAGTGAAGTACTTACTACTAGGTAGTAACAACTTTCCTGGCCTGTAGAGTAGCCTCTAGAGAGCAGGACAGCCCCAGAGAACACAAGTATTTGCCACCCCATCACAGAGAGTATTTGCACCCCCAGTTTGAGTTACTTTCAGTAAGATTATATATATATTACAAGTGGGATCTGAAATGAAATATTGCAGTGTGGAGTGCTCCTGTCCAGCATTCTAGCTAGCCAGCCATGCCCCTTTGAGCATATTCCATTCCATTCCATCTCCCCCAGTTTTCAATTTTCTTCCTTAACACTCAACATTTTGTTGCTGCTGAATCTGCTCAGTCCTCAGTGGGCTGCTTGTGAGGTGGGTGGCCTCATTTATTTATTTTCCCTAATCGGACCCCCGGACTACTTTTTTCTTTTCTTTTCTTAACCTTGGGATTCTCTAGACTATTCCAATACCTCCTCTTGTTTCTTAGTGGCCCACTGTTGGTTTCAGTCTTGTTGGCGCTCAGTCTAACCTACCTCACAGGGTTGTTATGACAATAAGAGGCTGGCAGTGGATGAGGTGAGAACAATATCATCTACCTTGAGCTCCCTGGAGAAAGGGCAGAATAAAAATGCAAAAAATACTACTACTAATAATAATGTCTTCCTGGAACTGTTATTTATTCTTCACAGACAAGGATAATTTTATTTTGTGTTGCCTTTTAAAAAATATCTAATTAGCATCACATGATATGTTTCTCTTTGCATTTATGAACTCTTCAAAATGCAAGCTTTACTCAAATCAAAAATAAAGTTCCCTCAGCATGGGCACATTTCTTATAATTTCTATAGTCAATATGGCAAAGTCTGAGGTAATTTTACAGCAAACCTGGCATCCTTTCAGAATGACCACTTTCAAAAGATTGTTGAGGTTGCTAGGCAACCTACAGATTGGTTAATGGGCCTAAACCTTAATTGCATCTCAGCTGGAGTGTGTTGTGTCTAGTATCATGTGGGATGTTCAAGATTTCAAAATATAAATTAATATTTGTGTTGGATTAGAAAGCCAGTTCAGAGAGGTCAGCTGCAATGAACACACCCATCTTTTCATGAAACTGTGTTCATATAATATAATTTCAAGGGTTGTTGTGGTTCATTGCTGAATTGCTGTTGATTTCCTGTGTCTGACATATGGTTTACCAATAATATGTTTCTTCCAACAGAGGGATGACACAGAACTACATTAATGTCTGAGGAATGGAGGAAAGAGTGTACAGAAGGTAAGAATTGGCCTTAATAGCTGCTTTAGTTCATTAGAGAAAATTATTTCTTATAAGTTGGAAACATTTTAAAAACATCAGGCATGGGTGAAATATCTGTTTTGATGACACTAGTAAAGAAAATGAATATAGCTGTTGAGTATGTGTTCAGACTTCAATTGGAGAGTTATGTCATATGCATACACATATCTACTGTTAGTTTCATTTCAATATCTCAGTGCTCAAGAGAGATACAGCATGATGGAAGGCTTAACATTTCTGTGGCCCCCTTGAAAATGGGTGCGGGTATTGAACTGCAACTTGAACTTGCATTGTAAAATTATATCATGAATATGGTCACCAGCTTTCATTCTAATATTTTGAGGCAGCTATCACATTACAATACATTTTCTCCCCCTATGGAAAAAAGTACATGTGTGTTAAGCCGGTATTTTAACTTGCAACAGAGTTTTGTCCTAAACATGTGTATTGAATTCAGTTCTGATCATGCAAAATTTAGCTGAGATAACATGTTACAAACACACGTAGAATGCTGAACAGATTAATGAAACAGCTATAAATTGCTCCATGCAGCAATGACCTATCAAATTTTAAAATCTTCCCTACCTTACAACAGTGCAATTTTCCCTCTCCACCCCACCTGCCACAAAAAATGCCTTGTGAGCTTGCAGTGTTAAGAGATTTCACCTCTTGCCTCATGGCAAGGTGAAGCCTCTTAACCAGCTGCAATATGCATGGAGGCAGTCTCCATTTAAAGCAGCCTTTATATACCCACTTGTTTGTGTTCATTGGCCCTCACTTCCTGTGTACTTAAGAATCTGCCTTAGGCCTCCTCCACACGAGACGTTTAATGAGCCTTGAAGGCTCATTATAAATTTTACCTCCACACCAGCGGAGCGCAAAACGGGCGTACAGGCGCGTTATCTCCCCGATAATGTGCATTTTCGAATGCGCGTTAAATAGCGACTTTTATTTTTCTCCGGCCGTTAAAGCGCATTTTCGCCGTGTGAACAAGCGATTATGCGCATTAACGTCTTCTAAAGCGCTTTTTGGACATCAATTAATGCGCTTCGCCGCCTCTCGCCGCCTCCCGTGCAGAGGGATTAGGCGTAAATGCGCCTCCGCGATAATGCGCATAATCCTCGAACCGGGCGCAAAAGCGCATCCTTGTGGAGGGGGCCCATGACCAAGTGGTCTATCTAGCTCAGTATTTTCTACTGTGACTGGAAATGGTCCTCAAGGTATACAACTGGCCTGATTTGGATGACACGATCATCAACAGAGGTGGTGGGGGAAACAATCGTCAGTTGTGTTGCTTATTGTGTTGTGTGGAGGGCAACACGCAACTGACAGTACGCTATTTGGGGCACTTAAAAACGGAGAAAAACAACGGGTTTGCACGTTGTTTATCCCGAATTCTGTTGTTTAAAGTGTCATGTGGAGGGAACCCCCCTCTCTCTGTGTACTATTCCGTTTGGTCATAGAGCTTGCTGGCCGGAGCAGCCGAAAAAACTCTGGCTACTCCAATACAGCCGGCAGAACATGCGGTGCATGCTGGGATATGGCCAGAGGACTAAGGGATGTGGGAGGGAGGAGATGCAGCAGCCCAGAAGGATGCCGGAACTTTTAGCCATGCAACGGGGGAGGGGTAACATGTCGTGTGGCAGGTGCTGCTGCTGTGCCGCCAAAATAATGCACAGGCAATACGCTATTTCCCCCTCCGTTGCCTAAAGTGTCGTCTGAATTCACCCACTGCGTCACTGTACTAGCACAAATGATGTTGTGCTAGCAGAAACTAACTAGTTCCAAATTATGTGCAAGAGCAGCATCCAACTAAAGTTACATTTCTGCAAACAAACAGTTCTACAGCGAAATGTAAAGAAATTATGTCATGCTATCTGTGTTCTGGAAACTACATAGTTAATAATACACCATTACAGCAATTTTTTAAAATTTGTATTTTATTGAAAAGGTTTTGAAAAAAAATATATTAAAATGTAGATAGGCACTTTTTAAAAAGATATAAGATAAGCGTTGATAGGCTTGTGCTAATACTTAAAACATGCTACCAAGTTGTTCAGGTGATATTGCAAATATCAGACCAATCCACTGTAAACAGTGGAATAGTACTAGACAAGTTTTTAAATAGTTGAGAAGAGATTAGATATCTATATATGTTGCTCATAAACCCGCTATATAAGCAGTTAACATGTAAAATATTAACTGCTTCATATACTTCAGCAAGATTATCTTGCTACTTGCTTTGTGTGTGTGTGTGTGTGTGTGTGTCTCTCTCTCTCTCTCTCTCTAATATCCTTTTAATCAGTTTCAATGCATTTATGGAATTGTGCATCTCATTGAATGTCTTTCACTTTGCTCTAAAGCTGCTTCTGTCCTCAATGAGAATCAGAGCAGAAACTTTGATGCAAATCAAAATGGAATCTACATGTCTAATTGTGAACGCTATCTCTTTCTGCAGTGACAGAGAAATTGACTTAGGAGGAACTCCACCAAAATCCATAAGATTTACTTCTCAGGCCTCATCTACAAGAATTCGGCTTTACGCCTGTTCCTCCGATTATGCGCATCTTCTCGGAAGCGCTTTATCGTAAATGCTTGTATGCAGAAGGTAATTGAGCACTCAACAGGTGACCTTACCGGTTGTTTCAAATGTGCTTTACAGGTAGTTTATGCGGAGAATCGCTTGTTCACATAGTCAAAATGCGCTTTAACGGCCGGAGCAAAATAAAACTCACTATTTAACGCGCATTCGATAATGCGCATAATCGGAGAGATAACGCACCTCTACGCCCAATTTGCGCTCCGTTCTTGTAGAGGTAAATTTTTTAATGCGCCTTGAAAGAGCTTTAAATGCCTCTTGTAGAGGCAGCCTCAGTCCCTCTCACGACATCGTCCACATCTCGCCCCTTCTAGCCTTCTTTGCACGACAAAAAAACACACCAGTAAGTCCGATTTATTGTTTTGAGATGGAACTTGCCACTATCTCCTGCTGTGTGCAGAAGAAGCAGTGCAATCAAAATGGCCTACTGAATGGGCCACGTGCACGTTGTTTACTTCATCTTTTGAAAGAGGAAGTAATGAGGGACAAACGTACAGGTGGAGAAGCGACGGGAAGAAAATGCAATTTTCCCCTGTGTGATGATGCTCATAGAATGGACATTCTGTGAGAATAAAATGTAAAATCACTACTAACACCCTAATATTTACCATATTTGTATGGAATAGGACTATGAGGTATGCAGTAGACTGAGGTAGAGACTTTCCCAAAACTAATTCAAAACTCCAAGGATGAAAGTCCAGAAAATCCAGTACCACTTGTGTTATACAAGAGTTGCTTGAAGGCTTAAAAATACTGAACTAACAAAGGGCCTGTTCAGACAACACACTAAGCCATTGTTAGGTTGCTAACGAGGGTGACCAGATAAAATCCAGGTCAGGGCTCATGTAACTTTAACAGTTGTAGAGAAAAGTGTCACTTGTATGCAATTAGTTCCTGGTGATATTCCCTCTTCATCACAACAGTTAAAGTTGCAGGGGCCCTGCCTTCTTTTGTATTTGGTCACTCTAGTATAGTGCATGCACCTTTAACTGTTGTGATGAAGAGGGAATTTCACCAGGAACTAATTGCATACAAATGACTCTGGCTGAAATTCCCTTTTCTCTACAACTGTTAAAGTTACATGAGCCCTGACCTGGATTTTATCTGGTCATCCTATTGTTAACCCTTCTGCAGCAAATGATTAGTGAGCATGTTTAAACCGTGGTTATATAACCACTATGGTTAGGAATGGTTCACACAACACGCCAAGTCATGGTTCACATGACATGCTAAGCCATAATATTTAGTTAAAAATGCTTAACCACTGTAGCATGTCATCTGAACAGGATCAGAGAGTTCTACAGCCTGGGAGCAGCCACTGAAAAAGCCCCTTCTAGGGTGTCCACCCAAATCACCTCTGAATGCAATGGTAACACATTGGGTCTGGTCAGACAACATGCTAAACCATGATTAGGCTGCTAACCCTTTTGCAGCAAATGGTGAGTGAGCGTGTTTAAACCGTGCTTATGTAGCCACCATGGTTAATAAAGGTTAACATGACATGCTAAGTCACGGTTCACACGACATGCTAAGCCATAATGTTTAGCTCAGAATGCATAACCACCATGGCTTAGCGTGTCATCTGAACAGGGTCAAAGAAAAGTTTGGAAACCAAAAGCAATAGCAAGATTATTCTAGGGAGCATCGTGTCCTTTGCTGAAACATTCACAACGCAAAGACTGTTCATCATGTGGAATTCTTGGTATTTGTACTTTGGTTTCCATTTACGTATTTATTTATTGGCGGAATATACCAATGTTGTGCTAACCAACACCTAGTACAGAGTGAAAGGGATTAAAGCAAAGCTTCTGTATTTTGTGTGTTAAACTCAGTAAAAGCAGAGTTGTTTAACCAGACATTAACTAGAGATTTTGGGTGTCACCTAATGAGTATTTCTCTTTTGCAAACCCTGTTGAACTGCACAAGGGCAGTAATGAGTGGAGTATATGTGTAATGTGATCTAAATGTAAATGAGAAAGAGCATCTTCTGGAAACTATATCAGGAGACATAAAAGAAATTTCACATGGACCAATCTCATGTAAAATTTCATGTGTCTGGTGATTGTAATGTTTTCAGAATCCCCCCATCTCCTTTTAAAAACCTGTTGGGAGGATCTCTTGTTATTGGGCCATATTGAAAATACACGAACAAAATTAAAAATGTATGCTCTTTTTGACCTCTTACTACGCATTAACCCTCTTCGTTGTGCAGAATTCCCCAACACATCAGTATGGGAAGGCTGTTGTAGTGAAAAAGAAAGTTCTGGAATGATGCAATACAGTGATGTAATCAAAGGTCAGGAGAAACACTCCTAGTTTAATTGGATAGAACCATGAACTGGATTTGTAGACGCATAAAATATACTAGCCAGACACTTGAAGGGGGAGGTTTTAAAATCTGGCTGACTCACTTCAGTTAGGGAGAAGAGCACTTGGGGCCGTGGGTGGGGAAATCTATGTTTAATTTCATCTCTGCCTCTCTGACTAATCCCTGTTCTTATTATTAATGTTTAGGGCTACAAACTATACTATTTCTTGAAATTATTCTGGACAGGCTGTAAATCTGTAAATAAGTTTAGGCCAAATCAGTAATATTCATAAAATGGCAATAGAGCAGGAATTCTGTGCAAAAAGATCTCAAATTCTTCAGACAAGCTCATAGTTGGTAATATATCAAATTTATAACCACTTATACCCACTCCCCTGACATCATCCAGAGAAAGGTACGGAGAAAGGGACTCAGCTGGTGCTTGGAGGAGGAGCTGCTCTAAGGGCCAGCCAAGTCACCCAACTGGGATAGTGCATGGCACGTGAAGGAGCTGTGTGTGGAATTTTTCCACATGCCAGAGATTCTCCACACCAACTTTAGAAGGAAGAGCAGTGAGGAATTTGTCCATTGTAACTGGGTGGCCTAGATAACATCAAACAAAGACTATCAACCATGTATAGGAGCCATTAGCAGTGTTTCCTGTTTACCTGGAACTGTAAAGAGAGAGGGAGGGAGGGTTAACCAAGCACATGATAGGCCAGAAAGTGGTCACTATGAGCTTCTATGGGATGCAGGTTCAATACCTGGGATCTCCAAAGCTAGGGAAAGATCTCAAGATGACAAATATTTTCTATAATACATATTTAAGGGGTAGCTAAAGATTCAGAGCTTCCGAATCACAGGCCATAACTTCTAAAATTAGTAAAGCCACAAGATGTGCACAACTAGGGTGACCATATGAGAGGAAAAACCTGGATTTGTCAGGATTTTTGGTAACAAATCCGGGAAGGGGGGAAATTATTAAATCTGACCAAAAAAACTCTGGATTTTTTCCATCCTCCCCAGCCAAAGGGCAATTCTACTTTAATGAGAATTAACAAAAACGCTTACAGCTCCGCCATTTTAAAAGATAAAGAGATGAAATTCTGCACCATGATAGCTTTAAGGAAGGTCTTTAGCCATGCCAAATTTGAAGCAGATACGTTCATCTGTTGATTTAAAGGAATTTTTTTAAAAAATTGAGGGATATGGATATATATATATATATATATATATATATATATATATATAATCTCAGTCATTTGTAAAGGTAAAGAGAAGAAATTTGGCACCATGATAGTTCTCAGATAGAGCTTTAGCCTTGCCAAGTTTGAAGCAAATCTGTTCATCTGCTGATTTTTAGGGATTTTTTAAAGTTTGAGGTTTTAAGATTATTATTTTTTAAAACCACTGGAGCCATATCCTTCAAACTCAGCTTTTCAAACCTCCTCTTTAGGGTATTGCACCTTGAGAATTTTCAGCCCTTGACATCAAAGGAATCTCAAGTTTTAGCTAAGAAGTGCTGGGCAAGCAGGGCACCTTTTCTGTGGCAGATTTGGTGGGCAGTCGGGCACCTGGAGCTCAGCAGAGGCGAGGCATCCACAGATCAAAATGTAGGAAAGGAGAGGTCAGTCAAAGCAGACCACAGGGCAAAACGGAAGAGGCCAGAGGCCTTTTTCTCAGAGTTCCACATCTTGGGTGATGATGGGTCATCCTTAGAAAACAACTCTCATGACCAACAGTGAGGTGTCAATCGAGAGAGAAGCTCTCATCTTTGCGGATGTCCTGTTGATGCATATGTTGTAACTTGGCATGCTGTTGCTTTGGTTTGCTACCCTTTCCCTTCCATTTCACTTTGTTCACTTGTGAGCTAGGCTCTGTCTGCACTGCTGGCATGCAATGCAGAATGTTTGAAGTGCGTGTCGGAGAAAAATAGATTTGTGGCTTGGGCTGGCTGGCATATCTCTTAGAGACAGAGTTAGACTGAAGACACAACTCAGAGATAGCTGTAGCTGAACCCTGAGAGGCTGGCATGCCACACAGAGCCTTTCAAGAGTGTCTCAGAATCAAGTGGTGCAGTTGTTGGCTGGTTGGAGGCTTTGGCTGGCATCAGTTTCAGACAGAGTTACAACTCAGAGACGGCTGTAGCTTAGCCCTGAGAGGCTGGCGTGCCACACAGAGCCATTTTAGAGCATCTCAGAGTTCAGTGTTGGTGTAGACAGAGGTGGCCAGCGGGGGAGTTTTTTAAAAAACAAGAGTCACCAGATGTGACCAAGCTATAAGCTGGCACCCTACCCCCAGCCATAGGGTACAAGTGCACAGCCTGGCTGGACTGTTCGGAGACTTTGGCAGAGAGAGGGGGGGGATTGTTTGAGGCTGGAAACTGGAGACATTGGCTGGCTGGCATAAGGCAGAGAGAGGCTGAAGGCAACCCAGATTCACCTGTAGCTTGGCCCTGAGAGGCTGGCTTGCCACCCAGAGTGTTTTGAGAGTACATCAGAGTCGAGCAGGTGTGCAGGAGGAGAGGAGGTGGAGGCGGCTGACGGTGGAGTTTTTTAAAGTAAGAGTCACCAGACATGACCAAACAATAAGCAATACCCCTGGCCACAAGTGTGCGGCCCGGCTGGACCATCGGGAAACTTTGGCAGAGAGAGAGGAGGGGAGATTGTTTGAGGCTGGAGGCTTTGGTTTGGCTGCAATAACTTAGAGAGAGAGAAACAACAGAGGCTGCACAGACAACCCAGAGATACCTGTTGTAACTTAGTGCTATGGTGCTGGCAGGCAACGCAGGGCATTAGAAAGACGGTCTCAGAGTCGTGTGTTTGTGCAGGAAGTAGACAGGAATTCAAAATCTGTATGTGAGAAGTAGTGTCAACGTGCAAGCCTTGAAAAGCTAATGTATATAAGTGTGAATGGGTGCAGTAGTGTCTGCCGCCCATAACACCCACCCTAATGTTAGAGTAGAGAAACTTGTGACAATTATACACAAGGTTTTTAAAAAGAAATAAATTTAAAAATAAAAAAGCCAGGCAGCCAGCCGGCAGCAAGCCCTGTTAAAAGCAGCAGCAGTTTGCAGTGGAGTGAGGATACAGTCAGAAAAGATATTTGAGGGAAGGGGAGAATGTATCACACAGAGTATAGCAAAAGCTTCAAAGTACAGCAAAAGCTACAAAAGTGGGAGTAAGTGAAGGTAATTTCAGATACGTTGTTCTTTGTTTCAGTGATTTTAACATTAAGATGTTATGTAGAACAGTATGTGCTATAAAATCAGATATGTGAGCAAGGCTATGTTCAGGTGGGCACCCCCCCTTGGTGCTGGACCCCTCCCCCCCAGGGCCAGACATGTTAGTGCACATGCCCCCTTGGGAGCCGACCATGTTGTCCTTTTTGGTTTCCAAAATATGGTCACCCTAGCACAACCGTAACTTACACATGCATTAATTTCCTCTCTTAGGCAAGACCCAGATTACTGATGATTACACACCAATTGCAGTTGAATGTATATTTCCCTGCCTGGGGAAAGCCTAACAACTTGGTCTTTCTGCTTTCTTGAAAAAAACACTTAACAGCTGTGCTAAATTGAGTGTAAAATGCTGACTGTAATCATGGGACCATTTTACCTATTTCAGCACACCTCCGAGACAAAGCATCAAAGAGCAGGCCTCCACTTAGACAGACCATCTGCAAGACCAAAACTTTTCTTAAGTCATATTATTAATCAATAGAGGAGAAACATTTTTGCTTTCATGTACAAACATGCTGACAAGTTTTAACTCATAGTATTGGAATTATCTGTAGACATAGATCATACTTCTTAAAAATCTTATAACTCCCCCCACCTTTTTCTTTTTTTTACAATTTAGCATTATAGTAGAGATTCTCACCTACCCCCTCCAAGGAGTATGACACCTCTGGCAGACATTTTAATATCTGTAAAGACTGAGTTTATTACATGTAAGGAATGTCTTCATTAACCAGATCTATTATCATTCTGGGATAGCAGGTTCCTTGACCTTGAATGGCTAAAACAAACAAACAAACAAACAGCTAATAATTCATCAAGGCAGAGTATGCATTCAAGTGCAGAAAGTAGATCTCCAGGTGTTTGGGACTTCAACTCCCAGCATTCCTGACCATTGACCATGCTGGCAGGGGCTTCTGGGAGTTGGTCCAAAACATCTGGAGATTTACCTTCTGCCCATCCCTGCCTTAAACTATATGTGTACTCTAAAAGGATTATTGGAAGGGATGCATGCCACTGCAACCATCCAAATGGGGGGACATTCCATTGACACAACCACCACTGAAATTAATGAGACATGTAGAAGGAAACCTATTGGTAGATTGTGTCTTTAGCCTACACAGCACATACTTGAACTATGGAGTTCGCTACCACAAGACCTAGTAATGGCCACCAATTTGGATGACTTTGAAAAGTGAGTAGACAAATTCCTGGAGGAAAAGGCTATCAGTGGCTACTAGTCCTAATGGTTATGTGCTACCTCCAGTATCAGAAGCAGTATGCCTATATACACCAGTTGCTGCTTGTGGGTTCCTGGCCAAACAATGTTTGGCCACTATATAAACAGAATGCTGGACTAGATGGACCCTTGATCTAATCCAGCATGGCTACCAGTATGTGGCTCTGCCTAGAAATAAAAAGAGAGTTTACAAATGTAGGTAGATACTTAGGTTATTGGTTTATTTGTTTATTTTTGGTAGATAGTGACAGCATTGCACATCCCCATTTCCACTTTAAATCTCACCTCTACATGAACTCATTTGACAGACTACTCTTGCTCTCTCTCAGCCTCAGTTCCCCCAACTGTAATCATCCCCCAACTGTTATAATCTGTCTATTGGGGGGGGGAACCCTTTCCTGTCACTGCTGTTGTATCAAGGGAGTGAGCAGAAAGGATTTTTGACACTTTTAGAATTAGCATTATAGGGGTATAGCACTATTCCCCTATATATATATATTACCACCATTTCATCAAGATGGCTAATAGAGGTGACCGACAAGGGATTGTTTTTAATGATTTTGAAAAATGGCATTATAGATGTGCAGCACGACACCACCTATTATGCTAATTAAAAGAAAGACTAGTCATTACATTAACCACCTTGCTAAAATGATGTCTGGCTTGGGAATGCTGAGAGTTGGAAGTGTTTTTTCTGTCTAAACATGCATAGGTTTGCACTCTAAATGAGTTTTTACTTTTTATTTTTAGTACCACTGGTTAATGCTGACCCTTTCCCCAACCCCAACATTAGCAATACAACGCAGTCACCAGTTTGGCTCTATAGCACAGTGGTTGTGAGGTTCCTATCCAAAAGAATACATTTGTCTCTCAAGGAACTCCTATTTGTTGCAAATAATACCAAAAAGATTCTTTACAATGAACTCAGAGTTTATACAGAGTCTTTATTGAAGTCATTAGATTTTGCTGTTGCTCCACCCAATTCAAGAATCTGAGAACATACTAACCCTCTCCTGTGATTATGCATTGTAGAGGAAAGACTAGTCAAGCTGTCTTTAAAGAAGCTAATTTTCTAATTGAAGAACCCCAGGTTTCTTTAGCACAGTGGCTCTCAAACTGTTCTAGTGCCTATCATGAAAAGAGCAACGTGATTATTCCTATGCTGGTTCTTTGCTTGGCACACACTGGGTTGGATCCAGATTTAGTCATGCTTACAGTAGACCTATTGAAATAAAAAAGACAAGTTAGTCAGGACTAACTGAAGTCTCATGGATTTCAACAGAGGTACTCCAAGCACGACTAAGTCTGGATACAACCTATTGACTTGCAATGATAAACCAAATACTGTTCTCATCATTTATAGAAAGCCAGAGACCAGAGACATATAGTTATATTATTTTAATTTCCCTTCAGTCCATCCTTTCCATAGAGACACCCCAATGTTTCAACCCTTTACTGTAGAGAATCAAGGGTGAACACTTGAGAAGCCTGAGTCTCTCATGCAGACAATAGAGAAAAACAAAAAGCAGACGGCTGCAAGTGAGATGTCCCTTGTGGGCGGACGACTACATTTCAGCTACTCTGAGTCGTTATCTTCTGCACTCATTCTTGTGGCTTTTCCAACGTCATTGCATGTTACTCTTGCCAAGCAGGTATCCTCTTAAGCTTCGTGATGGCTAAAATTCACTTAAATAGAATTTTTCTCCCAATTCAACAAAAAAGGCGTTCAATAAAATTCATATGACAGAAGCGCACACACACCAGCTGCAAGCAGTCATTAATGTAGACTAGACAGCATTACCATTTGCCAAGGTTTTCTTTTAGAGCAGGAATGCATGTCAGTTTGTCGGACAGCACAAAGGCTTCTTAAAATACAAAGAAAGCACAGGTCATACAAAACAGATGCCAAAGGAACATGGCTTTTAAGATATACAACTGGTAGATTTTAAAAAAACGATTTCAGATAGGTTGTGGTTCTAGTTCTCTTCAACAAATTTAAGCCTAGATCCACTTTGCAAAAAAGCCTCAGATATGCTCCAATAGGATCCTTACCTTAGTTACATTCAATCAGACTGCCCCAATCTGGGTTGCTCCAGATTTTTTGGCTTCCAATTCCATCAGCCCCAGCCAATGGCCAGGGATGATGGGTGTTGTTGTTCAAACTATATGTAAGGACTAAGGTTAGGGAAAGCTGCATTAGACTGGCCATGGCAATTCAGTACTACTTAACATAGGGTCAAGTACTGGTTTTTAAAGTTAGCAATCCATTAAGTCAAGCTCTATGTCATACCAACGTGAAGTTTGTCTCCACATCACAGTGGTGACTATTGAAAATACTCTTTCAGCCATGAAGCTCTATTTCCAAAGCAACCTCCCATTCCAATAATCTGATGTGAGTGTTGAGAACAGTCAAATCAGAGATCCATTAAGACTGTAATCCTACACCCAATTACCTGGGAGCAGCCCCTGAACCCAATTACTTTTGAGTAGACCTGTATAAGACTGCACTGTAAGTCAGCTAAGTTCCACTGAGATACAGCCATCTTAAGCATTGCATTGGTACAAGGGTTTCACAGGGTTAATTTTATCAGCAGAGTTTAGGTTAAGTGACTTCCAATCCCCTGGTATTTTGTGAGCTATAATAGGGAGAAATGGGGTGGGTGGGTTGCACAAGCTTTATTCCTATACAGTCATCTTATCTTCTACTGAAATTCAGTCAAAGCTCAGAACAGAGTTCAGAAGGCAGGGACACAGCTGCATGATAAAACTACTGTTAGAGCTTCAAGAATTGCTGACTGAGCACTAAGGTTAGTTAACTCTCCTTCTGCCCATCCCCAATTCAAACAGTTGCAAGATGTCATATAAGTATTTGCATTCTTGACCAAATCCTCATTTAAGAGGCTGGGCTCCTGAACTCTCTACCTGACCCCCCTCCATTTACCATTTTTTACAGGCACCATGCAGTGCAATCCATGTGCCACAGCATAGTGCAAAGACAGCGTCAGCCCCTTTCATTAAAAACTCACTTCCATGTGGATTCCATCATTTGATGGAAGATAAGCAAAATCCTGTTTGTGAAAAAAGTTATTCTTTAACATTTACAGTGTAACCCCATTCTTAGGCGGTATTCCTCTTGGAAGCTTTGACAAAAGCAGGTACATAAAAAAAGCCAACAATGGCTCTATTTTGCAGTGTTCAACAAAGCAGTTTAGAAACAAGGGGTGCTACTATAAGTATGAAAGAGGATGTTAATTCTCTAGTGCATACATAATTCTTAGCTGCTAAGCAGACAATTCCTGCCTAGGTTGTTTCACCTGGTGTTAAAAATCTCTGAATTGCGTTTCACTGGTTTCTAGTTTTAATAACATATTTAAAAGCAGTTGCATAATATAAATTTGTTTTTAACACTGATACATGTTCCTATTACCTTTCTTTTGGCAGACAAGCACCAATTACAAAATATGTGTCCACGTCATTTCTTTGGTCATTCCACCACTTGGTTCTTTGGTTGGGTCCTGCCAACTCCTGGGCCATTAATCCGTCAGTAGAGCCCACATTGGACAGAGCACCTTCCATCTTCAAGTAACTTGCATGGTTCACAGCTAAACTATCCAGCCACAGCTGTCACTGAGAGAACACTTATGTTTTTAGGAGACATTTCTTATATTGTGCTTTGCCAATAGATAAGAAGCCTCCAAACATCTCCTGGGAAGCATAAGTCATGTACACAAAGCCATCTTCATCTTTGTAATCCCGGTATACTTCGGCCAGGGTGAGAGACATACTGGCTAAACTGTTGTTGTTTACCAGCAGGTAGAAAGCTTGAGTAGCACTCAGTGCCATTCTGCTTCTGGATAACATAGAAAGCACAGTTAAAAAGTGCAGGTCCTTTTATCATACACCAAAATATTCCAATCCAAGACAATGCACATAATGACTTTGTTCCTTGCTCATAGCAAGTTAGCCAGACTTATTTACCATGGGCAGGCATGCTTGCCATTCCTAAACTTGGACTTGGAAAGAAGAAATACTCAAGTTTTAAGTGGCAAAATTCACACCTGATGCCATCAATTGTAAATGGTTCATGCACCCTTAACTGGTTTAACAAACCATAGAAGCCTTTAATTGAAGTGCATGAGGAGAGGGGAGGAGGAAGGTGTACAGATATAAAGTTGGTCTAATAAGCCATGGTTTATTAGGCTGAGATAGCTACATCTGATTTGTAAACTGGCCCTAAGAGTCATAATTTAGCAATGATCTAAAACTGGATGTTCCTGGGTTTATTGGGGTGAGAATGCTTAGGAGGCTCCCTACCCAAAAAACTACACAGATCAGATCCCATATCCTACATTCACATAGCTAGAACAACAGCAGAAAGTTTTAGGGTGCAATGGAAAGATCTAACCAGCAGGAGAAATTGTGACCATCCCTATTTCCCCCCAGAAGGAAACACATACAGAGCATTATCACATTGGGGAAAATCGTGTTTCCTTACTGTTGCTTCTCTGCCTGCACATTTGTCCCTCGAGGAAGGAAACAACGTGCATGTGGCCAATTCAGTGGGCCGTTTTGATTGCGCTGCTTCTCCTGCACACAGCAGGAGATAGTGGCAAGTTCCATCTCAAAAAATAAATCTGACTTAATGAGGTAATTTTTGTCACCCAAAGAAGGCTAGAAGAGGTGGGAGGCATGTGGGGTGCAGACGATGACATGAGAGGGACCTGCAAAAATCCGTGAGTGCCCAGCAATGAGCATGCAATAAAACACTCGCCTGATGACACCGACAAAAGTGAGAGATAAGAACATTTTCTGGGGTCGCAAAACAGTGCAAGGTTACTCTTTCCTTCTTCTCCAAGTGAAGGAAACAAGTGGCTACTGCAAATTCACATTGTGGAAAATAAGTTTAAGAAAAGATGAAATGCCTGTACAATGCCTTCTGATTGCCAACATTAGGAACCCACCATTTGGAAATACCCTGTATAAAAGCACTGGATGTGAAATGTTCTGGAGTCAGGTCATAGCATCGCCAGTGAAATTATCTTGTCTGGCAAGAATTGAGCAATGCAGTCTATGATGTTGGAGAACTATTGTAAATCAGAATTGAATAATTCTGTAGTTTGACTTCATAATATAACTCCTTATATCCCCTGGATATTATCTGGGTTACATCCACCAGTTGGTCGCTGGACCCTAGTGAAATATTTGTAGCAGTAGCGCTGGGATATTATATATATATATATATATATATATATATATATATATATATAAAACAAGTGTTCCAGGGGTCTTTGGATCTTTGCTTCTTAAGTAGCCTCCCACCCCTATTCATGGCCAGAAGTTTTTGAACCTGAGGGGAAGATTCAAAAGCCGCTTGTGATATAGCAGGAGGAATACATTTTCCCAAATAAAATAAAGCCTAACAGAAACAAATCTGTTACTTACTAAAATACAAACAAACTAACAAACATTTTTCCTTCCAGATCTGAGTTTAGACTACAGGTGGATCCAAAGTTTTTCTAAGCTTTTCCTTATTTTAAACACCACTTGTTTATATGTTTTGCAAAAGGCTGTTAATGCTAATGCATCCTTGAAACCAGGCTTAAAAAAAGACTTCATTAAATAGAGGGTGGGTGGAAATATATTAATCTAACATAGATTTCTCACCACAACCTTGTGCAAATAAGGAGGAATAATTTGCAAGAAGACTCAAAATGATTGAGTCTCATCAAAGCATCAGTGGGAGGAGGGGGAAGAGTAACAGAAAGGTGCTGGGTAACATCGTCCACATTATCACATGGTTCCTCAAGTTTTTCAGAAGTCCTGCAGCAAAAATAGACTTCAGGCAAGAGCATGCACAGAAGTATGAAGGCTCAACAAACTGAACAGGCTATCAAGGGCTTGAGACTTACCTAATGATGGTTATAAACTGCGTCATGGTCAGCTCTTGAGGAACAAGAAACTTTGTTTTGTCTAGCAGAGGAAGATATTTTTCTTTCTGATATCTTTCAACAATTACCTGTTTTATCAAACAAAAAAGCAAACAGGTTTCAGAACAAAGCAATAAGAAAACGACGCTGTTCAGGAACTAAGACAGCGATCCTAAGCACACTTATTATGTAGCAAGAACCAATAATATCAATTATACTTGCTACCGAGTACACATGCATAGAATCAGCTAGCATTCTAGTTTAAAGAAATACGTAATGCAAGTATCAGGAAATAGCAAAGGAAGTAAATAGAATAGAGATACTTACTGGGACTTTTGTTGGAAATTTCCCTCGAATACCTGCAACTTCTTCCACTCTGGTTGCTGTGCAAAAGAAAGGCAAGAATAATTACCTGCGTACCCGACAGTACAATCCCATACATGTCAGCTTGGAGTAAAATCCAGCTAACGATGGGACTTACGTCTGAGTACACCTAGGCTCCTTGGTAAGCGTATTGGAGATTGCAGGGTTGGGCATCAAGGCTGAAATGCTATGCACACTTACCTGGGAGTAAATCCCAGTGAACAGTGGGATTTACTTCTGAGTGAAATGTCCATAGGATTTCAGCCTTGATGCCCAACCCTGCAATCCCAAATATGCTTACTGAAGAGCCTATTCCATTGAAATCAATGGGGTTTCTTTCCCCCAAAAAGGAGTGGGGTTTCTTTCCATCTGCAGCTTCATTCAAAACAATGACTGAAGTACCATTGGCTTCAATAGATCTGGACTGCCCCTTAATATGAAACCTCTGGGTTTATCCCCACTCTTACCCCCACCTAAAATGACTTTAATGGAACTGTTCTATACATGTCTACTCAAAAGTAACTCCATCGAGTTCAATGGGACCATGTCTCTATATACTGTAGTGTATAAGACTGCAACCTTATTGCCAAACAAGCCCACAAACCGATTGGAGTAAGATTTTAAATACAATTCTCCACTTCTCCAATAACTTACCGAAACTCTTCCTTTGTTTAAACGATCTGACATGCTGGCAGCTATGTAAAGGCTGCATTTCCGCCCTTTTCAAAGGCAGGCTGTAGCCTGCAATAAATTATAACCACCCCTGCACCGCAGGCAGCTGCCGTCAAACTGTATCTTTGCTTAAAAGAGTCCCTTTTATAAAGACCCTGCCGGTGACATCAGCGTGGTCTCTTGCCCTTCCCTCCCCTCCCGCGTAAGCACCAGAGGGTAGGGCAAGGCTGCGAAAGGCAGTCGTGCCGTTCCTCGCAGCAGCGCTAATTCATTCTCTCCCCCTGCGCATTTCACAATTTCTATTACGTGCTGTGGCTCGGGAAATCTTTGGAGCTACTGTCGGGCAACAAAACACACGGATGTGATCAATTTTAATTCTAATTTTCTTTAGGATGGGGTCAGCCTACCTAATTGTTTTGTTCTCCCCCTCTACCTCACAGGGCTGTTGTGAGGCTAACATGGAGAGGAGGAGAACCGTGTAAACCTGCTCATGTGTTTCACAGATGTAAGCTCCTAATCCTTCTGCTCCGCAGTTCACCTTTCTGAGAGCAGAAATGCAGTACAGAGGACCCAATACTTTCTGTGTGGTTGCGAAAGTAAGAGATCGTACTTTGCAAAGATCGTATTTCACACTATATCCACATGTTACACTGGACAGGCATTCACACTCTATGTACGCCCGTTTCATTTCACTTCATGCGTTTGGTTCTGGATTCTTGTGCTTACCTTACTTATGAGATGGCTGAGGAGTCTTGTCTTTCATTGTACAAGCATCTCTCTGACAGCCTGTAGCCTCCATGGCGTCCTGCACTTCCTGCCCAGGGCAAGCTGTCATGAACGTATTCCTCCGGTAGGGCCTTTTCAAATTAGGAAGAGCAGGGAGCCTGGGAGACTGTAAAGCAATGGAGAGATGTGTAATAGGAAGAAAAATACAGACTGCACCCTCAGCCACCTCACAGTGATTAGGGCCTCCTCCACACGGGGCGTTTAATGAGCCTTGAAGGCTCATTATAAATTTTACCTACACACGAGCGGAGCGCAAAACGGGCGTACAGGCGCGTTATCTCCCCGATAATGCGCATTTTCGAACGCGCGTTAAATAGCGACTTTTATTTTGCTCCGGCCGTTAAAGCGCATTTTCGCTGTGTGAACAAGCGATTATGCGCATTAACTACCTGGAAAGCGCTTTTTGGGCATCTTTTAATGCGCTTCGCCGCTTCTCGCCGCCTCCCGTGCAGAGGGATTGTGAGTAAATGCGCCTCCGCGATAATGCGCATAATCGCGGAACCAGGCGCAAAGGTGCATTCTTGTGGAGGGGGCCTAGGTAAGGTCAAAAACACCACTCACACCCATTCAAAATGAATTATAAAATGATCTGAGAAGGAGGCAGAAAAATGGAAGCCTCTTTCATGGCGAAAAAAACTTTCAGGAAATTGGACAGATTTAGGCACAGCGTTAGCACCACCCTTTACCTGGAGATGAATGCAACACTGCCCCCCTTCTCACACCTGCTATAGGGCTTTCAGAGAAGGGGTGGTGTTGCCAGTAGCTGCATTAGAGACAAGATGTGTCCACAATCATCCCCCCCCCCCAATTAATGTTATAACTGAAAGACCCTAGAAAAGGCACTGAACCCTGTAAACTGCCCAGAGAGTTTTGACTATGGGGTGGTATAGAAATGTAAATATTATTAACAACAACAACAACACTGAACCAAAATTTCTCAGAATGCAGGTTTCTCAGAAAATTGAGATTTTTTTTAACCCCTTAGAAATGAAAGGACACTTTGCAGAATTTTCTCCAATTTTTTTCATCATTTATTTTTTGGTGGTGGCTGCATTCCCTTCCCCACCCCTTGCCACCCCCTAGAATGATGCTAGATGTATGGAGGGTGCATATGGGGAGCAGGCTGCCAATACATTTGATGGTGTATTGCCACTTGCAGTGGCAGTGCAGAAAAACCAAAAAACCATAGGGGGAAAAAGAAACTGTTCTACATCCATGACTGCCAATGCTGACGCCTATCTATGAAAAATTGTTGGAGAATTTCTCCTCCCTTTGGAGAAATTCAGTGAAATTGTCCCCCCAATTTCTCTGCCCACAAATACAGTGGAGAATTTTGAGAGTCCATTTGTGCACAGCTCTAGTTGGGTCACCTCAAAGTTTCTGTCCCAGGCTGTTTTTTGACTATTGCCTGGTATCCGAATGTGGTTTCTGTGGAAATATTGTGGCTTATGGCATCCCTCCTACACAGTGATGTGTGACTGGTAAATTTGGTTGATTTAGCTCACTTGGAAGTGGCCATTCTGGGGCATTTTATAACAACAACCTGAGGTAGAGTCAGTGACTGGACCAATATCACCCAGGGAGCTCCATACCCGAGTGGGATCTTCTGAGAACAAAACCTGGATCTCCGGAGACCCAGTCCATCCAACAGTCTAACCACTGCACCACTCCAGTTCTTGTTTTGTATACTCATAGTGGAACCAAGTCTTGGAAAGTGCATATAGTAAGAGAGGGCAGAAATAGGTCCCAAATCACCTTATCTGCTCCAACCATCACTTGTTTGTCACCTCCATTTATCCAGCAGACAGAAGGCTCCTGGAAGTCTCTTTAGGCAAACACAAAATGTTACTGAAGCTGCAGTCCTATACCTGTTTAGTTGGGAGTAAGCTCCATTGAACTCAGTGGGTCTTCTGAGATTTCACTGTAAGAGTGCAATCCTATGCATGTTTAGACAGAGAAAAATCCTACAAGCCCCAGCATTGCCCAGCCAGCCATGTCAGCTGTAGGACCTTTCTATGTCTAAACATGCATAGGATTGCACCCTAAGTGACTATTCAAATATTCCAGTCCTACTTAGATTCTAGATATAATAACACTGTTTACAATATATAAGTTTTTCTCCACAATCACTATGGCTGGCAACTTTCATTTTGGTCCAAATAGGAAATGCTGATGATTTCCCATGACCTAAAGCTCTCTAAGGAAACAGCAGCAAATTGCTTCCCTGCTATTTGTTTTTAATAACTGTGGCCTCATTCACTCTCTAAGGTTAGTGTGGGATTTCCAGAATTGATTCAGAGTGAACTGAGGCTGAAGTTGGTTCCTGTTCCATGTTAAATGTATTGGGATTGACATAACATAACCTAATATTGGGGGAACTTTTCATGATAGAGCCATTTCCTGGGTTAAAGTAGGCTGACCATATGAAAAGGAGGACAGGGCTCCTGTAACTTTAACAGTTGCAGAGAAAAGGGAATTTCAGCCAGTGTCATTTGTATGAAATTAGTTCCTGGTGAAATCCCCTCTTCATCTCAACAGTTAAAGGTGCAGGGACTATACTGGAGTGACCATATAGAAAGGAAGGCAGGGCCCCCGCAACTTTAACTGTTGTGATGAGGAGGGAATTTCATCAGGAACTAATTGCATACAAATGACACTGGCTGAAATTCCCTTTTCTCTACAACTGTTAAAGTTACAGGAGCCCTGTCCTCCTTTTCATATGGTCAGCCTAGTTAAAGTGGCCTTGAAAATGCAGCCTTTCTAATAGTGGCAGGTTCCATTCTTTGTGGGGACTTCTTTTCTCACAGGCTCATTCAAGCAGCTTTACAGTGGATTAAGTTGAGGTGTTAAGTTAACTGCATCTTAAACTATGGAAAATATTTTATTGAGCTGTACCTGGCAAAGGTTCATAAAAATCTGTGCTCCATTTATCATGTCAAAATTTACAGAGTGTTTGCCCATGAGCTGTTACATTATATAATATGAAACAATAGCAAAGGAAAGAAACACCCTTTTGCAACTGGAGAAAATCTGACTCAAATATACACTTCTTAATATAATTTTAAGACAAACTATTAGTTGCCCTGCATACAAACCCTAAACAAACTTGACATGAATACTATACAGGGATCTCAGGATTATTTGGTTTTTGAAACTTATTAAGGGCAGAATCCTATGCATGCTTAGGCAGAAACAAATCCTACAATTCCCAACATTCCCCGGCCAGCCATACTGGCTGAGGAATGCTGTGATTTGTAGGATTTTTTAAAAAAATATTTGAACATACATAGGACTGCATTCTAATTAATTTAAAATAATTTAGGTGTGTCTGTGAGTATTTGAAGCCTGCAGTACCACCTTCAGTCATTAGGTGGTAGACTTCCCTAGTTTTGCAGTCCAGACAGTTTGAAGCCAGGAGGGAGGAAGTCATTTGAGGGACAGTTATATGGCTGTCCCCTCCCTCAAGGAAATAGAGTAGGCAGATCCCCTCCATCAGGTGGCTATTGCGATGCACCATGGATGGGGCCATGCCCAGAGATGCCAGGTAACATGGCTACACGGTGCAATGTGTCCAATTTTGACAGGTGGTTTGCATTGCTTCAAGGCTTTGTTGTCTAAAACTAGGGGCTATTACAACCTGTGAGACGCTGCGCCCATTTGCTAATCATAAATAAAAATCTGATCTTTTATGTCCCTGGCTATACAGATATTAAATCGGTAGCAATTATAAATTCAGAAATTAATTCTATTACACACACACATGCACACATGCACACACACACAATCATATGTATGTTTACTCTGTTCAATAGGACTTATTCCATGATAAGTAAGCCCTGTTGAGAATAGTGGGACTTAAATCTGAGTAAATATGCAAAGGATTGAATAGTTAAGTGCTTATAACATTTAAGGCACCATCCTGTGCATGTTTAGATGGGGGAAAAGTCCTACAATTCCCAGCATTTTCCCTTCATGCATAGAATTGCACCCTTAATTATTTCATTGAATGCTTATATAAATGGTATTACCAATTGAAGATCAATATTACTGAACATAATTTTTTAAAAAAGGTCTATCAGCATATAATGTATGAAATGTTAGTAATCTTTCTTTCTTTCTTTTTTGGCACCTATATAGACATTTGCTAAATGCACACAAATTGTAACCTTATATTCACCTGCATTGGTCATCACTCTTCTGCATGCCAAAGACAGCAATGGGGCAACACCTTCTCAGGGACATGTGGTTTGCCCTCACTTTACTTATTGGGGCTTAGCTAGGTCTTGAATTACATGACCTAATAATTTTGCAGTGTGTCTATTGCATGGACTTGGAGTGCTGAACAAAATATTCCACGGATATATCATAGAAATCTGAATTTCACTTATGTTTCAGTTAAGAGAATGTGAGGTTATTCCTAGCATGACTAACATGGGAAGTTGCCTTATACCAAGTCAGACCATTGGTCCAGAAAGCTCAGTATTTTATATGCCAACTAAGGATTGCAGAGGAATCCAGTTGTGGGGGTGGAGCTTGGTGACTTTTCATCACCTTGATCCCCCAGATTCTGTTCTGAGATCCACCAGCTGGCCCAAATTGGTCCGCAACGAGTCGGGCCAGCTGGCAGATTTTCCATCTGTGTGGCGGTGGAGATGGTGACAGGGTGGGAGGGTTGGGCCGTGGCAGTGTGTGCACGCAATAGTGCTATCCCTTGCCCACAGCCGTACTTCGCATCCCATGGCATCTAATTGTGGAACTGTTCTTGAGAAGTATGTCTACTTCAGTAAAAGGTGAGCACTCTCACACTCATTCAAAATTGGACGTGTGCAGTGGAGGCTGGTGCTTCCTGTTTCAGTGGGGCTGTGAATCTGCTCTGGGTTTCAGTCAGAACTCTAAAGGAGTTATCCAAAGTGCTGAACCTGATTCCCAGTAGGTGTCAGTGATAGACACAGAAGTGCACGCAGCTCTGTCACTGTCTTACATCACACCATACACTGGTAGCTTGTAGCACTATAACTTTGGTCAGAAGTCACACTTGCAGATGTTGTTAAAGTGCTTTGCTCTTGTCTTGATTATCACCCAGGATGATCTATAGAAAACCACCTTAATGTATAGCAATGTATTGTTTTGAGTTTGGCCCTCTGATTGATTAGGAGGGATGATGGGCTTATCACTATCGCTTTGTCTAAAGTGTGAACTGATGGGAGTCAAGGATCTGACAAAAGCCTCTTAATATTCGTTTAATGGCTATGAATGTTTCTTAAATGTGAAATTCAGCTGCAGGGGTAGGATCTCAAACTTGTGGGGGGGGGAGAGAGAGAGATTTTGCAGCTGAAACAACAGAGAGACCAGAAAAGGCAGATAGACTGAGAGTTTTTAACCGGAATTAGCTGACAACTGTAGGACAGGCGTGGAGAACATGTGGCCCTCCAGATGTTATTGGACTGCAACTCCCATCAGCCCCACCCAGCATAGCTAGTGGTGAAGGATGATGGAAGTTGTAGTCCAGCAACATCTGGAGGGCCACGTTTCCCATTCATGCGGTAGAGGGAGGGGCAGAAGACCTGGGAAAGCTACTAAAATTGCTGTCTAGGCATTTGCTGTAGGTATCAGTGGATCTGTTGCCTGTTGAAGGAGTCTCCCTTCTGCTCTGCTTGTATAGTGTTACATAAAGCAAATATTACAAAGGCACTTTATGGGGTTCATCAGATGAGTGTTTTATCACATGCTCGCTACTGCCAACTCATGGTTTTTTGCACATCCTTTAGACACTGCTGTCCACTCCCATGTGCCTCCCACTCCTTCTTGCCTTTTTTCTGTCACAAACTAGACCCCTTTTTTGGAAATGGAATGTGCCGTGATCTCCTGCAGTGTGCAGGAAAAGTGGTGTGATAAAAACAGCTCCTGAATGGGCCACGTGGTCTTTGTTTACGTCCTCTTTTTTCTCCAGGAAGAAGGAGGAAGTATTGTGGGACAGGAGTGGGGGTGGAGAGGCGATGGTAGGGAACAGCGATTTCCCACCATTTGATGACGCTCTATGACCTCCATCACACCTAATCCCCCCACCCCGGTTTACCTCTGCTGTTCTTTTTTTTACCTCTGAGGCAAAAGTGCGTCAAGCTTATGATCCCTTTCACCTGAATAGCTCTTTCGCTCCTTCGCTCCTTGGCTCGTTAGCTCTTCAGCTCCACTCCACTCCACCCCTTCTCATTCTCCTTCCAGTCAGGTCCTGGCAGATAATACTTCAACCAGACCGCCTTTCTCAAGGGCAAAAATGGAACAACCTTTTAGTCTGGCTCTTTGGGGGTATTGAGGAAGTACAATCCTGTCTCTGCAGAGATTCAGGCATTGTATGATTTTAAAAAATGCTTTGGAGCCTGGGATGCAAGGTTTGGGTTTTATATTGAACCTTGGAGCCGGCTGCTGTGAGAGATTGCTTTTTCCTGCCAGGACCTGATGCGATCCATGCAAGCCTCCAGTTCCTTTAAAACTACATGGAGAGTTAGGGTGCATTAAATGCACTTAGGAAAAATATACCAGACTTTTAGCATTCTAGGAAAGGCTGGGGAAGAGGCTGGGTGTCAGCAGGACAGGCACAGTTTCATGTGAGTACCTTGCTGCAAATCCACACACCAGGCATGGCGAGAGTGTACTAAATCGCTGGTGTGATGGAGCTCCATCTCTTCAGTGCATTCTCATCCAAAGAAAATTGAGCTTTATAGCTATGTTCTGAAATTCTATAGGAAAGTGGGAAGCATGGAGTGCTGGCTGCCCAGGCCATGGCCCAAAGGCACATGAGGTAGCAGCTTTGCTGAAGCTAAGCATACCCGGATCTTGTCTGTACCTAGATGGAAAACTGACCGGGAATCAATATATTCTACTTTCAGTTCCATGAACCAAAGGTGGGGATATAAATGGAATAAATAAATATTTGCTCTACTACCCCTCCTCCAAATATCCCAGAGCGCGCGCGCGCACACACACACACACACACACACACACATATATATATATATATATATATATATATATATATCAGCCTTGTGAGTTGGAGAGAAACTTTCAGGGAGCTCCATATGTATTTATAATTATACCTTGCTTTTCAGACAAAAAAGCAGCTTATAGTTTAGATTACAAGAAAGTCTAATATATTATGGAAAATTCAAGTTGTTTATGGTAGTTGTTTCTAGTCCCTTGCAGCTGGTGTGATGGCATTTTACAGATCATATGCTCTTTCCTCTTGAGGGGCTGCAGATAGCAACTGGTTGATGGTCAGGAACAAGCCTTCCAATGAACTGCTTCATAGGTGAAAAAGGGTCTGCACCCCCATCTAGAGAGACACAAATTGGCCACCCCTGGTCTAAACCCAGGATTCCAGTCCAGCTTTCCCCAATGTGGCCCCCTCTAGGGGTTTTGGACTACAGCTCCCATAATCCCTGGGCTGGAACTGAGCGGAGCTGTATCCCAAAACATCAGGAGAACATGAAGTTAGGTATAGTCATTATGTCACATTGGGTCTCTAACAAGCTGGCATCTGAGTGGAGCAAGATAAACTAGGATGCTGGAGACAAAAAAGAAGTCACAGTATTGATGTGTTCACCAGCAGTGCATGTGGATTCACTCTTGCTCCTGATCATACATCTTTCTTGCACATTTATGCTCATTCTATATCTTTCAGGTGCAATTCATTTGTAGGGAAATTGGGATCACTTCTTAGTGTGACCAGTCCCTGAAGCGAGTGTGTGTGTGGAGAATATATATATATATATATATATATATATATATATATATATATAGCTGCATGTAGATGGAATTTCAAGATCAGTCCAAGGGCTGCAGGTGGGAGAAATAAGGCATATTTCTTCTGGGTTTAATTATGTCCAAAGTAAAAACTAAAAATGACCACTCAACTTGTGAAGATGGATTCAGAAAGAAGAATCACTATGAAGAAGCGGGGAGTCACACTGCAATGATGGTTAAAGTCATTGCATGTACCAAAAATGTCAAAAATGAACAAGAGTTTATAGACCTTTGAATAAGCACTTGTGTCATCAAGCTGCTATCTAAAGCATTTAGCTATCAGATTCAGGGGATTTCCCAAGAGTTAAATTAGGCTGAGGCCATAAACTAAAGAATTGCCAACTTTATTTGAGATGGTACCGACAGTTATTTGTTAAGTCTTGAACTCAGGTTTAATTTTTAACTACTCTAGGCTTTCTGTCCAGAAGCCTCCTAGCTTTCAGCCTTATTTCTATACAGACTTTTTATTTTTGAAGCTTTCATTTCTCCTTCTTTGAGATAAAATGTTACCATTCTCTTTGACTGGCCAATGCCATAACTAGTGCATGTTCAGACCAATCTGTGCTGTGAGCTAGAAGCAAATACTTCTGAGGTATTCTATGCTTCTATGACATTGAAGCCAATGGAAAAACAAACATGTCCAGGCTAAATTATTATGGACGCTGCCTCTATTTGAACAGAAAAGTTAAGAGTCAGTAATTAGAATCCTGCAGCGGCACCATTTGGGGATGGTTAGACAGGTTGGATCATGGTTCTCCCTTTATGTTACCATCTACATCTGTACACAAACAGGACCAGAGCTAATTCCAAAATTTATATTAACAGCATAAAAAGTAGTAACTTGTACATTCAGTAATTACGAAAGCAGTAACAAACAATTTCAACAATGTCTCTGTATTTGCTCATTTTAGAGCTTACATCACAAGCAGTTACTGATAGTTAGCCTGATAAAAGCTTTTAATAATAAACGGTTACTAATTTAATTGAACCATTAACAGCTGTAATAGCAATTGCTAGTTGATAAAGTCAATGGAAGCTTAAATAGCTTAAATAACAGTCTGTTGTAATTCTTGAGAAGCTTCAATAGCTTAAATAACAATCCATTGTAATTCTTGAGACGGGTACTCCGGACATATGTGCTCCATTTCAGAAACTTCATCAGTCAAGAATAAATTCACAAGGGTGTTTTTAGATGCTCAAAAATGCTCAGTTGAACTCTGACACCCGTGACGGCTTAGGCACTAATAAGTGAAATAAAGAGGATAAATGCACAATATACGAACTCTTCACATTTTACATAGGTAAATGAAAATTTTTATTACCTTCCTAATTAGGACATTTCTTTAATTCTTTAACGTTGGTTCTTGTGCAGCAGTACCTTCACAGAGCAGCTCATTAACACGGATGGGAGAAAGTGAGCATTGGATATCCTCAATCTGCAAGATCAGAAACAAGCCGCAGCTAACACATTCTCCCCACCCCCACCCCCCATCCACTTCTCTCTTCCACATGGCTTTTATTTCAGTTTTATTTTTAGTGCTAACTGTAGTTTACTATAATGTTCAGGTCAGCAAATGATGGTTAGTGCTTGCCCTCCAAATCAGAATCAGAAACCTGCTTTAAACCATGATTTGTGATTCTGGTTTGGAGGGCAAGCACTAATTATAATTATAAAGAGAAGATGGAAAGGGAATCTGCAGGCAAGGAGACAAGAAGGAGTGCCTGTGGCCTATTTTTGATTCTTCAAACCATGGTTTGATGATTGTCTGAACTAAGCCACTGTGTGATGCTTGCTATGGCAATGACATGGGCCAGTGTGTGAGGTGTGTATGCCAATGACAAATCCCTTTGCTTTAAGAAAAAGAACCCCCACCCTCCAATCTGGGATAATGTTACTGGTCTGTGGTAATGTGATGATTACCACATTACCGCAGGTAAATAACATATGCTATCTTGAAATATATATATATATAGTTAACCAGTGCCCTTAACAAGCCTTTCTTTCTTTCTTTCTTTCTTTCTTTCTTTCCTTCCTTCCTTCCTTCCTTCCTTCCTTCCTTCTTTTCAATTTAATTTCAAATATATCTGATAGCTGGTCTTTAAATCTTTCTGAGAATCTGGGCATTTGAGCTCACTTCGCTGCCCCTCACCACTTATGCAATTTTGCCTCTGAGTCAGGGGTTGGCAGGTTTGGAGGGTTGGGAAATGGCATTGTACTCTCTGGAGCCTTCTCGAAGACTGCACTCCTCCCCTGCAACTGCCACAACCAGAAGTGGCCACAAGACAACTGGAAGTGGCCATACGAGTAAAATTTGGCGGGCTGGTGCAGCAAAATTCTGCTTAGAAACAAGACATGCTCCTTGCGCATCTTCTTTCCTAGCAGGATTGTTGGGAAGCCAGTGGTGCGGCTGTGCCATGGAGGCAGGGGACCCAGTGGGTTGGGGTGTCAAATTCCCCCAGGGGACCACATGTGGCCCACACCTACTCTAAGTATTCTCTGATCTTTGACTACAAAATTCACTGTCTCAAGCTGAACATGAAGTGACAACAGCAGCTAAAATAGTGATTGCAAGTAGGGATGTGTATCATATCGTTAAGATGTACGATAACAATACGATAAGGTCGTTATCGTGCATGTTTGGAACGATGACGATACGATAGAAAATCCTACGATAATCATCGGAGACGATAATTTTCGGGCAATTTTATCGTTTTATCGGACTGCCATATAAATATACCTATAACTTCTGTATTTTAAAAGTTAGAGGCTTGAACTTGCCTAGGTATGTGTATGAAATTTGAGATTGATCCCTCCAACCCTCGATTTTATATGAATTTATTAAAGATCGTTTCCGTTCTGACAGATCAGAATGACAGCTCGCCATGTGCGTTCATGACCACTCGAAGAACTACGGTTACAGGTAAGCAACCTGTCTTTCCATTTCCTGTTTCCCATATTGGTCAACTATAACCTTCTCCTGCTGTTGTTTCCCAGCAACCATGCACTACAACCCCAAGATCCCTTTTCTGGTCAGTCACTGTCAGCTCAGAACCCATCAGTAGATATGCAAAGGTAATATTTTGTTATTTTGCTGCATTGTTCATCACTTTACACTTACTTACATTGAACCAGTTTTGCTATTTTATTGCATGTTTGCCCATTTTTGGAGAGCTCCTTTTCAAGCTTTTTGCAATCCATTTTTTGTTTGTTTGTTTTTACTACCATAAATAATTGAGCGCCTGGGCATAGATAAAGCTCCGACACTCTTGGAGAATAATTCTTTTAGATTTGGTTGTTTTGCTTTCTTACCTGCTTATTTAAAAAAATACGAGTGTACTAGTCCAGTGAATGAAGAGCTGCAGGAAACTTGAATTCTAATCCTGCCTTATCTATGGACTCGTGTAATCTCAGCTAGTCACTGACCCAATTGACACATCATGGGCAATTGTGTGAGAAGGGAGTTCCAGGGGCATTCCTGGGAAACTCATGGGGCATTCCTGGATTGTTGATTGAAAGCAGAAGCAGGTGAGTGAGTAGGTACCAGTATGCTTGCTTGCTCCTGCATGCTCACAATCCATAGGTTGTTTGATCATGCAAACCAGGTCATTGTATTTAACTTTCAGCTAGAATAACTATCAGCTACAAATAATAGTGACATGCTATTTAAGTAGATTGTCATCTTTTCAACCAGCCACTGTAGCTATCCCTTTAACAGCAAATCGATGTGCAGGTGTTAGCAGATGATCATAATCATCTCCATGCCATGAAAAGTTTTTGCAGCCAATATCTGCACATGTAGGAAAGTTTTAATGGCCTACCTAAAAGTAACCAAGTGTGGAGAACTTGTGGCCCTTAATATGTTACTGCATTGCAACTCCTATCAGTCTTAGCTACCATAGACAGTGGTGAGGGCTGATGGGAACCGCAGTCCAATAACATTTGGAGGGCCACACATTCCCCATCCCTGATCTAAACAAAGATGTAATCTTCCTAGTGATTCCATTGTTGTGGGGCTGCCATACTACAGCTCCTTAGAAGGTTCTTATTCCATGATTTAACAAGCATGTAGGCTATATGGGATTCTGGGCTATATATATATGAGCAGTTTAGAAGGAAACGCCAAGCATCTCCTATTGTACACTCCATCTTACTACACACAAGGTGGCTGCATTCCCATACATGGAGAGGGAAGGCATATAATGCATCACATAGACTTTTGGTTTAGACCAGAGGAGTGCTTTGAATTTCAACTTCCCTTATCAATTCCAGTATTATTGCTGTATTTATGGGCTTTTCTAAAGTCCTAGGTTTGTTCTTGCGTAACTGAGTTCTGATAGCTCTGATGTGCCCACGTAAGCAGTTGAAGCCCCAATAATCACCAATTGTGCTTGAGTGATATAGATGAGTGTTTTGGTGGACTTATTATGCTGGTGCCTCAAAGCAGCATTTTCTTGTCTCATTCTATTCCCCCATGAGATGCATATTGTTCTCATCTTAACTGCTGAATGACAGAAGTGGGAAAAGCTCGACTAACTCAGGGGCCTCTTTAGTAGAGCTAATATTTCAACCTGGTATCCCAATTCCAGCCTCAAGACTCTCTTCATTAAGCCACACATTATATCTAGTTCATGTCATCAAATGTTATTCACATCTGAGTCCTATTGAAATCAATAGGAGTTAATTTAGTCATGATACTAGACCATGTTTTCAATGTGACTTAATGACAATTAACATTTTCCTAGTCTCTTCCTGCTGTGCTCATTTACTTCTTGTAGGGAGGTTTAAAAACAAAACAAAAAAAAACATGGGAAAATATCCAAATGTGATCCCTATTGTAACCTGACCTGGCTCAACTTCTACCATATATTTTTTAAATGCCCTCCTGGCATTTTTATTTAACTTGTTGTAGCTGGGAGGCTGAACTATGCCTGTTAAAATCCGTGATGGGAAAAGGTGTTTGGGGGGGGCATACTTTAATGATGAAAAACTTCTGTCACTAAGAATTTGAGAGATACAGCTAATCTGGGGTTCCAGGATCCACAAGAGTCAATTTGTCCTGAACTGAACCATTCAGTGTCTCTTGGTACAAACCTCTCAGAAATCTGCAATTAAAGTATTGTGTTTGGGCAAGGTCTCTCAAGTCAGTTTTACACTACCATAGAAGCACTCTCCCAAATGATCCCCTGTGCAATGCAAAAAGGATGAAGTGATGTCGTGTACCATCAATGTGTTGCACCAGTGGAGCAAAATTGCACCAGGCAATTTCACCATATGAGTCAGATGTCAGGTATGGTCTGAAGAAGTATGATGCAACGACCTTGCTGAAGTTAAATAGATTTGATCAATGGGCACATAGGTGACCGCTTGGGAACCCTATGTAAGCCATCTTGAGTTTTATCATGGAAGAAAGGGTTAATAATAATAAACTCATGAGCAGAGGAGGATAAGGAATGACATCATTAAGGATAATCTTAGCTATCTCAGCCCAGTGCTCCCCCACTCTCATCCCCACCAATGTAATATTAATACTGAAATCATGAGTATTAACTATTTATTTTTAAATTCGAAAGCTCATAGCCAAAACAGATCGCATGATGCTGACTGTCTTAAACCATTGCAACCTCATTTCAGTTAAGGCTCCTGTACCTTTAACAGTTGCCAGGCATTCAGAAATATAATAAATGAAACACTTCCAAGAATGGAAGGAGATGACTGGGTGGGACAGCTTCACCTGTTGCATTTTTTGGTTATTCCGCAACTGTAGAAGACACGACAGCCCTACCAGACAGTGAACACACATGGTTGTATATCAGGTAGTACTAAAATGCCCACCAGTCTTACATGACACTTTCACACAATGCACTAATTCCTCAATACTATCTTTTACACATTGCATTTGTCATCTTTAACAGAAAGATGGTTAATACCTAGGCTGACCATATGAAAAGGAGGACAGGGCTCCTGTAACTTTAACAGTTGTAGAGAAAACAGAATTTCAGCCAGTGTCATTAGTATGCAATTAGTTCCTGGTGAAATTCCCTCTTCATCACAACAGTTAAAGGTGCAGGGGCCCTGCCTTCTTTTGTATATGGTCACTCTAGTATAGTGCCTGCAACTTTAACTGTTGTGATGAAGAGGGAATTTCACCAGGAACTAATTGCATACAAATGTAGGCTGACCATCTGAAAAGGAGGACAGGGCTCCTGTAACTTTAACTGTTGTAGAGAAAAGGGAATTTCAGCCAGTGTCATTTGCAGGCAATTAGTTCCTGGTGAAATTCCCTCTTCATCACAACAGTTAAAGTTGCAGGGGCCCTGCCTTCTTTTGTATATGGTCACTCTAGTATAGTGCCTGCAACTTTAACTGTTGTGATGAAGAGGGAATTTCACCAGGAACTAATTGCATACAAATTACACTGGCTGAAATTCCCTTTTCTCTACAACTGTTAAAGTTACAGGAGCCCTGTCCTCCTTTTCAGATGGTCAGCCTATACAAATGACACTGGCTGAAATTTCCTTTTCTCTACAAAGGTTAAAGATACAGGAGCCCTGTCCTCCTTTTCATATGGTCAGCCTATTAATACCACTTTTAAATTAGGGTTGTAATGATTATAGTAGTAGCTAAGGGGTTGCAGACATGAAATGATAGAGGCAGGTTGATCTGTAGCCCCGTTATCCTCCTTCTCTCCATTTTCCCATCCCTACAAAATACTTTAAATCACTGTAGATAATCTTGCTCCCCAGTCATATTTACTTCACCAAATGTGTTTGGAAAATTTCACAACATCTCAACAGTTCTTGCTGCATTCTATTTGTGCAAAAATAAGCGTGAACTGAACAACACCATTGTTTGGTGATAGCAGGATCTCTGCAAATTATAAGAGAATCTGATTAGTATAGCTAAATATTTAACTGAGTCTTTGTTTTCAGGTGGACATCAGCCAGAATTAACACCAATGCATGATAACCAAAACCGTTCTTTTTCTGCCTGATTGATTACATTGTTGTTTGAAGGCATCAGATTATCCAGTTGTAAATCCCAAGGTGGTAATCTAAAAATTATTTGTTTGAAGGGTATGTGGGCTAAAATGGTTTCTTTTATGTGCAATGATTCATTAGCATTAATTGGCCAAGGCTGTATAAAATCTGATGCTTCAAATTGCCCTGTAATGCTGCTTACATGATAGCAAGTCCTGAACCAGCTATTTATTAATCATTTATCAATCCTTTCAAGGTGGAATCTTAACATGTGGCCTTGATCCAGATCCAGATTCCATACTTAGTCAGTTTCATGACATTCAAACAGATTATTCCATGCAGAAGGTGCGAGAGGACCCGATGGTTTCAAAGAAAAATGTTGCTAATTAAAATAATAGTAGGGATTCATCAAAATGAAGCAAAAGGGTTGATTACTGGATAGTGGTAAATACTGGGCACCGTCCACCAAGTAAGTTGGCCACTTATACATTGACAAAAAAAGAGGACATAGATTTGCATAAAAAGTACCTGTTCTAATTTAGATGTATGCACACAAATTTAGAAAGCATTACTATAATTTAAATAGAAAAGCAGTGTCTCTCTCACCACAGTGGGGAAGATTGCTGAGCTGCATGTTTGCTGTCCAGATGTCAACAGTTGATGGGCAACTTCAAGGCCCTTGTTGGTGCTTTCTTCTTATGGTCCTTTATTATTAAACAAGACTCAGACCAGACTGCCCATCAAACAGAGGATGCCTTCAGAATGAGGACTGTCCTCTGCCAGTTCTTCAAATAGAGGGCTGTCCTCTGTAAAGTCTCAGCCAATGGCACAGCTAGACCCTAGGCCCCCTGCTATGTAAAGGAGCTGATAATAAAGCTAAAACCAGACAAAGCCCCCGGCCCAGACGGCATCGCACCTGAGATGCTCACTAAAATCCCAGCATCATCATGACTACTGCAATATCAAACACTTTTACTTGGGAATAAGCACTCTTTAGTTGTAGAAAAGGATAATATATGTTAGGCTGACCATATGAAAAGGAGGACAGGGCTCATGTAACTTTAACAGTTGTAGAGAAAAGGGAATTTCAGCCAGTGTCATTTGTATGCAATTAGTTCCTGGTGAAATTCCCTCTTCATCCCAACAGTTAAAGTTGCAGGGGCACTGCCTTCTTTTGTATATGATCACTGTAGTATAGTGCCTGCAGCTTTAACTGTTGGGATGAAGAAGGAATTTCACCAGGAACTAATTGCATACAAATGACCCTGGCTGAAATTCCCTTTTCTCTACAACTGTTAAAGTTACATGAGCCCTGTCCTCCTTTCATATGGTCAGCCTAATATATGTTTAATGTAAATATAGCACAATGAACATCTATAACCACGTGCATGCCACTCCCCGAATGTAAAATGTTTGTTGTTATTGTTCCCTTTGGTGATGTGTGCAAATGGCCCCTTGGAATTCTCCACCCTGGCTTTGGTGTAATTTCCACACCCCCCCCACCCCATTCCAAAAAGTTGAAATGTCTCTCCAAGATCCTGGCAGTCACAGCTTTAGGCTAAAATATACAGTATGTACTTTGGCCCATCCCTTTTATCTACTGCCCCACTCACCACTGGAATGCATCTCCCCAAGAGCTTCTCTGAACTTGCATTTGGTGCTTGGGCTGAAAGAGGTTCTTTGCCTTTGGTTTAGAGCTTTTGAACAGATGAGAGGTAGGCACTCAGATGATTTTAACCCCCTTGTGGTTGCCATTGGGAGAGCTCAAGGCCTCCAGCTGGCTCACTTCTAGGTTGGGATGACGTGAAAGCTCCAACTGCATCAATGTCCAAATTGGTGGGGACACTGGGGCCGCCCTTATTTTAAGACGCTGCTATAGCACAAACCACAGCAGCCTCCGTGAGCCTGTCTGCCTCCCATTTGGAGGTGCCAGTTCATGCAGCCAGCCCGGGTCTCCCCGTGATCTTGGCTGAGCAAGGTGCTTGGCAGTGGTTTCAGCCCGGATATGTGACATCTGTGTTAACTAAAGAACAGTTTCGTCTAACCTGAATACTTACTTTTAGCATTTTGTACATTCATTGAGATATTGCCTTTTTGTGTATTTTTGTTCCAATTTATAAATGGCGTTTCAGCACAGATTCAGATTTTCTTCTCATAGAATTGTGAGCGCCCTTAATTGGCCATCTATCAGATTTAACCAAATATTTATTATGTTGGGGGAACCTCCTCTAAAATATTCTTTTAAAAAGGCTTTAAACTTCCATATATTTCTAAATGAAGTCACAATTATTTTTTACGTTAGCCAGCATACCTTCATGCTGTAGTTTGTCAGACATGATAGAATGCACAACTTCCTAATTAGTGGTATTAAACACCCTTTAAAAATATTTACTGGTTATAATTGAGGTGATTCATATTTGAGCTTCAGGATTAGAGCATATACCTTTCTATATACCTCTCACTTTATTGTAATGACCAATTCATTGTGAATAGAACTGGTGCCGATTTAACAGGCACACACAAAATGTACATTTCTCAAGTGGCCTAGAATCTAGTCTATATATACTAGTAAGCTATATCTATGCAAGATTTATGTCATGTTATTACACTGTTAAATACTCAGTAAAGGGAGGTGAGAAAATGCTGAGGGCTGTACTAAAAATACAATTTAGCTTCTTGTTTTCAAAATGGGTATTTATCTCTGTTTGGATTTCATAAATCTCTATAATTTTTGTTATTTACTTGCAGAGATTACAGTTAAGGACACTTTTTTACAGCGCAGAATGCAGAAACCTTGCAATGGAAGGGCATAGATTGTTTCCTTCATATTCCTAGTAACAATTTGGTGGTTGCATCCACTGGTGCTCCATCCTAAATTAATATATGTGGAAACAGGATTGTGCTCTGCAAAAGAAGACACATGGCCACCCTAACTTGGTTGTCCAGAATGTCTCAGAATGGCACTTGAAGGAGAGGAAAGTGTGTACTGGTAGCAACATTACAGAGCTGGAAAAAAAACCCTATACTTGAAATGAACATTTTAAGAAGCATCTTACTTTTCTGCATGAAGCCTGAAAGAATCATGGAGTAAGAAAGATCCCACACACAAAATATAATAATAATCTTTGGGTGATTATGGGTTACACACTGATGATACAATTGGTAAGTCCTAGTGGAGTGGTTCACAATGTGCTCGAGCATATAGAATCACAGGGCACATATGCACACAGGACACCAGGAGGCTGTCTATATATTGGGAAAAGTCCCAGGGTGGTTCCACTGTGGCGCTGTGTTGTTTATATGATGCCAAAGTCACTGCGGAGCCATCCCAGGGCTTTCCCCCAAAGTTCCAAAATAAAAACGTTGGGGACTTACCCCGATTTCTTTCTCTGGAGTGAAGCGAAGACAGCACATTTGCCATCTGTTGCCATTCTGGAGGCGTGGCAGAGGCATGGCCAGGCAGATGGTGACCCCTGATTGGTCACCATCTTCCCGGACAGCTGAATGGCCACTGAAATGCCTCCACACGGTAAGGTGGAAAAAAAGCTGTGGGGAGTTTGAGTAGAGGGATGTGCGGACGCACAGCGGTGCTCATGCGGTGACGCGGCAGAGCATGGAGTGGCTGCAACGGGGCGGTGGTGGCTCCTCCAGAGTCCAATTGAAGGATGCAAACCCTGCACTTGTTCCTGCTGTGAGGACAACCCCGCAGGAGCACAAGCATGAGGTTTAGGGGGCTTGCGGCACCAATGCTTCGTCGTCAAGACACCTCCCTAGGCTAGATCTACACTACTGCTTTACAGCGGTATTGAAGTGCACTGTTGGGGCACAATCCACATACAACCTTCATAGTGTTATTTCCTGCTTTTTATTCCATTTGTAATAATCTGACATAAAGCGTAGTTCTGGCCCTAGTATGAACCGAACTATACACATACATTTATACATTTATACAGTTGTGTACAAGTGGAGCCCACCTTTGCCTTGCCATGTCTGCCACAATAAGGAACGGCCCTAAGTGGGAAGCTTATATTGGCTATAGGTGGATCTTTCGTACCAAACATTCTATGTGCAGCGAATGGGGAAGGGAATGAGCCTGAGGCTCATTTCCTCAGGGTAGCCCATGTGTCCTCCTTTACAGAGAACTGGGCTTCCAGAAGACAGCCCTCTGTTGAAGGCATCCTCTATTTATGTGAATGGCTATCTGGCCCAAGTCTGGTTTAAAGTCCAAGAACCCTAAGAAAGGAGAGCAGGGGCCTTGAAGTTGCCCATCAGTCATGAGCACCTGGCTAGCAGACTGAGCAGGCACATGGGTCACCCAGGGTGCTTCCAGATGAGGCTTTTCTTGTAGCATCACCCTACTTCATTCATAGAATTTTGCAGGGGTTCCAGACAACGTCACCTTCCTCCTGTACTCCTCCTAGGTTTCCCCACCACTTCTTTCATATTTTTTCTTATTGTGGAAAATCCATTGAAGAAACAAGATGGAATAGTTGCATAATGCTTTCTGACTCTTACTGCTTGCATCCATCCATCTGGCAGGACCCCTGGTCACAGTCTTCTTCACTCTAGTAAAATGCATTGTATTTCTATTTAAATTATAGAAAGAGAATTACTAGGCTGACCATATGAAAAGGAGGACAGGGCTCATGTAACTTTAACAGTTGTAGAGAAAAGGGAATTTCAGCCAGTGTCATTTGTATGCAATTAGTTCCTGGTGAAATTCCCTCTTCATCACAACAGTTAAAGTTGCAGAGGCCCTGCCTTCTTTTGTATATGGTCACTCTAGTATAGTGCCTGCAACCTTAACTGCTGTGATGAAGAGGGAATTTCACCAGGAATTCCCCTTTTCTCTACGACTCTTAAAGTTACATGAGCCCTGTCCTCCTTTTCATATGGTCAGCCTAGAATTACATTTGTGTTGAAATCTGCATCTCTCTCTCGAAAGAGAATGCCCTCTTTCATCTTCTTCTTTAATGGTGTTCTCCTTCTTGGCGAGGTGGAAGGGGTCACTCTACACTCCTCACTATGTGTAGAACAGGCCAGAGTGGGGAAAAGACCACTTTTTCCATTCTCATGTACTGGGAAGAAGCAATAAGGCTTTCCCCTACCCTTCACTGCCACCATGTGGTGACTCACCTGGAACAGGCTCTTCCTGAGGGAAAATATGGGGAAAGCTTTCCAGAGGAAGAGTTTGGTGGAATGAAAATGGCCTCCCCTATGGACTCCCAACGTGCTTCCTCAAGACTATTGTTTATTACAAAATAGACCTATTACCTGATCCAAAACATTCTAAAATCAATGAATGACTTCCCCTTACACTTAAGAACAGCATCCTAATCATTAACAAGACACAATATCCATTAAAATATAAAATGCTGTATTCTAAAGTGAATTACCAATATAACCGAGCTGTGTTCAATCAGACCAACTGACTAAGTAGTCTGGCACTAAAAAACCCTCTATCTGCTTAAATCCATCCATTAATAGTCAGATGAAATAAGAAGGCCTTTCTAGAAGGTTTCCAGAAAATGTTCAGACTTTGGCTTCACCAATTCTACAGAGAAAGAATTGGTTGTTATAGGGCAGCAACTGGGGGGAGGGGTGGGTGGTTCCAACTCCCATCAGCACTAGTCAACAAATGCAGTTATGAGGATAATGGAAGTTGCAGTCCAACAATGTCTGGAGGACTACACATTCTGTTGAGGATTTTACCTCTATTAAGGGCACAATCCTATACATGTTTAGAGAGAAAAAAGTCCTACAACTACAGTCTCCCCTTCCAATGCTTCCTGTCAACCAAACAGCTGATCGGGCTGCTTTTTGGTTGTGTAAAGGGGCTACCTGCATACTGCTTTGGATCCGCACCAAGATGTAAAATGTAAAATATTGTACCAGCACCAGCTTCCTTATGATATGAATTAATGTACCATAGGAATGTGGTTCATAATCTTCATCACTAGATGGCACAACAAAGCTTCGTTTTGGCAATTAACATCCAGAATATATGTGTCTCTCCCCCCTCCCACCCACTGCACCAGAATTCTGGCATCTAGGGAAGGGTTGAGCTGTTTTAAAAAAACATATTTCCTATTGCAAACATTGACAGGAGGTATGTTGCACTGGTAGGCAAGGTAATTCTTGCCTATACAGCTGTATGCCATCCCCATGGGGCAGCACACTCACCAGCTGGGCATTGGTGAAATATTTTCCAGTGGAAAATGCACATGTACAGATGCTACCTACCCATTTTTATAAACTGACTTATTCCCATTAGTGGGAGAGGGGATTTTGTTTGGAGAGTTTGGAGACAGCTGTTTACTTTGAAAAAGGAGATGAAGTAATTGGCCTGTGCTACAGCAGCCTAAATTTAGACGAAGCTGTAAGGGTGGTTGAGGGGGCACAACGTCCCTAATGTACAATTATCTGAGCAATAAGAGCACTTTATCATGGAGCATCTCTATCACTGAAGGTTTTTGCAACACCAGGCAAAGAGGCTACAATAGCATCAGCCAGAAATGCTTTAGATTCAGGACTTGTTGCCTCAGTTGCCAAGATGTGTGTGTGTACATGATGACACTTGATGGAAGCCCGAGATATTTTGGGGGGGCTAATTGACACAGGCATATCTATCCCTTAATTTCTCAGCATTTGAGTACTGAAATGGCCGCTTGGACACCGAACTGACTCTGTTGAGGCGTCTTGCCTTTGAAGTGGTATGGGGTGATACAACACAGCTATCCATGTTTGATTTATATTCAGACAATAGATGCAAGGCACACATGATGCTGAAGTCATCATGTGATGAATGAACTGTGAACCATCTTTACAGTGCGATCCTATATGCACTTACCTTGAAGTAGACACCAATGAACTCAGGGGGACTTACTTTTTAATAGGCACATATAGGATTACACTCTTAATCATTCCTTCTGTTTATGATGTTCAGGTGCAAGTGCTGATGGTTTTGTTGTCGCGCACCAGCACCCATACACCAGAAGGCTTGCAGGATCCCAAGGATTGGTGAACTGTAAAATAGTTTTTGGGAGAACCTAAGGGTGGGGAACACCCAAAAACAGTCCTGTGGCCACAGAATGCCGACTGGCAGAGAAATAATCGGAAAACCACTCCACACTGCAGCTTCCATATGTAGCTTGCATTCCTCAGTGTTCCATCTCTTACTAAGCCATTATGTCACATCCACATTGTTCTGCAAATTAGAAACCAAGAAAGAGATGATTCAAAATGGGAGTACAAAAGCTACATCTGCACCTAGTATGTAATTAAGAACATACGAAGAGCCATGCTGGATCAGGCCAAGGCTCCATCTAGTCCAGCATTCTGTTCACACAGTGGCCAACCATGGAAAACCCACAAAAAGGATATGATTGCAACAGCACACCCTAGTCATGTTCCCCAATAACTGGTGTACATGGGCATACTGCCTCTGAAACTGAAGGTAGCATATAGCCATCAGGACTAGTAGCCATTAATAGCCTTATCCTTCATGAATTTGTCCAATATCCTTTTAAAGCCATCCAAAGTGTTGGCCATCACTACATCTTGTGGAAGATAATTCTATAGTTTAACTGTGCACTGTGTTGAAGAGGTACTTCCCTTTATTTGTCCTGAATTAATATATGGAACTCACCAGTTCAAGATATGATGATGACCACTAGCTAGTGTATGGACTCTCAAGGTCCAAAGGCAGTATGCCTTTGAATACCAGTTGGCCAGGGCCAACAGTGGGAAAGCACTCTTCTCTTCATGACCTGCTGATGGGCTTCCCAGAGCTATCTAGTTAGCCAGTGTGGGGACACGATGCTGGACTCAATAGGGCCCTTAGTGTGATCCAGCAGGACTGCTCTAAAAATAAGATGGAAAGGAATTTATCACTGAGCATGAAGAGAATTGAAATACAAGTCTACTTTGCATAACTAAAAGGCTGATATACCTTCCAAACAAATGGAGATATGGCATAGGATGGTGACAGCTTTTTCAGTCAAGCTGGCCCACAGGATGCTGATAATGCAACCAAAGTAGGTTTTTTGGACGGGGGGATGGTGGGAATAGAAAGTAAGTAGCAGCCATTTTATATCACTGTCTAATTTGCATAGTGTACAAGGTAAGTTCCTTTTTGTACAATTCAGTCTCCCATGGGCATCATCATTTATAGAATATGAAACAGATGATATTATTCACAGCATGCTCTAGCAATTGCCCTTGGCTGAAATCTGGATCATTTGGCTTGGTGCCATCTTGCAGTCACAGTGGGAATTCCTGGAAGCTGCTTCTGCATCAACAACATTTTATTCCTGGATTGCCTCAGGAAAAGGCAGCTGGGCAGACAGAGTATAAATGGACAGTGGTTTACATTTTCTTTGGCATACTGCCCTCTGATGGGAGAAAAGAACAACTCAAGGCAGCAAATGAAGAGTCAAAATGCCTCTTACTCTTTCTAAAACTGCTATTAAAACTCACTGTGACTGAAATGTTTCCTACCATAAAATGTTTGAAAAGAAGAGGCACGTTTGATCTGTCATATGACACTTGCAAGCATGCACTGAAATAATGTGTACTGTAGCATTAATTGTTTACGTGCATTTAATAAAATAAGGGTGCCTCTACAAGAGCGATTTAAAGCTCTTTCAAGGCACATTAAAATTTTTACCTCTACAAGAGTAGTGCACAAATCGGGGGTCGAGGCGCTTTTTCTGTCCGATTATGTGCATTATCGAATGCGTGTTAAATAGCAAGTTTTAATTTTCTGCGGGAGTTAAAGCGCCTTATGGCCATGTAAACAAGCGATTCTCCGCATTTCAACCACTTTAAAGTGTGTTTCATACTGCCAGTAATGCTCTTCACCGCCTGTCATTTATAGGAATTAGGCGTAAAAGCGAAGGTGAGAAGATGCGCATAATCGGGCAATCGGGCATCAAGCCGAATTCTTGTAGAGGGGGCTTAAGCCACAACTTAGTGAAACACAAAATGTGGCAGGGCTGGTATTAAAAGTCACTCTTTGCCTGAAAATAGATTCAGTGGAAGAATGATTTCCACAGAAGTAGCCATGTTATTATGTTGCAGCAAAAAACAACAAAGCGTCTGGCATAAACCCATTAGTACCTGAAATAATGTGATGATATATAAATGGGAGTAAACCCTATAGAAAGGAAAGGGACACATTTGCAGTTTTCATTGCATTTTGTCTGCTTGGTACTAAGGGAGAAACACGGGGGACGAAGACACCCATGATTTTGTGTGATTTCATTCCCCCGCCCCAAGGGGAATCCCCTAAGGGCTTTGCCCAGGCTTTGGCAGTGGCCAGGAGTGTGTTTACACAGCTGAGGTTAGCGCGCCAACTGCACCTGTTTCTGAAGATGTCTGATCTGACCACAGTCACACATGCCTTAGTTACATCCTGTTTAGACTACTGTGGTATGCTTAACGTGGAGCTGCCTTTGAAAACTTTCAGAAACTCCAGCTGATCCAGAATGCCATGGCCAGACTGGTTGAGTGGCCCTGGCTACAGGAAGCTTCACTAGTCTGTTTCCGAGCACAATTCAAAGTGCTGGTTATGACCTATAAAACCCTATATGACTTGGGACCAGACCAGCCGAAAGACTGCCTTCTCCCATACAAGCCTGCCTGGGTTTAAAGAACTTCTGGGGAGTCCCTTCTCTTAGTCCTGCCACCATCAGAGGCACATTTGGTGGGGATGAAAAAGAGGGCCTTCTTGGTAGCCACCCCCAGGTTCTGGAACTCCCTGCCGAGGGAGTCTAGGTTGGCATCTCTCTGTACTCCTTGCACCAGCAGGCAAGGATGTTTCTATTTGGCATATGAGCCACTCTGTTGCTGAAGGGTCTTTTAATTGGGTGGGGATCTCCCTTCTTCCATTGTTACATTTGTATGTCATAATGGTTCTGTTTTTATGTTACGTTATAATTAAGATTTCGTTTTTAATCTTTATTTTATTAGCTACCTTGAGCTCCATTTTTGGCAGAAAGGCAGGATATAAATAAAATAAAATTAACAAATGTAGCCAGCCCAGAATACCACCAGGCTCTGTTGTTATGGATGCTTTCCTGCTTGTACAGCCTGAAGATATTGACAAGCTGCTTTGAGGATTGAGATCAACCTCCTCCTCTTTGGATTCTTGCCTTTCTTGGCAAGGGCCAGGGCTGAGCTGCATATTTGGACTTCAGAGGTGATAAATGTTTCTCTGAGAAGCAATGTAGTTCCAGCCAACCTGAAAGAGGCAGTGGTTAAGCCACTATCAAAGAAGCCAAATTTAGTTCTATTGGCTCTGCAAAATTATTACTCAGCCTCAAATTTGCCATTCTTGAGCAAGGCCCTAGAGTGAATGGTGACTTGCCAGTTCTAGACATTTAGATAGAACACTGACATTTAGATAGTGTCTTGCAGGATACTGATGATTTACATCCTTATTTGGTTTTTAGCCCGGGTTCAGGATGAAAATAACCTGGTCACCCTGGTGGATGACTTATGCCATGGAGCAGATGGGACTGGAGTGCAACCCTGTTATTCCTCCTAGACCTCTCAGTAGTTTTGAATACAATTGACCATGGCATCCTTCTGGATCAGCTCTTTAGGATGAGACTTGGAGGCACAATGTTACAGTGGTTCTGATCCTTCTTAGTGGGGATGGGTCCCGAAGGTGGTGCTGGGGCCTTTGGAGGCCTCAAGGTTCTGTCTTGTCCCCCATGTAAGTAAGAAAGTAAATGTAGTACATAAAAATAGAGCATAGTACCCTGCTTGCACCCCTTTAATCTGGAAATTGCCAGTTGACTTGCTAGAGCACTACCATAACTTGTGGTCAGCTCACTGCGGCTTATTTATTTATTTGTGGTGGTTATATACCACTGAATATGATATTGAAGACTATTGCAATAACCAGGACTAGCTGAAGTACTGTGCTCCCTCCCCCAAATTCACCATTGTGTATGTGAGTGTATCCAACTCTGACTCAAAGTGCAGTAATCATATTAGTGCTGCTTTGTATTAAATCCCCACAATACTCACCTGTTGAAGCATTTAATGAGGAGTGTCTCTGCAAGTCACTACAGATAGGATAGGAAACAGCCATTTAACATGCAAATTACTGTCTCTGCCTGACTGGCTATTTAAGTTCAGTGATCTAGAGGTGTGTGTCTTTGTTCCAATGAATGAATCTGGCACGATTGCCAATGCAGCACATAAAGCACCTAGAGTCTAGGCTCTCCTCTGGGGGCATGAGCTTTCTGGTGGTATGAGATACCAGGTTGGGAAGAAGGGGTGGGAGTCAGATGTCATTGTCAGGCAGCAGCGTGGGAGGCATGGAGAATTGCACCCTCCCTACCCCACCCCACCCTCCCTGGAGGACTTGTTGCCAATGGAGGTAGAAGAGGCAGGGTAGGAGGGAGACTATCTACACTACTGCTTTAAAACGGGTTATAACAGTTTTAAACTGGTTAATAACCATTATTGACCAGTTTAAAACTGTTATAAACCGTTTTAAAGCAGTAGTGTAGATAGGCTGCTGAAATGCAAGTCATAAGCTATGTAAAATCATCTGCCTTCTGCAGCTGCTGTCACCTGAAGAAGCTGCAGTCTTCTCTGGTTCTGTGCCTTCCATCTTCCATTAGCAGCTGTTTTTCCTTCTATGATTCTTCTATGTTGAACTATAGAATATAATATTTCCTTTCGGAAGAATTGGGGGCTGGGGAAATTTGCTGTCTTTGGTTTGAATTTTCTGTGAGCTTTTTCTGAGAATCTTGTATATCTGCTAATCAAAATCTTCTGAGACTTTTATAAAGTAAATGTGAAGAGAAACTATACAAGGTATAGCAATAATACAATAGTCTGAGAAACACACAAAGCTAATTTTATATTAATACAAATCTGCCAAGCTTTGAAGTCCTGATTAATTTAGTTCACATTGATTTTGAGAACATTCAAATCTGAGGCTTGTGGAGCATGAAAGGGAAAGTGCTTTATAAGTAATTTCATTTTCTTGTTGCAGAGCATTATGAGAGATGTTTGGCAAAGTGGAATTGTACACTGAAGTGATATTTTTCTGTATTGGAAAAATATAAGATAGGACTGTAATGTAATAGACTTCCAAATGAACTTTGAAGCTTTTTTGCCTTCATTATTGAGTTTCTTTGTGCATTTGTTTGCTTGCAGATGAAGGCTACAAGCTATCACAGTTAATTGCACTTAGGCTGATTGATTTTTAATTAATCCTAATTGATAAGTTACAGGCAGCAACAGCAGTGTTATTCATATGATGGAGAAATGTATTGACCTCTTTCCCTTCATCATGTGCTTCAGGGAACTGCCAGGTGAACCAAGGCCATCCATATCAATGCTTAATTCTTAATAGCACCTTGGCATGACTGAGCATTGGCATGGAGATCTAAGCTTGCATGTTCTGTGAAGTACCTAGTGAAGGAGAGCGATGCCTGTCCAATATTCCATAATGTGTTAAGTGTGTTCAGTAGCATGTGAGCCAGAGCTCTGTTCCAGATTGTGGCCACAAGCTTCTAGGTAGATTGTTAAAGACATAGGGTTGGATCCAACCTCCTTTTCATGGCTGGGAGCATTCCCTGAGCAGAGGTCCACTAAGAATGAGCCTGCTGATGGGAAGTGGGGAGGCATTCATCACTCATTCCCCCTCCCTCTGCACCCCTCAGTGTCACTTCCCCCAGTGTCCCAGAAGGTCTCCCAACCAGGAGATCCAGTGGGAGGATGGGATCAATGAAGATATCCACCACCTCCACCTCCATTCTGCCTGTGGGAATCTTCCAAGGGATCAGATGCTTCCTATGGATGAAAGGATTCCTGGAAAGATCCAACTCACAGAAATAGTAAATTCTTCATCCTTCATGATAATAAATAATAATAATAATAATAATAATAATAATAATAATATATTTATTTCTTACCCACCTTTCCCTCTGGATTGAGGTGGGGTACAACAACAAAACACCATAAAATACATATATAATTAATTAAAAGCATATAAAATGAATACATTATTAAAAGATAACTTTAAATTCAACTGGGTAGGCAGGCTGGAAGAGATGAGTCTTTACGGCTTTCTTAAATTCCGGGATGACTTCAAAACAAGGAAAAAGATATTTTTCCTGCTGTGAGGAAATTGTGATCTGTATCAGGATTGCTGGGAGGAGAGTGAGGTTAGTCTCTTCCTTCTGCCAGCAATCCAAATGCAGGGATTGCTGGGGAGGGAAGCTTTAGCCTTATCCTCCACCCAGTGATCCTGGTGCATAAATAATGATCGGAATCACCCCTAACCCATCCCCTGATCTCAATGGGCAGGAATGGCAAGTTTAAACCTCCCATCTTTGTGTGCTGATCTCTCTCTCTCTCTCTCTCTCTCTCTCTCTCTCCCTCTCCATGCAGGTATGTGACTCCCACCTCACCAACCAACATTACATGCAGCCCTCAGGGCCAAAATGATTGCCCACCCCTCTAATATATTAATGGCAAGGTAAGAGCTTTTGGTTTCCTTTGCCACCTGTATGCTGAGTTGCCCCCATACCAGGCTATTCCCATCTCACATGCTAATTTCCAGAATGAACCCTGAATGTTGCATGGAGTGTTCAAAAATCTATTCCACGGTGGAATTTCCACCCGAATTAGAGCCTGGCTTTCTAATCCAGGTTCATGTTGCAGCAAGCTATGCCCCAACCCTAAATTGGGATAAATGTCAGAAGATTTTATCTGTTACGTAGATTGGAAGAGTCGTGAGCCTGGGAAGAAGCAGATTCAAATTCTGGTTCAGTAGGCTGACTATCTGAAAAGGAGGACAGGGCTCATATAACTTTAACAGTTGTAGAGAAAAGGGAATTTCAGCAGGTGTCATTTGTATGCAATTAGTTCCTGGTGATATTCCCTCTTCATCACAACAGTTAAAGGTGCAAGGGCCCTGCCTTCTTTTGTATATGGTCACTCTAGTATAGTGCCTGCACCTTTAACTGTCATGATGAAGAGGGAATTTCACCAGGAACTAACTGCATACAAATGACACCTGCTGAAATTCCCTTTTCTCTACAACTGTTAAAGTTATATGAGCCCTGACCTCCTTTTCAGATGGTCAGCCTAGGTTCAGTACCACTCTTCTCTCTTTTTCTGCAATATCTGCAATAGGTAAATAACAGCACTTTCTTTTTCTAGCGGATAAAATCTGTGGAGCAATGACATATTATCGAAATGAAGACCCCCTGAAGCTCAATGGGTAACACTTACGATGTCAAGAGGCCAAAAGGAAAAGGCACTGAGTGCAGCAAATGAGCAGGGAATAAACATTTCTTAGAAATGCATGCATTTATGAAGACCCAATAACTCTTAATAATACTAATACATCTAACACTTCTGGAAAATGGTTCTCCCCTGCTCATTTATAATATTTGTGATGGCTATTTTTCTTGCTCTGCACACATACAAATTCTTGGGCCCAGATATGCTCAGTCTTGCTTCTTATTAGCCAGGTTTGCACCATGACCACAGTCATAGTGGGCTGTGGTATGTACTGGTGGCCACTTTGAATATTCAGCCCCAAATGGGAGATCACCTTGATTTGCTGTGTCACCCAAACCTGGGTACTGGGTGAATTGTCTCCCACCAGACATACTTTTACACAACCATTTTACATAGTCAAGATGGAGTTAGAATGAATTTGTTCCCCAAAATATTCCTCAGAATCCTCCTTTGCATATGTAGATGAATATTTGCTGGTATTCTCTTAATAGTCAAGTATTTGCCATTTACTCACTGAATATATATATATATATATATATATGAATGATGTTTGAATTTGAGATATATGACAGTTTATATTTGACAGCATTTGGTATTATGGACTTATTGGGAGGGGGGATTAGCTCAATTGGACAGCACATGTTGTGCATGCAAATGATTCCAGGTTCAATACTGGAATCTGCAATTAAAAAGGGACCTTGGCAGAGCTGGAAGAGATCCTGGAAACTGGTGCCAGTCAAAGTACTGTAGATAGCAATGGACTTGATACAAAAACACCCTGTCTCAGAACAATCTAAAATCAAAATGACCAGGAAGTCCCAACAAATCAAAAGCACTCACATGTTAAATTGTGTAGCAAAACTTAAAATTTTAATCCAAAATTTGAAATTTTGCTGAATTTTATATGCAAACATCCAGCTCTAGTTTGGGCCAAGGGAGAACAGTCTGTAGTGAGCAATATTCAATTCAACAAGGAATATCATGGAGTGATTGCAGAAATGGGGTTGGAATAAACATTGGACACTTTTCCTATGTAAGACAGGCAAATGTTGATTGAACATCTTCAGAGCTGAGTAATTTCAGTGTACACTCCAGTGTACATTGTTCAGAATGTAGCTGTTTGTGCCCCCTAATCTCTCTTGAAGAGGAAATTACTTTCATAAGAATGTGACAAACACATCTGCAGGATCTTGGTTATAAGGTTCAAGAATTTGATGCTTCCCCCACATATATTGTCTGAGTCAAGGGCTTTCTCCCTTCATTCCAGCATTACTCTATTATCCAAAACAATACTAATGAGTCAATAGCATGCTAGTTTTCTCAACAATATTCCATTTATTTTTCAGAGTAACAGTCATGTACGGGGTAAGCAACTATGAAATAACCTTCACCATGCACTTTTCCTAATGTAACAAACAAGCACATTTACATAACAAAGACTTCCCAACAGTAATTGGTGGCTTTGTAGTCAGGGCTGTTGACTGAGTAAAAATAGAATTGTGGGTAGAGTGGGGGATGGGGAGCACTTCCTAGTGGAACTATGAGTTGCTGTTTCTTTATTATAAGCCCCTCGGAGAAATAGCACTCAAATATACAAGCTTTGCTCGCTACTCAGAAGAACAAAATCCTCCCAAAAGCCACATATTGTATCCACTCTAAATTTCCTGAGCTTCCTGTGGTTTTGTTCCCCTCCAAATCCCAAATCTTCAGAAATGTTCAGCTTTGGATTCAGCCTGCTTCGTAAGAGCTCCTCCTGAATTCGGACATCTCCTGCCCAATTCAGTTCAGATTCAGCCGAATCTGAAGCACCTCCCACCCAGAAAACTCTGGTCATAAACAGGTGTTTCAGAGATTGGAGACATTGTTTCAATGTCAGCATAGCAAGAATATTTTGGAATTAATAGTATATTTGAAAGTAATGCAAGATGCTATTTTGTCTTTGAAAAACTGTGTGAAGATACTGTATGCACATGATTTGCTCATGGTTTTGTAATAAATTGACATGAGACTGCATTGGTTTAAAAGCTCAAACCTCTGTGAGAAAGGGGCATAGGGAGAATTGCTTTCTTGATGTGATATCCATGTTTTCCCTATGTAAAGTTAAAATGTATTAATTAATGTATTAAATTACACCTGAGTAGACCTTTAGCCCAGAAAGGCCCCCCTGGGCAACTAACAATTTAAGAGAGGGACTGGTCGATCAAGGTAGAGGACGCAGACTGGTCAAATTTGTTGAGCAAATTTCCATTCAAATTTGTTTCAATGTCCACAAAGGAAACAATGTTAAAGATTTTACAAAAATGGTATTTAACCCCAGTAAAGGTGCCACGATTCAATAAATCTAGTTTGCAATATTGCTGGAGGGACTGTGGAAAGGTAGGCTCTTTTCAGCATATGTGGTGGCATTGTGCTGAAATAAAAGTTTTTTGGGACTTAATCTTAATGAAATTGAAATAACTGGGCAATAGGTTATTAAATCCCCAGAATTAGTATTGGTAGGATTATTTCAGGAGGATTTAAAAAGTTGTATCTAAGCTATTAATAGGATCTCTTTTGGTTGCTGCCAGATTGGTTATAGCTAGATATTGGATGGATTTGGCTGGCACCAAGCTAATAAATTGGTATAATAAGGTTTGGCCCATAGCCTTAATGGAGAAACTGGCAAATAAACTGAGATTGGTAAGAGAAACAAGACCCATTTAATATGGATTGGCATTGTTTTATGGTATATACAACCTCGTAGGGATGGGAGAATAAGATTCCAAAAGTATTTAAATCTTTTTGGTTAGCATAATGAAAGGTCTTTCTCATGTGGTGGGTTAACTTATGCTATATATATATTTCTGATCTACAAAGGAAGGAAGGAAATGTTTAAGATCTAAAGAATTATATAAGTAATAGATATATTTTATAATAGTTATAATAGTATCACTGATTTCCTGGGAGGGAGGGATATTTATGTTTAAGGTGGATTTGTTTTTGGCCTTTATTTGTTATTTCTATATGAAATTTAAAATATTGTTTTGGGGGGGAATTAAAAAAACAATTTAAGAGTGCAATCCGATGCCTGTTTAGATCATGTTAATGCGTAGTGTTTTTCCCTCTCAACCCAATTTAAGACATCCTGGGTCCCCTCTACAAGATTTTGGTCCCCTCTACAAGATTTCGGTTTGACGAATGGTTGCCCGATTATGCGCATCTCCTCACAATCGCTTTTACGCCTAATAAATACAGCCAGTAATGCGTTGAAGCGCATTACTGGCTGTATGAAACTTGCTTTAAAGTTGTTGACATGCATGCAAATGTTGCTGAAAGTAATGCGCTTTGTCCTGGGAAACTGCCCAAACAGGTTTTGCACCCTTTATTCTCCCCGCCTACCAGAATCTCCCACCTTTGGTTTCCTAGGTTACCTGTGGAATGATGTGGTTAACCTGTTTGGCTCCCTCTCTCCCCTCCAATTTCACCGCCAGCTGAAGTTTGTCCCCCCTCCCAGAACTGCTCAGGAGTAAATGGGAATGTGCCTCAGAACTTTCCCCCTCCAGCAGCCTTTTAAAAAGTATTTTCTGCTGCCTCTCTCTGCCCCTCACCATTTGTCGGAGAGAGAGGAAGAGAGCGAGAGACCAAAGAGAAGGAGCGAGCGAACAAGAGAGTAGAGATCCGCACAAACACACGCCCAAACAGACAGTGGAAGCTGCTTTGTTCCTTCCTCCTCCTCTTCCCAGTGAGATCAATTGTTTTCCCTTCTCTCCTTCTCAATCATCCATTGTCGTTTTGGTGATGTAAAACATTCAGATGTGTGCGCGCACACACACACACACGCAGCAAGCAAGCGAGGGGAGCAAGTGTGTGTGTGTGTGTGTGTGTGTGTATGGATGGAGGCAGGCAAGCATGAAAACACCCCTCCCCCGTCCGTCCCCCCCTTTCCTTGCTTCCCATCTCTCAGGAACCCAGCAAGAAGTGAGGGGACGAGTTGTCTAAGTGGATCACTAATTATCCACACATACGCATGACAACAAGACTATCTGATCATTAATGCGCCTCCTCACAAAATTATTTACCCGTGGTAAATTAAAACTCACTATTTAACGCGCATTTGAAAATGCGAATAATCGGAGATTTAAAGTTCCTGGACCCCTGATTTGCACCCTGCTGCTGTAGAGGTAAATTTGGTAATGCGTCTTAAAAGAGCTTTAAATCGCTCTTGTAGAGGCACCCTTTGGCACCTGAACCCCAGGTGCTTTGCTCCTTGCATCCCTGTGGTGGTTTACAGGGAAGCTGCTGGTCTGATCTTGGATTTGTTAAAACAATAGCCTGGCAAATGGCTGGAGAGTCACACTGCAGACTTTACATCAATAGAAATCAGGTAAGAAAAAGGTTCCATCTGGCCCTATCAAGCTGCTGATTCTGGCCTGGTATGTGCCTGTGTATGTTTAGAAGGAAGAGTAGAAAGTGGAATAATAACAGGGATTTCTTACTGCATTAAATAAACAGCAACCCTATTGTGCACTTAACCCCAAATTAGATCTGTGTTACGTAGTTAAAGATACAGGTGGGCCCCAATCCATCTACATGAACATATAGCAGTTTTGGACTGCCTGCAGATATCCTAGATCAGATAATCTGTGACAGCACCACTCAGCTATTTGTAGAAGGAGGAGGGAGCAGAAACAAATAAATCAAGCCTCTCCTTCCTGGACAAATGCTATTGTGCCTTTTTTCTTTTTGATGATGATGGAGGCTATGAGTATGTAACTCTGGCAGCTGGATTAGGGGAGGCGCCCATGGGCCACTTCCTAAGCAAGTTAAAGAAGATGCTCACACAAGCTTGCTTCTATGTACATGAAGCCTGGCTGGATCTAGAGTTGAACGGCAGGATAGACTTTAATATTACACCATGGGTGCTATCCCATACCACATCTGGTACTACCTGGGAGAAAGCCCCATTGGATTCAATGGGACTTACTTTTGAATAGGCAAATTCAGAATTGTGCTGTAAATTGTGCATTTAGGGTCCACTGATGCCAATGGGCATTAACCCCTCCCCCTTAACTTTTTCTGCACTGAGTAAGGAGATCACGAAAACCACCAGTGGATGATAGAATATTTGACAGGAGCTGAAGCCTCTTGATTTATGTCCAGCACTTCAGACACTGATCCTATTAGCTCCATCAATGGCAACATTACTGAAATACAAATAATCACAACTGGGAAACATGTCTTCAGGCAGGGCTGAGCTCCCTGCAAACTTGAGCTTTCGAGATGTGTAACACTCTGGAAAGTATCCCAGTAGCAATGCAGATGAGCAACACTTGCTGTGATCATTAATCTTTGCCAGCTAAGGTTTCCCAGACTGATCTGTGAAAGACTGAATAACAGCTAATGAGTTCTTGTGCTTATATATATATATAGCTCCTTAAAATGCTGAAGCTGTTGTTTTTAACACTTACCTTCTGCAAGTGAGTGCCAGGAGTAACAGATACTGGAATTAAGAGCAGCTGAATAATTTCTGTTGCTTTTATGGCAATTTGCATAGTATGCACCTACCATATCTCCTAATGAGAAAAACAAATCTCTTGGCATTGTATGGACCTATCATTTAATTAGGGAGAGCAAAAGCCAGTTTCAGATCTTTGCAGTTGCTGAGAGAGTGGCAGCACTATCTGGAGAAGACATATTTTTAATGCAGAATTTTGCTTAAAGAGAACCAATTTGGGAAATGCATGGAACCCCTGTATTAAATACTGATGTATGATGTTTGCACGCATATATTTCATTGCATGATACACCCTGGGAAGCCACTACTAGCCATGGCTTCCCAGCATGTGTGCAAAATATCCAAATATATTCAGGATTCCAACTAAGTGTTGAATAGAACTTTAGTATTTTTTAGGTACTTAGTCAAGGGTCCACAAATGTGCTCAATATCTCGCCACTGGCAAGTACAGTTTTTGCTCTGGCGGGACCATGGCATTTGAAAGGATACCTCCCTATCTTCTGTGCCTGGAGAAGTAGGAGAAGCATGAAGACATTCCCTGATCCCAAATTGAGTTCAGAAGCACAGGACAATGGCAGGGGCTCTCCCTGATGCTGCACTGAACTTTAGAGACCCTTGGAAAACTTTGAGACTTCTTCTTATGCTTTCTGAGAATCTGAGGCTTAGCACAATGGAGATGGGCTTCCATCCTTCTTCCTCCTCAGTTGTGCTGGGTTTTGAGCTCAGTTTAATATTAGAAGACCCTGCCCTCCATCTGGAAGGGATAGGCTCACCATCATGTGAACAAATTTTGGCTGGCTACCAAGACCAGTTGAGCTTTGTTACCTCCTATGCCAGTCAAAAGCACAGGTGATGCTTTTAAGCTACAGCATATTACGTATATTTAGGATTGGGACCTATTAGTGTATAGGTGCAAGTCTGGTTTGTTTCAGACTACAAAAGAAAGCATTTATTAATAATAAGGGCAGGGCAAGACGGGGGGGATGAACGAATGGAATGGTTCAGGTCAGGCAGTGGGTTATCTCTTGAATTTAAAAGAGACACTGGATTTGGACTCTGTTGAGATGCAGAATGTAGACAATAAGCTTTGTTTTTGCCATTCATGGCAAACATCCCCTCCCCCACCTCCATCCTCCAGGATGGTCATTATGTGCCAGAGTCAGTATTGGCCACCTCCAGCATGGCAGCTAGTTTTGCTTGAGGCTATTTTTGTTTTTGTTTTTGTAAAGGGATTGAACATCACCTGGAAATAGGGAAAATTGAAACCCTCATTTCAGCATGAAGGGTGGGTGGGGGGATATCCATCGAACAGATCTACAGTGATGAGCAAAATTGCACAGCCCTGGAGTGTATGTATTATTTGCTGTGAAAAACAAGCTATATTATGGGGTTTCCCTTTTAGTTATTCTTTTGTTTTCTCCTAAACATCTTATGTATTACGCTGACTAAGCTTATTTACTGGTTGTGGTAATGGTCAACCAGTTGAATTTCCCCTTCAGGTTTGCAGTCTGGAGGTTCTGGTAGATCTGAGCCTGGAGGACCAGGCAGCTTCCATTGAATGAAGCAACTTCACCATAGCTATCCATACTCTGTTTTGGATAAAACTGTATGTGTGGTTGCCTTTGAAGAGTGTTAGGACATCACAGTTGGTTCAAAACACTACAGCTAAATTACTGACTGACTGGGTTTCGATGACATGATAACCCATAATGGGTTAGATAATCCATCATGGATTATTTAACCCATCATGAGTTATTGTGTCATATATTGGAATTTTTTAAAAAACTCACAATGGGTTATTTGTCCAAAATAACCCACTCTGACAACCCACAGTCTGTAGTAGGGGTTATTTAACCCATTGTGGGTTATTGTGTCTTCTATTGGGCACTGCGGGTTAATTTGCTCACCTATAGAGTCCCGTGGCAAGACAGGATCATATAGCTATGCCACTCTATAAATCCTTGAAGGTTTGCCAGATTGGGACCACCCCTAGTCAGGAGGCAACCAATCCACCTTCAAAATCTTGTGCAATCTCACCCAGTGGAGGGAAAATCCTGGGTGCACCAAATAAACCATTGGGAAAAAGCCAAAAATGTGCATTTCCCCCATAGCCTAAAGTACACAATTGTGCAGGTACAAATTCATGCCTGAATTTGCACAAATTTGTACTTGCGCAATTGTGTCTCTCTGAGACAGAGACTTTTCATGTTATCTGCTACCTGACTGAAAAACAACAACACACTGGAGATGAAGCCAACAAAGCCAAGATATTGATGCCGATAGAGCTGGGATCCTGAAAGATTGAGGGGGAGGAAAAAGAGGGCTCCCCAGACCTAGGGCCACAGTCAATTAGATTCAGACATGATAGGATAAGGGCTCTTCTGTATCAGAGGGAATAAGTCCTTTTTCCTTTGGTTTTATCTAACAGCATTTCCCCCCAGTAACGCTATTTGTAAATTGGTTAATAAATTCCTTTTGCCTTTGGTGTTGTCTTTAGACCCAGTTGGTTGCATCCAGCAAAAGCCTCCTGTGGACAGAAGAGGTATTTCTGTCAGTGGGAGGCTTTTGATGCAGCAGAACTTTTCAGCTGGCCCATCACCCCTTCCCCTGCAGTCCCCCATGTTCTCTGAAAATCTGCTTCGAAGGGGTGCTCTAGAAAAATCTGCTCCAGAACAGTAGGGGAGGTAAAGCTGGCTGCTGCAGAAGGAGAGGGATTCAGCAGAGATCGCCTTCCCTGCCTTGTGCCAGCAGGGACAGCTCCCACCAACAGAATAAAAACATCTGGATACAACCCAGTGTGCGTTTCATTGTAGTTCAGTATCTGCCTTTAGCCACCACTCCGTTTTGACCATGTGAAATTGCCTTATGCTGAGACAGTCCATTGATCCTTGTAGGCAGTTTTGTCTCTTCTGAGTGGCAGTGGCTCTCCAAGATATCAAAGTTCTTTCCCCAGCTCTAGCAACTGAGATCCTGTAGCTGTAGATTTTGTAGTTGAACTTATGAACACAAATGTAAAAATACTTGCTCACAGCAGCCTCGTATTTCCTTGGAGCTTTTCTGTGTATATAATGCTTTTGAACTCGGCAAATGGGGAAATTTTCTTCTTTCTACAATAATAATAATAATAATAACAACAACAACAACAACAACAACAACAACAACAACAATAATAATATTTATTTATAACTCGCCTCTCCCTCCGGATCGAGGCGGGGAACAACAATAAATATAAAATACAAAACCCACAATAGTTGAGATATTAAAAACAAATAAAAACCAATACATCATTAAAAACATCTTAAAATTAAACTGGGTAGGCCTGCTGGAAGAGAGCAGTCTTCACGGCTCTCTTAAATTCATGAAGACTGCTAATTTGTCGAATCCCCTGCGGCAGACCATTCCACAGTTTGGGAGTGGTAGAAGAGAAGGTCCTCTGGGTAACAGTCGTCAGCCTAGTTCTGGCTGATTTGAGTAAGTTCTTCCCAGAGGACCTGAGTGTGCGCGGTGGATTATACTGGAGAAGGCGATCCCGCAGGTAACCTGGACCCAAACCATATAGGGCTTTAAAGGTAATAACCAACATTTTATACTTCACCCGGAAACTGACTGGCAGCCAATGAAGTGATTTTAAAACTGGTGTAATGTGGTCACCCCTAGATGTACCGGTGACCAACCTGGCTGCCATATTTTGAACAAGTTGAAGTTTCCGGACTAGGCACAGAGGTAGCCCTATGTACAGCACATTGCAGAAGTCAAGTCTCGAAGTTACCAGCATGTGCACTACCGTCTTTAGGTCTTCCAATTCTAGGAAGGGGCGCAGCTGGCGTATCAGCCGAAGCTGACAGTAGGCACTCCTGGCCGTCGCATCTATCTGGGCTGTCATTTGGAACGACAGATCCAGGAGTACCCCCAAGCTGCGAACACAGTCTTTCAGGGGGGGTGTAACCCCATCCAGAACTGGTTGACACACCTCCAAACCCAGGTTGGGGCCTTTGACAGCAAGCACCTCCGTCTTGTCTGGATTCCGCTTCAGTTTGTTTTTCCTCATCCAGCCTCTTACCGCCTCCAAGCATTCATTCAGAGGAGACACGCTATCCTTAGCACACTATCCTTAGACCCCCCCCCCCAGCAGTTCAGAAAGAAAATAGACTGTGGATACCCAAGAGTCCACATACACTCAGGTCAAAATGATGGAAGCCTTGGGGTTTAAAATGGTGACTTGTGCTTCTGTCTACTATTCACACTAATGCACATGCCAGAAACAACTAATTTCACACCCATGTGAATCTCTAATCATTAACAGCTATTACTTGAGTGGATTTCATTAGCATGCAGCTTCTGTTTGAGCATTCCCCCCACAAGCTACATTCTGCATTCACAAGCAGACTTTTTCTTGAACTTCAGGTAGTCTTCACACCTTCTGTTGTACAAGGATGGCTGAAAAACAGTTTAAGTGAAAATGTAGGATACCACCTTCCAGACTGCTGAAATCTTATGCAAAATTATGCTCCCAGAGAGTGGATTTCTTGAGTTTAACTAACAGATGTGCTACTGGCTGCAGAATGGGGAATGTAGAATGAAGACTGTTGGTGTACCGCCCACCCCGCTGCTCAACAGACTCCCTAGCTGAGCTGACAGAGATGGTCTCTGGTGTACTGTTGAGGTCCCCAAGACTCTTGGTTCTGGGGGATGTCAACATTCATACTGAGGGCAGTTTATCTGGAGCAGATATCTGGTTTCATGGTCTCCATGACAACCATGGGACTGTCCCAACATACCATCGATGCATGTAGCAGGGCACACTCTAGACCTGGTTTTTTTCAACTGGACATGGAGATGGGGATCTGAAAGTGGGGGACTTTACATCACCCCCTCTGTCATGGTCAGATCACCACCTGCTGAGGTTTATACTTACAGCGGCTTTTCCCCTCTGTAAGGGTGGGGGACCCATTAAGATGGTCCGCCCCCGGAGGCTAATGGATCCAGATGGTTTCCAGAGGGCTCTGGGGAGTTTTCCGGCTGATAGGGCTGGCTCTGCTGTCGAAACCCTGGTTGATCTGTGGAATGCAGAAATGACCCGGGCAGTTGACATGATTGCTCCTGAGCGCCCTCTCCTGTGTACAGCTCGAACGGCTCCGTGGTATACCCCAGAGCTGAGAGGGATGAAACAAAACAGGAGACGGCTTGAGGGCAGATGGAGATCTCCTTGATCTCTTAGCGGCTTTCGATACCATCAACCATGGTATCCTTCTGGGACGACTGGCTGAGTTGGGAGTGGGAGGCACTGCATTGCAGTGGTACCGCTCCTACTTAGGGGGTCGGCTCCAGAAGGTGGTGCTTGCTCGGCCCTGTGGATTCTCCAGTATGGGGTTCCACAGGGGTCAGTTTTGTCCCCCATGCTGTTCAACATCTACATGAAACCGTTGAGTGCAGTCATCCGGAGTTTTGGAGTGCGTTGTCATCAGTACGCTGATGACACGCAGCTCTATTTCTCCTTTTCATCTTCATCAGGTGAGGCTGTGGAAGTGCTGAACCAGTGCCTGGCTGCGACAATGGACTGGATGAGGGCTAATAAACTGAAACTCAATCCAGACAAGACTGAGACGCTGTTAGTGGATGGTTCTGCTGACCAGATGGAGGGTGTTCAACCTGTTCTGGATGGGGTTGCACTCCCCTTGAAGGAGCGGGTTCGTAGCTTGGGGGTTCTGCTAGAACCATCTCTGTCACTTGAGGCTCAGGTGGCCTCAGTGGCACGGAGTGCCTTCTACCAGCTTCGGTTGGTGGCCCAGCTACGTCCCTATCTGGACAGGGATAACCTGGCTTCAGTTGTCCATGCTCTGGTAACCTCCAAGTTAGATTACTGCAATGCACTCTACGTGGGGCTGCCTTTGAAGGTAGTTCAGAAGCTGCAGCTTGTGCAAAATGCAGCGGCCAGATTGATAACTGGAACCAGTAGGTTCGAACATATAAGACCTACTCTGGCCCGCTTGCATTGGCTACCTGTATGTTTCCGAGCCCGGTTCAAGGTGCTGGTTTTAACCTATAAAGCCTTACACGGCTTGGGACCACAATACCTGATGGAACGCCTTTCCCGACATGAACCTACCCGAACACTACATTCAACATCTAAGGCCCTCCTCCGAGTGCCTCCTCCGAGGGAAGCTCGGAGGTCAGCAACAAGAGAGAGGGCCTTCTCTGTGGTGGCTCCCCAATTGTGGAACGATCTCCCCGACGAGACCCGCCTGGCGCCAACATTGTTATCTTTTCGGCGCCAGGTCAAGACTTTCCTCTTCTCTCAGGCATTTGGCAATATCTGAGGAGCCTGGGTTTGTTTTGTTTTGTTTTTGTAGCTTGTGTACAGATTGTGTGTATGTTGTATGTTTTTGCTGTTTTATTTTTTGTATATTGTTTTTAATTGTTTTTAATCCTATGTAAACCGCCCAGAGAGCTTCGGCTATGGGGCGGTATACAAATGTAATAAATAAAACAAATAAATAATAAATAAATATATCCTGTGCACACTTACTTGACAGTAAGCCTCATTAACTTACTTCTGAGTAGGGTTGCATAGGTTTGCACTGTAAGAATGCAAATCTGAGGTCCCGTTCTTCTGACTGATTCCTTACCAATGGATTGTCTTGGGATATTTGATTTGTTCCATTCCTCAGTGCAAGAGGGCACTTGTATGCATGATTTTTAAAGGTCAAGTGCATTATTTAAGGTAGGCTGACCAGATAAAATCCAGGTCAGGGCTCATGTAACTTTAACAGTTGTAGAGAAAAGGGAATTTCAGCCAGTGTCATTTGTATGCAATTAGTTCCTGGTGATATTCTCTCTTCATCACAACAGTTAAAGGTGCATGCACTATACTAGAGTGACCAGATACAAAAGAAGGCAGGGCCCCTGCAACTTTAACTGTTGTGATGAAGAGGGAATTTCACCAGGAACAAATTGCATACAAATGACACTGGCTGAAATTCCCTTTTCTCCACAACTGTTAAAGTTACATGAGCCCTGACCTGGATTTTATCTGGTCACCCTAACTTAAGGTTGATGTTCATGATGCAATTTTTAATGGGCTGCCCTTTTAATAAGCAGGCAAAAAAGAAAAGCCTGTTGCATTGGTTCCAGCTTTTTGTTGTCAATAGCATTAAGAATAAATGTCAGGGAAGCCAAGAAACATACATTCTAGTAACACGTATGTGGGATTAATTAAAACTCAATCGTATGGAATGCATTGGCTAAATTAAAGTAATTAATTTCCCTCTGTTGTCTTTTTGGGGGACAATGGGCTGTAAAGGGAAGATGTCCAGGGGATAATCTTGCAAAAGGTTTTTACAAGATTGTGTTTTGCAGGAAATATCCCACAAAGTTTAAGTTTCAAGTTCCCTGTATGTTCTCAATGGTGCTCATAATGACAGCCTCTTAAACCTTCTGTCAGTTGTCAGCTCTACTAAGATCCTTCCCTTAGAATGCACAAGTGGGACCTGCAACAAATGTTGCATTGTGGAGTGCTGCTGTTCAGGTTCCAGCCAGTCAGCCATGGTCTCCTCTCCAGGATACTTCATGTCACTCATTTCCCCACACCTCTGATTTCCCATTGTTCCCCTCTCAACAGACACTCAATATTCTGTGGCCACTGAACATGTCCAGTCCTTATAGGGCTGTTTGGGGTCTTCTTGTTTTCCCCTCCCTGCCTCAGTTTCCTTCATCCTTAAAGATTTCTGTACTTCTTTCTTGTCAAATCCAGAGAAGACAGACTCAAACTTTCATCTCTTGGAAGGAAAAGGAGCTGAGGGCCTTCTCCATTCCTACGCATCACAAACGCTCTCTATGCTGGTCAAATGGAAGGTAATTATGTTGACATGATGCTATTAAAGATATTAATGATGAATTAATTCTCTTTCTGATTCCCAGAGATGCCATGTGTATTAATTCACCTCAATTGTCATTCTGCTAGAAAGTGAACATTATTCATATTAGTTTTTTATTACATTTATAGCAGGGGTGAATAACCCTTTTTCTGTTGAGGGCTGCATTCCCTCATGGGTCATCTGTCAGGAGCTGCAAGTTGATGGTGAATGACACCAAAGGCAGAGTAGTGAGAAAGCCAAAGTAGCAGCCCATAGCAGTTTCTAGTTTCGTCTAAGCATTTTCATTGGGATTTTATTTAAGGACAATGGAATGCTCTTCTATTCCTTGCAGCATTAGTAAACATATATTAACTGTAAAATCCCATGAATGGGGCTTACTCCACACATGATCTCAATGGGACTTATTTCTGAGTAAACACGCAGAGGATTGCACTGTTAACCAGTTACTTGTTATATATTACTAATTTTGAGAGTAAGGACAGGAAGGTCTCAGCTATCAAACCATTCAGTTTTAAACATATTACCTGGAAGTAATGAAAGGAATGGATGATGCATGTTCAGATGTAAGTACTTCATTCTGAAGATACTTTTTCTCTGATTTGTGGTTGTTGCTGTTGTTGTTGTTCCCTTCCAGATTTTCTAACAAAGGCCTTAAAATGGCACCATATTTAAAAGTGTAACAAAATAACACTGTATGCAAACTTAGCATGTTGTGATAAGTGATCAGCTACCACGAGCCTTATTGCAGGAATCTATTGCTGCGATTGGACCTGGGATCCAACTCATTGTCAATGTGGACAACCAAATAATACATTTTACAAATGGACAACTATGATCCAGTAACAGAGGCAGTAAGCCTATGTACACCACTTGCTGAGGAACATGGGTGGGGGGCTGCTATTGCACTTGTGTCCTGCTCGTGGGTTTCCGGTTGACAGCTGGTTGGCCACTATATGGACAGAATGCTGGTCAAGATGGATCCTTGGTCTGATTCTTATGTTCGTATCTCAGCTGATGTGAACAATATGAAATGGCTATGGTGAAGCAGGAAAGAGTGATTCCAATCTAGAGATACTTCAGCTGTATCAGATTGAAAAAAAAGCACCCACTGATTTGGTTGTTTATATTGGAATTTCAAAGCCTGCCACAGAGACATGTCAAAACGAGTATATCCACATTGCAAGTTCACTCACATGTGATGTATTGATGGGTCACTACGTTCACTTTTAGCCTAGTTATCTACTCTTTAGTTCTCTTGCATTAGAATACTGCTCTAGATTTATATTTGACTTGAGTTTTTCCTAGAACAAGTATACCCATATTTAGGGAAGTGTAGCTATTACTTCTCTCTCCCAACTAAAATAAGAACTAGTAAGTGCTGAACAATCATGCATTTACAGGTAGCTTCTTTTATGGTTTATTTCACTTTCACCCCAGTCCATATATCCACCTTTGGCCATTTCATCTGGTGGATGGTACCTTTCCTCCGCCGTGCAGATATTGAGAGTGAACTAGGCACTTCACTTAAACGTAAGAACATAAGAAGAGCTACGCTGGACCAGACCAAGGTCCATCGAGTCCAGCATTTTGTTCATACCATGGCCAACCAGCTGCCTGTGGGAAATCCATAAGTAGCATATGAGTACAATGGCATGCTCATGGTTGTTTTCTCAGCAACTGGTGTACATAGGTATACTGGCTCTGATACTGGAGGTAGTCTAGAGCCATCAGGACTAGTAGCCATTGATAGCCTTATCCTCCATGATTTTGTCCAAATTGGTGGCCATCCCTACATCTTGTGGGAGCAACCTCTGTAGGTTAAGTATTCCATACAATACATCCCAGCCCAGATCATGTTATTTTGGTGGGGGTAGAATCATAACTTCCACTAGATGTTATCTGCCCAGAGGATGGGCTTGCATTGTACCTCCACCATACAATTTGAGCACTGGCCTAAGGGAATGTATATACCTTTTTAATCAGTATGATGAGAACTGCAATGCCAATTGGTGAGATTTTTGTCCATCCATACTCATTTTGTTGCAGCATAGACTGAACTATCCCTTTGTATCCACACTAAGACTAAAGACTATGACTTCAACACAGCATGTCAGGGGATTAGCTGTAAGACTGTAAGAATTTTGCAGTCTTACAGCAGTCTTACACCTGAAATGAAACTACTGAAATATGTTTCTTTTATTTCTGTGAACTAATAAGAAAGTTATTCTGCTTGGCATGAAAACTTGAATTTGGAAAAAGAACACAAAGAAAAAGAAGGAAAAAAGAAAGAGGACCAAGCCAAATGCTGTGTGAAATATATTCTGTGTAATATCAGGAATTCTTGAATATCAAAGCCATGGGGGAAAAGTCAATAATATCACAATTAAAACAAATATTTACATAGTTTTAAATCAATGTATTACAGAATATTTTAATTTAGTGTTATCTCATTGGTCATGTAGTTTGCAGCAATATAAATATATTACCAATGTCAAAAATTTAACACCAATTTTCTGGCCACCTCAGTCTGACAGACTGATTTTTCAGATATGAAAGCTACAATATAGTAAAAAGATATGTCTATATCAATCCATCCCTTTGGTATTCCCATTTTTGTTCAAACAAGCGGTCAAGTATATAGATCTTTGGTTACATTTAGTAACACTGTAAACAATAGGCCCAGTTCACAACCAGTCACCGCCACTATGACTTCAGTGGAATCATAATTGCATCCACTGGCCCGGATTCAAGGCATCAGGAGTTCAGAATGGGACTTCATCATGTGCTTTACTCTGACAGTGGTATTTGCCTTTTAGACACACAGGAGTGGGAAACAGGAAACAGATGAAACCCATGCCCTGTTTCTGCCTCCCCTCTATCTGAATGGCACTATGCAGTGGAAGAGCATATTGAAAGGAGGACAGGACTCCTGTATCTTTACCAGTTGCATAGAAAAGGGGATTTCAGCAGGTATCATTTATATGCATGCAGCATGTGGTGAAATTTCATCGTCATCACAACAGTTAAAGCTGGAAGAGCCCTGCCCTCTTTTGTATCTGGTCAGTCTAGTATAGCTCCTGCAGCTTTAACTGTTGTGATGAAGAGGGAATTTCACCAGGTTCTCTATATATTCAAATAACACCTGCTGAAATTCCCTTTTCTATGCAACTGTTAAAGATACAGGAGCCCTGTCTAATTTTCATTTGGTCACCTAGCATTGTATGTGTTTCTGGCTCTTGGATGTGTATCTGGGTATTCCCCCAACTGCACCTTTCCCCCTGGTGATAAAGATCACTGAAGAGAAACCTGTTTGTGCTTACAGGTATTTTGAATTCTATCAGGGTAAAGATATGAAAGAAAAGGAAGTGTGGCTAGGATCCATAGAAGCATAACACCAGTTCTGATGCCAAGGGGGCTTTAAACACACTCCTTCTCAATTTCAAACAGCAGCCCACATGTTGCATGTTAATTTGCTTTTGAAACTTCCCTGTGATATGGAATGTGAGTCTGGTGTTGAAAGTGGGTGGCTGGAAGTTAAAATACCATTGAATATGAACCTCAGCATCTATTTGGATCTGAAAGAATAATTAAATGCTTCACATCTTCCAGCATATCGTGCCAAGTAAAATGTATCTTGGTTTGGGGCTATCTATTTTGCAAAATAATGAAATAAAATAATTTTAGTAGTGCAACATAGGAACCTGCCTTATGCTGAGTCAGATGATTGGTCTATCTAAGCCCAGTATTGTAGACACTGGCTAGCAACCTGGAGATGCTAAGGATTGAGAGCCTGAGATCTTCTGCATGTGCTCTGCCACTGAGCTACAGCCTTTATTTGTACTACATATGCTCTTCATATTATTACGTACACTTATGTCAGGAAAAGTAGGCATTGCATGAGGCAATGTCTATGGCAACAAAAAAGGTATTGCTTATACCGGGGTAGATGACCTGGTATATACTCCAGATGTCTTGGAGTGCAACACCCATCCATTCCATCCAGTATAACCAATGGTCAGGGATTATGGGAGCTGTAGTCCAAAACACTGGGAAGGCACAGGGTTGTCTACCTGTGGCTTCTACTATCTGCCTCTTACATCAGACAACTGATATTGCACCAGCATAGCTGATATACATGACTGTACTGTATTTGGCATTATTCTACAGATTCCACATTCTTGCAGATTTCCCTTCTGCAAACAGAAATCCTTGTACAGCCCTACTGAATTATGCAAGTGTCTCCAGGATCTGATAAGGCCTCTAGTCCCATTTATACAAAATCATTGATGTTACAAACACATTGATCACCGACTCATGTATTGCTGTGAACCAAGCCCACTAAGCACATTTCCTGCCATTTTTTTAATGTCTCTGTGCAACCATGTCTTGTAATGGATTGAAATTAACTATTGTAAATAGTGTGTTATTAATACCAACTGTTCCATGGTTGCACATTATGTGGACAATAGAACAGTGATGGAATCATGCAATAAATATAGCATAATTACAAAAAAGGAAGTACAAAACATTCAATATTCTGATATTAAAGCATTTACAAGGCATAGGCATTCATTAACGTTATATCATAATAAAACTAATGAGTTATATAAGCATGCAGCAATTGCCCTGTGTTTAAGTTTTGGAGATCACCACACATTGATTGCTCAAGTACAAAATAGGTGTACAAATCCCTTGCATTGGTAAATTCAGTTCTTATTTGAGCACTAGAAAACAAATCTGTATATCAGGCCTAAGCGATGCAAAGAATCCTACTTGGAAACTTTGTAAGGCTTGTCTCAGATAAATAAAATATTTAAGCACATTTACTGTGTTTTTCTTAAGTCCAGTTTAGGCACAAGGAAGTAGAATTTAGAGTCAGAGACTAAACTGCAGGATCATGCAGTTTCCTTTCTCATAAATTATCACTCTCTTTAGGTGTTAATGTGTTCTTACTGTTGCCTGAAAGGAAAGCAGTTATGTTCCAAAACAGCTCACTCACTATCCCTAAACTCTGATTCTACTTATATGTCCAAACTAAGTGTTAGAGAATGCCAGTGTAGCCGTATCACATCTAATTACTGCATAAACTAGCCATGCAGTTTTCAAACAGAGTTTGACATCTGTTTAGACAGCTCTGCTCTTTGACATCAGAAGAATAGGTAAAGAAATACATATAGATTATATGTCGCTGTACAAACATTACTGCTTCTTGTACATTCAATGGAGAATTCCTGCTATTTTGAGACAGTGATTCCGACAAACAAAAGCGGCATTATATTTATCTAAAAGGGGTGCTGTAATACATTTATTATGTTTCTCAACTCTGTAGGGTTACAAAATTCAAATCCATACTAGAGGAATGCTTTCCTAGTTTAGCAACCAAAAATTTACAGCCCATCACAAGCATTATGGTATCAAAATACGTCACTCATTGCATGTCTTTAGAAAATCCAGCTCTACAAGCTGAGACTGCAACAGTCATAAAAACCTTCTTGCGTCTTAACAATGAGAAAATGAGTAAGCATTCTTTATGCACTGAGGTAGCATATAGATTAGACAGATATTTTATGGTAGCCATAAAAGCACTTGAATAAGCAAAAACAATTCTGGATAGATCTGGATAGTCCACAGACATTGAATTTTTTGTATTTCTGCCCGTGTTTGAGTTTGTTTGTTCTTTGCCTGAAGGAGCAGAATAAGGAAAGCCAATATTAAAAGAAGAGACAATGGAACTGGAAAAACACCCATTTTTGTAACTCTCAATTAAAAAAAAAACATGGTCTAGGTTTTAAAGGAATGTAGAGGTCATGTGATCAGGTAATCAATGCAATAATAAGAATTAGAAACTGCTTATTGAATATTGTTAGAAAATTCAGAAAAGTGGCATTTATGAAAATATATCAACAGTAAGGATTGCTGAAGATGAAAAGGATGAAATACAAAGTTCTTACATCCTTAGTTAGATTAAATACTCAATTAATGTTTGCCCTTTAAAATTTAAGGTGGGGAATTATTGTCACATACGTTTCAGATGAAAGAATGCATTTCATAGATCCGGTATTATGTAATCAGCCATATAATTAGCCAAAGAAGTATCAAAGAGGTGTTGTTCAACTTAAAATATGGAGTTGATTGAAATGTCCTTGCATTTTAATTTACTGGAATGGCCCTAAAATGCCTGTCTGAGAAATATAATAAGCAAAATAAATCCTAACTTGGGTCCTATAGATGTTCACAATTGCCTCTCAGCCAAAATTACATCGTAAAATTCCTTAGCCTATCCTGACTGCCAAAACTAATGTAAAGTTTTATTCTAAATCCAAAAAACAGTTACAGAGCTGCAAATATGTTCACTATATATTTCTCTGGATGGTTTTACTCACTTTGGGACAACAACAAAATAATATGAAAATGCTGTGTTATCTTTACAACATGAAGTTCCATAATAATCTGGGACCTTAAGGCAGCCTTTCACAATCTAGTGTCCACCAGACATTTTGGACTACAACTCCCATCATGGCCAGGCAGCATGGCTAATGCTCAGTCATTTTTGGAGATGTAGTTCACAATATTTGGAGAACATTAGATTGGGGAAGGCTACCTTATAGCAAAATAAATGCTACAACAGTGCCTCAAAAAACAAATTCTACTCTAAAACCCATTAACTGGATTAAAAAGAATCGGCCATAATTCTAATGAAGAACAGTCCCTGTTGCTGCTTTAAAAAACAAAACAAAACCTCACAATGTCCAATTCATAAACGATGGGGCAATCTAGAGTAATGGCAGCAGGAAGAGGAGAAATCAAATGCCATATGAAGCTTCTCAAGAAGCAAACTGATCTATACAACTAGGGCTCAATTCTTACTAGAGATTATATCCACATCTGGGGAGGAGGTATAAGCATAAGCATACAACCCATACTCCAGGTAGTGCTGCTTGTAGAAGGGTGGGGGAGTAAAAATAACTAAATGATCACCAAAACATTTTATCCTTGGAGCCATTTAGAGCTCCAGGGCAAATAGTATTACATTAATGCAAATTTAGTCTGTTAATATACATCATAAACACTACTCAAAATCTGGGAGGTTTTGCAGTGTTAATCTAGGATCAAGGCCACTTCACTACCTCTCAAAGGTAATCTTTAATACATGGATACAATAAACAGGGTCAGTAAAAGAACGCTAACGAAATCAAATGGTATTTGAGCAAGCAAGTACAGATAGAGTATCAAATTAAGTAAGAAGAGAGTTGTGGTGCAACTGTTAGGCCAATATGCACCATACCTATGACCAGGTTATCAATGACTAAAATGAAAAATATATCTGCTAGCTAGGGTGACCCTATGAAAAGGAGGAGAGGGCTGAATCTTTAAGAGTTGTATAGAAAATGGAATTTCAGCAGGTGTCATTTCTACGCATGCAGCACCTGATGAAATTTCCTCCTCATCACAACAGTTAAAGCTGCAGGAGCCCTGTGCTCATTTTCATATGGTCACCCTGTGCTAGACTACAAAAACATAACCAAAGTCTGGGTTCATATGAAGAAGTGACTTGCTCACAATGTAATAGCTAAATACCATATTCAAATATTTCCATTGTCTAAACTCTATTTTGAAAAGTTTCTTAGCTTTATCAGGCTAGTTTGGCAATTATCTAAGGCATTTTTGTAAGGAGTTAATGCAAAAACAATATAACTGGCTGTGCAAAAATCCTTTCCAGTAATGAATAACAATGCAACAAACATTGAGAAACCATTCTACAGTTGTACTGTTTACCAACTTACAATATGATACTCTGTAATGCATAAAAATAGAGAGCATAAAATGCGATAAAGCAAGGTTGTCAATTTAAATTGAACCAAGAATTCATCAAATGTAACCTGAATGAGTAGAGCAGTAAGGATGAAAACTATAACAAAATAAGATGTGGGAAAAGAGGGCAGGAGAGTGGGAAACAACAAAAACAATACCAACTTTTAAAAAAAATTCTATGTAATTTTAATCTACATATTTTAGGCTAAAACCATATCCTTATGCTATAAAATTAATTTGCCAACCCTTCATATAAGGCAATTTGTGTGAGCACTGTATATGCTGAAGAGTTAAAATAGCTAGCTGTTTAACATTTGATAGTAGAAATTAAAATGGCAAAAAGAAATAGAAAATTTGTGTCGTTTTTTGTCATAAACATAGGGCTATGTAACAAAAGAAATGCTATTGTTGGTAAATGCTGTTTAATTAGGAGAAAGAATATTTCAGCACATTCCAGAGAAATATGAAGAAAAGAGAGAGAGAGAGAGAGAGAATATTTGTGATATATACTGATATCATGGTTGTCATTCAGTCATATGTTCTCCTACAATGAAATGCAGGTGAGACTATAAATTCATCCCTCATAAAAACTGCTATGACATTAATATTTTCTGGTTAAGTTTATAGCTCGAATAAAAAGCTTTCTTGAAATTCAGTTGCCTGTAACTGGGCTTGGAATTAGACTGAAGCATCAATCAGCAATCTGTAGAATTTTGTCTAGATTTAATGTTTGGGCTTCAAATTTCAGTGGGTTTAGATCTGTTTTCAATTGTATTGGTTTCCTTTCAAAATATTGTGTTACTCTGGCATAATTTACTGAAGATGAGACTATCCCCAATAGACAATCCTTTTCATTTTTAGCTAGTTCATGATGTAATGTTTAGAAAGAATCCCCAAAAGATGATAAAATGTAAATAAAACTCTGTATAGGAAAAGGTACTATTAAACATTTATAGCAAGCACCAATTATAGCCTGATTTTTTGGGGGGAAACTCAATTTTACAATACGTCAGAACTACCTGCAGCACTTCGAAGGCTTCGGTGAAAGTGCCATTCTGGATGCATGGTAATAAATGCAAATCTTCCAATATTCTAAAGGCATATCATGCAGATAGTATATATACTAGAAAACTAAGTGTGAATCAAAACTATTCTGATTATAGTTTTTCAAATGACATTGCTTTCTCAGTTGCCCTGGAAAATTATATTTTCACTTCCCTCTTTTACTTCTCAAGTTGCTCAATGATTTGGACAACCTTCTACATTAACAAAACTTTTATTTAACAGGTGTTGCTGCCAATCTAAGCACTGTTGTCCAAATCCAGCAACCTGTTTTGTACTTGGGAGTTCTGACACATTTGCCTAGAAGAATGGCCATTCAATTTATTGAAAAGGAATATGTCCCACCACTCACCTTCCCCACTGATATGAATGAGAACAACTATATCTGCAAGAGGTCTGCTGTGCATCTGATTACCCAGAGATTTTCATGTGGCTACAATCCTATATAGAGATTGGAATAAATTCCATGAAATCAAAAATTATCAATGACAACTAGCCCTGCTGGCTATATGCTACCTCCAGTATCAGAGGCAATACGCCTATGTACATCAGTTGCTGGGGAACATGGGTGGGAGGGTGCTGTTGCACTCATGTCCTGCTTGTGGGTTTCCCATGGGCAGCTGGTTGGCCACCGTGTGAACAGAATGCTGGACTAGATGGACCCTTGGTCTGATCCAGCACAGCTCTCATTTTGTTCAAGGGACGCAGGCATGGGAAATTGCTTTTAGGATATCTGCCTGCAATTACTACTACTACCAGCACCAGGCAATTTGTGCCTTTTAGTCTAACTGCAGCATTACTATTTATTGATAAAAACTAGGCTGCCCTTGAATGGAGTTTGCTAAATAAATAAATGTTTAGCAAACCTCATTCAAGGAGATTTACTGTGGAAAACACTAAATAGTCAAACCAACAAACCACCCAATGAACACCTTAAACCTTTGCATTTACCATGTTATTTCTTCATTCCACTATGCAAAAATCAAAGCCAGTGACGATGTACTACATGCAACACTGTTGCCACACACCACCATATGAAACCACTGCATCTAACACTGCAACCTATGTTTGTTTACTCAGAAGCCCCATTGCACTCAATGGAGCTCACTCTTCAGTAGGTGTGTCTAAATAATCCTCTTGATATAACAGAAAGAACATAATTAAGCTACCAATATAATGGAATTGCTCAGCATTATATGGAAGAGTGAAATATATTTAATTATATTTGATCAAATGTGTTTCTGCTTACTTTCTTCTCTCTAAAATATATATAGTAATATTAACTATAACTAGTGGTTCAGTTTCCAACGTGTATGCAATATTTTTTTCAACAGCCAATGCTACATTAAATCAAAGATTCATTTCATGCTTTGAAATGCCATAGCTGTACATTGCAGGAGAGACCACATGTCCAAAGAGAGAGCTCAGGTTGTTAATTGGTAGATTGAGTAAAAAAGGCACACTATTTACAGGTCAATCAACAACCACGTTTGTCCTGGGAGCCGGTGTAGTATAGTGTAGGGCTCCCCAACCTGGGGAGCCCTACATTATACTACATGGACTTCATCTCCCATCTGTTCCAGTCAGCATGGCTAGTGGTCAGGAAAGATGGGAGGTACTGTCCAAAAGCTCTGAAGGGCTCCAGGCTAGGGACGTCTCAGTCATAAACATCACTGGATGACCTTGGGTTACTCACCATCCAGTGGAGGCTGGTGGCTCTAATGTGAGTGGGATGGTGAATCTGCTGCAGGTTTTGGTTAAAACTGGACAGAACCCTAAAGGAGCGAACCACGGTGCGAAGCCTTCAGCCTCCATTGTCACCATCTCTTAGCCTAACCTGCCTCACATGCTTGTGTGACCTGGCTGTGACCTGGCAGTAGCATGGTCAAGGGGTGAGGCTGCCCCTCTCTCCAGTCCGCGTAACCAGTCTGCCTTTCTAATTCATAAAATCACTACAGCACCATTCTTGCCCTCCGCAACTGCACAGTTGTAGCTTTCCCCAAGGAGATTATCTAGCCCGTTTCTCAGTCATGTACTCGCAACAGTTCTAGCGTTCCAAAAGTAGATTATCTAACCTCTATTTCTCATTCATAAAAGCCTTATGGCACTATTCCTTGCCTCCACAGCTGCACAGTTGTAGATTTTCGCAAAGAGATTATCTAGCCTGACTTTTTCATTCATAAAGCCTCCAGAACTGTGAAGTAGTTGCGTTCCCAGTGAGTATCTAGCCTGTGGTTCCCATTCACAGGAATGCAGGGGGGAACCTGGACAGGGGCAGGAAATAAGGCTCTTCCATTTGCTCAGTGGCACCTGATGATGTTCAGTTCTCCTTCCTGACTCTGCCCACCCAAAACTTGAAGTTTCTAGTCCTGTGTACTCCATTTTTCTTGCTTTGTGTGCCACTGACCGACCAAAGCGATTTAAAGAAAATCCAGAAATAAATGGAAGTGCTTCTGATTCTGTTGGCATGTAGATTACAAACTGCTCTGGGAGACTCGTTTGCCAAAGAATGGGATAAAAATGCTATAAAGGGCTAAGCAGAAGCTTACGTGTTGGAAGACCAGCTCACTGCACCTCATCCCCACACTGTTTGCCAGGATGGGAATAACCACTGTCTGTAATCTCATATAGGGGATAGCAAGAGTTCTACCCCCTGGAGGAACTCCAAGAGGTTACATGGGCCAGATTGGGGTGCCATGCAATCCAGCTTAGATCCATGGGCTGGAGGTTCTGCCTCTTTGGTCTAAACAAACAAACAAACAAACAAACAAACATGTTGCTTTTGGTCCTATTCTTGAAGTGAGATTCAGCTGAGAAATTATTTCAAAATGAATATCATAAGACTGCATCTAAACTGTGAATTTCCAATCTGGATAAGTATTGTTTACTGTTTATTGCTTACCCCCCCCCCCCCACACAAATCTATGATTTCAAAATTAAATCAGATCCTTAAAATTAGAAACAAAAATTCTGTTGGTCAAATTGTGACATTACTTACTGATGTCAATAGCACTGGATTTTAGAAAAGAATTCTGTTACTTTGGAGAAGTATACAATTCACTTTATCGTTGTTGCATAAATTGTAAGAAAAATAATTAAATTAAGCCAATTCCGTGCCTAAAAATGTGAGTCTAAGAACACGTAACTGGAAGAAAGTTTAACTGAAAGCAATGGGATTTGTTTCTAAGTAAACTGAACTGTAAAAAGAGAAGTTCTTAAACGATGGAGTCACTGTTTTATGAATGAATATAATAATCTGGTAATATAATCTGGTGTCCCTTCAATGAGTATGCAAAATCATCTTTATTTGCAAATGAATATTGACAATATCCGATTAAAAGCTTTGAAAAGGTTGGCATTTCAATTATGTATGAAATCTTCATGGCTATGATCCTTTTTCACCAAGTATGCAGTGCCTACACACAGGGGATTCTGATAAGGCACAATAGAGCCCCGTTTTGCTCTTCCACCTACCAATGTGTACACATGGGCATGTGCACACGCATCCCAATGGGATTTTAAGGGGAATGGGAAATCTGTATGTGCTTCTCATATCCCCATCATACCCTCTATCTCCATGTGTTACAAATTACTTATGCTCCAAGCACAATAAATTTGAATTGGGCAGAGAATGAAGAGATGGGTAGGGATATGGGAGGCACACATAAACCTTATTGCCCTAATGTTCTGGTGTGCTGTGTGTGTGTGTGTGTAACTGAGCTCTATTAACCCCTTTTGGAAGTCTCCTTGCATGGGCTGTGTGCCTGTAGTGTAGTGAATTATGCCCCATTTGATTAACAACAGCAAAAAATTGGCAAAACAAATGTAACTATCAATTCTGCAGGATCGATTTTACCTTTTTTTAGTTTTGTGTAGCAGTAAGCCTTTGCTCCAAATTGGCAGGTATGCTACTTTGGAGAATAAAGTTACGTACAAGCTATCGCTGACCCGTGTAAAAAGAAATGAGAAAAATAGTTTAAAATTCTTCTTACAAAGAGCAAAGCAAGATATGTATAATGAAATTTCAGAAATCAAAGTTAATTGGTTTAGTGTATTATGGGCATGAAAGTTAAACTTGTTTCAGTAATTATGGTAAAATGAAAAGGGGGAAATAATAGATGATTAGATACATTTAGACTTGACACAATGTGATAAATGCAGGTATATATATTACAATTATATATTTAAAGGGAAAAATGCTCAGATGATTGTATACTGGGAATTATTGATATATACATAGCTTCCTTATACCTGTGACTTTTGTTTGGATAAAATCTGCACTTTACTATAAACCGATCTAAGAATTGTATTCAGTAATCAAATTTGCCTTGTTTAATGCTTGGTTTATATTAATCAGAAACGAGAGGTAGGAATAACCCTAAAATTGAAGAGTTCAAGCATGCTTTTAAATTTAAATGTGATACCTCCAAACCAACAATGAAGCAGAAATGACATTCGGTGTCAGCAGTAACAAATCTAACATTTGTAAATAATACAGTATAGAGGATATAATTAAAAAACATTTTATATAAGTGTGCTTTTTTCTATATATATATTTTTTTGCTTTTAAAAAAAGTCTATTGTCCGTAAATAAGAAAGGAAAGTTCAGCATCAGTGCTATACTATTTCTCTAGTAGCTGTCCTGAACACTAAGACAGGTTTCAGTTTACATTGCTTACGGCAGTCTTATTGATTGCTGCTTTGTTGTGTTTGAAGCTTGAACAGTTCAGAATTTTTGTTGTTGAACTTTTAGCATAATGTGAGTACCAATCCCTTTCATACACAGCTTTAAGTTGCTTGATTATGCTTGATTTGTTCCCTGTGCCTGCTTGGTTGATGACAAGACCAGCACCAGCATTCTGATTAAAATAGGTCCCAACCCAGTCAAAATTGCCTATAATAAAAGAAAGCACATAAAATAATATATTAACATTAACGTAATATAATAATATATTAACACTATATTAACTCTTTTTGAGAACAACCCTTTGTCTTAATCTGAATTTGACTACACTAAAAGTAGATTCCACTGATTTTCTGTTTGTTAGTCTCAGCTGCAACATGGATAGTTAGTGGGTGATGGAACATGTCATATATTTCTACCTTTTCACATGTAATGTTTACTAAGAAGCAAAGGATTTATCTAAATTCATTTTTCCAATTCTTTATTGAATAATTATTACTTAAGATTTGGAGCTACATTCAACATGTATTAACCAGTCTGCAATTGGATTATCCAATGGTTTACTTACCAATATAAGCAGCTCTGTCAGTTACCACATATTTGTTGCGATTTACTTTGAGAACAGAAGAGTTCTTTGGTTCCTTAAAAAAACAAGCATTTTCTTCTTCAAGATCAAAGAATTTCTGCATTAAAGAAGAGTGACCCAGTTAGTGAAAGCTATCCTCTTGACAGAACTGCATAAGAAGAACATAAAGAGGATGGCCTATCACGTTTGAAAAAGTGAAAATAAAGACTACAAAAGATCATGAAATAACCTCAATTTATTAAGATTTTATGGGAAATACTATATTCTAGACACCTTTGTCAGTGCTGATTGGATTCTGGAAGTTTTCCAAAGAAATGGACATGTTGATTTTCAAAAGCCTGGTGCCTAATTGTCAGTTATGCAAACAGAATTATCAGTCAAGAAGCTGCCATGATTACATTCAGCAGTGGCTTACAAGGCGGCAGGGTACGTAGAAAGAGGTTGCTGCAATTAAGCAAGCAGCAACCTAGGGGGAGGGGATTTCTGCCCTTACCAAGAAGCATCCAAAAGCAGTGGCAGAGGAAGACAGCTATCCGCATTCTGCAGCTGTGGAGAGTATTGGAGTAAGCACAGTGCTAATTCATGCCTGTATGGCTCTAATGCATGTCTCCCATCACCACCCGTCCCCTTAGTCACTGAATAGCTGAAATGAATCAGGCCATTCTGAATATAGAGTTGCAAGAAGAAAAAACATACACAGGTAAATGGTGTAAAAATGTTAGTGCAACTGTGTCTGCAGATACTTGGAAGTTTCTGTTCAACCAAGGATCTTTATTCTCTGTAGCACTAACCTATACAGAAAACTGTTCTAAGATGGCCACACATAGTGGCATAGATTGCCTTGGAAAATATATAAGGTGTAAGCTGTCAGGAAAAAAAAAGAGATTTTGAAAAATCTCTTAAACTGGAAGTGTTGGAAGGCTCGAAGGTTTTGAAGAGTAATATTGGATACAATATATCAGATGTTTGGTTTATCAGCACCAAAACACCTATTTTATGTTTGCTGAATGATGTTAGAAACTACATTAGCTCTCAGGAGTCTTTACTATAGTTCAGAATTATACAAACTCATAGCATATTCAGGTACCTGTTTGTCAAGAAAAAAAAGGAGGAACAAAATCTAAGCCAATTATCCTGTTTTAAGAACTAGGAAAATGTGGAATAGAAAAGGAGGGGCAGACAGGTCTCTGAAGCTTCCATCAATGTGTTTTCCCTACCCTACATCTGTTAAGACTATACAGCCTGCAACTACTCTCCTGCCAAAAGCTGCCTCCAAGGAAAGCTACATGTCCACTATGTGATGATGAGTGAAGGGATGTCGGAGGAATCCAGTTGGGGGTTAGAGCTTGATGAGTTTTCATCAGCTTGGTCCCTGGGACTCCATTCTGTCTTCCACTAGTTGATCTGACTTGGTGTGCAATCAGTTGGGCCAGCTGGCAGAATTTCTGTATATTATTTTTTTATATTTAAAAAATAGTGCAAATTATGCCAATTTGCATAATTTGTGCAAATTATGGCTGCAAAATGCACAAATTTGCAAATATTCAAATATGTAAATATTCAAATTTGTACAATTTACAGTTGAAATGTGTGTGAATTAAGCAAAGTACAAGTGCAGTTTGCGCAAATGGAGCCTGTCAGCACCACATTGAGGATCCTGGGGAAATTGCAATTTTAGGAAAGAAAAAACTGATTTAAGTTTCTGGATTTCAGGAAAAAGCCTGTAGCAAATATAAACCAAACTGAGGCTCCAAGGAAATCTGACAAGCCCCAAAGGGCTCTTCATGAAGGCTATCCCTTAGGCATGCAAAGGTGATCAAGTTGCATCTTGCAAATACCCTCTGGTGGTGAACTTGGAAAAGAATGTTGCTGAGACTCTTGCACTGGGTACTCAATAGTTAACTGTCCTAGAATCAGCTCCCCAGCCTTGTTAAAAAGCTGAGAGGATTGATCTCCTAAACTCTGGTCAGTGAGGAAATGCCAATGGAGGAGAGGAGAGCGTGGGGAATCAGAGAGCTCCAGATGCATTTGTGTAACACTAAACCATAGATGAGCATTACATTTGAATGAGGCCTGTGTGTATTATGCAAAATGGAACCAAGGTTCTAAGGAAGCTTCTCCATTCATGCAATCATGGAAAACTGTAAAAGCTGCACAGAAGCTCAACAAATGCTCCTGAGTCCAACATGTTTCAGCTATACAAATCTTTCTCATGGGAATTTATTTTATCAGCATCAAGTAAATAGGCACATATCACAGAATATGCTGAACTGACGCATTCACACAGAATGTGCTGAACTGACAAAATGAAAACCAAATGCAATCTAAGCGGGGAAGATGAATTGAGTGGGTGGGATGGAAAACTACATGGGTAAACTGAGATATTTGGCACTAGGTTGCCATGATTATATTGAGTGAACAGGCAAGAAGATTATGTGTTATATTTGGCAATGAGGGTTAAAGTGTGATTCAGTAATTTATTTGAAGTCAATTGTGGTGTCTTCACAAGAAATTTACTTGGAATATATATAAGAAATATCATGAGGAATACTTACAACTTTTAAACTACAGCCAGAAACTTCAGTGCAAATTGCTTTAAGAGATGAAACAAAGTTAAATGTGAGTGGATTTGTTTCTTTTGAGAAACTTATGAGGAGTCGTACTTTAATATTGCGTAAAATCAGTGCTTCTCTTATCTTTCCATCCAAATATGGCCAGTACCTATGGAGAGAGCATCCAGTGTTGTTATTTTTATTTTTTTTAAAGAAAAAAGCTCAAGAAAAATTAAATAAAACAAGACCCTCATCTACAGATGTCTATGCTGCACAGCTATTAGCAGAGCAGGGAAGGGATTGTTCTTCCTAAAACTCCATTTGAGGAACTAGTCATCAGTAGTAGAATGAAAGGTCCAAGTGACTCCTGAGTCATATGAATGGCTAAAGGAGTGGAACTCCAGAGAATGATAGAAGGGGAGAACTTATCCCCAACTGCATGAGACAGGACCATTTTTAGGACTGAACAGTTGGTAAGAAACCTTTCTTCTGGTCAGACCAGTAATGAGATATGGTCACTTTCCATGCATTAACAACTAGAATAGTGTTGGCTGGCCCAGAAAATCAAACCTAGCATATAATCCCATACTGTTTGGGGATTTTTAGGGATTTTTAAGAACATGTGTATAAATGTAAGAAGAAAAGTGAATACTGAAATGGGGCACCAAAAGTGGAACTTCATAGGGCTCCACCACTAGTTGTTCATAGCGCCTACAGAAGGTAGATGGCCCTTGTGTTAGGACTTCATGTCCAATGTGAGAAAATAATTCCTTCTTCCCCAGGCAGTCACTGTTAATTGGAAGATTGTGCTAGGGGAATCAATGTTCCTATGTTCCTGACTCAGAAAACCTTGAGAAGTATAATGCTTAGCTGTCCACCTTGAATAGTGACATGTTAAGTATAAATGCTTAATTGGGAACTCAAATTTGGAAAATAAACAGTATATCAAATGGCATGTTTTCCATTTCTTGTCACTAATGAAAACTGATAGCTGCAGAACAATTGAGTCAACGTGGTCCCCTAAACAAAAAGAAAGCACATTTGCATGCCTTCTCTTGATGCATGTCAGAGGGTCTCAATCTTCTAAAGAAGGGGTGTGCAACCTCTCCTGTTCTGGGGGCCAGACTGCCCACCCGTAGACCAAGCCAGCACAATGGATGTCAAAGCCCCAAAGCTCTTCCCCTCCTGTGACATCATGTGGCACAACCTTGCATCCCAGTTGGGGCATAAGCAATTGTATATCGTATATCCCCAATGGATGTAATGGATATGAATTTTGTATACCGTTTTTAATTGTTTCAATCTTATGTAAACCACACAGAGGACTTCGGCTATGGGGTGGTATAGAAATGTAATAATAATAATAATAATAATAATAATAATAATAATAATATAAACAGTGCAATAGCCATGCGGGAAGGGAATTCCCAGGTTGATTCCCTTTTCCACTATTCGCCCTTTCATTAGGAGGGCAAGAGGCATACAGAGGAAATCCCCTTGTCAGAAATAACATGGGGATTCCTTTCCCCTGCCTCCTCCCCAAATCTCCAGGCCAAGGATGGGAGGTGGCAGGGCCGATGGAGTTGGATTGGAAATCCTTCTCTCTTCTAAAGATTCCCATATCCAATAAATGAAGGTGCCTTTCACAAATGAGATGGTATACAAGCATTTTGGACATGGAAATGGTCATAAATTGTATTAACTTCATTCAGATAATCCACTGGTCTGGATCCCACATTCAAAGTCTTGTTGATATCCAAGAGAAGAGCTAGGCTACTGAACTTTCCCCCTAGGAAATCTCTATATGAATGCTTCTTTCAGAAGCAACAGTTTATTCCTCTTAATACAGTCACATATAAATATAGATTTCTGACATTCACTAACCTTGTCTCATTTGTGACATTGATAATAGGCAGATAGTCCATAACAGCTATATAGACAAATTGTTCAGCATCATCAATAACATTATAGATAGCATCAATATCTAAAACTCTGACTTTAGGGCACAGTAGCTTGGGAGAATTCTGTGAAAATAAAAAGGGCAAAGCTTACATTAAAAGTAGGATATTATTTACCCTTTCACCCTTCTTCAGTGTAGAATTAATACATAAAATTATTACAGTTCATCAGATCTGTAAAGCATAGGAGTTACATTCAAATTAGCTTGAGGAAGTTATTATATGATGTACTACAGGATGTAAGCCAATATTTTCAATATTTAATTTTTTGGACCTGGCAAATGAGTAGAGATTTTCTCTAACTTGTGACCTGATTTGCACATAATGCTAACCCATGTTTTATTTAACCTATGGTTAACCTATGGTTATCACCCTTCCCAGGATTTGTCTGGCAGACAATTGAACAAACCATGGTTTTCTCAATCCCTGGGTTATTTGTTTCCCTCTTCCTTCCCCCCTGTATCCAAAATTCACTTTCAGTGCTGTAGTACTTGCCTGCTGCCTCTATGGCCTGGCAAAACTACACATAAGAACAACCACCCATGGTTTAAACAACCCAGAGTTCATAACCCAACAACACAATGGCTGCGTTTGGACAACACTTTTGTCAATGGACGGTTGACGAGTCCACTGACAGTTGAGTTTTTTGGGATACTCCCCACACAACATGTTCCCACACCCCTGTGGAGTGGTTGACGCTTGCGTGAAGTGGATTCCTACTCAAACCCACCCCTCTCCCTGCCTTCCCTCTTCCCTCAGTCCTCCTAGTGCAACCCCAGCAGCTACTGTGAGTTTGTTTTGGCCACTTTTGCCTGGGAACTCTGTAGCCAGGTGAAAATATCAACTCAACCAGTCAGAAACATTGTTGGCTCAGTTTGGACGACACAAAAAACACCAGTTGTGCAAGAAGTCAGCTCTGCAACCAGTTGTGTTTCTCCAGTTACTTTTCTGCCAAAAACATCAACTCTGGGGTGGAAAATGCCCTATAGACGACACAAAGAGGAACCATTGACTGTTTCACTGACAGTTGACTCCTAAAACCATCAGTGATTTTTGTGTCATCCGAACGCAGCCAATGGCTTCTGTTTCTGGGTTGTTTGTGCTTAACAAACCATGGTTTGTTAATGCAGTTGGGTGCAACACATCACAACAAATCAAAATTCAACAGCTCTTGGCCTAAATAAATCATGAGTTAGCATTATGTGTGAACTGGGTCAATAAGTATGAGACCACCACAAGGAATCAGTATTTGTGCACTAATTCTTGAAGATTAGAAATAAATAATCAGATGTTAATTTGTGGCATTCTTACACAGGAGCTATTGTCACACCAATATTGTCAAGGTCCATCATTTTTCAAATCAGTTCTCATGGTTTCGCCATCATATCTGCAGAAAGCAGATGTTCTGAAAGATAATTAGCTGATTTGTGTAATCAGAGCATGGGAAATAAGCCACGGTAGCTAATTTCCACAATGTGCCAATCACATGGTGGTTGGATTTCCCTAAGTACTCTCCCTGGCACAGTTTGCCATGTCATCTGAACCTGGGCAGTATGGTTGTTTGCAGGGGGGTTGCTGCCCTCTCAAAGAAGCCATGCCACCTCTGTTTGGATGACACAGCAAACTGTGCCAGCAGGGGTAATTAGGAAAATCTGTCCAACACATATATTTCCCATGTGTTTATTATGCAAGAGGCAAGCCAAGTCTGCAACATTCTGTGTTACAGGGGTCAGTTACAGGAAGCATGTGACTCTCTTTTTAAAACAGCTATTGCCTATTTCCAGGCAGAATTCAAAGTGCAGGTTGGGACCTGTTAAAGCCAAAAGGCTTGAGACCAGGCTACCTGAAAGACCATCTCCCATATGAGCCTACCTGGGTTTTAAGTAGGGATGTGCACGGTCCCAAAAAATTGGATCGGTATCGGGACTGGCACTATGGCGTCGGATCGGATCAGATTGGATGTCATCCAGATCGGATCCGATCCGATTCTGATCCAAAAATCGGATGTCCGATTTTCGGATCGGACACCATTTTAGGTGTTTTCACCATAGGCTTACATTAGGGGAAAGAAAACTTTCCCCCAATGCAAGCCTATGGTGAAAACATGGGGGCGGGTGAGTGGGGACCTCCACCTCCCTCCCCCGCACTCATGCTCCTTACCTGCTGGGGCCACCCGCTTCCGTCCGTTGCCGCCCGCTGGTCCCTTCTACCAGCAGGCAGCAGCGGACGGAAGTGGGCAACCCCGGCAGGTCCCCCTCCCCCCCACTCGCACTCCTTACCTGCCGGGGCCATCCACTTCCATCCGCTGCCGCCCGCAGGTCCAATCTACTGAGAAACAGGCTTCATGGCCTGCCTCTCAGTAGAGCGCCGGGTGACCACTCAGTGCTGTACTGAGAGGCAGGCCGCGAAGCCTGTTTCTCAGTAGATTGGACCAGCGGGCGGCAGCGGACAGAAGCAGGAGGCCCTAGCAGGTAAGTGGTGACCTCCCCATCCCCACACTTGCACTCCTTACCTGCCAGAGCCATCTGCTTCTGTCTGCTGTCACCCGCAGGTCCAATCTACTGAGAAACTGGCTTTGCGGCCTGCCTCTCAGTACAGCGCTGGGTGATGACATCATCACCTGGTGCTCTATTGAGAGGCAGGCCACAAAGCCTGTTTCTCAGTAGATTGGGGCAGCGGACGGCAGCAGGTGGCAGTGGGGAGGCAGCAGGTAAGGAGCGTGAGTGGGGGGAGGGAGGGAGGTCCCCAGTCACCCGCCGCTATGTTTTCCCCATAGACTTGCATTGGGGGAAAGCTTTCTTTCCCCTAATGCAAGCCTATGTTGAAAATACAAAAAATGGAGGTCCAATTTTCCGATTTTTCCCGATCAAAATCGGGGGGGGGGGAAATCGGATCGGAAAAAATCGGGCCTCCATTTTTTGAAATCAGAATCGTTAATTAATGTTCTGATTTTGGCCGGATCGGGCCCGGATCGTGGATCAGGTCCGATCTGTTGCACATCCCTAGTTTTAAGTTCTTCAGGGAGGCCTTTCTCTTGGTACCACCACCTTCAGAGGGATGTTTGGCGGTGATACAAGAGAGGACCTTCTTGGTGGCTGCTTCCAAGCTGTGGATTCTCTAGCAAGGGAAGGTAAATTGGTTCCCTCTCTGCTGTCCTTCCACTGGCAGGCAAAGATGTTTGGCATGTAAGCTGGTCTGCTGGGTTGAGTGTGGTTTTTATTCTTTTAGGGTTGTGCTTTCTTAACTGTGTTTTTAATGTATTACTTTTAACTAGTTTTTTAAACTGTTAGCTGCCTTGAGCACCACTTTCTTGGTGAAAATGTAAGATACACATTAAATCAAATAAAAAAATATTTTAGTTTCAATCATTTTTATTGTTTTATATTGTATTTTAATGTTGTATTTGCTTTGTGAGCCACCCAGAGAATGTGTGTAACAGCAACAAAATTCTTAGTTTTTTGTCTGTTTTGTTACCTTCTCTGCAAAAAATATACCTAGTCTGGCACGTAGTGTGTCCCATAGCTATATCACTGTCACACCATGGCTGTGTTTGTGAGTGATAATAATGCAATAATAAATAATTCAAACAACAGTAAAGTCATTAATACTGAAAGGCAATCAGCAGCTTCCATGACCTTACATAGAACATACATGTTCTTTTATGTTTATCAGCCATACAGAGAGATGGTTTTCTGTTGCTTAGCAACTGCATCATAATGGTTGCTAAAGGGAGAGAACCCTGATTTAATATCATATGGACATGGCAAAAAACAAGGAAGAAGTATTCGAGATATTATTTCCTATTTCTAACTTTCCTTATCACATGATAATGTACGTATAATTTGATTTTTATCCAGAAAAAAATATTTAGGATTTCTTGCTACAAACTAACAACGTAGATCATGTAGATAAAACAGCACCATCCACAAAGAAGCTGGAAGTATCAGCAAGCTTGGGGAACCCAGTAGGGAAAAAAAAACTTTAGGGGAAAGAACTTCTAAGGGAGAATCCTCCACCCCCCAAAGCCCAGTGTGAACTGAGCATGATTGACTGTTTGAAGATGAGTAGACAATGGAATGGAGTGTTTCAGAAATGAGTATGGCTGGCTAGCAAGAACCCTGCATAGGAGTACTCCATGCTGCAACATTTTGTTCTAAGGCTCACTTCTTGCTTAATTATTAACACACAGTAGGGTCAAGGCTCTTTATTTGAAGCAATATATGTCACTTACTGCTTTTGTTCAAAAGCATTCTGAGTATAAGCTAAGGCTGAAATTCTTGGTTCATGAAGCTGCTGGCATTTGAGTGGGGGCTCAACTGGTGAATTCCCCACTCCAACTCCAATAGGTGTGCTCCATTTTGAACTGGCCCCAGATCCCTTTGAGACTGAAGCTTACTTGAAAAGGGGCTTGGTCCAGACTGGATAATATTTGGTAATTAAAAAAATTAAATTGTAAACACTAAGTTTTTCTTAAATTTGGGTGGGAGACCTTTGGCCCTCCAGATGTTCTTGGACTCCAGATCCCATCAGCCACAGCCAGTATAATGATCAGGAATGATGGGAGTTGTACTCCAGCAACATCTTGAAGAACACAGGTTCCTGCCTAAAACAATAACTAGATTGATATTAAATAATTGGGACAGAAGCATGTTAGACCTAAATGGTAATTTTTAAACTGAAACAATGCCTCTACCAGATACAGAGTTAAAGGAGGCTTTTCTATGTAAAAGAAGAACCAATCTGATAATTTCTCAGATATGAACATTTACACTCTACCTACCAAACACAGGCATTTAATTTTCATCTGATGAAAATAAACTGTTCTAGTCTGTGCAGTAACTATCAGATCTTACTTCAATCTCATGGTCATGGGTTTTTCATTTTCTTTGCCACCTTGTTTGTGTGAGGCAAGGCCTTGGCAAGGCAGAGTGAAGCAGAACAGAGGAACACTCAGAAGAAGAGAATTCAGAATTGTCCGGTGCACAGATCTCTATGTTCATATACTTAACATCACAAATGCTCATGGTTCCTTCTCATAATACTGATGCGATATGGGAATATTTTAAAGACATTCCCTCTACAAATGAAAAAAAGGAAAGCATGCAACATGTGTGTGCAGTATGACAAAAAGATACAAGTCTGGTTGTAAGAATGAATCTGAATAATATTCTGCTTGTAAATCAACAATGATTTGATTTGTTTAGGAAATATATAAAGAAGTATCAATAGGAAACGTGATTTAAAACCACTATTTAAATTGGTCCTTTTTCTTGCTGATTTAATCATGATTTAAATGAATCCACCTAGTTTGGTCCCCTGCCACTACTAGCTCTAACCTGTATTCCCCACCCCTTTGTCAGCAAAATAAGCATTTAGCTTTGCAAAGGAGTAGCCAGTGGAAAGGTAACGTTTTACAAATATTCCCAGAGATGCTTGACTCAAATCAAATCATTACGCTTAGTGGCATAATATCTTGTATGGATTATGGGGTTTGTAGTTGTTTCTGAAGGATTCTAGCAACATTAAAAACAAATGGCTTCTGATACAACCCAGGTACCATGTGTTCGTGGGTCACAAATCTGTTTGTGCATCACAGATCTTGGCTTGTTCTTATCATGGCAGTTATAGAATGAAATTGTGTTAAGCTTATCATTAATAAAACAAGAGGCTAAACAGAGATCAGTTCTAAGGCAATAACATGGGAACCACTTAGATATCATTTAAGAGAACACGTGAGTTATTTTATGTAAATATGAATTCAGTCTATACTGACATGCATAGTTTCAAGCCCTGATAAAGAATATTCCTCACCCTGTATAAAAATAAACAAACAGCAAATATTCTCCAAACCATCAAACCCAACAAAGACTCACCGAGACAAAGACTTCTGACTTGGTTTCATTCAACTGGAGGGTCAGTTTATTTTCAGTGTCATACACTGCATACAGTCTCTTAGACCAAACAGGAGGGACTTTGCTCTTGGATTTTAATGAGCTGTACAAGGTGAACGTCCGTTGTAAGTCTAACACCAAACAGCTGCAGTTGTACATGATGACACCAAGTTCCTTCATCTGTGAAGCCAAAGTGCAAATCAGTAAGAGCTCTTGTCTAGCTCAAGTATCTCAACCAATCAATGTAATTCTTTCAGAAGTTCTTTGTTTAAGTTGATAAATGCATGAGACTGTTCCCCAGTGTGAAATAAATGCCTAAGGCTGGCACCTTAGTCTAAGACATAATGTAACTACTTTTGTCTGCCTTCACGTGTATGATGGAAGACAAAGAGATACTGAATATCTTAGTATCAGCATCAAGAGGGCTAAAGAACAGAAAGATGAAAGGTATTGTTAATATTATAAATATTATTTGTAAGTGGCTAACACATTCTATGTTAATAACATAGTAAAGAAGTAATGGATGAACACATATAGGTTTAATTTTCCGGAAGTTAAATTTCTGCCCAGGGAAACAGAACACAGTGATTAAAAACTAGGGATGTGTATCGTATTGGGTCTGATGTCCGATAATGAACTGATAAGGTTGTTATCAGACATCCGATGACCGATAACGATAATTTCCTTAGGTGGCCCTATCTGATCGGATCCAATATCCATATGTCCGATAACTATCAGACATATCGGATTTTCGGACCACCATTTCTGGTGTTTTCCCCATAGGCTTGCACTGGGGGAAAGAAAGCTTTCCCCCAATGCAAGTCTATGAGGAAAAACACTGGGCTGGCACTCCCTCCCTCCTCCCACTTGCACTTCCTCCCCCCACTCACTCTCCTTACATGCCATTGCCGCTGCCGCCACCGCTATCCAGCACTGCCACCCGCTTGGTACTGCTAAACAGGCTTTTTGGTCTGTTCCTCAGTACAGCTATGCATCATCACTCGGCGCATAGCTGTACTGAGGAACAGGCTGAAAAGCCTGTTTCGCAGTACCAAATGGGTGGCAGCGCTGGATGGCGGCGGCGGCAGTGGCGGCATCCAGAGCTGCCACCTGCTTGGTACTGTGAAACAGGCTTTTCGGTAGGGGTGTGAACGGACCCCCTGGATCTGATCGGGACCCAGATCGGGACCTCCAAGATTGTCCTGGATTGTTCAGGACAAAATCAGAGGTCCCTCGGATCAGATCGGGCCCGATCCCGATCCAAAAATCGGACATCCGATTTTTGGATCGGCCGCCATTTTTGTTTTCCCCATAGACTTGCATTGGGGGAAAGAAAGCTTTCCCCCAATGCAAGTCTATGGGGAAAAAATGGTGGCGGGTGGGTGAGGGAGGCCTAACTCCCTCCTCCCCCCTCGTGGTTCTTACCTCCTGGGGCCGTCCGCTGTGGACGGCCCTGGCAGGTAAGCCCCCTCCCCCGTGCTCCTTGCCATCCGGGGCTGTCTGCTTCCATCCGCGGGTGCCCGCGGGCGCCCGCAGATGGAAGCGGATGGCCCCGGGGGGAAGCCCCCTCCCCCTCCCCCGCTTACCTTTTGGGGACGTCCGCTCCCCTCCGCCGTTGGCCGCTACTGCACACCCTTACTTTTCGGCCTGCTCCTCAGTACAGCTACGCGCCGGCACATAGCTGTACTGAGGAACAGGCTGAAAAGCCTGGTTCGCAGTACCAAGCGGGCGGCAGCGCTGGATGGTGGTGGCGGCGACGGCGGTGGGTAAGGGGCGCGAGTGGTGGGAGGGAGTGGGAGTGGGGAGTGGGAGGGAGTGCTGGCCCAGTGTTTTTCCCCATAGACTTGCATTGGGGGAAAGCTTTCTTTCCCCCAATGCAAACCTATGGGGAAAACACCAGAAATGGCGGTCCGTAATCAGATCGGAACTTCCGATATTTATCGGATATCAGATCCAATCAAATCCGGATACCCCCAATATGATTGGATCCAAAAAAAATTTAGATTGGAATTTCCAATAACGATACAATAAGATAATTTTGGCTGTGCACATCCCTATTAAAAACATTCACTACACAGAAGTAAAAATAACTGATTGCATGTTACTCCCCCACCCCAGTTCTTTAAGTCATTAGAACAATTTGCTTCTCAACAAGAATCACCTTGATTCACAGCTGGATGTCAAGAAATCATGCTGTTCTACTAACATCAGCTTCTGGAGTAGTTTACTTGAGTCCCTGGGGGGAAGTACTTTTCTTAGCATACATCTACGGAAACTATCCTTATCGACATAAACACGAATGGTTTTTTTAATGGAGTACCCTGGATAGTTGAATATATTAATATATTAAAATAAATACACTAAGAGTACAGTCCTATATGTGTTTAGTCAGAAAAAACTCCTATAACTCCTAGCATTCCCTGTCCAGCATAGGTTTCATGCCCTAATATTATTTCACTGAATGTTTCAATTATGTTCAACTCATAGTTTATCACTTTAGTATAAGTACTAATAAATATGTATTATGTTCCCCACTTAGCAACGAAATTGCATTTTCAGTCTTTTTGTTAGATTTACTGTATGATTCTGCTATACTGTTTTCATTACTGTGGTTACCTCCCACATACATTGCTGAGCTGTACTTTCCATACCACTTTGAACAAATTCCTCCAAAATGAATGGGTTGGATTTATTCTTAGGCACATCTAACAGGAAAGGTGGAAGCAGACACTCATGCTACCTCCTCCACATAGCTGCCCCTCCAGCCCCCTGAAAATGCTACACAGAGGGGCGGGGACCCTGCAAAATGGTGTAGGCTGTCTTGCAGGGGGCTGAAGGGGAAAGAGAGGAAAGCTGAGCAGAGATATCTTCCGTATTAGGAGTAGACTCATAGATGGTGCATAGCATGATACACACACACACATTTCCCCTTCCGGTTGTCAGGTCCACACTGTAAGAAGTCTCCTTTGGTTTTACAAGTAGCACAGAAAAGAACCTTTCAGAATACATAACATGTCTCATCAGTGTGTAGTGCCGCAATGACAGAATGTTTCTTTTACGCAACTCATAAATGTATGTGACATGTGTTTTCCTGACCTGGCAATCCTACATGTTTTTGCATGGAAATGGGAAGAACTAGGGATCACTGAAGAAATAAAGCCACCCCATAGACCATAACGTATGTTCATAATAAGGACTTTTCCAGCTTGCTTTATGATATATGCAAAGAGATAAGGAATGTGAACTGCACAGCAAGACAACCACATAAGCTGTTATCTGAGGTATGGACTATTTTCTATTCAGATATTTCATGGGAAATAATAATCAACTAAATATTTAAAACAATTGTAAGATCTCCAATGCATTTGTCACAGTTATGATTATATTCTCACAATTTATGAAGTGGATATCTCCTCTTTAGTTTGTAGACTTAAAGTGCAATTGTATGCATGTCTAAGAATTTATTAATTTATATTTTATTTATTACATATTTATATTGCCAATAGCCAAGGCTCTCTGGGCAGTTTACAGTTAAAATCATAATATATAAAAATCAGAATTTAAAACGTTAAAACTTAAAAAATGTTATATAAAACCAGAATAAGTTATAGTCCAGGGAAAGCTTGTCTAAAAAGATATGTTTTCAGGAGGCATTTGAAGGATTTTACATTTTCCGCCTCCTGAACTGCACAAGGGAGGGTTTTCCGGAGGGTGGGTGTGGCTACAGAGAAGGCCTGCCATTGAGGTTCTTCATGACGACAGTCTGTTTGTCTTGGAACGGCGAGCAGGACTTCCTCTGACGAGTGTAAATGTTGTCTGGGTGTATATAGTTCAATGGGGCTTACTTCCACGTATGTGTATACAGGTCTATAGCCTTAGTGAGTCAGTTCTTTATTTACTAATATTCTTGTGCATTTTCTTTTCTATTCTGTCCATGCTTAAAGTATCTGTCATAAATAAATGTTGTCTTAAAGCTATACTTCAAATTGATTCATTACCGTCTATTGAAAATTGTTTATTTGGGAGACGGAAAGAAGAATCCTTGTAAAGTTACACACACACACACACACACACACACACACACACACACACACACCAGCTTAAAGATAATACACAATGAAGAGCAACAGAACAGGGGCAGTTTATACCAGTTCTGTATTGCCAGTTGCTGAAGTATGAGGGTGCTTCCAGATGAGCCTTTTATGGCTCCATCACCTTACCTTATTCATGGAAGTTTACTGGGGAGGAAGTGTAGAGGTCATTATCTTCTATTCTCCTGTGTTTTCTTACAGCTACTTCCATCTTTTCCCCTTAGGATAAAATCCACCAAGGATAAAAAGATGGAACAGCTGCACAATACCTTCTGATTACTAGTGCTAGTAGCCCTCTATCTAAGCACCCTGATTCTGGGCAATGCCCTTAATTCTGTATACCTACTTTGACTTCAACTGAAGAAGCATGAGATATAAATGTAATAAATAAATATACTGACATATTTTAAAAGCTCTAACATATAATGGTAAAGAGACTATCTCATTGTCAAGCTAAGCCTAGTTATTATTTGCCAGTACAAATTGTAGCAGAAAAGCCAACATCCCATTAATCATCAAGCAATGTCTAGTTATAGTTATTAGTAATGCTGTATTAAGGATAATGCTCACAAGCATTTATGCAATATTGAGGATAATGACCACAATTATTTATTTGTGCAGTCAACTTGCACATGATGAGTTGGATTCAGACTAAGTTAAGTCCCATTGATTTCAGTGCATACCAAGTTCAACTAACTTAGCTTCGATCCAACCCAATGAGTTATTAACTCTACATTTGAACAATTCCCAGTCAACACTGAATATGTTGTACTAGAAAATAAGGGGTAGGAGAACAGTAATATAGCAATTCCTAATGGTTGGAGAACAGTGTGATGTTTGATCCTCTGAGATATGTGGCCTAAACAGACACTTACACTGAAGAGAGTCTAGTTAGGCAGCATATCTCAGAGTCTACAAAAGGTCATGTAATATGGGGGGAAGCAGTGTATGGGTTCTGGAAGATTTGATATTGTAGTCCTAAACAAAGAAACTAAAACTAACATTCATTTGAATAAAACTTTTAAACTGGTTCTCATTTAGCATTCTTGTCCTGTAAGTTTTATACTATCATAATGTATAGTTGGTCAAGACAAGTGGGGAAAAATATTTGTTAGATTCCTTCGCTACAAGGTACATATCTTGTCTTGACTCTCTAAAACTTGGGAAGGAACCTGGCACTGAAGTGTAACAATGTCATGGGCCTATCATAGGGCCTGTATGATAGGCCCATGACATATCATAAAATTCTAGGATATCAAATTCCAGTGTAACATTATCCCAAGTACAAATGTGAGAAACCCGTTCATCACTATCCAAGTTTTACTTGATGTAAAGTAAAAGAACTAAATGTCACAAATGCCTTATCTTAAAAGAGCCAGATGGGCCTTTTCATAACTTTAGGAAACTCATTAGCTTCATAACAGTAAGAGATTGATATAGTGTTCTTTTCACTACATACAGTTCTGTAATGAGGAGATGCAGCTGTCTTTTACAGAAATGCAAATGAAGAGATTCTGCCTCAGCTAACAAATCTTACTGTAAACTCTGTCTTGGAAATATTACAGAGAAATGTTATACATAAGAAGAGCCATGCTGGATCAGATCAAGGGTCCATCTAGTCCAGCATTCTGTTCATACAGTGGCCAACCGGCTGCTCATGGGAAACTCTCAAGCAAGATATGAATGCAACAGCATCCTCCCCACCCATGTTCCCCAGCAACTGATGTACATAGGAATACTGCTTCTGATACTGGAGGTAACATATAGTTATTAGGAATAGTAGCTACTGATAGCCTTCTCATTTATGAATTTATTTAACCCCTTTTTAAAAGCCATCCAAATTGGTGGCCATCACCATATTTACATAGGAACTAGGAAGCTGCCTTATACTGAGAACATCATCACATGGGGGAAAATCGCATTTTTTTACTGTCGGTTCTCCACCCGTTTCTGTCCTTCACTACTTCCTCTTTCCTCCTGGAGAGTAAAGAGGAAGTAAACAAAGACCAAGTGGCCGATTCAGGGGACGTTTTTAGCACACTGCTTTTCCTGCAAATAGCAGGGTAATGTGGCACATTCTGGTTTTTTTTTTTAAGTCAGATTAAAAGAGTTCTATTTTGCAATGGAAAAACAAGCAGAAGGAGCGGGAGGTGTGCAGGAGGCAGATGTCATCATCTAAGGGTTGCATGAACATCCATAAGTGGGCAGTAGCAAGCGTGCGATAAAGCACTAATCTGATGATGCCCTGAGTCAGATCCTTGGTCCGTCTAGCTCAGTAATGTCAACACTGACTGGCAGCAGCTTCCAAGGTTTCAGGCAGGAGTTTTTCCTGCTCTACCTGGAGATGCCAGGGATTGAACTTGAAACCTGCATGCAGAGCAGATGCTGTATCACGGAGCTACGACCCCTCCCCTTACATCCTGCCATAATCCAAAGGCTTTTCTTAGCATCCTTTGCATTCAGTTACATATGTGGCTTCAAGCTGAAGATGGACTTAGGTCATTATTTGTCGAAGTAAAGCTTATTTGATCTGTTGACTTGGGGCATATTGGTAAGCTCACAGTAAGGAAATGCAAAGTCCAGCTTGTTTCCTGAGTTTATAGTGTTACCAACCAGCAAAACTTAAGGAACATTCAGGATCCTTCTATTATAAGACATCAGAATTCTGTGATTTCTATAGTATAGCAGACATTTTATCAAGACATAAACAGCCTTTACTCCTTGCAAGCCAAGACTGTTCTCAAAATATAGAATGGTTGCAAGAACTCAGAGACCTTGTAGCTATTTGTTGACAAACCAGAGAAAACTAAGACTCTAAGCATAATAGCAAAGAGAGAGCCTTGCATCAAATACAATAATACCCTACACTTTTACTGACATTGTAAAGAAAACCATCAAAGGGAGACACTGCACTTTAATCTCAAGGCAGTAAGATAATGCAAAGGACTGGAGGTATATAACTGTGAGGCACTACAACACTGTGCTGTGATAATCTTTCTCCCACCCACAGCCCCTTAAAACCATATACAAAGGTCCACAGATATTGGCCTGACATCTTAGCAAACCTCTATTTATGCTTGCTGCCATTGCTTTCCCTTTCCCTAAGCCCCCTAAGCATGCCCCGAGGGCAATGAGGAGAGGCAGGAATTTCTTTAACTTACAATGTGGTATGGAAAAGGAAAGAAACAACAAAAGTCTTTCTCACTGTTTTTCGTCTTTTCTAAACTTTGGGCAAGTGAGATAAGACTAAAACTTATATTTAAGCACTTTGTGCTTGCCGGAAGGCCTACAAATAGGTGTGGTCTCCTCTCATTTGCACTTCAGTTTGTAAAAAAACACACCAAGAGTCCCTTCCATTGTTTCTTACCTTCTCCAAACAACATTTTATTAAAACCTGCATCTCCTTCAAGCCCTTCCTCAAGTCCTCAGAGGACCTGAATGAGAGGCAGTATTATCTCAGGCATGCTAAGGTTTGGAGAAGATAAGAAACACACAGAGAGACTTCTGCTGCATTTTACTTTCTCCAAACTTCAGTGCAAATGAGAACTTGGAGAAAGGGGAAAGGGAGCTGTTGGACATTCTTGACAATAGATGGTTGGGGCACTTTCCCGTTAAGTGCATTTGTGGACACCAGCTCTTACTACCCTGAAGTAGCCAGAGGACCACTTCTGTATTGCCAGAACCTTGCCACGATTTCTGATTCTGCTGTCCAATGTTCCCCACTAATTTCGTCCATCAGCACTGAGAGCAAGTGTGTTGTAGTGCTTAGAGTGTTGGATTGGGACTCGAGAGACCCAAGTTCTACTTGGCCATGAAACTCACTGGGTGACTTTGGGCCACTCACTGACTCTTAGCCTAACCTACTTCACAGGCTGTTGTGAAAATAAAATGGAGAGGAGGATCATGTACATTGCCTTGGGCTCCTTGGAGGAAAGGTGGAATGTAAATATAACAAACAAACAAATAAATAATCAGCATACCTTTCTACATGGATGTATGTGTGCAAGAAATGGCTGTCTCTAGGATAGCCCTTATTGGAGAATCAAGTTTTATTCCACATCATACTAAAATTGCTATGTATCTTGTGAAATGCATTTTAAATTACGTTTCGTCATCTTTGATACTCAAAGGAACCAGTATGCTCCATTAACGAATTATTTCGTTTTGCTAGACTGTTATATGTAGAGCTAATGAACAGACTGAAAGACAGATAGATTTATAAATAGAGATAAGATTCACTTCTGCTACAAGCCATCTCCAAAAGACAGCTAGATGAAAGTGACATTCCAGCAGCACGGAAAGAGACAGACTATTAGCTTTCACACAATGAGAAATGTCAAATTTTATTATCAGTCTATAGAGTTTTCCTCAAATTTGCAAATATTTTATATTTAAAACCATCACTTGAGATGATAGGAATTTCAAAAGGAAATTGGCTGAAATATATTGTTTCAGATGTTGCTCCTATGCAAAGATGATTTGATAAACTCTCTTATTATTCAGAGTGCGGCAACGTTGTGCAAGAAAAATAACAAGGTCAAAGAGCATTTTTCAACATGTTAACATAACAGAAAATGGGTTCTGTAACACATGAATACATCTGGAAACACAATTGCTGATCAATAAGAATGCTTATTACATTGATGGATTTTAAGGTGCTGAAAATATAAGTTCAATTTTCCATTACATAAATAGGATAAATACAATAGATTCTTGATTATGATATCAGGAAGAAAGCAGTGGTAGATAGCTGTTGCCAATAGGAGCTCTTGTCCCATTGAACAGTTGGCACGTTTCTAGTTTGGTCCTGAGTTATGCTTGAGTAGTTAACGGTAAAGTTAGTGCATCAATGCAGAGCTCTGTGTGCAGTCTGATGTGTAGAACTCCTATGTCACTTCCTAAATTATTAAGTGCAGCATATTTAAGATGATGTGAAAGTTCTTGCAAACCATGTGTGTGCGCTGGAACTCCTGGATTTGTGGTGATGGAGGAAAAGCTAGCAAAAAGGTAAGATTCAGATGGTCACATGGTCTCTGTGTTAGGTGTTATTTGAATGGTTCTCTTCCCATCCAAAGAGTCCAAATATGTAAAGGTGAGGGGAGAGGATTGGACAGGAGCTCATGAAGTTGGATGTAGGTTAAAGAATGATATACTGAAAGCTGAAATGCAGTAAAGGAAGGGATAAATGATCCAGGACAAGCTTGGAGGAGTTGAGTGTTATTTTTATTTTTTAAAATATTAATCTGTCTTTTAATATGTAATTGTAGGATTTTTATAATGGTTGTGTTTGTTTGCTTGTTTGTTTTTAAAGTTATGTACACTGCCTTGGTATCCCTTGTGGATGAAGGGCAGTTTATAAATTTTAGATTTTTTAAAAAATGTTAATAAATGTATGAGTCACTTTTCAGCCCAAATAGACTCCCCAGGTGACTTACAATTAAAACTTAAAGCGTTCATCAACAGCAGAAGAGGAGAGAATCTTAAAACCAGAGTGTGGAGCTAAAACATTTAGGGTGCAATCCTACTGTGTTTACTTTGATCAAAACAATATAGCAAAGGATACTATACAATCTCCCATTTTAAAACTCTCATTAATATAGGGCTTTCTTTGTGGCAGCACCCCAGTTGTGGAACCCTCTCCTAGTTTTTAGGCAGGCTGATAAAACCTTTTTGTTCCATGTGACTTTTAAGTATTTTAAGGATGCAATCCTATGCATGTTTGGGCAATAAAAAGTCCTACAACTCCCAACATTTGCCAGTCAGTGAAAGTATCCATTGTGTTCTTTAAAATACTTCTGATTGTGCAATTCAAATACCTGTCCCAGTGAAGTCCACTGTAAACTGGCACTTCCAAGGTATACATGTTGTTTATCCACAATCCAGAATGAGGATTGCAAATGTCCATCATTGTAAGCAGTCAAGTTAATATACATCACTTCTGCACCTAAGGAGGATAAGAACACAACAGTTACAATTGTGCAAAATGATATTCCCTCCTAAGTATATTTGGAAATGCAGTATTTGGATACTATCATATATACATGTATCAGGGAATAAGCCCCATTGAGTTTAATGAGACTTATTTCAGAATAAACATCCATAGGACTGTGCCGTTAGTAACTGAAATCTTCTCATTATACAAGCCAAAAATGACATATTTTGCCATGTTAAATGTGCTTCTTCCCCCATTTAGGGATGTAAAAGTTTAATTGCTGCACAGGGTGGGGTTCTTTGCTGGGGAGGGAAAGGCTAACCTCCCACTCCTTAATGCTGCAACCCCCTCAAAAAAATCACCCCTAAACAGAGGATGAGCAACTGCTTCAATATGCCCAGCTATAATGGAACTTCAATCTAATTTGAATAAAGGTGGAGGACTGAAAAAAGTTCAGTTGCCATATGTATTCTTGACACTGACAGGTGAAATCACACTTTAATGAATACCGATCATATTTATTATATGAAGACAAAACATTCCTTGTCTAGTCAGTGACACATCAACTTGGGCAGCAGCAGTACAAAGCTCACGGCAATATTTTTCAAACTTTTTACTTTTGAAGGAATATGTTTCACAGTGACTGTCTGTTAAGACCAGATTTACAGTTCTCAAAGTGTTTTCATTGCTCGGTCTTGAGTTTAAAAATGGCTGTTGAAAAGAAATACAGGGAGTAAGCTGATTGGTTTTACCGCTGACCCCGCTGCTGAGTTTTATGCTGCTGACCCCGCTGCTGAGTTTCTTTACAATATTGTGAGTTGGGGTTGTGTTTATGGTACACCATATTGCGTTTTTGTGTTGTTTTTATTATTACTGTTAGCAACCCTGAATTTGTTTTAATAGAAGACAGATTAAAAATGATTTTAATAAAATAAACAAATGCATGAAAATTACAGCTTCACTGGGATCTCCAAACTTTCTGTTTTCTGCCCATTACCTATTTTCTCCTTTGTTCACCATTTCCTATGAACCTAATTTTTTTGTTTAAAAAATAGACCATCTGAAACAGGTGTGAGATTTGTAGCTACCCAGCTATAAACACACATGCTACACATGCACGCACCATAAAGCCAATAGCTAGAAGTGAGGATGGTAAGCGGGGTCTTCAAATGTTTCATTCATTCTTGTTGGGATGTTTGCTTTGAGGTGTTGATTGAATTCTAGCAGCCACAATGACGGGAAACAAAGCTAACATAAATTAAGCCCTTCCTTACATTATCATGAATGGCAGTGCAATCTCTTCATACGTTAACACCAGGTGGTTAAGTGGGAAAACATACAGTATACCCAGAACCTAGCAAAATAAAAACTAAAGCAGTTCACACCAAAACGGTTTTACTATGGACTATAAGCCAGATATAATGGGGGTGGGGGTGGGGAAATTGTCACAATGGCTGAGTTCGGACGACACTTTAGGCAACGGAGGGGGGAATAACATACTAACAGTGCATTATTTTGGTGCCACCGTGGCAGCACCCGCCATATGACATGTTGCCCCTCCCCTTCTGGGCTGCTGAGTCTCCTGTCTCCTCCCTCCCTCCCTCAGTCCTCCGGCCGTATCCCAACATGCACCACAAGTTCTGCTGGCTGTATCGGAGCAGCCAGGGTTTCTCGGCTGCTCCGGCCGGTGAACTCTATGACCGAGTGGAATAATACACGGAGAGAGGGGGGTTCCCTCCACACGACACTTTAAACAATGGATTTTGGGATAAACAACGTGCAAGCCCATTGTTTTTCTCCATTGTTTAAGTGCCCCAAATAGCATACTGTCAGTTGTGTGTGTGTTGTGTGTTGCCCTCCACATGACAAAATAAGCAACACAACTGACGATTGTTTCCCCCCTCCCCTGTTGATTATCGTGTCGTCCAAACCAGGCCAATCTAAATACTTCCTGCTCTCTGCTAACTTAATGGAGATAATGTAATTTACTTCCTTAATGGTGATAATGCAATTTACAGAACACAAAAAGGAAGGCACTCGAAGCAGCTTTCAGTGGGAATCTTATTTGACAACCACATGCTCTTATTATTGTTAGAACATGGGTGAGATTCAGATTTCAGTGCATCTTACTGGGCTGGTAGAAGCAAACTTCCTTGCCCCTCCACCAGCTCCCTGAAAAAGCTACACAGGTGATTGAGGAACCCTGCTGTGGTGATTGTATAGGCACTGCATCTTTAAGAGAGCTGGGATTATACCCAGCTGAAGGGTCGCAGCCTATAAAAGGAAATTGGGAATAGTAATTGGGAGGCTTAGTCAGGCATACTTCTACTGCTGCTAGCCTTGCAATGTATACTTTTAAATAAAGGATTTATATTTTTATTCTGCCTTTCTTTGGATACAACATTTTGATGAAGAAGAATGGCTCTTTTACCAATGAACTCACCAGCACCTTTTCTTCAAAGGCCAGGTGAGCCTCCAATTGCATTCCCTGCTTGGATTCAGATATTTGAAAACTACTTGTTGGCAGTCTGCGATAAGGGGCTTTCTCAAGCAAGAAAATATGTGTTGCTTACTCATTGCTTGGGAGTTGAAAGACAACATATATTCTACAACCTTCCACTTGTTGATGACAAATATGAGACTGCATGCATTGCTTTAAAGAACTTTTTTGTTCCAAAAGTGAATGTGGTAGCTAATCGTCACAAGTTCTGTCAGTGTGAGCAGAAACCAGGGGAGTTGGTACAACAGTATACTGCTGCTTTGAGAGACTTAATTAGGCTGACCAGATAAAATCCAGGTCAGGGCTCATGTAACTTTAACAGTTGTAGAGAAAAGGGAATTTCAGCCAGTGTCATTTGTATGCAATTAGTTCCTGGTGATATTCCCTCTTCATCACAACAGTTAAATGTGCATGCACTATACTAGAGCGACCATATACAAAAGAAGGCAGGGCCCCTGCAACTTTAACTGTTGTGATGAAGAGGCAATTTCACCAGGAACTAATTGCATACAAATGACCCTGGCTGAAATTCCCCTTTCTCTACAACTGTTAAAGTTACATGAGCCCTGATCTGGATTTTATCTGGTCACCCTAGACTTAATGAGCTCATGTAACTTTGGAGATATGGTGGAAGAGATGATTAGAGACCAACTAATTGAGAAAACATCTCTGCCTTATATAAGAAAACACTTACTCCTAGAGACGGCTCTTACATTACAGAAAGCAACTCAAATTGAGACAGCCCTGGCAGAAGCTAAACTAATGAGTTTGGATAAAGGGAGTGTGGTGCAAGAGGTGGATCCTTGGCATAGGTATTCAAAAGCAGCAGCAGCAAATGCTATTTTGGGCTGCATTAATAGAAGTATAGCTTCCAAATCGCATGAGGTACTGGTCCCCCTCTATTCAGCACTGGTTAGGCCTCATCTTGAGTATTGTGTCCAGTTCTGGTACCACACTTCAAGAAGGATGCAGACAAGCTGGAGGGGATTCAGAAGAGGGCAACAAGGGTGATCAGGCATCTGGAAACAAAGACCTATGAGGAGAGACTGAAAGAACTGGGCATGTTTAGCCTGGAGAAGAGAAGACTGAGGGGACACATGATAGCACTCTTCAAATACTTGAAAGGTGTTAAACAGAGGAGGGCCAAGATCTCTTCTCGATCATCCCAGAGTGCAGAACATGGAATAATGGGCTCAAGTTACAGGAAGCCAGATTCTGTCTGGACATCTGGAAAAACTTCCTGACTGTCAGAGCAATACGACAATGGAAGCAATTACCTAGGGAGGTTGTGAGCTCTCCCACACTAGAGGCATTCAAGAGGCAGCTAGACAGCCATCTGCCAGGGATACTTTAAGGTGGATTCCTGTATTGAGCAGGGTGTTGGACTCAATGGCCTTATAGGCTCCTTCCAACTTTACTATTCTATGATTCTATCAAATAGAAGGCAGATAGAGGATTATGAAGAGAAAGCTGGTCAAAAGCAGAGCTGGTCAAAAGCAATCAAATCTATAGAGTCAAAGCTCAATTAAATCCTGTTTTCATTGTGCGTCTTCACGGCATCTTGCAAGTCACACAGGATTAGGGTGACCAGATAAAATCCAGTTCAGGGCTCATGTAACTTTAACAGTTGTAGAGAAAAGGGAATTTCAGCCAGAGTCATTTGTATGCAATTAGTTCCTGGTGAAATTCACAGCAGTTAAAGGTGCATGCACTATACTAGAGTGATCATATACAAAAGAAGGCAGGGCCCCTGCAACTTTAACTGTTGTGATGAAGAGGGGATTTCACCAGGAACTAATTGCATACAAAAGACAAGACACTGGCTGAAATTCCCTTTTCTCTACAACTGTTAAAGTTACATGAGCCCTGACCTGGATTTTATCTGGTCACTCTACACAGGATGTCCGGGTAGGATGGTTCAGAGTAATTATTGCAAAACAATGGGACATTTTGCTAAAGTATGTCATCATAATAACCAGCATGTACATGTAGTTACAATACCAGATGTTATTAATTTGAGTGTGGACAGGACTAGTCCCACATACAGGGTAGAAAAAAAAATCATGTTTACTGTTAACATTTCTGCTACAGGAGCATCAAAAGATGTTGAATTAATGCTGGATACTGTCTCAGCAGTCTCTATAATGCCTGAATCATTTTATTGGCATTACTTCAGAGATATACCACTCATGGAACCAAAAATACTGTTGGTGTGTTATCTGAAGAACCAAATTCCTGTATGTGGATGTTTGCCTGTAAAAGTAATTTTTGGGGCATATTGTGCTTCTGCAGAGTTCTATATTGTTCCTGATGGGACTCCTATCCTTGGGAGGGAAGTATTTGCTACGCTGACCCTTGGAATAGTTGGTGGGCACATTGTTCCTCCCCAGTTAAGCATGTTTGTAGCGCAAACACCAGTTTCAGCTGTGTTGGAAGACCAGAATGAAGGAAAAATTGGCTGTGCACACAGGTTTGTTCATAAAGTTAAAATGACACCAAATATGATACCTGTACGCCAGAAGTTACGGCATTTACAATTTGCAGTTAGAGATGCTGTTTCTGAAGAGATTAAGAAATTGGTACAACAAGATGTTATTGAGGAGGTGGATTCATCTGAATGGGTTTCAACTATAGTAATGATAAAGAAGAATGGTGACATTCGTGTTTGTGTAGATTTGAGAGAGCCGAATAAAGCTGTGATGATTGATAGCCATCCTCTTCCACATATAGAAGTTTTTGTAGAACTTCAGGGGGCAAGCATGTTTTCTACTCCTGATCTGCAGAGTGCAGACCATCAAGTTATGTTGCATGAAGATAGCAGAGACCTTACAGCATTTATTACACATGACAGATTATTCTGTGTTAAACGTGTCCCTTTTGGACTTGCATCACCACCTAGCGCTTTCTAAAAAATGATGTCAATAATTCTTAAGAAACCAAAGGGAGTCCAATGTTATCTGGACAAAAATATTGTTTTTGGAAATACTTCTGAGGAACATGAAAGTGATGTTCAGCCTGTATTACGCCGTATTAGTGCAGCAGGCTTGAAGCTTAATTTGGATAAATGTAAGTTTAGACAAACAGCTTTATTTTCTGGGACATACAATTTCACCACAGGGATTGAGACCTGATCCTGACCATGTTGCCAATGCTAGAGACACCTTCCCGAAGTGACGTACAAACTTTACGTTCCTTTTTGGGCCTTACCTCTTGGTATGCAAAAAATATTCCTAATTATGCATCTATTGTTTAGCCCCTTCATGAACTGGTAAGAGGAACGTCAAGTTTCATTTGGACAGCAGCTGCACAATCTAGTTTTGAGAAGGTGAAAGGGTTGATTGTTAATAGTCTTGCACTTGCATTGTTTAATCCTGCTTTATCTATAATTGTGACAATGGATGCTTCTGATTATGGACTGCTGATTGTTTGTCCCATTTGCCTTTGCCATCACCTGAGAAGCCATTGGAAGGTGATGAAGAAGTAGTTGCTATTATTACTAATGCACTTAAGACAGTTACTCAAGAGCAATTTCTAGCTGCATGCTTGGCATGTCCAATCCAACAAAAGTTATGGGAATTTTTGATAGGCAGATGGGCTAGTAATAAGAAAAAGATTGAACCTGTTTTTTTGCCTTATTTTAGAATACATGATAATGAACGCTCTTTCCATGATGAGTATTTGTTACGGGGAGAACATTGTTGACTTATGCCAGAGGAATTGCAGTCTACATTTATACGTTTGGCACATGATACCCATCAAGGGATTGTTAGAACTAAACATAGATTGAGATAGACTCTTAAATGGAACCTGTTATAAAATCATGTGTTACTTGTCAATTACATAAGACAGCAATAACACATGCATCACCATTACAGCCAGTCCCACTTCCAGATGCTGCATGGGAAAAGGTCGCAGTTGATATCAAAGGAACTTTTGATGCTGCTTCAATTGATTGTCGTTATGTTATCACATTAATTGATTATTATAGGAAATGGCGGTAAGTACATCTCAAGTTACCTCAGCTACAGTTATTAGCTTCCTCTCCATTGTTTTTAGTAGACAAAGAAATCCAAAATAACTGATTTCAGATAATGGAGCTCAGTTCACCTCAGTGGAATTTGAAACTTTCTTAGAGGAGCGTAATATTACTCATTGGAGATCATGTATTACGCTCAAGCTAATAGGGAGATTGAAAGGTTTAACAGAGGCCTGGAAGAGTTTATAAACAGTTAAGTTAAAAGGGATAGCACAGAAAACTTTTGCTACTGTTTTTTGCAAATATATGGAGCTACACGGCATGCAACAACACAGAGATTGCCAGCAGAGTTATTGCATGGGAGATGCATACAAAATTGAACGTGGCTGGAGTGTTAAAACCTAGACCAGATATTCCTTTGGAATTTGAGATGAGAGAGAGTGCTAAAGAGAAACAAAGGAAATCATTTCAATGCAACTCCTTTGTTCAAGTTAGGAAATGTGGGATTTTATGAAAGGGAGAACGAGATTCACATCTCCTTGTAACATTATTGAAAGAAGAGGACTTTATACTTATAAAGGTTCTGATGGACGTGTGTGGAATGATTCTTATCTTGCTCCAGTAGACTGCAAAGATGAGGAAGATATCCACTTTGTGTTAGAGGATTTAAGAGAGCTAGGATTATACCCAGCTGAAGGGTGGCAGCTTATAAAAGGAAATTGGGAATAGTAATTGGGAGGCTTAGTCAGGCATACTACTAGTGCTACTAGCCTTGCAGTGCATACTGTTAAATAATGGATTTATATTTTTACTCTGCCTTTGTTTGGATACAACATCTGCTCAATAGGGTGAGTTGTGGAACAGAGAGGGAGGAAGGGAGGAGGATCCCTGAAAATTGGGCATTGCCCTTCCTTCCATGAAAGGCAGATCCTGGATCCAGACCACTGATTGCCAAAATTTAAAGCCATAAGTGTAGGAAAAGCTAAGTAAAAACAACAACTCTATTTGAATTTTTATTATATAAGAGAAAATTGCTAAAGAGGGTATTGTTACTTGATGTGCTCTCGTAAATCTGCACATGTTCTAATGAGACCTACACACTGGCTTATAAGGAATCTTTAGACATTGGCAACAGAGCATCTGTGGCTAAGGCGATTCTTACTCAATGAAATCCACACCATTGGAGAGGATAACACAACAATGGCACATTTATTGAGGTTTAAACAAATTCAAATGCACAAGCTAGTTTTGGGGGAATTAGCTGAGAAAATGGAGGCTTAAAAGACTTGAAGCATGCACACACACACACATACACACACACACACACACACACAGGGAAAAGAGGGGAGGGAATTCCTAAAAGCAATATACTTTTCCCTGGACTGAAGCCCTTTCCTGTAGACAGCAACTAGCATGTGTTGCAGCTCTTGGTTTCAGTGAAGAGGGAAGGAACAGGAGCCTTTCCTCTGGGAGGACGGTCTCAGCAATTTCAGCAGCAGTGTTGCACCTTACCCCTGGGGTGGTGGTGGTAAGACACCTAGTGATTTCAGCAGCATGGGGGGACCCTGAGAGGTTTTATACAATTTTGGAGAAAAGCAGTGACATCACTGCTCATAAGGACTGGAGAACATGCTACTTGCCATGGGAGAAAGACTGAGTTAGCCTTTCATTTCCGATAACAAAAGAGGGAACTTGGGGATGATGGTTGTACTTGCTGGAAACAAAAGTCTTGCCAGAAACAAAAGTCTTACTATTTCTATTCTTTTAATAAAAGGTGACCATAGATACCAATGACTGTCTTAAAGACAGGTGTCCAGGCTAGAGTTCAACAATAGGAACACAATAGCATGTGCAGGACCAGGTATCACTCTCCAGCATCAATATTCTGCTCAATTTTACTCCCATCTTTGCCTCTGGGGAATGCATTTTAGGAAGTCTATTAGAAACTGAATTGTCTGATCTAGCCTTACGTGATTGCTCTTAGCCGCATTTGTGTGTTTTTGTCCTATCTCTGCTGGGATTGGGAAGATGAAGACGTCTTGGCTTTTTGGTTGCTTCAAAATGGAGTGAGTATTGCTCACTCACAAGAGAGCTACTTTGTAACAGTATTATCTAAATTATGACTGACTGGGTTTTGAAGACACACTAACTCATGATGGTTTAAATAAGCCATGATGGGTTATTTAATGCAACATGGGCTATCTAATCTTCTTTTGGGAATTTTTAAATACATAACAGCTTTGCTCGTCATTATTGTTGTTGTTGTTGTTATTGTTGTTATTAATAATTACATTTATATACCGCCCGACAGCTGAAGCTTTCTGGGCGGTTTACAAAATTTTAAAAGACTGAACATTAAAAAGTCAATATACAAAATTTAAAACCATAAAACATAAAAACAGTTGTTATTTAAAACATTTTTAAACTTTTACGCCAGGCCAAAAATTCAGTTAAAAACCTCAATTTAGGCTGTTAAAATGCCTGGGAGAAAAGAAAAGTTTTGACCTGGAGCCTAAAGGATAACAGTGTTGGCACCAGGCGGGCCACATCGGGGAGATCATTCCATAATAATAACTCACTCTGATAACCAACAATCTGTAATAGGGGTTATTTAATCCATTGTGGGTTATTGTGTTGTGTGTTGGGCACCATGGGTTATTTTGGTTGCCTACAAAGTTGTGCAGCAAGAGCGGTTCAGACCTTTGCTGTTCTGTTCCTCCCAGGCATTTTCTGTGTAATGATAACAGCTTGCATGGGCTATTCCAGCTATGTCTATGGGAAGAAATGTGCAATATGGAACACTTAAAGGCTGTATGCCAGCAATGGCTATGGGGGGGGGATTGAGGGTCTTCAGGGTGTGTTCAATGCCTCCCTACGAGAGGCATCTGTGCATGTGATTTTGTCCCATTCCTGTAAATCACCAAGGGTTTATTTGTGCCACCTCCTTTTTGATGCACATGGGGTTTTCACTCCTTTGTGTGTATCACATAGGGTTTTGATGGTGCATAGGGTGCCTGCTTACTAGGGGAGGCTGTGCTTGTGTTCAGACAACACAATAGTCAATGGTGGGTTAATAGTCAACTCCATGGTTGTTTATCAAGGGGGTTCTTCCCACACAACATGATTATAATCAACCGTCATTTGGATGAAGGCCAGTGTCAAGTTAACTATTTGTCAAAGTGTGTTTGATTGACACATCCTCCACATCTCCCCCCTCAGTCCTGCTCCTATCAGCCATTGCAAATTCTGCTGGCTGGACTAGAGTGGCAGCCACTGCTTTGGTCACTCTTGCCAGGGGTCTCTGTAGTCACTGAAAATAACCAATTGTGTGCAACGAAGTAGTCAACGGTGCCCAACACACGACATGATAACCAATGGTTGTTCAAATAATCAACTCTGCACATTGTTGATTATTTGTGTTGTTTATTTCAGGTGAATAACCAATTGTGGTATGAAAAAGTCCTGACATATGACACAATAACCAGCCATTGACTATTTAACCCACCTTTGGTTATTGTGTTGTCTGACTCAAGACTAAGTGTCAGTTCTGTCCCGATCCTGCAAACTTCCAGTGCTTTAGAGCTACCATCTCCTTGCCAAGCTGATCCTCGAAGGGCTGAATTAAGTCCCTATATTTTACCCTGTTCCTCTCCCCTCTTACTGGGATATTGCTGAAGGTTAAAACAGGCTTCTGCAATGCTGTCAATCGGTGAAACAGCACCACTGTTTGGGTGCGGGGACTGCAGCAGGACAAGGGCTTGGGGTGGGTGACTCAAATTATGCACAGTAGAATAATAAGCCATGCACAGTAGTTTATTTGTCTGACTGTGTGGGAGATAATAGCTTAATTTCAAAATAAGCTACTGTGCATGGCTCATTAACCCATCATGGCTTAAAGTTATGTCCGAACCCAACCACTGTTGTTTTTAAATGAACAGAGAAGCAATGGTTTTAAATTTAATTGGGAGAGGTTATCTGTTGCAGAAGCTATAGGGGAGTGGAAAACAAGAGAATTCCCCTACGCCAGTGGGAATGTTGGATTTAATACATTATAATACATTATAATGTATTCTTATACTCTTGGTATATGACTCTCTATAGCTGAAGTAAGAAATATACTGACGCTGATGATATTTGGATTCTTAAGAGCTGATTTTGAACATATTTGGCAGAAATGAAAATTACATGCGCAAAGGGCCTGATCCAGATCAGAAATGCAGCAGGAGCAAGGGTTTAAATTACCAATCCAATCGGAGACCATGTGCTTACATAAAAAAGAAACACAGACATAGCTAACAGCTAATTTCAGCGTACCATGTACTAAAACATTTTGGAAGCATGTAATAAATACAGTATCACTGATGGTACAGTTGACTATACCTTTAGATCCTCTGATGATCATTTTGGGACATTTAGAACAATTGGTTCAGATAGAAGAAAACAAATATGACATTTATTAACTGCTGCTAAAATTTTGGTAGCTCAAAATGCCCTCATGCCCTCATTTACAGAATTGCTAGTGATGTTTTGGAAAATGCTTAATTAAAAAAAATCAAGTTACAGAGTAGAAACGATTGAGGAAATTAGAAATTAGAAAATGTAATAATAACTGGCCTCCTATTTCTTTTAAGAAATTCAGGAATAATTTTGTTACTGATAAAAACAGATTTTTTATTTTCTTATATGATTATTTACTAATATAAGACAGTATAGATATTACAGAGATGCCAATTATTGAATATCTCAATTATTTTTAAAAGAAAATAAAGTCCTAACATTTAATTTTGGAATAGCTTATCCCACCTCTTTCAGTGTACACTGCAGCAACATAATACACTTGTATGATGATGTTTCATTCCAGCAAACTTTGAGAACATTTATTGGAAAGGACACTGTTTTGACCTTTAATTGCAACTGTATGTCTTGGTACTTTTAAGCCAAAACTGCTTCAAAGGTTTGATACCAGAATTAGCTCCCTGTTTTGCTGAGTTCTTGCATCACCTGATTATTCTTCCTAGATGCATTAAAATCAGCATTTGCTGAGTGTGCAAAATCAAGGAAGACGACGGAGAGCCTATCTGCACACGCAGGGTAAAACACTTTGAAAATGTTTTGAAAACTGTATATGGAGTGTGTCCTGAACCCCAACAATTCTCAAAACTGTTATAAACCATTTTAAACTGTTTTAAAGAAGTAGTATAGATAGGCTCACAGTTAGATGTGGTTTTAAATGGCTACAGTATCATTGAAAAACATTAACAATAATTAACTAAGCTCAACAATTGGGGGTAGACAGCCCTTATCTGTCCCGACGGGCAGGAAACGTGGTCATCCAGATATTTTGGTTTACAACACTCATCAGTCCTAGCCAGCATAGCTTATGGTGAAGGATCATGGGAGTTGTAGGCCCCAAGCTGCCCGTTCCTGCTTTAAAAGGACTTACCAAGAGGAGGACTGAAATGGATTGACCAGCCAATGCATTTTCATATTTAAAGCACTAGCCTGCCCACATTCCCAAGCATTTTTTTAAATATTTGCTGATAGGATCAGGTAAAAGTGAGACGGGGTCTCTTTTGGAACCACAGAAAACCCTTGTTGATTGTTCTGCTTTTCCACCTAGGAAAGATGTTTCCTACACAAACCATCCTGGCCTTACAAAAATGCAAAGGCAGCCATGTTGACCATCAGAAAAATTCCAAAATCTATGTCTATTTTATTTATTTATTTACAACATTTGTATGCTGCTCCACATCTACAACAGATTCCGGAATGGTAAACATAAGAAGTACAATAGTAAAAAGATTAAAACACAATATTAAAATTATTAAAAATAGAATTCCAATAAAAATCATTGTTGGTCATTTAAGGAATGCTTTCTGGAACAGAACTGTACTCAGGAGGCACCAGGAGTAACACATAGGGTGATCAGATGTCCGGATTCCTCCGGACATGACCGCAAATTGGGGGGGCAATCGGCGTCTGGGGGGAATTTTCAATATTTCCCCCGTTGTCCAGAAGTTGTGCACAGATTGGCCTCGTGGGACAGGCTGATTTTTGTCACTTCCGGAATTGGCCCTCTCCCGCCTCTTCCGCACAGCCTCCGGCCTCCTCGGGGCTCGTCGCCATTGCTACAAACCCCGAGGAGGCCAGAGGCTGCGAGGAAGAGGCGGGAGAGGGCAGATTTCATCACTTCCGGAATCAGCCCTCTCCTACCTCTTCCACGCAGCCTCCGGCCTCCTCGAGGCTCGTCGCCATTGCAACAAACCCCGAGGAGACCAGAGGCCATGCGGTAGAGGCGGGACAGAGCCAATTCTGGAAGTGAAGAAATCGGCCCTCTCCCACGCACATGGCCTCCAGCCTCCTCTGCTGGCACAAGCCTGCTGGCGGCGGCGGCATGAGCCCGGTGGCAGCGGCGGAGGCAGCACGAGCGCAGCGGTGGCGGCAGAGGCAGCACGAGCCCACCAGCAGCGGCGGAGGCAGCACGAGCCCGCCGGTGGCAGTGGAGGCACCATGAACCCGGTGGCGGCAGCGGAGGCAGCACGAGCCCAGTGGCGGTGGCTGCAAAAAAACAATAGCCCTATCCCAGGGCCTTCTTTCTAAGTGTGCAGGGTCAGGCTGCAGTGGCATAGTAGAGATGGAGGGTCACTCTGCACATGCTCTGAGGTACTTTATTATAGAATATGTCTGTTTCTTGGTCAAAAGGGGGAGGGAGTTGTGCTAGAGGAAGAGAGACGGGGCTAGAGTCATGATCAAGAGTATTTTTGTGTATGTGTTAAAAGACTTTTGTTTTAATGTTGCAGGGAGTGATGTTTTGCTATGTGTCACATGCAGTTATAATAGCATTTTGCTAAGTACAAAACACATAAATAAGTCAGAGCTCAGAGTTATTTCATCATTTTGAATGCATAATACAAATTTAATGAAGTTCTTTCACACAGAGTGTGTGCAAGGTACTTTGTGGAGGCTCTGGAGAACGTAAAGTGTGAATAGAATAGCATTCCTTCATGAAATTGAGTCAGAGTAACTGGTCTCCTAGCAAGCAATCACTATTAATTCAATGGCAATCTAGGAACAAGCAGCCCAGAATAAGAGCCAGATATCTAGTGCTAAGCACAGGAAGTTGATAATCCATGGGAACTTCTAATTATCTAATTTTTAAGAGTGGGGAGTGAATAACGCTGTATTTCAGGGGTAGGAAATCTGGTGCCTTCCAGATGGTTGGGCCTGCAAATCCCATAAGTCTAAACCAGCATGTCCAATGGTAAGGAATTATTGGAGTTATAGTAGGGTGGCCATATGGAAAGGAGGACAGGGCTCCTGTATTTTAACAGTTGTATTGAAAGGGGAATTTCAGCAGGTGTCATTTGTATGCATGCAGCACCTGGTGAAACTCCATCTTCATCACAACAGTTAAAGCTGCAGGAGCCTTGCCCTCTTGACAGATACAAAAGAGGGCAGGGCTTCTGCAGCTTTAACTGTTTCACCAGGTGCTGCATGCATACAAATGACACCTGCTGAAATTCCCTTTTCTATAAAACTGTTAAAGATACAGGAGCCCTGTCCTTCTTTTCATATGGTCACCCTTCCTTTGATGGTTATTGGAAGTCCTGTTCCAAGTGCCCTCATATGCTGTGGTGTGGTGCAGGGCTACTTGGGAGTGGGCCTTTTCAGTAGTAGCCCCTTGTAGTGGAATACTGTCCACAGAGAGGTCTGGCTGGCACCTACTTTGCTTGAGTTGTTTGTGCCTACTTGCTTCCAAAGTGCAAAGGAAGAGGTGGGTCTCTAGCTGGTGCTGGAAGATAGTAATTCATTTTTTTAATAATGCAATTTGACCCATAGACCTTCCTTTCTAATTTGCTTTGAGATAATTGGCATGATGTATATTATGTAACAATTGCTGATAATTGTTCATCCCTCTTAAAAAAATGTTTTAAGTATGACTGTTTTCTGGATGTTGGTGTGGATATATTTTGATAGGCCTAGTTTTCTGTAAAAAAAAAATCTATATGATGTGATGCTAGTGACAGATGTGATTAATGGAATAGAGCCAAACTACATCAAGCAGGATACAACACTTTGAAAACATTTTGAAAACTGTATATGGAGTGTGTCCTGGGCCCCAACAGTTGTCACTATTGTTATAAACTGTTTTAAACCATTTAAAACTGTTTTAAACAGTAGTGTAGATAGGCTCATAATTGTAACTTTTTCCTGCTGCACAGTTCTTTAATTTCAATAGCCTCTGGTGTATATTTTTCTCTCTTTTCCTATTCCTTTTCTGCAACATTTTTGAGGTAGCTGCGTTTTTCTTGTTTATGTTTGTAATGTTAGGTTGATTACAAAGAATTGTCTTGTCCCAGAATTGTTCTGTCTCAGCAACATAATATGTGAGTGCATAGTGTGGCTTGTCTTGGCTTGTCTGGATCTCCTAGGCTCTGAAAGCATCTTTCTGGAGAGCACCTGCTGGTTGCATGATCCATGAGGCCAGGTTCTCATGAGTGCATAGTTTTTCTTGACAGGAGGGGCTTGCAGTTGCTAGCGTAAGGTGAACACATATGAAGAGGCTGCAATCCTATATTCATTTATCTGGGAGTAAGCTTTATTGAAAGCAATGGGACTTGTTTCTGAGGTTTCTTTGGGCAGGTTTCTTTGGGTCCCTGACTGGGATTTCTGTTCTCTGCACACTGGAGCAGTGTAAATTCAGGAGATATTTGTCTAGCATTGTGATAATGGGCATCTGTTCTGGCCTTTCTTTGTATTGTTACTGACCATGGTCTTGTTTATATGGCTAATAAACCAAAGATATGACACATTGTTAGATTAGTTTCTCATTGATAAACCAGAAGTTGAAACAAGCTAAGAGGTGCTAGTGAGAAGTGACAACAACAACCCTTTAGTCAATTTTGTTCCATGGCTAATGCTTAAAGGGTAATAGTATTTTATACTCTTTCTTAATGCTAGGTTGCTAGTTTGTTGTACTAGATTTTTCTGTACTTATCAACTGCTTCATTTGTTCAGTGGTAGCAGGATGCTGAATTTGTGAGTATGGATATGAGAAAGGTGATGAGGAAAGAGTGTTAAAGGTTAGGAAAGGTGATACTATGGTCATCCAGTGAAGGATTTGCAATCAGAAAAGATATGTGAGGGAAAGGGACACTGTATCACACAAAGTATAGCAAAAGCTTTAAAGAACAGCAAAAGCTACAAAAGTAGAAGTGGAGTTACTTTCAAAATCACTGAATGTCTCCGTGATTTTAACATTAAGATGTTATATAGAACAGGTTTGTCTTAATTGTATGCTGTGAAATCAGACATGTGACCAAGGCCACCTTTGGGTGGGCATGTCCTTTTGGGGGATGGCCACGTTGGTGGGCCATCCCTTGGAGGCCAGCCATGTTGGTGGGCATGCCCCCTTGGGTGGCCATGTTGTCCTCCTTTTTGGTTTCCAAAATATGGTCACCCAATATCTGTATTAGGCTGACCAAGAGATCACAGAAAACTCTGCAAGCTTTCTAGATCCCCAGATCTTTTCTTCAGGCAAGATGTTAAAAGGATGGAGAGGGGAGGGGGGAAAGGTAGCCATCTTTCCCTCCTCCCCTCCTCCCCTGCCTTTTTAACATCTTGCCCAAAGAAAAGATCTGGGTATTTCTAAAGCTTGCATAACTCTTTTGGGTGATATTTTGGTTGGTCCACATATTTCAGCACCCTGCCTTGCTAAGGCCTTGCCACTCTCCATACTGGAAGTAGATTCCCTGCCTTCTCCAATGTACACAGTAGATGGCTTTGCCTCTATAATTCCCTGTTTGCAGTCATGTTAATCTTTGGCTCTTCTATCTCATCAGTTTAAGTTGTGATAAAAGTAATACTTGGGAATTAAATCACAATGAAATTATTAAGACGGTTAGCTGTCTTATTAGAAGTGAGAACTTTAGTTACTGGGTGGTTTAAAAATGCAACAAATAAATAAAAGCGGCAATTCTTAGAGAAGTCCAGTGTTGTATATTTTTAAAAAATATCTTTGGGTGAAACACAATATATCTGAGACAGGGAAGCCATTTCATATTGGATATTTTCCAGTGGTACAGAGATAAAGGATCACATCTCCTGACCTTTTAAGCTTCCCTCTTAGCTTTTTGTCAAAAACCTGGAGGTGTTCCAGAAGTTCCATTAGTGCAAATCCTCTGCACTCAAATGAGGTTAAGTGTAAAAACAGAGGAATGCACAACTTAACAACCTAAGGCAATTTTATTGCACATCTGACTCAAGTGTTTAGACAGGATTTTGTGTTATTCAGGGATACAATATTTAAAATATTGTTTTGGGTCCTAGCAAGAATTAATTCTAGCACAAGAGAAAACTAAGTCTGCCACAAAAATCAGTTGCAAGTTCACCTATATTACATCTCAATTTTACCATAATAGATCTTGTATTAACAAGCAGTTTGCAGGCATGTCCTGTGCTATTTCTTTATAACCTTGATTCCAAAAGTCAGCATTTGACTGAACAAGTGAGCTACAGCTTTCCATTTGTTTACTGGGCCGGTCCTCTCTTGAAAACCAAAAACTCTCTATCCTAAGATGGCACTTATGAGAGAGAGCTTCTTTCTTTTCCTCATCCTTTTCTATTTTTGTACCAATTTCTGTGAGGGCTCCAAAAGAACATGTGACTTGGCAGGGCCCATTTTCCACATCAAAGCCTTATTTCCAGACATTTCCATGCCGTATTGGCCTCAAGGAACAGCCTAAGGGCTTGGCAGTGTCCATGTTCTCCCATCACTATCTTTATACTGCATGTGCTGTAGAGCTGCAGCTTGTGCTCTAATCTAGGATGTCCTAGTTCATGGGAGCTTGCAAAAAACAAACAAACATACACAACTCCCAATATCAAAGGATGATATCCTTGTTCACACCACACACCTTGAGTATAAAATAAAATGGCCAGTGGCTAATAATGCTTGTTAATGGACTTCTTAAAATAGAATCACAGCCTTTTGTATCTTCAAGGATTTGCAGATTCATTTTTTAAATCTTAATCATTTCATGTTTAAAACATGTACCCTGCCTTTAAAATATTTTTCTTCCAAGGCAACCAACACCAAGTACAGTATTAAAGCAAAAAGCAATATAAAGACAAAAAAAGCAACTAATAAAAGCAGCATTGGATCAATCACTGAAGGATTAAAAACAAAGGATCTTTTGCCACTTTACAGATTAACACCAGGTCTTTGCCTGGCGCTAGAAATATACTAATGTAGTCACCAGGTGGGTCTCCCCAGAGAGAGCATTCCACAAACTGGGTTCCTCATAAATGGGCCTGCTCCCCATTTCCTATCCACCATATGTCAGTTTATGGAGGTAGAGAAGAGCCCCTGAAGATGACCACACTGAATGGGCAGGGTGATATGGTACCATAATCCAAAGCCAGGATGGAATTCATAGGTCAGCACCAGCACTTTGAATTGTGCCCAGAAATGGACTGGGAGCCATTGAGAGCTCAACCCAGAAGGATAATACAGACAATAATATTTTAAGCCACTGAGAGGTTCAGGAGAAGAGTAAGCAGAGTCACACCACTCCTATCCTGCTACCAGCAAAGTTCATCCATCAGAACAACTTCAATGCTAAAATTAGGCCTAAAGTCCAACTGAAATGGATCCTGATAATCCTTTTCACCCAAGATATTCTGGAGTTCTGCAGCAACCACCTGCCCAAGCACCATTGTTAGTAACTGGCTGATAGCTACTGATGTCTTCTGGGTCCAAGGAGGGGTTTTTCAGGAGTGGTCTCACAACTATCTCCTTCAGAGCATCTGTGACCACTTCCACTTTCAAAGAGGGAATTCCACTTCTGCCTCAAACAGTCAGACTCTCTCTACTCTGTTATTAGCCCAAAGGGGTACAGGTTATGCATTCAGGTGGTAGACAAAATACTTCAAGTACAGTTCCGATCAATAGAAGGAACAACCCTAGTTTACATTGGTAATATACTCTACTACAAAGTATTAAGACAGACTTATATTTTCTAATAGTTAATCCATTTCCCACCCCCCACACTTTCAGCCATTGCTACTGTGTCATGAGACATCCTGAAGATGATAGCACTTCAATGTTCTCTCAATCCATTCCTTCAATAATATTTATAACTATCTTAGAAATATTTATACTCCAAGAATGATGTGCTGCTTCCTACTTAAAAATGGAAATTGAAGAAAGATGTATCATCATCTCCATGTTTTATCCTTTGACTTTCTCTCTCTCTCTCTCTCTCTCTCTCTCTCTCTCTCTCTCTCTCCCCCAGTCCCAAATACATATACACATCAATTCAGACTTAACATTTTGTTTGCTGCTTTTCCCCTTATATCCTATTTTTTTAAAAAATTCCTTTTATCGTTTATGGTGGTCCCTCACCTCTAATCAGCTATCTGTTTAATCCTTATTTTATTTCTGCCTCTTCAATTACCCCCCAATATTGTTCACATTTACACAGACACCATCATTCTGATCTATAACTATTTGACATGCATAGTTCTGACAATAGAAGGGGATGAAGCAATATTCCAGAAGAAAATTATATATTATATCAATTGATTCTGTCGCTTTGTGAAATGTCTGTCACTTAAACAATTATAACAGGGTTGCTTTTGACAGATTGTCAATTTTGTTTAATATAAAATGATGCTCTAAGGAACTGACTATATTTGTTGTACAGCTATTTCTGACAGCAAAGCTATTAAATATGCCAATCAAAATCTTACAAGAATATCAGTGAAAGTCTGCCCATGTTTTATTGTACATTTGTTTACAGAAAACAGAAAAGTTTTGAAAACTAAAACTAAAATTGGCACCCAAACATATGACTATTCCACTTTTCAATTTAGTATTATTTACACTTTCACCCTATAGACTGAAGAGTTAAGAGGTTTTCTCCCATAGATTAGAAAGGAGAAATACATTTTAATATTGTTTTCTTTATTAAAAAAACCTGTAGGAGACACGTGTTTAAATGCATTTTCAGTAGGGGTGTGCACGGACCCCCCGGATCAGATCGGGACCCGGATCGGGACCTCCAATTTTGTCACGGACCGGTTCGGACAAAATCGGAGGCCCCCCGGACCGGATCGAGTCCGATCCCGACCCAAAAATCGTAAATTTTTGGATCGGCCGCCATTTTTTTCCCCATAGACTTGCATTGCAATGCAAGTCTATGAGGAAAAAATGGCGGCGGTTGGGTGAGGGGGGGCCTAACTCCCTCCCCCCCGGGGCCGTCCGCTGTGGACGGCCCCGGCAGGTAAGCCCCCTCCCCCGCGCTCCCTACCCCCCCTGGGGCCGTCCGCTTCCATCCGCTGGCGCCCACGGGCGCCAGCGGATAGAAGCGGACGGCTCTGGGGGGGGTAAGCCCCCTTCCCCGCCACTGCTTACCTTCTCGGCCCGTCCGCTCCCGTCCGGCGCCGGCGGCTACTACCAACGGGCTCCGCGGCCTACTCTCGAGTAGCGCGCCGGGTGATGACATCACCCGGCGCGCCACCCTGGAGTAGGCCGTGGAGCCTGCTGGTAGTAGTCGCCGGCGCCGGACGGGAGCGGCCGGGCCGGGAAGGTAAGGGCCCCCTCCCCCCCTCCGCGCGCCCCCTCCTCCCCTCCACGCACCCCCTGCTTACCTTCTCGGCCCGTCCGCTCCCGTCCGGGGCCGGCGGCTACTACCAGCGGGCTCCGCGGCCTGCTCTAGAGTAGCGCGCCGGGTGATGACATCACCCGGCGCGCCACCTGGAGTAGGCCGCGGAGCCCGCTGGTAGTAGCCGCCGGCCCCGGACGGGAGCGAACGGGCCGGGAAGGTAAGGGCCCCCCTCCCCCCCTCCGCGCACCCCCTCCTCCCCTCCACGCACCCCCTGCTTACCTTCTCAGCCCGTCCGCTCCCGTCCGGGGCCGGCGGCTACTACCAGCAGGCTCCGCGGCCTGCTCTAGAGTAGCGCGCCGGGTGATGACATCACCCGGCGCGCCACCCTGGAACAGGCCGCGGAGCCCGCTGGTAGTAGCTGCCGCCGCCGGACGGGAGCGGATGGGCCAGAAAGGTAAGCGCCCCCCTCCTTCCCCCCCCCGCTGTCCACTTTCATCGGCGGGCACCCGCTGGCGCCCACCAATGGAAGCGGCGGTGGGTGCCAGTGGGCGCCCACCGATCCGCCGATCCGCCGAACCGGTTCGGAGCCTTTTCGGACCAGTTCGGATTGGATCGGCCGATCCAGCTGTCAGATCGGAAATCGGATAATTTATCCGATTTCCCACTGGACCGGACTCGGATCGTGGATCGGGTCCGATCCAGTGCACATCCCTAATTTTCAGTATGGGGATCTTGTGTCCTTTCACCACTGTGGATTGTTGCACCCCATTTGTGAGACATTATGATTTCATTTTGACTTCATAGCTACAATAACTCTTAAAATAAAGGCTGCAAAGAGGCAGAGGAAACTAAATCAAGTGCCATGAGCATGAGAAACCATGCACACATGCATGCACATTATGTAAATAAATAAAAACTTGCCACCTAAGAATTATTAATCCACAAAACAATACAGTTCAAAAACAGGTACCTAGGATAGCATATAACATACATTTCAACCGGGGTTCTCATCATTATTGACCACATCACAGCACATGATACTGGTTGCTGGAGCAGGTTATAATGAGCCTGTGCAGATGACATGCTAAGCCATGGTTAGGCCACTAACGCTTTTGCAGCAAAAGGTTAGTGTGAACATGTTTAAAGCATGGTTATGTAGCCATCATGGTTAGGAATGGTTCAGATGACATGCTAAGTAGGGATGTGTATCGTATCGGGTCTGATGTCCGATAATGAACCGATAAGGACGTTATCAGACATCCGATGACCGATAACGATTATTCCCTAAGGAGAACCTATTTGATCGGATCTGATATCAATATGTCTGATAACTATCGGACATATCGGATTTTCAGACAGCCATTTCAGGTGTTTTCCCCATAGGCTTGCATTGGGGAAAAGAAAGCTTTCCCCCAATGCAAGTCTGTGGGGAAAAACACTGGGCTGGCACTCCCTCCCTCCCTCCCCCCACTCACCCTCCTTACCTGTCATCACTCATCGCGTCTCTGTACTGAGGAACAGGCTGGAAAGCCTATTTAGCAGTACTACGGACCAGCGGTGGCGGCGGGGAAGGCGCAGGTAAGGAGCGTGAGTGGAGAGGGAAAGGAGGGAGGGGTCCCCAGGGGTCCCCCTTACCTGCGGTCTTCCCTGCTGCTGCCGCTGGTCCGTAATACTGCTAAACAGGCTTTCCGGCCTGTTCTTCAGTACAGAGACGCACCGAGTGATGACATCATCAATTGGTGCATCTCTGAAGTGAGGGCCGGAAAGCCTGTTTAGCAGTACTACGGACTGCCACCGCCAACGACGATGGCGGCAGGTAAGGAGTGTGAGTGGGGGGAGAGCGCACGAGTAGGGGTGGGAGGAAGTGACGACCCAGTGTTTTTCCCCATAGATTTGCATTGGGGAAAGCTTTCTTTCCCCCAATGCAAGTCTATAAGGAAAACACCTGAAATGGCGGTCCGTAATCGGATAGGAACTTCCGATATTGATCGGATATCAGATCCGATCAAATCCAGGTACTCCCCAATATGATCGGATACGATATTTTTAATATCGGAAATTCTGATCCAATTCCGAAATTTCTGGCTGTGCACTTTCCCAATGCTATGCCATAATGTTTTGCTCAAAATGTTTAACCACCGTGGCTTAGAGCGTTGCCTGAACAGGGTAAATGTATATTTTTTGTTAAAATATGGGCTGTATTGTATTTTCCCCTTGTTTAATATATTTATGAATTTTGCATTTATTAACTGACCTGATCCTTAAATCATGAATTGAAAGTTTATTTATAGATTTATTGAAGTACATTTATTGTTAGATTTTTATATTGTTGTCTTTTGGTATCGTATTAAATATTATTATAGTCTATATGATGTTAGCTGCTTTCGCCTTCCTTTTGGAGGGAAAGGTAGAATACAAATAACCATGTTGATGATGATGATTATGATGATTTTAAGTAATAATTGAGGCTGCAATCCTAATCCCTTTACATGGAAGTAAATTCCATTGAAATCAATGGGATTTATTTACAAATAAATATTTTTACACTCTACACTACTGCTTTAAAATGGTTTATAACCATTTTAAACTGGTTAATAACCGTTATAAACCGTTTTAAAGCAGTAGCGTAGATATGCTCTATGTGTAGTAGCACACTGATGAGGACAACTCTAGCTTTCCAGGATTTACAATAGAAATAATAGTACAAAAATATAGGCTGTCCAAGAAAGCTGTAATTTAACCTCCACATATTCTCCACACAAAGAGCCAGACAGGATGATACTGTTCTCCCAGTTCGGTCAAACATATTTTCAGGAGTGAATCTGTGTCATCTCCACCCAGCATGCTTGCTCTGCTTTCACTAGTCCTGCACATCCATGCAAAGATGGAACATACAAATGGCACTCATGTATGTAAAATCCTAGCATATGTATGCAGATAGGCAATATTTATATATTCAATTCCCATACAGACATGCAGGGTTGATGGAAACATGTGGGGTTCCAGGTAGGCAGGAAGAGATGGCATGCATGCAAGTACACACAATAATCTCCATGCAATGGGAAAGCAGTATCATCAAATCAGCCTATGATTTTAATCATACTGACTACTATAAAAAAGCTGCCTTACCACTGATCCATCTAGTTCAGCTTTGTTTACACCACTAGCAGTCAGGTTTTCAGCCAGAAGTCTTTCCCAGCCCTACCTGGAGATGCCAGGGAATGAACATGTAGAACAAAAGGTGGTGGACTTCTCCACAGAGGTTTTTAAGCAGAGGCTGGACTAGATAGACAAATAGTCTGAGCTGGTATAAGGCAGCTTCTCGTGTTCCTTTGGTTGTAGACCTCTGTTCCTGGAATACTCTCCCCAGTGCAGTTTGCCTGGTGTCTCTTTGGCACCAGCCAAAGTTCTTATTTTTAAAGGCATTTAAACCCCCCACTAATTTGAATGGGTTTACTCTGCTTAATGTCTACGTGGTTTCTGTAAGTTTATTGGTTGTTATTGTTTGAACTATTTGTTATTCTTTTGTTAGATGTCCTGAGAGTATAAGTAATGAATATAACTATTTTTAAAACATAAAACCTAATTAATGGATAAGTTCACCCCAGTATAGGGGTGAGATCATGACAGTTCTAGATGGCAGGCTGAGCTGCTTCCTAGCCCAGTTGCTTCAGATCTTTAAACTGGAGGTAGGGTTAAGAATACAACCTTAGACCTCACACTTCCAAATTGTGCCCCCTTCAGTTCAGTTATTGCATTGTGACTGAGTAATGACACCAGGATTTCACATTTAATTGTTCTGAAGAGAATACTAAAGCAGACCTTGGCTTTAATCTTGGAACAAACAGGTCTTGGAAAAAAGGATTAGAGTTAATCTGTAGTAAAATAAAGCTGAAAGTCAGATTGCAGCCCACACTTGGACAAACAATTCACTGAAAACAAGGGTACACATGATATATTACTATATTAGCTTTCATAGGCTACCATTAGTCTTTCATATTGATGCTGGCTATTTACACTGTAAACATGTCAGATTAGAAACTCCGGTTTTAGTTTTGTAAAGTGTCTTGCATATGTTTCACACTAGATTAACACCATAAATAAAAATATTGGACCAAACACAAAACCTACTGTTTTGAAGCATGTGATCAGTTCTAATCCAGGAAGATTAGCATCAAACTGAGCTACTAAAATGGGTACCTTTACATACCAATTGATTATTCATCTGAAAGCATATTAGTAAATAATGTTAGAATATATCAGTAAAATACAAAAAGCCTAGCCAACTGCCACAGACATTACTAACACAAGGATTGTATGCTGTGTTACAATGAGGGCTGCCAATTGACCTGCCTGCTCCTCTGCCTTTAACAACAGCTTACTAAGAGAAATCAACAGGTGAAATTCGTCATGGCATGGAGATGGATTCATCAATTAATGCCTACAAATCAAGCTGCTGAGGCTGGTGGCTCCAATTTCGATGGGGCTGTGAATCCATTCTGGGTTTCAGTCAGAACCAGCCAGAACTCTAAAAGAGCTATCCAAGGTGCTGAACCTAAAGGTACACTGCACAACATATTCCATGTCATTTCCATGTGTTTTTATGATCTGAGACTCCTCTCCCTCTCTCCTCTTCCCTTTGCATACACATTGCTACATTGAATTGGTTGCTACATCTCACAAGTAATTGTGGCTCTCTTCATATGAGCAAAGAGCAGGGTGGAGGTCACTTGAAATGGAATCTGCAGACATTCAGTATATGCAGCTCACAATTTGTGTGCAATGTCTCACCATGTGGATCCGCTTCTCAGAAATATTCCTCTTGGCACTTGTGCCTAGTAAAGTGGTATCCAATCCATGTAATGAACTGCTGCACACAAACAGCTTGCTATGTAGAATTAGCTACCATGTTAATTAAGTTTCAAGTGGCCTCCATGCTGCTTGTTCATTTGAATGGGACTTAATGCTGTCCTTTATTAACTGAGGCTGGCAGACAGTAACGGTCCCCAGATCAGCATCTATTGGACAGCTGGGACTAAAGCCAGAGTCCACCATGTCAAAGTGCAAATGCAATTCACTGGATCCCAAGGGATCCCAAAGTGTCAACATTCAAATATGGAAGCTCCATGGGAACATTTCTTTTTCCAAGTTTTCCTTTGCCTCTTTAAAAAAAATCACCACCCCTTTCATTTCATGTTTAGCTAACTTTCCACATCATTTCCTCATTCCAGGGTGACTTACCCTCATTCTGTTGGCCATGTCATCACAGGATCTGGTTTCACACTTCCCTGCAAAGTGAATGAGAAAATGAGCTGAGCCTGATTTTGATGCTGTTAGTGAATTACAAATAAGATCTAAGGTGGGAGTTATCACTACATTTCACCTCCCATCTCCCAAAAATACCTAATGCATCTAATCTTGAGCTTGAGAACAATTTAAAGAGTAAAAGCACTGAAAGTGAGTAAGCCTCTGTCTAACATTTGGCTATCAGTGGAACTTTGTGGCAAGAAAGAGCTTACATTCCCATAGAGCATCTCACATATTGAATGTTGACACTGTAATGGTTTAAAGCCTTGCTGAGCTGAATACATATTGCTGAGCATGTAAGTTCACTACAGGACACAATAGACACTTTCAATACATAAAAAATTAGACATAATGATGAAATATGAGGAGTTACAAAAAATCAAAGGGAAAAAGGGCTATTAAAAGGCAGCCATGTTTCTATCCACATGATAATTGCTGCATGTCTACCAACAATGAACAATCAAAATATGTACAGTATGCAAAATTTTGTGAGCATAATGGGAGGGGGTGAGTGGAGTATATGACCTTTAGCCCTTTTCCAGGCCCATTATTCTATAATTTCACATGCTTACATAACAAACATCATGACCATTTGCTTTTTTGGGAAAACTGAAAAGGAACCAGTTTCTGGCTAGTACTGAATGTGCGAGCATGCAACGCAGGTGAGCATCCAGGATGAACACAGAAAGGGAAAAGTTTATTGTCACCATTACAAGACAATTTGTCATTAATAACTTCTGCAGACATTATAACAACCCCCTGAAGAAGGCCTTAAAAAATAAGAAGCCGAAACACATCGGGCTTTTGTACAGTAAGCTTTTCTAAAGCATCCTGAGACTTCTCTCCCTCTTTGTGTTAGCATTGAATGTACAAAATGTAGAGCTAACAAGCAAGCAATGATGATCCTATAGGATAATAAAACTACTCTTCAAATACACAAAAGGTTGTTTTATAGAAGAGGGCAGGACTAGGAGCCAAACTACATATGACACTAACCATGTAGTGGGTAACTAAGGCCTCTCTCTCTCTCTCTCTCTCCCCCCTCTTTATTATTCTAGTGTAAGTGTGCATAGTTTTGGATTGGGACTACTACACTGCAGCAGGAGATTAAACCTTCCTCACACACCCACACACCATTTGCTTTTTGAATACCCCCCCTCCCACAAGGGCAGGGGTTAACAAAAGAACAATAGTTTCTGTTTATATCAATGGAGAGGGATTCCCCCCTTTTTAACTCTATCATAGGTGGTGGGTGGAGAAGCAAACAGTGAAAAGGAGAAGGTTTAATCCTCCCCTTCTCCCCTTCTTGAGTGCAGTAGCCCTGATCCAATCCAAGGCCTTGCGAGCTTATACTATGACAAAACATTATTATTCAAGTTATTAAGATAAACTTCAGGTACATATATACAATTACTGTAATATATCATTTGGGTCTAAAACTAGTGGGCTTCAGTTACAGGAGAGTAGATTTTGTCTGAATTTTAGGAGAAAGCTGTTAACAGTAAGAGCAGTTTGACAATTGAATCAATTACTTAGAGCAGAGATTGGGAACATGTGCCCCTCCAGATGTTGGATTGCAACTCACATTATCTCTCACCATTGGCAATGCTTGCTAACACTGATGGGAGTTGTAATCCACCAATATCTACAGAGATACACGTTCTCCACCCATGAGCTAGACTATGAGCCTGTCTACACTACTGCTTTAAAATGGTTTAAAACAGTTTATAACAGTAGTGACAACTGTGGGGGCCCAGGACACACTCCATATGCAGTTTTCAAAATGTTTTCAAAGTGTTGTATCCTGCTTGGTGCAGATAGGTCCTATGCCTCTGTAATCCAGTTGCTGGGGAACATGAGCGGAAGGTTCCTGTCGCACTCGTTGTAGACTTGAGCATCTGGTCGGCCATTGTGTAAACAGAATTCTGGACTAGAGAGACTTTTGATCTGAGCCAGCAGGTCTCTTATGTTCTCAGGGCCGTGCAGAGCTGGTAATATGCCCAGGCCAGATGGGAAGTGTGTGCCCCCCCCCCCCCACAATTTCAAACTGCTCATTCAGTATTTTTTTAATCAGTGGCACTGATTCAGTGCTAAATACATATATGAACTAGAACAATTGATAAAAAAGGTAATGGGAAGCACTTTTATTCAAGATGTAAGACACCACTTTTTCACATCCAGAATTTCATGACGAATGGCTTCTGTGCTGTTTCACAAGGCGGACTCCTCACTTCTTGATGGGCCACATACGTTATGGAAGCAGTAGCATAAGCTAGGGGGACCTCCTTGTCGGCATGCCCCCACAAAATCATGGATCCCTGGCCAACTGGCTCCACTGGCCCCCCCTCTGCACGGCCCTGTATGTTCTTATGGTGGACTCTGCATTTCCTGCATTGAGCAGAGAGTTTATTATTTATTTATTTATTTATTTATTTTATTTCTAACCCACCTCTCCATCCAGATCGAGGCAGGGAACAACAATAAATTGCAGTAGATAACCTCATTATACCCTTCCAGTTCTCCTCTCCCCATTATTCAGAATTCTGAAGAGTATTGTCCTTTCATGAATCGGTTTTCAAAGTACTTTCATTAAGAGTCATTTCCTCACCAGAATGTGGCTTCCACAGAAGCTAGTGTTTGGGGAACTGGAACTGGAATCCAAATAGTTTAGCTCTGTCAGTAACAAATATAGGCTTTAGAACAGAGGTGATAATTTTATAAGACAAGGTACGTTGAAACCTAACCCTTATCAGATTATCCCTTTCTGCACCTTCTCCAGCTCTACAATACACTGTACAGTATTCCAAATGTGTATAAGATTTGTATAAAGGCAGTGTGATATTGGCAGCTTTATTTTCAGTTGTTGTTTTTGCTATTATTATTATTAATTACATTTCTATACCGCCCATAGCTGAAGCTCTCTTTCCTAATTATTCCTAAAATGGAATTAGCCTTCATTACATTGGATCAAAGTTTTCATTGAGTATCCACCATGACCCCAATATCTCTTTTCTGGTTAGTAACCACCATCACTTCAGACTCCATCAGTATATATGTGAAGTTAGGGGAGGATGCCCCAACTTTACACTCAGGTACAATGAACTGCATTTGCATTTTAATGTCCATTCACTCAGTTTGTTTTTACCAGCCTGAATAATTTGCCCTAACCACTTGGTAAAATGACATTACATATCTTCTTTCAAATTTTGCTGCTTATCTGTCTTTGAATTCTTTAATCCTGTTGAGAACTCAGAACTATGATGAGTAAGGTTCCATGGCAAGTGGCCCTAATGAGAAAAGGAGTCCAAGATGGGTGGGAGTTTTTTAAAAAGGAAATTTTAAAGGCACAATTACAAATAATTCCAACAAGGAAAAAAGATAGAATGCAACAGAAGAAACCAACGTGGTTATTATTATTATTATTATTATTATTATTATTATTAAATATCCCACCTTTTCCCCAATACTGGGACTCAAGGCGGCTTACAAATTAAAACATGTACAGTTAAAACAGATAGAAATAAACAAAAATTAAAAATATAATTAAAAATAGTACAATTTTAAAATATTTAAAACATTTAAAAACATTTTAAATACAAATAATAAAAACAATCTAGATATACACAACACATCCACAGAGGTCCAACCTACTCCTCAAAGGCCTGCTGAAACAAAAAAAAATTAAGCCTGCCTCCAAAAATACATCAAGGAGGGAACCAATCTAGCTTCCCTGGGAAGGGAGTTCCAGAGCTCTGGGGCAGCCACCAAGAAGGCCATCTCCTGTGTTCCCACCAGGTGTGCCTGTGATGGTGGTGGGACAGAGAGGAGGGCCTCCCCTGAAGACCTCAGGGGACAGGCAGGCTTGTAAGGGAGAATACAGCCTTTCAGATAACCTGGACCCTAGCTGTATAGGGCTTTATAGGTCATAACCAGCATTTTGAATTGTGCCCGGAAACAGACCGGAAGCCAGTGGAGCTGTTTTAACAGGGGAGTTGTATGCTCCCTGTAGCCAGTCCCAGTCAACAATCTGGCCACAGCTCTTTGAACCAACTGAAGTTTCTCAACACTCTTCAAAGGCAGCCCACGTAGAGCGCATTACAGTAATCTAAACAGGATGTAACTAAGGCATGTGTCACCTTGGCCATGTCTGGCATCTCAAGGAATGGGTGCAGCTGGCGCACAAGCTTTAACTGTGCAAATGCACTCCTGGCCACCACTGAAAACTGGGCATCCAGGCTTAGGGCTGAATCCAGGAGTACACCCAAGCTGCAAACCTGTGTCTTCAGGGGGAGTATAACCCCTTCCATTACAAGCTGAGTCCCTATGCCCTGATTTGCCTTTTGACTGACAAGGAGCACCTCTGACTTGTCTGGATTAAGCTTCAATTTGTTTGCCCTCATCCAGTCTATTACTGCCAACAGACACCAGTTTAGGAAAGAAACAGCTTCCTTGGAATCGGGTGGAAATGAGAGGTAGAGTTGGGTGTCATCAGGGTACTCCGTACAACCTCTCCCAATGATTTCATGGATATGTTAAATAACACGGGGGACAAAACAGAACCCTGAGGGCCTCCACAGGACAACAGCCAAAGAGTCGGACAGAAGTCCTCCTGCACCACCTTCTGGGTCCATTCCTCCAGGAAGGAATGGAGCCACTGTAAAACAGTATCTCCAAGTTCCATCCCAGCGAGGCGGCCCAGAAGGATACCATGGTCAATGGTATCGAACGCCACTGAGAGGTCCAGCAGAACCAACAGGGACACACTCCCCCGTCCAGTTCCCAGCATAGGTCATCCACCAAGGCAACCAAAGCTGTTTCTGTCCCATAACCAGGTCTGAAGCCAGATTGAAATGGATCTAGATAATCCATCTCATCCAGGAATCCCTGGAGTTGGGAGGCCAGCACACGCTCTAATACCTTGCCCAGAAATGGAATGTTGGAGACTGGCCAGTAATTGTCTAATACACTGGGGTTCAAGGAGGCTTTTTTCAGCATAGGTCGTACTACCGTCTCCTTCAGGCAGGGTAGAACCCTACCTTGGTGGAGGGAGGCATTAACCACTCCACTCACCCACTCGGCCAGTCCCCCTCTGGCTGCTTTTATGAGCCAGGAAGGGCAAGGATCTAGCATACATGTGGTGGCTCTTACCTCTCCAAGGATCTTGTCCACATCATCAGGCTGTACAAATTGAAAAGTATCCAATAACACTGGACAAGCAGGTGCCAAAGTTATATCCACTGGGTCTGTATCAACTATAGCATCCAAGTTTGCAAAGTGCTGGGCAAATTGGTCACAGTGGTTTGGTTCCACAAAAAGCTTATAGTTGACCTGAAAACAAAAAAGGACACATATAGGAAGTGGAAGGAAGGCCAGGCTACTAAAGAAGAGTACAGACAGGTAGCACAGAAGTGCAAGAATGGCATCAGGAAGGCTAAAGCTGAGTATGAGCTGAGACTAGCGAGGAATGCTAAAAACAACAACAAAGAAAGCTTTCTTCAGGTATGTGCATAGTAAAAGTCAGAGGAAATAAATGGTGGTTCAACTGCTTAATATGAATGGCAAATTGATAACAGATGACAAAGAAAAGGCGAAAGTGCTCAGTTCCTACTTTGGCTCAGTCTTCTCCCAAAAGTATGTCTATGACCCTTTGGCAAAAGTGAAGTACAAGCTGAAGGGGAAGGATTGCAGTTTGAGATTGATAAACAAATGGTCAAAGAACACCTAATTTCTTTGAACGAGTTCAAATCTCCAGGGCTTGATAAACTGCATCCTAGAGTAATAAAGGAGCTGGCAGAAGTACTCTCAGAACCACTGTCTATTATCTTTGCAAATTCATGGAAGACAGGTGAAGTGTTGGACAACTGGAGGACGTTTTGTCCCTATTTTCAAAAAGGGCAAAAAGGAGGAACCTGGGAACTACAGACCGGTTAGTCTAATAACAATCCCTGGGACAATTTTGGAGCAGATTATAAAGAAGTAAATCTATAAGCACCTTGAAAACAATGCAGAGATTACTAGAAGCCAGCATGAATTTGTCAAGAACAAATTTTGCCAGACTAATCTGAACTCATTCTTTGATTGGGTAACCTCCCTTGTGTACTGTGGGAATGCTGTAGACATAATATATCTTGACTTCAGCAAAGCTTTCGACAAAGTGCCCCATGACATTCTGATTCACAAATTAGCTAAAAGTGGAATAGATGGAACAACTATTAGGTGGATCCACAGTTGGCTATACAGTCTGACTCAAAAAGGGCTTATCAATGGTACCTTCTCAAACTGGGGTGAGGTAATGACTGGGGTACTGCAGGGCTCAGTCCTGGGCCCAGTGCTCTTCAACATTTTTATTAATGACACTGGCCCTTTCTACACTGGAGGGGTGTAGAGGGCTCAGGGCTTGGGATCCCAGACTTAGCTACTTCCACGATCGGCGCACCCAATCCTCATCATCAGCGCAACGACCCAGGCTCCTCCCGGGTCATCGCACATAGCATCCGCCATTTTTATTTTGTTTCATTCTGGAGAAGAGTGCATGAGCACTCTAGCGAAATGGTGAGTCTTATTTTTTAAAAAAACAGTAATCATGTGTGCGGGCCCACACCCCCTCTCTTCCCTCCCAGGGGTGGTGAAACTGGTGCCACCCCCTCCCCTGCTGGGCACAGAGCTGGGCAGTACGGCTCCATGCCCAGTTTGCAACCACGCTTACTTGTGAGTAAGCTCAGCTGTGCCTGGGATGGGCGGGCACATTCTTTGGTGGTCCCGGGAAGTTCCCAGGACCACGGAAGAATCAGAATTTTTCTGGTTTGGGTTTTCCCAGAAAAATCCCGTGCCTGCCCTCCCACCACCGGGACTCCCTGTACGTTATTTGGACTTACAGGGAGCAGCCGGGGGCCATCCCAGATGTTTTGCCTGGTGTGGAAAGGGCGTTGGATGAGGAGGTGCAGGGAATGCTTATCAGATTTGCAGATGACACAGAATTGAGTGGGATAGCTAATACCCTGGAAGACAGAAACAAATTTCAAAGTGATCTTGATAGGCTGGAGCGCTGGGCTGAAAACAACAGAATGGAATTTAATAGGGATAAATACCAAGTTCTACACGTAGGAAAAGGAAACCAAATGCACAGTTATAAAATGGGGGAAACTTGGCTCAGCAATACTACAAGTGAGAAGGGTCTTGGAATTGTTGTAGACTACAAGCTGAGCCAACAGCGTGATGTGGCTGCAAAAAAAGCAAATGCTATTTTAGGCTACACTAAGAGAAGTATAGCTTCCAAATCACACATGGTATTGGCACTGGTTAGGCCTCATCTTGAGTTCTGTGTCCAGTTCTGAGCATCACACTTCAAGAAGGATACAGACAAGTTAGAAGGTGTTCAGAGGAAGCCAACGATGATGATCAGGGGTCTGGAAACAAAGCTCTATTCTGAGAGACTGAAAGAACTGGGTATGTTTAGCCTTGAGAAGACTGAGGAGAGACATGATAGCATTCTTCATATACTTGAAAGGTTGTCACACAGAGGAGGGCCAGGATCTCTTTTTGATCATCTCGGAATGCAGGACATGGAATAATGGGCTCAAGTTACAGGAAGCCAGATTCTGGCTGGACATCAGGAAAAACTTCCTGACTGCTAGAGCAGTATGACAATGGAACCAATTGCCTAGGTAGGTAGTGGGCTCTCACACAATAGAGGTATTTAAGATGCAGTTGGACAGCCATTTGTCAGGTATGCTTTAAGGTGGATTCCTGCATTGAGCAAGGGGTTGGACTCAATGGCCTTGTAGGCCCCCTCCAACTCTACTATTCTGTGATGACTGGATACTTTTTCCTAGTTTAGAAAATGTAACATGTCATTAAAATGACACAAATTCATCAGTAAGAGTCTGAAAAATGGATGGATGTGGCTAGACTGTGTTCTCCTAGAATGGCAGTGTTGTGGGAAAGATCACAACCCCAAAGTTTGATCAATAAGTGCATAATTTTGCAGCATGGCCAAAACATATGTAATAGAAAGAGAAATTGAAGGAAATGGAAACGTTTTAAGGCATGGCAAAACATTAGAGTCAATTGGACCAGAGATGAGGAATGTGTGGCCATCCAGATGTTGTTGGATTGGAACTCCCATCATCCTTTACTATCAGCTAAATTGGCTAGGGCTGATGGATGTTTAATTCTAGCAACATCTGTAGTGATACACATTTTCCACCCCTGAATTAATTTCCCTGCGCCATTCTTTTTTAAAAATAATTGATGATGAGATGGTATTCTAATGTGTATGGTAGTTCACAACTCAATCAGTGCATAAATAATTGAGCATTAACTTTTCATTCCTAATTAATTCTTTTGTTTTTATAATTTGTCTCTGCTTTGTCCAGTATTAATGTAGATTAAACTGAAAATAAACAAAACCGTAGCCAGTTACAGAAAAATGCAGCTGAAGTCCAAATAACAAAATGGTGTCCTATTTTGCCAAGTTGTTTTCGTGTCTTATTAGATATGATAAAATTATAATTATAATTAACATGGGGCTTTAGACTCCACATGAACAAAAAATACATAAATTGTTCCTAACATGTGGGAATGTCTCACATAGCAGACAAGCAAAAAGTAAACAGAAATTATACATGAGGAGTAGGAGGGCTCCCAAAGGAGAAATGTTCTAGATCTAATAGGAACATAACTACACATCACCTCAGCCAATACCCGCCCCCATCCCACCATCAACATGTATGCTTGTTTTCTATATTCAGTTTGGTATGGTACTTCACCAAAATGCAGCATGGTTGTTTTTTTTAATCCGAAGCCATTTTGATCATTTTCTTGAAAGACTGATTGCATGGTAAAATAGCCTGCTTTAGAAATAGAAATATGCTAGATTGTGATTGCTCAAAATAACTGTATCCATCGTGGTTATACATTTCTATTGAACAAAAGTGCATAAGAAGAGCCAGTTGGATCAGAGCAAGGGTCCATCTAATCCAGCACTCTGTTCACACAGTGGCCAACCCATGGGAAACCCACAAGCAGGACATGAGTGCAACAGCATCCTCCCTCCCATGTTCCCCAGCAACTGGTATACATAGGCATATTGCCTCTGATACTGGAGGTATCACAGAGCCATCATAACTAGTAACCACTGATAGGCTTCACCTCCAGGAAGGATTCATATTATGAATTTAATTCATATTTAAAAATTGCAAATATGCCCAGCTTTCACATTAACGTTGCACATATTTCATGTTCATTGTCATATTCATTTTATAAACCCAACATTCTCCAGAATGCAATGTGGGCACATGCTTAAGTGAGCAGTGGGGGTTTTGTTTTTGTTTTTGTTTCTTTTTTGTTTTTACCAAGTTGGCCTCCGACATTTCATTAGAACCGAGTCAGAGCTCAAAACTGTCTAATTTGAAATGTAACTAAATCTACCTAATGGCCAAACTGCACATTATGTTAATCTCATGGCTTGCCCTTCACTGCAAGAGTTTTATTTCACAAACAGCCCATGTTGAGGGACCAATCCAGAATGCAGCAGAGAGCAAATGGTGCAAAAACCCTGGGGCAAGCCGTCAAACCCCCGTGTTAACGCTACTTCACTTTGTCCCCATGCGAAGGAGTGAGCACGGGGAGGGGGGGAGAGCTGCAGCCATCTGGAGAGTAAGGTAAGGGCAGTGAGGGAGGGACACACTGAGGCCCAGCCATGCGGGGGGAGGAGGGGAGAGCTGCAGCCGTCTGCGGAGAGTAAGGTAAGGGTGGCGGGGGACTGGGGATGGTTGCGCTGTGGCCCAGCAGCGCCCATCCAGTAGCGAGGCAGAGCAGCTTGTCCCTCCCCAGTCCCCCGCCACCTTTACTTTGCTCTCCATGGACAGCTGCAGCTCTTCCTGGGGGAGACGTGGGAAGGCAAGGAGGCCAGCAAATCGGGGGTTGCCATCGGCTGGGGCATGCCTCTGCTGCAGCTCCGGAGCAAGGTGACAGATGACAGATGCTGTCGTCACCTCACTCTAAGTGAAAAAAAGTCAGGGTAAGTGCCCAACTTTTTTAAAGTGGAGCCTTGAGGGTTTGCCCCTGGATGGCTTCATGATGGTGGCTGTGTCATTTAGATGACCTGCCACTATTCTGAATCCACCCCAGGGCAAATCCCTCATCAAGATGTACCCCCTGACTACACAGGACTGTTCCTGATTATTTGCAAAAGATAAATGTTGCAGTCTAGGTCATACCACATGATTAACATGTAGTTTGGTCCTAACAGACCCTATTAATGGAGAATATGGTTTTCCTTAGGGATACATAAACTTGGTGTTTCCAATGTGCTAATGCTGTGAGACTGAGAAGTTATTTTGTTTTCTTGCTGACAGAATAACAGATTTCATAAAATGAAATACTATTTTTTTCTTGGGCTGTTAGCTAAGAATTGGAGTCTGTTCCATACCTTCACTACCTAAATTCTTGGATAGTGCATTAGTTAGCATGTTGTTTTTGTTTATCTTTGGTTCCTGTTTTGACAGTTCACAAGAAATAATAACACTTGTGAATGGTCCTGCATAGGACCTAAATTTGCAGAGTTGAACACTGATTACTGGATGGACAGAAGAGGGTGACAATCCCTGCCAATTTCCCCTTTTACCCCTATGCACCACCATTGACTCTGGAAGGATGGGGGACCCTGTGGAATAGCATGAGAGGCGGTGCTTGGGAAAGGGGAAAATGATGAAGATCACCTCCACTTTTTCTGCAGAAAGGTCTGAGTCACTATATGAATGGTAGGAGCCCTTCGATCCACAGAACAGCAAATCTAGAGTGCTTATCTCATAAGACAGGGGCATGTTATCACAATGTTCCCATTGAAGTAGCTTTTAATCATTCATTACTTATATAGTAGACTGCACATATCTCACAAATGGGCAACTAATTTGATTCCATAAAAACACTAAAGGTTATGAAGATTTGCTGAAGCATCCATAGGTAAAAACATTCTGAAAATTTTAAAACATTCTATTTGGTCGACACAAAGGAAATTAAATTTAATGCAACCACATAATTTTTATCCTCAAGGCAGCTTCGTAGCCTCTTAAAGCTCTGAGTTTGATTAATTTGTGGTTTAAAATACCTCCCCTTTTTGCTAATGCTTTTCATTACTTTAGTATTTCCTTATTTCTCAAATATGAGATCACAAAAGATTGCAACTTGGAAAAACTCCATTTAATTTCTACATGATTAAGTGGCAGTCTTGTATACATGGTAATCTCGCCTGTTATAATAGCATTGCAAAATATAAATAAACAGCAACTGAAATGCAGATGTTTTAATAAATGTAATGGCAATGGAAAAATCAATACATCTTTCTTATCCCTAAATATTTATGTAATATTATTAATATATACTCTATCATCCTGGTGGTAAAAGATAATTAATTATTAGTAGGTTTTCAGTGTAAGCACAGATTGTATCCTAAACCTATAGATTCATTAGCTTTGGATATACTCCCATGTACCTTTCATATATTGTAATCATGCAATTAGATGTGAATAATCATCTTGTACACAGATACTAGCATATGCAAGAATTTATTTTGTCATTCAGAATTTTTGGGGTGGTTTTCTCTTGTTTTTAATTGTAATTGTAACACAGATAGAAAGCAATTGATTTGAAGAACTAAATTTGGGGGTTATTTTTCCCCTGTATGTAACACCTAGATTACAAGAAAATACTTTTTTGTATCAACCATCCTTAGGAAGGCTAACAGATGAAGTATGCTAGTTTAGGGAAAAGAGTGCTTCGAAATTATAATTTCATAAGAATGACTATACAGTGCTTCTAAAGGATACTTAGGGTTTGGTGACTCTCCAATGAAAAAGGGGCACTCAACATACTCTGCATATTTAGGTATGGGAAATGCGTGGTTTCCAGGAGCATCTTCTGCATCAAAGATCTTCTATCTTTTTGTTTCAGTGTGCTATTAATATGTAAATTTATTCTGCCAATTGAAGACAGTCTGTTACATGTTATAACGCTATTGCTGATTGATATAAACTTTTTATTAGAAATAGATAAATGGTATTGTAAACTGTGACTGTTGTGCTTGCTTCTTTCTTACTTAACACCAGAAAACTTCAACACACGACAGCAATGAAGGTACAAATAAATACAGCAATACACTAAATTATATAGCAACAAATAAATGTTGAATAGTGCATTATTCAAGATGAAGCAAATGTGTGTCTTGCATGCATGCATCTGTGTCTAGGTTTATAAAGTATGTAAAGAAATGGATTGCTAAATAATATTCAAATAGTTGAAAAGCTGTTTTTTTTAAAAAAAACTCCAAATGACTTTTTCTGTAATCATGACATATTATCTACAGCTGTATTTTAGAGTAGAAAAAGGTGCATGTGTTCTCACAATCACAAGGAGATGTTGCAACATACAAAGTTTCAGAGGTCTTCATTCTCAATCATTTATCACTTTTAATGCAAATGTTTATCATGAATGCATAAAAATGAAGTCTCAAAGACAGTGTACAGCACATTTCTAACGTACACTGTTGCTGTTAACATTATCAGGATTTGCAATTACATAACACAAAGAAACAGCTTTCAGTTTCACCATCATGAAACATATAATCACTATTATTTAGAAAGGCAAGACACAGTGGCCCCAGTTAGGGAATCTGTAATACTGCAGATGGCCTATGACTGCACTTGCAGCACTCTAAGGGCGCAATTCTATGCATGTTTAGACAGATCAGAATCCAACAACTACCAGCATGGCTGGCTAGGGAATGCTGGTAGTTGTAGGACTCTTTACTGTTTAAACATGCATAGGATTACACCCCAAGTGGCTTGCTGATTATTAGCATAGTGCTGAAGACGTCTAATCCTAACAATACTGCTTCCTTATTTAATATAAATTGGTAAGATCTGGTCAAAGTTAAACACTTCTAAGTCCCATTTATTGAAATGGAAAATATTTAAATATACTGTGACTATTCTGCTTGCTTCTTTCTCAGTTAACACCACAAAACTTTGACGCATGACAGAAATGAAGGTACAATTAGAAACCAGTTCCCACAGAAACTGGTTTCCCACAGAAACCAACTGAAATTAAAAATGCTTAACTTTATAGGGTGCAATCCAGACACTGCTTTGGCACATTTCATTTGTACCTGTATCAACATCCCACTTTTTAAGAAGGAGCAGGGATTTATTAATGTTTGTGTATGGCAAAATAAAGACCTTACTCTTACCTTTTTTTCTCAAGTCGTTTAATAACTTGGAATCCTTGTGAAGAATATCGCTTACTAATTTGATCTCAATATTTTGAGACAATAGATCCCGTAGCTTCTCAAAAAGATGCTTTCCCTGCAGGAAAAGAAAACCAGCAGAGAAAACATATTTGGGATTGATTATTAAATTAAACCAACCAACCAACCAACCAACCAACTAACTAACTAACTATATATATATATATATATATATATAGTCCGTGTGTGTGTATGTATATATATATTTACACATATATACAGACACACACACACACGTAATTTGTATTTTGAATTTTTATATAATAATATATTTCAATGGAACATGAAACTGTTTTCTGGAAGAAGCATTTAAAATTGCCAGAATCATTAAGTAGATAACAGGCATGATGACATGTTGTAATGTATTCCCCTTAAACATCAGCATTTTGCAAGGTATGTAACTCCCTATTCAACCATCAAAGTCAATAAGGAGCCTTAATAAAAGTATTATATCTCAGCCTAACCTATTTAACACAGAGTTGCTGTAAGAGAAAAATGAGATGACGGGATATTGCAGTATTCTATGAATTCTTGGGAGAAGGTAATGGGGAAATTTAAATAAATATTTTCTCACATATATTTGTCACTGTATAGTCTGAATTCTCAGAAGGTGTTCAGATCCTCATACATCTGGAGTTTAACCCTGGATTATTATTGTTATTATTTTACTTTAAAATGTCCATTGTTACAATACCGTCATAGCAATAACATAAAAGAGAGCCCTATTTCCAAATACAAATGAATGTCTTCCAAAACGGATGTAATGGTGGCAGCCACATTCATTGTTCATTTATTGTCCACTGCTCTGGAATCCATTTAGATGTTGAGAGGTAAATAAATGTTGTAAATAAATAAATCAATAGTTACCAAATGGCATTTTTTTTTCACTCTCAGCAAATGTAAGATGAAAACCAAAAATCAAATGAACACAAGTATACCCTTGCAAGCTCTGACTGTCCTAAACACAGTCACCCTGATCCAGAAGGTTCTTTTATGTGCCAGAGCTGTGCTGTGCATATGTAGCTCCTGCATGAGCAGATGTTTCTTTGCACCCCCATCACTTAGTAAGATGTAGTTTTTGCTTAGTTCTGTTTATTTGAACTGGAGCTCTAGACTTTCACAACTTTCAAGTAGCCGTTCCACTAATAACATCAATGCCATCATTTTTGCTTAACATTCTAACATACTGATGTTAATAGAATGGGTGCCTATCTGCTGAACAGCTATTCCCCCACCCCACCCCTAAATAACCCTTGTCTTATGTTTTAAACTCATCCAATTCAGAAATAAATGACATATTAAACATCTTTATGTGAACATTTCTATCTAGAAATTTACACAAAATTGTAAACTTGCAAAGCTTTTTTTGTTGATATTACTTCAGTTCATTTGATTGAATGATAGTATGTAGGCGTGAAATTTTTCATGACAGACATTTAAAATACAGGTGTGGATTATTCATTTTATTGTTGAATCGAGGACTATCCTGAAAGAATGGAAACTTGCTAAACTTTACCCTCAGCTTCAAAGCATCCTCTGCAGCAAAAGCCCAGAGTTCTCAACTAAGGATGTCGGTGCTATTGTTTTGTTTGAATTATGTAGCGGAAAACAAATTTTGTAAGTAGTCACAGCAAGCGACAAAGATTGATAGCAGTGTAGTCCTAATATATCCTTCAACTGATTCCATGTCACTTGATTGTACTGATATGTATCTGATGTATTACAGTTGGGGGAAAAATAAACTGAAAACTTACTGCAACCATTTATCTATCCCAAAATGACTGCTTCAGTTTTAAATAATATTATTATTTTTGCCAAATGTTTGTACTGCTTTGAAATTAGACATGGAAGAGCTGAAAAGAGCTTTCAACAAAGAGCTGAAAGATTTCATACATCCTTTCTGTGGAAATAATTACATCCTTTTGGATTCAGCCTTATAATTACATCCTTTCAGATCAGACACAGTGCAAGGAGCTGCACTCAGGGGAATTAGGGGGAAGCTGTGGGAATCCACAAAAGCACCTGTGCATGATGGCAGGGCTCTTTGGATCCTGTCCAATGTGTTATACTATAACTAAATGTCATTACAATAGATGCTATACAGAACCCATAAGAATAAACAAGTTTACCAGTTAATCAGATTGCTGGTATTTTGGTAGACTTGGATTTTAGTGTTGTTGAATAATTAGACAAACATGTTCCTCTCTCAATCAGTTCACTTATTTTGAGTTTGCAGGTAGCAGCAAAAATATATTTTTTCTTGATATTGGAAATGAGCTTCTGTTCTATCTATTTTCAAAACTCTTGTGAAATCACTGTAATAATTTGACAGATTATCTGAAGAAATGGAATACATTTTGCTTTTATTGTCTAAAAATTGACATCAATTATTGTCTACTGGAATATAGCTATTTTTTAAAACTTTGGATAGGTTAAATATTTTTCTAAACGCTTTCCTTTATTTTTAAATAAATATGAAAAATATGGAAATATGGAAAAATATGGGGAAAAACATTACTATATCTATATCTATCTATATCTATATCTATGGCCAAATTAGGGAGGCTCTTTTTAAAATCTGCTTCCAGAATTCCTTCCATTGCAGCATTAAACTTTTCATGAGAATTGAAATGTTGATATGACGTACAGTTGGAGAAATATTATGTAGGCAACTGTTATTACAATACAGAAGTATCATGATGAGAGCAAGGATAAGAAATGTTCAGATACAGAATACAGAGGCTCCAGATACAGAAGAGAATAAACAGTAAAATGCAAACAACGCTGACTATCAGAACATGAAAGTTTAAAATAAAGCATACTTGGTGTGCCGATGGATGTCTGTGATTTAGGTCCCATTGGGAAGATACTATGTCAACAGATTTTTTAGCCATATTAAGTAAATTCATCCAGCCTTGAAAAAGAGACAAATGGGATGGTGCACTGTCTGAATAGTTTATACCTTCAGGAATATTTTCCACAAGAGCAACCCTGAGAAGACACAAAGAAAACAAGACAGTTTACAAAACTACTTGATATAAATTGTTCCTATTTCACAAGAATATTGTTATAAGTTTTTGTTTCTCAAAATCTCTTTTTCATCCCTGAGAGGCACTTAGTATTGAATTTCCATTCTAAAATACATAAAGAGCAACATGCTCAAGCATTTGATTTCCTTCCTGACAAACAACTCTGGGGAACTTTATCTATAGTAATGAAAATTTTATCTGGTTAAACAGTGGTATTTAAAATTCCTTCAATCCACTCATTCAAGTGAAATTGATTCTCAAATACTAGCTTGGAAATAGGATGGAATTAAAACTAAAATCCCACCTCTTTTTTTTTATTCCATCCCTGTAAGTACTACTTTCTTGCCTAACATATTATGGCAAATGATTGATGTCCTTACCTCATTTTTATGATCTTCTTCCCGTACAATTATTTTATCAAGAATTCTTGCTAAACTTGTTTTGCCCCCTAAGTGAAACAGATTCAATAGGGAAGGGATCTTGTTTCCATCCCTTTCCCATTTTTCACTATGATTTCAGAGAGCATCTTGAAATGATTTCCTATAATTTGTCAATACTCTGTTATAAATGGTTAAACATGTCCAAGGTGCATTTGTTCTAAAAATTACTCAAAGTACTCCCCTCTCTGTCACAGAAGAGGTGATTCATTCAGCCTACAGATACACTGTTTAATGTGCCATGACTGGAAAAAAGTAGGATTGGTATATAGAGTGTTTTGTTCCATAGAAACTTCAGAGAGTATGAGTGACCTTTCTGTGCTTGTTCGGAGTATTCCTCCACCAACAACACTCTGAATGGCATAGAAGCCGTTTCTACATGAGGCATTTATCATATGCTTGTGATTGTTCACTCATGGAAGTTACACAACATCGTCAAACTCGGGTGCCTCTCCCATTGTTTTTAAGCTTTATTCTACCATTTTATAAATTGCCAAAACTGCAGGAATATAAACCAACATAAAAGAGGTAGTGTACTTCCGGAATAGCTCAACATTGTGGTGCCATCCACTGGCCATATAAATGAAACATATGGAACTTGCCCACAAAGGAAACGGGGGGGGGGGAGGGCAGGGGAGCTTGTGTACTGTGTTGATCATAATCCTACAAAGACTCTGGAAGACAAAGCCCCAGTAAAGGTGCAGGATTTTTGCTTAATGTAGAGAAGCCCAGGGAAGAAAGAAACTCTCATAACCATTATCACAAGATCTCTTGCTCTAAACAAAACCTTGGTTCCTAACAATTTAGTAAAAAGCATTAACTTATAGATATAATGATTATATTTAATTCCTCAAATTGATAAAATTCATATGGTTTCTCTCCCCCCTATCTCTGCTATGTCTTTCCAATGGCTGTATCTCCCTGTTGTCTTTTCCCACACACACATGTACACTAGGGCCCCTCTACCACCCATAGTTAACCATCCATTGCCCACCATAACCTCTGGTGAGCATTGCCTCCCCTGATCTGCCCTTTCCACAGTCTCTGTTACTCCATTCAGCCATATGAAAAGGAGGACAGGGCTCATGTAACTTTAACAGTTGTAGAGAAAAGGGAATTTCAGCCAGTGTCATTTGTATGCAATTAGTTCCTGGTGAAATTCCCTCTTCATCACAACAGTTAAAGTTGCAAGGGCCCTGCCTTCTTTTGTATATGGCCACTCTAGTATAATGCCTGCAACTTTAACTGTTGTGATGAAGAGGGAATTTCACCAGGAACTAATTGCATACAAATGACACTAGCTGAAATTCCCTTTTCTCTACAACTGTTAAAGATACAGGAGCCCTGTCCTCCTTTTCATATGGTCAGCCTATGCAATGGTGAACCTGTAAATTACCCATTTTTCCTCCCATGTCACTACAGGTTGCTGGGATGTGCATGAAGAGTAAAACCAGAAAGATCCCATAGGAACAGATCAGCCTCATCAGCCATATCACCACAAGTAATCTTAACAAAAGTCCACTGTAAAAAGAAAGAAAAATAAGTCTGCTCTACATCCCCCTTTTCTAAGCAGAACACTTTTAGCAAGAAGAAGCCTTTAAATACTTAACAAGTATCTTATTCATTTTTCTAGTATGAGTTTCATTTAAACGTTATCTACTTAAACCCTTAGAACATTCTTGTGACATAAATAGTAGACAAGAATGATCATCCTCACATAATAGATTAGGAAATGGAACAGAAAGGCTGAGCGAGAGAGGCAGTGTGTGACCTAGAATTTGCCCTTCTGTTCCAGGGTAAAAATACAGCCTGTTTATCTCTACTAACCTTATTGAAAAACTAATGAAGTAACTGGACTAGGTCTCATTAGGAATAACGTGTGGGCTCTTCAAGAATACTAACGAGTACTTAAAATGTGGTTTTGCTCCACTCTTAGTAGCAGTGGGTTAAAGAAAATGAAATCTGTGCTTAAATATTTTCTAGGACTAGGGTGCCCCTGTGTTACAGAGGGCACTCCTCTTTTTGAAGATGCCCTCTATTTTAAGAGCTATTCAGGCCAAGTGTGATTTAAAGATAAAGAACAACAAGAAAGGAGAGTCCAAGGGCCTTTGAAATCGACCATCAACAGTTAGCATCTGGACAGCTGATTGAGCATGCGTACGATGGTGAGCTATATTGTACTACTCTTTAAATTATACCAATGATTTCTAAATTTGTATCTATACATATAAATCACCACATGCAAATTTTATGTAAAATCTGTATCTTTCATCCTCTTCTTTGGTGATGCAAACACCATCGTGATTGGCTGAATTCGTAAGAGCTTGAAGTGGGTAGAGGATCAGGGATATGCATGCTGGCACCACCCGCTACATCTCTGGGTACACTGACTCAACCCCCCTCTGTTCAGACCTTGAGTGCAGCAAGGTCTGAAAGGGAGTTCTACTCGTGTTTGTTTGCTTGCTAGTAGAACTCTCTGTTTCATTGTGTTTCCTACCATATCAGGGTTCTTGCACATGGAGAGTTCAAATGAACACAAGTAGGATTTGCTTTCAGACCTTGCTGATTCAACACCACAAGGTTTGAACTGAATGGGCCAGGCCAGCATGCCTGGAGATATAGGGGTGGGGTGAGCATGCATGGCCCCAACCTTCTACCCACTTTAAGCATCCATGCATTCAGGTAAATGCCTGAATAGGGTTCATCTGGGGCCTTGATCTGATGCCACATTCCATCCTCTGTTTGAACACAAAGTAGGGATGTCAGAGAAATCCATTTGAGGGTGGAGTTTGATGTGTTTTCCTAGGCTTGACTCCCCCGATTTTAAGGCAGCAGGTTTTGGGTGTTGTAAAGGGCAGCAAATTGTTAGTTGCTTTGTTATTATTGTATTTCTATGGTCAAGGATGGGGAGAAGTGCTTATGGGATTTTCTTCCAAATCCCACACGCACCAAAATAATTAGGGGCATTTGCTGCTCTGCCTTGGGCCAGCCCTGCAAATGGCTCTGTCCGTTCACCCATTTGCCCTTTCTTCTCCTTATGTCAAGGATATCTGTAATACAGAATCTCACATGCCATGTTCAAGAGTACACTCAAATTGAGGCTCACCATAGTCCTCAATTCTGTCTGCGCTCCAGTTTTTCTCACATTGATTTATACCAGGGGTGGGAAAACTTTTTTCCTGTATAGGATCACATTTCCTCATGAGTAATCTGACAGGAGGCTACATGACGGCAGTGGGCAGAGCCAAAGCCAGTGGCAACCAGGGTCAGAGTAAAAAGTGGGTTTCTCACCCCTTTTCTCTTTCTGCCATTCCTTTTCTCTCTCTTTCTATCGCTCATTTATGTCCTCTTCTTTCCCACCTGGTGGGCTGCCGGGGAAAGGACAGATTGCTCTGGCCAGAGATCACATGCAGAAAGCTGAGAAATTAGCAGATGAAATTAGGCCAAGGGACCACAGCTTTCCCACCCCAGATTTAGATCTTTGACTAAAATTAAATATATGGAACAGTTAAGCAGTTTTTTCAGTGATGCCAACAGGTGAAGGTCAAACTATCTCCAGAAACCTTGTGATGTGTTTAAAGAAACTGGCAGTTTGGAATTTAAATGCTCTATGACACAACTACAGTAGCTATTAAATTTGCCATAATTTTGTCAGACTTTAAGTTTATAATTAATGTCACCTACTTTCTGTACATTCTGTCCCATTACACAAAACAGCGATAAATTATTCTCACTGAATAAGGAGAAGAATATTTATTAAAAAGAAATTAGATGTATGCACCAGTTGACTGCTACAATCAGTATTCAATCTACAATGAGCTGGAGCATGTTAAACACAAAATGCTTCAGTGGAAAATGGTTAAATGGTGTTACCAATATCCTGTGCTCTTAGCTGTCTTTGTAAGCAAACTATACGAGCCTTGAGGACCTGGGTGAAATCTATTTAATGGACAGTATTAAGGATGTTTCTAGCCTATAATTATTTGTTTTGTGCCCCAGCTACAAGATTATACATAAGATTCCAAAGTGCTCAGAATATTCATTTAGTAAGCACAACATATTAAATGATACCGCCTCTTTCTTCAATGATGTTTCAATGTGAGGTTATACAAAGAATAAAGCAACAACCTTCTAACCTAAATTTCTACCAAGCTTAAGATCACCATAGGCATTCTCAGGACATAATAGCAGTAATTTATATAATAATTACAAACATTGGTGCTTTCTATTTAAAATCGACTTGTATTTAGCACACAGGAAAAAAAGTGGAGATTGGATTAAAAATTCATTTTGCAATATTTTGTATCTGAAGGCAACCATGTCGATTAAAAGCCTATTCCTACCATGCATGATATAAGAATGAAGAATTCCAGCACAATAATACTGGCTCCTTTGAGTCTAATAAAAGCACAGCAGCAAATATAAAATATCTCAGATTTTGTTTGTGTATTTGTGGCTTGCTAAGTTCTACATCTAACCCTCTGCATCAGCTGTCGTATTTACATTGCTACAAATACATGTCCCCTCCCCCCCATTATAGTGCATTACCCTGTTTTACCAAGTCTTTACTGTGGCAAGGCAATGGTCCAACACACAAATAGGGTTGAACTAGGCAGTTCCACCCTACCCTACTTCTAAAAGCAATGCATTGTGGCATTTAGTCTGGGCGGATTACTGTTTGTAATTCGCCCACAGAACATCAGTTATTGGGCGGCTTAGAAATATAATAAATAATACATAATAAGTTAAATAATCACTAGTGAAAGATTATGCTGATATTAGACAATGAGGACACACATAAGGGCAGGGGAAAGTTTAAAATGGGTGCAATAAATCAATGGGAGCCTTGTACCAAATCTGCACCAGCTGTTCCCTGGCTTGGGGCAAAATGTGCTACACAAAACAACTCAGCAATGTCCACTCTTTCCACTATAGGCTGAATCCCTGGCTTTGTGCAGCACACAATACACATAACCACTTAACTGGGGTGGCAGAGGATTCCACCCAGTGTCAGCTGAGTCCTCACCCACCGACATCCCACTATTATCCCCACTGTTATCTCCAATTGCAGATTGGTGATGACAGTGGGGATTCCTCCAGAGTATGAGGCTGGAGGGTGGGTGGGTGCCCATCCATCCATCTATCCATATCTATACACATATACATGCACACACAAATACACACATAAATACACACACTTCTAAGTAGAATACTACATTATATATTTGTTTTACCCTAGTTTTTCTATTTTTCTTGGATACATTTTGGTCTCAAATTAATACTAATTATTTAAAACGCAATCCTAATTACACACTTCTGATTAGGGGTGTGCACGCCAAAATTATCGTTGTTTATCGTTATCGTAATTTCGTATCAAAAAAATTATTGTCTTCATTCATATCGTAGGTGAACCATATCGTCTTCACGATAATTATCGTGAAAAAAATGATATTTTTTGCAGCCCTATTTTTAAAGAAAAAATGCCTACAACTTCTGTATTTTAAAAGTTAGAGGCTTGAAACTTGGTCACAGTGCTTATGGGATATGCCTAAGTATATGTATGAAATTTGAGATCGATCCCTCCAATCCTCGATTTTATATGAATTTTTAAAGATCATTTCCATTCTGACAGGTCTGAATGAACACATGTAGCGAGCTGTCATTCTGATTTGTCAGAACTGAAATGATCTTTAATCAATTCATATAAAATAGAGGGTTGGAGGGATCAATCTCAAATTTGGCACATATGAGTGGAACTTCAATGATACACCAAGAAGGAGAGGAATACGCTCTCATTTTTTGCTGGAAAAGAGATTGACCACTAACTTAAAAAAAGTTCTATGTTTAAAAAAAGTTCTATGTTGAACAGTAAACCACTGACAACTAAATAATTCTATGTTTAACTGTAAACCACTGTTGAAAGTTTTTGAAACGGTCTTTATACATCGAGAGTTACCATTTAGTTTAAGTTTTCTAATTACCTCTTTATTATTCTGTAAGTGCTCTGTTTGTAAAATATCGTCATGTTGGAACATTTAGAGCAATGAATGTCTAAAATGCTCTGTATTGTTTATAGCCCAGTATTGGTGTTGTTTAGGGGTGCTTTGTGCCCAGTGTATGCATATAAACACCTGTGGGCTAATCTACTGTGAATGTGGTTCTTTATCTGAGCAAATTATAATAATAATAATAATAATAATAATAATAATAACGATTTATTTCTTACCCGCCTTATCGTATAGTTATCGTACATTTTAACGATACGATACACATCCCTACTTCTGATCATTTTGAATGTTAGTTAAGTTATATAAGGATTTGAGTTAGTCTCTCAGCAGAACAGTCTGTCTAGGCTAGCACTGTCTGCCTTAACTGGCAGTGTCTCCCAAGGTCTCAGGCAAATATTTTTTTACAGTTCTGCTACTGAGACACTTTTTATTGGAGAAGCCAGGGACAGAATTCGTGACATTATACATGCAGATCAAGTGTTCTGCCTTAAACTGTGAACATATTCAAGGAAATCACAGCCAACATTTCTGTATAAGCAAAGAACATGCTTAGGTAGACATTAATTTATATCTCACCATCACTTAATGCCTCTGGAATAAGAAATAAAATTATCATTTTTGTTTGTTTCATATTTAAATGTTAGGTAAATAACAGAAATAAGTCGAAGCTGAATGCAATTTGTCCTTCACATTTACCACAACACAGAATGTACACTAGTGGTGTTTTTTTTAAGTTAAAAATGCAAACTTTGTATTGATGGTATATTTAAAGCAGGATTTTATTTTTATACTTTGATATGATTATATATGGCCATTAGTTCTCAAAGTCTGTTTAATACACCTTTAATATTGACATAACATAATGGATGCTTTCAAACCAGTCCCAATCTAGCTAAAGATTAACTGCTAACCTGTGCAGTTTTCTTAAAATACCTGCACTGATTTCCAATTGCTTTTCAGCAGCAATTCCAGGTGTCGGTTTTAACCTTTGAAGCCCTACGTGGCTTAGGACCTGGCTTACAAAGGGACGATCTTTCACATTATGAACCTGCCTGGCTATTAAGATCTGAAGGAGAGGACACCTGTATCTGCAGAGGCCCATTTGTTGGGCACACATGGAAGAGCTTTCTCCTGTTTTGTTCCCAAACTGTGGAGTGCATTCTCTCAAGAACTATCATTGGCTCTCATTCTCCTGGCTTTTAGAAAAGGTGCAAAGATGCATTCTTTTAATTTAGTATTTTGAATTATGTATTTTTAAAGTTTTACGGTTTTTTAATGTTACTGGTTTTTTATTGTGTTAAGGCTTTATTTTTATTTATTTATTTATTTATTTTTAATTGTTGTACAGCACTTTGATGGCTTTTTAGATTATAAGGTGCTATATAAATGCTAATAATAAATACTAAATAAATATGGAGCAAGGTAATGGGGGAAGCCTTGCACTTTTGGAGGCTCAAAGTGAACAAGGCACTTAAGAATAAAGATATTTGATAATTAAAATAATAAAGAAAGGTAAGATAATAAGTGAACTGGTACCATGGCTAGAGCTATCCTTATCTTTCAACTGTAAAGTTCCCTATGCTTCCAACTGAAAACCTGCTGCTTTTTAGAGCTGCTTCAGATGGGGGGGGGGGGAATCGTGTTCCCTTACCATGGCTCTGCTTCCTGCTTCTCTTCCGCATTTGCATCAAGTTGTAATTACATGAGGAAGAGAGCAGCGACCACGTGGCTTGTACAGCTCAATGTAGTTGAATGGGACAGTGCCCTCCAATGGGCATTTTATAGCACACGGCAGGAAAACCTGACAAATATTGATATATCTCAGAAGAGTTGGGTTTTCTGAGGTTTAGTTTTTAGCACTAAAACTAGAAAATGGAGTGGGAAACACACCATCAGAATGACCCACGAACATGTGAGTGGCTAGTAATGAGCATGCCATTTCAGTCTTTTGCAGCTGTCACTAGGGTTATATTTACACTATTGCTTTATAGCAGTATTGAAGTGCATTGATAACTGTTGGGGCAACTACACATTCCATATAATTCTTTCATAGTGTTATTTTCTGCTTTTTATTCCACATTATTCAAAATATCGCAACAAATGTCATTGTGTGTCCTACGAGATATAGTGTTACCTTGATGGGATCATAGTGATTTGACTAAAGGTGTAGATTTGGCCTAGGTCTCAACTGTCCAAAATTTGTATCTCCAACGTTATAAGTTGGTCTTTATTTCTGAAGCTGGATCTGTCTCATTATCCTTGGCTTTTCCTTCCTTAGATCTTTTTTCTTTGATCTTCCAACACACTATTTTTCAAACACATTCAAAGTTCCATGTTTGTGCTGTACAAACATGAACTCGTACTGATTCAAGTTAATGTTTTATTTCACAGATCAGGCTTGGCCATCATGGCACCCATATTTATGTAATACCACTGTATATGTGATATATAAAAACAAATAGGTTGGGTTCAAGATAAACATAAGTGTAGATTAGCCTCCAGTCAGGGTGGATAAAAGTCAATTTTTAATGGATTTTAAAATCAGATTGTTTATTTATTTTATTTCTATATCACCCAATAGCCAAAACTCTCTGGGCAGTTCACTTGGATTTTTAGTTCTTTTCAAAAGTTTCAGATATAATAACTCTCTTTTTAAAATAATCTGGTTTAAAATGAAATTTGAATGATGTGTAAGTGTGGTAAAAATAAATAATATCTATGAAAGGATTTACAAAATGGGGATGCTTTGGAGAAGGGTCATAGGTCTGGGATACAACACTTGCTGAAAATGTCGCAGTTTCAATCTATGGTATATCCAGATAGGGCCAGGGAAAACATTGTCTGAAAGGTGCTGGTTTTATCCCATAAAGACTTACATGGCTCAGGACTGCAATGCCTCCGCCTGGCACTAACATTGTCATCTTTTCGGCACCAGGTAAAGACCACCCACTACTCCCAGGCATTTAGTGGTATTTGATGAGGCATCTATGTCTGCTGTTTTAGAACAGATCTATTACGAAAAACATTATTTAAATTGTTTTTAGTTACTTACATTGTTTTAATTTTTCTATATTAAAAATGTTAGATTATTTTGTATTTTTATTAATTGTTGTAAACTACCCAGAGAGCTTTGGCTATGGGATGGTATAGAAATGAAATAAAAAACAATACCCTGGAATAAATAATAACTTGAAGAGCCACTGCCAGGTTGCGTAGATAGCATTGAGTTAGATAGACCAGTAGTTACATGGTGTAGTTTCTATGTTCACCCATTCCCAACATATGATTATCAAGGCAACCAGAACACTAACAGACAAGGGATACTGCTATCTCCTGGATTGTTTACCATGTCAAAAACCTGCATTCCAGAGTATATGAGAGAGAGACAGAGAGAGAACTTTCCAAATTCATATTCACTGTGAGATGAGGAAATGCTTTTTACTCTCCATCAGAAGAACATTTATAGTTATAAAATTGTCTGCACAAAATTGCTTTAATGAACATTGTTCTCCTGTACAAAGAATTTAAATGGCAAATGGATTGTTGCAGGAGGTTTCTGAGGAGATGAGTAAATAAATGTTGACAAGTAAAATGAAACATGCTGACCTGACTATATTAAGCTCTGCAGGGAAGACAAAAAATGAAGAGCAAGAGCAAGAGCAAGAGCCTTTCTATGGTGTTAGGTTGATGAAATCTGTTCTGCAGAACACAATAAAATAGGAAAGCAGGTCACTTAATTTTAAATTCTATACACTTTAACCTTGATCTAGAGAACTGTGCAGAAAGAGATTCTGAAAACAGGAACAGGCTTACTGGGTGTGCAAAAGCCAGGCAAGGAGAAGAAAAATAAAAGAGATTTGAAACATTGTGCCTAGCAAGTGCTCAGATGTCTCCCCCACACTGATCTGGAGCTGTGGAGATGGAAGTGGAACATTGCACCTGAACTGAGTCTGGGCAAAACCATTCCTCCTACGCTTCACCAAAGTCATCTAAGAACTGACTGAAGCCGTCAATGTCCAGCTGGGTAGTAGAAAATGGCATCATCCAAGGCAAATACAGATCAAGTCTGAATCAGCAACCAAGAGTCTAAAGGGACAGAAGATGGCAATGTGATAAAAAGGGCCAGCAGTCCAGTTATGGAGCAATCTGTTGTGGGTACTTGGTGGGATGAACTGCTCGGACTGAGCAACCATGCCTGGGAGCAGTTGGTTCAGATGGCTGGAATCTAGCAACCATCATTCATGCCTTTGCCAAATCTGAATTAACTATCATCCTTTTACCCCATAAGAACATTGTGAAGCTTGGACAGAACACATACTACGTATCAGCTGCAGGCACTCCTAGGATGACTGAAGCTCATACATGAGTGCTCATACAATCAGCTTTCAGATGCTATTTAAGGTGCTGGTGTTTTAAACCATAATGGTATATGACCGGCATAACATAGGGGGCAACTGTCCCCAAATGATCTATCCTATGCCCATCGACTGTGATATAAAAATGAATAGAATTTAGAGAAAGTTCTTTCAAAATAATAAACAATTTACTGATGGTTATTTTATTGCTGATTGTCAGGTTTTATAATTTTTATGAAGTATTTTGGAAAAAAAAATATTTTATTTCTGGAACTTGGTATTAGCTGTCCAGAAACCATCTACCAAAAGGCATGATAAGATGTTAAACAATATTGCTGGAGTTCTAAGTCTCTACATTTTATTCTGCAATGGCAACATAGGTTTGTTTATCCATTTATTTATTTGACTTACATGCTCCTATTGCCTTCAGGGGATTTTTTATTTTAATTTTTATAAGCAACCACATCTCCAAAGAAATAGCAAATAGTATTAAGTACAGCTTAATACAGTTTGGAAAATGTCCTATCATAGGGTGACCAGATAAAATCCAGGTCAGAGCTCATGTAACTTTAACAGTTGTAGAGAAATGGGAATTTCAGCCAGTGAGTGTCATTTGTATGCAATTAGTTCCTGGTGAAATTCCCTCTTCATCACAACAGTTAAAGTTGCAGGGGGCCTGCCTTCTTTTGTATCTGGTCACTTTAGTATAGTGTCTGCAACTTTAACTGTTGTGATGATGAGGGAATTTCACCAGGAACTAATTGCATACAAATGACTCTGGCTGAAATTCCCTTTTCTCTACAAATGTTAAAGCTATATGAGCCCTGACCTGGATTTTATCTGGTCAGCCTATCCTATCAAATCTAATCTTCTAGACAACTCTTTGCTTCCTAGCTCATTTGGAATGCTTTTGGTAAACATGCATAGCTATGGGTATGACACACAGGATTTCTTAGAAACCACATATTATCATACTCTTGTCATAGTCACCGCCTTCCTTTTTTCTATTTTCTTTTTTTGACAGGAGTTGTAGCATCAGTAGTAGGCTGTTATGAATATATAGAAAATGATAGGAAAAAGTATACAAAATTAATGGGTAAGGAACTAGCATTATATACACAACTGGTGTTATATAACCCCTATTATTATTTCCAAAAACAGAGATTGTCTCTGATTACTATCAGTGGCATATGAACAGTAATAATCTTGAGGTTAATTCTTCTGTACCTATAATAAGCATGTGATTTGCTTCCTTGTTCTGCTCTGAAAATATGTATAAGTGACTACCTATGCAAGATCAATAACATGCTTCCTTTTCATGTGAACATCACCTGGCCATATGAATAAGCCCCTAATATGTATGTTAGGCAGAGTAGTTTTATGTATGTACTTAATATATGTATAACCCATCTTTCTCACGTCTTGGCATTTGAGATGGTTATACATTCCCTCATTTGCTTCTCTGGAAACATATCTTGTGGCACAACCAAAGATATTGCCTTGTCAGGCTATAGTGATATCATACAAGTTCATAATGATCAGTTTTGGAATATGAATACAAATTATTCCAGTTCCTATGCTGTGATATATTACAACTCAAGCAACATTTCTCCACAATGTTCTTCTCTGGCTCTGATGAATCTGTTTTGTGGTGCATGTGCAAAATAATGTTGTTCAATGGATAGCTAAGTAGAGTTCACAACAACTGTAAGAGTTTCTTTAATTATAATACAAGTCTATTTTTAATACTAGTCACAGACCTGCACAAATTTTCCTGAAAGCTGATATATAAGATCCAGGGAACTGTGCAGTTTCAAAAAAGTTTCCAATCTGAATGAGCTGAAGCTTTGGCAAAGTCCCCTTATATGCTCTCTATAAGTCCTTCCCCGGCACACGTGAGTGTAATTAGAGGTGGGGCAAGGCTAGGGCAGGTTCTTTCCTGGAATTTTGCCTGCTGTTTCCTGGAATGTGACTGCATCAGTCTGCTAACAGGACAAATGTGGGTCAGTTGTTTAATTTATAGATAGCTAGTCTATCAATATGTAACTAAAGCATTTGTGCCCGTGCCAAGGCAGAGATGCATCTAATAAAATTAATTGTGTATTAAACAGAGCTCACTTAAGAAGCTGGTAAACTTAAGACCAAAAATTGAACACAATTTTATTAAGAAGAACTCTTAATAAATTTTATTAAGAAGAAATGTGAAACAAAGGCTGTGCACAGGGCAGCGATTGGTTAGAAAACCACTTTTAAATCACAGACCAAAGAACCACTAGTTTAGGCCCTTAAATGCCTATTTCCTGGTTGTCTCTTTTTGTTTGTTTTGTTTGTTTTGTTTGTTTTGTTTGTTTTGTTTGTTTTGTTTTGCAACCAGAGATGGTTTTGTGCACTTTCTTCCTGCTTTTAAGATGGCTGAGTAAAGGCACAAGTCTATGCATGTTTAGACACAAACATGCTGGGAGTTGTAAGACTTTTCTCTCTCAAACCGTGCATAGGATTGCATCCTTAATCTCATTTGTCCCAAACAGTTGGAGGACACTAGCTTGGGGAAGGTTGGATTAGTGCCCTTCTTCAGGCCAAATAACAAATAGTAGAAATTCAGATCCTGGCTCACATCTGTGTACTAACACAGTGGTCACAGGTTTTGCCAGCTGGCGTTGTGGGTGAACCTCTTTGGTGGGACTAGCCTGACAAGAGCAGGGACAGCAGTTGGCACTGATAGGTGCTCCTAAACAGGCAGTGGATCTGGGTTCCTGTGTAAGTGCTAGCTCAAGGAGACCAAATGTCTCATGCTAGTTTTGTGGCCTCATAACCCAACCCTATGCAAAGTAAATCAAAAGGATCAGGTCATAATATTAACCACTTCTCAAGAGAAAGGTATTGAAAGGTCATCAAATTGTTAGTTATTTACTTTGTTGGTGTTGTTTTACTGGCAGGGATGGGGAAAGGTGCTTGTGGAATTTTCCGCCTCAGGTAGAAGCAGAATGCACCTATACATCTTGACTCAGAGATGCATGCGTGGAATGGGCGGGTAGGGAATTTGCTGCTCTGCTTCTGGCAACAAAATGTCTTGGGCCAGCCTTGGACTCTCATGTCTCACTGAGAAGGGCTCCTTGCTGGAGGGATAGGGGCACTTGGTCCTGGTGAGCTGGTGAGGAAATTTGTGGTGATTGTTTATATCATGAAGGATTCTTTTCTTTCAGAAAACTATCAATCAGCACAAAGACCACAATATTTGTATCTAAAATGTATCTGCAATTTTCCCCAAAGGGATTTTACCATTATCTTACCTTGAAAATTCTCTTTGAATTCTTGTCAGAAAAACAAGAAGGAGGAAGAGGAACACTCACATTCTTCAACACACTTCCTAACATTATTGGTGACACATCAAGAACTTTAAAAAATCATAGGAAATATACATAATGAAAATATTTTCTATTTCCATAATTAAAAAATGATGAGCAAAAAGCATTTTTGATATTGAATGAAAATGTTTTGCATTAAAAAGTTATTTATGAATTCATAATTTTACTGGAAAGCACCAAATGGAGGCTGAAGATAAATGCCATTTAAAGAAAATGTCTAACTAAGTCACATATTTAATACCAGTGTACATTTCAAGTTTCTGTAAAGTTCACTTTGCCCATCCACATTGTGCTTCTGGAGTTTTCCCCAACAATGAAATCTCAATATGCTGGTGCTCCAAAGTGACTGCACTTGGTCCTTTGGTTAGGAAGACAGACATTAAAGAAATTTGTATGGGAGAGGTGTTAACTTTGAACTTGTTTTGTGCTATTTATGTGCATGTCAGGTTGTTATTAAGGCAAGAGAGATGACTTTGTAATATCAATGTTCAATCTGCTCAATGTAGGCAACATATGCCAATTTTAAAAAGAATGTTCACATTTGAAAACAGTCTCTATCAACATAAAAGGAAATTTGGGTTAAATGGCTTGTACTGTCTGATGAGGCTTAGACAAATTCCTGGAGGGCAAGGCTATCAATAGCCACTAGTCCTGATGGCTATATGTTACCTCCAGTATCAGAAGCAGTATGCCTATGTACACCAGTTGCTGGGGAACATGGGTAAATGAGTGCTATTACACTCATGTCCTGCTTGTGGGTTTTCCATGGGCAGAGATACTTTGTCAGTGAGGTTCTGGTATCTTGCCTCTTACACTGTCCTTATTGATACGATACGATATGATACAATACAATACAATTCACCTTGCATCTTTGTTTCTGTGAATATAACCAGAGAATTTTGTTATCCCAATTAATTATCACCATGTATGGTGCTAAGTTTTTCCCTTGCATATTGGTAGTCACCCACCCCAAAAGAGAAGTTTTGTTTGTTACCTCTTACCGACAGTTATTTTGACAGTTCTTTTCTGAGAGCCCATCCTCATCTTCTCCCACAATATCCACAGCCGAAAATATCAGTGCAACCAGAATTGCAAAGCAGCAAACCAATGCAAAGATCACAATGCATTTTTGTTGGGACTGAAAGAGATTAAAATGGAGATAATAAAAATGCTAAGAAGTGATTGTTGAAAGAACCTCAGGTACCTTTGTATATATTGTCATAAACGTTAGGATAGAGTTTTCTTTTAATACTTATTTGGCTTGATCGTTAAGTTATACAAGTTTCATTATACAAAAAGGTACTGCCATAACCCTGATTGGAACATCAATCTGTTTTTTTCAATATTTTTGCCTCAATGGAAATTCATATTACAATAATTTATTTTATTAACCATTACACAACCTGTGATATAGAACAAAGATCATTTGTATTAGAACATGCCAATCACTTCAACTTAGAGGTGAAAGTGGACTCATCGGCATACTTTGAAATTAAAAGAACTGTCCTATGTCATCAAATGCTGTCTATAAGAATAGCTATAGTATACTATAGGATAAAATTTGCCCCTTCCCCATGCCCCACGGGGAAGTGCATTTGCTCAAGGACATGAAAGGGATCCTTCTTGTCTTATGAGGTGTTACTCAGGAGACCCCCTGACCTTGGGAGGGAGCTTTTGAGGGGCATGGGGGGGCTGCTACTTGAAGGAGGAGCTTAACAAATTCTGTAGAAGAGCTGTTCATGCTGGTCTGGATTCCAGAGGGGGGAAATCTGCATTTTCCTCCTCCTTTACAGTTATTGAAAGCTAATCTGTATATGCATTGGTGGTTGCTGGATGAAGAAAATTTAATTTATGCATAGCAAAATGTGGTTGCTACATAGTGATGATCTAATTACTTGTTCAAAGCATATCAATTCAGTTTGATGTGCTTTGAACAAGTGACATTTTACATATAGTACAGTGAAAAGTATATACTCCTTTCCAAAAGGAAAACCGGGGCTACCAATAATTATCACCCTAAAACAGCTGGATCAGGATAAAAATGGGGTATGCATCAAAGTGTGCATCAATATGCATATCTGGATGTAGTTGCTGTCTATCTACTCTGTGTTGCTATCAGTGAGATGCACATTCAAATGAACTTCCCCATCTGCATTCAGGAACAACTGGTCATATATTTCTAAAGTGCAGTTAGAACTGATTGGGGAAGTTGTCTATACACGAACAAAACTTTCAAGTTTCATAGATTCATAGATCCACAGCATATACAGCTTTATATAGGCAATTTTCATATTTTGATATTTGTGTTTTATTTATTATTCTGATTGCAAATATATTGCAATGTTTGTATGAATCTTGGTATGAAAAATGCTTCTGTTCCTGCTATGAAAATGCCTGCCATTCTTGTCAAATTATTAAATTTGAATGGCTTTGTGCTGCCAATTCTGGTCATGAATTGAAAGCACATTTTTTTCAGTGATGGCTAGAGAACAAATTTATTCTGTAGAATTTTAAAACAGCTGCATTGTAGCATGGAAAAAAGCAATATAGTAGTAGAATAGAAATCTGGTTTTAAAACGGCTAAATTTTTACCTCATGTTTAGACAGAAAAGAGTCCTACAACTCCCAGCATTCCCCCAGCAGCATTGTTTATTTCTAGCCAAACATGCATAGATTGTGCCCTTCAAAGATCACAACATTCCAAACAACAATGTTGTGAAGCACGTCATCATTATTATGATCCCCAAATTGCAGATAGATGGTTGAGGATTAAAAAAATAAAAAGTGCCACAGAAAATATTTCAAAGTTGGTGAGCTGCACCCCACAGACTCTGCCATCCAAACAAGCTCAACAAAAAAATATAAACTGAAAGTTTAAACATAGAGCCTATCTACACTACTGCTTTAAAACGGTTTATAACAGTTTTAAACTGGTTAATAACGGCTATTAACTGCTTTAAAACTGTTAAAAATAATTTTAAAGCAGTAATGTAGATAGGCTCATAATCTTTCAGGTGTGCAGGTCTCTTAATAACATGTCCACTTCAAATGTGTCTGGGTTCAATTATGACATCCTTCAGTTGCTATCCTTTATCCTGCTTCCCTGTAGACTTGGGGTGTGTCCCTGCTGCAGTCTCTTCATCTGCAGTCATCTCCCCTGGAACATCCTTGCATGTGTCTCTGCCCTGGTCAGCACATGATAAGGATTCCTGTTTGTCTCATCTGACTGGATCCTCTGCTGGTGACATGGCATCACCCAATTCCTCAGTTGTTTTCCTTAGATATCTTCTCTTACAACTCCGTATTTTTCCCTTATCCATCAGTACCTTATATGACTGTGGGTTATAATAATAATAATAATAATAACAATTTATTTCTTACCCGCCTCTCCGTCTGGATCGAGGCGGGGAACAACAACATGATAAAATATATAAAACTGATTAAAACATGACACATATTATTAAAACTGCATAAAAAAATCCTAAAACATCCTAAAAACATCCTTAAAACATTCTAAAAACATTCTAATGTTTTCATGTTGAATTACAGTTGCCTTGTGCCAGACTCTCTTGTTTTGTTAAGGGTTGGACTCTTACTGGCTCTAGACATAGAAGATTTCTGGCTGATCAGTTGTAATACAGGACCTGTCTCTGTTACTGTTGTATCCTCAGGTCATTAAGGGATGCTCCTGTAAACCCTGGCTCTAATAGTCTCCCACTTGACTCATTAACTTTTGTGAAGGACTTAAACTTAGATCTTGGGATGGAGTTTTAGAAGTGCTAGATATGGGTCTGCCCCTGCTGCTTTTATTTTCTCAAGAGTTTCTTAGCTGTTTTAACTGCAGATTCCACTTTGCCATTACTTTGAGGTGTGTTCAAAATTCCTGAATTTCTGGAATTTAGATGCAACAAACTCAGGACCGTTATCTGAATGCACAGTGTCTGGAATCCCATATCATGTAAAGTGTGCTTTTAGCTAATGTATGAATCTTCTGGCAGAGATACCTGATAAGGAGTTGATGTGTTTTCTACCTCAGGATCTCACAGTTCTCTGAGTGGTGTTTACAAAGCCTAGCTAAGTAGTTGGCCAATCCCAGAAATCTCTGGACTCCTTTGACATATTGGGGTCATGGCATGTCTTGACCAGTCCCTTGGCCAATATATGGTACTTCTGTGATCCTCAGTCTGAATTTATACCTATTCAGTTTAATATTCCTTTCTCTCCATCTTTTCAGAAATGATGCTAGTTTACAATCATGGTCCTGCTGTGTGTGCTGTAGGTCATCCCCCTCTCCCCCTATCAGCACATCATTGGCTATTGGCCAAATTCCTTCCAGAGACTCCAAGGCTTGTGTCAACCTGCTTTGAAATGCCCATTGGCATTCTTAGCCAGCAACATCTCCCAAAAAGTGTGGCAAATGTTGTCAAATAACTGGACTCTTCATCCAGCTCAGTTTGCTAGAATCCATTTTTGACATCATAGATGGAGAATAGTCTTGCTTTTGACAGATCTGACAATATATTTTCAGTAGTGGGCAATGAAAAATGACTTATTCTCACTGCTTTCTTTAAGGGCTTTGGATCTATGATTATGCTGAGTTTCCCTGATGGTTTTCAGATCACCAACAGTCTGTACCTTTCTCTACTGGCTGAATACTTCCCTGCCATTGTAGACTTTGCAACTCTTCTTTCAGTAGCCATACTAAAGTTAATGGAACTTTCCTCTTGGGTAACTTAACTGGCTTCACACTTGTATCAATTTCTTGTTTGTAAGCTCCATTCAGCTGTCCATCTCCTTTGAAAACCTCCATGAATTCCCTTTGTATCCTTTCTTGATTCCAGCTTCATCTCAATTTTCCATCACTCCAGTATCCTCTGTCAATCTGTTCTGGAATTGTACCTTTATTAGTTTCATAGTCTGGATCACCTTAGGCCTAACTGTGGTCAGCATTTCTTGTTTTTCTTTAGTTAGAAGATTTGAATTTGCATTTTTCCACTGGTTTTACTTAAAAGTTGATTAGGCTTTTCCAATGGAATATTGGGGTTCACTAGGTGGATGGGGATAACTTTGCAACTGGCACCATGGTCTCATTGAAATGATTGCACATAATTGTTTATATTGATTTGTTGGCTTTTCCTGCAACATGTTTTCTACTTCATCTGATACTCACAGAATGTCTTCACTTTCACTGTCACTTTCCATATTTATGGTGTACACTCTAGCTCTGGGCTTTTTCTGTTTTGATAGACACTTGGATGCATAGAGTTAGGTTTGCCACAGTTCTGGCATTTCTTCCCATCAGTTTATTCCCATGGGCATGAGACGAGAAGACTGAGAGGAGACATGATAGTACTCTTCAAGTACTTGAAAGGTTGTCACACAGAGGAAGGCCAGGATCTCTTCTCGACACAAAATAATGAGCTCATGTTACAGGAAGCTAGATTTCAGCTGAACATCAGGGAAAACTTCCTGACTGTTAGAGCAGTATGACAATTGAACCAATTATCTAGGGAGGTTGTGGGCTCTCCCATACTAGAGACATTCAAGATGCAGCTGGACAGCTATCTGTCAGGTATGCTTTAAGGTAGATTCCTGCATTGAGCAGGGGGTTGAATTTGATGGCCTTATAGGCCCCTTCCAACTCTACTATTTTATGATTCTTTAAGTTGGGCAACTCTCTTTTTGTCTTGTGTGTTTCCCCACACCCCCATACTTGCATTGCTCTATGGTGTTCACTGTTGTCCTTACATCTGGTTTCTCCTTCTCTTTCTTCTTTCTGGGGTTGCATCAAAGCAACCTATTATTGTGTGCTTGGGAAATGTTTGCATACAGTGGCTGCATTCGGACAACACAATAATCAACTGGGGGGGGTAACAATCGTCAGTTGTATTGACTATCATGTCATCCGAATGCTGCCATAGTCAACTCAGCGCTGATCCTAATCCACAACATGGTTGATTATTTATTACCATGTTGTGTGGGGAGTACCCCCTACATGAACAACTGTAAAGTTGATTATTACCCCACCATTGACTATCATGTTGTCTGAATGCAGCCAATGTCTCACTAATTTCTCTCGACTTTCTCTAGTCAAATATACCAATAGTTTAATTTCATTTTTATCCGCCATTACAGTGTCCACAGAGATCAAACTCCTTTTTCCAAGTTTTCCAAGTCCTGAGCTTGCAGGTTCAAAGTGATTGGTGGCTTTAGGCCTCCCATTTTACCGTCGGTCACTTTCTCTGTCGTGTGTGTGTGTATGTGTGTGTGTGTTTACTCACAGGTTGTTATTCTTCTTCTGTCTAGGATTCATTCACATATTTCCAAGTTGGTGAACTGCACCCCACAGATTTACATAGACTCTGCCTTCCAAATAAACGTACAAGTTTATTTAAGCAAAGAATTTTCTACAGAGCTGTCTCATGTTGTGGCCTCTAGGACAGATGCAGTGGGTGTTGCCCTTAACTACTACCTGATTCCATCCAGGAAGCAATCCAGCAGCTCTTTTATATTGTTACAGCACACATTTTATATTTATATTTATTACATTTCTATACTTCCCAATAGTCAAAGAACTCTGGGCAGTTCAAATAAATGTAAACACTAAAATACAATATAATAAAACATTATATAAAATGTTTATTTACATTTAATCTTTCAGATACTATTTAAATATTAAGTGACCCCACATTTTCAATCTAGGGTTCAAAAGCTAGAAGGGAAATATTTAAGCCATAATCATTACTGAAGTTCAATCCAGTTTTTCATTTGTTAAACATGTGGTAAAAACAATGAATATTCTAAATTGTAATTAAAGTAATGCATAATAATTTTAAATTAATGATGAATTAAACTTAATTAGCATTGTTCACCAAAGAAAGTGAAAGGAAAACATTGTTTCGGCTGGGGACAGAATGATATTCTCAATGACAAATGGATAGTATGTAAATATGGAATAGAGACCCTAGATAGATGTGGTATATTGTGGATATTAGTATTATCAGCATTCATATCACATTGAAACATTGTTTTAAATACATTTCATTAGTGTCACCTCTCACTATTTACAGCTTGAATGGACAACCTACCTAAAATCCACAGTACCCTCTCATGTTATTCATGATCTGAGTAAACTATTTTTTATTAAAGTAACTCAGAGCCAGCCTTACCACGAACCTGAGGAACATACCCAACTTCACATGGCTTTTTTAAAAAAGTGGCAGATTGTGTCCACCATCCACAGTCTTCTCATTTTTCTTCTGCTGCCTCAGTCCTTCAGGCCAGGGAAGAGTCATCAGCTCTGTTCCACCAATGTTGGAAGACTTGTCTTTTTCCATGTTATTACCTGTTGTTTTTCAAGTTATTATCTGTTGGTTCAGGCTCCTGAATTTGTTTATGTTGTTATTAGTCTTTAGAAGTATTTGTTGTTTACTTAGTTAGAATTTTTTGGATTATTGTTATTTTTACTTCTGCTGTTTGTTTGTTTATTATGTAAACAGCCATTGAAGGGAAAGGTAGGACAGACATTTTAGTATAAATAGTTTAGCAGTATATAGAATCTTATATAAGAATATGGTAGTATAAGGCTTATTACCCAAGATCTACCAGACCAATTTTGCTCATTTTTATTTTAACTGACGTTTGAGCAGTATAGATGTGCAGGAAATTTTGAAAGTTCAAAAAAGTTCAATGCTTGAGCTTTAATAGCCAAACTGTATGTTTCCATGCCCTGGCCAGGAGCCTGAGGCAGTTGGGGAAGTACAACTCCCACATAACTCCATGCCATACAGGTGTGCAGGGAGAAAAACACAAAGGCAGGGACAGAGGGAGGGCCTTGGGCTCTGCAAATTGAGTCTGCTCTCGGAGAGATCATATTGGCAGCAGGGATGGAGATGGAGGTGGCAGCTCTGAGGTGGTGGAAAAGAAGCAGCCCTAGGAAAAGCTGGATTTTGAAATATGGTGGAAGAGGGAAGGAGGTGGCCTTGAGGCCTGAAGGGAACAAGCGAATGTTGTTCAGTAGCAATGCATGTGAGAAAGCAAGGACCAAAAGTCCTCACTAGGGGTGTGCATGCCAAAAAATATCGTTGTTTATCGTTATCGTCATTTCAGACCCAAAAAAATTATCGTCTTCATTCATATCGTAGGTGAACCATATCATCTTCACGATAATTATCGTTAAAAAATGATATTTTTTGCAGCTCTATTTTTAATGAAGAAAATGCCTATAACTTCTGTATTGTAGAGGCTTGAAACTTGGTCACAGTGCTTATGGGGTATGCCTAAGTATGTGTATGAAATTTGAGATCAATCCCTCCAACCCTCGATTTTATATGATTTTTTTCAAGATTGTTTCCATTCTGACAGGTCTGAATGAACGCACGTGGTGAGCTGTCATTCTGATCTGTCAGAATGGAAACGATCTTTATAAAATTCATATAAAATAGAGCGTTGGAGGGATCGATCTCAAATTTCATACACATACTTAGGCATACCCCATAAGCACTGTGACCAAGTTTCAAGGCTCTAACTTTCAAAATACAGAAGTTATAGGTATATTTATATGGCAGTCCGCTAAAACAATAAAATCACCCAAAAATGATCATCTCCGATGATTATCGTAGGTTTTTGTATCATATCGTCATTGTTAAACACATGCACAATAATGACCTTATTGTATCATTATCGTACATTTTAACAATACGATACACATCCCTAGTCCTCTCTCGTGTTGAAAAAAAATTAACCATCATACAGCTTCTGGAGGAATGACATGGTGGGAGTCAACAATCAGTATGTTTCACCCTCAGACTACTAGCACCCATGGTGACATGGGCTTTACACTAATCAATGAAGAAGCTTTTTTTTCTTCTTCTCTCAGAACCTCTCTGAGCCACCTTTCTTGATGGGTTGCCAACTGGCCCAATTGGTGGGATGTTTTGTTTTTTTGGTGGGTTTTTTTATTACAGTGGTGGCCACTTATCAGAATTGTTTTGGTAAAATCCATTTACCTTTACCCCTGAATGATTTTCTAAAGCTGGACAGATTTTTTTTAAAAAGAAAATTGTTTACCTTCCACTATGTGCTAGGATTTCTCCTGCTACTTTGCAGCAGGCTGACAGGGCATAACATTGGCAGGAGCAATTGGGTGGAGATATTTGAACAGGGATCTCTATTACACAACTCTTTTTTCCTGATTTGGAGCATTTTAAAAAAATATAATGGATAGTATCTTCAACTTCTCCCATAATAATGGAATGAATCACTAGCACAGCTGGAACTAGTGTTTCCTGAAACAACTGGAAATTAGTGGCAACATCATTTCTAGAATAGGGCAGGTCAGCAGAGCTCACAGAAGGGATCTCCACTGACCTGTCCCATTCTGGAAATGAGTGCTTCCATTCATTTGCAGGGTTATTTCAGGAACCACTAGATCCTGTTGTGCTAGCAGCCAATTCTACTGGAGCAACAGAACTAGTGGAGGTATAGCAGCAGTATAGGATACTGCCCAATGTATGTTTTTTTTCTTATGTTTGTGACTGAAGTCAATCTTTAAAGTTGATGATTGTAGGAACAGTAATTAACAGAGGAACTCTAGTGCTTAACAAAAACTATTGTGTTATTAACCATCTGGTATCCAGGACAATCTCAAAAAGTGCAAACGCCAGACACGTACATTATTGCAATGGGTCTAAGCTCACTCATTGTGTTTTTGAGATGATGAAAGCAGCACTGAGTACTGCCTGGAAGCAGTGTATCTATTACTCAATCATAGTACTTCAAAACCTGTGTAAGGCTGTTTGGAATCAGTAGTGTTGTCATGAAGCATTCAGCCATAAAGCACTACCGATATATTAAAAGGCTGTAGTAAAAAAGCAACATCCTTATCTAGCAAGTTTTCCTCTCTCTTTTTTAAACAAAAACACCTGCTGCTTTCTGTGGTAAAGATCTTTGTTATTAATAAGGACTAAGAGAATAGATTATCATGTGGTTGTTGATCTGGATACTTCTCATGAATTATTCTTCCCTGCCTTCCATGCAAAGCATCACTGTGGCTGGAGACAATTTTTGTGGGAAGGGCAATGCCATCCCTGAGCATGACCTTGCCTCACAAGTTACATTCAAGATTCTCACTCAAGCATCATTAACTCATTTTACAGATGAGGGAATTAAATTCACATAACAGCCTTGAGATGGTCTGGAAAGTGTGAAATCAGCAGAGATTCTGCTTGAGGTGCACTTCATTGTGATGCAAGAGCTGATGACTACAGCCGTCTCTAAAGTCCTGAAGACCTGTGAATATATATTTAGTAACAGAACCAGGCTTTTCATTGGAACATACATTCCCAAGAGCCTACTTAAAGCCCTATCCCCACCCCCGCTTTAGTCAGTATAAAAACAACAACTAACTTTTCAGGCTGTTCAAAATGTTATTGATATGCAGATGCACCACACAAACAGACATTTTTAATATTTAGGGCCAATGATATTTTGATGCTCTGTGTAGTATTAAAATGGTCACAGTGTTATGGTTCACTGAAATTAAATGAGAACAACAAAGACCCTTAAAATATGTAAAAGGGTGGCTCCAGCAAAACAATGCTAGCATTAACTCTGCAGTGATAGAAACAGCATCCATTTAACTCTCCAACCTACCATAAAGTTAAACTGATATATTTTACTTGAACCATGTTCACTCATTCATAACAAGCCAGGGTTTTTTAAAAATAGCATATGTTATTATGACATGAGAACCAGGCCAAAAACAAAATCTTTCATCCATACACTTAGGATTTCTTTGAGACATATTCTGCAGCCAATAGCCTGGTTACCTGCAGTGAATAAGAATTACTTCCAAACAATCAGGCAGGGCAATTTTATAGACATTTAAAAAAAATGACTATATCTGCAATATCTATATATCTGCATTTATCACAGTCACTTTTTTGCCTTTATAAGCTATACATTAGACAGACACAGCCCTCAAAGTTGCATGCATTTTATCGATGTGTCACATATAAGCAAAGCAAAAATACTGTGTTTCCTTTGTTGGATTTTATATTTTCAAAAGTGGGAGGATAAACTACTGTGTCCTACTTTCTTGTTCCCAGTGGTCTTAGAGTCAGTTCCAGGTGAAATCTGAAAATATTACATCAGATTTCACCTATATCAAAGCTGCTTTTTGTAACGTCTTGCCTCATTAAAAGACTTGGAGATCTTGAAAGCTTGCACATTTTTGTGACATTTGGATTGACACAATAAAGGTGTTAAACTAATATGGATCTTGGAATGTCAGATAGTTACTTCAAAACAGGAGATATATTGGGAGGCAACAATCCTATCAAGCATTTGCTATCATTTACATTGACTCTATAAACAGAGCCTATCTACACTACTGCTTTAAAACAGTTTATAACAGTTTTAAAGCGGTCAATAATGGTTATTAACCGGTTTAAAACTGTTATAAACCGTTTTAAAGCAGTAGTGTAGATAGGCTCACAGTCTAAAAACCTTTGTACCCAAAAACGTGATCTTAACTTTTGGCCACACAAGTCCGTGTTAGTCTTTCAAAAGGAATTGAATGGAAAAGCAAAACTGGTAGGGTCAAGTTGCAATTAACAAAGATATTTGTGAAAGCATGGAACACAAGACTAATATTTCTTTTTGGTAAAAAAAGGCTGCAGTAGGAAGATGAAGATGATGTAGCCAGCCTCCATAAACTACAAGTCAATCCAAGTTCAAAAACCACTTTCATATGGGTGGCACTAAAGCAAATACAGTGACCAAGTTTGAATATTATTTACAACCCTTGAATACTAATAGCCAGGAGAATATTGTTTCCAAGTAAATGTAATTTCTCCCAGTCCTATGAAAGAATCCAACATTTACATTTTCAAAAGGCTGAACAAAAATGCTATTTACAAGAAATTCCAAGTTTAAACGTCACCTAATGAAATTATGATCTTCCTGTATTAAGGTATCTTTGCTAATTGACTTTCATTATTTTTACAACTGGTATAAACTGACAGACTTACTATGTCACTGTGTTATCTAAATCTATGTTCAGACTGATAGTTTATGTGATCTCCTACAAGTATTATGCCAGCTTAGTCTGCACCATGTTCCATCACCTATAATTCCACTCCATCTCACCGGTTGTGGTGGTACATTTTCTGCTCATGAAATTTCTACTTCAGGGGCCTGTCTTAACGATGACGCAATGGCACCGTGAGCCCCACGAACCCTGCAGTTTCACTCCTGCGAGGTTGTCCCCATGCCAAGGAGCAAGCGCGGGGTTTGCATCCATCCATAAGAGGAGGAGATGCAGCCATGTGCCACTACGGCCCCATGTTGCTGCTGCGCTGCCCATTCCTCTCTGTTCCAACCCCCCCCCCCCGCTTATGTTGTGCAGCTTTCCCTGCCAAGGGAATGGAGAACTTCACTTCTCCCCAGACCAGAGGAAGTGGGGGGAGGCGTTCCGGCAATCATTCAGCTGCCTAGGCAGATGGCAGATGGCAACCAATAAGGTAGGGAAGTGCATGCCCAAAAATATCGTATTTTATCGTTATCAGAATTTCAGACCAAAAAAATTATCATCTCCGATAATATCATAGGTTAATCGCATCATCTTCACGATAATTATCAGAAAGCCAGTATTTAATTTGCAGCCCCATTGTGCCTTATAGAGCTGAATCATTTAGAAAAAATACCTATAACTTCTGGTTGACCTCAGCTTTCAGAACGAGCATGATCTTAAAAAAATCATAGAAAATTGAGGGTTTAAGCAATTGCTCTGATTTTTTTCACAAATGACCAGCCAGATCCCATCTTCAATGTCCCACAAGTTTCAAGTTTTATCTTTTAAAATGAAGAAGTTACAGTGTGGGGTGGGGCTTTTGGGGGACCCCCTATAACTTTTTAATTTGAAAAGATAGATACATGAAACTTTTTGGACATTGCAGATTGGATCTTGCTAGTCCTGGCTCCCCAAGTTTCATGTCATTATCATTTCAAATAAAAAAGTTATGCATGTGTTTCCCCCAATGCAAGCCTATGGGAAAAAAAGCAGACAAGATGACAGCATGGAGACCAGGTCAACCAGCTCTCAATAAAGTTGCACGATCTTTAATAAATTAATATAAAATCAATGGTTGGAGGAATCGATCTCAAATTTCAAACACATGTCTAGCACATGTTGCTACATATATGTGCCAAATTTCAGATCAATCCCTCCACCCCTGTATTTTATATGAATTTTTTAAAGATCGTGCAACTTTTTAACAGGTCTGAATGAATGCACGTGGCGAGCTGTCATTCTGACCTGTCAGAACTTAAACAATCTTTAATAAATTCATATAAAATCGAGGGTTGGAGGCATCGGTCTCAAATTTCATACACATACGTAGGCATACCCCATAAGCACTGTGACCAAGTTTCAAGCCTCTAACTTTTAAAATACAGAAGTTATAGGTTTATTTATATGGCAGTCCGATAATCCGATATAATCGGGCTGAAAATTTTCGGATCGGATATTTATCGGAGGTTTTTCTATTGTGTCATTATCATTAATTGGATGTCCGATAATGACCTTATTGTATCGTTATCAGACATTTTAATGATACGATACACATCCCTACAATAAGAGGCACCATCCACCCAGCCACGCCTCCGCTGCGGCAATAGATGCCAGATGTGCCATCCTCACCTCACAATGGAGAAACAAGTCAGGGTAAGTCCCCATCTTTTTTACTTTTGAGCTTCAGGGGAAATCCCAGGGTTGGCTCTGCAGTGCCTGCTGTGTTGTATAAGTGACACAGCACCACTGCAGAGCCACCTCAGGGCTTTCCCCACATATAGACAGCCCCCAAGTTTCAGTTATCTGTCAAGACTGAAATACCACAAGATTCTCTTTCTTGCTACTACCCTTCACTCTCACTATAGATTTCTATTTGTTTTTTGTGATGAATGTGTGCTATTGTTACCTGTGCACCATCCAACTTACAAGGCTAGCTGTTCCTTTCTATTATGTTTTTCAAAATTGTGTATGGCTGCACAGGTGCAATTTGTGCAAATTAAGCATTTATAAAGAAAAAAAGTCTGACTCCATCATTCTGGGAGATATGGAAATTTGTACCAAGGCAATGAGAACAAAACTAAAGTGAACTTGCTCAACATCTGCTAGGCAAAAAGAGTAATTATGAATTCATAACTCATACAAGCTTTTTTTCCAGTGAACTCCTCTCTCATATGAATTTACACTTGAGACTTGTGAGTGACTAAATATATTTCAAGATCACAGCACAGGTCACGCTTGGAGGGACTGAACATTTTAAGTATTGAACTATCTTCAATACCAGGATATATATGGACAAGAATTAGTTGAAAAATTAATTGTGTTCTGGATTAAAATGTATGGCAATACACATTATCTTATTCAGAACCCAATGCAGCAATCCTTGGTCTAGGGCATTCACAGCACAGGAGTAGTATTTGGGAACTTACAAAGCCAAGACTTAAACTTCAAATTCATAATGGCATACTTAATTCAAAGGGAAGTCTAATGATGACAAAGTGGGGGCAAAACTGTTTAAAGCTGCATGCTGGAGAAATCTGAAGAAAGTACGTTTAAGACAATCTTCTTTGTTCCTGGCAAGTCCACTTTATTATTTATAAACATTTGTGGTCAATTCACTATTACTACAATCATCCCTCTTATCTGCTTACTTTTATATATCAGCATTAGTAGCAAACATAAATATTTTAAAGATACTTGCAGTAGAGATTACAGGAATTATTTTCCTTGCATGTCAACCATGTGAAAAAAATAATAACTGTGCACTATGACAGCTGGGCATCATAAAACAGCTTTGCTACTCTGAAACTCCCCCCCCCCCCATTTCAGCAGCAAATATGCCAATTACATTTCTCCAAAGCTATGAATGAGACATCTGGAAGTCCAGTTACTATAGTTTTTCATCTCTGCATTTCTATACTAGCTCTGGCATCTACATGTACATGCTGAGAAGGATAGTGAATGCTTGGAAAATCATAGTTTCACATGGTTTGCAATAAAAAAGTGAAAGATTTCTTTCTATATGATCTATGCAGCAGTACCAACCAATGAAGTGGCTCCATGGACTGTATTGCAAGTCTGTTGTTTCTTATTTATTTATTATTTATTATTGAATTGATATCCTGCTTTTTGCCTTTTACAAGGAACCCAAGATGAGTTAGATGGTCCTCCTCTTCTCCATTTTATCCTCATAACAACCCTGTAAAATAGGCTAGGCTGAGTCAATGACCGGCCCAAATTCACCCAGTGAACAAGCCTTTATCCATGGAAAACAAACCAGCACCAGACAAGGAAGGAGTACCATTCCAAACACAGCAAGCAGCCTATACCTATACACCTTTGAGCTTGAGACTTGTTACAATACCATGGATGCCACACAGATATCTTTGTGGGGCAATTTGTCTCTTTAAACAGAGAGGGTAAGGTGCCACTTGAATGAAGTCAAAAGGCAGTGGACTGTGAAATGGCTCGTAAATCAGGGGAAAGAGCTTTTATGTGGTGACATCCAGCGCTGGAACTCTCCCCAGTGTGGTGTAATGAATGGTTAGAGTGTTGGACTGAGATTCGTGAGATCTGAGTTCTAGTCTCCATTCAGCCATGAAGCTCACTGGTTGACTCTGGCCCAGTCACTGACTCTCAGCCTAACCTACCTCACAGGATTGTTATGAAGATAAAATGGAGAGAAAGAGCACCAGGTAAGCCACTTTGAGTCCCTTGGATGAAAAAGGTGGGATATAAATGTAATAAATAAATCCCCCCTAGGGAGGTTGGCCCAGCACTGAGTTTGCTATCTTTCTGACATGAGGTGAATTGGCCCCTTCCCCCAGGTCCATTGGTGATTTGGTTGTAATTCTTCATTTACTGATTATGCTGTTTGCCATGTTTCACAATTTCTTATTTTGTTTAGTAAGTTTGTTGTGCTTTTTATCCCTATTTTAAGCTGCTCTGGGAAAATTTGTATTCAAGTGTGGGATACTAAATGTGTAAAATAAATAAACAATAGGGATTCTGATGGCAGTTATGCTATGCCTCTGCCCCTGATAGCTGTAATTTGCCTTTGGTGTTTGTGCAGTGTGCCCTTCCATCAAAGTTCCGCATCAATAAGATTCACTCATGCACTTGTCTATTCACATTCTGACATAGGTCAGTGTTATTTGGTGTTTTATTTTAATTAAAGTATTTATCACCCACTTTTTAGTCACAACAAGGTCCCCAAGGTAGCTAACAATGATCAAAGTTAGATAAAAAATGATAGAACAATACAAAGTGTTGAAATACCATCTGAGTGGGTGAGACAAGCCTCCTCTGGTACCACAACTGAAAAGGCCCTGTCCTGAATTCACACTAACCACATGTCCTAAAGGGAGCACAGATCAGATTACCTAAGTGGGTAGGCATAATCATGAGGAGAATGGAGTCCTTTAAATATCCAGATCACAATCCATTTAAGGCCTTAAAGATGATCACAAACACTCCCAATTGTGTTCAGCAACAGACTAGAAACCAATGTATTATTTAAATAAATTGATAACTCAAATATAATTATAGAACCCAAATTATTAAGCAAATAAATTTGGGTAAGGCGTTCTGAAAAACAGGCATCACTCCATAGTCTGGCAGAAATATTTTTCATCAGCTGAACTTTATGAACACTTTTTAAAGGCAGCCTCAAAGAGTTTGTTGCAGTAATCTAATCTAGATGTGGTCAAGGTGTGAGTGACAGTAACCAGAACTACTTCCCAAATAAGGGAGGCAGCTGGCACACTAGCTGAAGCTATGCAAAATGTTCTTCTGGCCATAGATACTACCTGATCATCCAGGAACAATTTGGGTCAAGAAGCACTTCCAAACCACAAATCTGGTTTGACAAGGGAAATGCTATTCCATCCCAAAACAAGCTGCATCCCTAATTATCTGACTAAAGGACCTCTATTTTAAGGGTCATCTTATAACCCTAACTGATCTCAAGTATTGGTTCAAGACCTTCACCACTACCCCTGTAATCTGATGGTAAGAACAGAGAGAATTCTGTATAATATCACCACATTGGTGATACTGTACCACAAATCCCCAGACAACCCCTCCCAGTGGTTTAATGTAGATGTTGGATTGTTCTTTGGATATTCTTAGTATTTGGGTCCAAATTTTTAATTTTTAACGAAAAAGGCTTTTGTTCAGCTATGACTTTTTTGGACCATCTTTCAACAGGCATTAATAATGCTTCTATTTTAAATGAAACAAAACAAGGAATTCCTAATCCCACTGAAGTCAATAGTAATAAACTTCACTAGGACACATATTCACGAATAAACTTCACTAGGATATACTTTCGTTGAATAGATCACAAGCTTTTGTCATATTTAGGCAGATGACATCCATAAAACTGTAAGAACTTTAATACACATTGTATTATAATAGCATCAAATTAGTACCTATAATCCCAGCTCTTTTTGCTAAAACGAACATGTTTAAATCAAGCTTTTTGTATAATATAATATTTAATAATTTCCCCGAGACTGTTTGAACCTGTTCAGAATTTTACACTCATAATAATTTCCTGCAGAGATATTACTACTATGTGGACAAACATGTATACATAGTATGCACCCTGTTACATGTGTCCTATGCACTGAAGTGTTTCTTTTGATGCATGTACATGCATTGGGAAGCAACAATCGATGGTAGTTTCCCATTGAATATACAAGTAGCAAAACAAGCCACACAGGTTGGTATACAGTTTTCCTACATGACATCTGTAGAGAAAAAGATGCTGTCTGTGCAGTAAAATGAATCTTACAGGATAGATTCACTTCTCCCAACCTCAATTTCCCAAAGCGATCTACTTCTATAAGAGATGTTTAAAACAACTAAAGTACAATCCTATTAGATGTCTGCTCAGAAGTAAGTCCCATTAAGTTCAATGGAGCTTACTCTCAGATATGTAAATGCAGGATTGCAGCCTTACAGATTCTTTTTTTTCTGTTCGTAATAATAATTTTCCTGAATTCTATTCATTCCAACTGACTGTAAATGGAAGAAGTATAAATCAGTAGTTTCTCCCCCTGCCCTTGAAAGAGATCACAGCATGTCATAAAATTACTCTCTATCAACAATAAAAATGATCCACTGAAAATGCAGAAGTTCCATTAGCTTACAGTGAGACAGTCTGTGCAGTTGCCATAAATAGTATTACTGTTAGGCTCACTCCACATTGCATCCATTAGCAATCTTTTTAACCTTTAGTCACCCTTCCATTTCTATGTTATTTTAAGAACGTCAACTGGCATACCAAATTTGACCAGTGTTCCTTTTAACTACAGATCCTCTCCTACAATGACCGCTACCATTTGCTTTAACAGACTACCTGACAGATATCATCAGGCAGTTAGAGTAATTTATTAAAACATTGGAGAGCTTTTTCTTCACAAAAATACCACAGATCAATAGCAGGGAACATAGAACGCATGTTTGTACTTTATATGTAGCCCCAGGTTTGATCCTGGTAATCGCTGTTTAATAGGCTGACCATATGAAAAGGAGGACAGGGCTCATGTAACTTTAACAGTTGTAGAGAAAAGGGAATTTCAGCCAGTGTCATTTGTATGCAATTAGTTCCTGGTGATATTCCCTCTTCATCACAACAGTTAAAGGTGCATGCACTATACTAGAGTGACCATACACAAAAGAAGGCAGGGCCCCTGCAACTTTAACTGTTGTGATGAAGAGGGAATTTCACCAGGAACTAATTGCATACAAATGACACTGGCTGAAATTCCCTTTTCTCTACAACTGTTAAAGTTACATGAGCCCTGACCTGGATTTTATCTGGTCACCCTACTGTTTAAGGGAAAGGTAGTACTGCTGAGGAAAGCCTCTCTCTTCACCTCCCAAACAGCTGGTTTCAAGACCTGCTGCTACCCTTCAGGAGGGTGGCATGGTTGGCATGGTTGGGCACCTGCTGGGGGCACACATCCCAGCAGGGTCCCACTGACAAGAGCTCCTTAGAGGTAATCCTCCTCTTCACCATTGCAACCTGCTTATTCACTGCTCCTTTGTCTGACCCAGACAAGATGGTACTATGAAGCAGGGGCAGTAGATGCCACTGCTTACGTGCTCCCTGGCTCTCTGCTTGTCAAACAAGCAAGTGGGAGCAGTGATGAGAAAGAGGATTAGGAGCAATAGCAGGTGCTGACAATAGTGGTGAGAATGTAAGGGAAGGGACTCCAAAAACTTACAAAACCCTAGAGCCAGCACTTCCTATCAGGATTGAAATCTGATGCATAGACTATTGGTCTGGCTTCAGGATAAGGGACTTCCATATTACTTTAAGTAGTCACATGCATCATATCTCTAAATCAAACCAGTATGTTTATAAATACAATTCATGAATCCCAGCAACAGTCTGAATGTGACATGCTCTTTAATACCTGAAAATGTTTTCTGTGTTTTGTGGAAATCTTTATACTAAGCAACTACTTAAAAATAGTGCATGTTCTGGCATGTTCTCTTCAACAGACAAACACAAGTCTCAGCTCAATAAAATTATATCAACTTAAATCCAAATCATTAGTTATAACTGGAATGGGGACAAGAACCATTTATCTCAGAACTCACAGATTTGGTCTACAGTCTAGAATTTAGTATGTCAAATTACACATCAGGGAAACCTCTCCGTGGGTTTCTTTTCATACTATTGACCTTGTATCTCTTTTGAGCTTCATGGCAGGGAGTGGAGCAAGGAATGCTGCTTCATTTTGGTTTTGCTCCTACCTGGTGAATAGGTTTCTGAAGATGGAACTGGAAAACTCTTGCTCTGCCCATGCTATTTGTCCTTTGGGGTGCTGCAACACTACTGTTGAATACTTACATGAAACCACTAGTTGAGTTTAGGTGAGGATTTAGAGTCCAAAGTATGCTGGCAGTGCTCAGTTATCTCTCTCCTTCTCCACAAAACCAAGTGAGACAGGAATCCCTGAACATGTCAGCCTAGCATCACTAAGATGATGGAGAAAGGGGCTAATACACTGAAGTTCAGTCCAGAGGATAGATGAATCACTGAATGTCTGCTCTAGATTGGGTGGTGGGGATCATATTCTTTCTTAAAAGAATAGGTTTGGGGCCTGGGAGAATTCCTGGATCAGCTTTGCTTGAGTCTCAGGTGACAGCTATGGCCTGGTGAATCTTCATTTGGTGTATCAACTGTCCCTCTTGACAATGGAGAACTTGCCTCCATACCTTGATAAGTTCTAGATTAGACTATTAAAAGTGGAGGCCCCTGGAATGTGTTACCTTAGCCCTACATTCTCATCACTCCTTGCTGGTGGAGGCTGCAGGGCCAACTGCTACTTCTACTACCTGGTTGGCAGGTAGCAGTACTGTGTTGGAGGAGAAAGGAATTGTGGAGAGCAATTGTTGCTTCCTCTGCACCATTTCCTGCAGGAACTATGAATGAAGGTGGAGTTAGTGGGGGGATGCAAAGGAGGGAACAGACTGCAGCTTGTGCCAGGGAAATGGTCCTCCTTTATATTGTGGCTGCCAGCACCTTTGCCCAGCCTGCCTGTGTAAACAAACTGACATGTGCCTTCCTCCTTAGTGTTCCCTCCCTCCCCACCTGTAGATCCCTTAATGATAGAGTCGGAGGGTCTACTGAAGATGAGAGAGTTAGAAGGGAAAGAGGGAAATACACTTTTCTTTCTTGTGGTGGCTGCAATTGTTTGCCCCCACAAACCATGTCCCACTACTATTGAAAAAAAATCAGTCTTCCATTTCAAGGGGAAAGCCTCCATTGTGGTTGCATGCAAGACCTCAAATGGACCTCAAATAACTATTTCTATAATATATGAAGGTATGGAATCAGGCCTGGTGTGCTTTCAGAATCGGACTCAGAGCCAGGAGGAGGAGGAGGAGGAGGAGGAGGAGGAGGAGGAGGAGGAGGAGGAGAAGAAGAAGAAGAAGAAGAAGAAGAAGAAGAAGAAGAAGAAGAAGAAGAAGAAGACCAGCCAAGACAGGAAGCAGGGAGGAAATTCTCAAAGGCTCTCTAGGTGTCAAGGGTAGGCTGACCATATGAAAAGGAGGACAGGGCTCATGTAACTTTAACAGTTGTAGAGAAGTTGCAGGGGGCTTTCCTTCTTTTGTATATGGTCACTCTAGTATAGTGCCTGCAACTTTAACTGTTGTGATGAAGAGGGAATTTCACCAGGAACTAATTGCATACAAATGACACTGGCTGAAATTCCCTTTTCTCTACAACTGTTAAAGTTACATGAGCCCTGTCCTCCTTTTCATATGGTCAGTCTAGTCAAGGGGGGAATCTTCTCAGGAGCTTATCAGACAGGAGGCCTGGGCTCAGAGATCATCTTCCCCACCCCTGGGAAATCAGTCTTTGTCAGAAGGGGAGGGAACATCGGAACTGATAGATTCCAGACTCCACCGTAGGTTCAAGCAGGCAGAGTTGAGAGGAGGTGGGAGGCGGTCCATTAGATTCGCCACTTGCCAGAGGTTACAACTTGAAGGCCCTCCCTGAAGGAGAGGATTGGTAAAAGCCTGTCAGGTACAGTGAGTTGTTGTCCATTTAGTTAATAGGCAACTGCCTTGCTTTGTTAAGCTAATTAAGCTTCGAAAATAGCTCCTAGCATTCACACTCCCTTCAGGTATGTCTTTTTACTGATGTAAAAAGCTTCATGGATTGCATGGCAGGCCTCTTTATTGTCTCACATCTCCACAGGAAGGCTTGGAAACATGACAGCGCTGAACTAAATGTGTAGTATGTACTATCCAAATGTACTACCACAGGACAGTTAAATTAAATTTATCTCCTAACTCCCAAGAGAGAAGGACAGTGATACAAAACAAAAATTAGATAACTGAATCAAAACTCATGCAACTACCAGCAAATATTACATAAGTAATACATGTGTCTTTATTTGTTTATAATCCCACTGTGTAATCTTGCAACATTTCCTACACCTGTCCAAAGTTACCTATTATAATTGGGATATGCATTTCGGCCCTTAAAACATTTAGATTCTCAAACATGCCTTTTGCTGACCTGCATTAATTATGCCTGAGAGTGCTAAAAAGAGCTTGATGAAACTGTAATATCTTTTTATAATCTGATTCATCTATTAGTTAGTGCTTTATATTTAATGGTTTTGAAATACTGAAATATTTAGTGAATTTGATCATTCTCTCAGGTATTTGCCCTTGAAATCATGGTATATTTGCAGCTAACAATTAAGTCCTGGTTCAGGCCTCTCCCCTCCATGCTATTGGAATTGTGTGAGGGAGCTGGACCGTGTTGGTTGGACCCATCCTTCTGACTTGCACTCCCCCTAGTGTGATGTTAATTGCAGTGGGGTAGGGAGGCCTGAACAGGGCTTTTAGCTACCTTTCCATTCTGCTTGATAAAGAATGTTGTGTAACTTGAAAACTTGGATAGACCTATACCTGCTTCTTCATCTTTTTTGTTTCTTGTGTCTCATTTTCCAAGACCTACACAGCAACAACTTTCAGCCTATGTACTGAATAAGTTATTTGCTATTAAATACACCCACACCCACACCTATAAAATATACATCACATTATTCAGAATTGTGACTTATGACAGAGGATAAAGTTACAGTTTTACCTGAAGTCATGAATATTTTTTATAATTTGACTACTTTTTGTTTCTTTTGTGGGCTTAAAAGTTTTTAAAATAAATTTGTCTCCTTTTTTTTTTAAAAAAAGAGGAATTTACTAATAGCAACAATGAGAAGGCACCACATTCCAGTACACTATTTAAATAAATTTAAATGGATATATTTAGCAGTAAAAACAATATGTATACATGCTGGAACAGAAGATGAGCCCTGCTAGATCAAACCAAGGGCCTTTCTAGTCCAGCATCCTGTTTCACATAGTGGGAAGTTCATTTGATTGAAGAGCAGTATGAAATAGCATAAAATATACATAAATTAAAATGTTTCCTTATGTTCTCTCTCAACATTAGCATTTCCACCTTTAAGCCTATATATTTAATGTTATCTATGCAACTATACCAAAAACCTGTCCTTGAGATTACTGTGTCACTCTCTGTGACTCAAGATTAATGCCTTTATCTGTGTTAGATCTTGCACTTCTTGGTCCCAGTCTTTGTTCCTTTTCTTCACCTGCCCTCCACCCCCCCATCAGAACAGTGTTAAGAGGATCCCCTTCTAGGCTATGAGTTGGTTTCCATAGCAACTCCCTATAGTCTGAGGCTTCAGAATACCATAGTACTAGTTTGGTTCCTGTAGGAACACTAGGAAGGTAATAAAAAATGAATCTGAAACTGAGGTAACAGACTGAACTAACAAACATTACAGGACAACTGGTATTTAGAGAAATGCCTCTTTTTAGAACACAGTCCCAAAACATAAAAGAAACCTATTCCGTTCCAGAACAGCAGTTTTATTGAACTCCATAGAACAGCTAGCAGAGTTTCATATGCTGAGATATTTTATCTGTCTGTTGTCAGATAGCGAAGTGTAAAGACAACACTGGAGAATTTCTCATATACTATTGCTAAGTGACTTAAGAAACCTAAGAATATGATGAATGTGTCATTTTTCTAAGACAACACTTCACCAAAAATAAATTTCATGCATATATGAAAAACCATAACTTATATTTTGATTTATTTATAGCACTTTAGTCTGCCCCAAACATAATAATAATAGCCAAATATATACTGAAAACTCATTCCCATTTAAACAAAAAAGTTATCAAATTATCCCGTAGCCCTAAAATTGCACCCAAACACAAAAAGAATTTAAACAGTTCCCAAAGAAGTGTTTTCTCCCCTGCAAATACACATAGGGTGACCAACTATTAGGATTTCCCCAGGTTTGTCCTGGTTTTTGTTCTATCCTGGGTGTCAGGGGATTTTCTGTAATTTTCTATAATGTCCTGGAAAGACAAGCTTTCCCCTTTAAGGCTGCAATTAGCATGGCCGGGGGGGGGGGATGTCACATTTTTAGAGGGGCCTTAAAGGGGAAAGCATGTAATTCCCAGACTTTATAGAAAAGGCCCTGCTTGGAACGGGGGGTGGGGTGGGAATGACACGCTTTCCCCTCCTCCACTCCAACTGGGGCTTTTAAGGTGGCCGGGGGGGAGGGAGTTGCTTTCCCCCACCACTGGGTGTCTTTTTTGGTTTCCCAAATATGGTCACCCTACATATACAGGAAGATGAGAATCCTCATGATGTCATCCCATAATGCTGAGGAGTATGTCTAAATATTGCAATCACATTACAGGGGCAATCTCATGGATCTTTCCCATCCAGTTCTGCAGAGGCTAATAAAAAGAACAGGAAATCATTAGGCCTTTCACTAAAAACACTTGCTGGATGCCACTTTGGAAAAGCAATGGCAACCATTTTATTTAGTTTGAGGTAAAAAAAAAAGTGTTTCATTTTGAATATTTTCATACAAACATAACAAACATAATTATCCATAAAAGTGTAAGAAGTCAAGCAAAATATAATATACCATGCAAATGCTAACCATGTTATATATAGCCTACGTGTCAACTGCCATCTAGTTTTTGCTTCTGTGAATATGCTTTTGGAATTAGTCTTGTCAAAGCAAATGTGAAAATATCTTCATGGATGAATTTGTATGTCTTAGGTATAGTTCCCTCAGGGCAGGATCCAATGGAGTATTTCTGTCTCCACTGATTCCCTTCTACCTCATCCATTCTCTTCCGCAAGCAGTAGGTTCTACTAATTCTGTTGCAGAAGTGGGACCTTCCACTTTACAGAAGGGAGGTTTAGGGCCTTTCTACACCTATGGGTGTAGAGGGTAGAGGGAGGGAGGGAGGAAGGGAGGGAGGGACGAATCTGGACTTACCAGCTTCCGGGATCGTCGCTCTTGTGCAAATAAAGTGTGCCACCCCAAAAAGAAATGAACGTCGCACCCACCATTTCCCCCCCAAAAAAACCCAGAGCATGGAACGCACTTGCGCTCCAGGGAAAAAGGTTAGTAAAAAAACAAATCCCCCTGAAATCAGGCCTCCAACCCACTCCCTGTCATCCCAGGGGTGGTGGGTGAAATTGCTGCCGTCACCTCCCCTGATGAGTATGGAGCTGTGCCACATGGCTCCATGCCCATTTCTGGTGCCCACTTACTCACAAGTAAGCAGGTACCAGGCAGGACGGGTGCCCACACTTCCCATGGTCTTGGGACGGCCGCAGGACTGATGGAGGAATTGGGTTTTCCCAGCGTTTCTTTATCCCTGGGAAAACCCGTGGCTGTCCCCCCTGCCCCTAGGAGTCTCTGTGCATCATTTGGATGCACAGGGATGACCCAGGAACACTCCCGGGGAAAAAAACCAGTGTGGAAAGGGCCCTAGAGGAAGCCTCAAAATGAGTGGAAACACTAGTTTGTGGAAAGAGGCATGTTGGTAGAGATCCCTATGTGAGCTCTGCCAATCTGCCTCCTTCCAGAAATGAGTGTTTCCGCATGTTTCAGGTTGCCCCCAGAAGTACTAAATCTCACTTGCATAAATGCTGGGAGCTGCTTGTTGAAGGGAGTCTGTGGGGTGCAAGCAGGAGCATAAGCACCTCATTGGATACTGCCCCTGGAGACCCCATTGTCTTGGATAATGAAGCTATCATTCTATGTTGTTTGGTTATATACTTCCTGCAGCATAGCCAGTGCCTCTTTGCTATACACCAGTGCAACTAAAAACAGTATAGAATTTAAAAACAGTAAAACCAATTAAAACAGAACTATGTGCAGGCTTGGTGAATTTAGCCATCAACGACTTTGATGAAAAGCCATGTCTTAACTTGGCATTGAACTGATGCCAGTTTCAGCACCAGTCGGGCCTCCAAGGGGAGGGCATTCCACAGCCAGGGTGCCACAACAGAGAAAGCCCTCTCCCATGTCCCACCATAGTGTATGCCTCCTGTTGGTGGGACGTGGAGGAGGGCTCCTCCAACAGATCTCAAGTCTCGGGCAGGCATATATAGGGAGAGGTGCTCCCTCAAGTATCAAGCTCCAAAGTCGTTTAGCTCTCTAAATGTCATTATCAACACCTTGAATTCTGACCGGAAGCGTATAGGCAGCCAATGCAATTCCTTTAAGACCTGTGTTATATGGTCTTTGTGAGATGTACCGATCAGCAGTCTAGCTGCTGCATTTTGCACTAGCTGCAACTTCTGAGTCGTCTTCAAGGGCAGCCCCACAGAGAGTGCATTGCCGTAGTCTAATTGGGAAGTTACCAGTGTGTGCACTACTGTGGCTATGTTATCCCTGTCCAGGAAAGGCCGTAGCTGGCAGATCATCTGAAGCTGGCCCCAAGTACTCCGGGTCACAGAATTCACCTGGATCTCCAGTGACAAGGATGGATCAAGGAGTACTCCCATGCTACGCACCTGCTCTTTCAAAGGGAGCGCAACCCTGTCCAGAACAGGATGCTTACCTAATTCCCAGACTCGGGAACCACCAATCCACAAAGCTTTTGTCTTATCAGGATTCAGCTTTAGTTTATTCGCCCTCATCCAGCCCATTACAGCCTCCAGGCTCTGGTCCAGCACCTTCACAGCCCCAGCTGGCTCCAACAACAAGGAGAAGTAGAGCTAAGTATCATCAGCATACTGATGACACCCAGTATACTGAGTATCATTAGCATACTGATGTTGATTTCATGTCCGCATTATTTTCATTATACTTTGATACGAACAATATCCATGTACCATTGATATATTAGCATGGTACTCTATATTATCTGTGGCACCTATATCCTGGCAAAACCTACCCAATGAGTGTTGTTCTTTCAATGCTGCTCATGTCCTAGGTTCCCTGCTCATTTCCATTTCACATAACTCAGAGTCACAGTTCACCTTTCCTTTGCATTAAAAGAAATACATTTTACTTGAACACTTTATGTTATATAACATTATTTGTTGAGCTTGCACAACACTTAGAATAATGACTAAATACAATATTGCAGGCAAAATATCTAGTCCCACTGTGATTGGCTCTACTATGGAAATCCGAACAAAAACTAAATCCTTCAGAACATTAGGGTTATTGAACATTCAACGTAGGCGTTGTTTACTTGAAATAAATAATGTGAAGGGCTGAACATCTGCCAAAATATCATGCTGGAGTACTACCAGCCTTTTTGTTATTTATTTTCCTACTTGTACTACCTGCTACAAGCTTGATTCTTGAACCCAATCATACCATGGCATATATCAGCTGATTTCTTTGGTCATAACAGGACTGGGATTTATTAAATGCTTGAAAGTATGTGTGCTGAAGTGTGTGCAGTGTGATTGCATTCAGAGGCATTCTTTAAAATTTGCATGACACATCCTGCTCAATTAAAAAAATACTGCCTCAGATTTTCTTCTTTCATTTAAATTACAAATTATTTCATTTAAATAATTGTGTCAGTTGTCAAATAAGCATATGTTAGGGCTTGCTACTTTCTACTACATGTTTACTGAATGCTTTGTGTTTCTTTTGCCTTGCTGCTCTTGTTATTTCATTACCATTTTATTTTATTCTGATAAATGATTAAAATGGTTAAGCTTTCATTCAGGAGACTTCCTTAAGTGTATATTTAATTAAGAATTCCTGTGTTTTCTTTTTCCACTTAGGGTGGATCCAAATGCTTACAGTGCCCCTAGTAATCAATTAACACCTAAGAATCTGAAGAGTTAAAAAAAAATAGAGACATAGGGACAAAACATTTCTTGCAGTGTGAAAGACACTTTTATTCTCTGGTTTTGCTGACTTTTTATATTTTTAGATCCTAAGATGTGTTTTTCTACTTATTGGAATACTTTGCTTTAATTGTTATATATACACACATATAGGGCAAGAATATATAACACACCCACTCAAAGTTGTATATAAGGTAGCAATTAATAGATGCCATTGAGCCTTAGATGTAAATCTAAATCAGCATTGCTCTTGGAACACTTTTTAAATTTACATCTGAATGCATAAAACTACACCTATGTTAAGGTAAACACCTGTCCTTCTGTATCAACACTCCTTTTCAACAGCAATCCTCTAATTAAAAAGGCTTTTGTTAAATTGTACATCATCAGTGCTGGAGATAATTTGTCACCAACTTGCCTTTCCCTTCCAACAAAATATTGATAGTGCTAATGTTAGCCACTTGAAGCCTGCTTTAAATAATCACACTCTACTGTTTTCACTACTAGGTTCTGCTACACATTGCTTTCAATTCCAAGCAGCAATTTTTTGTTATTAATTTGTTAAAATCCAAAGAGCTTCTTACCATTCTGATTCTGTAGATTCCAGCAGTACCAAATGAGCTGTGCCTGTAGTACTGCTTAGAGAAGCCACTGGAGGCTTTAGAGGCACAGGGATGTGTGGAAAATGTATCACCACCGCTTACATTTCAGTCACTCAATTGCTAGCCTTGATGTTTTGAAAATCATCAGCCAATCCGGGCATGAAAAAGGCGAGCTTGCAGTAAGAAATCTTGGAATGCTGACATAGCATAGTTTTACATGGTTGCTGTTGTTTTTAAGATACATGTGTCTTACTTACATTGTTTCACTATGTGGTAGAAAATAACTCACCTCCTTATTCAAAAGGGATTTACAAATAGTTTGAAGCTTCTTTTGCAGATTGACTAAAAACAGGTATGTGGCAAAGTGTCCATCTGCATGATTACACAAAGGTCTGCCAAGCTTTCCAAATCTTGACTTGAAAATATCCTGTGATTTCAAACATGGGCTTCTCCTGAATCTCTAGTGCCTCTAACTAAGCCAGAAAATGGAATGGTTTGTGCTGCAGGCAAAAAAAAAAGTGCTTCTACATGCAGGAGATAATTCTCTTTTCTTGCACTGTGCTCCTTTTTAAAATAAAAGAAAAAATTCCCAGGACAAATACAAGCAATTAGATGACTCAGAAACATAACAGAATAATAAATGATCTGAATACCAAATAGCTTTCAGATATAATTCCCTGCTTTTGCTATAAGACAGTGAACTAGCTGGACAAAAGTCAAATGGCATGACCTTAAATCACGTTTCTCCTTTGGAAATCTCAGAGTCATTTGGATGCCAGGCACTGCCTGTTCAAATACAGGAGAAGTCTGGATTGAAAATAATACCCTTATGCAATAAGAAAGCATGAAGAATGAATGAATTTAATAAAATTAATACAAAGAAGTCAAAATACTCTCCATGGGTCCAGTATTGGATGAGACTGATTACTTGGATCCATTTCAGTCAAGGCCAGGTTTTGGCACATATATAGCCTTGGTCACCCTGACCTATGTTCAGAGATGAACAGGGGAATGTGACCCTGTTGATTCTCCTTGATCTCTTGGCAACTTTTGATATTATCAACTATGGTATACTTTTGGTATAATTGTCTCAGTTGGGAGTGGGAGGAACTGCATTGCTGTGGTTTGGTTTCACTCCTATTTAAATGGTCAGCTTCAGAATGTGTGCTTGGGGGATATTGCTTAGCCAAGCAGATTCTCCAGAATAGGGTTCCAGAGAGGTTGGTTTTTGTCCCCATGCTATTTAACACCCACATATAACTGTTGAGTGGAATAATTAGGAGTTTTGTGGTGCATTGTCATCAGTATACGGATGACACGCTCTATTTCTCCTTTTCATCTTCATCAGGTGAGGCTGTGGATATGCTAGATTGGTGCCTGGCTGCAACAATGGACTGGATGAGGGCTAATAAAAGAGGCTCAATCCAGACAAGACCAAGATGTTGTGTGGGTGGTTTTTCTGCCTGGATGGAGGGTGTTCAGCCTGTTCTGGAAGGGTTGCACTCACCCTAAATGAGCAGGTTCGTAGCTTGGGGGTTCTCCTGGAGCCATCGTTGTCAATTGAGTCTCAGGTGTCCTCAGTGATACAGGGAGCCTTCTACCAGCTTTGGCTGGTAGCCCAGCTCTGCCCCTATCTGGACAGGACTAACCTGGACTTAGTAGTCTATGCTTTGGTAACCTCCAAATTAGATTAATGCAATGTTTTATGTGGGACTGTTTTTGAAGATGGTTCAGAAGCTGCAGCCAAATCGATAGTAGGGACAAGAAGGTCTGAATCTATAACATCAACTCTGGCCTATCTGCACTGGGTGCCAGTATGTTTCTGAGATCAAGGTACTGGTTTTGACCTATAAAGCCTTACACATCTCTACAATACCTGACAGAGTGCCTCAATCAGTATGAACCTACCTGTGCACCAGTGAATATCATAGGAGACTATCGTCCTGCTAAGAGTTTTCTGCAGACATCCCCCTGAAGAAGACCTTAAAAAAACAACATAGGCCGAAATGCGTTGGGCGCAAAAATAATTCAACAACTGGCCATCAAATTCAACCTCATCAAACAACATACACCATACTATACATACTCACCTGAAACCATCTTAGAAAATGCAAATCATAAAATATACTGAGGCAGAACAATTCATACAGACAAGATAATATATTACAACCGACCAGACATGATGGTCATAGACAAAAAAGAAAAACACACATACCTCATCGACATAGCAATAACTAATGACAAAAATGTTGTAGAAAAAGAAGAGGAAAGAGCAAACAATATACACTGGCCATGGAAGTCAAAGAACTATGTCAACAGGAAAAGGTCACAATTATTCCATTAGTCACATCAGTCACCGGCATCACATCAAAAAACCTCCAGAAACTGGGCCTGCCAGAATACATCCACACCAACATCCAAAAAACATTCATAATTAAAACATGCTCAATTGTCAAGTCCATCTAAAAATGCAGCCATATCAACAAACCCATTCTAGCAGTTTTCCCCTTCACCATTTGTAAAGATAATGGATCTTAATTTTCCATTCAAGATGAGCCACAACATACTATTTTGCATTACAATATGGATAGCTCACAACAATACATTGTTTCTGGGAAAATCCATTTTCCATCAGCTAATATGAGGACTGCAGTTAAGCTCAAAGGGAAATGAGAGGTTGTGGAGTGGGGGGTGGCAGATGATTTCATCATCCCTGCTAATCAAAAAGTCCTGGCGCTTCAACCATGTGTGCCCTGAATCCACTGCACCACTGATCACAGTTCGCAGTATCCTTAAACTTTGAACTAGGGGAATGCATCAGATTTGACTGAATCCAGAATTAATTTGGCTGACTCGGACACATTTAGGAGCTGCCCAAATTGAGGCAAGGCTCCTCCAAAATGGGTCAAATCTGAATACTCCTGAAGATTCAGGATTCAGAGGGACAGAGAGACAGCTCAGTAAGTGTCTGGAAAGCGTCAGGGATATTACTTTTCTCCAGTCTCCTTTGTCCTCCAGTTGGCAATTTATACAAGATGTCTGGAGGAAATTCCAAGGAATCTTAGAATCTGCCCATGTAACACAGCAGTGCTGGAGGACCTTGCCCATTTTAATGGAGTTTTAAATGTTTACTATGTTCAGGGATCTGCATATACAGCCACTAATGACAAGGAAAACAAAGAAAACCAGCCATGAGAAATGGTTATATTTGTTATCTGACCAGAACAGATATCTCCTCATCTTTACATTTGTATAGCTTTCTTGCCACAGGTGTGGGATCAGGATTAATGCCATAGCCACTATTAAAGTAGTTCTTACTAATTAAAAATTATATTTTTTTCAACTATCACACTCAGTTTTGCACAGGCCTGGTGTCAGCACACAGCATGGTCAGGCAAATGCCAAGGCCCACAGACTCCAAAAAAGCCTATCATTGCTATTGTTGGCCTTTAAAAATAAATAAATCAGCTTGCTTCTCAGCACTGAGAGGGATGTGAAGTAGCTGTAGCAAAAGAGCAATGGAGTCATCATTTTAATCTCCTCCCAATGCCCTCAATGTATCATCGCTCCAGAGTGGCAGAAACAAGCCAACCCAGTGCAGTACTGCGATGGGTGAACCTCTTTAAGCACTTGTTTCCCTTTTTGCTCAGCATTGAGATAAATGTCTCGGTGGCTGCAATGTAAAGAAGCTGTCTGTGTAATTATTCTCCAGTGGCTTGGTTCGCATGTAATAACAACCCAGAGTACGGGTTTATTATGGGTTGATGGTTAATTGTGGGTTGTCATTATGTGCAGACCCTGCATTATGGTTTAGAGAACCCATGGTTTGTTGCTGGGTTGGGAACTCAGGTTTTTCATAGTGCATGGTTCACACATAATGACAACTCATGATTCAACAACAGCCTATGATTCAGTGTGGTGTAGTGGTGAGAGTTTTGAATTGGAAATTGAGAAATCCAGGTTCTAGTCCCCACTCAGCCACGGAAGCTCACTGGGTGACTTTGGGCCAGTCACAGACTCTCAGCCTGACCTACCTCACAGAGTTGTTGTTGTGAGGATAAAATGGAAAGGAGGATGATTATGTATGTCACCTTGGGTTCCTGGGGGGGGGGGGGGAGATGAGATATAAATGCAATAAATAAATAAATGAAAAGCCACACTCAACCCATACTCTGGGTTCTTGGTACACACAAACCAAGTCAATAACTCTGACTGCCAGGGGGCTTCAAGGTGATTGAAGTAGTGGCCTGCTCACTGCAGCTACACAGTGCTTCTCTCTGTGCCTCCTGTACTGCCACTGCTTGCTCTGCCCTTATCTCCTGGTAAGTCTGCCAGAGTCATTTCAGGGGGCCCACCAAGGGCATTTTGCCCAGGGCCCCTCAAATCTCCCCAGCTTCACAAAAGTTTCAGACTACAAAATCAGGCAAGGGCCCTTTAATGGTCTAGTCAGTTCCCCAGGAAGGGCACAGCTGACTACACTACAGGTCTTGTCAGCCTTCATAAGGCTTCTGTCTGTTGAGGCAACATCTGCCTACAGACTAATAGAAGAGAATTCAGCCTGCAGGACCCACTTGGAGCTATCCAAGGTCCTACATTCTTCTGTTTTAACCTGCCTTGGCCTGTCTATTTTGACTGGACCATATCAGCTTCACCTAACTTTGCCAACAGTGACCTGCCTTAATCTGATTGACCCCAGCTGCTACCAGCTTCCCCTAGGAGCCTCAAGAAAACACAGAATTGGACAGATAATGCCTGTGAGCGGAGAGGCAGCTCTCCTCCATCTACTTCTGATTTCCTGGGGGGAATTCTTCCCAACACTAAGGATTAAATCATTTTAAGTTTTAAACCAAAGATCACCAAAATTCCATGTTACCATGTACTCTGTCCAGCAGCTAATTATGTTGAGTGTCTGTACCTGGTGTGTTGCTTAATGGATACTCAAGGAACGAGGCATGAATAGGTCTTAAATAAAATTATCTTTATTAAGAACTTGGTGCAGCAATTGCTCTCTCCCCTGCAGCCTTCACCTATTGAAAGCCAGGCAGAACCATCGGCCTGAATTCCTCAAACCTAAAAGGTAGGTCCCCTTAAAGGTACAGTCACATATTCAATTCAAACCTATGGTACTAACACCTGGTATGGGATACAAAGGATAGATTGGGGATTCTGTTGGTACACCACACACTGCCTAATAAACTTCCTAGTTCATGGAGGTGATCTCAAGCATAGTGTTGAAGACTCTAGGCTTTTAGTACTGGAGGATTTGAACATTCACACAGAAGCTGCCTTGTTAGGGGCCATTCAAGACTACATAGCCACCATGACAACCATGGATCTTTCAATGCATTATAGTCTCAACATTTTGCAGAAATGCAGAGAGCTGTGTTTGTCTCTATTTCTATTTGTTATGATTTGGATGACATGTTGATCTCAGGGTCTGTGCTGGGTGCCCCTTTGCCATGGTTACAGTTGCTTCATGAGCTTCAGATGATTTCATCTGAGGGGGAGGGTAGGCAAGAAGTCCAGGCCACATGCCCCCTTGGTCTTGGCTGATGGCAGCTAGTTGTGATCAGGTCTTCAAGTAGGTGATTAATCATCTCCTGCTGGAAAAATCCCTGTTAGGTCCTACTAACCTTGACAACTATAGGCCACTCTCTAATTAGCATTTAGTGAGTGGTGGCCAGCCTGTGCTATTAAATGATGCCAGTGATCTAGATCAGGGGTGGCTGATGTGTGGCCTTCCACATGTTTTGACATACAAGTCCCATTATCCCTCACCACTGGCTCTACTGGGAGTCTTGGGCCAAAACATCTGGAGAGCCACATGTTGCCCACCTTTGATCTAGATGATTAGTGTCATCCAGCTGTCTAGATCAGTCAGCTTTTCAGCCTTGTTTTAGGACATTACCCTGATTTGGTGACCTGAACCAGGAGAGGGACAAAGGGAGTGTCACCTTTTGTTCTCCTAAATCCAGCAGCACTACTGAATCACAAGATCCTTCTAGATGATTTATAAGAAATGGATTTATTTACTTATTATTTTATACTGCCCATCAGCCGAAACCCTTTGGGCAGTGCACAATTAAAAAACATAAAATATAGCAAGTATAGTTAACTTCAGAACATTAAAAGTTAAAAAGGCAATATAAAAGCAGCTAAGTTAAAATCCAGGGAAAGCGTGTGTGAAAAGGTATTTTTTCAGGAGGCATTTAAGAGATGTTATGTTTTCCACCTCCTGACCCATATGAGGGAGGGTTTTCCAGAGGGTGGGTGCTGCTACAGAGAAGGCCCGCCACCGAGGTTCTTCATGCCCCAAAACTCCTGATGACTGCTCCCAATGGCTTTTAATAATAATAATATAATAATAATAATGATAATGATAATGATAATGATAATGATAATTCTTACCCGCCTCTCCCTCTGGATTGAGGCAGGGAACAACATTAAATACAAAATAGTATAACACATAAAGCTGATTAAAAACATATAAAACTAATACATTATTAAAATAACAATGAAACATCTTAAAATTCAACTAGGTAGGCCTGCCAAAAGAGATCAGTCTTTATGGCTTTCTTAAATTCAGGCAGACTGTTAAGTTGACGAATCTCTCCTGGCAGGCCATTCCACAGTCTGGCAGCGGCAGAAGAGAAGGTCCTCTGGGTAACAGTTGTCAGCCTAGCTTTGGCTAACTGAAGTAAATTCTTCCCAGAGGACCTGAGTGTGCGGGCGGATTGTACGGGGGAAGGCGATCCCACAGGTAATCTGGACCCAAACCATGTCAGGCTTTAAAGGTAATAACCAACACTTTATATTTCGCCCAGAAACTAATTGGCAGCCAGTGAAGTGATTTTAAAGTTGGTGTAATATGGTCACTCCTAGGTGTACCGGTGACCAACCTGGCTGCCATATTTTGAACTAGTTGATGTTTCTGGACTAGATACAAAGGTAACCCTATGTACAGCGCATTGCAGAAGTCAAGCCTTACAGTTACCAGTGCATGCACTACCGTCTTTAGGTCTTCCAACTCTAGGAAGGGGCGCAGCTGGCGTATATTAAATAACATTGGGGAAAAGATGGTGCCCTGTGGCACCCCACAGTTCAACTGCCATGGGGCAGAAATATATTCCCCCAATGCTATTTTCTGGAACGGATCCTGCAAGTATGAGCTGAACCATTGTAAAACAGTGCCTCCAACCCCCAACTCACAGAGGCATTTCAGGAGGATACCATGGTCAATGGTATCAAAAGCTGCTGAGAGATCAAGGAGTAGTAACAGGGTTACACTTCCCCTGTACCTCTCCCAAAGAAGGTCAACCATCAGGGTGACAAAGGCTGAATCCATCCCCAAACCAGGCCTGAACCCAGACTGGAATGGATCCAGAAAAACCAGTTTCATCCAAGAGCGCCTGCACCTTGCTCAAAAATGGGATATTGGTGACCGGACAATAGTTGCCATAAATTTCTGGATCTAGGGAGGGTTTTTCCAGGAGTGATCACACCACTGCCTCCTTCAAGGCAGTGGGGACCACACCATCCTGCAGACATGCATTCACCACTCCCCTGATCCATCTGGTCAGCCCCCCACAGCTGGCTCGAATAAGACATGATGGGCAAGGGTCGAGAGAGCATGTGGAGGGTGAAACAGATGCAAGCATCTTGTCCATATCCTCAGGCTCCAAAAACTGGAATTGATCCCACTAAGCAGGATAAGACAATGCACTGGACACCTCAACAGACACTGAATCAATAGTGGCATTCAAGTCAGCGTGAAGGTGAGCAATTTTATCCTCAAAGTGTCTTGCAAACTCCTGACAGTGAACCTCTAAGGGTTCCAGTATTGGATTAGGTGGGTTAGATGTAAATAACACCTGGACCACCCAGAAAGGCTCAGCTGGATGACAGTTTGAGGATGCGATGGAGGTGGCAAAGTGAGCCTTCTTTGCTGCCTTCACCTCCACACATTAGGCATGACTGTACATTCTTACACATGCTTTAGGGTGGATTCTTGCATTGGGCAGGGGGTTGGAATCAAAGGTTTTATATGCCCCTTCCAGCTCTACTACTCTTATGCTCCAGCCGTCCTTTGACCTATTTCATTGTCCAGAGCTCCCCAGTAAACCAGGGAGCCTTCTTAGCTCCACAATGTCAAACAGGGCACTCTGGAGCAATTGTGTCAATGGCCTTTCGCACCTTGCCTTTCCATAGTGCGACAAGGGCCTCGATAGAATCACTGGCTTTGGCTACTGAAAATTCCCCAGAACATTCAGGAATCGCTCAGATTCCATAAGTCCCTGGGGGTGGACCATCTTAATGGGTTCCCCATCTCTGCAGGGTGGGACTGGCACTGTGAGACCAAATTTCACCAAGAAGTGGTCTGACCATGACAACGGGGTAATTTCCATCCCCCCAATATCCAGACCACCTCCTCACACCCTGAGCCAAAGACCAAGTCAAGGGTATGCCCTTGGGCTCGTTACAAATTGAGACAGCCCCATAGTTGTCATGGAGGACATGCAGTCCTGAGCTGGTCTTGTTAAGGCAGCCTCAGCATGAATTTTGAAATCTGGACCCATTACAGAAAGATACATTCCCAGTTTTTTATTATTTGATTTATACCTCACCTTTACACCAAAGAAATGGTGCTCAATAATAAGTACCAAAACTAAAATAAAACTTCAGTTAAAACACTTATAAAACAAATATATTAAAGCACAAAAAATACAACAATAAAATAATAAAATAATAAAAACAGTACCCAACCCAATAGAAAGATCACATACTTGCTCTCCCCCCAGTTAACAAGGACTTGTTTAAAGAAGACCACTGATAGGACTGCAGTAACTCAAAATCCTCTGATGAAGTTGTAGCCAAGAAGGCTTCTTATTATTTTGAATTACACAGCCATTACCTACCCCTCTGTCGAGGAATTGGGAGTCACACTTTGTTTTTCCTCTTGCAGTGTTATTAAAAGCTGAGTACCACTGTTTTCAGTAATTAGAAAGGCTATGCCCACTGAGATTTGAGAATTTAGCAAAGCCCCATAGAGCTGCCCTCAGAAGAACTGGCATATTCTTATTTCATGCTCTGAACCTTCTGATCCCAAAGGAGCCTACTATGCATTGTAGTACCTTATGGAGATTGTCATGTAGCAGGAGCAGAACCTTTTCTGTGGTGGCCCTATAATTACAGAATGTGCACCGCCCAGACCCCAAAACTCTGTAAGGTCTCTCTTCATAAGCAGGAAAGACAACTTTATTCTGCCAGACATTTAACAATATAGATATGATACTAAATGTGTCTGCACTTAATGTGCATACTTTTCAAAAGTTCAAATAGCCCTGGGGTGGGGAGTGGGGGTAATATTTATCAGTATTGCAGAAGATAAGTAGGGGTGTCTTTCTCCCCTGCTACAGTCCTGATAAACATTACTACTTTGAATTTGGGAGGAAAAAACACTGAATACTCTCCCAGTGCAAATAGCAGTTTTAAAGGAGCAGGACATTTTGTCAGGTCCACAGCAGAGGAGGAAAGGATACTCCTCCACCACCACAACTGCCTTCTGCAATCTTGATAAATATCGTGCCCCAATCCCCACCCCACCCTCACCCCACTGGCTGTTATTTGCATGTATTTTAATGTGCATGTTACGTGCAAATAAACATTTAATGTCACATCTAATTTGGCTTTCAGTTGGAGATTTTTATTTTTTGTTTAGAAACTACAGAAAAATGACATTTAAAAAAATCAGTCCAAACCAACTAGAGAAGCAGTTTAAGATGAGAGAGTTGGCCCCAGTGCCATTCCTTTGATTAAGAACCAGGAGCTGAGTCATGACAGTGCTGACACAATATATGTCACATCTATGTGTGGGTGGGGCTTCCTTTATTTAAGGCGGCCCTGCCCAGATACAGGCCCCGTTCCATTCCAGCAGCCCCTCTCCTACCTACCCTATTTTTCATGCATAATTTGCTGATTGTCCTTTAGAGAGGATTTTTTAAAACTTACCAGCAAATTGCTCTGGTTGGTGGGAGGGTTTGCCTACTGTGCACGAACCGGCATGGGTTGTTGGACTTTGTTAGTGAATTAGCTTTGCTGGGCATGGTATGGATGATCTTTGGGGATAATCTATTGCTTATGCCTGCAATTATGGAGCCTCAAGAGGGGCTTATGCAGGGAGGGAATCAATTTCCAACCCTCGTTCTGTGTTGGATTTGGCTTGCCTGAATAGATCTCAGGGTAGTGGCCTGTATTACTCAGGCCTAGTACACTGCACATTTAATGTCCTCTGGAGATCCTAAAATCAGTTAAGATCTAAATAAATGTGGTCCTTGTTCAACCCATCATCTCTGTCTTGCTTCTTTCTCTCTGGCTCCATCTGCAAAATAATCCACCAAAAAAGAACCAAGACTCCTAAATCCAAGACATTATCCAACTTCTGGGAATCAGCATTCAGGAGACTGTCAGCCTATCTACACTACTGCTTTAAAACGGTTTAAAATGGTTTATAACAGTTTTGAGAACTGTTGGGGCCCAGGACACACTCCATATACAGTTTTCAAAATGTTTTCAAAGTGTTTTATCCTGCATGTGTAGATAGGTTCTCTGCCTAGGCTACAAACATGTCTTACTCCCTGCCACTCTAATCGCTGAACAAGGCAGGATCTACACTACTGCTTTAAAATGGTTTAAAACGGCTTATAACAGTAGTGACAACTCTTGGAGCCCAGGACACACTCCATATACAGTTTTCAAAATGTTTTCAAAGTGTCGTATCCTGCTTGGTGTAGATTGGTCCCAAGTTTAAATTGTTATATTGTTTTAATTGTATTTCATATTTGTATCCATGGTACCCTCAATTGGTTCTCCTATGCTGTGTTGTTGCCTTATCTCATCCAGTACTGTTGCCCAGCTCAGTGAAGAGAAGCAAGCCCTCTACGAGGCATGGGGAGATGGTTCCTGTATGCGTACTTAAGCGGCACTCAAATTTTAGGCTTGAATTGTGGCATACTTGACAAAGAGCCTATCTACACATGCAGGATAAAACCCTTTGAAAACGTTTTGAAAACTGTATATGGAGTGTGTCCTGGGCACCAACAGTTCTCAAAACTGTTATAAACTGTTTTAAAACAGTAGTGTAGATAGGCTGAAAATGTTTGGCCAGCATAAAGCCTATGAACTTCACAGGTTTATTAAAAGACTGTGTGGCCTTGTAGCACTTCACAGACCAGACTGAAGATATTTTATCATTTTGCTGCCTACACTGATATTATGAAATAACATCCTGGCCTGGTTGTCATGTCTTGATGTTATGATGAATGTTTTTAATGATGTATTTTTTCTTGTTTTTAAAATTTTAACTGTTTGTGATTCTTGTGTTTTATATTGTTGTTGTTCCCCGCCTCGATCCGGAGGGAGAGGCAGATTATAAAATTGCATTTCCTCCAACACTCACAGATTCCAGATGCTGATATTGTTTCTCTTTTCAAACAGTAAGGTAAAGCAAAAAGTGAACAAACACCATCAATATTTCTTAATCTAGGTTATTGGTTTGCGTTGTCTTTCATGAAGTATCCTCTTTCTTTTTGGCCACTAGAGAGAGCTCCAGTGCTACAGAAGCTCTTAATTGAAGTTGCACAGTAAATGTATCAAGTATTTGCCTTTATATAAAATTGATAATGTATTCCTTCTCATATTTTTTTATGCAGGTATTGCACACAATTTAAAAAAAACCCTAAAGGATGTTGTTGCATTATTGTTATAAAATCTGGCTATTTTTCTTTAAAAGTATGTGAAGGAAAAGTACTTTCAAATCCATGGAGGGAGGGAAATATATGTATTAATTACAAGTTAAACCATTAACTCTCATATTCTTCTTGCATTAGTCTGTATGTTTTCATCTAACTATCCCCCCCTACTGGGGGGGGGGGAACAAAGGGGATATGCACACCAATAAAAACAAAAATAGCCCTCTTTGATATGGGTAGAAAGTTTCTAATCACACGGTACTTAGCTAAAAAAAAAAAGAAAAAAAGAGCACATCTCAAAAGTAAAATCATATTTTTTTCAGACAGTTCCAAATTGTATATAGAGGCTTAATCTGAGATCTCAGAAAGCATTATTAGATTATTAAATTATGGATTTTGAAGTAAGATCTCTTGAAATGGGTAATTCACCCGATTAAATTCCAAAGTAATTTTTAAAGTCTTGTTTATTTTAGGCTGTATTACTGATGACTGAGGTGGGATAAGACAGTTGCTGACATCATGGTAGAATACAATGTTAGCTGCCCCGCTAGTCATCAACTCACCAAAGATAAATGCTTTATTAAAAAGCTACATTTTAGTATTCTTACATTTATATTTTCATTTTCTGACCAAGTGGTTATAACAGAGAGTTTGTTTATATATACCACATTGATGACACACTATCTATGGACAAATGTCACCATAGTAGTATAAAGCTGGGCAAATCAGGTTAATGACATAAATGGACATTCTTTGTTTTGCTATTCTCAGAGAAAACAAGTTTTAAGCCACAAGATGGCATAATTGCTTGATTCATATTCCAGCAGTTCCTTGCTAGAAACTGCTTTCTTAAAAAGATTCTGTGGCAACATTCTTATTTAGTGTTGCCTTGGGGCCAAGCTACGTGTTATATGCAGTTGTGTGCTTTTTTCCTTGAACTTTTTCTTTTAAGCTGGAAAGCAGCTTCAGAGGTTGCCATCATTTTGGAGGAGATTTTGTGTGTATGTGGGTGGGTGGATGATCTGCTTAACTCTTTCCCTTACTGCTGTTCTTCCACTCCCAGCTTGGGAAGAAAATTGTTTCTCCCAAGCTACACCCTTGAGAAAAAAGATTCAGGAAAAGATACAACTGCATGAAATGATGTGGAGGGGGAGTGGCATGCTAAATCAGGGGGATCCCATTACTTGGTTCTTGAGACTTGGGGAATCCTCTTACTTGGTGCTTGGTGAGGGGAATGGCTGGGGCTCACAGAGGAAAGGCTTACATCCTGAAAGGAGTCAGGGCTTTTGCCCAGTGGGAATGGGACACACAGCATCACAGTCCCACTGGGGATACTGGAACTTGTAGGTCCAATCCTCAGAGGGAAAGATGCTCTGCCAGGTCTGAGAGGGTCTGAGCTTTCTCCTCCTCCCTTTTCTTTTCCTGCCCAAAGGTAAATTTCTTCACCTTTACACAATGAAAGCGGAGATGGTGGCAAATACAGGTACTTCTCAAACATCTTTAAGACTTTTGCACATAATTTGTTTGGAACTCATGCAAAAAGTTATGAATGGGATGAATCCCTATCGGGTCTATGCATGACTTAAACATGCCAGGACTTTCATGAGGTGTTCTGGAATTGGGGATATGCAAATCAGAAAACTCAAGCTCACCAGATGTCTCCAAATTCCATCTTGGAACTTATTCCAACTTGAGTCCATATCAGATTGCAAGCATTTTTGAAGTGTTGATGTGGTTTTTAAATGTATAGATTGTGTATATGTTGTATGTTTTTGCTGTTTTAATTTTTGTATATTGTTTTTAATTGTTTTTAATCCTATGTAAACCGCCCAGAGAGCTTCGGCTATGGGGCGGTATACAAATGTAATAAATAAATAAATAAATAAATAAAAATAATCTGCAAGTCCAAATCTATGAAAAGCCACAGAGCACTTTTCATGGCATAGTTCTTAGAAATTCCAAATCTAAATAGCAACAGAATATGTACAGAGTGCATCCAACATCTCCAAACCAGATAGAATCCCAAACACGAGTTTTTTGGCAAGCGTAGAACCAGATGGTAACCGTAGAACAGGCAAACAGGCTATATAGGATGGAGGCTGGCTAATTCCAAGCCACTTTGACAGACAGGACTTCAGGCCTGTAAACCAAACTCATGTGCCAACAGGGCAGCACAGTTCAACCTCCTCTTGATGACGACACTATGTGAGAGACAGCTTGCAAGATAGCCCCACCTTTTCAAAACATATTTTTGTTCTCAAGGAAACTCAAGGCCTCGGCTAGCAGCCACAGATAAGCACAGAACAGAGACAGACTTTCTCACAGCAACTGCCAAGCTTTCAACTCACAATTCACTAGGCCAGCCTAGTGAATTGTTCATGAAGCACCTGACATCCAACATCACCTGTTCCTTCAAGGGGAGTACAACCCCATCCAGAACAGGTTGAACACCTGCTATCCGGTCAGCAGAACCACCCACTAACAGCATCTCAGTCTTGTCTGGATTGAGTTTCAGTTTATTAGCCCTCATCCAGTCCACTATTGCAGCCAGGCACCAGTTCAGCACATCCACAGCCTCACCTGATGAAGATGAGAAAGAGAAAGAGAACTGCGTGTCATCAGTGTACTGACGACAACGCACTCCAAAACTCCGGATGACCGCACTCAGCGGTTTCATGTAGATGTTGAACAGCATGGGAGACAAGACTGACCCCTGCTGAAGCCCATACTGGAGAATCCACGGGGCCAAGCAATGTTCCCAAAGCACCACGTTCTGGAGCTGACCCGCCAAGTAGGAGCGGAACCACTGCAATGCAGTACCTCCCACTCCCAACTCAGCCAGTCGTCCCAGAAGGATACTATGGTCGATGATATTGAAAGCCGCTGAGAGATCAAGGAGAATCAACAGAGTCACACTCCCCCTGTCTTTCTCCCAACATAGGTCATCAAGAAACTACCAAGGCTGTTTCTGTGCTAAAACCAGGCTTGAAACCCGATTGAAATGGATCCAGATAATCCGTCTCATCCAAGAGTGTCTGGAGCTGGCCTACAACCACTCGCTCAAGGACTTGGCCCAGGAATGGAAAATTTGCCACCGCCCTATAGTTATTAAGATTTTCTGGGTCCAGGGAGGTTTTCTTCCGGAGTGGTCTCACTACTGATTCTTTCAGGTGGCCCGGGACCATGCCCTCTCGCAGAGAGGCATTAATAATTTCCCTGGCCAAGCCGGCTGTTCCATCTCTGCTAGCTTTTATTAGCAAAGAGGGGCAAGGATCCAATACTGAGGTGGTTGCACGAACCTGTCCAAGCACCTTGTCAACATCTTCGAGTTGTACCAACTGAAACTCACCCTAGAAAACAGGACAAGCCTGTGCTCTGGATACCTCACTTGATTCACCTGCTATAACATTGGAGTCTAAGTCCTGGTGGATGCCAACGATTTTATTCTGGAAGTGCCTAGCAAATATATTACAGGAGGCCTCAGATGGTTCTACCCCTGAACAACTCTGAAAAGCTCCACTGGGCGGCAGATTGATGATTTGATAGTGGCAACAAAGTATTGTTTTTTTGCCGCCATCACTGCCCCTGAATATACCTTCCTATAGGCACTTGCCAGTGTTTGATTGCATCCACCAGGAGTTCTTCTCCATCTGCACTCAATCCGTCCCCTATTTTGTTTCATCACTCTCAGCTCTGGAGTATACCATGGAGCCGTACAAGCTCTACTCAGGAGAGGGCGCTCAGGAACAATCGTGTCAACCGCCTGGGTCATTTCTGCATTCCACAGATCAACCAGGGTTTCAACAGGAGCACCAGCCCTGTCAGCCAGAAAACTCCCCAGAGCCCTTTGGAAACCATCCAGATCCATTAGTCTCCAGGGGCGGACTATCTTAATAGGTCCCCCACCCTTGCAGAGGGGAAAAGCTGCTGTAAGTCTAAACCTCAGCAGGCAGTGATCTGACCATGACAAAGGGACTGATGTGAAGTCCCCCACTTTCAGATCACTATCTCCATGTCCAGTTGCGAAAACCAGGTCTAGAGTATGCCCTGCTCCATGTGTTGGGCCGGTGGCATGTTGGGACAGTCCCATGGTTGTCATGGAGACCATGAAATCCTGAGCTGTTACAGATAAGGTGCCCTCAGCATGAATGTTGACATCCCCCAGAACTAACAGTCTGGGGGATCTCAGCAGTGCACCCGAGACCACCTCCGTCAGCTCACCTAGGGAGTCTGTTGAGCAGCGGGGTGGGTAGTGCACCAACAGAATCCCTAAGCTGTCCCACTGACCTAACACAAGGTGCAAACACTCCAGACCAGTAGTCACATGGACAGGGAGCCTGCAGAGGAAGATGGAGCTCCTATAGACCATAGCAATCCCCCCTCCCCAGCCCTCAGGTCTACCCTGATGCTGAACCAAATAATACCCTTGTGGGCATAGCTGGGAGAGACTAACTCCTCCCTGCTCACCCACTCAGGTTGTAGTAATATATCTACCGGCTTTCACTCAAGTCTTTCTAACCATTTCTTGTCTGGTGTCTTGTTGTTTCTTTCAAGACATCTAATTTGTCACGTCTGTGACAAAATTTTAAGATATCACCTCCACATACACCAGTGATGTACTTTGTTCTATATCATAGTACCAAACTCCCAAGATGTGGTTTAAATGTTAAGGTAAATAACTCTGGAGGCAGTTCTAACTGTGGTGGAAGACAGATAGCTTCAATCAAACCTTAAATCACGCTGTTATGGCCCCACCCACCAAAATCTGCAGAAAAGTATCTAACACCAAAATGTTTCATTGCTTCCAGCATAAAACAGAAAATATTCCAAAAGGATAATATTAGCACTGGCTCTGACAACATTGTCTGTATACCCAGAAATGTACACATGTAGCTTGGTAGATCTGGAACAATATTGTATCATTCAAAATACCATTTATATTCACACGAAGTAATCTGAAATACATGTTTTGTGACGCCTCAGAACTACAAAACAGCTTCATTTAAATCCTTGAACAGTTCATATATTATTTCTCAGCTACCTGGATGAGATCTCAGATGTTATATGGATTTTCTCCTTCAACAAGCTCATATTTGGAAACTATAGATCTATGCCATCAATTTAAGTGGTGTGGAAATGCAACAGGGAAATTGGAATTAGGACAGGTTATTTGACTGCCCGACAGTAGTCTAATAAGCATACCAGGATTTATTCTTTTTATGAATACCTGTCTTGAGTCACTGGACATTAGGAGTTTTCTCAGGAGAGTCAGTGTGGTATGGTGGTTAGAGTGTTGGACTGGGAGTCAAGAGATCCAGGTTCTAGTCCCCAGTTAGCCGTGAAGCTCCCTGGGTGACTTTTGGGCAAGTCATAAACTCTCAGCCCAACCTACCTCACAATATTGTTGTTGTAAGGACAAAGTGGAGAGGAGGAGGGTTATGTATGTTGCCTTGGGTTGCTTAAGGAGGAAAAATGGTGGGATATAATGTAATAAGAAATAAATAATAAAATACTAGTTCATGAACTAGTAATGCAGTTTAAAAGTTTGGGTTTAATCTTTGTAAACTGCCCAGAGAGCTTTGGATGGGGGTGGTGGGTGGTATAGATATGCAATAAATAAATAAAATGCAGTTTACTGGCTAGTTGAAGTTAAGTGTAACATTTAATTTGTCCTTGGGGACTGAAACATTGTTTAATTGCAGAGTCAAATAAACCGATATTATATGATATGGGTTAAGGGAAGACATAGCAGCTATATAAGGTGACATTTTCGAAAGTGTTTAAAATATTCAAGGATTTGGTCTCATTGTTAACAGGTATTTAGATGTCTCAATCCTTTTCACCTTTAATGAAAGAAAACCCATCATCCGTCTTAAAAATTAGTTCCATGGTAGCAAGAATGTCAGGAGCATGAGCACCACTGATTTCCAGAGGAATTCAGGTATCTGGTACTTTGAAGTCACCTTCTGAAGATTAATCTTCGACTATAAAACCTAGCCCATAGTAATATTGATGGGGGTGGTCTCTGATCATCATATCACACAATATGAAAATTGTCTCTCCCCTGCTGCTTTTAGCCCTGTGAAACAGCAACTCTGGAAAGATTGCAATAATAGCTTAGTAGTGAATCTTGCATCAAATGTAACAGATCAGCACAAAATGTTAAAAACACTACACCAGCAGAACACCCTGGAGCAATTAATCAGAAAGACCTAAGAGCACAGAAGCTGAGGCAGATGAAAGCTAAGTTGGTTAATTGGCTGGAAACTCCCAAAGATATTAGTTTCACTCAGAATTGTTAAAATGTCCAGTTCTCTAGAGAGCTCACTGTATGCTGAAATTAAGAATGAGTTCGTATTCCACATTGTACAATACATGGGAGGTTGTAATGAGAGTTGTGTGGCTGCTATTGCCAAATCTTCCCCCTGGCTAGGCAAGTGGGGATGGTAAGGATATATAGTCAACTTGGTCAATAAAAACCTTAATGTAGAGTATATTACTGAGAGCAATCCTGAACTAGGTGGTTGTAGAAAGCATTTAAAAGAAAGGGAACAAAGGTGTAAATTATAGATTATAGCTAAAAGAGAAAGGCCATGACTAAAGATGAACAACAAGAAAAACTATTGTAAAAGCTATAATAGGAGGAAAATCATGAGAAGGCCAAGTTTAATGTTAAGAGATGAGTGGAGGTGAATAGGAAAAATGACAAGGGGAAAGAGCATACTTAATGTCAATGGGAAAAAACTCTCCATTAAAGAAAACATCCCATTATTTAACAGAGAGTTATTGGAGAAGAAAGCATGAATGTTATCGGACTTCTGAACAGGAAATTAGAAACCTGTTTTTACCAGTTAATTTTACCAGTTAATTTTAATGAAATTTAGATTTAAATCATCCTTCCTCACTGAAATAGTTCCTATTCATGTGCACCTCAACTGTACTATTGATTTGAATTTCTTTTTAGATTTAAATATATATATAATGGATTGTATGCAACAGAGACCACTAGCAGATCAAATTCCCCTTCCCAGCTACAGTCCTCCCTGTGCCCCCCAAAATATGCTGTGGAGGTTGGGATGGGAAACCCGCATTGCACAGGCACACTTTGGCTCATGCAATGTTTAATTTAGCTCTATCTTTGTCTATTGCCTTTCACCCAAGAGGCTTCCAGAGCAGTTCACAATAAGATCTGGAGCGCTGGGAGCCTTTGTACCAAATGCAAAAACAGGTTAACTATGCATCCCACCATTGATAGATCAGTAATTTGGAGTGAAGCAGATCCAGGTTTTCACCATGCAGATTATGGGAGAATTCATGACTTTCCAGTCTCTGGAACATGAATTTATGATCAATGTGAATTTTTTAAAGTTATGAATACAGTGAATGCTGAAATGGCCTGTTTGATTGGCTGCTAACTGAAAAGAAGATAGATCCTGAAGTTCTTGTCAAAGTATTTCTATACTGTCGTTAACATACTGCACATTTCACCCATAAGGACTCCTTTAGCATTTTTATCCTCCATACATTTGAACTGTATGTATTATGTTTTATTTTTGCAATTAGAGGTATTTTACAATGTACATTACTGAACAATTATGCATAAGGAGCCTTTTCATATCTTTGCCCTGCAAAATATTGGTCTCAAAACAATTTCTTATCCTTCAGTGCAGCAGTTCTTATAAAACAATGTGAAATCATATGCATTTTGCTTCAATCTACGCAGTTCAAACAGGTTGCTCCATCACTGATTATGAAATAGATAATTTGAGGCTATACCTTTAAATAACACACTCAAAATACTGGTCACGGGCCAATGAATTGTTATGATAGCTCTTTCCCTTATGATGCTTAAGTCTTCCACTCAGAAAGAATTACTATGAATTTGTCACAAATAATTGATGACCAACAGAATAGCTAAATTAAATGTAACCCTACTACTCAATAGAATATGATCACTTTAATCACATACTATTGATAACTTCTTTATTATATTGATCATTCTATATATATATATATATATATATATATATATGTTTTGGTATCCTTTCTTGGGCAAGTCGCTTTGACTCTGCTTTTGCAGTGGGAAGCAATGCATACATTTACACGATGAATGAATCAATAGCATTTTATATGAATTTTAAGATCTTACTCAAATATACTCTATTTATAATTATAGGAATTGTTTAAACAAAGTTATATATTTACCTTTTTCATTCCATTTTAAAAAATACACCAAAGATGCAGTTTTTGGAGGAAGATTTATAGGACTGGATCCAATAATAGACAAGTGGATCTCTGCTTGTGCAATGGACCTTTTCTAGTTCCTTCCTCAATAGTCCCTTCTTCAGTAGTCCCTCAATAGTCTCAAAAGCAATTGTGGTCCAAATTGCCCCCCTACCAAGCTGCTAATTTCCCTGTGGGGGATGCTAAAAAATACTCATGTGGGACATGTAAATTCCCCCAAGGACCCATAGCAGTTGGCAGGAGAGGCAAATCAAGGCAGAAAAATGCCACCATTAAAATATCCCTTCCCCGACACCACAGCCTTACTCTAAATGGGGAGGGGGCACCTCCAGCTACATTTATCATTTTAAAAGCTGTAGGAAAGGTGATCACAGATATCCTGAAGTCACATATAGTTTGGACCCAAAGCAGACATCTGGCTCTGGCTTGCTTGCCTCGTACAGAATGCTACAGTTGTGAGCCTCTGATTATGCCACACAACTCCTGGAAGGGACATGTCATATCATACCACTGCTGCTGCAGCTTGTCATTCTGTAGATTATTACTGTGTATTCCTTCACTGGCTTTCCCCCTTTAGGGTATTAACTACACGAAAACAACAGAAACTGAACTGCAGAAACTCTGTATTTTAGATCACTCACTAAAAAGCATATCTGTTCAGTCACACATCTATTTTTTCACTTGCTCACATAATTTATTCATCCCAAGAGGAAACAGTGCATCTGCTATTTGTTTGTGACTGGTAGCATAAGTAATATAGGAGCAGGTGCTCATTTCCAATTAAAAGAGAATAAAAAATGAAAACCAAGGAAATATGCAGTCTCTGAACAGCGTAGACACTTCCATTTACTCCTTTGGCAAAATAAAGGCAATCCTTCCATCCACTTTTTATTGAGAAGTTAAACCAGTACAGGAGAGAGAGAGAGAGAGAGAGAGAGAGAGAGAGAGAGAGAGAGAGATAATGAAGTACTTCTATAGATAAATATTTACCATTACATTTTAATGTAACCATTTATTTTTAAAATTAATGACTGTACAGAAGGAACACAATTCCTATTTGGAAATCAAGACAATGCCCCCCCCCCCGCCAAGCCAGGGCTGCCAAGAGCGGGTTCGGGCCCCAGTGGGGAAAAAAACTGCCCCCACCCCCAGCAAGGATGATCCCTGTAATGTTATAAGATCAAGATACAATCAACGCCAGTAGGAAGAGTCTCGGAAAGAACTGAAAAAGGCAACAGGAGGAGCACCCAGGTTCCTCCTGGAGAGGTCCTAAAGTTTTGATGCCTGTTCCAGTGTTTTTGGGGAACACATAGTGGGCGGGTAGGAAGGATGTGCGTGGGCTGTGTTAGACTGAATAGAAACAGCTGCTTCCCACTCATTTGTCTTCCTGGCGATTTCTCTGGCATTCCATGCAGAACGTTTTCTACAATGGATACCAATTTTACACTGGATGTCGATTTTACACTGGATGTCAAAAACAATTGACAATTTATGATACTACCAAGAAGACAAAAACATATATAACATAGTTGGGTTAGGGTTAGGGTTGAGGAGGCATGGCCTCCCAAGCATGAACAGGGGATGCGGAATATCCTAGTAGGGCTATAAATATTGAATGAGCTACCAGTAGGTCTTGCATACGAACTTTCAGTAGCTGGAGTCACACCTCAGTATTAAATTAGGGTAAGGGTTGATTCTCATGTTAGGGTTAGGGTTGAGGAGGCATGGCTTCCCAGGTATGAACCGGGGATTCAGAAGACCCTAGAAGGGCCAGAAAGAATTAGTAGGCTACAAGGAGATTTTGCATACCCACTTTTAGTAGCTGTAGTCAGTTCTCAGTGGTAAATTAGAGTTAGGGTTAATTCTGAGGTTAAGTTTAGGGGTAGGGTTGAGGAGGCATGGCCTTCTAGGCTTGAACCAAGACTGCAGAAGCTCCTAGGAGGGCCAGAAAGAATTAGTGGGCTACCAGGAAATGTTGCATACTGACTTTTATTAGCTGAAGTCACTTCTCTGTATTAAATAAGTGTAATGGTTGATTCTCAGGTTAGGGTTAAAGTTAGGGGTAGGGTAGGGGTAGGGTTGATGAGGCCTGGCTTCCCATGCATGAACTGGGGATGCTGAAAAGCCTAGCAGGGACAGAACTATTAAGTGGGCCAAGTAGATCTTGCATATGAACTTTTAGTAGCTGGAGTCACGTCTCAGGATTAAATTAGTGTAATGGTTAATTCTCAGGGTAGGGTTAGGGTTAGGGTTGAGGTTAGGGTTGAGGAGGCATGGCTTCCCAGACATGAACCGAGTATTCAGAAGGGCCTAGGAGGGCCAGAAAGGATTAGTCCACCACCAGGAGATGTTGCATACTGACCTTTAGTAGCTGGCGTCACTTCTCAGTTATAAATAAGGGATAGGGTGAATTCTCAATTCAGTGTTAGGGTTGAGGAGTCATGGCCCCCCAGGAATGAACCAAGGATGTGGAAGACCCTAGTAGGGCTACAATACTGAATGAGCTACCAGTAGATCTTGCATACAAACTTTCAGTAGCTGGAGTCACACCTCAGTATCAAATTAGGGTAAGGGTTGATTCTCAGGTTAGGTTTAAAGTTGTGGAGGCATGGCTTCCCAGGAATGAACCAGGGATTCAGAAGAGCCTAGGAGGGCCAGAAAGAATTAGCAGGCTACAAAGAGATGTTGCATGCCAACTTTTGGTAGTTGTAGTCACTTCTCAGTGGTAAATTAGAGTTAGGGTTAATTCTGAGGTTAGGGTTAGGATTGAGGAGTCATGGCTTTCCAGGTATGAACCGATACTGCGGAAGATTCTAGGAGGGCCAGTAAAAATTAGTGGGCAACCAGGAAATGTTGCATACTGACTTTTAGTAGCTTCATTTTTACAATGGATGTCAAAAACAATTGACAAATAATGATACTACCGAGAAAGACAAAAACATATGCAACGTAGTTGGACCCCAGGCCCCCTTCTGGACCGCTGGGCACTAGTAATTTGTACCATCTTCCCCTCCATCATCAGTCCTGCCCCCAGCCCCTCATAGTTCCTCTATCCTTCATTCTTTTGTATTCCTTCAACAGTATCTTTCTTTCCATTCCTTCACTCTAAAAGGAGGAGAGAATCCAACTCAGGGCAAAAAAGGAGAGAAGCAGGTTCTCAGAATGCTAAGAGTACTTTATTTCCAAGCCCAACATGTTTTGGCCTATGTTGTTTTTTAAGGCCTTCTTCAGGGGGCTGTAATATCAAGAATACATTAAATTATGTTTATGGGGATAACACATACATTAATATATCAGTTTAGGGGTAAGTTAGGCATATTACCTCAAAGGCCTGTGCCTGTATGTAAGTTTCTTCAAATTTTTTTTATTACAATATGAAAGTTCGGGGGCCTGTCCACATTACACATTAAAACTTATATAAATCATATCAAATCATTTTTATAAAAACATTTTTTACAAATGTTTAATATACAGATTCTTATTTGATAAGAGATGTCTGCAGAAATACTCCTAACAGGATGATAGTCTCCTACGATAATTACCGGTGACTGGGAAAATGTAATCATTCCAGGGCCCTCCTAATATTCTAATTCATTTTTTCTGTTTCATCATTTTTTGTCATTGTTTCGCGCTCTGCCAGGTGTTTCCATGTAGCAATGATAAATGCAAGGTCTCAAGTTACGTCATTACTGTTATCCTTATTGCTATTATGTGGGAGTCACTGTAGGTGATTGCTAAATCACAGGAGTGGCAAAAATTCTAAATCTAAATTTAAGCCACTGGGATTTACAGTTTTTAACCTTAGGATCCATTCTATTTCCTTTCTTAATAACAATTCATTATCTTGTCTGTCCAGTTTTTCGAGGGCCCAAAACTTTAGGTCTGCAAAAGAATGGTGTTGTGCTGAAAAGTGATCTACTAAAGAAGCACCTGATCTGTTGTTCTTTAAGTTACTGAGGTGCTCTCCAATACATTTTTTCAGAGGTCTAATTGTTTTGCCTATATAAACCTTTTGGGCATTTGCACTGGATAGCATAGATGACAAAAGTGCTGTTACAGGTGGTGAAATGTTTGAGGAAATATCTTTGTTGATCAGATGGATTTTTGAATTCTGTGACTTTGAGGGTGTATTTACAGTAACAGCAGTTTCCACATGGATGGTGTCCCTCAGGCATGGAAGCACTTGGTAAAAAAATTGGGTAAACTTCTACCTTGTTATTTGTATTCACTCCTGATTAAAAGATATCTTATGTTCCTGGTTCTTTTAAAGGAGACCATAAGTTTTTCCTGGCACCCTGGGATATGTTGGACAATGTGCCAGTGTCTCCTTATGCTTCCTTGCAGATGATTTGTTATATGGTCATACGTTAGACTACAGCTGATTCATTCTGGGGCTGTTATATTCTTTTTTTGATAAAAGCTCTGATTGTGATTTTGCCTCCGCCTTTTTGAGGCCTTGTGAAATTACAGTATCGGGATACCCTCTTTCTTTTAATTGCACAGACAGTATCTGTGATTCCTGTCTGAAATCTGATGTCTTGGAACAGTTACATTTAAGTCTTAGAAACTGTCCATAAGGTAGGTTATTTCTTAAAGCATAGGGATGGGAACTATCCTATCTACAATATCTAGAAACATCGGTGGGTTTTCTATAGATGGAGGTGATAAGATGTTCCCCCTTCTTCTTCACTTTTAGTTCTAGGAAATGAATTTCTTTGGTGTTAAACTGAATGTCAAATTTAATATTGTCATTCTTAGAATTTACCCGTGTTATAAACTGCTGTAGATCTTCCCTATCCCCCTGCCATATTGAAAATATATCATCAATATATCTCAACCATATCAGAAGATATTTTGCATATTGCCCCTCTGATGAGAAAAGTTCTTTTTCATATTCTGCCAAATACAGATTAGCTACCTCTGGGGCCATGGGCAATCCCATGGCTACCCCCTTGAGTTGCCAGTAAAATTTGTTGTTAAATTGGAAAAAGGCTATTTCTGCAAGGGAGAGAAGAAAGTAATCACAATGGATTATAAGGCAAATATACCACTTGTCATGGTTACTACTGTGGAGAGGCCAGAGATTGAACTCGCAGAACAGTCAACAATTAAACGTGTTTTTTCCTTCTCTGTCAATAATAGATCATTGGGGATTTACAATCTCCTCGGTTGCTTCAGGTTGTCCTTCGTTGCTAATTACTTATCCTAGTTCTTGTAATAAACTCTCAGTTTGATAAAAAAAAAAACATTTGATACATCCTGCCTTCATGTGGAGCCTTTCCAAGACACAATCTACACATGATCAGTATGGTAACTGCTGGAAAGCAGCAATCACATGGTTACCTGTATTACATAATTATTTTCCACACCAGCTTTGCATCACTGCTTGTGCAGGAAGTAATCACATGATCCAACACACATGACTGATGCTTTTATCCATTTCCAATAAGATTCAAAAACCTGGCCAGCCACATGGAAACAATTATCTGAAGGTTGTCGTACCAAAGAGAAAGAATAGGCCTTAGAGACTGGATGATATCTTGAACATAACAGTTCCAAAATCTCTTGTTTTTCCAGTGTTCTTCCAGGAAAGCATTTGAGTCAAACATTTAATATTGAATCTACTCCATTATGCAGAACAGAAATTGCAACATATTTTTCCAAAGTATATTAATCTTGCATGGGGACAAGTAGACTCTTAGGAAGCTGTTAAAGATTTAGCATTTTCAAAATCATCCAGTGATACTCTGTTCTAGTTGTAGATTTGTTCATGACATTAAAACATGATTTGTTGTGGGTATGTTGCTGGGTTTCCTAATCCTCACTGTATCAGATACATGGCGTATAGTCTTAGTACACTACGAATGTCTCTGTGGCATGTTAAGAAACCACACCCCGTGTTAGTAGCCTCTAATGTGGAAAGTACTGGAAACTCCAAGGAGAGCTGTCTCCTTGATGAAATTGTGTGGCACCAGTTTCTTTTTTTGATTGCCTACCACCTGGTCCTCAGCTATGCATGTGCAAATCTCTTCCCAGCTCTTTGTCTTGCAAACCATAGCCTGGAATTTGCACTAAAACCTGTACTGTTCCACCAAGAGATAGCTCCATAGTGCGCCTATATAATAGAGTCCTCATGTGGTTGGGATGGGGGAAGGGGCATATCATGGGGGCTGGACCTCTGGAAGATCCCATACAATTCTCTTCTATCTGCTCATGTGGATATGTGAAAAGCTCTCAAGAGTCAATTCTTTGTTTATAGACTTGCTGCCTGTCACATTTCAATCCAAACTTATTGTTGTTAGCAGGATTGCCAAAAAGTAAGCTTTACACTGTGGAAGTCTTCTCAAATCCATTTTATTTTATTTATTACATTTATATTCCACCCTTCCTCCAAGGTGCTCTGGCAACATATCTGTGATTTTCTCTCTTCACTTCATCGCCACAACAATCATGTGAGGTGGATTAGGCTAAAAATAATAATGACTGGGCCAAAGTTCCCCGATGAATTTCATAGCTGAGTGAAGATTCAAACTTGGGCTTCCCAGACTTAGTACAGCACTATAACCACTTATTGGCTCTTATTATCTCCCTGTCCCCATTACCTTGCTCTTTCCCATGAAAGAGCCTCTGTGAAGCTCATGGTGCTGTCTCCTGTAGTGAGCACTCTTCTGTTTGTTTATGCTCCCTATCCATCTCCCTTGCAAAAAAGTTGTTCCACTCACACAGAGCTTTTGTTTATTTATTTAAAAATATTTGTATACTGCTCTTCATCACCTGGTCTTAGTGTGGTTTATAACATATCAAAACAATAAAGTACAATCAGTAATATTGTACAGAACAAATTTAATGTTTCAAATATTTTCCCTACTGGCACCCAAGCAGGACCCAAGCCCTTCTCCTAGGAAACACCTAGGTTCTAAATGTCTTCATGGCACCGGATTGGTGCTGCCTCCCTCTCAAACCACACACGTTCCCTCTACCGGGGCAGCATCAGGTAATCCTGATGCCAAAGAGGGAGCATGGGGTTTCTGGGCGGCAGCCAGCCCCACCCTCTTCCTGCACTTTCCCCAAAGATATCAGGAAGGGAAAGGAGTTGAGAGCTTTCACAGAGTGGTGCCCTCCATCCTTACTCACCACCCATTTGACCCTGGAGAGAGGTAGAAGGGGCAATTTATAAAAGCACTGAGCACCAGGATGCAAAGGCTACCACCATTGCCACCAGCTCCTCCACTTTCCAGAAAAGAGAAAACAGGCTAAGAGGGAGGCAGGTGGGTTCGTTACTCTGCTGCTGCTCATTCAAGGGCTTTCACAGCAGCCTCTCTTTCTGCCACCCTCTTCCTGGTGGAAGGTGATCAATCGCTGGTCACCTTCCAGCAGGCTCCACCCTGGATTGGCTGCAGAGCAACATTACACGGCAGAAACGCTGTGTTGATGTTGCTCCCTTTGAAAAAGTTGGGGTAAATCCCTGACTATTTCAAAATGCAACATTGCGGGGAAGCCCTTGCGGTGGCTACAAACCTACACCTGTGTCATCTAACCAATGGGGCACAGATCTACAGCCACCGCAGAGCTTTCCACACGTGTAGACAGCCCCCTGCTGACTGCTGGTTCATAGAAGGCCAGGTGGGGAACTCACTGTTTCCTATTATTGCAAGCATGCTTGTGTATTGTGTGTGGAGGGTGTGTGTACTGGGTAGGGGGATGTCATCATTCATTGCCACTGACATCTTGTGCTGATTGTTGCCTTTCATGCATGGCTCAATTGGACATGTCATTGGAGTACAATGGGATTGGTGGGTGGTGAATGGCTTTCTAGGAATGCCATTCAAGTGTTTATTGAGGTTGCTGATTTAACTTTTGCTACTACCATTATTCTTGTACTTTGTATTTTTGTGATGGGATTGCACAGAAGTCACAGACTGTAATCAGTGAGTGCCTTTCATTTATGTACTATGTATGTATTTATTTAGGAAATATATTACCCACTTTTCAGTATAAAATACTCCTAGAGTAGGGTACAATGAATAAAATGCAATAAAATGTTGATGAGGAGAAAACAGGAACCCAGATAAATAACAGTTTGCAGGATGCAACATAACAAATTTAATCAAAAGCCTGGGCAAATAACTAGGTCTTTAGCTGGTGCCAAAAACTTGCAAGACCTGGCACCAATGGTATATGAGGAGGATTTTAGTGATCCTTAATGTCCTTAATTATCTTGTTATATTGTTAAGCAATTTCTTTTTTGTTGCCTGTATTTTAACTTGGCTACATTTTATTTCCCTTAATGCTGGTGTAGCCGTCATCTTTTAAAGTGGGATCATGTCAGCCTGTTATCATCTCCACTACTTTAATTTTTTTTAAATGTGATTAGGTGTATAAAACTTATGGATGATTCACAACATAAGCCTTTACAATTCAATGGCCTATGAAACAAGTGACCCCTCACATTAGTTTCATATGCCTTTGTGCACATAAATCTAGACCAGGGATGGGGTATGTCTGGCCCTCCAGTTACTGTTGGATTGCAATTCCCATCAGCCCTAGTCAGCATAGCCAGTGGTGAAGGTTGATGGAAGTTGCAGTCCAACAGCATCTGGCAAACCACATGTTCCCCATCCCTGAGGTAGACCCTCTGCTGAAGTGAAGTGAAGTGTGGATAGTGAGACATTTTTCTCCCTGTTTCATAATGCTAAAACCCAGGGTCATCCCATGAAGTTGATTGGTGGGAGATTCTGAACAGATAAAAGGAAGTACTTCTTCACACAGCACATAATTAAACTATGGAATTCGCTATCACAAGATGTAGTGATGGCCACCAATTTGGATGGCTTTAAAAGGGGGTTGGATAAATTCCTGGAGGAGAAGGCTATTAATGGTTACTAGTCCTGATGGCTATGTGCTGCCTCCAGTATCAGAGGCAGTAAGCCTATTTACACCAGTTACTGGGGAACATGAGTGGGAGGGTGCTGTTGCACCATGTCTTGCTTGTGGATCCCTGATTGACCACTGTGTGAACAGAGTGCTGGACTAGATGGACCCTTGGTCTGACCCAGCATGGCTCTTCTTATGAATCATGAAAGCCCACATGAGTAGGAGTACTTGGTGTGTGCTTTAGTATTTCTGAACCATAAGAAACAGGAATGACCTCACATTCATCAGAATAGTACAATATCACTAAATTACCATTAAGTTTCTGACAAGTGACATATTATCTCTCGTTTTCTTCTTCTTTTTAAATAACTATAGGGTTGGTTTTAACTATTACTGTAAATTCAAATAATTTTTTTAGCAATGTTCTAAAATATATTAATTTGAAAAGCTTCCCTACTGTTTTTATTGTTTTAGAAAACCTCATGGAATTAGAATCTTTTGGAAAGGATGGTAATTATAATAAACCAAGTTGAACCAGAAAGTGGTAGTAGACTACTTGGAACCTTTCAACATTCATCTTTTTTACCAAGGAAGTATCAAACATCATATATTTAAATAAACTTCTATTGTAGTTTTTAAAAGCCAGAAATAGCATAATCTACAAATTTAGATACATATTAAAATGTACTCTTAACTACATTTAAAATAATTCAGTTCATTCAAGGAAATTATAGAACGAACACTTAAGGCAGGAGTGGGCAACTTCTAGCCCTCCAGATATTTTGGCCTACAACTTTCATCAGCCCTAGCCAGAACAACCAATGGTGAAGGATGATGAGAGTTGTCAGCCAAAACATCTGAGTTCAGCATTCAGTCCTGATCTGTTATAATCACAGCACAATCTTAAACATGTTTACTCAGAAGTAAATCCCAGTGAATTCAATGGGTTTTACTCCCTGGTAAGTGAGTTTAGGAGTGCATCCTCAATGTACATTTACCATTAATAATATAGATTTTACTTATTGGATTCAATCCAGAGCAAATTAAAATGTGCTTAAATCCCACTTAAATCAATGGAATGAATTTATTTTAATGATTCCAAAGTGTAACTAGACCCTGTTAGAATTGCATCAATACTGCTGTGAATATTCATGTTCATCAGAGTGAATGTTGTTAAACAGTGGTTACAGATGCTGTCAGGTATAGGTTTCAGCAATTGTAGTTAGAATTATTAGAACTAGTTTGGAATGTCTGTGCAAGCTTATCTCTGTCAGGATCCTCAGGGGAAGAGAAAAAAGGGAGTAGATTCAGCCCCTCCTTCGGCCTTGAAATTGTAAAGTTTTCCTTGGAACTTGAGAATGTTGGAAAGATGGGGGGGGAGCTTGTTGAACGAGTCACTCTGATCGTAGCATCATCTTGGTGGGCTGAGCAATGCTGCCCTGTTTTGACATGTACAGGTACAGGAATTGCAGGCACTGGGTGAACTTTACTGACCCCATACAATGGGATCCCCTAGAAACTGGCACTAAAGGGAAACATCACATGATAGATTAGATTTTGACTACTCCGTGACTGATTGAAACTCATTACAAAATGGGAGGAAAGAAAAGTAGTTGGAGTACATTCTGGTCAGGCTAGCCTGGGCATAACAAGAGAGCAAGAAAGTGCTAGATGCACTCTGAAGGCCAATACAGATGGGAAAAGATTTCTATATATGTGATCCTTCAAGGTAGCCTAATATGCACAATTTGAAGAAATACATTACAATTGTGCCATAGTTAAGTCTTCCTCAGACCTTAAGAATCATGTTGTACTACCTAATGCAAGATCGAATATCCTTGTTGTAGTACTGGGCAGTATCCAAGTGGGCTGTGATGCAGAAATGAAAGTTACTGTTCATTTCAGGGCTTCCTAAAGGATATATATATATATATATATATATATATTCTATGTTGAACAAGTAGTGGGTGTCGCTTGAGATGGAATCAGTAGTGGCCCTCTTGGACACTTCTCACTGTTTGTTTTCTGCCTTATTTCTAATGTCCCTTTAAGAAATATATAAGAGCTGAAAAAATCATTTTTGTTCAATTTAAACGTTTTCTTGCTCAGTTTGACTCACAAATAATTCCAGTCATGTCTTCACAGCAGAAAACTTCCTGGAGAAAGTTTAATGATGTACTGCCTTTCACTGATCGAAGATCCTTTATCATTTTATCTTCTTTCCTTTTGTGAGACCTTCAAATTGTCAACCTCATCAGCCATGGAGCACTTTTGACCTGCTTCCACTCAATTGTTTTGTTACAGTTTTGGCTTGACTGAGTTTATATTACAACCAGAATTACTCAAGCAGTCAGATACAACCACAGAGGCCATGAATTCCATCCTCCCCTTACCATATTATGATCACATCAGCAGCTGCATAAATGAAATCAAGGTCCCTGGAGGCAAATGGGTTACAGAAGACATGGGCTCTGTTGTGCTGAAATCTCACTACACTATTCTTTGATGTAGAATATAGATCCTGCAAACCATCAAGTGATGTAACAATACCAATGACAATTTATATTGTTCCTAAAGCATGGATAGGGAACATATGGCCCCCAAATATTGCTGGACTAAAACTCCCAGTATTCCTCACCACTGGCTATGTTGACTAGGGCTGATGGGAGTTGCAGTCCAACAACATCTGGAGGGCCACATATTCCACACCCCTACCACAAAGAAACAAAGGCATCACTTATAAATGACCCTAGCTTATTAGATGTAAATCAGATTTCCAAGCATTGTGTTGCTTAATTTGGCCTCCGGAAAATATAGCATTACTGGTCTTTAAAGTGCAATTAGTTGTTATCTCTAAAAACAACAATTACATGAGTTTAAAGTGTTAAAGTGTTTGTATTTGAATACTTTCTGTCAAAATGAATTGATGACAGTCCTCCAGCAGATGTACAGGATAAGCTTTAGAGGTAATAAGCCAAGAACAAGAATCCTTCTTCTGGAAATTCATGTTCAATAAGATTACACACACACACACACACACACATCCCCCAAGTTGTTTATTCCATGTACTAGTTATAAGAATGGAATGAAACAGAATTATCCTATTATTTCAGTAACTCTATATAAGCATGTATAAATATATTGCACCACCACACATTCCCAAGGGATGTGAAGAAAGCTCTTGTTTCCACATACCCTGCCAGCACTTTTACTCCAGCCTCCTACACCAGGGGTACCCAACACGGTGCAGCTACTGAACGTTGCCAAAACATACTTTTAAAATAAGCATTAACTGTATTGCACCATCAGGAATTGGCCAATTTAGACAATCCCTTATTAAAGAGAAGTTGCAGTGTCCAATAGGCACAAAACAATTTTTTTTGCAAATTAAGATGCAACCTAAAATCCAGGCAGACATCAAAGTGGCGATCTACTGATTAGGCATTTTGTGGTGGTGCCAACAGTAGTTTCTCAAATTCCCCAATGCTCCCGCAGGTCCCAAAAGGTTGGGGACCCTTGTCCTACACTGCTTGTCAGGAGTGTTATATACCTATCCAGTGTTCAGATCCTGAGCAGCCCAACTGATCTCCAAAGCAAGACATTTTCCACTTCTCTACCACCAATCTCCTGGGCACCAGCACTCTGTGACCCTTCTGTTCCAAGACAGAGGTGAGCCTGGTCTTTTGCCCAAAACAGGCATTACTAACACTGTGTCTAGCAGCTATGCCTGTTAAAAATTGTACTCCAGAGTAGGTGTGGGGCCATCAACTTGGATCAGGACCCTAGCTTAGAGGGTAGAGGGGCTTTTAAATTTCAGATTGGGCCTTCTGCATTTGCTCTAATGTACAAATGAAAAAGGCTAGACACAGATTTAAAGTTATATTTGTTTTGTCCCTTTGCTTTCAGGAGAACTGTATCAAAGTGCCTTCCCTATTCCACAAATTCCTTAGGGTGCATAAGAAGAATTAGATAAAGCATTTGTATTTTCAAAAAGACAGAATCCCCAAAGTTGACTCATTTACTCTGTTCCCTATCAATTAACACCATAATCTTTGGTGTCCAATTTAGCCAAATAAGACTTTATTATAAGTGGTTGGACAAGTAGAGAGGGAAAGGAATGCACAGAAAAATGAAATGTAAATGCAATTGTAATTTATCGTTGATTCCTGGACAAGTATTAGAAATTAGCTTCTAGCATGCCAGCCTGTTGAGAAGGGGGCAGCTAGAATCTTTCACCTTCTGCTAAAACTAGTTATTCTGTCCAAGATTTATGTTTCTTTGTTTACTCTCTTTCAAAACCAGTTTTGAACCAACAGTCTAACCGCAGACTAGCAGTCATATAGTGACCTATCAGGGTCTTGATAAGCTCCTTGTTTTTCTGCCTGCCTTGGGATGAAAATCAGGGGAGTTGCCAAGTACTTGGCAGGCCAAAATGTATGCCTAGTAGGCTGTGTTCAGGTTGGTGGGTCACAGGTTGTACTGTGCTGATTTAAGCCCAAGCCACCTGGCCCCTCCCTCTTGTGTTTGGTAAACAGGGTTTCAATGTGCACTACTCTATAGAGTCCAACAATAGTGTTCTATTTGAAAGTCCAAGCCCATTTTAAATATAAAAGGCCATAAGAAAAGAGAAGAAGTTGTCCATCAACAGTTAGTGCCTGGGCAGCAGGCTGAGAAAGCACCTGGTCACATTCTTCCCCACTATGTATTTCTATTTAAATCACAGTAATTATTTCTAAGTTTGCATCTACATCTAAGTTAACATGCACAAATTCTGTGCAAATCTATGTCCTCTTTTGTTGTCTTTTGGGTGACACATTTGCTCTCTTTTGGCAATGGGTTAAGTGGCTGTCGTATTGGCAAAGTGGTCTCCTTTTTCCTTACAGGGAAATTTCCATTGCAAAACCAGTCCAGTATTGTGCTAGAGTCTGCTCCTTTCTATGGACAAATGGGCATGTCAGCCCTCTTGCTAAGTGAAGAAATTGACTTGCCCTATTCAGTTAAAGGCAAAGCTGAGGGGAATTCTCAAGTAAGAGAGAAAATAAATAACCAAGCCATTTAGAAGCTGAGGTAATACTTGTGCAATCACATCTTTGGGGTGACAGGGACATATGCAGCTGCAGTAAAGAAGCATCACACATATACTCTGTTATACTTAGATAATGTATACATTATTTTTCTAGTCCCCCTTTCAGGAACTCTCCTACTATATTTAACTCCACAAGCTGAATCCAACATCTCGTGCGCAAAGTTCTGCTCACATGATGAGGCTGTCTCCTCCCCCTGTAGCCCCCTGAACCCTCCAAATGTGCACTGGGGGTATCTACTAACCTTCAGAGCAGATTTTGAGGGTATAGTGCAGGGGGGGCTGTAAAAGGGATGGGTTTGTTGGATTCCACCCAAGGTTTCTGCCACATTTCTCTCAGAACTTTGTCTTCACCACCCTTTGTTCCCAAAGAGCCATACTTGTGTTCCTGATGTTTATTGTATTCCTTCTTTTCAGCCATTTTGCTTCCATGTCCCTCATCCCTCAAATCCCCTTTCCTCTTGGGCCCTGGCCTCATTTTGCTTCCCAGATAGCCCTGAATCTCTCTAGCTGACTGCTTTTCACAAAGCTATTAGATTTTTTATGAGATTACAGCACCTGATCCAATGGTTTGGTGAGGACTGATGGCAAACAGGCAGCCTTAGTCCTCAGTTCTGCAATATGTTTCTGGAGTTTACTTCTTTGTCCTAAGTTATTAACATTATTTATCTGAAAAGTGAGGTAGATAAAGAAATAAACAAACATGGAAGACCAACACTGCATAACAGTGAAAGAATTTCATTCTATCATCGAGTGTCATCTCTGCAATGAGTTATATAAACTTTTATGGAGTATTAATTTCATTTCTTTAATATTGCGTAACAAATCTATCTTGAAGGGCAGAACAAGAAAAATCTGAATATGATAATGAACAAAAGTATGCAAACAATTAAAATTTTCAGACTTATTGGAGTTACAAGTACTTCTCACTGAATTATATATATTCACCAGTATATAGTGTAAATTACGTACTGACCAAGCTAAAATCTATGAAGTTAGTAAATCATCCCAATAATATGAAATTATTGGGATGCTCTGCCCTGTGATTTACAGAGATTTTCATTAGTAGTATACAGTAGACAAGCATGTCTCAAGTATAATTCCAGTTATATCAGTTAAAGATTTTTATTTTGCTGAACTTAAATAAGAATTTGAGATATCTGAAATATAGCAATATACCTGTTTCACAGCCTGAACTTTCATACCAGACTATATAGGCACATAAATGTGAATATTTTAGGAACTATGACGATCCCCCTTATTGACCAGTGGGCTCCACCACTATGGTGATTTAATCCTAATGCTAGTACATGGGGCATGGTGAAAGAAGGGCATTTAATTATGGATTTTCTGTGATATATTAACCTTTTGCTTCCTCTCAATCCAAACTAAGGCATTGCAAAGAAATTAGTGGATTCAGTACAATCCTCTCTGACCTTTCCCCATGTAAAGTAGGTGCCAGCATCGGGCTGTCTGTGTTTATTACATGCATAGCTCGCTATTTATCTTATATGTGCAGCTATCAAATATATATCTAGGTGCCTGCATTTATTATATGTCATACCTTGTACATACATGCAAGTAAAAAGTGATTATCACAGTTTGAAGGCTGCAAAACACAACTATACTAGAAAGTTCTGCCATTGCTCTTGAAAACAGTAGCGATTAACTCCTTCAAATCCAACAAACCCCATGGCTAACATCTATGGAACAATGGACCATCTGAAGTTTCACCACAAACACAAGAACACTGTGGTCAATGCTATCACTGGGACAGAAGATTACCTCCTCTTCTCCAAGCCCTACAGGAAAAGGAGGGGAAAGAAAAATAAATACTCTAATCCCACAATGGTCCATAATGTAGTTTGTTCCAGCCAGACTTGGGGATTCTTTATCATACCACTAAATAGACTGAGGTATGGACATCAACAGGCCATGCCTCAAGTATTCCAGGATATCTCACCTCTCCTGTTTCTGCTGTGGGGAGGTTCTGTTCAGCTGATATTTCCTCTGCTGCTGCCATAGATTAATGAGTGGATTAATAGCCGATGGAATGTGCTTGGCTCTGTTCCTCATTTTCTGGTGTCTTCATTCAACTGAAGGGAGGAAAGTCACTTATGTAGGGAGCTAGCCCCACCCACAAATAAGACTGTCTTATCAGAGCTCAGGGGTGGGCCATTTAAAAAGACTTCACTGCCAGTCCTGCTAGGTACAATACCAAACTCATTGCCTATAGCCTAATATGGATACAGTCATCAATCACTACACATTACATGCACTACTAGAAAATGCATTATGTTACAGTGCATTCATAACTAGGTTCACACTGGCTATATATAAACATAGATTCTGACTAGACTTTATTGTATTAGTGTTGATGTAAAGTTATTGGATCATCACAGAATTATTACAGTTCAATTCCAAAAAAAATCACACAATCTGAAACAGGTTACAGGGAACTGTGAAAAGAACAATATTCCATTAATCCAGAATATGTGGACTTCAGTCCTTTGCTTGCATACCTGGGAGTAAGTCCCATTGAATAAGTTAAATAGACCTATGATAAGGCTGTATTTAGTGCCATTGAACTCAAATGGCCATGGTCATTACGCAGACTGCACTGGTATGTTAGTCATCAAGCATGATCACCATTAATAGTCCAAACCTATGCATATTTTCACACATTAAGTTAATTGAGACACTCCTAGGTAAATGTGTATACTTTTAATGAGTAACCTGCCAAAGCCCAAGACTGGACATCTCTCAGAGGCATTGCAAGACATTGTCATTTGGTCCGACATTCTATATACATGCTTATATACGCTTCATAGTTCTGTTCTACTGAATTTGGCAGTATCCAATGCTGCCTGAACACTAGTGGTACCCACTGCTAGTGCAAAAAGAAGTTAGTGGTTCCTGAAGAAGCCAGAAAGAGCAGACATGGGATAGGTCAGAGGAACTCGCAGAAGGGAGGTCCGCTGACCTGTCGTGTTCTAGAAAAAAGCATTTCTGATCATTGCTTTAAGAAGAGCTGGTTCCTGTTCTTCTAGTGTAACCTCTATAGACTAGATGGTTTAGTCTCTTATGTGGAGCCCTCACATAAGGGAGGGCTAAGGGAAGAAACAATAAAAACAGTCAGTTTGTGCTGTTGGGAAGCTGAATGACAGAGAAGTGATTTATGATTATGGAATTTTATCACCTTGTATTAGGTAAACTAAACTGATATTTGTGTACAGCAGAATTGCAAGAGGATGGGGAATCATTTTTGTATCTTTGATAGTTGTTATAATTATATTATCGTCATTGCAGCGCTAATACTTTGAATTGCAATGTATAAGCTATAAACTGGGTTAGGGGATGTGTCACATTAAGCTATACAAATTATAATCAGTACAGAGGTGCTTCAAAATAAAAGTCAGTGTTCAGGAAACTGATATTTCTATATTCCAACCCTCAGACCTACTAAAGCAAAAGCCTCTAGCCTTTCCTTTTGCTTTACAAACCATTGATGCGAAGCCTTGTTGAATCAACACAGTCATATGTCATAGTAAGACAGCTCAGAACTAGCACTTCTATAATAATATACCAAGAGCTTCACTTCCCACAGTTGATCATTTTTTGTCATGAGGTTTATTATACAACACATTTGGTCATAAACACCTAACACATTTTACTGAACATTCACTCCTTTCCTTTAGTAGCCTCTCATAAATAAATAGTATTTTATAGTATTGTACATAAGGAATGTAATGCTTCCTGCCTGTCAGTTGTTGTACTGCTGTATTTTTGTGTTTTAGATTACAACTTTTGGCACCAATTCATTTTCTAGCAATATGTCATTAATATGTATGCAAAATACACTATTTTTGATACAGAGATTTCCTTCAATGGCACAAAGTCAATTTTGAACTGTATGTAGCTGTATTTTTAAGTAAGCCTGCTGCATGATAAAAACCAACAATATTCTTGTATAACCATAAGTATGCAGCAAACTTCATATTTGGAACTAGAGTAAAAGCATATAATTAAGCACCATCTAATAGTCTATTCAAAATATGCTAACTTTGGATGCATTATTCATCCAGTTCCTTAAACAAATCCAGTTCCTTAAGCAAATTATGTAAGAATACAGTCTATTCCTATGAAATCTCTGACCACAGGAATACCTCCAAGCACTTTAACCATTTCCCCCCCTTAAAACATTAATTGTAGGCAGCCACCGCTTCAGTTCCTCCCCAGTCCCAAAACCACTTAGTTAATTTGTACTGCTGCTACAGAAATTGATGCTGGAAAGAAATTCACTTTGCCTTCATTCCCACATAGGGGATGGGAAGGAAAAACATGTCTAAAATACAGAATGTTTCCATTTCCAAATAAGGAATGCAAAATCAAAACACACATATGCTCATCATCACAATATTCCAACACACATTCATTTGGAGGGGAATTTTGCAAGATCACAAAAGACACCACAACTTCCTGGCTATGTGCTGAATTGACCCATCCATGTGCATGCCTTTTGAAGGTGAAGGGTGGGGATTTGAAATTGGTTTGCAGCAGACAGTCCAGAAAACTGGGGCCAAACATGCACATATATGTAACACTAGGAAACATAAAGCATGTTCAGAATTCAGAAGGATTGAGATACTGAATGTATGTTACGTCATGCTATTGCAAGTTATGTCATGCTGTTGCTAAAGAGAGGGTAACATTGTTCTGTTATATTTATAGATCAATCCTATACATTTTTGCTTGGAAGTGAACCTGACCGAGTTCAATGGGACTTCCTCCCAAGTCAGCGTACATAGGATTGTAACCTTAGGGGCACCTTTCAGGACTACCACAAGTTCTTCTTCCTCTTCAGGTACTCTGGGGTGAAACTTTGGGTTGGGACAGCCTATGCTGAGAAACAATGTTGGTATATCACATTTGCCCTGTGCCCATTTGGAGTCTGGTGTATAAACCCTTCCTCAGCTAAGAACTCTCCAAGTGGGTTAAAAAGTTCTCACTCTACCTCACCTGTAAAATGGGGCAATGAATGGCCTGCCTGGCAGGGCTGTTGTGAGGAGGGCGATGAATGACGGCCAGTCAAGTGCCTGAGGCGATAGCAAAAGGAAGGGGGCTTACATGCTCCAATTTGTCTTTCCTCCTCAGCCAGACGCTGGCACTGTAGTCCTGCTGCTTGACGGCGCTGTAGAAGTTGGAGCCCACTCTGGCCAGGCTGGGCGAGGGCTCGCGGGGTCTGCTCTTCAGCCTCATCTGCTCGAAGCCCTCATGGCGGGACGAGGAGGCGAGCCAGTCGCTCCTGCCTTCCATCTTGACATGACAAGGCAAAGTCCAGGCAGAACCGGCGGGAAGCGAGAAGAACGCCCCAGGAGGAAGAGGTGCCCCGAGGAAGGCGAGCGAGACCGAAGAAGGTGGGGCTGTGGTGAGAAACAAAGAAGCAGCCGCGAGGAGAACGAGTGGAAGCCCGCCGCCTGAGGGAAGATCAGGCGCAACGAGGCTTCGCCAAAGTGCCACTAGAGGAGAAGGCAGAGCTAGAGGCAGCCGCTTGTTGCCCACGCCGAGCAGCAGTCCGTAGCGACGGCAGCGCAAAGAGGCTTCTTGAGGCACTGACTGGCAGAAGCAGCGGGGACCCCATAAAGAAAACGAGGCAGGCAGGAGGGCGGCAGCAGGCACACATTCGCGCGCGCAGCCAGGGACGGAGGGAGGAGGGGCGCACGCGGCGGCGGCGGCGGCAGCGAGGGGCGCGCGCCCTCTCCAACTCGCTGGATTCCGCTAACCCGCAGGTTGGTGCAGTGGAAGGGTTGCGTCCCTCGCACTCGTTCCGTGCCTCCCCTCCTCAGCTGCCGCTGCCGCCACCGCCGGGTAAAAGTTCTACCGCCGCCCAGAGCACGTCCCCTCCTTCGCAAGCTTCGCTCGACTGCCAGAGGCTTCCCGAGAGAACTTATGGCTTATTCTGCACAGCCACAGGCTGAAAGGGAGAGAAGAAGCTATAGTAGAGAAAGAGGAGGGTCGTGCTTGAAGTAGCCTTTGTCGCCGCCGCCAATGTCACCTTCGCTCGAAACGTCCCTTTCTTCCTACGTGTCAAAGAAACGCTGTTCTTCAGCCGCACCCTCGGGAGCTCTGGCTCTGTCCTTGGTCCTGAAAAGTTAAATGTCCTGACTTTGGCCGTCTTACTCATTTGGGCAACTGAGGAGGGTTAACAAAAGAATCCTGCAGGGCGAGCCTATGCGCGCTTACTCAGAAGTAAGACCCCTTGAGATCAATGGGGCTTACTCCCAGGTAAGGGTGCATATGATTCAATGGAGGCTGGTGGCTCCAATTTTGGTGAGGGTGTGAATCCATGGGCTTCAGTCAGAACCAGCCAGAACTCTGAAGACACTATCCATAGTGCTGAACCTATCTTGGAGACTGTGATCCTTTAGAGTTATGGCTGGTTCTGATTGAAACCCAGAAAGAATTCACAGCCCCACTGAAATCGGAGCCACCAACCTCCACTGATAGAATTAAAATCTATACCTTACCTACAGGTAATTGACATTGAATTCATTCGGTCTTATTTCTGAGTAGATATGTACAGGCTTGGAAGGCATATGTTCTTAATGGGGAGAATTTCCTGAAATCTCCAGCCATCTAATAGGAGAGATCTAAGATGGATCTATGTGGACTTTTGGCCTCTCCTGATGGTCCTCTGTTTATACAAACATGTATATCAATGGACATCAGGAGTGATGTAATTTCCCTCTCCCCACTTCCGTGCATCCAACATGACCTCTGAAAAGTGCTAGTTTTGAATGGAAAGAGGTAAGCTGGGTAAGGAGTTTGTAGCTGGAGTTCACTAAAATGGGACTGCAATGGGAAAGGGGCCAAAAGAATGGCTGTCTAGGAATCCAATGCAGGGCCACCCATTTTAGTAACTTTTTAAGGTGTCTGCAGCTAGTGTCCAATTGGTCCTCCTTGTATATTTCTATTTAAATCAAATATTACACAGGCACCCATATCTCATGCTAGAAGAAGAAGAAGAAGAAGAAGAAGAAGAAGAAGAAGAAAGCCCAGCAACAATAAAATTTCTGCCTTGCCCATGGATTTTCACCACTGAGGGAAATGGGGAGCCTATAACAATACATCCCCCAGAAAGAGAGTGGCTGTATATGTCCTTTTCTGTTACAAGTATATTTCCCTTGAGGTTTGTAAAGACATTTGCTGTGGCTCCTCCTGCTGTAATTTCACTTCCCTCTGTCTGGTTTTCTCATCCATCTGGGAATTCCCATCATTAAAGATGTGATGAAATTGTGTCAGTATTCCCTGAGGGAAGGCTTTTTCTATCAGTCAGAAGATGACTGAAGTCTGACAGGAGCCACCTGCCCTGCCCTCAGAGACTCCTGAAAGAGACTCTTTGAATGTGAGGGAGGGCACAGAGTGCCAAAAACTGTCAGAGGCACTATGGAGAAATGCAGAAGAGCAGCACAGATGTTGACCAAAGAGCAGTTTTCTGCAGGACTAAATTGGTGCCCAGAAGCTGGCACAGTGTGAAATGGCCCTATAGCTGCAAACTGTCCTAAGCTGCCACTATTATTATTTATTTATCATTCTTGTGTCCCATTCTTCTTTTAAAAAAAGCCCAGAGTGGGTAACAGTTTCAATTAAAAAACCATTAAAACCAATCCTAAAAACACAAATAAAATCAATCAACCACAAATACAATAACATAAACTAGTGGCAGAATGAAATAACTCTCATCAATTTTCGCAGTGCTCCAAAAGTCTACAAAAACAAAAGCCTATTCAAAACAAGTACTTCTTTAACTGATGCCTAACTGCATGTAGCATGTTGGGGGGGGGGGGGGCAACTGAATCTCTATGGGGAGGCAGTTGCATACCTAGGAGCTGCTAACAACAAGAAGGCCCTTGCTGTGATTTCTGCTGTGATTTCTTCCACACATATTCAGCCCACTCAACTGCTTCACTCCATGCCAAACTCTACATTAATCAGCCAACTTCATATTCTCAATATGCCATCTGAGCCATTCTGAATTGGTTAATACAGACTGGATATTCATTTATGTTTTACTAATATTTTATACTGCCGGATATAATAAAATCTCTAATAATAAAATCTGAATATATGAAGCAGTAGGGTTGCCATTTTTTACTGACAAGGATCCTGTGCTGAGAAAACATGCATAAGATTGCAATGTATGTGGGCTAGCCAGCCCAACTGTTTACACTATGACTCGATTCAGATGACACAATAGTCAACAGTTGATTAAATAGTCCACTGTTGATTAAATAGTCCACTGTTGATTAAATAGTCCACCACTGACTATTGTGTCATCTGTCGAGCATTTTCCACATAATGATTGGTTATTTCCTTGAAGGAAATTCCTTCCTTGAAATAACCGATGCAAATAATCAGTGGTGTGCAGAGTTAACTATCTGCATAACCGTTGATTATTGTGTCATGTGGTGGGCTCAGTTGACTATTTAATGTGCCTACAGAGTCGTGAGGCACGAGCAGCAGAAATCCTTGCCACTCTTGCCCAGCAGGGCTCTATAGCCATGTGTCAGCTGTCCCAGGAGTGCATGGGGAGCCACTGATCTGCAGCTCTTCACACACTTCCTGGAACATGCACATGCCATTCTTGGGTGGGGCGCTGTGGTTGGCAGTGCCCCACATGTTCCCAGGGACATGCATGTCCCTTCACTCCACCCTGTGATGCATCTAGAAATCAGCTCAAGATGATGGAAGGAGCTCCTTCCATTCCCTTGAGCTAATATCCAAATGGATCGTGGGGTGCAGTGGGGGTGAAGGATGTCTCCCATGGCTTGATGTATAATGTCAACCCATGGGAGATGTCCTTCCACCAATATCAGGGTGGGGTGCTTGACAGTGGCAGGACAAACTTGGTGCCCCACCCTAGTTTGCCTCAAAGTGGTGGTGAATGGGGACAAGGATGGGGGACACTATGACCGCCTGTTGCTCTCAAGCGGCAGGAGATTGTAGTGTCCCCTGTCCCCATCCCTAGGCTGACCAGATAAAATCCAGGTCAGGGCTCATATAACTTTAACAGTTGTAGAGAAAAGGGAATTTCAGCCAGAGTCATTTGTATGCAATTAGTTCCTGGTGAAATTCCCTCTTCATCACAACTGTTAAAGTTGCAGGGGCCCTGCCTTCTTTTGTATATGGTCACTCTAGTATAGTGCCTGCACCTTTAACTGTTGTGATGAAGAGGGAATTTCACCAGGAACTAATTGCATACAAATGACACTGGCTGAAATTCCCTTTTCTCTACAACTGTTAAAGTTACATGAGCCCTGACCTGGATTTTATCTGGTCACCCTACCCATCCCCATTTGTCACCACTTTGAGGCAAACCAGGGCAGGGTGGAGGAGTATGCTCTCCTGACAGCCACAGGAGGAGAATTGTACTCTTTCCCACCCTTGTTTGCCATTTGTGGATATGGAGCACATCGAGAGCAAAATAACTCTTCTGACAGCATCCTCCCCCATGTGCTCCATATCCACAAATAGTGAATGAGTGTATGTCAGAGATATACTATCCTCTGACTTTTAGGGGATCCTATTCCTCCACCACATCCTTGTTCACCATATGGAGTGCATTGAGGGGGACGCTGTCAGAAGAGCTCTTCTGATAGTGTCCTCACCCATGCTCTCCATATCCACAAATGGTGAATGAGTGCATGGCAGAGGAATACGATCCCGACATTTGTAGCATCCCCTGTCCTCATTAGCCACCACTTTCACACCCTTGTTCACTTTCAAAGTGGTGGTGAGTGGGAACTGGGATGGGGAATGCTAGGATCTTAGCATCCCCCATTCCCATTCACCACCAATTTGAGGAGAACGAGGGCAGGGCACCAAGCATCTCCTGCCAAGGATGATGCAGGAGAGCCACTGAAGAATGCAATTCCAGCAGTGAAAGCAACTCTGCAGTGCTTCTCCTGTGTCTCCCCCCTCCCCACTGAATGGTAGCACTGGTTCCCGCTTTCCATATCTGGATGCCAAGGAGATATGGAAAATGGGAACCAGCGCTGCCATTCAGTGGGGAGGGCGGAGAGGGGGGGAAGAGCAAAACTCAACCTTGTGGTAATAGTCAACTCCACAGATGACTATTCGCATGTCGTGTTGGGGGTACCCCTACGTGACGAGCTAATACTCACCAGTGCAGTCGACTAATTGACACATGGTTGAGTATTGTGTCATCCGAAAGTGGCCTACATCTTTCCCAAAGAAAGATAATTTCTATAGATGTCAGCAAGAGCCTTGGTGTCCTGAAGGAAGATGAATTAATGAAAGAATTTGTTCTTGGTTTCAGTCATGGAAAGTGAAGATGAATTAGACTGAAAGTTTGTTTTCTATTGAATTTAGAAAATCTTAGCCTTTAATTGTTCCTTTCAGGGCTTATATCAACACCCAGAAGATAAGGTTTGTGTCACTTTTAGTGTAATAAAACATGTTTATTTTAGTGTAATAAAACATGTTTAGAGGAAGAGGAAAGGACTCTTAAATAAACTTGCTATCAGTACACTATTTAGACTGCATATGTTTGCTTTGCTTTAGCTGTGTGTTCTCATATATAATGGAAATCTTTAAGTCAACTGTTGGCTTTCATGAAGGTTCTCCTAGTCTAGTCACTAGTTTCTCAGGTTCCATTTTGAAACCCAGACACCATCTTGCAAGTCATATGCAGCTGGCTCCTAAAGCATACAGCTATGACTCACCCACTCCAATTGGCTTTATTTACACAGAAGAACCTTTATCAAACCATGGCTTCTCCCAGGTGGAAACTATCCCAGCCCTCTCAACTGATGAAGCCATTAAGCAGCACCTTCAGCCGCTTCTCTGTCCCAAACTGCCCTGTACTATCCATGATCATAATTCAAGCAAAGATGTAACTGTTTGCTATTATATAATATGAAATTGCACCTTAGATCCAGTAAAATCTGAGGTAATTCTTGTTTATTTCTGTTAAAAGATTTATACTGTCCAAACAGCTTACAAACACATTTCAAACAATACGACTCAAGGGACCTCTAGAAGATGGTAGAACTCAAGGAAAAGCACAATCTCTTCAAGGTAGAAAGCCTCCTTCTTAAGCAATCAGGGAGTCCACATTCTCCTAGAAGATGGTACAACTCAAAGAGCACCTAAAGTTCCTTCAGCAACCTTGGGTAGGGTGACCATCTGGAAAGGAGGACAGGGCTCCTATATCTTTAACAGTTGTATAGAAAGGGAAATTTCAGCAGGTGTTATTTGTATGCATGAAGCACCTGGTGAAATTCCCTCTTCATCACAACAGTTAAAGCTGCAGCAGCTCTGCCCTCTTTTGTATCTGGTCAAGAGGGCAGGACTCCTATGGCTTTAACTGTTGTGATGAAGAGGGAATTTCACCAGGTGCTGCAGGCATTCAAATGACATCTGCTGAAATTCCCCTTTCAATACAACTATTAAAGATACAGGAGCCTTGTCCTCCTTTTCAGATGGTCACCCTAGTAGCACCCTTTATGCTTTACTAGAACCAAACACTCTGCTTTATCTACAGTGTAGACAATAAACTGATAACTGCGTTGAAACTACAATGTGCCTTCCTGCCTCATTTCCATAGGCTCCTAACCTCCCTGTTCTTTCCAGATGTGCTTTTGACTGATTCTCAATGCCTACATCATCATATGTCCTTTTGAACAACCTACTGGCTTGTACTAGTGGAGCCATATATTTTCTTTATTAATTAGTTGCTTCGTCCCACATAATTTAACCTGTTGTGTAAAAGCCCAACCAACATGGTTTTATCTATTGCAATGCTCACTCATTGTCAATAGTCCTAACAATGAGCTCTATGCCTTCTCAAGGGCATGCAACCAACTGGAGCGGCGACGGCGGAAAACTCGACTTATATCCGACAAGACATGGCATAGAGAACATCTCCGTTCCTATGGGATGGCAATACGTGCAGCAAAGAAAGCTTTCTTCTCAGCACACATTGCGTCTGCGAATTCACGTCCAGCAGAACTGTTCAGGGTGGTGAGGGGTCTAACCCAGGCACCTTCCTCCTGGAACCCAATCTTAGAACCTTCAGTAGTCTGCTGTGATGCCTTTAATGATCATTTCACAGATAAAATCTCTCAGATAAGAGCAGACTTATTTCACAGATAAAATCTCTCAGATAAGAGCTGTCATTATAGCAGAGGCTGACAATGGAGTGTCCAACAACTCTGCGAGTACAATTACACTGGATCAGTTTCAGTTGTTGAGTACGGAGGACGTGGACAAGCTGCTTGGATGAGTGAGGAGGACAACTTGCCCTCTTGATCCCTGTCCTTCTTGGCTGCTCGCCCAGGGAGGAGATGCAATTAGACTACAACTACAACATATTATTAATGCAGCTCTCAAGGAGGGGAGTTTTCCATCATGTTTAACAGAAGTGGTGGTATGGCCACTTCTGAAGAAGCCCTTCCTGGACCCCCTGGATATTAATAACTACAGACCAGTATCAAATCTTTCGTTTCTGGGCAAGATGATCGAGAGGGCAGTTGCCTTCCAACTCCAAGCAGTTTTGGATTATATAGATTGTCTAGACCCATTTCAAACTGGCTTTGGGGCAGGATACGGAGTTGAGACCACTATGGTCACCTTAGTGGATAATCTACGCTTGAGTATTGACAGGGGGAGTGTGTCCCTGCTGGTACTTCTGGATCTCTCGGCGGCTTTCGATACCATCGACCATGGTATCCTTCTGGAATATCGGGGGGGATTGGGAATTGGGGGCACTGTGCTTCAGTGGTTCCAGTCCTACCTCTCAGGCAGGTTCCAGATGGTGATGCTTGGGGATAGTTGCTCCTCTAACCACAAGGCGCCATCCTATCCCCAATGCTGTTTAACATCTACATGAAACCACTGGGAGAGATCATCCAGAGGCATGGGGCAGGGTGCTCTCAGAAATATATTTCTCTATGCCTTTGACAACAGCGTCAGCTAAGGATAGTGTGTCTCCTCTGAATGAATGCTTGGAGGTGGTAATGGGTTGGAGGAGGAAAAACAAACTGAAGCTGGGTCCAGATAAGACGGAAGTGCTTACTGTCAAAGGCCCCAACCTTTGACAGTAAGGTGTGTCAACCAGTTCTGGATGGTGCTACACTCCCCCTGAAAGGCTGTGTTCACAGCTTGGGGGTGCTCCTGGATTTGTCACTCCAAATGACAGTTCAGATAGATGTGATGGCCAGGAGTGCCAGCTGCGGCCCTTCCTAGAGTTGGAAGACCTAAAGACGATAGTGCATGTGTTGGTAACTTCGAGACTTGACTTCTGCAATGCACTGTACATAGGGTTACCTCGGTGCCTAGTCCAGAAACTTCAACTAGTTCAAAATATGGCAGCCAGGTTGGTCACCGGTATACCTAGGGATGACCATATCACATCAGCTTTAAAATCACTTCACTGGCTGCCAATTACTTTCTGGCCGAAGTACAAAGTGTTGGTCATCACCTTTAAAGCCCTACATGGTTTGGGTCCAGGTTACTTGCGGGACCACCTGTTCCCATATAATCCACCCCACACACTCAGGTCCTCTGGAAAGAATTTGCTACAGTCAGCCAAAACTAGGCTGACAACCATTACCCAGAGGACCTTCTCATCTGCCGCTCCCAGACTGTGGAATGGCCTGCCGGAGGAGATTCATCAACTTAATCGTCTCTTTGACTTTAAGAAAGCCATAAAGACCGATCTCTTCCGGCAGGACTACCCTATTGAATTTTAAGAGTTTTATTAGTGTTTTAATAATGTATTAGTTTTATGTGCTTTTAATCAGTTTTATGTATTTTGTATTTGATGTTGTTCCCCGCCTCAATCCAAAGGGAGAGGCGGGTAATAAATTAAATTATTATTATTATTATTATTATTATTATTATTATTATTTCTTGCCTTTTATGTATATTCATCATATGTATTTTTTTTCTTGGAGGTGAGGATGACATACATTGTGTGACAGGAATATGTTACTATCTACAGTGTATAGGAATACATTTTAAATAATAATAAAAAAGAAATGATAGAAATTCCTCCACCATCTCGGTAAATTCAGGCTCCAGCCACATGTCTTGTTCATTTTATTATCTGTAATTTTGAGGGGATTTCTTAGCATGAAGGTAAAATGTATTATGATTCTTGTTTCATTTGTATTTGCAACAGGCTTCTAAAGTATGTTAGGCCAAGGCATGGTGTCTCCTCATTGCTGAGTGGAAATTTGCACTATGTTTTCCTACATCCAAATCCAACATTTTTCAATCCACTTCCAAAAAGGAAAAGAAGCACCACAATGTTTCCACTTTAATCCAAAAGCATCACTCTGAGGTCATTAGCAGCAAGGAAATACTGTCATATTACAAGATGTTCAGACCTTTTTTTTTTTTTTTTTGGAAAGGATAAGCACTGACTGTGATAACCTTTATGAAGCTCTTCTTTGATTGACTTCTGCTAGAATAGGTTACCCTGTCACTGATACTTTCTGGGCAATAATGAGTCCATAATATCAAAAGACAATTTTATTTTCTCTTTCGCTTATGCAGCAATTATTTGACTGCCTGATAATTTCATGAACATTCTTAAGCAGGACTGCAGTAGTCTTCATTTTATTTTCTCAAAGTATATGCTGTGCTGAGAGTGAGCCAGATCATGCATACAAAATAACTCAATCCAGTTTGAGGGCCTATCCAATTCCCATGAAAATAAATCAGTTCAACAGTAGGTCACTGTTACCTATTCTTCGTAAAATTATATTAAATTGTTGCCATTTCTTTTGCACACCAATTTTCAGTAAGATTACATACCTGTGCTCATCAGGATTTCCTTGAATTCTGCCCTGTTGATTATAGCAACACATTTTCCATGGCATTTGACACCATTAATATGTCATAAATGACATATATCAGAGTATAATTTATTTGACTGTACAGGTGCATTCATTCTAATTTATCCTACATCATTGCATCACCCTACATCATGACTACAATGCAGGAATATTTCTTTCTATGCTCACCATTAATTAATTCAGTCCAGGTCAAAAGCCCAGACTTTTCATAAGGCTGAAGACCTGGTTCACACGACACAACAACCCACCTTGGGTGATCACCCATGGTAGGTTGTCATGATGTCCAAACCCAGTGAGTTGGGGGCCGGGTGTTTTCCAGATCAGTACATCACATCTGGACAGTGCCCAGTTGGGGAAGACTGCTTTATAATGCTGTGTATGGGTGGCCCAAGGAGTATTGTGCAGGAAGACATGATTGCTTGTCTTTCCCAGGTGGCCTATATTACCCAGATTGATTCATCCCTGCTACCTTCTCTACCTTCTGGAACTCCTCCCTTCCTCCAATGCTGCATCAACCATCTTTCTGAGTGAGTGGGCAGAGATCTTGTGAATGGCAATGTGCATTAAACTGTAGGTTGTGATCATACTTAAAGCATATTCTTGGTTGATTGGTATGTGGACTGACAACTGCTTCCCTCTGGAGTGGCTTCAATCCTAGCTGGAAGCTGCAGAATGGGCATTTGATCACCCAGAGGTCCCCAGAGGCACAGTTGGAATTTTGAGTGTGTGTTGTGGGCTCTCTCAAAAAAAGGCTGCCTTGGGCAGGGCTTACCCATTCATAACATAGCTGCCATGGTGGGTGTGGCCAGTCACAAAACACTAATTTCCCAGAAGGCAAATTCATGAGACTAAAAAAAAAGTAGTTGCCCAAGAACATGTCCAGTTGCTGAGGAACATGGGTGGGAGGGTGCTGTTGCACTCATGTCATTTCATTGATGTATTTCTATATCGCCCTACAGCTGAAGCTTTCTGGGTGGGTCACAATAATTAAAAATGATTGGAAATAGTATACAAAGTGGAAAACCATTTCCATAAAACATTTAAACAGATAGCACACACACAGGCAACATATTTTAAAATCCAATGAAAGGCAATCTAGAACCTGATTAAAAACTCATTATACACTGGCAAATGCTTGAGAGAAGAGGGCAGTGGTAACCTGGCATCAAAAAGACAGGTCTCATTGGGGAGATCATTCCATAATTAGGGGAGCCACAACAAGAAAGGTCTCTCCCTTGTTATCACCCTCCAAGCCTCTCTGCTGATTGGACACTGTGTGAACAGAATGCTGGACTAGATGGACCTTAGTCTGATCCAGCAGGGCTTTATTTATTTATTTATTATTTGTTTGTTTATTTACAATATTTGTATACTGCCCCATATTCAAAGATTTCAGACCAGTGAACAGCAGAATAAAAACAACCATGTTAAAATAGTTAATATTTTTTTAAAAAAAAGAAATGGAAACAGTTTTGATAAAACTGAATTTTGATAAACTGTGGTGGGTCACTCAAGGAAGGCTTGCTGAAATAGTTTTCAGGAGGAACCAGAAACAAAACAATGTTGGTGCCTACCTGACCTCCAAGGGCAGGAAATTCCATAGGAAGGGGGCAGTCACACTGAAGGCTCTTCTCCTGGTGGACTCCAATCGTGTTATAGGTCCATGTGGAATCACTGGAAGTATCCCCTCTGATAACCTCAGTGACCAGGCAGGTTGGTAAGGGAGAAGGTGCTCTCTCAGGTATCCTGGTCACAGTTTGTTTAGGGCTTTGTATACTAGAACCAGAACCTTAACCTGGTCTGGTAGCAATTAGGCAGCCAGCACAGTTCTCTCAGCAAAGGAGTTGCATGCTGAAAAGGAACAACTCCCAACGATAACCAAGCTGTGGCATTCTGCACTAGCTCCAGTTCCCGGAGCAGCCTTAAGGGCAGTCCCATATAGAGTGCGCTGCAATAATCCAGTCTTGACATTACTAACATGTGTACCACTGTGGGCAAGCTATCTCTGTCCAGGAGAGGCCATAGCTGGCAAACCAGCTGAAGCTGAAAAAAGGCATTCTGGCACTTGGACCTCCAGACAGTGGTGGATCTAGGAATACTGCCAGACTATGAACCTGATTTTTAGAGGGAGTGCAGTCCCATCCAGGACAGGCAATGAGCCTATCTCCCAGACTCAGGAACCACTCACCCACAGGGCTTCCATCTTGCCAGGATTCAGTTTCAGTTTACTGGCCCTTATCCAGCCTATTACTGAGTCTAGGCAATGAGCCAGGACTTGCATAGCATACTGATGGTATTTGGCCCCAAATCTCCTAATGACCACTCCCAGCAGCTTCATATAGATATTAAACAACATTCAGGGCCAGATGGTACCCTTAGGAACCCTGTAGCTCAATTGTCAAGGGGCTGAGGAATAGTCTCCCAATGTTGCTCTGAAATCAACCCCATAGGTAGGACTGGAACCACTGTAACACAGGGCCTCCAATATCCATCCCACATAATCAATCCAGGAAGATACAATGGCCGACAGTATCAAAAACCGATGAGAGGTCGAGTAGAATCAACAGGATTGCACTCCCCCTGATCCTCTGTTGATAAAGGTCATCCATCAGGGCAACCAAGGCTGATTCAACCCCAAATGCTAGTCCTGAGCAGTTAGGGGCATACAATAAACAAATGCCATTGCATCATCCATTTTATTTTATTTATCCTTCTGGTTGTCCTGTCAGAGATGTAGTTTGTGTTTAACAGATCAAAGATATATATATATATCAAATAGCTGAAATGACTGGGTGCCCAATAACTGAAATTATAGTGCAAACCTATAAATATCTACTCAAAAAAGTTTCCATTGAGTTCAGTAGGATTCAGGTAACTGAATATAGGATTGCAGACTTAGGCTACAGCACGTTACTTAGTTCCCTGGGTGTAATTTGACTTGACATGTACAGTATAGGATTACACTGTGAGCCTATCTGCAAACTGCTACCAACGATAATGGAGGGCAGTTGGTTATGTAGATTCTAGATACTTGGATACTATATTTCTAATTATTATCCCTTAATCTAGTAGAGTTAGAATTTAAAAATAGAGGAAAATCTGAGAGCTCTTCTATGCTTTACAAAGAATGAAGAGGTAGAATGAGCTGGTAGAATTCTGGACTGCTTTTAAAGCTCTCTTGTGTGTAAGAAACCTAATACATCAGGTTGTATTACACTTTTGTACTTGATGTGCTAGTTTACTACATGCAGGATGTTTTGTGGGGACTGGGAGGAGCATTCAAAACTATGATCACTGCCTTCTTTATCTAAAGTGGTATATTCCAGAATTCTACCTCCTCATTCTATATAAAATATGGAATGCTTATAAAAGGTAGATGCAAGAGTATTTGATATTCTTTCAATTTAGAAAAGAAATGTGTTCTCTGTTTATACCAGTATATCTCAAGTGAAGTCATAAGATTAAGACAGTTATGTTTGAATAGAGTGAATAAGGCAGAATCACTTTGGCCTATACAATTGATATAAATCTTCAGCAAGCTGTCTGTCTGAGATAGTCAAAGTCTTCTCTGACTTGCATGAAAAACACATCTCCACTGTTTTATTTACCAGTTAGGTTTGTAGTATCTGCTTCACTCTTACTTGTTTCCCACTCTCCTTTAGGCTGGTGTTATCTGATCAGCTCAGAGCCGTAGACAGAAAGCAGATGAGATCATCCAAACACTTTCCCCTTATTCCTGGTGTTTTTCCATGTCTACACTGCTCCTTAAAACATGTGATGAAAGAATAAAACAATTACTTAAACAAACAACCTCTAACCTCAGGCCCCCATCAGAACAAAAGTCCCCATTGAACTTGTCTGGAATTGCACATTGGATACTAAGATGTTAATTAAAAGAAATTCATGGGAGGAAAGTTCTCCATCCACTTCTTCCCTCTGCAGCCACTTGTGACCTCCCCAAAAGCCTTTCCAGAGGGTTGGGATGGACAATGGGGGATGGGATGTAGCAGGCTGGTTCGGGGAGGAGAGAATCCCCCAAAATTGGGCATATCTCGAGAGAAGTAGTGGAGTGCAGTGGGGAGGAAGAGAAAGAAAACATTCCTCCTGTTAACTTCCTTAAGTTAACTTCTATTTGGACCCAAACCACATGAGATGTTTCAGGGGCAAGAGCTACCTGGTTTGGTTTCCTTTGGAAGAGATGATCTCTGAAAATTATGGTTATTTACAAGCATAAAGTCAGAGCATAGGTGGAGACAGACAGCATAGCACACCTACAAATGGATCTACTCTCTCACTTAGAGATCTTCAGATGCTGTAGCTGCATCCTGCACTACAGAGCCTGCCCTGAGCAAGGGGTTGGACACGATGATTTCCATGGTCCCTTCCAAGTTGATGATTCTGTGGGCTTGTTCTCCATGGCCTCATCTGCAGTACTACCTCTATATACATATAAAAGGAAGACAGATAAATCCTTTCCTTGGTTACTAATAGCAAATGTTTCCCCAAGTGACTTACATTTTTAAACAGGGCTCACATAAGAACATAAGAAGAGCATTCTGGATCAAACCAAAGGCCTATCTAATCCAGCATTCTATTTGCACAGTGGCTATCAGCTGTCTGTGGGAAGTCCACAAATAGGACACATGTGTAATAGTGCCTTCCGGCTTGCGTTCCCCAGGAACTAGTATACAACTGGTATACTGCCTTTGATTCTGGCCATCATGATTAGTAGCCATTGATAGCCTTATCCTACATTAAAGAAATTGCAACTCAAAAAGAAAAAAAATGCATCCAAATCTGTTGAGTACTCTGGCATGAGTAACTATGCATGCACACTTCCATCCTGACCTCACATTTTAGCTTGTCAAGGCTGCTAAGGAACTAATGACTTAGGCTTCAATCCACCAAATGCCCTAATTCTCCCATACCTCAGCAGAGAGCACACATACCTCTCTTCAAGTGCTAGATACTAGAAGTAGCAATTGTCCAGCTGGGCTGGAGCTCCTAAGTTCCCCCGAGAGATGCACAAGTGTTAAGTCACCCCCAAACCCCACAAATCCTCAAATTCATATTGGGGCTGAGGCAAAATAGCAATGATAGTTAGTGTTTGGGTGGTTCATAGATCTAGGACAGCCACCCTTGAACATTCCAGTAAATTATGTGGAGTGGCATTTAACACCCCCACCCCCAATGCTATATGGGAGAGTTTAAAAAGAAACTGAGGTGCTGATTGTGCATTGTTAGAGACCCCAAACAAATATTCCCCTCCTCAGTAATCCTTTAAGCTTTGGGGTTATCTACAGACTTCACAAGTGAAATAGCCCTTGGAGAGGTTAATTTGGATTGGAGGGAACACCTTTCCCTCAACACTAATCAACCACGCTATAGGGTACTTTAAGATGTGAAGGGGAAGAACCCATGCAGTTTACTTTCCTCGTGGGAATAGGGCTTGGAGGATTCATGCCTACTAGAAATCACCCCCAACCCCAACTGGGGATGGAGAAGCAAGGGGCAGGCTGCTTGATTCCCTTCTGTACACTGTGCCTGCATTGTGCCCTTGTACTGCCATTTTACTCCCATATCTTTCCATGTTGTTTTCATCCTCAATTCTATTTGTCTGCTTATCTGGAGTGTCCCTGAGTACTTCTTCTCTCTGGGTGGCTCCATTTCACTGCTATACTGTTTGGTTTGGGGCCATCCACTGTGCCAATAGAGGGAATTATAGTGATAGGATCTGAGTGGCTGGGCATGCTCTAGCCATGCAGCAAACTGCTGAAATTGTTTCTGAATAACAGTACAGGGAGAACATGATATTTTTTTTCAGCGAAGCATCTGAAGAACAGCTAAAAGCGGCAACATGGTGCCATGTAAGCAGAAAAAGGAATCGCAGGATGCAATGTGCCATAGCCAAAGTAGATTTGTTTTAAAGTAGATTAGAGACATCACAAATTGTAGCCCAGCTGAAATGAGAAAGGTAAAGATGGTAAAAAGATACTAAATAATTTTACTTATTTTAGGGGGAGGGGGAGTTAAAATAAGAACATTCACATCCATTTCACAGGAGAGGGGTCAAAATGGATAGTGGTCTCTGAGGGCGAAATCCTGTGCATATTTAGACAGGAAAAAAAGCCCTACAATTCCCAGCATTCCCCAGCCAACCATGCTGGGAGTTCTAGGATCTTTTAGTATCCTAGAACTATAATTTTAGTATTAGTATACTAAAATTAGTTTTTTTCAAAAGGCAAAGCTTTTTAAAGGGGTTTTCATGAAAGCATCTTGTCCCTTCTCTTAATTGATTCTGTTCACATATTAATATCTAATTAATTAGAAAGATATAATTTTATCTTATTACATTTTAACTCCACCTTTCCTTCAAGCAGCTCAGGGTGGCATCCCATGTTATTCTCACAGCAGAGAGAAAGGCACTGGACCAGTGATCTTCATGGCTGAGTGGGGATTTGAACATGGCTCTCTCTGGTCATTGTCTGGCACTCTCAGCCAAGCCAAGCCCCAACCTGATGCCCTCCAGATGTGTCAGTCTGCAACTCCCATCATTCCCAGCCAGCATGCTTTGACAATATTCACATCTCATGCTAGGTTGAGAACATAAGATGAGCCATGCTGGATCAGAGCCAGGGTCCATCTAGTCCAGCATTTTGTTCCACAGTGGCCAAGCAGCTGTTGACAGGAAACCCACTAGCAGCTTATGAGTGCAACAGCACTCCCCCCATATTCCCCAGCAGCTGCGTACATAGATTTACTGTCTCTGATACTGGAGGAAACACATAAGCATCAGGTCTAGTAGCCATTGATAGCCTTCTCCTCCAGGAATTCATGCAACCCCTTTTTAAACCCATCCAAATTGGGGGCCATCACTATGTCTTGTTGTAGTGAATTCCATAGTTTAACTGTGTGCTGTGTGAAGAAGTCCTGAATCTCCCACCAATCAGCTTCATGGGTTGACCACTGGGTTCTAGTATTATAAGAGGGGAATGTCTCCCTATCCACATTCTCCACACCATGCATAATTTTATACACCTCTATCTTGTCTCCCATTACCCTCCTTTTTCCCCAAGCTAAACAATGTAACTTTCTCTCATAAGGGAGATGCTCCAGCCCCTTGATCATTTTAGCTGCCCTTTTCAGCACTTTGAAGGGATTTAACCTTCTTGAACTTAATGTTCTAGATTCTGGGCGGCACCATTTAGGATTTAATTCAGGGTTGCCTCCTCTCTGGTTTCTTCCATGTCCAACAGTTATTTAGGACATTGATAAATTTAACATCTGATTGAAACATGCATTTATCCAAGCCATGTGGGGGTAATTGAAGTCACTAATTATTAAACACTTTCTGATTTAGATGCCTCCCTGATTTCATTTTCTAACTCAAGGTCACCCCAAGCATTCTGGTTTGGGGAATGATAGCATGTCTCTAATATTAAATTACTTCCAGAGGCCAGTGTTTCACCCACAGTACTTCTGTGGAAGAGTTTGTCCCTTTTAAATTTTCTAGTCTGCTTGACCATGCCCTCTTTGATGTACAGAACAGCACTTCTAACAGTATACCCTTTACTGTCCTTCCTATAGAGTTTATATATGGAGATGGAAACATTTTTATCTTCATCTTCTAGGGATGATTTAGCCTGAACAGGATGCTTCCTAGTGCCCATCAGCTTCCCCCAAGGTTCAGTTTAAAAACTTTTGTATGTAAAGTGCCAGCACTCTAGTTCCATTCTGGTTCAAGTGGAGCCCATCCATTTTGTACGGGTCCGGCTTCTCCCAAAATGTTCCCCATTGCCTAGCAAATCTGAACTCCTCCTCTCTACTGTCTCACCCATGCATCAAGACTCCTCAGTTTCTCCTGGCTGGCTGGCCCTGTGCGTGGAACAGAAAGTGTTAAAGAGAAAGCCACCTTGGTTTACCTGGATTTCATCTCCTACCTAGCAACCTATATTTGGCTTTCAAGACCTCTCAACTACATTTCCCCATGGCATTGGCACATACATGAACTGTGACGACATTCCACCCCAGCACTATCTACAAAGGTATCCAGACTGAAAGTGATATCTGTATTCTTCACATCAGGCAGGCACACCCATTGTAAACCCAGTTGTCTATGTGTGTAATTATTGAGTCGCCTACTACTACAACCCCCCTGCCCCCTGGAGATACAACCTCAGTATTAGAGGGTATTTGTTCATCTTCTGAGAAATGGGTCCCTTCAAAGAGATCATTTCCCTCTTCCTCAGAATGATCTTTCCCAAGACCCTCAACACTCTGTGACAGCAGAGGAGCTGTCACCCAAAGATTGGGACAGTGCTATAAGGTACCTGAAGTTCTCATCCACCAGCCTCTCTGCCTCTCTCAGCTTCTCCAGAACACCGACTTTGGCTGCAAGGGAACACACAAACTGTTCCTTGAGAACCAGATGTTCATTACACTGAGCACACACCTACAACTTCTGTCCAGCCGGCAGATTAAAAAAAGGAGAGAAGCAGGTTCTCAGAATGCTAAGATACTTTATTTCCAAGACCAACGTATTTCGGCCTATGTTGTTTAGGCTGACCATATGAAAAGGAGGACAGGGCTCATGTAACTTTAACAGATGTAGAGAAAAGGGAATTTCAGCCAGCGTCATTTGTATGCAATTCGTATTTTGTGAAATTCCCTCTTCATTACAACAGTTAAAGTTGCAGGGGCCCTGCCTTCTTTTGTATCTGGTCACTCTAGTATAGTGCCTGCAACTTTAAATGTTGTAATTAAGAGGAGATTTCACCAGGTACTAATTGCATACAAATGACACTGGCTGAAATTCCCTTTTCTCTACAACTGTTAAAGTTACATGAGTCCTGTCCTCCTTTTCATATGGTCAGCCTAATGTTGTTTTTAAGGCCTTCTTCAGGGGGTTGATAAGAGATATCTGCAGAAATTCTCCTAACAGGATGATAGTCTCTTGCGATAATTACAGGAGACTGGGGCCATACATGTGGCACTCAGTGCAAAACACCCCTGCTGGCTTTCTACCTTCAAAACTTGTTTACTGTTATTATTGGGTTTGTTTACCTGGTACTAGGAGGGTGGGAAATTTATTTATAGTTATTTATTTATACTTATTTACCAGGAGAAGGCAGAGAAGAGTCGATTGCCCTAGCCTCTTTGCCATATTGTTAACTCACATGGGTGCTTAATTCACTTGTGTGCTGACGCTGTGTCACAGGGGATCACAGAGGCCCCAAACCAACTAAAATTAGTTCCACTTTGATCCCAATGAAATTAACAGGTTTTTAATTCATTTGTCTCAATGATTTCAGTGGGACTTAAGCACAAGTAACTTTGGATCTAGCCCGGAATCATGACCTTTGTGTCAACTGTAACAACCATTTGGTAAATGCTTAGTCAACAAAGCATGATTTCCTGCTGTAAAGAACTTGGTCAATATCAGCCTTCCCCAAATTGTCTGATTACAACTCCCATCAGCCTCAGGCAACATAGCCAATACTGGGTGGGGAATGGGGTTGCAGTCCAACACATATGGAGGGCACCTAGTTGGAGAAGGCAGTTCTTTCTTAAGGCTGTGACATAGTAGAGTTCTTTTAATTTATACTGTTTGAATTGTTTATGTTAAATTATGTAAATGACTCATTTATGGTTTCCTTGTATCCTATGGAAATGTTCAATTTAGCTATGAACTTTAGCTAAATTAAGCCTTCTCCAAATGGTTGCTTCAATTTGCACAATTGCAGCATAATCGCAGTGTTCTAATTGTACAAATCATTGCAGCTATGTGTCTAGTCCCTATGGTAATACAAACAGCACTTCTACATGATCTCAGCTGTGCTGTGAGGCTGCTGTTGTCTCTACACTCCACTGAAAATTTGTCAGAGGTGCAGATATCCTTTTCCACATACATCCTTTTCTCCAAGCAGTGGGAAATTCTAGGGTAGATTTCACTATTCAGTTACTTTTGGAGGAGTGAACACTGGAAATTTGCATTGCTACAGAGGTTGAACAGGTAAGATGCTAACAAGTATGGGGAAGTAATCCCAAAGGAGCATCAGTTCCAGAACAACAGCTGCATTCCATGATACATTCTGCATTTCATTCTGTTTCCTTTTCCTCATGCTAAAATAAACAGCATTGCATGAAAAAGGGCAGGATAGCAAACAAGGCTGAAAGAAAACAGAGAAAGGTGATACACAAATCTCTCTGATAGCCCTGAGGAGAGTTGTGAATTTCTAATGCAGGACAGTAAGTTTTCATTAATAGAATTCCAGTTTCTTTTATTTTATTTACAGTATACATAGGCCACCCTATAATAAAGTTCTGAGGGCAGGCACTCACAACAAGAAATACAACCATTTAAAATTCAATAACAATAAAAAGCAATAGAAGCATAAATGCAGCAAAAATACAAGTTACTTAAAGCAAAGAGAGATTTAAAGGCCTGGGGGAAAAAAGGGGTCTGCCTGGCACTGAAATAATACCAAAGTAGGATCCAGGCCAACCTCACTTGGTGGGTACTCAGAGAACCAAGCCTGGCATCAGGGGCTGTACCACTGGACAGTTGCTGAGAGCCCAAGCCTTCAGGAGGGCTCACAGCCAGGCCTCATTCCCACCTGAAAATGCCAGCTACAGCCCCCCACCCCACCCCTGGCCAATGGTCCTCTCAGTACTCCAGTCCAGTGCTGGAGCTCGGGTGGCTGTGGCTGGCACCCACCGTTTAAATTCCTCCACAATACCTCTGGACCCGACATGAAATCACACTAGAGCAACTGTATGCTGTGGCCCCATAAGCATTGTGGGAGGATTACAGTGACAGGCACCAGCAGCAGATCTTCCTGCTTAGATTGGGGGGTGGGTTCTGCTGCTGTACCCACCTGACACTGGCAAGGTAAAGGAGGATGAAGGAAGGAGAGGTGTTATGCTTCAGCCAAACCTGGTGCCAGCCCTGCATAGGAAGGCCTCTGAGGAAGAGCTCAAGATCTGGGTAGGTTCCTGTGAAGAGAGGTATTTACATTCAGGTCTTCTGGTCCAAGCAGTGATGGGCCTTAGCTGTCAAAACCAACACAAATTGGGCTCAAGAATGGACTGGGAGCCAATGAAGATGGCAAAGCACTGGGTGATGTGCCCTGTCTTCATGGCACCAAGTTGGCACTGCCTTCCCCCAAAACCCCGGGGTGGTTTTGCCTGGGGTGGAGTCAGGTAATCTCAAAGACAAGGAGGAGTATGGGGTTTCCAGCAGTCATCCAGGTACTGGAGGGGGGCCCTTTCCTGGTGGAAGGTGACCAATCACCAGTTGTCTTCCACCAGGATCAGCCCCTGGATCAGCCCCAGAGTGAGGTCAGACAGCAGAAGAGCTGTGCTGACCTCGCTCCTACTGAAAAAGTTGGGGTAAATTTCTGGCCTTTTCAATGCACAGCTTCATATAACGGATGCAGAGTAGATTCGCACCCACTGTAGGGCTTTCTCCACATGTAGACAGCTACACCCCAGGTTAGCAGTCTCACAGACTCTGTTCTCTGAATTGCCATTTCAGGACCATTTTCTGAACTATCTGAAGTTAGTTCTCAAAGGCAGTCCCATGTACAGTGCATTGCAGTGGCACACGCCATTTTGAAACATTTGACATTCACCTCCACTGTGCAGAGGTAATGCACACTAGAACCAAAATACACTTAAATAAAGAAAGTTTATTCATTTAAACATCAGTCGTTGAAATTGCCTTCCCCTACCCCAACAATTAATCAAGTTCAATTTTAGTTGATGAAGACTAAATCTCAAGGATAGACTACACAATTTGCACACAAAAGATTCCAGGTTCAATCCCAGACAACTCCAGTGAAGAGAAGGAACAGGTATGAGGTGATGTGAAAGAACTCAGCCTCGGAGAGCTTCTGCCATTCAGAGAGGACAATACAAGACTAAATGGGCAAATTGTCTGGCCTGGTAGACTAAGAACATCTTTTTATGTTCCTATGCCCAGTAATGGTCTGGGAGTACATGAGGTTGCTTTGAAACCTAGTTTTCTGCTTACTCAGTCAGTACTAGGATGGAAAACTCCTTGGAAGCATCATGCAAATTGCGCTGAACTTCTTGAGAGAGCTGGATAGAAATTTTTAAAATAAATAACAGTGCAACCCTACACATGCCTACTCAGAAGTAAGTCCTATTAAGTCTAATGCGATTTATTTCCAGGTAAGTGTGGCTAAGATTGTGGCCTAAAGTAGTAATGTTTAGTCTAGAGTGTGTATTATTAATACTTATTAATAAATAAATGATAAATGATATTATTAATCTTATTAATCTTAATAATCTTATTAATTTTATTAATTTTATTAATCCTCACAGAAGTTTGGTCTGCCTAAGTTAACTCTTCATATCGATAACATGCCATGTTGAATATTCTTTGCTCCTAATTGTGGTTCCTTACAAACTTCAAAGAGTAAGCTTCTCATCCATCTAAGATTTTATATGTGTGCTTACTCCCCAACTAAAATATCTTTACTCTTTTCACACCCATACAGATGTAAGCAAACATCTCCTGGGCTAGATTAAAATAAAACAATTTCCTGGGAATGGACCTGGAGAACCTCACCACTTCCCCCCTTTCTCGCATTTTAATTAACACATACAGGTGGTGGTTTGGGACAAATTTCAAGACAATCCATTGTTTTACTTGATGCCTCTGCTCATTTATACTAGCCTTCCTCAAACTGGTGCCTTTCCAATGTGCTGGACTTATGCTTGCTGAGCAATTCTTGGAATTGTAGTCCAACACACTGGGGCCCTAGTTGAGGGGTGGCTGAAAGTTTATTATCATTCACAACCTGAACAGTTAGATCACTGTGGAGCAAAGAATATATTCTAATCACAAATTTGAAAAAACATATTAGACAGTTTCTTTTTTAATGACAAGAATAAAATGTGAAATTGTGAGATTTAATATACAAGCAACGAAGTTTTCTGAAGTCTAGTTCAAATGAGCTCCTACCCTATTTTACATGCTCAATAATTCTAGGGTTGTTTGACAGATTCAATAAATGTGCCTGGCTGCTTCCTATTGATTTAATAAGGGGAAGGATATGGAAGAGTATATTACTCTATTTCATCTTTGTGAGTCAGGTGAAATCCTGGTGACTGGTTCCATGGGTCTTTAACTAGAGGATGTGCCTTTTGAATTATGTTGAAAGACTGATACCCATTTAGGCCTCCTGCTTTCATCTATGCACACATATGCAGAACATGTACACAAATGAAATATTTATCTGACTAGAAAGGAATGTCAGAGCTCAATAGACTTCAAGAAAATCCATTCTAATAGCAAAATATAAAAAGCTGTCATCTGGCTAAGTTCCATTTCCTGTATTCATCTATGTGCAACTTGTTTCTCATAGGAATCTGGCAAAAGAGGCAATTGTAACAATACAAATGCAGAAAAAGGCCAGGAAGTAAAATCCACTTATCTCATCAGTGTTCACTCTTCTTAATTTATAATTTCTTTATTTTTACCTACCGTAATACAGAATCTAATTATCTCCTTGTCCACCAATTAAAATGTATGCTTTTTTCTTTCTTCTCGGCAGTCAAAATAAAGATTACAATACAATTAAGCAGCAATTCTATACCCACTTACTTGGGAGTAAGTATCTGTGTAGATATGCATAGGATTGCACTGCAGGTGGGATATCTAGCAGTAACAAATGGTAGTAAATATCAGTTTGTATGGAAGTTGTCCTGTAATCATGTTGATCCTATTTTCCCACTCCTCGTTTTCATGTCTTGAAAAACACCTATCTAGATAAAAATGGTATATATTTGTTCTCATCATTAAAATAAACATGGATGGATGTGAGACTTAAAATTAGGAGTATTTCTAATATAGTTAAGAATTTCATTCTGAAATGTTTAAAAAATGGATTATCCTTTAATTTCAAAATACCATAACAACATGCAGACAGCTTTTATATATAGTTCATTTTGTTCTCTGACTATAAGAATCAAAATGCTATAATCAGACTGAATGGCATCTTTTAGGTGTATGCTTATGATTTGTGAGGGTACACCAAAAACTGAAAGGTATGAATGTGACAAGCCGGTCTTCGTGAACATGTGTGCCATACAGGTACAAATGCCAGGATAAGCTTCAGTTTACTGCTGTATAATGCTGAGGTCTCCAACATGATGCCAGTAGGTGCCAATGTGCCCACAGACACCTCTCTTGGGGCCTGTCAGGCTGCCTGGCTCTCCTGATTTAAAATTTATTTCTTAAGTTCTTAATTTTAAAAAGAAAACTGGAAGGCCAGTATGCTGCAAAATGAAGTTCTTTCCCTTCAGCACCATCTTTATTTGGTGTCAAAAGAGTAGTTTTGAACTCAAAGGCAAGTGGTTTCGAACCCAAGGCGCATATTATACACACACACACACACACACACTGTTATGACTCTGATAAGTAGATCTAGAGTGTTAGTGATACGTTGAATTTACAAATGTGAGACGATTGACTGAGTGTGTGCGAAATGGTGTGTGATATATAAACGGGGAGCAGTGCCTGTAGTGTTTAGATAGGGAATGGACAGGGAGGAGATAGTGCCTAGGATCTGTGTTTATAGGATTAGAGTGGTGACTATTATGTATGTATTTGTATTTGAGAAAGGATATACAGAAAGTTTTAAAGTGATTTATTACTGTATCCCAATTATATATGTGCAGGAGGAGAGTAAAGTGATTATTTACTGTTTAACATTTTAATTCTGTAAATAACAAATATTTCTTTGCTTTTCAAAATACGACACCTATAGCTCATGGCTACCAAAGGGTAAAAGTGATATGAGAATAATACATGTCAGAATAAAAAGCCAGGGTGGGGTTGATCCTGAGGTAAAGGTCATGGTTGGCAGCATTATAGTGTATGTGGTGGAATGTGTTGCCTGCTGTGGGAAAAGCCTTACAGAAAAGGTCTTTGCACTGCTAAATAGACAGGAACATTCTTAGCCTCACCATGAATGGAATAGCCATTGTAGGAAATGTCTTCACAACATGCCCGGCGTGCCTGGGCGTGTGGAGGCTGTTGCGGGTGGGGGTGGGGTGATGAGGCGGTGTTGAATGCAGCCATTGGCTGCTCCAGTGGTGCCACCGTGGCAGGGAGGGGATAGAGTGAGCTTAAATTCAGGTTTACCCCTCCCTGCGGCCTCTTTGTTCTGCGGTTCCCTCCATCCCTCCTTGTAGGTAGTGTGGGTTTGCCGGTCGCCCTTGTCAGGGCCAAGTAGGAATTTTTGGCTCATAATCGCTTTAGATTATGGGTTTGTTTTTGCCTACTTCACATTGCAAGGCAGCCAGGGAGTATTAAATAGGTGATGTTAAATTAATGTTTCGGTCACTTTTATGTTTTGGCAGGTAGGTGTGGGCATCTAGAGCAGTATAGGGTAGGTGAGCATTCACAGGCACTGTTTCGGTTATTGGTAATGCCTGAGGGCCCCCAGCTGTGAGTTATATGGCCTCAGCTGGCGGGATAAGGGTTACCTTTAAGGCCAATCTTCCTCACCTACTCAGAGCTGTATGGCGCGAGGGGAGGTCGACATCGGAAGGCCTTCCTACCCCATAAGGGGCAGTCTGGGTTGTGGCAAACTGGGAAGCACCACTTCACAGACGGTGAATGGCTCGCCCTGAAATATTTAGGATGCCCGCATAGGTTAACCCACTCTGCAGATCTTTAATAAAGTGGCCCTGTTTAAAATTCACTTCTATGTGTCGCCTCGTTATTTCTCCACTCTCCATTACCCGCAATGGAAAAGCCCCACTTCCATGACAGCCATCTTCTGAGAGCACCCATGATACCTTCTCAAAATTCCAAAGTGCCCATTGTCCCCAAAAGATTGAGAATCCCTGGTATAATAAGTGAATAGCCCAGTACTACAAGTAAAAAAATCAATTTCAGTCATGGCCCCAAACTTAATCCACCCAAACCAATTGCCTTTATATGAACAGAGGATGTGACAATTCTTCAAGGTGCTCTTTTTGCATGCTGACCAGTCATTTGAATGTTCTAATTTGTCACAAACACAGGGCCAAATCATAGCATCTAACTAAATGCAATTTTTATAAGATTTCCAAGTAGAAGTCCTGTGATTTTGCCACATATCTGTAATATGGTATAATATCCAAATGACAGGTGACACCAAATTGCTTTCACTAAGTTAATCTAGAACATGCTTTGCACATTAGAAAGTCCCAGGTTCAGTCCCTGACAACAGTAGTTAAAGAACCTGAGAACTGCAAGCCTGCAAGAGACCTCTGGAGAGATCTTGAAAAAATGCAGTATCCAATTTAGAATATACTAGACTAAAAAGCCATGATGTTTATTAACGCAGCTTGATTGGCTGTTTAATACAAGTGTTGCTTGCTAATTTCTATTGGCTGTTGTTAATCCCTATTGATTGGTAATCTCTGTTGGCTGTTGAATACAAGTGTTGATTATTAATGCTTGTTGGTTTTTAATCCCTATTCCCTCATTGAAGTTTGGCCTGATCCTGATTGGTTCTGGCTCCGTTTATAAGTGGTATTGTAGCATACTCTTATTTGTGACTGAAGCTCCTCCAAGCTTCATACTACCTCCTCGCATATAGGGGGAAGCTGTTGTTGCCTTAACTCGCTCCAATGTGCCAGTGCTGGGATGTGTGTGTACCTCGCCTCCTTCTCCTACACATCCTGCAAGCCTCTGGTCCACTCTCAGTGTCCTCTCTGAAGATGGGCAAGCTGTGTGCTGCTGTTTTGGCATTTATTAATATTTATTTGTTTGTTTGTTTGTTTGTTTATTTATTTATTTATTTATTACAGCTCTAAGTGCTTTTAGTTTTATCCTGCTGCTTCATTTCCCTTTTCCTCTCTCTCGCCCTACTGATCAAGGCACGAGAGGTGCCTGAGAGGGCATTTGAGTTCAGACTTAAAAAATTCCCTATAAATTACTGCATGCAGGGATCTGCTCCAAACCTGGTATGCCTAAAGCCCTCTTTAAAATCTGTTACTGTGCCAATTTTCATGTGTTTAGCTTTAAAACTGAGGGAAGTGTGACCGTTTCTGTTAATTCCCATTGATGAGAATATAACAGTTACCCAAAAACGGAGCAGGTTTTTCACCAAATGCCTCAACAGAGCTCCACCTAGGATTACAGGGTGGAGGGGACACAGTCTGCACACTCCTAATAAGAAGCAGGGCTTGAAGTTGGTTTATGATTCCTGGGATTACAACCCCAGAGTCCAGCAGTGACCTGGATACAGGCTTAGAGGCTAGGGTACTCAGAGCAGGAACTGGACCAGAGCCACATCACAAAACCTGAGACTTCCAAGCTCGAGATGCTGACAAATCCTGAACCAGAGACTCTTGACTTTGGACTAAAAACTGTGCCCCTGAGCCCAGAGCACTGATCTCCAAGAGTTCCACAGAGCTGATGTGCCAACATAAGGAATGCTTCTGGCATTGCTCTTGGAAAGATGAACAAAAGCTTCAGCAAGAGGCCTGCTCCTTGAAGTCCCTTCACTTTGTAAGATGTGGTGGTGATGGGGAGTCTGAGAGGGGACTGAATCATAAAAGGCCTTGTCAGAGCCAGTTGCTCACTAGGAGCTCTCCTAGGTGCTGCAACATCTGCCCTGCCTTCTTGCACTGAACCTCATGGGCCCCTGCTTTGAACCAAAACATGACAAGCCAGGAGTCAGATTCAGACATAACACTAAACCTTTTCTTGTTGTTGCGTTCCTAATTACTGAAGCCATTCCTCATTTCTCATGTATGATAAACCAGGATTCTCCAGAATTGTGACATATAGTTTTGTGTGAACACATGAGGCAGTTCTTAAAACCTACTTTGATTTTAACAACTAAGGGTGCAATCTGATGTTTAGACTGAAAAAAGTCCTACAGCATGCTGGGAATTGTAGGCCTTTTTTCTGTCTAAACATGTATAAGATTGAACCCTATGGCTAAAATCCCATACTCACTTATGTGGGAGTAAGCGCCTTTGAATCTATTGGGTTTATTTCTGATTAGACATGAAGAGAAGTGCATTGTAAATGTTCTTGACCTGTTTTACATTCATCCAGAAGTACTGTTCTTCTTAGAGTTTCATCTTCAAAGATATTTATTAACCTGCAATGCATATTGCCTTTGAAAGGCTGTCTCTCTCTCTCTCTCTCTCTCTCTCTCTCTCTCTCTCTCTAATGCTCATTAAACTTTATAACATATCTGAAAAGGATATGTTCTGCTCTAATTCTTGGAGCTTTTAGCAAGTACTGATCATTAAAATTTCACAACACGGCTCCATTTCATCTATTTTGCCTGCATCCACACTGTCAAACCTCTCAGCATGTTAGACAACACTTTCAAGTTTTCTAAAAGGTGTGCTTCATTTTGTCATTCTTGGAAATATCACACTTATTCAGTCATTTGGATGTTTCTATAAGAGTTGTGATATATGTTCACAAAGTCTCCCATCTTTACTCATGGAGTTTGTGATGGCGTTTTTTCTATTATTCTTGTTTAATGTTTTACTATGATTTTTCTGATAAGATATGGCAGAGCCACACCATGTTATACAGAAGACTGGATTAGATGCACTGAGGAATTGTGGGTGAGAAGGTGTGTTGAGTTGGGTTCTGCTTCTGCCAGATATCTATCTATCTATCTATCTATCTATCTATCTATCTATCTATTCTGCATCCATTTTCTATCAACAAACTGTCATATTTTGCACAAGTGGCTTGTTTCATCTTGATTAACAAAAGAACCTGATTGATGACTTGGACCTGGCAGAACCAGAACCTACCTCAACACAGAAGGAGGTATTTTGCAGTTCTGGGAAACACTCAAGAATTGGAAGACAAAGGAGACATCCAGCTGGAAATGAATGTCAGGGCTGGAATAGGAAATAAAAGAGACAAATAGGATAAACAAATAATATAAAATAGGATGGAGGGATAAAAGTGCTGATAAACAGAATGAGCAAGAATGAACTGAGCCACTGTGCAGAGCATTGGATGTTCTGGAGGATTAGGATGCTGTAAAATACTTTGAGGCCATCTGTATTGTCTTCCTGGGGGGAAATTTCTTGTTCCTCAGGGAATCTCTTGTTCTCAAATGGCAGGTATGAGAAATTGCCCAGATAAGCAAGACCAGTGGATAAATCAATTCATTTTAATGTTAACTGCTCAGAAACATTTTCAGCTTGGATGATCTTAAAGAATATCGCTGATCATTAAGTTTGACTAACTCACCATTTTGCCAAATCCTTGTTTTCATTTTTAAAGGCCTGAAATCACAAAATGAGCTAAACCATTTTAGACAAACACAAAGAATATATGACAAAAGTATACAGACACCAGAATGCTGTTCATTGGGATGCAATGAACACCATTCATGAATCTAGAGAAACAGAGTTAAATGAAATCTGACGGCATAGAGTAATAAATCTATATTTCCCTTAAAACTCCTAATTGTCATTCTAATACTTCATTGAGAATTGCATTCATCATTATTATTAACTATTTAGAACTTGACTGCTGGAGGGTGGCAGAGGCCAACTGTACAACTTCCAGCATGACAAACAGACTATGCAAATCAATGAAATGTGTTTTTAATGTTTTAATCTTTTGTAAACCATCCAGAGAGCTTTCACTATGGGTCAGTATAGAAATGTAAACAATGATGATGATGATGATGATGATGATGATGATGATAATAATAATAATAATAATCCTTAGTGGGGGCCTCCAATATGGCAAATGCAGGCACCACTGCACTAGCAATGCCAGGCTGAGGTACTCACAGCTGTGCAAGTGAATGGAACTATTCTTCCATTGACAGGGAAGGGGGAGTCCCTCTCCTGTGAACTGCAGAAAATCGGCTGCAGGGAGGGGATGAAATACACCCCACACCAAGGACCATTGCAGCAATGTCTTTGGTGTGGGAGGAATGACCATCACCCCCTCTTCAGCCAATTTTCAGCAGGGGGGCTTTCCCCTTCCCTATTCAAGCCAATGGAGCGATTTGTACATTAACTCTAAGAAGGAGAGGGGGAGTCGTCCCTGTCAAGGAAACATAAACAATGTTCCCCTGTCGTGGCGGACCACTCCCGTCCCGCCACCCGGTTCCCCAGCCAAAACTGGCTTGAGCCAACGCTTGAAATAACCACACAGAAAGTTAAGGACCAAAGCAAGTTTATTTACACACTATCCTAAGTTAAGGCCTTGGTCAAAGCAGAGAAGGGTTGTTGAGGAAGGGAACGGGGGGGTGAGGGGGTTTGAGGTAGAAGGAGTAGCAGCACAGAAAGATACAAGCAATAAAACAATTGGGTCCCCAATCAATCAGGCACACTCTTAAAAGTGCTAAGCAACCCCAAATCGAGTAGGCTTGTAAAACAATAAAATTCTAACTAACACCCGGCTAGATCCAGCCGGACGGAGATCAGCTCTTCACCGTACCAGGTCCGAAGAGAGATGATCTAACCGTCTCAGGCTTTCGTTTATCAGTCTTTTTCCCACCAGCCCTCCTCCCCCCCACAGCCTGGGAAGCTAATCCTCCCCAACGGTCTTCAGCTGAACGTCGTTAGAAGCTTGCTCGTTAGTTGGAGCACCTGTTTCCCTCGGCTGGTACTAACCCGATAAGTAACTCAGAAATATGTCAACACATGAACTCATCTCCCTCCCCCCTCCAGAAGCATCAAGGCCTTCAGAAACTCCATGTCCTTCACAGTCCCTGCTGAAAAATTGCTGGAGGGAGGCAAGATCTACTCACCACCAAGGACCCTTGGGGCAACAGGCTAATTTTCTGCAGGGGTGCTTTTTTCTCACCCCGTGCAAATGAATGAAGAAATTTCTCCGTTCTCTTGTATGTGGATGTGGAGTGAGAAAGGGAGAAAGGAGGGAAAGAGGAGCCAGGGAGTGTGTGTGTGTAGCACATACACAGGATGCACCGTTGACACATTCATACAAACATAGATAAGGGTCACTGCCCTCCATCTCCCTCTAGCAGCCAATTTGTGGTGGTGCCCAGGGCACTTTTTCAAAATGCCAAATGTTCCCAGAGGCCCCAAAAGGCTGGAGACCCCTGTCATAATTTGTGGACTAGCTTAGCTAAACTTAGAGCTGTAAAATTTCTGGAAATTTTTAAGTCATGAGGGGAGATTCTTTTTTTTCCAGAGGGAATCAGAAATTTTGGGAATATTGAAAAATAAGCAATAGATAATTTTTGTGTGCTCTTCGCAGGTCTAAAGTCACTTTCTTGCTTTAAGACAGCCTTCCTCAACCTAGTGACCTCCAGATATTTTATAAATCTGCTCCCATCAACCTCAGGCAGTATGCCCAAAGTTCAGGAATGCTGGGCATTGTAATCCAAAACATCCGGAAGTCACCAGGTTGGGGTGGGCTCCTTGAGGAACATAAAGCAGCCCTTCTGTTCCTAAATTATTTTAAATTTAGTTTGCTCATAAAATCAACATTATTTTAAAAAAACGTTTAGAAGTAAACTCAGTAAATTGTAATTATTGTCTGAATAGATTAGAACTACATTAACTGACTATATGAAATGACTGCTGCGGCATAAGAAATACAGGACTTTATAGAACAAAACCCAACTTGTCAAGAATGCATATTTACTGTCAAGACTGCACAGTGGTGATTCTACTAACAAATGTCTATCAGTAAAATATACTTTCAATCAGGAATTAAAGAAATAATTATGCTGGGAATCTTACAGAGTGGATTCAAAAACATTTCCCCCATGGGTGACTTCATGATTTCCAAAAATGTTCTTATTACATAGTTTTTAGAAATCAGTTTGGGGGGGAGTAAAGGCTGGGAGATATATATATATATATATATATATATATATATATATATATACTTTGTCTTAAATTCTAAAAGAAAATATTTCATAATCTGAAGCGGTTCCATTTGGGGGGGGGGGAGGGGAAACAGTCCAGGGGTGGGGGAATGGGGGATTTTTTCCCCCTGAATTTTTCAGGGTTTTTCCTGAGACTTCACATCTCTAGCTAAGCTTAATTTTGCTTTGCATGCAAATTTCCACTGTACCTTTTCCTGCATATTAAAACATGCCCTAAGGTAAACTCCCACCTTCTCCCAGGACAAGCCCTGCACTAAATTTGTTTCTAGAAAGAGAACAAAAGCATTGTTCATAAGTTAATTGAAAGTGATTTGTTGGATCTTGCAGAGTGGCACAGAAAAATACATCAACGCAACCACATCCCAGTCTCTTCTATGTCCAGGAGGAAGCTGCTCCAAGTGCTGATTAGCTGCTGTAATGGCTGTGAATATCTTCATACTAGTCATGATTGCTCTCACAATGGCAATATTAATTGGGTGCGATGTACTGCATATCCTTCTTTCTTCTAAATGAAAACTTTTAAGAAGCACCGATATTAAAACTGGTAGTAATTAATTAGATAGTAATTTTATGTGCAGAACAAACTAAAACAAATTATGTAGGAAAAAGAGAGAGCTTTAAAAGAATTTTAATGTCTTGCCTTTGAAATGATGCTATAATTCATTATATTGAGCTCCACAAACTCTAGAAGCCATTCATGAGGATTTACAGATATTGAATTCCCATTGAAGATGGATGGAAGCTTCCTCTATAGTTCAGTGGCAGTAAACCACAGAGCATTAAAAGTACCAGGTTAAAAGGAATAAAACACAGGACGTAAAAGCTACAAAGCTGAAACAAATCCTGCTCTCTGATTCAAACCAGAAACTATGATTGTATGCATGTTAAACTACATCAATTTTAACATATTATGGTAGTTGTTTTCAGAATTCATCCACTGTGATTGAACTGTGTTATAATCCCATTAAAGCAACTAAGATTGGTCTGATAGAGAAGGATAAAATTAGTTTATTTCTGTTTTTCATTGGGAGATTTAATGTTTGCTTTGCTGAGAATTGCAAGATGTATAATATTGGTAGACACTTTATCCATAGCTATATGATCCATTCCGAATATTCAGAACATAGGACTAATCTGCACTAAAAGAGTGTAGTGTGATGAAGTTTAAAAAATAATCCCTTTCCAGTCCCTTATTTTGTCAATTTGAACTAGGTCTTTGAAAGCTTACATAGAATGTATAGCCTGCAATTTGCTGCCATTTTCCCAATCCACATTTTGATTATTTTTCAGGTTATGGTAAATGCAACCTGAATAGGTGCAAGAGCAATTACAAACCTGGCAATTACAAACCTGTCTTACCATATCAAAAATCACTGGGAAAAAATAGACTTCTGTTGACCTCAATTATTAAAATGTTAGTGTGTGTCATTTCACAGAGATGTAACATGAGATGATTTTGCTATATACAAACTTATGGACCTGGTTCTCACGTAACAACCCATGGTTTAATTAACTCATGGGTTATTGCCTTACCTAGTTTTAACTCACAATTTGGTTGACAGGTTGTTTGGTCAGTTCTTGGGTTGTTTCATTCCTGCCCCTTTCACCTGCTCCTTCTCTGTATTCTGAATGCCTTTGTGGCACTGTAGTACTGGCATGTAAAGTGGCTGCTGCTTGTCTGCCACCGCTATAGCCTGATACAATAACCCATGAACAACCCACAGTTCTGGGTTTGCACAAATTGGGCTGGCTTACATGACACAGCAGCCTCACCATGGGTTATTTAACCCATGATAATCTGCTGCAAGCGCCAGGTATGTAGCTTGTGCTGTTTTATGTGAATCTGGCAATTGTGGATTATTTGAGGGTTAAACAACCCTCACATAATTAAGGGTTCTGCAAATTTTGTTTAACCCTTGAATAACCCCAAGTGGTGGGGTTTGCACAATATGGATCAACCCCCAATCATCTTGATCAGGTGTTGCATATTGAAAACAGTGTCTGCACATGCTATGGCTCATCATGGGTTAAATAACCCATGATGATCTGGCCATGTCATGCAAACCAAATCAGAGCCAACCCATAGTTTAAACAACCCAACAAAACATGGGTTGTTCATGGTTAACAACCCATAGTTTTAGACTCGCAAGTACTGACAAGCCACATGTGAACGAGGTCATAATATTGAACACAATCCATAGAATCAATATGTGCATGTGCAGGACCAAACATTTTCAGTTACAGCTTTGTTGGGTGTTCATACTTTCTTGGAGCTTTGTTCCAACTGACAAAGAGGCAACCCACTTTTAACCCGAATGTTTTGTATCAGCCACAAGATGGGTTGAGCATTTTACTGAAATACCTTCCAAATTCAACGAACCTAAAAGAATTCTTATCATAGACCCAGAAGTGCCGGAGTGGCCTGATGTCGACCCAAAAGAAATTGAGGAGTTAATAACAAATTTAGAAGAGGGCAAAGCACCAGGTCCTGATGGGATTCCAGTAGAACTGTTAAAAAGCAAAATTGGGTGGTGGGCTTCACTTCTCGCATCCTTATTTTCAGTAATAAATAAATCAGGAATTATCCCAGAGACTTGGAGGAAGTCCTTAATAATCCCTATTCATAAAAAGGGCCCAAAAAACGACCCCCAAAATTATCGCCCTATCAGTCTCCTGTCAATAATTGGAAAGATTTATGCTGGCTTCCTGAATGGTAAGCTAAACACTTGGCTTATCCAAAATAAGATCTTAGGTAGTGAGCAAATAGGTTTTACTGCTGGGAGATCCACAAATGATCATTGCTTGACCCTGATGCATCTGGCTTTTAAATATACAGCCCACAGAGGAGGGAAGCTATTCTGTGCATTTATAGACTTAAAAGCTGCATTTGACTCCATTTCGCGCAAACTATTATGGGAAAAACTGGAGAAACTATCGATTGAACAAAGATTGCTGTTCTTAATACGCTCTTTATATTCAAATACAACAGCCCAGCTTAGGTGCAGCCAAGCGGGGCAGGTCACAAACGAAATTGTTTTCACTCGTGGTGTTAGACAGGGCTGTGTTTTAGCACCATCCTTGTTTAATCTGTATCTAGCTGATCTCCCAGCGGCATTGAGCATATTACAATCACATCCGCCTAAAATAGGACAGACGAAAGTAAATTTATTATTGTATGCGGATGACGCTGTACTTATGTCTCAGACCCGTTTGGGTTTGAAACGTCTTTTGAAGGGTTTCGATGCCTATTGCCAAAAAAATTGCCTGTCTGTGAACACCCAGAAATCTAAAGTTTTAGTGTTTGCTAAAAAGAAGGCAAAGTATGTATGGTCCATGGGGGGAAATCAAGTAACCCAAGTGGACTCTTATAAATATCTCGGAATCCACTTCCAAGCTAACCTCAAATGGACCATACACAGCAATTATATAAAACAAAAGGCAGAACAAACTATGGGAGCACTTAGTCGATTTTACTATCAAAAAGGAGGTAAATCCTTACCCGCAGCAATTTGTGTTTATAAAGCAAAACTTGCTCCCCAAATTCTTTTTGGGGCTCCAATCTGGTTACCCCTGCTTAGAGGTTCACTGGAAGGTCTTCAGTCTTATTTTTTAAGGCAGATTTTCGGTCTTCCAAAGTGCATAGCAGGACCGGCACTTAATTTGGAAGCCGGTCTAAACTCCTTAAACTGTGTTGGTTGGATACATTCCCTGAATTTTTGGTTCCGACTTTATCATAGTATTACTCCAGATGCCCTGGTCTCTCAGGTTTTATTGGATTCGTACGAATACCCTTGGACCAAGGCATTAGCACACAAAATAAACTCCTTGGGACTATCAACTCCCAGTCTACTCTATATGGAACTAGAAGGTGCTAAATATATTCTGAAACAGAGACTAACGGATATAGACTGCCAGATGATGAACGCTTCTGCCCGTGGCCCATGCTCTCCTTTATCCTTAGGGCTACTGGATCATATGTCTGCAGAAGGTATGGCATACCTGTCTTGGAGCTCTGTTCCTTAATATAGGAGAGCGCTAACTCCGGGAAGATTTAATGTCCTCCCCTCCAAACTTTTGGAGGGGAGATACAAGAAAGTTCCAGTTGAGGAAAGATATTGCCCGTGCAATAATATGGAGGTAGAAACAGTTGCACATGTTTTGTTTAATTGTGGATTCTATAATGATGTTAGAAGATCGCTTATATGGCCAATTACACAGAAATTTCCTGGCAGAACGCAGGACAAACTGGTAATTGTCCTTCTTCAAGGGAACAATAAGCAAATTTTTATTCAGGTTGCAAAGTTTCTTAATCTTGCTATCAGACGTAGAGCCCAAATGAATGTATAATTCACTAGAAAGCGAACAAAAGATAAAATACATCATTAACAGAATAAATGGGCCTCTTATCTCCACTGGACTGACACACAAATTACAGTTCAAATTCCAAACTTTTAGATCACTGTAACTGATGACGTTTCTGTAGCATTGTAATATATGCTGTATATGGATAATGGTCTATGGACTTAAATAAAGATTATTATGTTAACCTGAAGAGTAGCTGCCCTTGTTAGCAGTGAGAACTTCCAATAAACCTGCCTTGAATGTGAGTCTTTGGATCATGGCAGTGTTGGGGATTATATGCAGATTCTCATGTTATTGTCTCTTAATTTAGATCAGATTATCTCTGATATTTGATTCTGCTTCTCCTTTTCAAACTTACTTTCAAACAATGGGTTTAATTTAATATCCCAATTTCTCTAAGACTGTGCATAGCTTGTGGAAATTTTGTGAAAAACATAGTACTGCATTGTTTAAATTATTTCAATTCTCCTGAGTAATGAATTAAATGTTCAAACACTGCCAAATGCTGTTTCCAGGTTTTATATTCATAATTATAATTCTGTTTTTTTTAGCATCTTTAATTGAATCAGCGATTTTGCAAATATACTGTAAGATGCATGCCGATAATTCATACTTTATATGTTTAGAAATATTTTTTCATCTACATATGTTCTAATAGTTCTCTTAGTATGTCTAGTGCTTCTTGAAACAACCATAATTGATTCTGTCAGAGAGACCTCAGGTAAAAGCAGCTTTTAACCAACTTATATGTCAAGCATGCAATTTTTTTTTAATGTCACATTTTAAGACACACTTTGGATGTGAAATTGCTTGCACATGAGTGAAAGCAGCAGCTTGGTACCAATTACTGCATGAATTATTTAATTTTATTTATTTACTTATGCCCTATTTCTTTATCAAAAGGTACCCAATGTAGCTTATAAGAATTATAAAAAGCATATATACAATAACAAAATACAAAATGAAACAAAATACAAAACAATAATAAAACAACAATAAAAGCAAATTTCGGAAGCTGCAGCTTGTGCAGAATGCAGCGGCCAGATTGGTAACAGGGACCAGAAGGTTCAAACATATAAGACCGATTCTGGCCCGCTTGCATTGGCTGCCTGTATGTTTCTGAGCCCGATTCAAGGTGTTGGTTTTAACCTATAAAGCCTTACATGGTTTGGGACCACAGTACCTGATGGAATGCCTTTCCCGACATGAACCTACCCGTACACTATGCTCAACATCAATGGTCCTCCTCCAGATGCCTACTCCAAGGGAAGCTCGGAGGATGGCAACAAGGGAGAGGGCCTTTTCTGTGGTGGCCCCCCAATTGTGGAATGATCTCCCTGATGAGGCCCGCCTGGCGCCAACACTGTTATCTTTTCGGCGCCAGGTCAAAACTTTTCACCCAGGCATTTTAACAGCTCAAGTTGAGGTTTTGATTGACAGTGTGGCCAGGTTTAACAGATTAAGATGTTTTAAATGTCAGTTGTTTTATGTTTATGGTTTTAAATTTTGTATATTGTCTTTTTAGTGTTCAATCTTTTACTTTTTGTAAACCACCCAGAAAGCTTCAGCTATGGGGCGGTATATAAATGTAATTAATAATAATAATAATAATAATAATTCAAAGAACAACACAATACAAAATACAAAATGAAACAAAATACAAAACAATAATAAAACAATAAAAGCAAATTTAAAAGAACAACAAAAACAACCAGCAGCTATATTAAAGGCAGAAAAGGGCAACTGGAAGACTAAAATCAAATGCTAAATACCAAAATCATGCTAAAATAAATAGGTCTTCAGCAGCTCTGAAGGTCTAATAGAGGAGCTTTTGATAACATAATGAGCCTGTTCATATGGTTCAATTAGTTTCTGGGCGATATGGTTTGGGTCCAGGTTACCTATGGGATCGCCTTCTCCCATACAATCCGCCCCACACGCTCAGGTCCTCTGTGAAGAACTTACTACAGTAGGCCAAGACTAGACTGACAACCGTTACCCAGAGGACCTTCTCTTCTGCCTCTCCCAGACTGTGGAATGACCTGCCGGAGGAGACTCGTCAACTTAACAGTCTTTTAGAATTTAAGAAAGCCATAAAGACTGTTTTCTTCTGGCGGGCATATCCAGTGGAATTTTAGAATGTTTTTATGATGTTTTTAGGATGTTTTAGGATGTTTTAATGCAGTTTTAAAAATGTGTGTCATGTTTTAATCAGTTTTATGTATTTTATTATATTGTTGTTCCCCGCCTCGATCCAAACAGAGAGGCGGGTAAGAAATAAATGATGATGATGATGATGGTGATGGTGATGATGATGGTTGTAGTGAGGGAAATAAGCCACAGTGGATTATTTCCCCAGTAACATGTGTGGGTCATGTACTGGCCAGATTTTCCTAAGTACCCTCACCAGCACAGTTTGCAATGTCATCTGAACCCAGGTGGCATGGCTTAGGGTTTTTGGGGGAGGGCTCTCAAAAAACCCAGCAACGGACCATGGATTATTTGAGCATTGCTTTCCCCTCAAATGAGCCATGGCATCCGGATTTGGATAACATGGTAAACTGCATTAGCAAAGATAATTAGGGAAAACTACACCGTGATCATGAGAACCGTGTCAATAACTAATAGAACAAGTGAGGGGGGTTAGGGAGAGTGAAGTGGCAGATCAGCCATTTCATCCAAAGCCCTACTGGCTCATACAACCCAGGGCAGAAGAGGGCAGTGGTCCCTTTCCCTTGATTGTATGGTTTAAAACAAAACAAAAAAATCCCTCCCATTGGTTATACTGGGAAGGAAAATTCCTATGCCAGCTTGGAAATGAGGGACCCAATCTTGAGGCCCTTCACTGGAATAAGAATTGGGGCTTTGGAACTGGTAGGTCAACAGTTAGATCCATCCTGCCCCCACATGCTCCGTTTCAAGGTTTTCCATTAGTTAGCTCACACAGGACACTGCCGCCAATACAGCTACACCTGCAGACCTCTCCACAGGTGTAGTGCCAGGGCCCCATCAGCAGCAGTGGACCTTCTCTTCACCAGTGGAGGCCAGTGGAAGGCCACCTCCACCTAATCCAAAACCCTTCCAGCAAGTTAGATCTGGGCCCAGTCCTTCAGACACACACTCTAGCGTTCTGACACAGGACACCCCAAATCAGTGAGCCTCTTTTATTGTAACAAATCCCATGGTAAAAGCATAATGGTTATATTCTTCAGAAATCACATAGCTGGTGACAATTGGCTAGAGGTTCCACAAGTAATTCCCAAACAATCCAAGCTAATGACTGTAACTGTGTCAGACATCCAGACAACTTGTTTCCCTTTTATAATTTCTAGAAAAAGATCTAAACAAGAGGTTTAATCCAATCTTGAAATATTCGTTGGAACCTCAATGCTACATGCATCAACACCTATCAAATCCAAGAGTCAATCCCACAAGCAACTCCCCCAGGATCAGAATTATTATAAAATTGAATTTACTAACTAATCATTTGTTGACCTTCATGACATGTAAATCAACTGCTTGACATGGAAACCTCACTCTGCCAATGGTAGGGTTGGCCCTGAATTTTCTTCCCACATTATACTGCTCATAAAAGTAGAACACTCATACCAATGTGAAAAGTACATAGAAATTGGCCAATTACAATGCATGAATTGCTATTAGAGGAAGCTCTCAGTAAACCTGAATAAGCATTATACTGATCATTATATTATTAATTATAATTTGTATCTTGAATGGATAGATTTGGTTGAATTCAACATGCTGAAGTATTCAGTGATGCTCTATTAAACAATTACTTGATATTCTTCTTGCACTAATAGCATAATCTCATGCATGTCTACTCAGATGTAAATTCCATTAAGCTCAATGAGATTTACACCCAGGTAAATGTGTATAGAATTGCACAAGTATAGGATTGTAATCCTATATATTTTTATTCAGAAGTGTGTTCTGTTGTTGAATTAAGGCTGCAATCCTATGCACACTTACCTGGGGGTATGCACCATTGAATATGGTGGAATTTACTTAAAGTAAACATGTGTACTATTGCTTTGTAAATAATATTAAGTAATAATATTTATCTGCCTGAATGTACAATTGAAATCAATAAGACTGAATTTTCTAATGTATGACAATAATATGACTCCTGATTATGAGTTGCTAAATTTAAATCCGACAGATTTCCAGAGCTAAGGAAACTCACTGTTTTCAGTTTTTCCTTCTGCATGGATCTTTTATTGATTGTGTCATTGCTTTTATTTTGATATTTTGATGATAATAATAATAATAACAACAACAACATCCACACCAACACCCAGAAAGCAGTCATATTTAAAACATGGTGAATTGTCAGGAAATTTCTGAACCAGTAAAAGACAGCATGACTTGGCAAAGCCCATCATGTCAATCTAGAAAAGCCGCCATAAGCGAGAAAAGAGAGTTAATAATAACAGTATTTTTGTAGCATACATCTCAATTCAGGAATCTTTTATTACCAAAATATTCAGAATGATATGAACATTACTATTTGTGCAGTCTAAACCTATCCACATTTACTGAGAAGTAAAGCCCACTGAGTTCAATAAGACCTACTTACCCATGAGTGGGCACACCATATCAGACATAGTTACTCCTTTCATGTTTATCACATCACTTTCATGGCTGGAATCCAATTAAGTGATAGCAATGTTCATAGAGGGGGTGAGGGAAAGAGAGCTATTGGCAGATTTGTGTAAATCACCCTTTCCTATGCAGCTTCCCTTGTCAGTACACTTATATGGGACAGCCCTGGATTAACCATTAAGCAATATAAGCACTTGCTTAGGTCACCAAAGGAAGGGGGCACCACAGAGTACCGGTACCATAGTTGTAGCCATCTAATTTTAAGGAATATATAAATATAATAAAAACAGTTTATAATTCTTCCAACCAAAATTTTATTGCTGGCAATGTGGTGTTTCCTGGCTAAGCAAAAATATCAATTTCAAGGCTGCAGAAGGGGAAGAAAGAGTTAAATCCCCCCCCTAAAAATATTCTGTGATCTTCCGCACTACCAGCAGCTGATGCTATTTAGGTTTTAAAAACATACACACACACACACACACACACACACACAAAACACCTGCAGGTTAAATGCAAAGACACATTCATCAATGTCACATCTGCCTTGGCCCATGGTCTGCCTGATCTCTGGTTTCTTTAGTTCCTTTCCCCTCTCTTTTTCCCTTTCGAATAGGCTCAACTGCAATCAACTTTCTATCACAGGGTGGGCAATTTCTGGCTCTTCAGCCCTAGGTAGCATAGCCAATGGTGAAGGATGATGGGAGTTGTAGGCCAAAATACCTGAAGGCCACAAGCTGCCCATCCCTGTTCTATAGGCTCACAGGTTTCTGTCAGCCTGTCATATTTAAAATGTCATTTTAATTTAAATTACCGATGTGCATACCCCTGTGTACTTAAGGCATCTCCCAAGTATTACATTTTGTTGAGGTGACTCTGCTTCACTTTGAAACTTATAGGCACTCATAGGGTGACCATATTTTGGAAATCAAAAAGGAGGACAACATGGCCGCCCCAAGGGGGTGTGCCCACCAACAGGGCCGGCCACCAAGAAGGATAATAGGGGCATCTGTCCCAGCAGGCTCAGCTTGGACAGGAAAGTATGACTCAAAAGAATATGTAATGTATTCATAGTGGTTCAAATAATGTTTACTTATGTAGGCAAGGATCCATGTGTCAGCAATTATTTTGTCTGGACAGGCAGAAGATGGCAGTATGCAAACCTGTATAAGTTAACTGACTTGTTATTTCTGTTCTTATTTGTGCAATTGTGCAAACTTCCAAAATGCCAATAAAATATTGCCGACGCACTGAACATCTTGCCCATACATTAAGAGCCCATTTTAGTGATTTTACTTTAATAAGGTTGCAGGTGTGGTTTTTTCTTGAAAGAGAATGGTTGAGGTTTTTTTCTTGACCATTTGCTTAAAAAGAAGTCCCTGCCCAGCAGCCCTGACAAATTTTTCACATGGTAACATGGTATCAAATCTCAGAAGAGAAGGTAGGGAGAATCTCAGGACAGATTCATCAAGTTAAATCTATATGAACAGACAGCACAAAAGCGGAGTAGGCTTTTATAAGGACCCTGTTTCTCCTCCTCTTCCCCAAACATCTTAACTTCCAGGTTTGACATGCCAATGCTGTGTCTTGGCAAGCTGGTTGCTTTAAGTGGAGACTCTTCCATGAATCCCTCCAACAGAGTGATCCTTCCCCAGACTCTCAGTGCCCAGCTGCTCTCACCAGTTTGGGGTGCTGGCCCCTGCTACAGGCCCTGCCTTCTTCCAGTCATTGCCACACTTTCACTATTAATTAATATTAATGAATTATTTATTCATGGCTTCCATTTTTATATCTGTACACATCTGCATTAACTCCAGAAACATCAGAGCAGGAGAAACTGGTGACAGCACAAAAGGAGGTAGTTATCATAGCCATACGGGAACATTCAGTGCCCCTGCCTGCCTTCCAAAAGGCCAGACCTCAAAGCCACAAAAAACTGAATTTTAAGGTTGTTCTGTATTGGTAGTGTAACTTTAAAGGCTCTTAAGTCTGTGTGACTTAAGTATTTCTGCACCAGTGAGGTATGGTCAATTGAGAGCTGCATCAGATGCTGAAGCTACATGCATATGAGGAAGAGCCATTGAAATGTTATGCTAGATGTGTGGATTGCTTACACAGCTAATAAATTTTGGCTGACTCCATGAGGATCCTCTCACATTTAAATCAGTTTTCAATTACCTGAATACAGACATATACTGACTCCAAAACAGATGCAAGGCTGCATCTACTTACACATGTGCTTAAGAATAATGAAGACAATTGTTTCAACCACACCTAACATGGCAAACACTGCACCCCACATTATAGGCAAAACAGCATATATTTAACATATGCTACAACTGTTAAAGTTACATGAGCCCTGACCTGGATTTTATCTGGTCACCCTATTCTAACCTGCTTTTCATCCTGAAGGGTTATATTGTACAATTAAAATACAGTATTATCAAAAACATACACATCAACCTTCAATAAATTTAATACAAGAAGACAACACGACCATAAAACTATCAAGAAGAACAGAAGCCAAAAACAACAAGTGCCTGAACAAATACAGCTGTCTTGACCTGAGGCAGAAAAGACTGTAGTGTCAGTCCCAAACTTCCTAAGGGTGCAATCCTATGGGATGTGCCCTGGGTACTCATAAGCCTCCAAATTCAGAAGCTTGCAAGCATCTAATGCAGAAAAGGAGGCAACTCAAGCATCCCACTCTGCATTTTAGCGAGAGGGGCAATTTCACCCATCTAGTGGAGGCTTCATGAAGGGAAGGGGTGGAGGCTGAGGACAACTGGGAATATGTTGTAGCTCCATGTCCCCAGTCTCCTCCCCTCCCCCTCTGAGAATGCGCCCTTTCACACCCTACAAGCTTGTAGCAGCAGCCAATGCAGACTCGGGTTTTTCCATGTTGGCTGCAAGTGGGCAGGGGGCATGGTTTCTGGCTCAGAGGTCAGAGCCCTGTCCCTGAGCCCAGAGCCAGGAAACCAAAGTATCCAATGCCCCCCAAAACACTGTCTACGGGGAATAGGATTGCTCTCCCCCAGGATGCAATCCTATGCATGGTTGGAGAGAGAGAAAGTCCTACAATACTAGGAGTTGTAGATTTTTTTTCTGTCCAAACATTCATAGGATTGTGCCCTATGGAGAGGATTCCAAAGTCTGTATAGCTAAAATAGTTCCCTTTGTTTTAACTGTTCCTCCTATAAGCCTGTTATCACCCTCATTGTTTTCCTCTAGTTTGAGGAGAAAAAGCTTTTTGTTCCCTCTCCCCCCCCCCCGCAAACCGCTACACTGCTCCATATCTACCCAGTTCTGACATCCTTTCTTCCTTGACATGAACGCTATCACACGCATTTACAACGTGTAATTTGCATACAGTTTTGCTTCACTTCACAAGCTGAACAACTGGTCCATGTCAAGATTGTCATCAGAAATGAAATCAGCCACTAAGTCCATGTCTCCTTTACAGGCTACTGCAGTTCTTTTATGCTTCCATTGGTATGGCTTTTTAGCCTGCCTCATCTTACACTTTCAATCCAAGGAAGCACATTAGGAACAAAATTCAATACCCCCCCTAAATAAAACATGCATATCAAATGGCCTAATACTTGCTTAAGCTCAGACCTTCAGTGGCAATCCATATACAGATGTGCCCTAACAATGTTCAGCCTTGAGGTTTGGCAGCTTTTTTAGGGGGCAGGGTGTGTGTTGATGGACTGAAGAAGGTGTTCAGGGATCTAACTACTTTGAATTTACCTCAGATATTCCAGAGGCTCCATGCCAAGTCATGTCTCATGGGGAGAAGGACCAAATCACTTTCACCAATGCTTCTACTGTCCTTTTTGCTCTGTTTTCAAATACATCATAAATGTTGGGCGGGAAATTGGCTCTTCCCCTATGAAAGAGGACACTAAACAAACCTGTCCCACTGCCATTGACTGCTGCCCCCCCCCTGCATCTTTATCCTAGGAGAGAATGATTTCTCAAGAATCCCAACCTCACTCCAGTTCTGTGAGTCTGGTTGTGTGCAGAGGTTAGAAAGAACTGAGCTGGTTGGGCATGTTTAGCCTGGATAGCATGCCTGCATCTGGCCACTCACGAAGGTTTGCAGGTTGGGGTCCTGAAATTCTGCCATGAAAAGAACCACCTTTAAAGTGATAACATCCTAAAAAAGCTGGATCTTCCATCTCTAGATGGTGCTGTCGCAATTGAAGTGAACGGAGAAGTATTCAGTTCAAACCACGTGGTCACTCCTCTCCCTCCATGTAAAGCAGCCCATAACAATCGCACCAAAAAGCAGGAAGCACAAATGCCCCAGGTAAGTAATGTGATTTCCCCTTAATTTAATGACACCCAGAGAGCTAACTTTGCTCTCTGAGGAAATTCTTTTTGGACGATAGGTTCCACAAGACTCGGATGATGGGGAATAGGATTCTGTTGGGGTGTTAATGCTGTGGACTCTCAACTTATACTCAGCCTGCATGTAGGTAGAAATAATTCTTACATCACAAAAATGCCACAGGTCTCCAGTGTTCTCCTTCTAAGGAAACTGAACCCTGAGGGTGAATGCAAGTGAAAATACATATCACCTCTCAAGAATAGTTACTGCAGTGTTATTAATCAAAGGTACTGAGCTTTACCATTCTGGACTTCCAGACCTAAGAATCTTTGGATGTGGTTTACTCTAGGAACCTGTGGATGTGGTTCTGCAGCTTTAGCTGAATGGGAGGCTCACATTTGGGCAAGATGATTTAAGATTCAAATCTTTTAGAAGTTTTACTACATGGAAGAAAACATCACTTCTGCAGAACTTGTGTTACACTTATTCAGGTGTGAAACAAAAAAACAAAAACAAAATCCTGTTCACATACTAGAGTCGATGTTACACACAGACACGTGTGACTAATGTCCAATGGCCTTTCCCCCCCACAAAATGCAGCTATGGGAGGGCAGAAATAGCAGTCCAGAGGCAGTGTTTAAGCCTTTCTCCACTCATCACTTCCCTGCTCGTGCTCCTTTAAGGCACTTTTCTCCTCATTTCCCTCTCAACCTCATTTGTTTTCCCAAACACTATACCTGGAAGGCTTTGGTGAGGAAGAAGAGAATTTTTCACCAACCTCATCTGCTGAGAAGGTTGCAACCATTTCATTCCTAAGGTCCTTAATTTCAGCTGCAGGCTAGCAACTTTGCTGGGCCCAGAGAAATGGAGGGGAAGAGCAAAGTGACCCAAGCTTTACTTACTGCTTTCAGGAATATAATTTATTCTAGAATTTAAATGTTACCAGAAAAATGTTTTTAATTAATTCTACACTACTTTTTTATTGTTTGTTTTTAGACCTCAGACCTGTCTTCTTAGAAACTGATGAGGCTTTATTGTAAAGACTGTGCAATAAACAGAAGAAGGTTTTCTAATTTTCAGATGGATTTTTCCAAAATGACATAGCAGCTGTTTGGTGAATAAGCTATTACAACACATGAGATTTTAATTGAATTATCAGTAAAAATCTACATTGTTTGAAGCTCTTTTTCTCCTTAGGATCTTTCATATTATATAAACCAATGGAGGGGAGGTAGCCAGGGAAATCTAAAACTCAACAGCTGTTTCAGGCACCTGAATTTATTGCTCATATATTGCTGAAATAAATTCATCTCATTTATTACTGAAAATATATTAGAAAGATTGGGTGATAGTCCAGCACATTTTTTTCAATTGGTAGGTTACACTTCATTAAACTTGTTCACAGAATAAAATAAAGTATACAACAGATGGAAAGGTTAGCAAAAGTGTATTCATATTAGCCAGTTGGTCTTTACTGCTCATTTTGCATTCCTACAAAGGAAAATGTGTAAATTAGGTTTTTGCTATTTATTTCCCACTTTCATATGTCAACAGAACAAAGCCTGCTACTTGAAAAACCCTTTTGTCCACCATACAGTGATCAGAAAAATGCCTTAAAATGGTAATTGCTATGACAAGCAGTATTTGGGGTATAATTTAGGGTGACCAGATAAAATCCAGGTCAGGGCTCCTGTAACTTTAACAGTTGTAGAGAAAAGGGAATTTCAGCCAGTGTCATTTGTATGCAATTAGATCCTGGTGATATCCCCTCTTCATCACAACTGTTAAAGTTGCAGGGGCCCTGCCTTCTTTTGTATATGGTCACTCCAGTATAGTGCCTGCACCTTTAACTGTTGTGATGAAGAGGGGATATCACCAGGATCTAATTGCATACAAATAACACTGGCTGAAATTCCCTTTTCTCTACAACTGTTAAAGTTACATGAGCCCTGACCTGGATTTTATCTGGTCAGCCTAGCTATGCTGCCCATTCCACAGCAGAAATTACTTTGAGGGCAATGAGGAGTTAGCAGTTCTTGAAGCAACCAGGAACAAGTGAAAACACTCATTTCTGGAATGTAGCAGGTCAGTGGAGCTTCCAGAAAGGAGCTCTGCTGATGTCTTCTAATCGGGATACAAGTGTTTCCTCTCATTTCCAGGTGTGCTTTAGGCAGCACTAATTTTCCCCACTAACATTTCACTAGCTGTGGGTCCTGCTGGCACAATGTAATGAATGGGAGCACAGCAGAAGTATTGGATATTGGCCTATGTTTCCAATTTTTACTTGCATATCTTCAGAATACACATGCCAGATATTAGGCAAAAAGACTGTGATTTGCCAAAGACCACTTGGTGATATTTTAAGCATATGAACATGGGTTTGCCCAAGTCCAAACCCACCCTTCATACCATCCATTGCACCACTGTGGCCCATTTCAATATTGCTTGAAATATTATCTGGTGATAACCCTCACAAATGAGAAATATAATTAGGTATTGTGGTTTGTCCATGTAAGGTGACAGTCACTAAAATGGTTAACTTTTATAAAATCCTAAAAGATGCCATTCAGCACATATAAAGACAAAGACCTACTTATTTAGAGCTAAGAAATGCTGATGGGTTTCCACAAATGAACTGCAGCATGCAGTTGTTCAAAAAGATTTCTTTCTTTTAAAGTACAAGAAAATTCATTATGACCCCATCCACAAACTTTTTCTGTAATATTCCTGGAAGCTCTGCATAGGTCTGGCTATTTCTAGATTATTCTTAAAAATTAATCAATTTGATGGCCTGTGTTGGAGAAATTCAGTTAGACCTGGGCCAGATCTACAAAGTCAAATCATTATGATCCCTTCACAGTGATGCTATAGTCCTCTTGCGCATTTATACGTCATAGGACGCACAATCACAATTGTTGTGGTATTTTGGATAATGTGAAATAAAATGCAGGAAATAACATTATGAAAGCGGTATATTGTATGTGCAATGTGTCCCAATAGTTATCAGTGCACTTCAATACCACTATAAAGCAGTAGTGTAGATTTAGCCCAGGATTACAGGGCCAGCCCTCCTATAAGGCAAAGTGGCTGCCTCAGGCGGTGGATGCTAGGGCACAGGGAGCAGCAATGAAGTATTGGAAGACAGAGCTGTGTGTGCCACACTGCCAGCCCTGTGCTCCTTAAGCTAATCTGTTTCCCAAAGAAGAAGTGGAGAAGGCTGTCCCATTGCTAGTGTTGAAGTATGATTAAGGCCAAATCTACACCAAGAAGGATATGACACTTTGAAAACAGTTTGAAAACTGTCTATGGAGTGTGTCCTGGGCCCCAACAGTTGTCACTACTGTTATCATTTTAAAGCAGTAGTGTAAATCCTGTCTAAGTTGCCAATTCAGTTGGCTTCTGTATATGAAATGGGGGAAGTGCCATCTTGTCCTTCACTCAAGGCAGCAAAATGTCTTGAGCCAGGCTAGATGTACCCTCAGTGTTGCCTAGTTCTGGAGTTTGGCCCTCTTAGCAGGAAACATGCCTGGAAATGATCTTTCTCTCCACTTACCCACCCAGGCTACTCACTCTATGGCTGTGGCTTTTGGAAACATTTTCCAAAACCAAACCATTTGGTTTCTCTCATCCTCAAGGCCATTCATTTAGATCGCTGTAACAGCTGCAAACACAAGTAAACCATCTCCAGGTGGTAGAATGAACAGGGCTACAATCCAATCTGATTTCTTGTTTGTTGTGGGCACTGGCATCCCGATAAATTCCAATGTGTGTTTATACATTTCAATGTTTTAGACATTGTGCATGAAGAAAGGTAATAACTTTAATAATAATAGTGCAGGAACAATTAAAGAAAGTGTAGGCTTCAAGGATGCAGTTTTGCAATCTCTGTACAGGAGAAAATATATTGTTATGGCTGTTGGCCAGCCATCCCTTTCATTAGGCAGATTACTGGTTAATGGTCCAGATAAGAGGCTTTTTCCCATGAGAACTAACAGATAGTTAGAGAACTTTCCAGAGTGTCTGACTGGAAGAATTACCAGAGCTTGGAAGGTAACACACCCATTCCAGATCCACCTGATCTAAGCGGAGGGGTGAGTAACGTGTGTGTGTGTGCTTGTGTGAAGGAACAAAAGAGGAAGCTTTGGGACAAGGACAAGCACAGAAAAAGCTGAGAGTTAGCTGAAGGTTGAAGGCATCTTTGATTGCAGAGTGCCCCTCTTTAGAGAACTGATATGAGGTAGCAGTTCTGTTAGTCCGAGTGCATATGTTGCTTGCCTCTATTTATGCCTTACTCGTACATTTGTAAATGAGCAGATAAGACAAAAAAACACCATTAGCCTCCAGTGCACTGTCCTGCAAATGAGGACAAACCCAGGTGCTCCCAGAACATCACACTGGTTGGAGACATGGTGTGTGTGTAACAATGGGCTTCATTGAACATCATGCAAGTGTACGTCTGTTTGTGCAACAGGGTTTTCCCTCAGTCATCTTCCCTTGTGCCCCCCAATCTGCTCTGGAAGATCCTCTGAAGACAATTTGAGGGCATGGACAAGTTACAGGGTTAAGGGGTGGAATGGATTCCACCCCACTGGTGGAATCCATTCCACCAGTGGGGTTCATTCTGTTGGCAGACTGACCCCATTAGATACAATGAAATATGTCCAAACTACTGCTTATAAGGATTTGATAAAATAACAATAAAATAATCCTTGTGTTTTGGGAGTGTTCATCTTGTGGTTTAGGTGTTTTTATTTTAAACCAGAGTGCATTCACACATCTTTACTGCTTTTATTCTATGAATGTGGGTGGGTGGAGTTTGGGGACATAATTAAAGATCTGTAACTTGCTTTGAGTACATAAAATCAGCTGATTAGAAACTTTTAAATTTGGTTTATGATCAGCTTAAACCAAAGAACTGCCAGCTGTCGCAGAGGAGCCAGTTCAATTTGAGGGAATAGCTCGGTACAGAGTGCTGACTTGATAGCATTTAAAAGAGGAAATTTCAGTGCCAGCACAGTTTGAGGGAAACGAACAGGTGTTGCAACTGCAAGAAAGTCTAAGCCGCGGTTGTCATCAGTCGTGGCATCTGTCTCACCTTCAGCTATTACAAACTGACTAATGGAATTCCAGTTACCAACACCACACTGGGGAACAAAAATTAGCAAGTCATTAAGTTGTGGGTCCAACACCCTGTTTGTCCTGAAAATGGTTGAAATCTATGCCTTGTTTTTTTAAAAAAAATGCACACAACCCACTCTAACAACTGTTGACATTTAATTCAAGGTCAGCCAGGCAAAACTAGTCATGATGCTGCACTCCACAGCACCTCGAGCATTGATACTAGAAAAACGCTTGTGCATTGTAAACGAGCCTTAGCAGGGCCAAATCTCAAACAGAGGTACCTTTCAAAGTGAAGAAACTGCAATTAAAGTGAAGTCTGAGGTCAAAATTAAGCAGATCAAGTGCTGATACTGAAAGGAGCAAACTGCCATGGTCGCTGTTATAATTGCTCTAGCCTTCCTAACCTCGGTCAGATAGCTGGGGGCAGGGGAAAAGTTCGCATATTGATTGATAGTGCAGTCCAGCCAAGATAATATCAAATAGGAATCTGGGAACCTCAAGGGGCATCCCCTCTGCACCCCTAAACTGAACAAACTCTGTAGAGTTCAAAGGGATAGGCAGTGGAGGCTGGTGGCTCTGATGTCAGTGAAGTGGTGAATCTGGTGTCAATAGGGTTTCAGTCAGAACTCTGAAGGAGCGATCTGCACCTTGGGTAGCTCCTTTGGAGTTCTGACTGATTCTGACTGAAACCTAGAGCAGATTCACCATCCCATTGATATCGGAGCCACCAGCCTACACTGGGGATAGGAAGATTTGACAGTCAGCTGATTGACAGAATGACCCTGCTCAGACGACATGCTAAGCCGTGGTTAGGCTGCTAACCCTTTTGCAGCAAATGGTTTTAAACTGTGTTTATGTAGCTACCATGGCTAGGAACAGTTCACACTACACGCTAAGTCATGGTTCACACAACCCGCCAGGCTATAATGCTTAACTCAAAATGCTTTACCACCGTGGCTTAGCATGTTGTCTGAACAGGGTTAATGTGCAATCAACTTTTAAGGTGCTGGAACCTGAAATTAAGGTTCTATGGCAGAGATGTTAAAATTCTTTTAGCCTGAGGGTCAAATTTCATTGTGGAGAAGCTCCTGGGGCCCGGATTCCAGTGATGGGTGGGACTGGAGGAGCCAAAATACCAGCATATTCAGTTTAAAGATCTTACTGCCATTAACTAAACTTTAGGAGAGATATTTCAACCTTTTAGAATGAAAAAAACACGAAATAGCCTGGAAATCACCAAATGATCAGTGGTTCAGCGAAAGGGATGGTATCTGGGTGAAGGGGTGTGGCCTCCTGGGGAACCCTGGAGGGTTGGATTAGGACCCTGGTTGGGCTGGATTTGGCCCATTGGTCTGAGATCCTGCATCCCTTTTCATAATAATAAGGTATTATTGTACACAATGAAGTGCTGGAGACTAGTATTATTTAAATTAATTTGTTTGTTTGTTTATTATATGTTTTTATACCCTGTTCTTCAGTGACTTGCCAGGGCAGCTTGCAATTCCTGTGCAGGGTGCCCCCATCAGACAATGCAGGCAGTGACCCAGTCTACATGTTAGCTGTGTGCCATAGGCCTGCCATTGGTGGGATTTCTAAGCTGGTTTCCCAATGGTTGGTTCTCACATCACATCTGCAATGCATAAAAGCACAAAATCATGTCACACATGGATAGATCCCATGCCGTCAGGTTGCGAGGGGAGGGCAGTGGACGTTGGTGACTCCTGTTTCTGTGGGGTGTTGAACCCATTCTGGGTTTTAGTTGGAACCCTATCCCCAAAATAGGTTCAAACATCTTGGTTTGCTCTTTAGGGTTCTGACTAAAACCCTGAGCGGATTTATTGCTCCAATGGAATAGGAGCCACCATTCTCCACTGATTAAGGGCATCCCACCTTTCCCACTGTAGTTCGAGCACTAGCCCTGTCACTGCATCCCTCCTGGTTGGGCAACAACCAGGCATGCCATGAAAGAACACATAACTGTATTCATTCATGTGCTTGTATCCATCATGCATATTCTCAAGCACCGAAGGATTGTTCTCAGTGTGAATGGCTCTCACATGCATATTAATGGACCTATATAACCTGTTGTCAGGGTTCATCTGCCTTTCAGGCTTCAAAATTACTAGGGAGTAAGCCCCATTTAATTCAGTTCTTCTGAGCAGGTATGTTTATGATCATGCTTTCAGTGAATATTGGTTTTTAAATACTAGAAATGGATATGACCATCACCCTCTCTTGATCATAACAGTAACATTAAACATTAATTGGCTACATTTATTGAATGCAGAAAGAAAAGAGAAATGAAATACAGCCCCTAAATTAAATGGAAAGAGAGCCCAAATGTGTGCGCTTCGGCTGACCTTGACAATTGAACGGGCACTGCTGAGGGAGATCCCATTTCAGGAGCAAAGCTGATTCACAAGAAACACTGGCCAAAATGTTCAGATTTAGGTACTGGCACCACATTCCATAGTTAGTTAATGAAAGCTGCTGGTAATCAGCTCTTCTAGGATTCTTTCCCCCGTATTCACATTCTTAAAATATGCTATTAAAATGAAGGTTGGGCTGGGAACACCACTAAATGATATCTGTGAGATTTAGAAGGTCAGATGTAGAACTGGGACACACATACTAGGGTAAAATTCCAAGACCCTTCTCTGTGGTTCATTTCTCTCCAACTCACAATTGCTGCCTTAGGTTCCTTGGAGGAAAAAAAGTGGGATATAAATGTAATCAATCGATCAACCAATCTCAACTTAGTATTTGGTCAGGAGGTAGGCCAATTACACCTTTCTTGGCACCTGCCAAAATGCCCTACCCCTCCCATTTAAGTTTTTTTTTTTTTTTTTAGTTAAGGCCTTTTCTTACCAGTAGCTAAGATTGCTGTGAAATAATTTTCTGATGATGCTGAAAACTTCAGGCTCAAAAGAATTGTTTAGTGCGCTGGGGCTCAGACTCCACCTTAGACCCCCATGTCTGCCTTGTGCTCAGTCTTACTTGTCCATTTCCATGTCTCCCACAGTAACCATTTTGTGATGGTGCCCATGACAGTTGCTCAAATAGCCAAATGTGCTCACAGTCCAAAAAGGTTGCCTACCCCTTCTATAACTATCACTCTCACCTTCTATGTATATATGTAACTTTTTACATACACACACACACAGAATAGCCTTTCCAGCATTTCCCTCTTTCCTTGACAGAGGGGGAATCTACACAGCCCTTTGGAACGTTTTAAATTGTATTTTAAAACGTTCCAAATAGGTGCGTTCTAAAACATCTTAGGCCACATTACTGAGTACTCATGTTACAGGAGAAGAGTCTTCTGTCTTTAAAGCGGTGTGTGCGGTCACACGCTGTTCTGCCCTGTCTCTTTCTCTTTCGTTTTTTCAGTGAGTTTAGGGCAAGGCATTGTGGGGGTTGTCGTTCAGTTACACCCTTCTTAGTTCCTCTGTCATTCCCTAGCGAGTATAGGGCTAAGAATTGTGGGTGTTGTAGTTCACTGGTCCACTTCCTGTTTCTTCCCCACCAATCAACTGCTAAGCATTTGGGCACCAGTAAAGGAAGCACTGCCCCCATGAAGCGCAAACGGTAAGGAAGGACACATTATTTTACTTAAAACGATTTATTAAAAGTGAAACCGTTGTATATAACTGAAGTGAGTTTTAAAAAACCTCAGATATACAACGTTATAGGGAGTGCGTCATGTGGCCCAAAGAGTTTTCATAACCCTTATAAAACGTCAAAAACCTCGTGTGTAGATCCGCCCAGAGTGTGCCTTACATTTGATGAATATGGGTATATCTACACTATTAGAGAGGGTATGTCAGCAAGATGAACCATAGCTCAGTGGGTGAGCATACGCACAGGGCCAAAGTTCAATCCCGGTATCCCCAGTTTTTAATTACCAGTTTAAAAGGAACAGACCTAGGGCAGCTACCACTAGGCGGAGCAGACAATTCTAAGTTAGGTGGACAAATAGGAAGCTGCCTTACACCTAGTCAGACTATGTCCTTATTAACCCTCTTTAGGAGTTATTTACATATTGATTCATGTTGCTTTCCCCCTCGTTGTCCTGGTCCTGGGTTTCAAGCATTTTCAGTACATGTAAGCTACGTGCTTCCAAAACTTTGGACCTACAAATGTGTGTGTGTGTGCGTGTGCCAAAAAAATAACTGGAATTGCACCAGGTCAGAAATAAATAAATAAACACAAACACACTGAGAGTTCCTGAGCAGGATCTACACAATTGCTTTAACGGTTTATAATGGTTTTGAAACTGTTTGGGCCCAAGACATATTCCATATACCATTTTCAACATGTTTTTTTAAATGTTATATCCTGCTTGTTGCAGATCTGATCCTGTAGGTAGAAACTAATGGATAGGTGAATGTGCACAAAATCAAATTAAGAATAAACTCCTCTGATAGTGAAGATGGTAGGGTGCCAATGATCCAAAGGAGAGAAATGTGTTTGATTGATTGATTGATTGATTTACAATATTTATATACCACTCTACATCTAAACAGATTCTGGACCAGTGAACAATAAAAGATAAAAAGAATAAACCATATTTTAAAAAAATTAAACAGAATACCAATAAAAAAGTATTTTCAGAAGATACCCAAAACAGCACAATGTTGATGCCTGCCTGATATCCAGAAGCAGGGAGTTCCATAGAAAGGGGACCACCACACTGAAAGCCCTTCTCTGGGTAGACTCGATCACGCCATCGGTCCATGCAGAACCATCAGGAGCATGACATATAATGACCTTAGTAACTGGGCAGGTTGATAAGGGAGAAGGCACACTCTCAATATATTATATTGAGATCAAACACGATCAAGAGAGAATTCATACTTTGTAAAGAAAATTAACAAATCTCAGGGCTTTAAGGTTTGAAGAAGTACTGACACTTTGGCCAGGATTAACCCAAGTGACCTAGTTAGAACTGTGCTCTCATGCCTCAGGCACAGAAGGAAATAAGAACATAAGAAGAGCCATGCTGGATCATTCCCAGCATCCATCTAGTCCAGCATTCTGTTTACACAGTGGCCAACCAGCTGCTTGAGGGAAGTCCACAAGGAGCTCGCCAATCAGCTTCATGAGATGACCCCCCAGGTTCTAATATCATGAAAGAGGGAGAAAATATCTCCCTGTTCACTTTCTCCACACCATGCATACTTTTCCCACCTCTACCATGTCCCCCCACTCACCTTTTTGCTAAGCTAAACAATTCCAGCGGCTATAATGTTTCCTCATAGGGGAGTTGCTCCAACCCCTTGATAATTTCATTGTCCTGTTCTGCACTTTTCCCAGCTCTACAATACCTTTTTGAGGTTCAGTGACCAGAACTGGACACAATCTTCTAAGTGTGGTCACACAATAGATTTGTATAGGGGCCGTATGTTATTGGCAGTTTTATTCTTAATTCCTTTCTTAATTATGCCTAACGTAGTGGCTAGATCTACAATTCTGATTTATAGCAGTTTTGAAATGCATTGATAACAGTTGGGGCACATTGCATATTCTATATACCACCATCATAGTATTATTTTGTGCTTTTTATTTCATGTTATCCAAAATACCCCAACAAATGTCATTTGTGTCTTACGAGGTATAGACACACAAGTGGGATATAGTATTATCATGCTGGGATTGCAATGATATTACACAAGGTGTAGATTTGGCCAGAAGTCCTTTTTTTTTTTTACAACAGCTGCACACTGGGTTGACACTTTCATTGAGTGTCCACCACAACGCCAAGATCTCTTTCTTGGTTGGTCACTGCTAGATCAGATCCCATTAGCTTATACTTGAAGTTGGCATTTTTTGCTCCAATGTGCATCACTTTCCACTTGCCTGCATTGAAGTGCATTTGCCATTTGAATGCCCAGTCTCCCAGTCTGGAGAGATAGCTTTGGGTGTATACAAATAGGTGTGTACGAATTGACACCTACATTTGACAAGCAATATGAAGCTTCTGGATTGGCCAGTCATCATATAAACACTAGGGAATCTGCACTTCTGTCCTTTTCAATTCAACAACACACCCTCTGTTGCACTCCAGCCTAGAGTCCTCATTGCCAGCACAAGACTTCAGGGACACAAAACAGAGGAACAGGTCTGGGTTTACATGCTACTGGCCTGTACATAAAGTACTAACAAGGTACACACAGCCTGCTGGGAAAGACGTTTTATGCCCCATTGATTCCAACAAGAAAGAGGTGAACATATGAGGAACTCTCTCATTGAAATCAATAAGACACAAAAGTGATTAACTTTGGCTATCTTGTCCAAGATACTTAACAAGCCAAATTACTAGCTTTTACACAGGATATGGAGCATGAAATACGGGGAACGATATGAAATGAAGTTTGGATTGTGCAAGATGTTCATAATACCTCTACGGAATAAATCACACACAAATCCTCTAGTCCAGAGACATAGCCTATATTTTAATTTCTAGAAATCAACCATACCAACCGAAAGTAATGCAACTACTTATTTAGCAGTCCAAATGTATGTTAGCCATCCTTTAGGTAGGTGCAGCCATTAATTATTAAAGGACACATGTTAAATATTTGCAGCCTATAAATGTTTGCCCTTTTGCATTGGAGAGAATGTATGGATAGCAGGTTTCATTATTTTTCTGCAAAGAAATAATGAAACATTTTTTTCTGAATCTTATAGAGTCCCAAATAAAAGTAAAAAGGTAATGGGGGGGGAGAGATAATGGCAGATAATACATCTAGCAAGAAAGCACTTATACTAATGAGTCATAAACATTATAGAGTATCAAAAAGGTCTACTCCAAAATAGTTTAAATTGATCTATATTAAATCCTTTCTTGATATAATCACACTTACATGAAATATGCATAATGGTTAGAGGTGTGCTTTGGGTTTGGCTGAACCCCAACCCAAATTGGGTTGATCCAGAAAGATTCAGAAACTGTCCAAACCAAAGTAGTGCTTCTCCGTGGACAAAAACCGAACCTTTGTTAGCAATTCGGTTTGGAGGAAGCCAGACAATAAAATTGCCAAAAAAATATTAAATGTCTCCCCAAGCTCTCCATATCATGAAAAAGTGGGGTGGGGGAGAGGGTAGGCTGACCATATGAAAAGGAGGACAGAGTTCATGTAACTTTAACAGTTGTAGAGAAAAGGGAATTTCAGCTGGCGTCATTTGTATGCAATTAGTATCTGGTGAAATTTCCTCTTCATCACAACAGTTAAAGTTGCAGGCACTATACTAGAGTGACCATATACAAAAGAAGGCAGGGCCCCTGCGACTTTAACTGTTGTGATGAAGAGGGAATTTCACCAGGAACTAATTGCATACAAATGACACTGGCTGAAATTCCCTTTTCTCTACAACTGTTAAAGTTACATGAACCCTGTCCTCCTTTTCATATGGTCAGCCTAGGAGAGGGGGAAATGGAGAGGATACAGTGTAGTTTTATAACTGACAGCTCTAGCTTCTAATTACAGAGGTTAACCCAGGTCTCTCCAATCCCAGTGTTTTGGGGCAGGGATGTTGAAGTAGCACAGGACTATTTCAATGTTCAGTGCTCTTTGCTAGTTCTCTTTCTGAAGAGCAGGAACATTAAAAGAGTGTTTATGGTATCTGGGGGACCTGCTGGGGTGTAGAATTGGGTGCTTACTTGAAAAATGCTGGATGTTCAAATTCTTCTGTTCCACATCCATCATTCATGCTTGTCCTATTACATGTTCTGTAACTTTTTTGTAGGTTAAGCAGAAAAAAGCTTTAAATTATGATTCATTCAGGATAACTCCCTATCCCCTGCACCCATCCTTCCAAAATTTTGCAGGTCTTCTATCTAGGGACATCCTGTCTTCAGCTGTGTGCCATTTTCATATGAATTGCAAACACAGAGCGCCCCAATAAATTTAATGATTCCTTTCTCACAGAAAACACTGCACTTATACTTATGAAAGTTTGCAGGTTTCTTAGGTAGGGCCACCTCTATGCTGTTTGCCATAGCACATTCTTTCTTTCTTTTTGGAAAGGATTATATCTAATGATTGGTTTGTGTTTGCAGAAAGAAGGCCATTCATTTTTTGTAGAATTTACCTATCTATTGCAGTCCTCTATGCCATATCCCATATTTTCCCAAAGGGTTCTTGAAAATGCAGGAACAACTTTTTGGGGAATCCACCAAAATCGAGTGCCCCAACTTGCATGAGCAGAAGTGTTTTTCACTATTGGAAAGCCCCCATTCAATGCAACCCATTTTACTTAGAATTTTATGTGGGTCTTGTACTATATCTTTCCTACACAGAGAAAGAACGTAAGAAAAAAAAATCATGACCGGTGTACCAATTGGGTATTAAAGTAAAACAAAGATGTCTAGACTGGAGCTTCTACCACACACACACATACAGAAAATCTTTTCTTTTCCCCCTCATAGCAAAGTATGCTTCCAGGTTCTATTTATATTTTGAACACGGCCGGTAAAATGCTTATTAATTCTAAGGATATTTTTTTGTTGTTGTTCTCAGTACCAGAAGAAATTCTTTTGTTAGAATCCTTAACACAACCTGGGGTTATTTTGAGGCTGTAGCAAGTTTGCAAAATGGATTCTTTTCTATCTCCAGATTAAAAGGAAAAAAAGTTACTAATATAAAATGTGCAGTTTTGATAAATGACCTCATAGATGCCAAGGGCATATTCAGCAAAGGCTCTACATTGCTGTATAAGGCAAAAGCTAAGCAAAGACTTTTATTCTGCAGATGCCGTTACATCTTACAGCCTTTGCTGCCATCCTGATTTAAGTGATATATTTCAACCCTTGGACATATAGAAAAGAACTTAAACTTGCATAAAACAGGGAATAATTTTACACTTCTGCGCAAACTAGATAATGTTTGTGTTGTGACAATATTCACCTTTTATGAAGTTACCGTCCACATATTGGTGTAGGTGGAAAATGTGTTAATATTCTTTGCATCCCATCCAATGAAATGTGTACTACTTGCAACAGCTGGAAGGTATCTAGTTAATAGGGTGACCACATTTGGGAAACTAAAAAAGAGGACACCCAGTGGGGTGGGGGTGGGAAAGCAGCTTTCAGGGGCCTCTGGGGTGCATGTCATTCACCTCCACCACCTTAAAGGCCCCAAATGGGGTGGAGGAGGGGAAAGTGTGTCATTCCCACCCTCCACTGCTCCAATCAGGGCCTTTTCTATAATGTCTGGGAATGACACACTTTCCCCTTTCAGGCCCTGATTGGAGCAGTGTGAGGGAAATGACCCACCTCCAGAAGGTGTGTCATTCCCTCCCACCATGCTAATGCAGCCTTCAAAGGGAAAGCGTGTCTTTCCAGGACATTATAGAAAATTACAGAAAATCCCCCCTGACACCCAGAAGAGAACAAAAACCAGGACAAATCCGGGGAAATCCTGACAGTTGGTCACCCTAATCTAGTAGGTATGAAAGTAGTTATGGTCCCAATGTGAACAGCATGGACAATTATTGCTGTGATCCAGACTATGGCTTCCAGACCATATCCAACAACTAGCTGAGTTCAGAGAATCATAGAATGGTAGAGTTGGAAGGGACCTATAAGGCCATCGAGCCCACAACCTCCCTAGGTAATTGGTTCCATTGTTGTACTGCTCTAACAGTCAGGAAGTTCAAATACCCAGAGAGTAGCAGGACTGACCAAAAATTACTGAACGCTCTTGGGAATATTTTTGGCAGTACAGAAATATGCTTGTTTTCCATCAATTTTTGGCACTGCTTATCATGTATTTAATTTATCTTTATGTCCCATTCTTCCTTGGAAGGAGCTCAGAGTAGTTAGTAACTCTTATAAATGCAATACAACACATGAATACCATTAACATCATAGCTCTAATATTACAGATACATAATAAAATACGTAAAACCATCACTGCAACACCTATACCACAAAAGGACAAATAAATATGTCTTTAAGTGGTGCCTGAATGACAACAGGGTGGGGGACAGCTGAATCTGTGCTGGAAGTGAGTTCCATAATTGGGGTGCCACCACTGAGAAGGCTTCACCAGATGTGGTAGCCCTACAAGCCACATTCTTCAAGGGCATCATGCACAAAGCTTCCTCGGCCAATCCCAAATCCTGGGTTCATTGATCCTGGGGAAGGCAGTCTTTAAGAAAATGTTCATATATTCATTAACATTTAACTCTTTTGCCTTTCTTAGATCACTTCCTTTGCTTCTACTGATGCAATTGCACAATGACCCCGTTCAGAAGACACCTTAAACCATGGCTTTAACCATGGTGGTTAAGCCAGAAAGCTGGGCCACGTTCAGAAGACACTTTAAACCATGGCTTTAACCATGAGTAGCTGGAATCACCCACGTGAGTAATCCAGTAAGGAGAAAGAAGCAGTAACCAGTAGAGCAAAATGCTGCTGAAGCAGGCATCTTGCAGAATCAGTTACTTAACGGAATAAAAAATATGAATGTTTGCAAACTCAGGGTGTCATTCCAGAAATATTTCTACTCCCCAAGAACTTTTTTTTAGCCAGGAACCCATTGTTACCATTTTATAAGCCTACTGTTCTACTATAGCAATGATACACTACCAGAACTTTTTATCAACCCCATTACCACAGTAAACCTACTGAAACCTCCCTAGATTTCCCCCCTTACAAGTTTCACTTATTGGTAGAGCAACCCATAATTCGGCATCCTGTTCGTGTAAAATGTAAAGATGCAAATCTGTTTCCAGGACAAATCTGAAGCATCAGCATGAGCAATACTTATGGCATGTAGTTAGGCTGACCATCTGAAAAGGAGGACAGGGCTCATGTAACTTTAACAGTTGAAGAGAAAAGGGAATTTCAGTCAGTGTCATTTGTATGCAATTAGTTCCTGGTGAAATTCCCTCTTCATCACAACGGTTAAAGTTGCAGGCACTATACTAGAGTGACCATATACAAAAGAAGGCAGGGCCCCTGCAACTTTAACTGTTGTGATGAAGAGGGAATTTCACCAGGAACTAATTGCATACAAATGACACTGGCTAAAATTCCCTTTTCTCTACAACTGTTAAAGTTACATGAGCCCTGTCCTCCTTTTCAGATGGTCAGCCTAATAGTGAGTTTGTTGGTGAGCTAAAAGGTGGATTTCACAGCATTAGAGACCTGGCTAGTTTAGCTTTGTGTTTAAGTAAGTAGGCCTTCTCACGCCCTTTAATTGGTTCCAAGGAAGTACAGCTCCAGATGTCAACAATTGTACATTGCTAAGCCCTTGCCCAATTACCTCATGAAGTGAAAGAAATAAAGGTGTTGTGCCTTTATTCTCACAGAAGAGCCGAGGAACTCCCCCTCTCACCCTGGAATGTTGAAGCCTCAGAGATTGGGTGATTCATTTCCCAGCCTGTGATGCTTCAACCACCTTTGGGAAAGAGAAGCCCCCTTTCTCCTGAATGTGTGTGTGTTGACCTGACAGCTTCTGAGAAAGGGGAAAGGTGTTGCCTGTGAGCTCATGAGGCATCTAGCAGAGAAACATATAAGATCCAATCCACAGGCTTTGTGCTTTGGTCTCACTCCAAGGGGCAATGTTCACATGGCCAGCATGAGAACTTTTGCCAGTCCTGGGGCAGAGTACAAACCGTGTGACAGAGAACTGCTTTGTCAACTGAAGAGAGGTGTGAAGTTTCTTTGCAAATATATTCTGCATCCATTTTGTATCAGTAAATTGTCATCCTTTGCACAAGTGGTTTTGTTGCATCTTGGTAATCAAAAGAATCTCATTTGGCTGGGACCTGACAGAATCAGTACTCCACAACAATACAGAGTGCAATTCTGTGTTGATAGTTGGCAGCCTCCAAAGTCGAAGCCTTCCAAATATCCTACTGCAAGGCGGCTGGAGCGCGGCGCCAATCCTTGCTTCCAAGTTCTGGCCGCTCTGCATTTTTGCTAGCCATGGCACATCAGAAAGGGAGGGAAGAAGGCTGGGGTGAGCATAGGAAGTTGTGTAAGGCAGCTTCCCTCATTTCCTCCCCTTCCCTCCCTGCCTCTTTTTTCCATCTCCACACTCAGGTTTCCAAGTGCAGAGAGGTAGCCAGTGTGTTCTCTCCGTGATGGCTGGAAGGGGAGGGGAGGGTGATTTTACTGGCTCCAAAATTGGAGCCCTGTTTTTGACCAAACAATCAGTGAATCAACAACCCTATAGAGTCTGGGGGACTCACATTTACTCTCACTATCAGTGTCAGTACTTGGCTTGTTACTCTTTTGATTCCCTTCATGTTGTTTTCTGCTTCCATAATTGCTTGCTGTTTTCTCCCAGATGTTGGGTTCATTTTCCACCTTGCCCTGATCTCTGTTTGGCTGCCTCTACAAGATAGGTTTAAAGCTCTTTCAAGGCACTTTAAAAAATTTACCTCTACAAGAACGGAGCGCAAATCAGGCGTAGAGGCGCGTTTTCTCTCCGATTATGCGCATTATCGAATGCGCGTTAAACAGCGAGTTTTATTTTGCTCTGTCCGTTAAAGCGCGTTTTGACTATGTGAATAAGTGCTTATGCGCATTAACAACTTGTAAAGCGCATTTTGGTCATCCCTTAATGCGCTTCGCCGCCTCTCGCCGCCTCTCGTGCAGAGGTATTAGGTGTAAATGCGCTTTAGCGATTATGTGCATAATTGCCTAACCAGGCGCAAAAGTGAATCCTTGTAGAGGGGACCTTTGTTAGACTGGTGAACTATGCTGGCAGAAGTCAAGCACTGAGCTGTACCACATACAGTAAATGAAGAATCACTGGCTTGAATTAGCAGGAGGCACTAAGTTCAGCAAGGCTCAGGGGAACATCAGTCAAGCAAGACTGGAAAGGGCGAGACACTGGCCAGATTCAAACTAACAATTCTGATATCTCAGAAATCTGACCAGACCACTTTCAGAACACAAAATACCACCATGAAGGATTCCTGAAATATGTGCTACATGAAGGCAGAGATTTCTCTAAGCTGCCTTTATTTTTCCAGTATCCTTAATACAGAATGTTCTTGTCTTGTAGTTATACAAGTTTTTCTTTTTTTCTTTTTTTCTATAAAAACAGGAACAACTAGAGAAATGAGTACAATTTAAGGGAATGGTACACTTCCATTCATCTGAATGGACTAGGATTACATCATAAATTTTCTATGATGTCATTTGGCAAGAGCTCAAAAGCAATTTGGCAATCAGTCTCATGGTGTATTAGCTTTCTATCCTTGGTGAAAATTAACTCTGCCAAAGAGAATAAATGGAAGGAAGCAAGACAATTAGTCCAGTGAAGACTTGGCCACATCAGGGCCATATTGATGGCTAGAGTTTATTAAGGGCTCTTGGGGACAACTCTAACACTTTTCATACTGTGATAAGAACAAGCAGGGAAGGGGTTAAACACTCTATCAGTTTTGATGAGTCACAGGCAAAAATTAGAAAGGATATCATGTTCCATTGTGTTTAGGTTCCACTGTGAACAATATTTGAGTGAGTGGTTAAGTGTCTGGCTTCTTCAGATATAAAGACTTCCTTTTCTTTTCTCTTTCATGTGCTACCTCTGCTACTATTTTCTCTCCCCTTGTAACTGTATGGAGCTTGGCCCATCTGTCCTCCATCTCAGATGTTAGTAGGGGAGGCAAAGTGATTTCAGCAGGTGAGCAAGGTTCTCAGACAAGTAAGGCCTGCACTTATTTAAGATTACACTGTAAAAAAAAAAAAGGCAGAGTCTCCTGATTGAAGTTACTTTTCTACCTCATGAAATCATTCTGGAAAGGTTATCAGCACAAAATAGGTCAAGGCAAAGAGACTGAATGGTTAGCATCCATACAATGGGTTGCATCCATCTTTAAGCTGGATCAACTGGGCTGGTGGCAGTGGACTTCCACGCACCCTCCTTCTCATGGCAGCTCCTCCAACCCCCTGAAAATGCACAGTGAGAGTCAGGAGCCTCTGCTGAATGGGCTAAGCTGCAGTGTGGGAGTGAGGGAGGAATCCCCAAAAATCAAGGGGAGAGATCTTCCAACAGTGAAGTCCTTCCTGTTGCAGAAGTAAAATCCTGGATCCAACCAAGACTCCCATCCAACTGAGCCAAATTACAGCCCCATAGCTTTCTACAAGCAGGAGTTAAGGTGATTGTCACAAAAGACAAGGGGCATGGGTCCTGTTTACCCCCCACCCCCACCCCCCAGTAATACAAGCACTGTAATTTAAATGTCCTTTGGCATGTAGAAGCAGTGAGTTGGCAAGAAATATGCTACTTGGGAATAGTCCCATATGATCTGAAACCTAAATGGAGCACTTGCTGGCCTCAGGGCCATGTACACCCACAATGGCACTGGACTGGTGGTTGGGAATTGTAATCCAATACATCTGGAGGGAATTATGTTGGGAAAGATTGTCTCTAACAACACTGAAGCCTGTCTTTCAGAATCCCATCCTTGGGGATGGATAACAATTAGAGGAGGAGTGACTGAGGCCGGATCTACACTACTGGCTGGAATCCAGCCAGCTGGAGAGTATTCAAACATAAATAATAGAAATTACAAAGAGTTTGGAACGATAGACCTAACAGGAACATTTGAACAATTCAGCATAGTTGCCTTAGATAACAAAAGACTAGCAAAATGAGGAAAATAATTATTTCCAGTACCAAGCGGGTGACAGAACTGGCATAATAATAAATTGTTCCACTAGATTAGGAGGTCCGGGGGGCATTTTTTCTCCTACAAATACTCCCCATTTCCCCCGCCCCTGGCTGCAGTTGACCTGAAAAACATTTTTTAACATTTTTATAGGGGGGGATGGCATCCAATTTGACCCATTGGAGAGTCTGTAGAAGTGATGAAGTACCAGAAGGGTAAATGCACCTGGCAAATGAGCTAAATTTGACCTTTTTGGTGCTCCGTAGTTCTCTGGACACCATGTGTTATTGGGGAGTGCTGGGGATGGTGAGGTGCAGTGGGATATTTGTGGCCCATGGGTCATGTGATGCCCACCCCAGGAACATTATTTATCCAGTCAAACATGGTATGGACCACAGCGTCAATAAGGGATTTGGCAAGAGTAGCATTTGCTGGCCTTTGAAAGTGACTGAAGTACTGGTTGGTGGTTACAGAGCGTGGCTTGTTAGACCCAAAATGAATGTTAATGATGAAAATTATGCATAAAGAAGATGGTCTGAGCTAAAGTAAATTGTGATTTAGGCCCAAACTACAAGTTATGTTCAATTCATGATCACTTTAATTTTTTTTTTTTAAAACATTGCTTTGGGGGGGATTTTTTAAAACAACAACAACATTGCTTTGGGTGTATTATTTTTTCTTTTTTTTAGTCAGGATTGCAGTGCGAGAGGAAAGGTTTTAAAAAATATTCTGATATGCCACATTCTTGTTCCTAATCAGGCAACCACACACACAGTTGCTATTTTTAAAAACCCAGCTATATTAAATATAATCACACATTTCTCATAACATATAGTTTGGCTCTGTGCACACTTATTTGGAATCAAATCCAGTTCAACAAACTGATATTTATTTCTCAGTAAACTTGTATAGGTTAGGATTATATGTCTCATTGGAAATAATAGGACTTGACTCAGGATCCATCAACATAGTAATTCCATGAGCTATTTCATAAAGATAACATTGTTGCTCTGTTTCCACACAGCGATCAATATTGCACTGAATCCCCTTATATAATTGTGTTGACATTGTGTAATCATGCCACATGGCAATGTTTAGAATGGATGGTGTGCGGTTGATGCATGCACAGATGATTACTTGCTCAGAGCATTTTGTGAATGGTACGGCTCATCCATTGCTAGTGCTTCTTGTATCAGACATTATTAAGAGTTTGAAACATTAAGTTGTGTGCAGCTACACAGATGCACATTTGCAGAATTTTAACTTTTAATGGCTAGAATGTGATCTTCCAACCACGTAGAGGAATGGAGGTAACGTTGCCTATTTCTTGCTCCCACTGTATGCTCCCACTCTCTTCATTATTACATGATGAATTTTATATCCAGCAGGAACAATCTGCCATTACAATGATTCAAGGCACAATCCTATGCATGTGAATGCTAGGAATTGTAGGACTTTTTTCTGTTTAAACATGCATTGAATTGCGTTTGCACCCAAGCAATCCAGATAAGAAACTCCAACCACTCCAAGAAATAAGAATATTGGCGATAAAAAGTAATTTTCCAGTGAACAGTAAGTGATCCACTTGTTGTCATCCATGCATCATAAAAATGTACATTTTTAATTGCAAAACATTCTCACCCCAATCAATTGGAAACTAGCTTTGGCACAAGTGGGCTGCCTAGACATGAATCACGTGCTCTGAACTGCTGTGTAAGAACAATATCTCACAGTATTTCCAATTAAGGCTCTACATATAATGCTTCTGTAGCATGCAAAGACTGCTAAACAGAACACCTATTAGATGTTGAACACCTATTAGGGATGATTGTGGAAAAGGGAACTGCAGAATCATCGAGGAGTAGGAAGCCCAAACAGACAGAAGCCCAAACAGCCCAAACTGTACATCAAATGTTTTGATGTACAGTTTCCTACATTTCTGATGCAATTGTGAGAATCCTTTCTGTACTCATTTCTTCCAATCAAAAGATCCCTTCACATACACCCTTAGCTATGGCCTCATGATTCTGTCTCACATGCTTGCTGGATGCAAATACCTCAACCACACGTTCATGCCTCAACCTCCCCACAGGGGTGGAAGGAAAAATGGTGATGACCTTGACCATATTCACCACTACGACCTTGGTGTGGCAGCAGAACCCTGTGGCTGTTTGTTCTGCTCCATGCATCCACGGTGTGGTCCTATAAGGCTGCCTCTACAAGAGAGGTTTAATGCTCTTTCAAGACGCTTTAAAAAATTTACCTCTACAAGAACGGAGCGCAAATCGGGCATAGAGGCACGTTATCTCTCCGATTATGCGCATTATCGAATGCGCGTTAAACAGCGAGTTTTATTTTGCTCTGGCCGTTAAAGCGCATTTTGCCTATGTGAACAAGTTCTTATGCACATTAACTACTTGTAAAGCGCATTTTGGTCATCCGTTAATGCGCTTCGCCGCCTCTCGCCGCCTCTCGTGCAGAGGTATTAGGCGTAAATGCGCTTCAGCGATTATGCGCATAATCGCCTAACCAGGCGCAAAAGCGAATCCTTGTAGAGGGGACCCAAGATAGAATGGAACATGAGGGCTTGGCCAGCAGTTGCAATGAATGGAGTGCAGTGCCTGACCATTGCCAACAGAAAGCTTATCTGTGTTGGTGTTAGAGTAATACAGTTCAAACAAGACAGAGGAGAGACATGATAGTTACAGCAGTAATACAATACGTCAAGTGTTGCCCCCTTCCCTTGCTTACCTAGGAAAGCAGGTAAGATGCTCTTTCCTGCCCCAGTTGTTCAAGCAGAGGTTGTTACTGTATGTTTGTGCTTTGTGTCCTGAGGCAGGTTAGCATAGTGCTCAAGTTTCCATGTGTGCTCAGGAGGTGTGTTTTTTTTTTTGGGGGGGGGGGGATATAAAATACACTCATTTGGTGCAAGGTGTTCCCTTGTTGTGCAAAGTGCCCTTCCACCAGAATTGCCCTTGTGTGTGACATAGGGGCAGAGAGATATAACCCCATGCTGCACACCCTGTCACCTGAGCTATGGACTTCTTGTGTGAGGTTTATACATTGGTGGTGATGTGAGTTGATTGGGTATTGAGTGCTGCTCGCTCATGGTGATGTGGGTGGGGCAGTTGTCATGGGCCAGCTTAGTGGCTAGAGTGTTGGACTGGGAGTCAGGAGATCCAGGTTCTAGTCTCCGCTCAGCCATGGAAACCCACTGGGTTACTTTGGGCCAGTCACAGACTCTCAGCCCAACCTACCTCACAGGGTTGTTGTTGTGAGGATAAAATGGAGAGGAGGAGGATTATGTATGCTGCCTTCAGTTCCTTGGAAGAAAAAAGGTGGGATATTAATGCAATAATAATAATAATAATAATAGGGGGTGGCTAATTTTTAATTTCCTCCTCCAATTAAAGTCAATGAGAGAGACATTGTTTGCACCAGGTATGGGATTGGTGTAAAGTTGTGCCATTGGCAGGGGTCATGGCTGTGGATCGACAAGGTATAAGATACAGTGTATGTGTACTTGTCCTCCGTGCTGCTCAGGCCCCACCATGACTCTGCCATGTTTGGCTGCTCCACTGGCATATCTTTGCCTGCAGAACAGCTCTGCCAGTGGAGTGTTTTGCTGGCATATCCAGGAAGTTCCACCAGTGGATCTATCGTGGTGGTGTATTTGGCATTATTATGGTGTAGCAGGGCTTCTGCCAGCATATCTTGGTTTAGGATTGCATCTTTACTTTATTACAGTTATCAGAATATTATTATTTCCCATAAATATTACTTTGTTTGATTCTGAATCATTCCCACAACCACTACCAAATATTCACCGAAATCTGCTGGTTACAGGCACAACAATTTTGATCTCCATGGTGCACAAACACAAGCATATCTTTTTATCAACCTCCCTCTCCAGAATTTATTTTCAATTTAACCTCAGGGGGAGGGGGGAACCTGAGGAGCAATGAGATGATGTTTCCACATAAAAGCACAGGACAGAAGCTGGAACCCTACCATCTACAAAAAGTGGCCTTTCTGAGGGTTGATAAACCTCCTGTCTTGCCTGCCTGCCTGGGCCTGCAGTCGGGAGTGTTATCAGGCACCTGACATGTCACAATGCATCACTGGTATTAGGCATGAGGGGTCACAGATAATGCAAGCCTGCTCTCTCATAACCTCTGAATAGCTCAAACAGTACTTTTTGTAATTTATAGAAGCTCAGCAGAATCCTTTATTGGAGACTGTGTCTCTATACAAAATGTATATAACTTGAAGCTGTCACAAAGCACAGTGGAGGTACGGACATCATTACTGTTTGTTACATTTTATCAAAATAATATTTTCAAGACTTTAAAAAAGGCTCCAAATCAAAAGCCAAACTTCCAGTCCCAGAAAGTAGAAAACCAGAAGCAGCTAGAATGTTGAAAAGGTGAAGTGAGTTGGTTGTACAAATCAAATTGTGGGGTTGTGCTACTTCACTTGTCATGTTTTATCAGCAGAATGTAATTGGAAGCCTTTGTTTTCTTGGAAGAGAATAGAAGCAGAAATGAGCTTCTAAGTCCAAACAATTGCATCCAGAGCTTATTCCAATGTCCTTATTAGAGGGAGAACAAGAGAATATGGTGAATCACTTCGTGCACTGAAGGGAAAAAAGGAACTTATGAACGGACAGATACCATCCTTGAATTCTGCTCGCTGAGTGAGGATTGGATCATGATCAAAAACTAGCTGTGCCAGCAGGCATTGTACTATTGGCACAGTAAGTAATATATATATATATATATATATATATATATGGTGTAGATTGCAGATAATCTATAAACCTAACCCTTACAAATGATAGCATGTTTGTTTGTTTGTAGTAGACATTTTATGTCCCTTTTCCAGGGGCAGTATTCAATGGGGCACTTACGCCTCCACTGATTCCCTTTTACCCTATCAATTCTGTTGCAAAAGCGGTCGGTCCCGCTGATTCCATTGTACAGGTGGAACCCAACACTTAGTGTGTCCTAGAGGATGCCCTGAAATGAGCAGAAATGCTTGTTTCTAGAAAAAGGCTGGTCAGAGGAGCCCTCTTATCTGAGCTTCGTCAATCTGCCTCCTTCCAGAAATGGGTTCCCCCAGAAGTGTTAAATTTCCATTGTACATGTGGCGGGGGGATGGGGGTGGGCTTGTGCTACGGAATCAGTGGGGCATGGGAGAATCAGCAGGGCATAAACACCCCATTGGACACTGGTGCAGAAGTACTGGTAACAAGAAAGTACAGAAGTACATTAACCATTTCCAAGTAGTCGCCATTTTTCTCTGATGTTTGGGGAATTATCTTCCTTGGTAGCGGCTGATTCATTTTGATAATAATCAGTGGAGACTTTGTTTTGTAAGGAGTTATTCGTACAATATGCTCTTCCACAAAACAAAATCCAGCCATCCATCTTTCTGAAGTAACTACCTGGCTTCATTTCCATTATTGTTCCTTCTCTCTTGCAAAAGAAAGGAAAACTGTAGCATTCTCTCACCTCAACTAAGGCCATGTTTACACCAGGGAAATATCCTGGGGTCATCTCTAGGTCATCCCTGTGCATCTAAATGATGCACAGGGGATCACGGGGGCAACTAGGGATGACCAAGGGACGACCCCGGGATAACCCTGGGATAGCGGAAACTGGGGCTATTCCAGTTTTCTCACCATCCTGGCTCCTTAAACAGGCACAGAGCTGCGCAGGGTGGCTCCATGTCCATGGGGGAAAGCAATTTCACCATCCCCAGTATGGTGAGGGGTGCAGGGCATGGGGGGTTCCTTTGCCTTTTCTGCCATGCAATGGACCCTCTGTCTCTTTTTAAAAAATGGCAGGCGTGATGTCCCTATCTTCCTGGGATATCACACTTCTGTTTAGAAGCTGGGGAACGAGCAGGTAATTCTGAGATTGCCCCCCCCTCTACACACTTAGGTGTAGAAAGGGCCTAAGAGTCACCAAAATATATATCCCTGTATCACAAAAAGAATACACTTGGCTGTAGTTTTCCCTTATGTGCTGAATATATTTTGTCCTATTATCCTTCCTGTATTATGAGACAATATGAAATGGTTACTTTGTTTTAAGTAAAATGGTTGAGCTAATCAGTCCAGTATGTAAGTGTTCATGTACCATTCCCATCACTCCTTTTCCAGAATTTTAGGAATAATGGCACTATTCCATTGCAAGATTAATACATTATCAAATAAGATATATTTTATTTATGACTTAATTAATGATCATCCTGACAACTTTGCTATCATCTATCAAGGAAGATATCAGTGTGAACATGTCCTTCTGGATTCCACATCCACCCTCATGCAGACATTTTCATCTGCCACACAGAAGAAGAAAGTAACAGGAAATGTATGTTAAAGCTGTATGACAGGGAGCAGTTAGCTACTTTATCACATGATCTGAATTATGCCAGAGGGCTTTGGTCTCATCTATACCTAAGGGTGTAGAGGGAGGGAAGGGGAGAATTGCAGACTTACCTGCTTCTACAATCCTCCCCCAGCATCTAGACAGCAGCGTGACATCCCAGAAGGGAAGAGGGATGTTGTGACCGCCATTTTTTTAAAAGATGAGGAGCCACGCGGCCCAGACCCGCGCAAAACAACAACAACTATGCCCAACCCCCTGCCATCCCAGAGATGGCGACATTGCTTCCCCACCCCTATGGGCACAGAGCCACCCTGGGCAGCTCCATGCCCGTTTCAGGCCCCGGGAGCATGCAGCACACCAGCCGCAGTCCTCGGGATGGTCCTGGGACCATAGAAAAAAGGGATATCCCCGGTTTCTGTTATTCTGGTGTTGTCCCTAGGTTGTCCCCAGTTGATCCCGGGATCCACTGTGCATCATATGGACACACAGGGATGACCTAGGGACAACCCCAGAAAACAGAAATATCCTGGTGTAGACATGGCTTTTGCCGTATTTGTCCAAAAGAGACCTGTAGAATGCTGAGCTCTGTTGATGCCAACAAAAGTCAATCTGTAGGTTATTATAACTGAAGATGGAATCTGTAACTGGATGTATTTTTTGTGCTTTCATTTTTTGACTTCTTTTTCTATCTATGACTTACTTGCCTATTGGAACCTCAACCTCCTGCTGCTTAATTTACCCCCAAAGGGATATTCTGAGCAGGTAAACAGCTATCTAGCAGGAAATTCTTTTTCCAACATGGAATGCTTAAATAGTATAACTCCTAATAGTGAACTCAAATGGTGAGTGCCAATAGAATTATACCCAATATATAGTCACTGAGATAAAGGGGAGGTAACAGCATACTTGGTGGAATACCAAAGTTTTCAGACATACAATTTTTTTAAAAAAAATACTCTTTAAAAATAAAAAAGCAAATCTTCCCACCCCAATATAGCCCGATGAGCATGCTCAATAGCCATAGAATGTTGAGTATTAGTAGGAAACCAAAAATGGAGAACTGGGGCAGAGGGAAGGAGAGAACAGCAACGAGTGCATGGAAAAAGGAATGGGTGGCTGGAACCATGAACAGGAGCAATCCTATTAGCCAATGAAACTACCAGTGATATGGTAGCAAATTTTGAAATGCAGGCTACACCCCCAAGAAGACTCCAACAATACAGTCAGCTGTGTTGATCCATATTGACAAACCAGTTCTAGCAGCTTTCATCTCCACTAGCAGCAGGTCCTTTGAAGAGCTAATATGTCTTAGGTCCTTTATGCACTGTAGGGGTGGAGAGGGCAGGAAGTGAGGAAACCTAAAAGTAACCACTTCCGGGTCCAGCATGCAGAGGCCGGTTCCAGCATGCAGAGGCCGGGTCCAGCATGCAGAATGCGATGGACCAGGCATCTACCGGGCCATCGCAACTCGCACCAGCCATTTTTTTTACAGATCCACGGAGGTGCGCACGAGCGCTCCTGAGCAAATGTATGTATGTTTTTTAAAAAAAAATGCTGTGCGATCGCGCCCCCCTCCCCCTGCCATCCTGGGGATGGTGATTTTGCTGTCCACCCCCCCCCCCCCGATGGCCTCAGAGCCGCACGGTGCAGCTACCTGGCCATTGGTGTGCAGGCGCGCTTACTCACGGGTAAACGCGGCTGCACCTGGGATGGGCGGCCACACCAGCCACCCATCTTGCTACACTCCCGGGAGCAGGGAACAAAGCGGAATAATAGTGTTCCCTGAACTCCCAGGAAAAAGGAGGGCTGGCCCCTGTCTGCTTGCGGGATACTCTGTGCGTTATGCGGACTCTCTGTGAGCAGGCAGGGGCAGCCCCGGGAAAAATGGCTGGTGTGGAAAGGGCCTTAATCGCCCAAACAAGACCAAACCACCAGAAAATACTTTGCATTACTACAGGGAACAATTAATTTTTACCCTGGTACTGTGAGACTTCAGGGATCCTGGGAGGAATGGGCAGATGACAACCGCATCCCTGATAATAACAAAGTGCCACTGCTGCATCCCTGTGAGCCCTGGCTCCACCACACCACCGGAGTCTAGACTACAGCATTTTGTTGCAGCCCCCCTAACTTGTTTTATATCTCAGGGATCTCACTGGGGTGATGGGGTGGGGTGGGGTGGGGGAGCAGTTTCATTTAGTATTGAGCCCAAACAGGCTATGTGTTTCATGGAAGTATTTACCCCCTGAGCAACTCACATTTTGGTGATTTTTGTCCCTCATAGTAAAAGGGTGCACAACTGTTCTCAAGGGGGCAGATGTCAGGGGAAGAATGAGCAGGTCTGCAGCCCACAAGATGCATGTTCAAGTGCACATCCCATTGAGAGCATGGTAAACACATAATTACACACACACACACACACACACACATACCGCTCCCAATTAGTCATGCAAGGACAGGAAGAGGCCACCTCAAAAGTTTACAGGAACCAGTTAGTTTGCTAAGGGCAAAACCCTTCTCAAGTAAAAAAACGTTTCCCCTGTATTGTCAGAGGCACTACTTAAAACATCTCAAAAGCTATGCAATCTTTATCAGACCGTTACCTCAAAATGGATTGGATCTTAATGAATTGATTCCTGTGCCCCTTTGAGGTTTCCTCTTCTGCACCGTTCCTGTAATGGCGGCCTTCCCTCCCACTTTTTTTTTCGCCAATTAGTCATGTGTAACTCTGCATTTCTAGAACTGGATTGGTGTGCAGTGCAGTAGGGTGGCCATGTGTCCTAGTTTACTGAGGACAGTTCTCTGTTTGAAGGCAACCTCTATTTGAAGGGTAGTCCAGTCCCAAGTCCAACTTAAAGGCCATAAGTAGGGGACCAAGGGCTGTGAAGTGTCCAATCCACAGTCAGCAGCTGGTAAGTCAATACAGGTCACCTAGTCACACCTTCCCTACTAAGATGAAAGTATAATATTTATTTTTCAATTATAGGAATTATTTCTAAGTTGGCATCAATATGTACACATTTACATATGCAAATTTTACCAGTGTCCTCTTTTTTGTGTGTTGCGTTTTCTCTTTTTTAGTGATGTGTAAGTGGCCAACCTAAAGTGCAGTGTAGCAAGAGAGGGACATATTCCCTTCCCTTTTCCCCCAATCAGCAGCAGACTAGGGGCTGTCTTCATTGTGCCAGGTTAGCACTGCCTCCCTCTGAAACCCTGTGCTTTCCCTCTCCCAGGGTGGGAGGTAATCCTGATGCTGAAAAGGGAGTGTGGGGTTTCTGGGTGGCCATCCGTGTACCGGAATCGGGGCGGCCTGCCCTCTTCCTGGGGGAAGGTGACCAATTGCCGATCAACTTCCACCAGGCACTGGCCCCAGATTGGCCCCGGATTGGCCCCTGAATGGGGTTCGACAGCAGAAACGATGTACTGATGTTGCTCTGATTAAAGAAGTCTGGGTAAGTCCCTGACTTTTTCAATGTGCAGCTTCGTGGGAAAGCCTTGCAGTGGGTGAGAAGCTGCACCTGCGTCATGTAACTGATACAGCTTAGATCTGCAACCACCACAGGGCTTTCCCCTCATATAGACAGCTCCTAGGGAAACAACAGCTAGGCTGGGGGGGAGGGGAAGAGAGGCAAAAGCAGAACTTTCCCCCCATGAAGATTTTCTCTTTTTTCCTCATCCCACCACCTCCAAACAGCAACTTTCCTAGCATAAAAATAATTTTTAAAAATGATCCTCTTTAAAATTCACTCATTGTTTCATTTCCTATTATGCTTGTTTAGGCCTGCTCTCCTCATTTGATTCTGAGATTCTGTCTCTCAGCATCAAACAACAATATAGTGATACATGCAAGATGTCAAGGTCATATTTGCAAGACAGCCTGAGAACGATTTAGCATTATGTTATGACAGAAAAGGTGGCCTTTTGCATACTGATTTTCAGTAAGCAAAATAAATGCTATGTTGTGTGCTAAGCTGTTTTACATTTACAGGGCTTTGAAGGAAGGAATGGTGTTATGAGTATCAATTTTAGAGACATGTTTCTGAGAACGCTGCCCCCCACCCCAGAAATAGAAGGTCATTTTCCAGAATTTTCTCAAAATATTCTCCATAATATTTTTTGTGAGGGGCCTAGAAGGACACTAGATATGGGGCCTTGTGGGAGATGCAAAATGGGGACCCAACTGTCAACATATTTGCTGCTGTTGCAATGGCAGTGCAAAAAAAAAAAAACCGAGGGAAAAAAGAAGAAAAAAGCTGTGCATAATCCCTGCAGATGGTGAAGCCTTCCTCTGAGACACTGTTAGAGAATTTCTCTTCCCCCCTGGGGAAATTTGGTGAAATGGTCCACTCAATTTCTCTGCCCACAAACAGAGTGGATAATTTTGAGAGGCCATTTGTGCACAGCTCTAATTTTAACAGCTGCGTGGTAAGCAAAACGTCAGTGGAAGAAGCTTCTCCTGTCTGGATATGTATTGACAGGGCAAGCTGTATGTACTGAATTTCCTCTTGTCTTGCACTTATTAGAGGCACCAGAGTCCTGGCAAGAAAAGAAAGATAGGAGTCCTAGTAATGCATTATAGTAGTCTTTATATTGTTAAGAGACCCATAAGCCATCTTCTTTGTGGGAAGCTAAAAAAATACAATACAGGAAAAAATGTTTAGAAAGAATTTATTGTACTGGGCCTTTGAAGACAAATAAGGATTTTTATTACGCATAATTTTGTTATATAAAGCCCAAGACAATCATTCTGCACACAAAGAAGAGCTTAAGTAACTCTTAATAGGGGGCAAGGTTTTTCTGTTGGTACTTAAGTGTTGTAAAAAAATGCCATTTACACAGAATTACATGAACATTTTCTGTAAATGGAGGGCTAATCAATACAGCTGTGGAAGGTAGCGTAGCTTTTTTAAAAATCTCATTCTGTTCCAATTCACATCACTAGCAAATAAATTCAAAAAGTTAAAATAGCTAGTTAGAATGTTTGAAAAGCTGTCAATTAGATTTGCACAGCAAATGTCCATTACATTTCCTGTGAGGCAATAAACTGAGGGCTGGAACATTTTATTACCTATATTACTGGCCGCCAGGCTCCACTGTTACAAGTCGATTCACAAGTCAGCTAGGTTTCATATTTGTATTGGAGTAGTTTGAAATAATTGGATTACATCTAAAAATTGAGTTGTGGACTAGGCAGTCTGTTATTAAAGTTGATTTGTTAAGAGGTGTCCTTTGTGACCTCCATCTCATCTAAAGTGAGGAGAGAAACTTTAGTTTTAAATGTGTTCTAGTAGTGGATCAACTGCTTTGTTTTAGGGTATGGGGACATTTTTTTACAGCAGTGGTTCTTAAACTGTGGGGCTTGTGTGGCAGGTCCAGTGGAGGAGTCCAACACACCTGGAGCGGGTGCACGATCATAAGGGCCCAAATTCAAATCCTGACATCCCCAGTAAATCATCTTTTTGAAACCCTGCCAAGCCACTGCCACTCACTAACAACCCTGAGCTACATGGACCAAGGGTCTGACTCAGTACAAGTAGGGATGTGCAAATCAGCAAAACCTGAACTTGCCAATGTTCTGAAATCCCACTTCGAAGCTCATTTCTAATTGAGTCCATATCAGATTGCAAGCTCATTGTGTTTTTTGCCTGAAAATCCATCCGTTTTTCCATGCATATTTTTCCAGGTGTGTGGGTCTTTGAAATGAGTGCATTCCTTTCCCACTGATTAAAGCATATTTGTACACATTTTTCAAAAGAATACATTCTTTTCATGCACTTTTTTCAAATGTACGCATGTTGTCAAAAACCTTTTTTGGGTCCGCATCACATTGCAGGTTCGGAAATGTATGGATTCCGACTGTAGATTGCATCCAAGTCCATGTTCGATCTGAAAGGTATGAACTGGATAAACCTTAATCAAAAATAAACTGAAACAAAATTCTCACACATCCCTAAGTATAAGGCAGATTCTTATGGAGGAAGATGATCCTGCAGCAGTCAGAGACAGGGTCACTTTCCTTTCAGCAGCAAATGTTTAGCACTGCAGTCCCACAAATGGCTCTTTTGGCCATGGAAGCAGAAGAAATGCAAGGAAAATGTACCCAGCAACTCTTCCCCATCCTGCCTCCTTCTCTGGCTGGCTGGTTTTAGGAGGAAAGCTAAGATGCCCTGTTCTTCTAATGCCTGGTTTGGGTTTGTGCATCAGTCCACAGACCTAACACACACAACAATAGGCTACATACATATTTATTTATTATAGTATTTTTATCCCCCACCTAAGCCGCAAAGGCTCTCAGAGCAGCTTACAATCAATTAGTAAAGAAGACAGCCCCTGCCTTCAGGCTTACATTTAAAAAAAGACATGACACACAAGGAAAAGGGGATGGGGAGGGAAGAGGGGGGAGGGTCCAACTGGAGCAGGCCCTGATGGTCTCTCTGCCTGCTCCTGTCTCCCTTGCTTCTTAGGATCAGGGCAGTCCCGAGACATTTTGCTGCCTGAGGCAAAGAACAAGATGGTGCCCACTTCTATTCCATGCGTGGGGATGGAACATCCTCCTCAACTGCATCTGAAGGAAGCTGGCTAGGTTGGGGGTGCAGGTCAAGTAATGTGCTCTATCAAATCATCAATCTGCAGCAGCAGAACTTTTCAGAGTTGTCTGGGGGCTATTACATGCCGGCCCCAAGGACTTGGTAGAATCATCTGAGGACTGTGGTAATGAATTTGCTGGGCACTTCCTGAATAAAATCTTGGGCATCTGCCAGGACTTAGATTCCAGTGTTGCAGCAGGTGAATCTAGCGAGGTGTCCAGAGCACAGCCTTGTCCTGTTTTCTTGGATGGGTTTCAGTTGGTACTGCTGAGGATGTTGACAAGGTACTTGGACAGGTTCGTGCAACCACCTCCATATTGGATACTTGCCCCTCTTGGCTAATAAAAGCTAGCAGGGATGGAACAGCCGGCTGGGCCAGGGAAGGGATTAATGCTTCCCAGACCATCTGAAAGAGGCAACTACTTTAGGAGACTACTCCTAAAGAAATCTTCCCTGGACCCAGAAAATCTTAATAACTATAGGATGGTAGCAAATGTTCCATCCTTGAGCGAGTAGTTGTGAGCCAGCTCCAGACACTCTTGGATGAGACTGATTATCTGGATCCATTTTAGTCGGGTTTCAGGCCTGGTTTTGGCATGGAAACAGTCTTGGTCGCCCTGTATGATGACCTATGATGGGAGAAAGACAGGGGGAGTATGACTCTGTTGATTCTCCTTGATCTCTCAGCAACTTTCGATACCATTGACCATAGTATCCTTCTGGGATGACTGGCTGAGTTGGGAGTTGGAGGCACTGCATTGCAGGGATTCTGCTCTTATTTGGCGGGTTGGTTCCAAAAGGTGGTGCTTGGGTAACATTGTTCAGCCCCTTGGATTCTCCAGTATGGGGTTCCACAGGGGTCAGTCTTGTCCCCCATGCTGTTCAACATGTACATGAAACCCTTGAGTGCGGTCATCTGGAGTTTTGGAGTGCGTTGTCATCAGTACGCTGATGACACACAGCTCTATTTCTCCTTCTCATCTTCATCAGGTGAGGCTGTGGATGTGCTGAAACAGTGCCTGGCTGCAACAATGGACTGGATGAGGGCTAATAAACTGAAACTCAATCCAGACAAGATTGAGATGCTGTTAGTGGGTGGTTCTTCTGACCAGATAGAGGGTGTTCAACCTGTTCTGGATGGGGTTGCACTCCCCCTGAAGGAGCAGGCTTGTAGATTATGGGTTCTCCTAGAACCATCTCTGTCACTTGAGGCCCAGGTGGCCTCAGTGTCACCGAGTGCCTTCTACCAACTTTGGTTGATGGCTCAGCTATGCCCCTATCTGAACAGGGATAACCTGGCTTCAGTTGTCTATGCTCTGATGACCTCCAAGTTAGATTACTGCAACACGGTCCACGTGGGCCTGCCTTTGAAGACAGTTCAGAAGTTGCAGCTTGTGCAAAATGCAGCAGCCAGATTAATATCAGGAACCAGAAGGTTCGAACATATAAGACTGGCACTGGCTCACTTGCATTGGCTGCCTGTACATTTCCGAGCCTGATTCAAGGTGCTGGTTTTAACCTATAAAGCCTTACACAGCTTGGGACCACAATACCTGACAGAACGTCTCTCCCGACACAAACCTACCCATACACTACGATCAACATCCAAGGTCCTCCTCCAAGTGCCTACTCTGAAGGAAGCTCGGAGGATGGCAACAAGGGAGAGGGCCTTTTCAGTGGTGGCCCCCCAACTGTGGAACAATTTCCCCGACGAGGCTCGCCTGGCACCAACACTGTCATCTTTTCGGTGCCAGGTGTAGACTTTTCTCTTCTCCCAGGCATTTAACAGAATATGTTTCGCTTTTTAACTGGCTCCTGAACAGTTTAATTGATATGTAGTTTGTTTTTAGGCTTTTATGATTTAAAATTTTGTATATTGGTTTTTAAATGCTCAATGTTTTAAATTTTTGTACATCGCCCAAAGAGCTCCAGCTATGGGGTGGTATATAAATGTAAATGTGGCCCACAACTCTCTCCTCTGACACTTTCCTGCTTCCTCCCAGCATCTGCTGGCTAAAGCAACAGCCTCACTCTGCCTAATGGTAGGGTCAGCCCTGGCTGGGTGCAAGGATTCTGTGTGATTGTCTACTGAACAGATAGCTGGGGTTGGGGTGGGAGGAGGGCTTGGAAGTGGATCCATATTCAGAAAGTTTGAAAAGTCCTGTACTACCATATTCTGGAAATAGCAACATATTGCAGTATTTCAGTCTGATTATTCATTTATCAATACATTCTGCTTTTGTAATAATGATGTTTAGATTTTTCATAAATATCAATGTTAACTAGAGATATAAGCCCTATTCCTAAATTGTCCCCAGTCCTCCACTTTTATTTTTGCAGTATGCAGAAAATGCAAAGGTCCACTGAAAATACAAGAACGATTAAATCTCCTGATCTGCAGTGAATGTATCAGTGTTGGGTACAGGATTTCATCTCACTGAGTGATAGGTCCTCTCTAATGGCTATTTCTTGTCTTTACTCAGAATTTCATTTTATAAGTTAAGCTTGATCTATTCTAGAAGATAACTATAAGTATATATAACAGTATCCAATTGTGACCTAGCAAAAAGTGCTTCTACATGTGCAGATTTTTGCTGGTCCTTCTCTCGCCCTCCACTGCAGCCCTTCGCACCACATCCCATTCTGTTCCAGAGCCTCCCCCAACCCTCAGAAGCAGCTTTGGAGGGGTGCTTAAATTGATATGGAGTACCAGGAAAAATCACAGACCATGATTCTGTGAGTAGAAGAGCTTTGCACTAATGCAAAGCCACCACTGGATATAACTTATAATGTCTACCAGTTTGCACCATACCACATGCTTGCTGACACTCTTGCAGCACTTCAACATACTAGCATCAAAGAATAGCACAAGTGTAGACTTCATCCTTTTAGTCAGACAATAGGAGCAGGCTATTCCCCAGTGCTGTGTTGCACAGTGGAAAAACCCATATGCAGTTCAAGAACTTTGCATATGGGGTTTTTCCATGGCAAGTTGAGGGTTGAGTAGGAGGCAGGTTGTTCTCTCTCTCTCTTTCTCACACACACACACACACATGCTAGTATCCCATCCTAAGGTGCAGGTAAGTTGCCCCAACCGCCTAGGATTGATGTGTCTTAATGTTACAAAAATGTGGGGCAGGTATGTCCATCTCTGACAACTTGACTCACATAGAGTCTGTCACTTTACCTGTTGCAGCCTTGGCTACACTATCCAAGAGAGTGACTAATATATTCAGGCTGTCAAATTACTAAAATTACCTAAGCAGAGCAAGAGGAGAATAGAATTTTGAATTCTTTTAACTCCCCACCATTTCCTGTTATCTAATCTCACAGGCAGCACCACCCAATGACAGTAAGTGGCCATTAATGAGAAATAAAGATGATTTCTCTGCTTTGTTTTCAGTATAGCATAAGCTGGGAAATAAATGGCAGGGAGGGAACAAGCAGGTGCAGCCACACCAGAACATTCATGTTCTGCTGGCAAATTTAATGTAGCCTACTTTAATGGCTTTTTAATGACTTTATCCAAGCCAGAAATATTCTCTAGGTTCTTTGAACTGCAATCCTATGCGAATCTATCAAGAAGTAAGCCCTACCAAGTTCAGTAAGGCCAACTCCCAGGTAAGTGTGTATTAAAAGAGCATGGGAGAGCCCCTTTAGTTAAGGTGAGTCACACACACAAAATGCTCCACCATTATAAGCCTCAAAATTCTACCACTTATAAAAATATCACCTCATGAGCTAATGTTGTGCAATGTCACAAATTGTGCATGTTTATAGGCAACAGACAGGCACAAGGCAACTTACAGGTGGATTCCTCTGGCAATACAATAAGGCTTCAAATCTTTGTAAGGCAATACAGAACTAAGACAACAAGGGGCATCTTTGCTGGTCCCAGACCCCCCATTCTCCCCATCTGGATTTGAGCCTGAAAGGTCAAGGAAAAGTGTGGGTGCATAGAAGGTAAGCTGTAAGCAAGCATAAATTATTACATTGTACAATGTGATTACTGATCATGGGGCATGTCTGTTAAGGCATCAGCCTTAGATTCTAATTCCTGCTTTGTGGAGCCTAAGCCAACATGGGATAGCCTTAACTATGGCCTTAAATTGTCAGGTTTTTTTTTTAATCATTGAATATAGGATTGCAACCTTAGAGCTAAAGTAGTTAAGCAGAAAGAAGCCCTCTGTAATGTAATGAATGTTGGGATGCAGGTGGGGAAAGGACTGAATGCTTTGCTAGGATGTCAAACATAAGAGTCTAGGTTTGCCTGTGCGCGCACAAGTGATGCTTTATGTGGCATAGCTGACACCTGTATTTGAAAATGGTACCACCAGCAAAGGTACAGCTAAATTCATTTTGACCTAATTCTGTTTAAAATTTGTGTGGTTTGGGGACGGGGAAAGAATCCATGTGAAAATGCACACTTTCAAAATGTACTTACAGTAAAAGAAGGTGGTCCAAGGGCTTCCTTTTTACAACGTTCTCCATCTTTTGGGGGGGGGCAGGGGGAGAGGCGTAGAGAGCAGCTGTGACATGTGACTAGCAGGCCTAAGTACAGCTATTGCCATTGCAAACTCATTTAAAATTGGTTCACAAATGCCCTTGGAGTGATGGGACGTGTCAAGTTGCACCCTGTAGTCACTAATTGGCCTGCTTGCATTGGCTGCCTGTATGTTTCCGAGCCCGATTCAAGGTGCTGGTTTTAACCTATAAAGCCTTACATGGCTTGGGACCACAATACCTGACGGAACGCCTTTCCTGACATGAACCTACCCGAACACTACGTTCAACATCTAAGGCCCTTCTCCGAGTGCTTACTCCGAGGGAAGCACGGAGGTCAGCAACAAGGGAAAGGGCCTTCTCTGTGGTGGCCCCCCAATTGTGGAACGATCTCCCTGATGAAGCCTGCCTGGCGCCAACATTGTTATCTTTTCGGCACCAGGTCAAGACTTTCCTCTTCTCTCAGGCATTTGGCAATATCTGAGGAGCCTAGGTTTGTTTTTTGTTTTTGTAGCTTTTTGGGTTGATTGGTGGGGAAGAAAGAGGGGCTAAGGAGGAAGTGGGTGAGTGAACTACAACACCCACAATGCTTAGCCCTAAACTTATTGTAAAAACGAAACAGCAAGAGATGGACAGAAGGGTGTGTGAGACCACACACACTGCTTTAAAGACTGAAGAATTTTTCTCCTGTAACGTGAGTACTCCTTAATGTGGCCTAAGATGTTTTGGAATGCACCTATTTGGAACGTTTTAAAATACTATTTAAAATGTTCCAAGGTACTATGTAGATAGGCTCACTATCCCACCCCCTCTCCCTGCTCAGAGGGAGCAGGGCCTTTAGGGAGGGGCCCCACTGAATGCCCTCACAGCCCATCCCTCCTCCAAGCTGTGTAAAATCCAAAGGATAACTTAGTTCCAATTTGCAGATTAGTTCAAAAGAGCCAGTGTGATGTAGTGGTGGACTGGGAGTTGGGAGATCTGGGTTCTAGTGCCCACTCAGCCATGGAAGCTCGCTTGTGACTTTGAGCCAGTCAGCCCATTCTACCTCACAGGATTGTTATTGTGAGGATAAATGCAGAGGAGGAGGATTATGTACACTGCCTTGGGTTCTTTGACGGAAAAAAGGTGGGTTATAAGTGCAGTAAATAACATTGGGTCAATTCACAGAGGAATACAAACTGATCAGATTCCTCAAGCATCCCTAACTAGAGCTGAGGAAGTCAAAGGAAGTAATATGGAAACATTTAACATGTTCTGGACAAGATTGTTTTGGATAGTGTTTGAGTAGATTTCCCCCCACCCCCTGCCCACAAGAGAATTAGTGTTTGTTCATGTCTACCAAAATCTAAGGAGTTATACTAACTATGCCAGAACAGCAGGAGAAATTCACTTTAAAAAAGGATTCCACTGGTAACAGAAAAGGGTAGATTTCTAGTAAAAGAGCAATAAGGATCTGATGTCAATGTACAGTCCCATATATGGATCCCTTATGAAATTATCTCTAATTACACATTATCCATAATAAACAATAACAAATACAGCCTTTCCATAAAGGCCATAGAAAGAGGGGGAGAACTTTTTGAGGCTAAATCATTATCCAAGTTTATATCATCAAAGCTGTGAGAGGTCCTCCGAGAATCAGTTTTCATTAACTAGAAAAACAAACAAAAACAAAAATAATTGGATGCAAAAGGAAGATTGCTCTGAAATAGATTAGAAGACCGTTGAAGTCTGTGATGTAACTATTCCTAAGTCCTGGGAGTGTACATGAGTCACTTTGGCTTGGTGCTGAGCACAGATAATTAGAAATTTGAAGATAAACTTTCACATTTTTCTGCCTCCCCTGTGTTGAATTATAGACTGCAAGCCCCTCAAGGCAAGAAACTGTCCTCCTGTAGTTTGTAACCACCACACACTGTGATGGCACTGTGTCAATAAAAATAATAGGAGCTAGAAACTTGGTTTGAAAAATAAAAATGTGGCCTAGGGTAGGGGTGGGGGCTATAATTTAGGATAATGACATCTATGCCTAATACCATGCATTGTGTGTGTGTGTGTGTGTGTGTGTGTGTGTGTTGGCATAGACTTACAGAATGCAGTCTTACCCCACTCTTGCTGAATCATTTAATGGGGCCAGTGACATTGCCAAAGTTCCTTGTTACTAACAACATGATCTGAACTATACTTACTCAGAAATAAAACTCATTTAATTCAATGGGATTCTCTAGTAAGTGAACATAGCATTGCAGCTTAAAAGGCAATAGAACAGCAGCAAGGAAACTTTGATCAGTAGCCCCAATGCCTTCTAGAAACTAGTGAGGCATACAGGCCTGTTGATAGGGTCAAGATGAAGCCTTCAGCCACAATCTAGTATAGGGAATAATTATGTATAGGAGGAGTTAGTATATTTCTGGCATTTCCCTTTAGGTCCCACTTTAGAATCCCCTTTCCCTTGAATTGCCAAACTGCTTTTTAAACCGAGCAGGGGTATTTATTTATTTATTGTATTGTATTTATATACCACCCCATAGCTGAAGCTCTCTGGGCAGTTTACAAATTAAAAACATTGAACATTAAAAACCATTATACAAAATTTAAAACCATAAAGAGCATAAAAACAGGTTATAAATACAATATCCATTTAAAAACAACTATTCTGGGTCAAACAACAAACAGTACAAAACCCTCAACATACGCTGTTAAATGCCTGGGAGAAGAGGAAAGTCTTGACCTGGCACCGAAAAGATAACAATGTTGGCGCCAGGCGAGACTCATCAGGGAGATCATTCCATAATTGGGGGGCCACCACTGAAAAGGCCCTCTCCCTTGTTGCCACCCTCCATGCTTCCCTCAGAGTAGGCAACCGGAGGAGGACCTTGGATGTGGATCGTAGTGTATGGGTAGGTTCATGTTGTTGACATGGGGTAGAGGAGACTAAAGGCATAGTCTTGAAGGTACAGGAGTATATTTCTTAAAGTAGCTAATACAAGGGTGTGCAGCCCCAAGGTCTGCACATGATGCTGTGTTAGGGACTAGGGGTGTGCACCGGATTGGGTCTGATCCACGTTCTGGAGCCGATCCAACCAAAATTGGATAAAATTATCTGATTCTGATCCCAGCTTCTGGATCGTCTGATCTCATCCGAACTGGTCTGAAAGGACCTGGTCCAGTTCGGATAAGGTCGGAGGATTGGACTTCCTCCTCCCCCTCGTGTTCCTTACCAGCCAGGGTCACCCAGCGTGCTACTGAGAGGCAGGCCGCGAAGCCTGTTTCTCAGTAGAAGGGGGCAGCGGACAGCAGTGGATGGCCCCAGCAGGTAAGGAGCATGAGGGGGAGGAGGGGGCTTACCTGCCGGGGCCGTCCACTGCCATCCGCTGCTGCCCGTGGGCACCAGTGGATGGCAGTGGACGGCCCCTGCAGGTAAGGAGTGTGAGGGGGAGGAGGGGGAGGAGGAGGGCCCCACTTACCTACCAGGGCGCCCACTTCCATCCGCTGCTGCGCTCTACTCAGAGTTTCTCAGTAGATCGCAGCAGCGGACAGAAGCAGGCACCTCGGCAGGTAAGGAGCACGAGGGGGAGGCGGGAGGGCCCCCCATTTAACTGCCTGGGTGGCTGCTTCCCTCTGGTGCTCGGATCTACTGAGAAACAGGCTTCGTTGCCTGCCTCTCAGTAGCACGCCAGGTGATGATGTCATCACCTGGCACGATACTGAGAGGCAGGCAGCGAAGCCTGTTTCTCAGTAGATCCGAGCACCAGAGGGAAGCGGCCGCCCCGGCAGGTAAGGAGCGTGAGGGGGGAGGAGGACGAGGGCCCCACTTACCTGCCAGGGCACCCGCTTCCCTCCGCTGCTGCAGTCTACTGAGAAACAGGCTTTTCTGCCTAATTCTCAGTAGAGCGCTGGGTGATGACATCATCACCCGGCGCTCTACTGAGAACTAGGCCATGAAGCCTGTTTCTCAGTAGATCGGAGCAGCGGATGGCAGCGGATGGCCCCAGGAGGTAAGGAGCACAAGGATGGAGGGGGCTTACCTGCCGGGGCCGTCCACTGCCATCCACAGGTGGCAGCGGGCACCAGCAGACGGCAGCAGATGGCCCCGGCAGGTAAGGAGTGCAAGTGGGGGGGAAGGACAGGGAGGGGAGTTAGGCCCCCACTCACCCACCCACTGCCATGTTTTCTCCATAGGCTTGCATTGGGGGAAAGCTTTCCCCCAATGCAAGCATATGGCGAAAACACCCAAAATGGTGGCTGACCCGAAAATCGGACGTCTGATTTTTGGATCGAGATCGGGTCCGATCCGATCCGAGGGACCTCCGATTTTGTCCGAACCTATCCAGGACAACATTGGAGGTCCCGAACTGGGTCCCGATCTGATCCAGGGGGTCCCTGCACATCCCTATTAGGGGCCACATATGTATGTAGGTATGGGGAGAGAGAGAGAGAGAGAGAGAGAGAGAGAGAGAGAGATGCACATTCAAGCATGTGTGCACACATACACACACACCAGCCATATGGATGGCTCTTTCCTTGCTACTAGCAGCAGTGGAAAAAGAGTAATCTCTATGAGGAACTTTAGGCAAGCTAATAGAGAGTACAGGCAGTTGGGAAATTGACCAGGGTGGGGTAAGGGTAATTTGGCAGCAGTGGTAGAGTCAGGACACCCTTGGGCTGCTGCAATAAAGGTCTTGGGGGATGTAGGTTGTGCTCCTCTGATCTAATATGTTACTTGCTTTCAAGTGCATTGTTTAGGCTGTCTATAAATATGCCATAATGTGCATTGTTTAGGTAGTCTATCTCAGCAAGTGCATTTATCGTACATTTCTGAAGCTAGGATTGATTGAATTTGCACATCTACTTGGACAGAGCTGGTATTCTGCATAAGCAGAGCATGCCGTGATGAGCTCAATACACGGGAGGCTCGAAGACATTAATATCTAGAGAGCTGCTGTAATTGGAGGATTTTGTTTAATAGGAAGAAACCATGATTCCTACTCTGGCTACTTGGCTGTTAGCACTCAGCAGGGAAATTATGGCAAGATAGTATGAAGGACACATCACGGTCAAAACTTCGGGTGATGATATATGTGTGTGCACACTGGCAAATGGTAGTTCTGTAGAATATCTATCACCCCAGGCTTTGCATAACTCACTTCAATGGCCCGTGATAACAGAAATAATAAAGTGTGTTTTAAAAGCAACATTGCTTCAGGTTAAAAACTTCCAATACTCTTCAACATACTAATCAAAATCTTCATCTGGGGATGGCCAGTGCTTAGAAAATGAACTTCAAGTCTGTCTGGAGATGCCTTATAGGTATGTTTTTATTTAATTCTGTTTCTATACCACCCTTCATAAAAAATCCCAGGGCAGATAACAATATGAAAATAAAATACAACACATCCAATAAAACCAATAACAATCAGCAAAGAGAAACAAATACATAGTAAAGATCCAGTCATATTCATATATTACTCATAAATGCCCAGGTAGGTCTTAACCTGGTGCCAAAATGGCAATAAAGTTGGTGCAGGGTGTACTTCTCAGAAAAGGGCATTCCAGTCACGAAGCCATGATGGAGGAGGCTCTATCTCATGTCACCACTTGATGCACTTCCCCTTCTGGAAGCAGTTCCCCTAGATCTAAGGACGTGGACATGCTGACACACAACTGATCTATCAGAGGGAGTGTGACCACATCCAAAATAGGCCGTCTATCCAATTCCCAGACCCAAGGAATCCTCACCCATAAGGTGTTCATCTTGTCAGGATTCTGTTTAAGTGTATTGTCCTTCATCCAACCATTTACTGCCTCCAGGCCCTGATTTGTACTTTATACTGAGTCAGACAAAGGTCCATCTAGCCCAGTGTTTTCTGCACTGCCTGGCAGAGGCCCTTTCCATACCAGGCTTTTTGCCTGGGTTGGCCCCCAGCTGCTCCCTGCGCGTTGATGGTGTGTATTAGGTACTTCCGGGATCACCCTCCCTCTAGATCCCTGTGGTGTAGAAAGGGCCAGAAGCCTTCTGGGATCTCAAGCAAAGATTCTTCATATCTCCTGCTTCCTGATCTCAGCAACTGGTATTCAGAGACATATTGCTCTTGACTATGGAGCTTCCACTGTTGTTGATAGACAGTCTTCCATTAATTTGTCAAATCTCCTTTTAAAGCCACCTCACCCAGCCTTCCCCAACCTGATGCCTTCCAGATGTTTTGAATGACATTTGCCAGGATTCTTGACCATTGGCAGTTCTGGCAAGGAATGATGAGAGTTGAAGTCCTATACATCTGGAGGGCACCTGATTGGGGAAGACTGATCAAAATCAATGGCTATCACTGTGTCTTGTTGTAGCAAATAGGATAATGGCCACAAATAGGTTTTGTTTAAAAGAATTAGACAAATTCATGAAGACTAAGTCATTGATTATTGGCCATATACAACCCATTTCAAAATGGATGCATTATTAAAACAATCAATAGTAGTAACAATAACTTTAATTTTACTGTATAGTTTATAGGGAATATTTGGTCTCTCCACATTAGCTATAACTCCTCTGAATAAGAATGGCCACAAGCTTTGTATATGTAGATTGCCTTCTGTTACTGTACTATGAATAGTTTATGAAAAAGAGACAATAAATTATGGTAAATATGTAAACTTGTTGATTCCAAATTAGCTATGGATTATTTCCACCATAACAACAACTTCTGGGAAGACAAATTTCATTATGCCCAGCAAAGTGAATATTCTATTTTTAACATAAATTGATATAAAGTTAGAAAAACTATTATAATATTCCCAGAGTATCATCCTCAGTTTTGTACTGGTGTGGGACCAGTCCTAAATCCACAGATTCTCATTTTCAGGAATTCTTTGCAACTCTTTAATCCAAGCCTTAGTTGTGGGCTCTACAAATGTCACTAATTTTACTACATCCTAACAAGGGCTACATGATGGAGGGTAAAATTATGCATGAAGTGAAGAAAGAGAGCTTTTCTTTTCCTGTCATAATAGTAGAGTCCTATGAAGTTCAATGAGAGACAAAGGGCGGTACTTCTTCACACAGAACATACTTGAAACTATAGAATTTACAGGCACAAGAAGTGGTAATGGCCACCAACACAGATGGATTTAAAAGGGGATTAGTCATGACTCATGGAGGATAAGGCTATCAATGGCTACTAGTCATGATGGCTATCTACTACCTCCAGGAAACGTAACATTAAATACCAGTTACTTGGAAACAGCAGCAGAAGGGAACAATTGTACTCATAAGAACATAAAAAGAGCCATGCTGGATCAGATCAAGTGTCCATGTATTCCAGCATTCTGTGCACTGATAAGGATTTTTAATCTGGGCATTGATATAAAATCAAAACCTGAAACGCTGGTTTCCCCCAAGCCACAAAGAAATGTTTTAGGTAAAGCAGAGACACTTTACGCTGCACCAAGTCAAAGTTCACACCTCACATTCTAGCATTTCAGAGGAAAAACACAGAACACGATAACCCAAAACATCCTTTCCTAATAAGTCTCACAAGCACATCCCCCAAATGGTGTTATAAGTAAAACATGACTCAACGGCCCTCAAACACAAACTTACAGACATGATGGCACCTATCATGTAAACATTTTCAGATTCTTCCAAAGAAAAGCTGGCCAGTAGATGAAACCAAACATCACCAAATATCAGTGATCGAAGGTTATCAGGAAACAATAAATTTCAATGAGGCATCAAATGCCCCGGATATTGTTTTATTATGGTTTAAGAAATTGTTTAGTTGAAACATTTATTAGCATGTATCCATCACAGGAGGGAGGGGTGAGTTGTATGTGACGTCAAAGCCTGTAACAGAGATAAATGTAACAGTTTTGTCTTTGTGATTCAGAGAGCTTTGGTACTACCCATGTGCCACTTCTCTCTCCTTCGTATTTGTTTTGAATAAACCTGTTAGACTGAACTTTGCCTGTTCCTGGCGATTCTTCAATTTAAGAGTTAGGGAACTTATCCTTAACAGCACACACTGCCCAAAAGACACCCACAAGCAGGACATGAGTGCAACAGCATCCTCCTGCATGCATGCCCTGCTTGTAGGTATCTGTTTGACCACTGTGGGAAACAAGATATATCGCCATTTGGTCTGGCCAGTAAGGCTCTCCTTGTATTCTCACGTAGAACCGAAAGCAAAATCTTAATTATATTCTTTTGTTTATATACAAGTGTGTTAAAAGAGTTTTGATGAAGAATAACTGATTTGTTTTAAAACATAAGGAGGAAGTTTTATTGGTGAAAGATCAAGGAAAGTATAAGCAATACAAACTATTCTTGATGAATTTTGAGAGAGCGCCTTCTACCTTACCAGCTTGCCTGGTCAATGAGGTCATCAGATGAGGTACTCCTAGTAGTTCCACATGGACCTGGAGCTCCATCACACCTACTTTTTCTTCCTGGTATGTACCTGTAATTTTGACCTCCATTTCTTTAGCATGGCAAGTGCTAGTCCCTTTCACGATCATAGCTATACCAGGGGACTCTCTTTTTACTTGTTTGCTCTCCCATTATTGCACCCGCCCCACCCCACCCCTTTTTCTGCCCCCTCCACTTCATTGGTTCTTGTCGAGTGATGGATGTGGGAGCCTTCCCCCCACTCTGGCTTTGTTGTCTTAGTATCGACGCTTTAGTATCGACAGGGGGAGTGTGTCCCTGCTGGTACTCCTGGACCTCTCAGCGGCTTTCGATACCATCGACCATGGTATCCTTCTGGAGCGCCTGGGGGAATTGGGAATCGGGGGCACTGTGCTTCAGTGGTTCCGATCCTATCTCTTGGGCAGGTTCCAAACTGTGATGCTTGGGGATAGCTTCTCTTCAAAAAAGGAGTTGCTATGTGGTGTACCACAAGGTGCCATCCTTTCCCCAATGCTGTTTAACATTTACATGAAACCGCTGGGAGAGATCATCCGGAGGCATGGGGCGGGGTGCTATCAATATGCTGATGACACCCAAATATATTTCTCTATGCCTTCAACAACATCGTCAGCTAAGGATAGTGTGTCTCCTCTGAACGAATGCTTGGAGGCGGTAATGGGCTGGATGAGGAAAAACAAACTGAAGCTGAATCCAGACAAGACGGAGGTGCTTGCTGTCAAAGGCCCCAACCTGGGTTTGGAGGTGTGTCAACCAGTTCTGGATGGGGTTACACCCCCCCCCCGAAAGACTGTGTTCGCAGCTTGGGGGTACTCCTGGATCCGTCGCTCCAGATGACAGCTCAGATTGATGCGACGGCCAGGAGTGCCTACTATTAGCTTCGGCTGATACGCCAGCTGCGCCCCTTCCTAGAGTTGGAAGACCTAAAGACGGTAGTGCACGCACTGGTAACTTCGAGGCTCGACTACTGCAATGCTCTGTACATAGGGCTACCTTTGTGCCTAGTCCGGAAACTTCAACTTGTTCAAAATATGGCAGCCAGGTTGGTCACCGGTACACCTAGGGGTGACCACATTACACGAGTTTTAAAATCACTTCACTGGCTACCGGTCAGTTTCCGGGCAAAGTATAAAGTGTTGGTTATTACCTTTAAAGCCCTACATGGTTTGGGCCCAGGCTACCTACGGGATCGCCTTCTCCCGTACAATCCGCCCCACACTCTTAGGTCCTCTGGGAAGAACGTACTCAAGCCAGCCAGAACTAGGCTGGCGAGTGTTACCCAGAGGACCTTCTCTTCATTTTACCGATTCAACGTTTAATCGGCTGGGTGCAGTTTCGGCAGGCAAGGAGGGTGGGGTTGGATCAGCAAAAGCCCATTCGACCAGCTCAGTTCATTCAACATGGTGTGCTGAAGGAAAAGAACCACCCTGCCCTCCTCTTTCATCAGCATGCACACGTTCAAAGTACACGCCCCCAACAAAAGAGAAAACATGAAGATGGCAATACACAGGGGTGGAAGGGCGCTTTAATCCTGCATGGAGGAAAGAAACCAGACTTTCCCAGCTTCAAAATAAGATGGAAAAAGGAGGGGAAGAGCCAAGATGAGTGCAGCACAGTGATGACATCATGTGATTTGTGGTTACAAAACCACAAATCAGTCATGACAAGAGTACACTGCTTGCAGGCAATGATGTATATATTGTGACCCATGTTGCAAAATTTGCCCTGGCTGCCAGAAAATTAAGGGCCAGGCATCATACTGTACACTCACATTAATTTATGGAGAAGGGCTGTGTTTTTCTTTTATTGTTGTTGCCGTAGAGGGGAAGTGTGATTTTTAACCTTATTTTAATTATTGTTTGTGTACTGTTTTATCCTGGTTGGTTTCTTTATTACAGTTTATTATTCCTGTTCATTTGGAATTGTGATGGCCTACGGTTTTGAACAATAAAGATAAACAAACAATACAAGGCCCATACATACAGCTCGATTAGTCTTCCCATTTTGGTAGCAGCCACAGTTATACAGATAGTTACTTGTCTTGGATCTGCATGGTAGAGTTAGGGTGACCACATGAAAAAGAGGAGAGGGCTCCTGTATCTTTAACAGTTTCATAGAAAAGGGAATTTCAGCAGGTGTCGTTTGTATGCATGCAGCACCTGGTGAAATTCCCTTTTCATCACAAGAGTTAAAGCTGCAGGAGCCCTGCCCCCTTTTGTATCTGGTCATTCTAATATAGCTCCTGCAGCTTTAACTGTTGTGATGAAGAGAGAATTTCACCAGGTGCTGCACGCATAGAAATGACCCCTGCTGAAATTCCCTTTTTAATACAATTGCTAAAGATACAAAAACCTTGTCCTCTTTCCATATGGTCACCCTAGGTAGAGTAGGCTTGCATAGATGGCTACGAGGAGGCTACCATCACCAGCAAATATCTGAACCAGAGTCCTGTTTGCATCATCAAGCTGTACACAAGCACCTCTGCAAATGACACAGCAGGTGCTGTGCCAGAAGCAATCATGAGAAAGGGCTCCATCCTAAGACTGACCCAAATCTCTCCCAATTCAGTGAATATTGGAAGCTGCCTCATACCAAATTATACAATTGGTCCATCTAGCTCACTATAATTTTCACTGGCCCTGTTCAGAAGACACTTTAAACTATGGTGGTTAAGGCTTTTTTTGTTAACAAAAATGCCTTGACCACAGTGGTTTAAGGGCCACTGATTGGTAGAGGTTCTCCAGGATTTCAGGCAGGATTCTTTTCTAGCCCTACCTGAAGATGCTGAGGATTGAACCTGCAAAACCTGTATGCTACCACTGACCTACAACCCTTCTGAACAGGCGTGAGGCAATGGGAGAAGCATTAGCATTAGCAATGAAACTACCAACATTAACAGGAAGTACAAGACCCTGGAGGGAGCAAAAACAGAGTAGTACATACATCATAAGATATTTGGAAAACAATTACGTAGCAAAGTAATCCCTAAGGAGTAATGAACCAGAGAAGCAATGCAGGAGGAATTTTTTTTTTTTTTAAGAGATTGCCAAATCAATTTCTCATTTACGCTACTGCATTGTCAACAGTATAGTTGGGTTTGCTTCTTTAACAAAAAGCTTTCAGCTGTAACGACAAGGATACGTATTTTAGAGCTGCTCTCCACAATTAATATTTAAAATGTATATTACAAGTTTGCTAATTTGTAGCTAAACAAAAGCGAGATGTGCCCCCAGTTGCTCTGCCATTCAACACATAATATATTAGGGATATTAAGCAAGAGTATTTAACTACCTCTACATTTCACCCTGAGAATCTTCAATACTAATTTCTAGGGCAGGGGTGCGAGGTGTTAAACAGCTTTGGGTACAATTTACTTGGAAGTTTCATTCATAAACTCCTTTTATGTGAATGGGAGCAGTACTAGAGCACTACCATATAGGAGGGCTTTCCAATTGATTGAGTCCATGATTTTTTCCAGTGTTTTGAAAATGAGGAGCACTTTATCCACTTCAAAGATAAACTTCAGATCAGAAATGTGACTGCTACACAGCTTGAGTGTGTTGCATTTAAGGTTTAATCCCTCTGGGTTCCTGTTTTCTAAAATGGTCAGAATTTTAATGATTTTAGAAAATAGATTCTTTTAACACTGCATTCTATTCCTACATAACAGCACTATATATATATATATATATATATATATAGTTTTAATTTTTGTGAACAGCCCAGAATGTTTATATAAATGTAAATAATAATAATAATAATAATAATAATAATAATAGAAAGACTGCCTAATGAGTATATTGGTTTACCATTTTAGAAATCTTCCTGCCATCTCACCAAACTCATCCTAAAACAATATATCTAGGGTAAAGTCCAACACCACATCGGCAGACTTCTACTCAAGCAATGTAACTTTCTTCTGCACCCCCTTGCACACACCCCAAAATCTGCCCCAAAGGGTCCCTCAACCCTATGGAGCAGATTTGAGGGTGTGCATGCGGGGAGTTGTTTATGGAACTGTTTATTCTGTTTATGGAAGCCATTCTATCAGCAGGTTGACTGGATGCAAGGGTTAACTGGATACAACCCATCCTCCTGAAAGGCATGAATAACACAATAGCTATTACTGTGTTATTGACACAATAGATATTTGCATCTGTGGGACCTTAGAGCAGGAACTCCCATAAAGAAGGGACCATGTATACTGTCACAGTGTGTAACTGAAAAGTTATATAAGAACAAACTCCATATTCTACTGCGCAAGCGTGTCAATAAGGGGGGACATGTTACATAAATTCACAAGGCTTTGTTGACCAGTGCAAGAAGCAGTACACATTTCAGGTAATATTTCAGTTGTCTAGTATAACGAAGGAGATGTGAAATAACATACTTACTGCTTCTGGCTCACTTGTTCATTCTGTCAGGGCCTTTGGTTTAATTAATGGTAAAGAATTGTTCAGGGGTGGAATTCTCTTCATATACAAAAGGGGTGTGTATTTGGAAAATACATGAAGCCTGTATGATTTACTTCAGTGATCATGAGCCACTTGCGACTGATACAATCAATCAGTCAATCAATCAATCAATCAATCAATCAGAGCATGTCAGGAAGTAGCTTGCTGTGGAATGGGGAGTGCAGGATAAAGTGGTTAAATATAATTGCTTCAGGATGATCATCTATCAACCCAGAGTGAGCTGAGAGAATGGACTTGGTACCCTACTGAAATGTAAGGTATGAACATCTGTATTCCAATGGATTTTTAAAAATAAAAATAGAGTTATAGTGGATTGATATAGGGTCCTCCTGTCCCCCTCTCTGTTTTTTTAAGTGTTTTGTCAGATTTCAGACTGATTTTATTGTCATACATTTCTTCTTTCTTCAGATTTTGATTGTATAGCACCACCATTTGGCAAAAAGGTGATGGCTATTTTAATGAATAAATGTAACAAGCTATTTATGTATATAAATTGCTTCCTTATTCTTCTTCCCAGTCAAGGCAAGAGATTGAATTAAAGAGCTACCTTATGCTAATTGATAACCAATTTGTGTGTATGATTCCCTTATTCAACAGGCTAGTTTGCACAATTAAACAGCCAGCCTGCTGTGGCTTATTTAACCCTAAAAAAAGGTCATGGGTTCTACGAGGGCTGTTTAACCCTCACATAACCCATAGTGCCAAGGTTTGGATGACACAACAAGCCATGATTTGAATATTCAGGATGACGCCATGGCTCATCATTGCTTAAATAAGCCAAGACAAACTGTGGTGATTGTGAAAGCTTGGTCCATGTGTTTTCATGGGGATCATTCCCACGATCTCAAGACAGAAAACTGTGTGAACTGGAAGTTACACATGCACAATATTATGCAAATTCAAAGCCACTGTCATTATCCAGAAGTATATTTATATGCATGGAAGTCTGTAAGCAGGACTCCTGTGTGTGTGTGTGTGTGTGTGTGTGTTGCAGCTTTTAAAAAACCTTTTCAGGTCAGCAGCCCTCATCACTTTTGCCCACATAACTTCACAAGAAGGCTTTTAAATTTTCCAAAGTATCACAAATGTCTTGCAGCATGGTGTGGGGAGATGAGAGGTAGCTGTTCTGGATTTGCCCTATACACTTTCCAGAATAGTAGCCATTGCATTCAATCATAAAAGAGTTAAATTTTGGCAAAAGTAGGGTAGGGCTTCTGTATTGCCATCTTTTATATATGGTCACACTAGGCAGGACTCCTGCAGCTTTAACTGTTGTGATGAAGAGGGAATTTTACCAGGTACTGCATGCATACAAATGACATCTGGTGGAATTCCCTTTTCAAAAGAATTTTTAAAGATATAGAAGCCCTGTCCTCCTTTTCATATGGTCACCCTAGGCAAAAATGCCACGAAATATGGAAGCATACTTATTGGGTAAAAAACAGAGCCTCAGATGGGTTCTTTCATTCACTGTAATACAGACCTGGAAACGGACCTGGCTGTTATCTCCTATTGTACAGGCTATAGAGATATCTTGAGCTGAAGACAGATACTTAATCAGATTTGAAATAAACTATTGATTTTTTTTCAAGGAACTGCATTCTTTAGTTGTGGTGGTCTGATACTAAAGCTCCTGTGTGCTTTCGAGAACTTATTGAATAAATCATTTTTGAAACATACCAGTGAGGAATGCCACTTGGTTCTGCATTCTGTTCATGCTTTTGCAGATGCACACAGATTCCAAAACACCTGTTCGGTTTTCCAAGGCTTCCCTCAGGGGCATAGCTTGTTGTTTTGGTACTACTCTTTGCCCATTAACATCAAACGCTTACGTGCTTCCACTGGAGAATAGGGAGCTGAACATGTTTACTTGGCCCTGCCTCTAGCAAGATAAAAACAGAAACAAACAAGGAACATATATCTGCTCATATTCCTACTGTGCATTTGGATCAGCATCTTAGCAGAAATGCTGCTCAGCATTTGCAATATATAACTTCTACTACAGTGATAAGAACATATCAAACAAAAAGCATATAAAGGCAACTCGATTGCTAGCCCCCAGTGGCAGGTATGACCTTTGAGTTGATAATTGATTCTTCAAAAACCCAGAGATAATCCTCCATGTTCAAAGAGGTCAATTACATGCAGAGATTCACTGCATCCTAGGCCAGCCCTCTCTTTTGCACCTTTTTAGCACTGGCCATTTCTACCAGTGGTATAATGTCCAAGATGACACTGGAATTGTCCATTGTAGTAAAAGCAGTGTCATCTTGGAGAATATGGTCATATTTACAGCAATGGCTTCAGGAATACTATACTCAAGACATCCTGCTCATTCTTGGGGACTATCAACTATCAGAGAAGGAGGTGAGAAAGAGGAAGATGGAGGCACCAGCCTATTTTGAGCAAAGGAAGTATACCAGTCCTAAGCTGTGCAACACCCCCCCCCCCACACACACACACACACACAACTCAGGTCAGGGAAGGTAAGGAGCAGGCAAAACCTTAAGCTGGCACCTTAAGTAGCACTTCCATTCCCCTCTTCCTTCTCTAGAGGAAAGGGGTCTCCCTCAAGGTATGTGCAAGTCAGGAGGGCAACACAGGGGAAAGCCCTTTCATGAGTGTCCAACAAACAGGTCTCTGCTGGTAATGGTGCCGTCAAAAGATTTTACTACTCAGGCAGGTTGTAGGGTGAGCAACTGTCCAGGATTTGTCCTGGTTTTTGTTCTATCCTGGCTGTCGGGGGGATTTTCTATAATTTTCTGTAATGTCCTGGAATGACACACTTTCCCTTTTAAGGTTGTCATTAGCATGGCAGGGGGGAGTGACACACTTTCTGGTGGTGCAACTTCCCCCCACACACATTTCTCCAATTAGGTCCTTAAAGGGGAAAGTGTGTCATTCCCAGACATTATAGAAAAGGCCTCAATTGGAGCAGTGGGGTGACGTGGGAATGACACACTTCCCCCTCCAATCGGGGCCTTTAAGGCCCCAATTGGAGTGGAGGAGGGGAAATCACACTTCCCAGGACCTCTGGAAAGCGTGTCATTCCCCCTTGCCATGCTAATGGCAGCCGCCATTAGTGTGGCTGGGGGGAATGATGCACTTTCCAGAGGCACCAGAAAGCACACTTTTCTGCCACCCCCACATTGCTCCAATTGGGGCCTCAAAGGCCCTAATTGGAGCAGTAGGGGGTGGGAATGACATGCTTTCCCCTCTTCCACTCCAGTCGGGGCCTTTAAAGTGGTATGGGGGGAATAAAGTCCTCTCTGGAGGTCCCAAAAAGTCACTTCTTCTCTCACACACACTGGGTGTCCTTTTTTTTGGTTTCCCAAATATGGTCATCCTAGTTCATAGAGACAGATGATCCTTTAGATAGCTGGATTCTGAGCTGTTTAGGGCTTTAAAGGTTAAGACCAACATCTTCAATTGAGCCTGGAAAGCAATTTGGCAACCATTGCCAGTCTTTCAAGGAAGGTTTGGCCTGCTGAATTTTCCATGTCAAATCTTTGTTCAAACTTTGTCAAATATTGGTTAAAGGGAGCAGTCCTGGACAGTTTTAGGATGGAGGAAGGGGGAATGCTCTGGAATTCCCTTCATCCTGCCAGTCCAGTGTAAGTCCTAAGCACTAGACTGTGAATAACCCATTGCATTTGGAAATCCTGGCCTGGACCAAGGAATGGATTTGCCACAGCCATTACAGGGGGTTGACCGGTTGGCAGTCCTTACTCTGTTGTAAGTAGGCTGACCATATGAAAAGGAGGACAGGGTTCATGTAACTTTAACAGTTGTAGAGAAAAGGGAATTTCAGACAGTGTTATTTGTATGCAATTAGTTCCTGGTGAAATTCCCTCTTCATCACAACAGTTAAAGTTGCAGGCACTATACTAGAGTGACCAGATACAAAAGAAGGCAGGGCCCCTGCAACTTTAACAGTTGTGATGAAAAGGGAATTTCATCAGGAACTAATTGCATACAAATGACACTGGCTGAAATTCCCTTTTCTCTACAACTGTTAAAGTTACATGACCCCTGTCCTCCTTTTCATATGGTCAGCCTAGTTGTAAGAAACATGGCTTCTTGATTCAGCCATGATAGATGCATTGGCGCTTCCATCCCCTCACATTTGGAAATGTCCAGAGCCCCTGTTCCAAAAATTTTAAGACCTACTGTTTCTATTAATATTTCTATTAATGTTTAGCATCTATGCCTATGGTGTTGTGTAGGACATAGAAATGATACAGTTAGCCCCAGAGTGATCTTGATCAAGCAAGAAGTTCTGTAAGCTGGAAGCATGATATTGATTCAGACTTTCACAATATTCTCTCATAGATTAAAAATAATAAGCTAGGGCCTAATTTTCATGATTGGTTAGCGTTTAAACTTCTGTAACAAACAGAAAAGGTGGAGAAAAAACTGAGATATGCAGCAAATGGGATATAGAGGAGACCAAGAGGAACTTAAACAGCCAGAGATTATCTGTTCTCCCATAACTCTGCCATAAAATCAGAATATTGCATTTTCATGACAGAAGCATCCATTTCACTTTGGTACGGCTAAATTAAAAGATTATTTTCTTCTAAGGCGACATTGATCAATGTCTACAAAAAATATTCCAAAGGTTATTTTATCTATTATTTAGACTCTTTATAGAGTCTAGGAAATATGATGTACTTGAAGAAGAAGCTACTTGAAAAACAAGCAAGCCTTTATAATATATAGTTATCAAATAACCTACAATTTTGAATGACCATTAGTCAAAGTTTTCAGGTTTTGGCATAGATGGCTAGCTCATCAAATCTTGACTTTTGTAAAACTGAAAAGGGGTAATTTCAGATCTTGATGTTGGCTGGAAAGGAAAGAAGCTTCAACAAAGTGCAATCACCTGTTCATAGATGTATCCTCACAAGTTGCAAAAAGTGCTGATTTTAAGAGCATTGGTTGTGATTATTTTCTTGTTTATACCTCATGATCACTGTAACAATGGTTTCAACATATAGCCAGCAGCCCCATTTTGATCAGCCCCTTTTGTGAAAGGGATTTGCGCTTTGGTGTGCTTCCCCTCCATGTCCCTGAGGGCCATTCACACATTTGCCACAAAGTGTGCATTGAGGACCACTGCCCACCCCCCACCCCGATCCAGTTCTATTGTATTTTATTCTTTTCAATAATTGCATTGTATAAATATAAAATTTATTGTAATCTACCCAAAGAATGTTTGTCATTGGGCAGATTAAAAATATAATTATTAAATAAGCAATCCCATGCAACTCTAATTGGGCCATTATAAGTCCCAATCAGCAATCCCATCAAACATCTAAGGTGCAATGATATGCATGTTTAGTTCTACAATTCCCAGGCTGCCAAATGATGCTGACTTTAGTACTTAGAAAAACTTGTCTAACATACATATCATGTTTAGCCTTCTCAATGGAGTTCAGATTAACATCACAATGTAAATGCAAATGTACATCAAATTGTTTACTTCTCCACATAGGTCCAGGCCTTGCTGAATTGGGCACATGGTTTTTAAGGAGTGCATTCAGGTGGTTATATAACTAAACAATGCTTATTTAATCACTTATTTAGTATAAACTGGAAGTGTTGCCCTAGAATGACATAAAATGCACCTTTTAAAGTCTATTATATTTTTAGATCTCTTCCAGATTGTTCCCAACAGATGTCTAGACCAATTATTCTCCTATAGTGATTTTCTCCTATAGATGAGACAAAGTAATGGACACATTAGCCTTGCTTCCTAATGAGGCAGGAATTCCCTTTTCTGAGAAGTAGCTGCAAATAATCAACTGCTAGGTTTATATGCACGGAATTCTGTAGAATCTACTTGCAAACAATTGTGACTTAATAGGTCTGAGCAGAAAGAAAGCCATGGGTGTTTCAAACAAGTGTGGCAAGTCAGGGATGGAGTCCATCTCTGGGAGAGGAGATATCTCCCTCTGATGGTCTTGGACAGAGTAACTTCCTCCTCTATGCTCCCTTGCTAGGATTGTAGATGTGTTGGTAGCAGGATGGGGCCCTTCTGGGACCTCCTCCCCCTTTCAGGAGTAAGGAGGAGCAGAAGGGTTCCACCCTGCTGTGAACACATCCACATCTCTTCCTCTTTTTACTTCAGCCAAGCCTAATTGTGCTGCACCAATGCCACAGGCTCTGAGCAGTTTGGCACCTCACACACATTTTAAAAAAGATACATTTTTGTACACTCTACCTCAGATTGCTAACTGAAGTGGAACATTGCTCTCTAAATTCAGGGCAGGACTCTTGACACTACACAAGGCATTTTACCTGGGATGGCCCCCTGGCTGGTCTCTCTGCTCCAAAGGTGTGTATTAGGTACTTCTTGGATCGCCCTCCCTCCCTCCCTCTACACCCAGGGGCTATCCCAGGAAAAATGCCTGGTGTGGAAAGGGCTGAAGTCAGAGAGACTCAATCATAAGTTTAATGGGTACTAGTTCAGGCTGCCTGTTATCCCTGCCTCCTGTCCTTCACACACCTCAAATAGCTATAACATGGTCCTTCCATGTTGATGACCTTTCATGCAAAAGAACTCATGTGGTTTTTCTTCCTATGAAAAAAAGGGGGGAGAAATAATGTGAATGGAGCTTCTTCATGAATGTCCATCAGCACGGATGCTCACACTTTCTGTATAGAAGATGAGAAAAGGAGCAGTGCCTGTCCACATGCCCGCCACATCAAGGCAACCAATAATATATAAACTGGAACTTTAGTGTTCCATTATTGGTGATCCTCAGCAGGCCTGGCATCAGGGGTCAGCGAGGCTTGGCAGCTGCCGAGGGCCCATGGGCTCAGGAGGGCCCACCCTTGCCAACCCCTAAGACCCTCCACTCAGCACCACCACCCACAACTGGGGCGCTGCTGCAGCTAGAGGGGGCAGGTGGCAAAAGTGGGGAGGGGGGCTTTGGCAGCACCATTCCCTAAGCCGCGGCCCTGATCCTCATACACAAAAGCAAGAGAGTTTTGTTTTTTGTTTTGATTCTGAAACAACAACCGTGTAGGGAACATAGGGCAGCAATTGAATTCAAGTGAAGAGTTTTTATGAACTAGGTTAGAGAGGCGGGGGGAGGTGAACCAAGAGGCCCTAAACCAGGGGTGATGAACCTTTTTTGGTCCAAGGCCTGAATCCCAATTTGGGAAGAGTCTTCAGGACAGCATTCCAGGAGTGGGTGGGGCTAATGGCATAAGGTGGGGCCAAAGCAAAGTGGGCTGGGCCAGATGTAATTCTAACCCACTTGGATATTTTCCCACCAAGCATAGAAAACACTGCTCAATTCTATACATGCCTACTGTTCAACAGCTTCCATGCCTGCAAAGGGCAGCTAAAATGCCTTTAAATACCACCTTGTATGTGATCACTGGAGGCTGGATGGGGAACCCTCCTGTGAGCTGCATCTGACCCAAAGGGATTCACCTTCCACATCTAAATATAAATCTGCATCTAAACAGAAGTGTATACACCAAGGCAACTGCAAACAAATATTTCCTTATTAAATTAAATTTATTCATACATCAGATAGCTAAGCAATAAATCAAACTTTTTTTGGGAAAAGTAAATAAATCAGAGATTCAGAGCCGATCTACACACTAGGTTTTTAACGTTTTATAAGGGTTATGAAAACTCTTTGGGCCACATGACGCACTCCCTATAACGTTGTATACCTGAGGTTTTTTAAAACTCACTTCAGCTATATACAACAGTTTCACTTTTAATAAATCGTTTTAAGTAAAATAATGTGTCCTTTCTTACCGTTTGTGATTCATGGGGACAGTGCTTCGTTTACTGGTGCCCAAATGCTTAGCAGTTGATTGGTGGGGAAGAAAGCGGGGCTAAGGAGGAAGTGGGCGAGTGAACTACAACACCCACAACTCTTAGCCCTAGGCTCATTGAAAGCTAGGGAATGACAGAGGAACTAAGGAGGAAGTGGGTGACTGAACTACAATGCCCATAATGCCTTACCCTAAACTCACTGTAAAAATGAAACAGAAAGAGATGGGGCAGAAGAGTGTGTGACTGCACACACCGCTTTAAAGACTGAAGATTTTTTCTCCTGTAACGTGAGTACTCAGTAATGTGGCCTAAAACGTTTTAGAATGCACCTATTTGGAATGTTTTAAAATACTATTTAAAATGTTCCAAGGGACTGTGTAGATAGGCTCTCAGAAGCAATAAAGAAAGATGTATACATCAACCAGTAGCAAAGTACAAGAACCTAAAAAAAAAAAAGACCATCTTCACTGGAGAAAATGTCAGATTATATTTTAACATATCAAAAGGACAGATAAATATGAAGATCACAAAAGTAAATAGAAATATTAAAAAAAAAAAAAAAAGCTCTCCAGGATTCTTCTGCTTAAGGTGCCTTCTCCTATCGGAGGTTAGCTATCACTACAGCCACTGCTCTAAATAATTATATAGAAGTACACTTCCCCAAGATTACAATATCATTATTCTAAAATCCCATGTAAACAATGGAAAATCCAAATTGTATAGCCCCACCCAGATTTGTCATAGCTGAAGTCTTTATAAGATGTGACCTTTCTCTGTAACATTTATTTGTTATGTATCTATTACATTTCTATACCGCCCAATAGCCAACATAAAATAAAATCTGTTATTTTAATGCGGTTGTTGAAACAATCTAAAATGCTCTTTGTTTAAGAATAGCCTTTCCTTGGCTGAAGTCCTTTTTCAGTGAGAGTGGTACAATTTAATTCTTATGTGGTTTACCCTTCTTCCTCCATAACCCATTTGATTAAATATGGGAGTCATTACAGAGCATACATCAATATCCAAAGCCACAATACTCAAGGATCACAGCAATATTAATTAACAGTTGACCAAATATTCTGACAGCTGAATACCTTTCCTGACCCATGCATTACTGGAACTATAATCCAAAATACTTAAAGGATTTATTTATCAGCTTCAACAGGATTTTAGCTTCAACACTAACCCAATTTTAAGGTGATTTTTCCTTGGGGACATACATATAATTCATTCATTTATTTATTCAATTTATGAGTCACCCTTTAGCCAAAGCTCTCAGGGTGACATACATAATCAAAGTGAAAATAAAACCATATAATAAAACACAATCAATTATTGGCTTTAAAAGCAGCAACAAAAATGTAAAATGTAAAATAATTGAGCAGCTAAAACATGGAGAGTATTATTTTAAAATGCAGAATTAAATATGTATTATTATTATTATTATTATTATTATTATTTATTACATTTATATACCGCCTATAGACGAAGCTCTCTGGGCGGTTTACAAAAATTAAAACTTTGGACATTAAAAATCGATATAAAAAAATTAAAAACATAAAATCATAAAAACAGATTACTTATTATTATGATGATGATGATTATTATTATTATTTATAACCCGCCTCTCCCTATGGATCGAGGCAGGGAACACAATGCAAATACAAGCATGACAAAGTTAAAAAAATTAAAAACAAGAGAAACACATCATTAAAACATTTAAAATTCATCCGGATAGGCCTGCCGGAAGAGAACAGTCTTCATGACTCTCTCAAATTCATGAAGACTGCCAATTTGTCTAACCTCCTCCGGCAGACCATTCCATAGTCTGGGAGCCATCGAAGAGAAGGTCCTCTGGGTAACACTCGCCAGTCTAGTTCTGGCTGGCTTGAGTACATTCTTCCCAGAGGACCTAAGAGGTGGGGCGGATTGTACAGGAGAAGGCGATCCCGTAGGTAGCCTGGGCCCAAACCATGTAGGGCTTTAAAGGTAATAACCAACACTTTATACTTTGCCCAGAAACTGACCGGCAGCCAGTGAAGAGATTTTAAAACTGGTGTAATGTGGTCACCCCTAGGTGTACCGGTGACCAACCTGGCTGCCATATTTTGAACAAGTTGAAGTTTCTGGACTAGGCACAAAGGTAGCCCTATGTACAGCGCATTGCAGTAGTCGAGCCTCGAAGTTACCAGCGCATGCACTACCGTCTTTAGGTCTTCCAACTCTAGGAAGGGGCGCAGCTGGCGTATCAGCCGAAGCTGATAGTGGGCACTCCTGGCCATCGCATCAATCTGAGCTGTCATCTGGAGCGACGGATCCAGGAGTACCCCCAAGCTGCGAACACAGTCTTTCGGGGGGGTGTAACCCCATCCAGAACTGGTTGACACACCTCCAAACCCAGGTTGGGGCCTTTGACAGCAAGCACCTCCATCTTGTCTGGATTCAACTTCAGTTTGTTTTTCCTCATCCAGCCCATTATCACCTCCAAGCATTCGTTCAGAGGAGACACACTATCCTTAGCTGACGATGTTGTTGAAGGCATAGAGAAATATATTTGGGTGTCATCAGCATATTGATAGCACCCCGCCCCATACCTCCGGATGATCTCTCCCAGCGGTTTCATGTAAATGTTAAACAGCATTGGGGAAAGGATGGCACCTTGTGGTACACCACATAGCAACTCCTTTTTTGAAGAGCAGCTATCCTCAAGCATCACCATCTGGAACCTGCCCAAGAGATAGGATCGGAACCACTGAAGCACAGTGCCCCCGATTCCCAATTCCCCCAGGCGCTCCAGAAGGATACCATGGTCGATGGTATCGAAAGCCGCTGAGAGGTCCAGGAGTACCAGCAGGGACACACTCCCCCTGTCAATACTAAGGCGTAGATCATCTACTAAGGCGACCAAAGCGGTCTCAACTCCATATCCTGCTCTGAAGCCAGTTTGAAATGGGTCTAGAAAATCAGTGTCATCCAAGACTGCCTGGAGTTGAAAGGCAACCGCTCTCTCGATCACCTTGCCCAAAAATGGAAGATTTGATACTGGCCTGTAGTTATTAAGGTCCAGGGGATCCAGGGTGGGCTTTTTTAGAAGCGGCCTTACCACCGCCTCTTTTAAACATGATGGCAAGCTCCCCTCCCTGAGAGATGCATTAATAATAAGTTGTAGATGTGATCTAACTGCATCTCCTCCCTGGACGACCAGCCAGGAAGGACAGGGATCGAGAGGGCAAGTCGTCTTCCTCACACATCCAAGTACCTTGTCCACATCCTCGGTACTCACCAACTGAAACTGATCAAATGTAATCCTACTCGCGGAGTCCCTGGACACTCCACTGTCAGCCTCTGCTATAACAATGGCATCTAAGTCGGCTCTTATCCAAGATATTTTATCTGAGAAATGATCGTTAAAAGCATCACAGCGAACTACCGAAGGCTCTAAAATCGGATTCAGGGGAGAAGGTGGCTGAGTTAGACCCCTCACCACCCTGAACAGTTCTGCTGGATGTGAATTTGCAGACGCAATGCGTGCAGAGAAGAAAGCTTTCTTCGCTGCACGTATTGCCACTCCATAGAAACGAAGATGTTCTCTATGTCGTGTCTTGTCGGATATAAGTCGAGTTTTCCACCATCGGCGCTCCAGTCGTCGTCCTTTCCGCTTCAACTCCCTGAGGTCTTCTGTATACCAGGGCGCCCTATTAGAAGCGGGCTGGAGAGGACGTTTGGGGGCGATCATGTCGATAGCCCTAGTTAGGTCTTGATTCCATCTATTGACCACAGCTTCTACAGGATCGTCGACGATACCAGCCATGGAACCCTCCAAGGCTTTCTGGAATCCAGAAGGATCCATCAGCCTTCGAGGGCGGACCATCTTAATAGGTCCGCCATCCCTGCAGGTACCTCTGCCCACAGATCTGTCTGTTCGGAACTGAAAACAGCATCGAGGGTGTGACCTGCTGAATGTGTGGGTCCAGGGACCAATTGGGATAGGCCCATGTTTGTCATGGATGCCATGAACTCCCGAGCTCCACCTGACAAACCGGCCTTGAATGGGATGTTGAAATCGCCCAGGACCAAGAGCCTGGGCGAATCCAACACCAGCTCCGAGACCAGTTCCGTGAGCTCGGCCAGGGAGTCTGATAGGCAGCGGGGTGGCCGGTACACTAACAAAATCCTTAGTCTATCCCTGGCCTTCAGACTCATGTACACACACTCGATGTAATTCAATTCCCAGACAGGATGTCTGGTCAGGTTAAGATTGCTTTTGTAGACCACAGCTACTCCGCCCCCCCCCGCCCACTTTCCCTCACCTGCTCACTAACACAGTACCCAGCTGGGAGAGCCTGAGCCCATGTTGGGGCACTGTCATCTCCCAGCCAGGTCTCTGTGAAACATGCCAGGTCGGCCTCCTCTTCTTTGAAGAGATTATGTTTGTTTTGTTTTTAACCGACCTGGCATTACATAGGAGCAAGGAAAGGTTCTGTGGGTGGCCTGGATCATTCCCCAAGATCCCTGGGGTAGCAGGGCAACCAGAAGGTAAGATGGGTGTTAGATATCCATCTCTCCTTCCCCTGTAATGGCATTTCGCCCTGCTATCGCCATATCTCCCTCTGCCCCACACAACAGATATTGGTGCTCCCAGACACATTTCAGTCGCCTTAAGTGGTTTGTCTCTCTCTGGCGCGCGAGAGAGAGAAGGAGAAGGGGTGGGCGGAGTGCAATGGTGGCTGCTGCACTATCTCCCCCACTCGCGCCGTCAGTCCTTCGGCTGTGGCTGCCGCTGTTGTCCCGTCCCGGCGTCTCTCTCGTGCGCGAGAGAGAGAGAAGGAGAGGAAGTGGGCGGGTGCAATGATGGTTGCTGCACTGTCTTCCCCACTTGCGCCGTCAGTCCTTCAGCTGTGGCTGCCACTGTTGTCCAGTCCAACAGCAGCATATAAAAACAGTGTACATTTAAAACAGCTGCAAACTCTCAGCCAGGCCTAAATATAGTTTATAGATTAAAAATAAATGAAGCAGCGGTTAAAATAGTTTTAAAAGACTTCGGAGAATAAAAAGGTCTTTGCCTGGCACCAGGCAGACCTCTCTAGGAAGAGCATTTCAGAATACGGGGACCACCACAGAAAAGGCCCAGTCATGAGTAGCTACCCACTGAAACTCAGTGTGTGGGGGCACTTGGTGCATGGCCTCAAATGATGATTTCAGGGCATGGGCAGGAACATATAGGAAGAAGCGGTCATGGCCCCAAGCTATGAAGGCCTTTATAGGTTAATATCAGCACTTTGAATTGGGGCTGGAGGCAAACTGGGAGCTAGTGAAATTCCCTTCATTAAGCCAAGGACTTCCAGGCCAGAGGATGTGCCTGTAACTGAATCCTCAGATGCAGAGGGCACTCCTCCATTACAGCCTTCACCACCCAAACCACATAGGAACCAGTGGCTATAAATCAAACAGTAGCCCTTTAAGAAACAAACTGCTTCTCTGAGTGGGTGGAGTGAACTGCAGGTCTTGAGCTACTGACCTTTATAAGGCTTTAGAAAAGCTTTGACTACTGCTGAGTTAACAGCTTCTCTTGCCTGAATGTTAGCAAACGTGGAACTAGCCAAGGTCCTGGAAGACCCTGCCTGATGTAACTGGCCTGGCTATTCAGCATCCTGGACTGGACCTGCCCTGCCAAATCTTTGCCTGTATGTGCCTTGCTGGTTTTAGCACCCCTGGATGTCTTGAACCAAGTTGGTTAGGACACTCGCCATTTGGGGGCTTTCCACCAGTTATTGCTGGCAGGAGAACTGCCAGTGGTGAGTTTCCACCCAACTGCAGGGGTTACGCTACCGAGAAGTCCCCTAAACCAGCTGGCACAGAGCCATCATCAGGAGCCATCAGGATGTAGGATTGTTTTCTTACTTCTAAAGTAGCTAAAAGCAATTTCAGTAAGCCATGAGATAAATGTTTTATAGATGGCTATGGAAATGTTTAAGTAAGTGTTTCCTGTGAGATTGGGTCATGTGGTATACAGGTAGTTAAGGGTCTAAGGTTTGAAGGTTGGCATTTTGTCTCTAATTTTTGTTAAATGACACGTTCTATGTGTGGCCTACAGTTACAGCATGCTAAGAAGCACTAGCGCAGATACATGTACTCCAGGGTGGGTGGCAGGCTTGGATGGGCTCTTGGCATGCTGCTGCTACTGTTGCTGGTTTCCCCAACACCTACTATGCTTCCATGCCAATATCCTCTGATGCCCTATCTCTTGGCAGAGACAAGCAGCCAGCCTCCTCTTCTTCCAATCAGACAGGCTGCTGCTGTGGTGGTGGCTGAGGTAGCATAAACAGCTGGAAGGGAGGTGAGTGGTCTCTCCGTTCCCATCAGAGCTTGGCACCCATCACTTTTTGTGTCCCAGAATACAATGCTCAGCATTGGCCATTATATTGTAAGGCATAATAGACTGACACCCAGCTCCCATCCTGCTTGCTCAACTCCATTCTTCTGACTGATTCTGCTGCCTCTGCAGCAGCAGCCGCCCACCTGTCCCAGCTGACTGAGGCTATGGCTGGGACTGCATGAGTACTGCTGCTGCTTACTGGGTAAGCACACCAGCTGCTAGCCCTGTTGGGAAACTGCAGGGCAGCCCTCTACACACCAACAGCAGACATTCCCTTTGATGTCTTCCTTGAGAGTATGCACAAGCATTGTGGTAGCCTGATTTGATATTCCCTAGGAGGGCTGCTGTCCTCATTTGTGTAGAAGGCAGGTACTGAGGTGAGGTAGCTTGTTCTTAAATTGCTCTGTGTCAGCACTATTTTCAAATGATTTGCAGAATAATGTGTAGCAACTGAAAACTAAAATCAACCCTCACAGGCCTGGCACCTGGCACTCAGCCAGTTTCTCTCTTCCCCTGCTCTGCTCTGCAAGAACTCTAGAAAGTGGATGGCTAGACTGGCTTTCTCCAGGCTTGACAGGTAGTTTAATTTTCACTCTTGTCTAGGCTTCTTTTCGCCAAGCACATCTGTATCCTTGCCAAAGTAGGTGAGAAGTAATTTTTAAAGCTTCTAGTGGATCCTGAATTCAGTTCTCTGAACTTCATACATAGAACATTTTGATTAGGCTTATTTATAGAATCCAACAGGGCCTTGTTGTGGCCCTGGCTGGGTGGCCCTGAAGATATCATCAGAAGATATCAACATTAGGAGTGGCAGCATCATGTTTTTTATGTGGTTGCCTGACTCCCATTACCACCATGGTGCACTCCTGAACTTAAAGACACTTGACTCTCTGAGGAATGGGAGTTGTTCCTGGGACAGGAGAAGATGGGTCCAAATGAGTGCTTTTGCGTGGCTGTGTGATTTCCCCAGCCCCTCCTTTGCATATACAATCTTAAGTTCATGTGCCTGAGTACTTCCTTTCTGTGGCATGGCTGTTGGGGATTCAAAGAGTGTTCTGTCTCCACTGACTTGTTTGGCTTCACTTCTGGTGCTCCCTTGGCTCAGTCCCATCAGTCAGATGGCCACCAACCTTCACTGGTCTCATGGTATTGTTTTGTTACTGCTTGGGTGTTGTATTCTTACTTTTTAAAAAAAAATCTTCTGTGATTTGTTCTAAAGAGCAGTATATACATTTAATAAAGAAATAACCACAGAGATGAGCTATAGCCATAGATTTGCTTTCTACTTCTGGTTAGCAATTTCAGTGCTGAAGAGACAAACCACTGTTCAATTTTTAAAAAACTTGCCTCTTTGTCAGGGCAATTGGTTTTGCACAAACAGATACAAAGCTCACAGGAGTTCAAAGTTCTTTCCTGTAAGTATAAGTCCTTTCTTTGAGTCCTGATCATAGCTCTCAATCCTTTACATTCTTGTTTAGCTATAAAAAAAGTGCAAACAACAGAGCAAGGATTGTGCCTCAGCTTCCATACATATCAACTACACTTCATACACATGTATACATGTATGTATACATTTTAGGGCTACCCAGAAGGTTTATGGGGCTTGGCGCAGGTGTGATGTTGGTGACCCCCTTGGTACCCACTACCTAAGACCAGCCGTGCATGCACACCAATCAAAATTATATATTTTGTAGTCAGGAATTTATGTCTGAGTACAAACAAAAAATCTAAAGAAGCCATAACTCATTATGTTTTTAAGTTTAATCCATACTTCAGTGTTTTGGGTAGGACGGGATATCAGAAAGAAACTTTGTGAGCAATTTCATTTTGGCCAAGGGATGTCCCTCTAGGCAGGCAGTTTTATAAATAAATAAATAAATAAATAAATAATAAAGCAGGTTAATCTTTAACTTGGGGTAGGCAATCTGGTGCCATCCAGATGTTTTGGACTACAGCTTTCATAAGCTTCTAACCAGTACTGTAAATGGTTGGGGATTATGGAAGTTGTAGTTCAAAACATTTGGAGGGTATCCAGCTGCCCACCCCTGGTTTACCCTAATGAAGTCAGTCATGAAAACGGTTTCTCCTCCTCCCCTATAAATGTTTTTGTGGCGGCTTGAAAAGTCTCTGATCCTTAACAGTAGTCTTTTGGAAGCACAGGGAGATACAGTGGGAAGAAAGGAGGAGGAAAGAGCACTTGCGTAAGTGGTTTCAGCTAACACAATTCTGGATTTAACCCATTATCTAATATTCCTTTACTATGGAGATTGACTCTCCCTAACAGCAATGGAAATGAATTTTCAATTGATTGGTGCATCTTTGTACATCTTTGCTATTAGGGTGACCATGTGTCAGGAAAAACCAGGACATGTCAGGATTTTTGGTAACAAATCCAGGAAGGGGGGAATTATGAAATTTGAAGAAAAACCCAAAGGGCAGCTCTACTTTATAGTCAATGGGAATTAACAAAAATGCCTACAGCTCCATAACTTTTAAAAATAAAGAGATGAAACTTGGCACTATGATAGCCCGTAGGTAGGGCTTTAGCCATGCCAAATTTTAAGCAGATCCGTTCATCCATTGATTTTTAAGATTTTTTTTAAGTTTAAGATTTTAAAATTATTTTTTAAAAACATTTTTAAAGATAAACAGATGAAACTTGTCCCCATGGTAGATATTAAGTAGGGCTTTAGCCATGCCAAGTTTGAAGCATATCTGTTCATCTGTTGATTTTTAGCAATTTTTTTAAGTTTGAGGTTGGCGTGCTGGACACCTCCTTGGTGCTGGATACTCCCCCTGGGGGTAGACATGTTGTTGGGGATGCCCCCTTGGTGGGACGATCATGTTGTCCTCCTTTTTAGTTTCCAAAATATGTTCACTCTATTTATTCCCAACTTTTAGATCTCTTTTTATCCTCTCCCAAACACAAACACACACGTACCACCTTTTCTGTCCACCTAATATTATACTGCAATAAATCAGTCAGGAGGGTGGAACCTCTTTCAGATGGAAGGCCAAATTCAATTTCAGAGAAGCTCAGAGAGCCAAATTCCAGGTATTTGGGGGGTTGGGGGGGAGGCCAAAGGCAAAAAAGGTGGGGCTCATATTACAAAAACATACCAGCATATTGGAGCTTAAAGCTTTTACTGCCAGTAATTAAGCCTTAGGAGAGGCATTTTAACATTTTAGAATGGGGGGAAATGGACAAAAGATGGGACACAGCCAAACAATTGGTGGTTGGAGGAAGGGGGTGGAGCCTGGAGAGGGAACATCTGGTGAATCCAGAGGGCCAAATTTTGCCCCCAGGAGGGCTGGATTTTGTCTCCAGGTCTTGAAGTTTCACATCCCTGGTCTATAAGGCGCCATAAGGTTATTTTCTGGAACATATCCTGTGCACATTTCTACTTGTTTGCAAACACCTCTTCAGATCCATAATGCTTATTTGCACAGAAGAACTTCCTGAAGAATGATGGCATTTGTCTTAAAAATTAAGCAAAGGCAGATACATCTACTCTGCTAGAATCCATACATTTTGATGATCAAGCTTCTGTCTTGATACTGCAATCACAGTCCTGGATGCATTATAAATAAATCTATTTTAAAACCAGAAACAGTCTGAAGACCTAGCAAAGGAGGGTTGTAATTTCAGAAGGAAAATAAGTAGGTTGTCTCCTTTTTATCAAATAGGCCACAAGACAGCCTCCGAACTAGTAGTTGATAACATAATGCTATAGAACCATTTCACCAGGATATCCGCTAGAGTGTGTGTGTGTGTGTGTGGGGTGTCTTTATAGGCTGACAATTGTAACACAGCATCATCTGCTTCGTACTGCACCAAAGAGGCAAAGCGCCAGAATCCTGGTGTGGGAATTCCAGAATCTTTAACTACTCAGCTCATCAGCTGTAATTTAGTAAAGTGTAAATGAGTCACCAGAGGCATGTAAATGAAGAGTAACTATGGAATAAATGGAGGGAAATCACGGAAACATAAAAATAGCCCAAAAGAGGATGGCTCTACTCATTCTAATCAGTTTCAGTTGTACGAAAGTGGAGCATCTGGGTACAAGTGTCTGAATGACAAGCAAGTCTCAGTGTTCCCAAAATTAACAAAACAGAGATGATCTGTCTGTGCTGGTGTTTACACGTATAGTCTGCAAAAAACTTTACTAAAGAACCTATATCTGCAATTTCTTAAACACTGCAAATATGAGCAAGAGCGATGGGGCAGTGCTTAATTTGAACAATGAAAACTGTTGTGAAGGCACATCTCCTCCCTTTTATATCTGCTCAGACCCTTAGGCCAGCTTCAGAGGCCCTCCTCTTCATGCCCCTACAAAAAGAAGCTAGGTGAGTGGTAACAAAAGAAAGAGGGCCTTCTCAGTGGTGACACCTCACTAATGGAATAAATTCCCCAAAGAGGTTTGCCTGGCACCTACGATAGATTATATATATATATATATATATATATATATATATATATATATTGGCACCAGGCAAAGATCTTTCTTTTCATCTAAGCATTTTAGAGACCTAGTTCTACGTTATTGTGGCTATTTTATCAATTCCTGTGCAGTTTGTTATTTTGCATTATGTTGTATTTTATTCTTTTTGTATTGTGTTTTAAAAAGGCACTTGAACTGTGTTTTAAAAAGGCACTTTAGTTTTTTAATTGGTTGTAATCCAGCCAGCAAACATTAATTATTGGGTGGATTAGAAATGTCCTAAATAAACATGACTCAGTAGTGACCTGACCTGAAAGTCACATCCTCAGACCCCCAACCCCCTCCCTCTAAATTCCTGGGTGCATGTCTCATTGTTAACTTTGCTAAGATATGGCCAACTGCACATGCTCATAGATGATCCCTTTACCATTCCAACTTGCAGATGCAAAATTAGTTGTATACTGCAGTAATTTTTCACTTAAGCATCATAATGTCCCACAACCCTAAAGCAAAGATAATTTTGGAATGCTTTCTTGAAAGTAATTCCCACTGGAGTCCAGTGATTCTGTCTCCTTAAGAGAATTTAAGCAATTTAATTTGATGGGCCTAAGCACAGAAGTCTGCATTGAATTGAATGTTGGGCTTCAAACATTGAATGTGAGATCAATTGTCCTGTAGCTGCCATTCTAGTTCAGAATTCTTCCTTTCTAGTGTTTTATCTTAAAGACAGAATAATCAATGCTCTGATTGAATTTTGGATCCTCTCTCATTTTTATGACATTTATAGAGCAATTATATAATTATTGATTTGTTTTGTAGAAATATTTTGCACTATTTATAAGTCACCATGTCCAATCACTTGGCTATGAACTTAAATCCCTTGTCAGTAAACTTTACTGAGAACAGAAGTAATCATAAGTAAAATGAAAGTGAAATTTCATCCATTACCTGTAAATTATGCTATTATTGATACCTTACTAAGTGTATAAATAATATATAATGATAATACTTTGGGCCTGATCCAGTCAGTCCCTTAAGCATGTGTGAAGTTTCCACAGATGTCCTATGAAGTTGTTATTTATTAATGGCTGTGGTGATACAGAAAACAGGGAAGAATATATCGTTCCCAAATCCCTGAAAAGATGAAAAAGGCATAAAAGTGGAGCATTTTCACCTTCCTTCATGCTACCTCTGTTCTGTTTATTGGATTTTATATAGTCACTGTGCATGAATTGCCTTCAGCAATTTTCTTACTGAAAATGACCATTTAAAGTGCTGAGGTGGGAAATTGTGGATAGTGAAATATCTGAACTTTGGGAAATTTTTATAGGTAAAAAAGATCAAATAGTACTGAAGCAGTAAATCTGTAAAAAAATGTGATTGGCCACCATTTTGTTTCCAGATAGCAGTCAAAATTTTCACTATGCCTAAACCATCCCACATAGAACAAATCCTAAATGTTTCATAACAATAAATGAAATGGTAGTCAATGAGTTTATTAATGTTTTGATTGGCCCTCATTTTGTTACAAGATGGGAGTTGAAATTTACACTATGTATAAAACCATCCCAGATAGAGGTACAACAAATCCTGAAGTTTCATAACAATCAGATGTACAGTTTTTTAATCCATTGACATACAAACAAACATTTTATTTTATATAGATAAGAATAAGATATATATTGTTCTATTTGGTTCTTATTTTTAATAATAAGGTTATACAGGTATTTAAAAAAGGTATTTACTGTTTACATCCATCAGGAGAATTTATCATTACTTCTATTCTGTTTTCTGTTCTTTAACCAGTTACTGATCCATAACAGGACCTCTGCTCTTATTCCATGACTGCTAGGTTTGCTCAGGAGTCTTTGGTGAGGAAATTTGTTGAAAGCTTTTTGGAAATCCAAGTAAACAATCAGATCACCCCCTGTCCACTTATTTATTAACACTCTCAAAGAACTCTAAAAAGTTAGTGAGGTATGAATTACCTTTGCAGAAGCCATGTTGATTCTTTTTCAGCAGGGCTTATCCTTCTACATGATTATTAATTTTATCTTTAATAATGCTTTCAACTTATTTACTTGGAAAAGACGTTAAGCTAACCAGCCCCTCAAATGGGAAGGGGGAGCACGGGAGCATGAAGTTCATAGTATCTGAATAGAATCACCTTTTGTAGCATAGGATGACAAACTCAGCTGATGACATGTTGATGACAAACTCAGTACCAAATATATATAACAGTTTATGCATCAGGAATTACACAAAGGATCTACAAGTTGACTGCTAACATTTCAAGAGAAAGGGCAAAAATTATCAAAAATGCCTGATATTAGGATGCCTCATGTTTTAAATAGGAAAAAAAATTCTCCTCTTGGGAGTTGAATTTAACTAGCTACAAATAGGGCTAATCTTCAGAGCCCATTGTTCTCTCAAAAATTGGGCAATTATTAGAGTATGCAGGTAAAAACAAATTAAATCTTTGTGGTCAAATATCTGACCATATTTAAGGAAAGAAGAATATATGAAAAAAAGATAGAAGAAAAGTTAATGAAAGGGGGAAGAAAAATATAGAAAGAGCTGTGGCTGAATCTGGAACAAAATTAGGCAGATGGAAAGCCACTAAAATCAAGGGACTTAATCACATCTAGCTCTGTGATAGATAACATCTAGTAAGGGGAAATGTACTGTAAAAAGAGACAGAGTGGTTTTATCATGATCATCTTTATTTATTAATCCAGGTGTGTTATGGAGGATGCATTTTCAAGAATTTACTGCTGATGTGAAGAGTCAGGCTAACAGCCCTTGAGACATATGCCTTCTATCTAAAATAGAATAGGTAATGGAAGTGAATGTTTCCTTATACTTATTACTGCCCTTTAACTATGCTTCAGCACTCTTAGGATGTAAATGACAACTGGGATGGAAAAGAAAGAACACTTTTATACACGCACAGATGCTTCTTGACTCTCAGTCAGCAAGAGGGCCAGGTCAGATTACAAGTGATGGTAGTGGAAGTGGGTGCTTTCATTAGTGGCTATTTTATAGCCAAAGAAATGAACTAAGAACATAAACACATTAAATCTGAGGCTGTGAAGTATGTCAAAGACTCCAAAACAAATAACGATAATGCACCCAGTTTATAAATCTATAGGTATGTGTGTGTGTGTGTGTGTGTGTGTGTGTGTATATATATATATATATATATAACAATTTTAGATTGTGAAATGTTTCAGCATAAAATGCCAGCTTCAGTCACAATTAGTATATCACAATACCACTTATATGCTGAGCTAGAACCAATCAGGAACAGGCCAAACCTCAGTGAGGGAAGCAAAGATTAACATGTCAAGGAACTAAAATTTGCTTTTGTTTTTTTAAAAATTGAGCTACTACAGTAAGCACCATTTTGGCAGGGGGGGGGTATTACTTTGAGCGGCAGCTTTAGTGGACAACATGCAACCTGTGGGCTGTATGACACTTCCCTGCCAGTCCTCTGGTGCAGCACCCAAATCCCCGCTGCTGTGCCACTAAAATTGGAAGAGGGGGGGCAAAACAACAACAACAACAACAACCTCCCAGAAAGAAATGGTTGGTTTGCCATCACATTTGGGTAGCAAACCAGTGGCTTTAAAGTGGCAAATTAGCTTGTTAGTGCTTTGCATGCAAATAGCAGCTTCCATGAAGTCAAGGGAGGAAAATGTAGCAATTTTCAGGAGGGAAACGAAGCTCTTTCCATTACTTTGTAAAATATACTTCAGTTGGTGTGTAATGGTGATTTCCCTTTAGGAGCCCCCTGTTCTTGGTTACTGTGTTCTGTTTGGATTATGAGATGTGCATCTGTACCCTCTATTTAGAATAAAAGCACGGTAGAAAAAAGCTCTGCTGCTGCATTAGGTTTGAAGAATGGTTCTATTAACGTCTCCAAAAAGGTTCTTGACAGGTGCAGAAATCATCAGCTTAGAAGTTGCAGGGATGATTATTGAACCACTATGGCCTTTCAGTGACCTCAGATTTGTTATTTTGCTGCTATATATTCTTTTCTTACTGGCTCTTGCCATGAAATTTCTACTAAGCATAAAATATTGTTTTCTACTTCTTGCTATTTTCAACTTATTAAACCTGCAGTGTGTGCGTGTAATTATAACCCTCCTTGTATTACTTTGAATATCCTCTCTAAGCTGCAACATTTCATTGAGATTTTTTTCTTACCGCAAAAACAGGGACTAAGTTCCATTAGTCCAAAACTTCAGTTCTCTTAAGAGATCAATGGCTGAGAGACATAAGCCATGTCTACACCAGCTATTTATCCCGGGATTATCTCTAGGTCATCCCTGTGCATCCATATGATGCACAAGAGATCCCAGGATCAACCAGGGACAACCTAGAGATGACCCCAGGATAACTGAAACCGGGGATATCTCAGTTTTCCCGAGGACCACGACTGGTGTAGTAAGTGCTCCCAAGACCTGAAATGGGCATGGAGCCATGTGGGGTGGCTCTGTGCCCATTGGGGTGCAGGGGTAGCAATTTCACCATCCCCAGGATGGCGGGGTAGGTGGGTGTGGAGTTTGGTGGGGGTGGGGTTCACTTACTATTTCACTGGATCAGATCAGGGCCGTGACTCCTCTTAACGAAAAAAAAGGCAACCGTGATGTCCGTTGTCCCTTCCGGGACATCGCACAGCCATCTAGATGCTGGGGGAGGATCATGGAAATGGGTAAGTCCTCAATCCTCCCCTCTCTCTCCCTTTACACTCTTAAGTGTAGATGAGCCCATGGAAACAAAGGAACACAGGAAACTCTGAGTCAGACCACTGGTCCATATTAGTTCAGTATTGTCAACACTGACTGGCTCTCTCCAGGATTTCATGCAGGAACTCTTTCCTCACCCCCGCCACACACCTGGAGATGCCAGGGACTGAACTAGTGATGCCAGAGAAATCCGGAACAGAATCAAATGAGTTTGGATTTCTATGAATCCAGCCTGTGGATTCTGCAGCGGGCCGGCTGTTCCTGAGGACTCCCTAGACTTGTGGACTGGTTTCCTTGCACGGATTCTGCAGGCTTGTGGACTGTTTTTGCTTACTTTCTGGAATTTTACTCAAATTTAGTTGTAGAAAAATAAGTGAAATTAAGAAACACCAGTTGAAAATGTGCATTTCCCCCATAGGCTAAAGCATGAAAATGAACATTTAGGGGGAGGGGGTTGCATATGGGTATGAATTTTAGCAAATACAGACGTTAAGAAATTCAAGAATTTGTGACATGGGAATCTGATTCTGTCAATGAGCAGATGGAACAAAATTCACCTGATGATTCATAAAATGCAGATGGAAGAGATCGTACAAAATTGGTACATCCCTAGACTGAATCTGGGACCTTCCACGTGGAAAGCAGCTGCCCTTTCAATGAACTACGCCTCCTTTCTTTGGCCTACATTAGGATTGACGTCACCTTTTTTGAGTGCTGTGGCAGCCTGGCAATCTAGACTGTTCCCCCATATGCTGTAGAACAACCCCTAAGTCACACAAGACATGGTTGTGCAAGGAGTTCAGATTAGAGTGCGGCTCCGTGAATGAAGACTACATGCAGAGCACACTGTGTCATAAAACCAGGCTGACAAACCTAGAAAGAAGAAAGGTACACATCAATATTCCCTTTGGTTGGAGCACAAATACTTCCATCTACTCTCAGCAGAGATTCTGGGGAGCATTCAGCTTAGAGCTTCAAAAGAGATCCAGCTAATTTCCACAGTACTGATGCTTAACTTGTTTCACAAAAGGACAGAATAGTCTCAGGATGCTATAAACAAATTTCTCGGTGAAAAACTCAATGCGTTTCGGCCTCTTGCTTTTTTATTAGGCCTTCTTCAAGGGGATGTAACAATACATATTTGAAACATGAATGAGACAACACAGATTTTTTTAAAAAAAAAACAATTAGAAAAGCACATTGCAAGCCCTGCCTGTGCATGCCTGTAAACAATAGCACAGTTTTAATGCTACACATAACTGGTTCATAGGGCACATTGCAAGAAAGGCCTATGCAAGCCCATTTCCATAGTAGTGGTGCTTTACCTGTTACAGCTGAAGACAGCACCATCCAGACAAGAGAGCACCATCCATCTTCACCAAGCAGGATATGACACTTTGAAAATGGTTTGAAAACTGTATATGGAGTATGTCATGAGCCCCAACAGTTATCAATACTGTTATAAACCATTTTAAACCAGTAGTGTAGCTCCTGCCTAAAATGGAGAAGTCCTCCTTTGGGGGACTATGATAGTTCATTCTCCTGTCATCCACACAATGTCTTTGCTCACTGCTGTTACCATAGAGTGACACTTTGGAAACAGACTAGATATCCTAAAACATTTGTCAGGTGAAACAGACAGTCTTTCAATTTTAGGATTACGCCATTTGCCTGTCAACTTAATATTGAGTCCTGTTACTCAGTCTTTGGCATGTTGCTTAAATGCCTTCTTCATTTAAATGAACTTAAGAAGGAGCATATTTATGTTTTACAGAAAAAAATCTAAATTTTTATCAGTTAAATATTTGATTAGTTTTGAACATACATAGACTTTAAAACATCATGCAAATGTGACAGATAACTTCTGTTATTTTAGAACAGCATTGAGCATGGCAATTTATTACAATTATAGCTTTATAGTTTCCTATTATTCCATTAATCTTGCAGTTACTAATTTATGATTCCCCTGTTGTTTGCACTGCAAGCAGATGGCAACATTAAAAACACAGTGGGCATTAAAATGCTGTTGTTCTATTCCCTAACCATTTAACTGAAGCATTGAGAGTTTACTTAATTAGAAAGTAAATTTCTCTAGCTCCTCAGCTTTCAAGTTGCCTTCTCTTACTTCATTACAATTTCCCCAAAAATATTCTCCTTGTGTCAGCAATGTGCATAACACACATGACAACACTACTTGCTGTTTTCCGCAGAAACATCATACGCTTCTTCTTTTGTTTTCTGTGGGACAACACCTTTATTTCATATTTAGAAGTGCTAAATTTGGTCTTATTAGAATAATACCAAATCATAATTATTTCAAAGAACAGTAATAAACTGATATTCCACCAAAGAGAAATGCTAAATGTTCTTCGTGAGGTAATTGGATTACTTATTTCAATTTAGTCATTCCTGATTTAAACCAGAAACACTTCGTTGCAAGACATTCTGAAGACAACATGTTAATCCATTACATGTGAACAATATGGGAAATGATGGAGCTCTCAAACACATTGAGAAGGCCTTCATCTTTTGGACAGTAGCTTCTCTATGTTTTTCTTTACTTCTGATCTAAGCCCACACATTGTAACCACAGGTGACTAAGCAGACATAAATAGGGGGTTAAACAAAGAATGGAATGAAAAAAATCTGTAGTGAGCTACTTTAGTGCTATAGCCATGTTTGCAAAACATGCTGTAGGAAGATTACAAAGCAGGAGTTTAGTGAATTCCTGACTGTGAAACAGAGATAGAGCCGGCAGGAAGGAATTATCCAAGGTGCAAAGCAGATATTTGGATAGCTCGTTGGATAGAGTTCTGACTGAAACCTAGAGTGGATTCACCACTCCACTGACATCAGAGCCACCAGCCTCCACTGCATTTAACTTCCTTTGACTGCACAAATGTTAGCCTCTGCTGAGGTTTCCAAAGCCCAAACAAAATTTTAAAAAATCTTGTAAGCTTCTCTGGAGGCCTGTTTGGCTAAAGAGTGGGACAAAAAAAGAAACCTTTTAAGAAATAAATGAGTAGGAAGTTCATAAATGAGTTCAGAATCCTAGTGCAAATATGATCGTTTAATAAGTCCCAGCTGAACATACCATACTTGAATGTAATTATCTGAGCAAACATTCAAAAGTGTTTCCTTGGAAGAAGCATAAAAAGCATGGCGAAGTCGTTGGGCTTCATTCTTCTAATTCCATAGATCCTCTGATTAGTAAGATCTCTATGCATTCAACTGTTGGACTGATGGTTCATGCTTGGTGGGGGGAGGCAGTACATGGAAGCAGCACCAAACATTTGGAAAGCAATGCCCTGGCTTCTAGAGCAGGGGAAACAACCTGTTGGCCTCCAGATGTTTTGGACCACAATACCCATCAACCCTATCCAGCATGGTCTGTGGTCAGGGATGATGGGAGTTTTAGCCCAAAATATCTGGGCAGCACCAGCATGCCTACCCCAGCTCTAGAGACTGGCTTTTCCAAAACAAAAACAAAAAAAAACCTTCCGGCATCAGGAACAAGGATCCTTTGAACTTAAAATTATTAATACTAATGCATTACTAGATTATGATGATCCAAGGATATGGTTTCTGCCAGGTACAGCACAATACCAGGGGTGCCCATCCTTCCAGGAACTGCGCACAAATACAGAATATAGTGCTGCCTTCTGCTTCCTATGTCAATTGAAAGTATACCCCCAAATCCTTTGCAGTGATACAGACTGATGGGACATCCTCAACTCACTGAAGGTAGCAACCCTATGCCAGAATCATGGTTTTATGTATCTTTCTAGACTAAACCTGCCTGTCATAATACATGATCCATTCCTTGCACAACTTCTAATCATCATTCAGAAACATGAAAGCTCTGATGATGAGCGTCAAGGTAAGAATGCTGGCGTATCTTGGTGACATCATGCTGCAGTAATGTGTACATCTAATGCATCTGATTAAAACACCAACATTAACAACCATCGTCTTTTATTTAAATTTTGACAAGAACTCATGTACTATTCCTTTAGGGAGAATTTGTCCTATCCTTTATATCACAGGGGGTACCTCTTGATTTCATTCCTTATGCAAGTTTAAATTCCAGTGAATTCAATTCATTTTATGAGACTGATCAGAAGCCTGACATTCTAAGCAGAGCTATAAATGATCTGGTGCGTTCACGTTGACAGGTATTCTTGCACATACACATAGCTGATAAAATGGCTGCTTGAATTGGTTCCTGGAAACTGAATTGATTATCTTAGCAGTTGTGGGATACGGCCATTCTGAATAACTGTGCTTGATGTTCCTTAACTGACAAAAAATAATAATCCTTTCTAAACCCTTTGTTGTTAGTGCTAGACTGATTTTATACACACACACACACGTTACAACAGAAAATCTCAGAATAAACATTTTATCTGACTACTGTTCATAAGAGAATGCCAACCTTGGCTTATTTTGGAATGATTTTGCAAACACAATGCATTTTCCATCTGGCAATTTCCCATCAGAGGTATTTATCTGCAAGGCTAGCCATTCACTTTGCCAATATGCTAGATATGACATCAGACAAGTAAGTTACCTTCACAATTTCTTGATAAGAACAAAAAGGAGGCTGTAGTTCTTGATAAATTTTCAGATGTACACCGGCATTTCTGCATCGATGAAAAACTATTGATGATGCACCTTCGCATTCGAGTTTCCTGTTCTCCCAGTTCATGTATTAGTGTGCAAACTGGAAACACTGCAAATTGCTCAGGGAACATTGGGATGTGGCATCGAATTTGTTGTACTAATAACTGAAAAGTTCATAGAGGAGAAGGCCATTAATGGCTATTAGTCCTGATTAATATTAAAATTTTAGCTTGAAAATTTTAGAACTCGTTTTATGGTGTATTTGTCTTCTTTTGTCTTAGCTGTTATGTATGTGGATGGCCCATGGCTCAAGCAAGAAATAAATGAAGAAATATCAGTAACTTAAGAACATTAAGCACAGAGAATATATTTGGAGGTGAACTTATAAAGCACATCACAACCTTTGTCCACAAGAGAGTTCAAAGGCACGTTATTCAGTTCCATGATTGAGGCTAAGGGTTGTCATTGCTGTTTTTGTCCAAGGTGGTCAACTGACATTTTGAAATTATGTAACAATTAATAAAATAATCATAGCTTATTTATTATTAAACAAGAGTGAGGATTCAAAACATCACGTTTCTTATTATCAACATTCAAATCCGCTATGCTATTTCACTCAGAAGTATTGATAACTTGTTCAAGCTCTATTCTAGAGCTTCTAGGGCACAACACATTGAGCAGGAGATCACTGTGTATGAACATCTTACGTTTCAACCCAAACCCTATTTTCCCATCAACCTACCCTATTCTTCCACCTGCCAACATTCCACCCTCTCCCCAAAATCTTACAGTCAGGCCCAGGCCCCAATGGACTCATCACTCATCGTGAATGACTTGCTGCTATTCAAGTGCTAATCCTAAGGAATCACTTAGACATGCCTAGTGGTAGGGTCTATCCTGTTTCCAGCTCCAAAGAACAAGGTCAAGAGGGGTGCTGTATTTCAGCACCACATGTCTTCACATACTTAATAATTAGGGATGATCGCTATCCAAGATCAGCATGTAGGCATTTGTGGGGAATGCAGAATACACCGCATATGAACATCTGTCCCTGAAAATCACCTGATAAATACATAATATGTAGTGCGCCCAATCACAAGACATCAAGGAAGGCTGCAACAATTGTTCATAAACAAGATGGGGATACATTCATGTCCTTTCAAATTATTTGATCAACAAATGCATGAAAAATGAATTGCCATTGACAGCAGGATATGTTTGAGGAGATAAATATTTCATAATTTTAAGGAAATGCATTCGAGCATTAGCCTTTGGGAAATCAGTCATTATCTATGATTAATGACTGCCTCATAGTAAATAGCCCAGAGCCACTGCCAAAGATTAACATTACATCCAAAATGCCAGCAGTTTAAGTTTGACTGAGCAGCTGTGTTTGTAAATCAGCTGTCATGTAAAATGCCACCAAATGCAAGTTATATTCTGAAGTTGTAATGTTGCTTAAAAGAGGCTCAACAAATAACAAGCAGATTGCCTAACTTGTGGGAGCTTAAATTACACATTTATTCAGCAACGAATGTTGAATACAATCAGTCTGCTAATGGATTGTGTTCAGTGAACTAGATTTTCTTGCAAACTGACTGGGCTGGATCCAGACTTCCATTCACAGAGGAGAATGGGATCAAGTGAAGGCTTCCCATTGGAAGAAAGCGGGGAGGTGGCAATTTTATCTGGAACATCATGGGAAGTGGAACTAGGGGGCTGCAGAGAAAAGACTGTTCTGCTCCCTGTCTTCAGTTGCAGTGAGACTTCTGCTGCATAGGGATATAAAAGAATTTTGGTTTGCTGACCACACATACGGACATGCCCCCTTCCAAGCTCTAAATGAATAAACAGGAGGGTGAGCGCATGTCTGCCGAAAATATCAGCAATTGGTCAAACAAGCCCACATTCATCTCATTCCTGATTCCCAGTTCGATTTGCACACATTTCCTCATTTGTGCAAATGTCCTCAGTAGACTGACCAAGCCCTGCTTTAGACTAAGCAGGAAATTTGTGCAAATTTGGAGGGATTTGTGAGAATTGGGGGAGATCTGCACAAATCTCCCATTCAATTGCTACTCAGTTTGCACAAGTTTCCTGTTTGTGCAAAGTGAGCAGCGATTGCAAACACAAAAAGGAATCAGGGACAAGATGAAGGGCAAGATGATGTTCAGAGAATCTTAGCAATCTCCAACATTGTCCATCCCTACTGCTGTATCATGACTGTATGCAATTCCAATCCAGTAATTTTAAGAACATTGCACAGAGCCAAACGACACCATAAACAAATCTCTACTGTTGACTTTTTTAATCCTTCATGCATGAGACTTGGGGTGGCTTCAGATGGAAAGTTTCTAGCGCTAGCCATCACAGGGCATTTTGCAGCTATTCCATCTTTTCCTCCTTGATGGAGTTTATCTGGTAATAAAAAATGATGGAAGAAGCAGTGGGAAAATATGGGAGGGCTACAAACGGAAGATGACATCATCTGGATGCATACACCCCTGTAAAATTTGGTGAATGAACAAAAGCCTCATCCGGAAGCATCCTTGTACTCAGATTGCATGACAATTACCTGCATATTGAAATTAAGACAATTTGACTCTCCTCTGCACTGGCCAACTGGATTTGGATGTGCTGATTTAGTCTCATGACTATGTCAACTGGTGTACCAATCATGACCAGTAGTTGAATCAGTGCCTAATTTCTAAATAGAATAAAACCCCCTAACTCAATGGCTGTATCAAAATAGCAAAAGAACCAACCACAACAGTAAAAGGATACAGATAGATGATAGATAGATAGATAGATAGATAGATAGATAGATAGATAGATAGAGATGATAGTGCACCAGCCACAAGGCAGGCAGGCAGAGGGGGGGCAGATTTCAAAGTAGAGTCAAACTGAAAAACTTAACAGAATAGAAAAGAGATGTCAGGGCACCAAGCGGCAGCAGCGAGGTGAAGGTAGGGTGACCAGATAAAATCCAGGTCAGGGCTCATGTAACTTTAACAGCTGTAGCGAAAAGGGAATTTCAGCCAGTGTCATTTGTATGCAATTAGTTCCTGGTGAAATTCCCTCTTCATCACAACAGTTAAAGGTGCATGCACTATACTAGAGTGACCATATACAAAAGAAGGCAGGGCCCCTGCAACTTTAACTGTTGTGATGAAGAGGGAATTTCACCAGGAACTAATTGCATACAAATGACACTGGCTGAAATTCCCTTTTCTCTGCAGCTGCTAAAGTTATATGAGCCCTGACCTGGATTTTATCTGGTCATCCTAGGTGAAGGTGGCACTCACTCAGAGGAGTTCAGGATGGAGAAGCCAAGGAACAGTCTCAGAGTTGGGTGAAGCTTGTGCACACTAGGTGACTCACAGTAGTGTGCTTGTTTGTAAACATTGATGATAAAAGAAGAGAACACACAAATGTGATTCAAACCTAATCTATAACACTAAGGTCAAAATGGAGGGGATGGATGGCGGGTGGGATTGGGGTAACACAGCCTATACAACTAAGTTCCAACAAGACGCAACTAACAAACAATAGCAATAATAAATGAAAAAGAAATCTAAGAGGATCAGGGTGTGAATGAATGGGTTGGAATGGAAAAGGACTGGAAAGTAGGAATAAGAACTGGTAGAAAGAATGAGGAATGATTGGAAAGTTGAGAAATTAAGGTACCTGCTTGTTCTCATGCCTCTTACTCTGGCCCAGGCGGTGATGGTGAGGAGCAGTAGATGCCACTGCCTACCTGCTCATCGACTCTGCCTGACAACCGAGCAAATGGTAGGAATGATGAGAAAGAGGGTGTAGAGCAAGAGCAGCTGGTGACTGTGATGTTCTACTGTTTAGAGATGTGAATGTGTTGCAAAAGTTATTATTTGGAGTTGCAGGTCTGGGTGAGTATGGAATGAGTGGTGAGTGCTGATTGGTTAGTTGTTTGGAGTGCCTGGATTGGTGGGGTGTGAGAGAGTGGGAGGAGATGGGAGCAAATGATACATATATGTCAGACAGAGAGAGAGCTGACAGGGTTGTTTTGGGTTGAATTGAGGAGGGGCCCTGCCTTCTTTTGTATATGGTCATTCTAGTATAGTACCTGCAACTTTAACTGTTGTGATGAAGAGGGAATTTCATCAGGAACTAATTGCATACAAATGACACTGGCTGAAATTCCCTTTTCTCTACAACTGTTAAAGTTACAGGAGCCCTGTCCTCCTTTTCAGATGGTCAGCCTAAGCAGGGAGGAGAGACAGAGAGACACACAGAGACACACAGAGAGAGAGAGACAGTGGCTGAATTCAGACAACACAATAAGCAACTGTGGGGGGAAAACAATCGTCAGCTGTATTGACAATCGTGTCATCTGAATGCTGCCATAGTCAACTCAGCGCTGATCCTAATCCCCACCACAGTTGATTATTTATTACCATGTTGTGTGGGGAGCACCCCCTAGATAAACAACTGTAAAGTTGATTATTACCCCACTATTGGCTATCGTGTTGTCCGAATTCAGCCAGAGAGTGAGAGTATCTAGTGAGGTGTTTGATTGATTGATATTGTGAGAGGAAACAGTTTAGCTTTAAGAACAGTTGAAACTTATAAGCATTATACTTGAAACCGCTACGCAAATGAACTAAAGAAACCAATAAGCTTACTGTGCACGCAATATACTTGATGTTAATAAAACTTGTTAATTTCATCCAACTGGTGTGGTCATTAAAGTGTACCTGAGGAAGGTACTGGTGGCAGCTGGAACTTATATGCTTGTCTGAGGCCAGGTTGCTGAGCTGTGGAGCCTAATAGTAAAGGCAGGACAGGGGCAGCAGCGGCAAGGGGCTAGGATAAAGCATCACAGTAACAATGGCACATTGCGGGAGGGGCCCCATTGAAGGTGTCTTGCCCCCAAACCCTCAAAAACCTGGAACTGTCAGTGCCGTTGACTAGAAGGTAGACCTATCAGATGTTCAACTCCTCTCTCCCACTCTGTCCTATCCCACTATTTTCCAATTCTGGAAATCAAAAGCAAATTAGTGGGCTTTTTTGGCAGACACGCTGAATGCTTCTTTTGGGGGGGGGGGCAACCCTTTGAAGTGCCAAATCATTTGCAATGTTTTTGAAAAATGCAGATTCAATTCTGCTCACTTTGGGAGGAATCCTGCTTCATCATGGAGAAACACAGAATCTCTCCGAAGCAGCCTGGTTTGAAATAGCCTGGTTGATAACAGATGATGGTCTGTAGTCAAAGAATTTTAATGGCTGATACCATTCTACGGCTGATACTGAATGTTTTGGGTTTTTTAATGTTACGGGTATTTTATCTTTGTAATTGTCTATAAAGCACATTGATGGGACTTTCTGCATGGAAAGACAGTATATAAATATGTTAAACAAACAAATAAAATGACTGGGCACAAATTCATCTCAACATGGAACATGTTTTTGAAGTGGTAAGCCAAGGTGCCATCTAGTGTCCATTTCTGTTATTGAGCATACCAGGAACAAGATCTCAATAAATTTAACTACAAGTAGAAGCCAAAAGACATTTCACATTTGGATATACTTTATCTTTTAATGGTACAAATAAAGAAACGTCAGAATTTCCTAGTTTTGTTCATGTATTATATTGATATCCCCCATAGAAGGATGGGCAGACTTTACATTTGCAGCAGGATCTTCTTTGCTTTCTTATTAGAACCCTGAGGTTCACCAACTGGGAGCAGGTGCAACATAGTAGCTCAGGTGGACAGGCATGAGGAACAGGATGGCTCACCCCAGGAATTTGTGATCAGTACCAGGACCAAGTTCATAGGTCTTTTCACACAAAAATCCATTCCTGGTTCCCCCATGTTCTTTTTTCCAGCAACCAAATTTATGAGAAAAAACATTCTTATCCCATTTTATCCTACTATGCATGAAACTAAGGCCACCAAATTACCGAAGGCTGCAATCCTACACACATTTATCTGGGAGTCTTATTGAATTCAGTGGGACTAACGTTTCACTGGACATGTATAGAATTACACTCTAAGTCTTGTTTCTGATGTAGAAAGGATACAACAAGAATCCCTCATTGTTCTGTTAATTATTTCTGGATTCTGTACAGAGTTCTTTGCAGTTTTCATTTCCTCCAATTCATTCATGTCTACACATACATGCATTGATAAAGCAATGCAGAAGGTGTAACCTTGATGTGATTTTGCATATGATAGCATCAAGATCTATTATTATTATTAATTATTTTGTGGTGTATATCCCTCAGTAATCCATCAATGTGCCTCACTAATCAATATAAATTAGTAGATTGCCTTTTGCTCTGCAAAAAAGCTATCTACTAATTTATATTGAGCTTCTCTTAATGCTAGAGTACATTTGGATTACAAAGTGCCTCAACTGAAAACTATGAATGCAGGGGCGGAGTTGACCCCCCCCCCCCCCCGATTTTGGCTAGATTTTATGACAAGTATTAATTTGTCTGGCTGGAACCGAGATTTTGCCTTTCTTAAAGTGAAAAAAAAAATCTTCATGTTAAATGTGTGATTCCAAGTAGCAAAAAGGAGAGCCCACAAATAATTACTAAATGAAATCAAAGGATAAACACATACATGCACACACACACACAAGCTTTTTACAGGGGGTTTTTTGGGGGGGGCTTTACTGTAGTTATTTAGGCCAGTTTTCCCCCATGCTTGAATCACCTGTCTTTAAAAACTTAACTTTGTTTGTGAACAAGAGAAGTGATTCAAGAATGCCTAGAATCCTATGAACACACCTAATGATACATTCATTGCACATACCATAGTTTCTCTCTTATTTCACACACTCCAGGACTGAGCCCTGACACTGAAAACAGATTCTAGAGCTGAGCCATTTGGTATGGCCTAAAGACCTTAGGGCAACACAGCATACAAGACTGCTGAGTTAGACTTCAACAAGAAGTTTAATTCTATTGCTAGAGGACTGAATCAGGATAAAAGATTTTTATCACACTACATGTCTTAATTGGCTTACCTAGTGCTAGGGTGTTTGGGCTATTAGCAACTGCACTATTAACTATTAGCAAGTGTTAATAATATGATTATCAGCTTTTGCATTTGATTGCCTTCTGATCTCACATTTACAACCTTTACAATTCTTCCCCCCTCCCGCTGATATGTACTGAACATAAACCTGAAACTCTCCACAATACTCCATGCATCTGATGGCATGGGCTATAGTCCATGAAAACTTATGCTAGAATAAATTTGTTAGTCTTTAAGATGCTACAAGACTCTTTGTTGCTTTTGATAGAGGTTTACCTGCATTCTATTACCCATCTCTTAGATTAACATTTGGCCATGGCGAGACTCCACTTCTATATGAGATTTTGCCACTACTATTCATCTATGCTAAGTTCTGAGCTAATATATGCTTTTAAATTAATGCAGACATTACAGGAAATATCTAAGAGAAGGTGGAAACAGTGGGAATTGACACATTTGCAGATCTGATGGTTCCATTATCATCTCATGGTTCCACGGGACAGAGATAACAAAAATGAAAGTTATTTCCACTAGTGAGAATGTAGTGTGTGAGAAAGGAGGATTTATATGGGAAAGATTAAGAGCTCCATCTATGCCATGATCAATTTAAAATGTTGAAAGGACATTCTGGAAGAAAAGACTAGGAAGATAGACAAGGGATCCTTAGATCTAGAAAGGAGGAGGCTATTGGAAACCTTGAAAGAGAGGGAATTCAGTATAGTGGAACAGGGAAAAGCCAGATTGGACAGAACCAAGAAGAAACAAAGAAGGTAGCAAGTATAGACAAAGTGGATCAAGGGATTTGAAAGTGAAGGAAATGAAAAATATGGAATAAAGCAGCTGGAGAAAGTGGGGAGATAAAAGGTATTTCAGAAGATTCAAAGCAAGTTGGGAAAAAGCCAAAAGATGGAGAGATAGAGAAATCATGGAGTCACCAGCCACTCCCTTTGTACTCTATACTAGTTTCCAGGAATGTAGCTTCTAGGCCTAAGACATAAGTGATAGAGGCAATATTTGTAATAGGTGGGGGCTCAATATGGCAAACTTAAAAGAGTTTGCTTCTCAAAAGCATTATGAACCAAGCCCACAACTCTGGAGTGCAGTAATGCAGTAAAGATTATCCTCTGGAAAGGAGGTTCTACAGTAGCAAGAAAAGCATGAGACCGTCACCTCCTTGTTTGAAGGCCTGGATGTTCACATATTGTATCCATTGCTGCTGAGAAGTCTGGGAAATGAAGTTCCCATTGGCCCTTGGCTCAAAGGGTTTAGCAAGGCCTTCCCCAGGCTTCGTAGAGACAATCAATGCCCAGCCTGAGTATCCAGGCTTTAAAAATAAGGCTGCTGAAGTGCAAACCATCCCCAACAGTCCTGTCTGTTGTCCCCTATCTGCAAGAGAAAGTTTTGGAAAAGGAGGACCAGTGGGGAGTTCCTCTAGGTATAACAACATAACTACCCCACAAAACACCATGGTTTTTTTTCTTAAAAAACTCAGAAATGCTGTCCTAAATAGAAGCTGATCCTGAGCTGGCAGTAGGACTCTTGTATTATCTGTAAGAGTCAGCTCTTTTTACCCAGATTTAGGTAATAAACTCAGTTACATTGGAATTACTAATTTTTACTTTGTATCCATGATATTTTGCCTTGTTTACTTGCTGTACAATAGACAAAATCCAGAAAACTGTTAGCAGAGCTCTGCTCACATAAAGGGCTTTTCCAACTCTTCCTATTGCACCCCCTTGCAACTCCAAAAATCCGCTCCAATGTTTGGGGGTCTCCATTCTGTGGGATCTAAGGCAATGGGCTGTAGGAGGGGATCTGCAGAAATTCAGAAACCCCCACTCTGCACTTGTGGAAGTGGCTTCTGCTTCTTAAAAGGTCTCTCTCTCTCCTCTCTCTCTCTCTCTCTCTCTTAGACACAAACACAAAGTACATTTAGGAATATCCCTTCATAATTACTGAAGTTGATTCAAAACACATCATGAACATTTACTGGTTCATACAGTTAATCACACATCTATATCAAATTATTTTATAAAGTTCCAGAAACACTTTATTTAAAAATGGAGCTGTAAATGCTTGTAACAACATACATAATAAATGTAACAAAAATAAATAAGGTGTATGTGTCCATACAAATAAGAACATTGTAAATGCAAACATTTATTACAGAACACAAAGGGTGTAAACATCTGAAAAAACACAAAAAGATTTGTGTGAAAAGCCTAAATGTTTTTTTCCATATGCATTTCCTATTTTCCCATACTTGTATGTTTGTGGTTCTTCTCCCAAGCACTGAAAATAAAGGAAGGAATGAAGATGGCCAAACCCTTGTCACTGCTTTCAATATATTTTGTTGTACACCAGTTTAAACCTTGACTGCACCTGTAAACAAGTGTTTTCCTGACCTCTGTTAATAGAGAGGGGGATACAGAGTTTGACAAGAGGCAGTTTTTAATTGTAAAGCAACAACATTAAATCCAATATGCAACAAGATTATTGGGCTTTTTATTTTTATATCTCTACAAAAACAATTTTTATTGAATTGGTCAAACGTTGCAATGACTTCGAAAATCCTGTATAGTTTAAAAATGTACAGGAAAAAGTATTTTTAAACAAGTGACACGTAAGATTATTGCTGAAATATTAAAGACCATTTCATAAAAGCTTCAAAGTTGTATTTGTAATTGTAATATATAGACTGATGCAAAAACATAAGAAAATTCCAGTTATTAGTTGCATTTAACAGACGTTCTTGAAATTACAGTGTTCTGGAAATACATGGTTGTTAACTATTTATTATTTATTACTTCCAAATGTTAAGTTACTGGGACAACTTTAAAGATAAATAGGCTTATATGGGATAGTTTAATAGCTTTGCTGTTAAGTAATATAAGCAAAAGGCCTATGTTAGCACTTTTCCTTCAGAAATTCTTATAAATGCGTAAGACAGACTTATTAGAGAGCCTCTACAGGAAAACAAGAGCAATTTGTATGTCTGAAATCAGTCTATGGACCAGATTATTACTACACTACCTCCAAATCTTCTGAAGAAAATTTTACAACCCATGATCATCTCAAGGAGCATTTATAAATGTATTTTGTGTTTGACCTTGGTGATACTGCATGAGGAAGGATTTCAAGCAATAGACTTACATAGCTATACATTTAAACTGGTTTCATAGTTCCGAACATCTGGACAGAAATGATATGACATTTACTTTTCATCAACATCAAAAAGACATATTGAACAGGATCAGCAACAGCCAAATGGATCCTTCTGTAAAGTGGACGTACACCTCTGTGTTTTTAAAGGACAATTATGACTTCTTTTCTAAGTACAAAATTATTAGCCACTTTTGATACTGATATGTTCATCTTCCACTCCTAGCAAATTCTTAGTGCAAACATAATATTTGAGCTCTGTAAACCCCAAGACAATGTACATAGCAACGAAGTTATATAAATCGCAATGGTTTGAAATCTTCAGTATGCAACAGCGGATGTACTGGGAAGCTTGCTTTTCCTTGTATTGTAGCGTCTCATGGTATTAAAAGGCAAGATGCCCTAATTTAGATCCCTTTATTCAGAATCAAATTTAAATGATAGACCATTTTATACAAATTTAAGTAAAGAGGCTCAATTACAGATCAGCTTGGCACAGGAGATTTAGAAGCTTAATAGTGATGCACTTTCACCTGCTTGCAGTCTGCTTAAATTAATTAAACTATGGAGGAAATGACTCAAAGTAAGTGCTTGGAAAGCCCATAAAATTACCACAAACTGCATTTCTATGTCAGTACCAATGTTTACCTTAATGAGTCAAGTAGTGTGTGACATCAAAAACATCACAGTTAAGTAGTTGGTATAATGAAGCAATGGCAATTTTACCAAGCTTTGTTAACTCTTTGAACAATGGTATGACTCTCATTAAATTCTGCACATTCATTACTAAAGGTACTGTTAATATTTATGTCATTCACGCAAAGTTGGATCTTCCTCCTCTCCGTCTGGATTGAACCTGTTAAAATGTATACTGAAATCATGCTCAGATTCAACATTGCCAAGTTCACTTGAAGCAGAGGCAATGGCTGGTCGAACAGCCCTTGCTTCTGGTTGACAGTTTGACTGTATCTGAGGATGGGCACTTTGAGAATCAGGGCTGGACTTCTGTTTAGGTTGAGTTGCCTGAATAGGGGCAGCGAATCCCAAATTGCTCAGAGCATCCAATGTTCCATCAGGGTCAATCATTGAATTTATCACTAAACAAAGAGAAGTTGGCAAAAAATCAGTATCAGGATTTGTTAACTGTCAAAATTATTTTAATATTATTCAACCATTTTATTTTCATTCCCATCTCTTTTTAAAATGCTGAGGACTCCTTTTATGAACAGCATCATAACACACCTGCTGAATTTCCCATATTCTGAATCAATGTATTTTCATTGTTCATAGTAAGAAACAGAATAGTCTTTAATAAGGAATGACTGAGGAACAGATGTAGTCTTCTCATGGGATTGTATCAAATTAGAGGTCATGAAGTGGCTGCTTATTTGAAAACACCAAAATGGTGCTGAGTTAGATCTTGCCACCTCAGTGAGAGGTCAAGGCTATATGCTCCTCTTTAGTCAGCAAAGGCCACATCTGCAAAAGGCTTCTTCAGAGACTGAATGGGCTTATAAATTACATCGATCCTCCACTACTAGCCTATACACACAACAAATATTTACTTGATTTATTCCTGCCTTTCTACTAAAAAATAATTAAAAATAGCACTCAAGGGACTATCTGCACAATCCAGTCTAATGTTGATACCTTTTTTCAGAGAACTAATCTTGTACTATGTTCACGAGACCCTATAAAATGAATTAATATTCTTGCAGTAGGGTCATTTAAAGCGGCTAGACACATTTTGCATGCCTGTTTTGTTCCCTGAATGGTCAAGGCCCTGCCTAAATAAAATATCCAGGCTCTGCACACTTCTGATTTGGGAGATGAGCTCTCAAAAGTGACAAAACAGATAAATTAACTCCTGAAAACTGTGAAAAGGGTGTGGAAAGATAAAAGCGAGGGTGTATGAAAATGTTACGATATTACTGTCATCTCAGAACCGTTCTGTAAGTTGTATAGTAACAAAGAAAAAGATCTTGAAGGTCAGAGTCCACCAAATGATTCCATGCAAATGTGCAAAATAGCTGTAGAGGCTGGTGGCTCTAATGTTGATGGGGCTATGAATCCACTCTGGGTTTCAGTCAGAACTCTAAAGGAGCTATTAACACCTCGGATAGCTTCATTGGAGTTCTGACTGGTTCTGACTAAAACTTGGGAGTGGATTTACCACCCCACTGACATCAGAGCCACCAGCCTCAACTGCAAAATAGAATGGTGAAGTCCAAAGCAGGTCTGGACCCTTTCCAGGATATCTTAATCTGATCTGAAAACTACAGAAGTCTGGTCTAGCAAAGGATAAAGAAGTACTTCTGCCTTAGATTCCTTTGTATTGTTCATAGCTCTTGAAAAAGCATGGAAATACTTACAGGAGGAGATGGGGACAGATGCAATTCATGCTATCCATTCCCTGTGCTAATCAGAAACCTGGAGAAAAAGATGCCTTGATTGATCTTCAGAGTGCTGCAACAGCCACAAGGAGTATTTAGATTTTAGATGCATAACCACTTCAGCAGTAGAGCACTGTTCTTCTTGAGAATTCTAGAGATTGATATTTTTATCTCTGAAGCAGGACCCAGTTGAGATTTCATTTTCTGTAGGAAGACTACTCTGACAGAGGCAACGTGATAACAGCGGCCTAGAGAGCCACCAGGTCTACATAGTTAAACAACTGTCAGTATGTCCTCTTCAGGAATTTCTTGGATCATGCTCACAGAAAGGAGTGACATTTCAGAAGAATGTAAATGCACAATGTAGATTTAGGCAAAATCTTCAGTAAGATACAAAACTATTTCCCCCCGGAAATTTCACCTAAAAGGTTATGAAATCTTCAGAGATCATGTCTGGAGAACAAATTGCGGAGCCAACTCCTTCTGGATCTGCGAGGAACTTGATCTTGATGGACCATAAAGCAGGAAGACTGTGTTCATCTTTCCCAATGTTTCACGTTGCACATCTTAACTACCTTTAAGTGCTCACATACTCTGGCTGTACAATGGATCTCTTAGGAGTGGCTAATCAATGTTTTCAGTGTCATCTTTTTTCTTGAAATTTTGGCATCTATAACAAGTCCTATCAAGAGCGAAACCTAAGCAGCAGACAACCTGGTCCAATTTCTTCTAGGTCCAGAAAGTGGAGGCTTGTAGTGATTTTGATCATGACAGCAAGACTTTGGTAAATCCTGGGTTTCCGATCATTAAAGAAGCAAGGAAGGGTAGTGGAATCCCCTTTATTTCTCATACCAACATACTCCCTGTCAGCTGCTGGGGAAGGTAGCTGTTGACTTAACTTCTTTCCCACATAACAGTCTATTGTGAGATCCACTATTTGCACATGATGGGTACCCTGCTATAATTCTCCTGGGAAAAAACTAAGGTATGGAGAAACAGAAACAGCTACTCCTGCATAGAAAAAGAGGAATTACCTACTGCTGACTCTTGTCTTGTAAATGAAACCAAATATTATTTCTATTCCTCCCACAACTATTTTTGTATGACGTCTATAATTTTTAATTACAATTAGGATTGAATTTTTAAAGTAAATTAAATTAAAGACCTGATACTATGACAGTTATTCTGAAGACCTTCTCTTTAGCAACATAAGTATAAAATAATAAATACCTTGAAGCTGTTTCTCAACTCTCTTCAGTTCTTGCAATATTGATGATATTTCCTGCAGGACCACAATTATAGCTTTTATTAGTTTTCATTAAGGAGGGAAAATCCACATTTCATCATTGTATATATACAACTACTGCAACAACAACAGCAACAACATAATTTTATACAGTCCAATAGCCAAGGCTAACATCTGGTGAATATGTTGAAACTAAAGAGAAATTGAAGTTTTCATAGTATCTTTAAATTATTATTATTAGTAGTAGTAGTAGTAGTAGCAGTAACATTTTGATACATTTACAAAGCTCTCTGCCTTACAAAGACAATGTAAAACATAATATAAAAACATTTACATAAGAAAAAAACATTTTAAATGATCAACACTAAAACCCTCATGATCCATTAAAAAGCCTTATCATATGTTATCAAATGCCTAGGAGTAAATTCTTAACCTGGCATCAAAAAATATATTTTTAAAAATGACACTGTTGGTGCCAGGCAGACCTCACTGGGGAGAATGCTACACATTTGGGAGTCTCATCCAAGGCCAGGTCTACACCAAGCAGGGTGTGACACTATGAAAATGGTTTAAAAACTGCATATGGAGTGTGTCCTAGGACCCAACAGTTGTCACTACGGTTATAAATCATTTCAAAACAGTAGTGTAGATCCTGCCCAAGAGTTTCTGGAGCTGGCTGACAACCACCTGCTCAAGGACCTTGTGCAGGAAAGGTGCATTTGCCACCAGCCTGAAGTTGAGTTTTTCCAGGTCCAGAGAGGATATCTTCAGAAGTGGTCTCACCACTGCCTCTTTCAGTGACCTTGGACTTCACTCTCTCACAAGGAAGCATTAATCTCCTCCCTGGCCCAGCTTGCTGTTTCTTCCATGCTAGTTTTTATAAGCCAAGATGGGTGCATGAACCTGTCAGAAATGGTTGCATGAACCTGTCCAAGCACCTTGTCAACATCTTGAGCTGAAGCTCATCAAATAAAACTGGATGCCTGAGCTATGGGTACCTCACCTAATTCACCAACTTTAATGCTGGAGTCTAAGTCCTGGTAATGCAAGAGATTTTATCTTGGAAGTACCTTGCAAACATATTACAGTGGCCTCTGATGGATCCACAGTGTCCTTAGGGCAAGCAGGTAATAAGGCCCAAACAAACCTGAAAAGCTCCTCTGGATGCACATGAAGGATACAATAGAGGCAGAGAGATATTGGTTGCTGTTGTTGTTGTTTTGTCACCTTCACTACTCCTAAATATACCTGAGCATAGGCACACACCAGTGTTTGATTGCATCCACTAGGTTTTCTCCATCTGAACTATTTTGCTTCCTTACTCTCAACTCTGGGAAATATCGTGGAGCCATACAAGCTCTATTCTGGAGAGGTGCTCAGGAGTAATCATGTCAACTGTCTGGGTCATTTCCGCAATCCACAGATCAACCAGAGTTTGATAAGCGAACCAGCCATATCAGCTAAAATACCCCAGAGAGCCCTCTGGAAACCTGCTGGATCCATTAGCCTCTGGGATGGACCATCTTAATGGGTCCCCTACCCTTGCAGAGGGGAAAAGCTACTGTAAATCTAAAACGCAACAGGAGGTGATCCAGCCATGACAAAGGAACCAATTCAAAGCCCCCCAATTTCACATCACCATTTCCAAGACTAACTGAAAATGTGCTTTAAAGTTTCATACATACATATCTTTACAGGGGAGAATTTAAGGGTTAAATGTAGCATGCTTTAACAATTTATTTTGGGGAAATCTCATGGCTTTTAGAACAGTTTATCTCCACACAGACTGAACAGATGTTGGCCGAGACAAGGGAGATTCATGATCAGGATTGCCCATAATGTGTGTTTTTCAAGTTAAAAGCAGCTCAGTACAGCCTTGAATTAGACTCGAGCAATGCCAGTGGGGGAGGATGGTCACTCCTTCCCCACTGCTTCATTTCCCCTCCCACCTCTCTCCCAGCATCACAGCCCCAATCCAATTCAGGGATGGTGTCCTTGCTTTTACCTTTTTAAAAAAACCCATGGGTGATCCTGATCATGGATCTCCTGTGTCATGTCTAGATTGACTCTTGCATGGATCTTTCCCCCTGCCATTGTTTCCCAAGTTGACTCTAAATGGGAGACGCTTCTTGACTGAACCCTGGCTTTGGGAAGCCCACTCGATTTTCAGTTCTACATAGCTGTGGAAACTGCTTTCCCCCAAATTGAGGAGAGTGGCTCAATGTGTTCAGCATTATATAAAATTATGATAAGCAACAAAATGCAATTAAGGGCGCAAGCCTATGCATGTTTCTTCTGTCTAAACATTCATGGAATTGCACCCCAAGTTACACTGCATTGTAGCTTACTATAAAAATCAACCGTTAACATGCGATATTCTTTAGAGCTTTAACAATTGTGGGCCCTTTGCCTTTTTCAACATGCCTATGTGACATTGAAAAATATTATTTATCATACCATGCTTGAAGTTTTCACAATAGGGATATCACTTTCAGCTCGCAGTTTCTTTTCAATGTCTTCCCAATTCCGATCTTTGTCCTTAAATAATATTCTATAGCCAAAAAGCACAGAATAGTGATATGAGCCTTATCGCATAAACACTTATATGAATCATATAGTTCAAACTGACAGGTATAAAATTCAAACTAAATGCTGTTCAAACTAACGTCAGGTATTTGCAGTCGTGTGTCCTTACTTGCAGGTGAGGCAAAAATACAAAGCATTTTTACCCTACCATAATTTTCTTTTGAGAGCACACACGTAGATATATCTAAAAATTCAAAATAGAGACCCCATTGTAAGGGCTGCATTTCTCACACCACTGAAAACTGGAGGATGGAAATATTGGCAAGGTGAAAAGGGGAATTTCTCTTTCGAACCTTCACAGACTGATGCACGCAGTACTTAAGAGTAGTAAGGTTAGATTTTAGTAGTATCATTTTTATATTAAATGTTCTATGTTCACTGTTCTGTAATAATTTTATTATCCATAATAATTACATTTCACTCTGTTCATTCAGTGCTCATGGTCAAACCTACAACAAAATTCTTTTGGAAATAAGTATACACGTGGGTTATGAAAAATAACAAAATGTTTGTCAATAGTGTATGCTGAAAATGCCTTTTTCTAAGTTATGTGTGCACTGGAAAGTATTTCTTTCAAACACAATCCATAGAATATTCCTTCGTGTCATTCAGATGCAATTTAATTGTTTGGTAAATTTGATCTTGCCAATGAATTCTCTCTCTATCCTATCACAAAAATTAGTAGAGAGGGCTAAAACAGTGATACAGCCTTTGGTTCCAGAGGAATAGTTTCTCCTTTCTTCACAAAAATGAGACTAAAATCTGACAGAAAAGAATATCTGCAGCATAGTGCTTTGTCACTGTGCAGAGTTTTAATGATAATGACATCTCTCTGTATGTGATTTTTATAATTTAGGATTGTACAACACAGCAGCCCATATTATTTGCCTATGCAGAGAACATGTAAGAAGTTCACAGATAAGAACAAGTTTTATGTTTTAAATTCTTTCAGGCAACTGGAAGAAGAAGAAGCACCCCTATAGATGCATAATCTTGAGATAACCTTATTTACAGGCAAATGCCTAAGTGAGCAGAGAAAATCAAACCAAAGTTAACTTCTATGGGCAACCAAGCCCCTCTTATCATAAAGCAAAGATTGCCCAATGCCTAGCTGCTTCTAGTTCCTCACCCGGCAACAACCTTTAGGCCCGTGATAGGATTTCAGAGAAGTGAATGCCAGGAACCATTACCTTCTTGAAGAAGAAAAAGCAGGGAAACAATTTATGCTTGGAACCCAAGGCAGAGTCACTCAATTTGAGTCCTATCTATAATAGCTAGTGGCCAAAGAAAACCGAAGGCCAAATCTGTAGTACTGGGACAACGTTGGAGTAAAATGTATGATTTTCAAAATATGCCACTTTGTGAACAAGAGCTGAATTTCAATATCGTGTGAACAGACCTTCACTTGGCAATGGTGCTTCCCTGGCTTCTCCTCCCCCTGCGCCCCTTATAGGCCCCAACCTTCTAAAGTAGATTTTGAGGGTGTACAGTGGTTACAGGGGGAGGGGAAATCCTTCCTGCCAGCAGAGTCACACACCTTTGGATCTCACCCAAGCAATGTTAGGGTATCTTGAGAAACAAACATAACTGCAGGACAAAATTCTAAATATGAATTAGGCATGACTTACTTGACAGAAACGATCATTTGGATATTCCAACCAATCCAGGAAAATTGGATTAAAAACCCATTCACAAGTTCCTGAGTCACAACACATTTCAAAAACATTCACCTCTAATGAATTAGCAGGAAATACTGTATGACAATAGTCTTTTAAAATTTCTGGGAAAGAGTATATAGTTGTAGAATAAAAACTGAAAAGATGGAAGTTTTATTTTTTAAAAATCTCATCTATAGTTAAGACATACTAAAAAAATTAAAATACAAGCTGATTTACCTTTATTTATTTTTAAGGTATGAGCAAATGTGAAATACCAACTCTAGTCTGATCAACGTAGAAATGAATTTTCTTCAAGTAGCATTTTAAAAATTAGTAATGGTAATAATTACACATTTCGTGTTCGCCTTTTATAACTTACTGTAAAAATTAGTGAAAATGTGAGAACAATGGATAAAGAATTCACATATACAGTGCTAGCATTTTTATTTTTATTTTGCATACAAGAAATTTGTTGCATTTATGGCATACATAGAACACCTTTTCAACTGAGGAACGTTCAGTTTCAAGGTGCCTTTTCCTAGGACTGTATTACTCTGCAGATCTTTAGCTAATATAATGTTTTTGTTATTTCAAACTTGTCGGTGGTATCTCTCATTCTGAAAAGTTCTCTTATTTGCTTCTTCTCCTCCTTTCAATTTCCATGTAAGCATAGATTGGCTTTTTCCAATGTATCTTTCTCAGATTACTAGAGTATTTTAGGAAAAGGCCTTTTCAGTGGTGCTGCCCTGCCTTTGGAATGATCTCCCAGCACCCACTCCGATGTCTTTTCGGCACTAGGAGAAGCCTGTTTCATTTTCCTAATCTTTTACACTTTTGTTGATCCATTTTATTTTTATGTGCTTTTATAGATTTGCTATTTTTAGTTTATTTTAATAGGTTATTTAATCTATGATGTAATTGTAATCCATCCTTTTAATGTGTTTGAAAAGCAGGGAATAAATCTAATAAAAAAGTATATTCCATTGAGATTATGAATGTACACAAAAACATTCAAGACCCAAGCTTTGGATTCCCCACCACCACCACAGCTACTCTCTCAACTGGACATGTCAGTATTTTTAAAACAACAACATACTATGGACTTACAGAAAATTCTCAGAATGTCTGTCTGTTTTTAGAAACCACATCATATGCACGGATCTGCTATGCACGCACATTGAACCATCACAGCTATGACTTTTACCAACCCTCCAAACATTCCTCCTGTGTTCACTTTTTTTTTAGGTCTGTGTGTTGAACAAAGATTACAACCATCCAACTCACTTCCTCAGATGTCCAGGAAGGACCTTCTACAGATAAAAGTCTTTCCTTGGCCTATCTCATGTTGAAATTCTTTCAGCTGATTATAATACTGTCCAAGGTAGGTAACACCTGCTGCCACTATTGCTAAACTACACATTTCCCACCTGGGAAAAACATTCCCATGATAAGTAGCAGGACCCTAGCATGTTTTTCAAGACAAACACTTTGATATCTTGGGTTTGGAGAGAATTCTTAGAGTCTCAGTCCCATGTTTGCAATATCAGAATACCATTACTACTAATACCACTCTAACTTCCACAGTTGCAAGGTCAACTGAGATAATGCACTTTGGAAAAGTGACATGTCATTCTTATTTCCAGTAAACTATAGAGCATTTTTCAATGTGCAGGTAAGTAAATGTTTAGCATTTTAGAGAAGGGGGAGGGAGTGGCTATAACCAAAAGAACCAACAAGTGTTAATGCAGAAATATAGGGAGACATGCGTGAAAAACTAATTGAGAAAATAGTACATTTGATACAAGAGTGGTAAAGGAAAAAGGAAACATTTTATAACAACAGTAGCCTAGAAGAAAAAATGGCATTATACGTTTTCTTCAAATTTCCAAATGGAACCAGGTTGAAGATTAGATAAACACTAGTCCATAACTTGAGCAACATGCAGTTGTGTTATTTATCGCAGAGAAGTTATTATTGCCGTACTGCAAAGTGACAGGTCTAATTAAAAACAAAGATGTTAGAAAAGCAGGAAAATTCTAAATTCTTTCCCTCACGTTCACTTATTTCCTAACTACTGGTGCATTTTAATTCTGCTTTAAAATATGAATTTTAAAAAATCTGTTTCACAGCAGCATCTTGGTACAGCTAATGACTAGTTTGAGCTCATTCTGATGAACTTATCAACTGCATGCATTTTGAGGGGAAGCAGGACCACCCCAACTCTCCCAAGTACCTCCCCTGCTTCTAGACTTTATATTTGCATAGGGTCTAATTGGAAAAAAAAAATCTAGTATGCATAGGCTCAAATTCCACAATCAAAATCTGCAAAGCAACTGTGCAATTTGGGCTTATACTTTGTGTACTTCTTGCATGTAGATGGTTTGCAAATTAGACACCCATGCGTGGACCTCTTTTTAGATGTCCTCAATATGGCCTGATCATTATGGCCTGACCATTAAGGCCAAACTGTTTTTAAAATTCAAGTACTTTACTGGTTACTGCACAGATGACAAGAAGGGTAGTTTAAGACTGCAGAAAGACATTCAGTGTATTTCATTGTGTGCTCTCCCCCTTTCCCCACTAAAGGAGTTCTTTCAAATGCCTATTTTAATAAAATATGCAAGTTTTTAAAAAAAGACAGAGTCAATCTATTTCTATTAAAGTAAATGGAAGATTTCCCACTAATTTTAGTGGGACATGATTGCAGTCAAAGTGAATATCAACCTTTTAATAAAAGTTATTACAAGAACATTTCATTAATGAGGAGCATGTTACCTGATTTTACCGGCTGTTTTATCAATAGATTGTCGAATTTTCCGGGAAAACTGGAAGACAGAGGACAACAGCAAGGTATCTCCCATAACCTGAAATATTTTGAAAAGACAACTTTTCACTGAAATCATACAGTTCCTAAATTACCTTCTAATAATCATATGAAGTTTTTCACCTCATATGATTATTCTCATGTAATTCCACTTTAGCTGGAACCAAGAATCACACTGATCTTCTTTGACTCACGTAACATGTTAGATATTTAAATTATCATAAGTATCCTAGGAAAACTTTGCCACAATTTAAAAATACATACATATAAATTTGCTCCAAGCCGACTCTAGTCATACCTGGTAGCAGATAAAAAAATAAATTTGACTAACTGACTGGTAACTACATCATTATTTTATTCATTTCTTGTTAATATTATCATCACACCTGACTTTGTAAACCAGGGGGATTTATAAATAATATACCTAAGCAGTTAAAATGAGAATTAGAAGTATTATAATTTATCAAGTTAAGGATCCCTTCCATGAGCTGCAGAAATAAACATCTGTAATCAAACTGTGTGCTCTCAATATGAAAGAATTGGAGAATATGGACAACAGCAAAACAAACAAACAAACAAACAGATACCAAATATAATGGAATTCCTGCAGTGCTAACATAGTTTTTGTAGTGACATGATTTTCACTTCTGTGCAATTCTAGATATGTATGTAGCACCTTAGTAGCCAAAGGTCAATTTATTCCCTTTTATGTCCCAAACACAATAGCCTGGATTCAACAGTTTTCAATTTCTGCCAGTTTCTACCCACTTCCTGAAGAGACTCCCCTGACCCTCAAATGCAGCTTTTCAGAGGTGCAGGAGGTTCAGTGAGAAGGTAGTAGAAGAGCCTCATTTTGTAAGTAGAACTCATGATTTGTAGGATTCAAGCCATTCACTTTGAATACTTGTTGCCATTAGTCTAATAATAGTAAGATCATAATAGTTATGATCTTATGCTACTTTTCCATTGTTGTTTTGATTTCTTGTAATACAAAAATAATATTTGTAATAAAAATACTATGGAAAATAATACAGTAATAATAGGTTTTATTCTACTGGACACTGGGAAAAATATTTCAGGATATTCTTTTTAATGATGTGGTATTTCCTTTATTCTTAAAGTACATTTCCTACTTTCCTCTGATAGGCCACTCAAGAGTCTCTAAGCTTTCCTATGTGACAGTAGGTGTAGTTATATTTGTTGTAATTTTCGTAGTTTGACCTTAAAAAAATCCCAAAACAAAAGTAAAATGACAAATAAGGGCAGCTTTTTAAAAAAGTAAAATCAAGGCATACATGGAGTATAACTGCACAGCATCTGTACTGTTAGATCCAACTATGTTTCAGTTCCAGAACAGTCCAGAGAAATCCGGTTCAGACGTAACAGGAAACCATGACTTCCTGCTATCCAGTGTTGCTCACTGCAAAGCCCAATGGTCACTGATAGCTCCCAATCACCTCAGGAGAGGCTCTCTGCCTCTTTCTTTCATTCTCAATCTCTTTCAGTAGTTATTCACTGTCCAGTTTTGCTTTGTTTGCTTTGGTGATGGGCTGGTCTCTGTATCTGGGCTACCAAAAGAGATTTTTGGGGTGAGGAGTCAGGAGACCTGCCCCATGACACATGTAAGTGGCTGAGTAGTGGGGAAGAAGAGAATGCAGGAGCAATAAGCCAATTAGTTGTGGTGGGGGAGGAGCACAAGAGACAAAGAGCAACGTGGTTGGCTAGCTGCAGTGATACACTGTGTAGCTGCTGGAGAAGGGAAAATTGAATTTGCACTTGGTGCAGCCTTAACCGCTGTGCCTGGAGGCAAAGTGGCCCCTGCTTGAAGAACAGTGGGGATCACTGCATTATGTGAATGACCTGTGGTGAGCCTCAATCTTGTGCACTTCCCCCTCCCTTTTAAACCTCTGTGATGTGCCATAGGAAGACATTCAAACTGTATATTATTTTTCTTTAGCCTTTTGTTCTCTGCCTTATCAGCTCACAGCTCTAACCCATTAGAAGCTGTCTATGGGATTTAAAAGAGAGAGAGAGAAAGAGAAAGAGTAGGGACCAGAATGGAATATTCACTTCCCATGCCTCTTCCAGCAACGGTAGAGGCAGTCAACACCTAAATCATTCGGCATTGAAAGACAAAGTTATTGGCTCCCTGGGTTTTATTCAAGTCTTCGTGGCAGATACTTACTTCATCCCGACTCCAGGTTCGACGACGTGTAATTGTAGGTGGCTCAGATATTTCTGCCAGCTGTGGTTTGGGATCATTAGGCCGAGTATTCCCATCTGGTGTTTTAGCATTTACGACTGGAGGAATCTTCCTGAAGTTTAGACTTTCATCAAATACACGGTCAACTAGCTGGAAAAGAAATAAATATATGTATGAATATAATTAGTGACAAAGTGTCATTTTTAAGACCAACTGGAGATGCAATATGAGGCCCATCAGTTTAGATGTTTTCTCTCCATGAAAGCAAAGATGTCAATTAACAGGGAAATTCCATTCCCTTGTATTTCAGAAATCAAAATATTTAATTTTTATTTTCAAGGTACAGAATAGGTATTTGGTTAAAAATGGTACAGTGGTAGGTATAGTACTATTTAAGTATTCTACACTTTATGTTACTGCTGAACAAAAGAGAAAGGGGATTCACATTTATTTAGTAAAGTTGTAAGTCAACATTATCTAACTCAGAGAAAATGCATATTTACATTAGCAGAGGCTTAGTAAACATGGCTGGGAAACAATAAAAAGAAACCAACATGAAAGTAAAAATCACACAGCAAATACTATGGTATGTGTCTTTTTCTAATGGTTATACCTTGTTACTCACAAAAAATGTACACAGAACATAATGTTATTAACTATGTCTCATATACAAGAAGTTGAAATAAATCAAGAGGGACAACAGCACAATAGACGAAGTAAAAATATTCAGGGTTGGCACGATAGGGTTGTTTTGATTTGATAAATTCCTGAGTTGTAGTGCTCCTGACCACTCATCCACTCTGGCTGGCAGGAAGGGAGGCATTTTTTTTGCCAATCCTCCCAGATCTCTGTAGCTCTCAGTGCCACTTCCCACCACGTTTTCTGTCATAGGGGACTGCAGAGATGGAGGGGAATTGGCGAAAATGGCCACCTTCTCCATTCTGCCAGCGGAAATGCTCCACTGGTCCAGAAGCCAATCCATGAATAGAAAGAAGCTTTTTTGTCCAGCAGAAGGAGACTGTGGATCCAAGCCAAACTTATTAACTTTTCCATAACCATATGCTGTAGTTCCCCAGGAAGCTAGATTAAGGGTAAATCCATAAAATAACTTTTCCTACTGCAGGATTAGATTTTGCCATCACCTTATGGTGAGCACCCGTACAGACCTTTGTCTTGTAAAAGGTTTGATATGCATTTGACTACTCCACAATTATGCAACTGGGAAAGCCACATGGTCGTATGGATCTATCCTACTTTTCATTTGTCATTTTATCTGTTCAAAAGTGAACCCTAATTTCTGTATTTTAGGATTGCAGAGACAGAACTGAAATGATTTCCAAAGCGATACCCACATAAACAAGCAGCTTAAAGATTAACAAATATATCATGGCATAAGCTTTTGTAGACTACAATGTGTATACACTAAGATGTGTGTGTGTGTGTAGTTGTAAATGGTGAGGTCAGAGGGAAATAAAATGTAGCAACATTTACAGTGATAAATACTGTAAACAGTAGCCATTCACAAAACACACATTCTTGCATTGGTGAGCTGATTAACTTGTGTAGTATGATTTAAACAACAACAACAAAAACCCTCCTTGTTCAAGCCAAAGGAGTGAGAGCTGAACCTCTTGATGATCTGCAATTCAGATGTTTCATGTCGAAATCTGTCTTTGAAGTTCCTTTGTTCAAAAATGGCCACCTTAAACTTAGTTGAGTGTCCTGAGAGTTTGAAATATTGCTCCAATGGTTTTTGAATATTGCCATTTCTGATGTCAGGTTTGTGTCCACTATTCTTTTTCATAGACCCAGGCTTGTTTGTCCTATGTAGAATGTAGTACTGCATTGCTGGCAAATGATGGCACATCACTGGTTCCAGTAAGGAGGTTATCTTAACCCATCTTAGTATGGCTTCAGGCCAGGCTTTGGCACTGAAATGGCCTTAGTTGCTATGATGGATGAACAAAGACCGACTACAAGCCATCAGGACCATCATCCTTGATGGTGTTACAGTAGCCTTCCCTAAAGCGATACCCTCCAGTTGTTTTGGACTACAACTCCCATTATTCCTTACCATTGGCCATCCTGGCTGGGGCTGATGCAAACTGAAGTCTAAAACCAGTTTGGGAACCAGTTTGGGAAAGGCTGTGCCACAGTATTATCTAACCACCAAATTCTGCCACCTTATAACGCACAATTACTTAAGTGTTGGGGAGAACATATCTTCAGATCAATAGTACTGCCATGGGGGCTTGCATGGCCCCACAGTATGCCAACATCTTCATGGCTGACCTAAAATAATGCTTTTTCAGCTCCTGTCCCCCAAAGTCTGTCTACATATGATCCATTGATGACATCTTTATCATCTGGACTTCTGGACAGGATCCACTGGAGAAGTTCCACAAGGACTTCAGTAACAACAATGAGTCTTGTGGTACCTTAAAGAATAACATTTATTCTGGCATAGGTTTTCCTGGGATATTTATACCATGCAACAGGTTCACATTCTGGACACTACTGTGCAATTACATAATGAAAATGTAACTATCACCTTATATCAAAAACCGACTGCTTGAGATGCTTACATGCTTCCACCAACAAAATCCAATGTCTACTGCAGAGTCCCCAACCATTTTGGGTCAGGGAGCATATTTGGAATTTTGAGAGTGTCATGGGTGCTCTCACAAAATGGCTGCCAAAGGGACTTGCCCATTCATAGCATGGCTGCCATGACGGGCATGGCGGGTCACAAAACATTCATTTCCCAGAAAGCAAACTGGTGAGCAATTTGCCTGGGTCTAAGTATGAGACAATACTGGTGTCTGGGCTCTAAAACACAAATCTACCCTTTGAACCCAAATAAAGATGGTATTGGAGGACAATCTTTTTCAATTCAGGATGCCAGCATCCTAGTTAAAAAATAATTAAGCTTTTAAAATCTTAAGATATCAAATAAAATGCAGGAAAGGGAGAAAGTCTGGCAGGTGCCAAGCATAATGGTGCCCACAGGTACCATGTCAGAAACTCCAGGTCTACAACCAAAACCTACCATACCGTTAATTCTTTTCAAACTTGGACAGAGACTACAATTTCTTAGGCTACAATAGTACCCAATAAAGTTAAAAAATTGACAATGATACTTTCCTCTCACAATCCTTGGGTAGTAGCCTTGTACAGTAGCCTTGTACGTGCATATAGAGATAGCCTCACAACCTAAAATATCTAATCACCAGTAACCATATACCCTGTTAACAGAGATAGAGATACAGAAACCAGATCCTGTGGCAGACCCAGATGCTAGTTCTATCTCCATATCTACTAACACTATTTCCAGACTGAATAATATCATCCACAACATCAGAGTTCATATCCCTGCTTGTCTTCTAATGTGATATATGCTATCATTTGCAAGCAACGCCCTACTACTGCATTCTACATAGGACAAACAGGCCACTCTATGCAAAACAATAAATGAATACAAATCTGACATTAGAAATGGCAATATTCAAAAAGTTAGTGGGAGAATATTTCAACCTCCCTGGAATAAACTGTGAATGGCCACTGTTACTAAAGTAATTATCACTGTTTTGTACTGCATTACATTTCCCTCTGACTTCACTGTTTATAGTTCTCTTTGCCCTGACCAGGTTTGTTACATCTTGGCAAGTCAGGATAACACTCTATGCATATGATAGAAGTGGGCTTATACCATTCTATGGTTTGTTCAAGGAAACAAACTCTCACATTTAGAAGTTAATTATTTCAATTAAGGTAGCCAAGGGAATAAATTCATGCACCCTAGTTTTTGGATGATTCTTTTTTATATTTTGTTTAAAAGATAAATGGAGGCAACAATACTGAAGAACTATTATCAAATTGCTAAGTATTTTTTAATCATTTTTGTTAGGATGGAATTTCCCATTTCTGGGGTGGGGTGGGGGAAGTGGTGTTTTACTATTACCCAGTTTCCTGAGGAAACTGCCAACTCTGAAAACAAAACAGTTAAGAAAAAGACAAAATGCAACATGGTTAAAACGGAATTGACTTCATGTAATTTTAAATACACTTACTGGAGTTTGTAATAGTGTCTTGAGCATGCACGTTGGCATACAGAAACACAGCATATCAGAGAAAGTAAAAAACTGAATCACAGCATGAAGCTATACTAATTTGTATTAATTGTTAATACTAGATCAGGGAGGGGAACTAGCTTAGAATCAGTGAGTAAGTTATTTAAAAACAAAGATTAGTAAAGCTTAGGGGCATCGAAGACAAATGAAAATGCATAGTACTTTACCTTACACATAAAATGTTATAATATCTGTGTATAACTACATCCCTAAGGATTTTTCTTCAGTACGGAACACTTAAAATATTACTCACTTGCATGAGAGGCTATGTCAAGGAAACAAAGAAAATTACTTACGTTCAAATTCTTAAAAAGGACAGTGCGTTCATAGTTCTTGCACTGATCAGACTACAAAATGGTATTGGAATTAATTTTTGACAATAGGCAAACTAACCTTAAAATTAAAGAAAATCAATGCTGAGATCCATGCAAACAAGAGTGGGAATAATTAAAAGTATGCCAAAAGGATAAAGAAAAAGAAATAAAGAAAAGGAAGAACCTTATGCATTTCTCCATGAAGATCTCCTACCTCTTCTCTAGTGTCTATGGCAGAGCCAGGGGTGGTGGCAGCAGTGCTTACTGTGGTACTAGGCGCAGTGCCTGACGAAGTCACCGAATCTATCTCTCCAGCTACATCATTGATTTCCCGTGCGATGAGAGCCAGGTCCTGACTGATCCTGTAAATGATTAACACAGCATCATAGTCTGAGCATAATTCATCTCAACCAATCCACCTCATTCTAAACTGTGGTTCCCAACAAATTGGAACATGCTTTAGTTTCCAATATTTTCTTTTAACAATAACTATCATCAATACTACAGGCTAGAATGAATCTGGCAGGATGAGAAGAGCAGCCAATTAATTTTGCTATACGACTATTATTTTTCTGCTATATTCCCACATTTTTAATAGCCAAAATCCATGATTGTACCACTTAACACATATAACGGGGTTATATAGTTTAAACATCATTTCCTAAACACATAGTTAACTAAGGATAGATATAGCTCTTTCATTTCATGCAAAAAGACAGGGTGAAATCCCATTTTGTAAAAGGCAACTTATGTTCATGCAATGGGACTTTCCCCATCTTTTGTTCCCCTTGAACCTCCCCATCCCCCCGCCTGGCCAGTTCTGCTGGTTCTGCAAATGAGCAGGTTTTGAGGATGGAGGGGGCTGCGGGGGAGGAGAATCACCCCCTTCCACTTATGAAAGCTATTCCTTTGACAAGAGGGACGAACTGAATGCAATCCAAGGAAAGCAAATTTACACACATATACCGTATTTCTTCGATTCTAAGACGCCATCGATGGTAAGACGCACCTTAATTTCAGAACCACCAACAGAGAAAAAGCTTTGATTCTAAGTGTGGGGAAATCGCCATCAATTCTAAGATGCACCCCATTTTTAGAGACGTTTATATGGGGGGGAAAGTGCGCCTTAGAATCGAAGAAATAGGGTATCATTATCCTCCCTCAATACAACAATTCTTCCATGACTCAATAGCTTCCCTTTCTTCTTCCCATGTCCATAATATGTTTGCTAATTCCCACAACTGCTCACCTCCTTCCCATTAATAGGACTCCCCACCCATCCCAACAAAGTGTCTCTTTTCTCCTCCTCTGATGTGCCTCACTGTGCTCTACAAAGTAGATATAACGTATCATTAAAAAGATGAAAATCCTGTGGATATAATTTTGCAAATATATTTAGTTGACATAAGTTCATTCGCAAAGAAGATGCATATTCTGAAAGTATGCACAGCCCTAGTATACCATCTTTGTGTATAGGGTTGAATGCTTCAGCAACAAGTTGGATCCTTTGCCACCTTCTTCTAACCGCCCCATCCTACAGACACCTAAAATCCTAACCTCAGTATGTTAGCAGTGATCTTTTCTGCTGAGTGATAGAATAGAGTATATCAGTGCTGTTAACACCGACCAAGAATTTAAATCACACCAAATTATTTGTTATGTAGAATCCTAGAAAAGAGTTTTAAAAAGTACTTGGGTAAATGAATATTCTTAAATCTGCCATATCCCTATGCTTAAATGAACCTTTAATAATAAAATGTATTCCTATTCCTTTATTTCAGACATGGAAGACACTATCAACTGACATTTCAAAATATTTCCCAATCTGTTTCACAGCAAATGTGGTGCAATTATTAGAACAGGGGTGGGAAACTTCCAGCCTGTGTGATGGACCTGCCCCACAGCCTAATCTTATCTGGCCTGCAGCATTTTACTTGGATGAAGCAGCTGTGCACCTTCAGAGCTGGTGCTGGCTGGGAAGAAGATTTTTCCTGTGGATCAACGGCCCTCCATAGAAAAAAAGGTTCCTTATTCTGGGTCAGAATGTTGGGCAAACAACGTTCAAATGGCCACTCAGCTATGAAACCCACTGAGTGACCTTGGACCAGTCACCATTTCTCAGTCTAGGCTACCGCACAGGGTTAGGGTGAGTATAGAATGATGCTGCCTTGAACTCCGTGAACAAAAGGTGGGATAGAAATCAAAATACATAAAGTAATAATGCTGCAAATACAAATGACGACTGCACTGCTTTAACAAAGTAAGTTTAAATAAAGTCACATGCATGGAATCTTGTTGGTACAAAAATGTTCCTTCCAACCCACATGAACTCATTTTGAATTAAAGCATCTGACAAACAAACACTTGCAACAAGTTTCTTTTATTACAAAGAACATACATATTCTCATTCAAGAGTTAAATGAATTAGAGCAATAAATACATGCAACACTCACAATATATTTCTTGGCCTGAAACTGCAAACTTTGTTCCACCTTACTTGCTGCTATGCCTTGGTACAATACTTAAATGATAAGTCTAACACTCTCCTTTATGTGCAATAGTATCAAGAGTGGGTCTCTGATACATGCACTTCCTCCCTGACCCTTGTTCCTGCACCCAAATTGATAGATCTCATTTACTTTCATACAAAATCTATCAACTAAGGCAATACCCTCTACATGTAATGATTCATATTGGGAAGAAAAATACAGCTGCTTGCAATCTCACTGCATTTACAAGTGAGAGGAGAAAATATAACCTGAACCACTTCTTTGTGTGTTCTGCCTAAAATATACTGGGATAGTCACGATGTGTGATGGATGTGAGAATAGTACGAACAAGTTACATAGCTCCACTATGTTTCAAGCCATGCTCAAATCACACAAGTGCAATGAAAAGAGCTCCAAATCCTTCAGATTTCAAGACCTCCACACACCCACATGGACACTCAGAAAAGCCTGACCTTAAGCACAATAGAGTTATTTTTTCTGCTACCAGTTAATTCTCCACCTACTTTTCCCCATGCATTTGACTTTGATTGTAAAGCCTTTGCACGAGGCTTACACCACCTTATTAACATCCAGAGGCCCTTGCAAATTAATGGCATTAAGTACATGTTCAACAGCTATAGCTGTTCACAGTGGAGCATTTGGATGTCAAACTAAACCACAGTTTAGCTTGACGAGAATAAGTGGCAATAAGCCTTAGGCTTCCTGCGGCACTGCTGCAAGGAGCCCAAACCCTTACCCACAGTTTAATGAGTTATCCAAACAAGCCAGCTTCATAACACATGATGTGAAGTTGGTTTGTTCCAAACAAACAAACATAATGAAGTTTAACCATGTTTTGACAGATGTGGACCACACAACAAGCTGCAGTTAATCTAAATTGAAGGTAAATGCTTCTGAACTCTTCCTCATGACAATGTCAGTAGAGGGGGCGGGGTGCAAGCCTGAGGCTTGCTATCACTCGTTCTTGTCACATTAAACTATTGTCTGAACACAGACAGTCTGGATTTCAGAACATTATAATAACATATTTTCCTGCTAGTAAAGAAAGCTGTTAATGTTTCCATAGCAGACACAACCATTTTGACCAATTCTATCTAGAAAACCAATTAAAAAACTAAACACGTTTTGTGACTTATAAGGTTTTTTTTTAAACTAAGTACTCATTCCTTGAAAGCCAACCTTGCTATTTCTTCTCGATGAGCAGTCCAATCGCGAATGTAGTCTTCCTGTTCCTTTATCCTATGCTTGAAGATATTGCTAGCTTGCGTTGGTGTTCCAGTGCTCTGCAATCGAGTAGTTTTCAGGGCTGGAGAAGTACGTAGACGGGCATGTTTAGGAGAGTTACGGTTTGATCCAAATTCATCTTCCGAGGTGGAAGCATAATCAGTAGGAAACCGCCTCCATCTTGAATTTACTAAATTAGTTTAATTATTAAAAAAGAATTATTGTTGTATCTATTGCAAGAAATAAAATTCAGATTTAGAAACATCACAACAACACACCAGAGTTGCTTAATTCCAAACCCAAAATAGTACCTCACAAAAAAAGTTTGCTGACTACAGCTTAAAAAGAAAGCTACTACAATTGTGTTAAAGAATAAATGCTAATTTACAAAATGTGAAAAAGGTTACTCTTTGTACAATGGTGAGCTAATAAGACAGGAATGCTACTAGTCTCCTATACAGACCATGATATAAATCACAACAAGAGCCCAATTCATTGGCATTTTCCAAAACAGTGAGTCTGTACTTTTTCTGCAAATTTTTTCCAACTGTCAAAAATGTCTAACTCTACATTAGACAACACAAAGGAATATAATTACTGAAATACAGCACTTGTAGGAGGAAAATTGGTAGTTTGTTTCATTTGAAATCCAACTTGGACAGCAAGCAAAATGCTAATTTTCAGTCAGATGTTGAGGGCTGCAGGAATACAAAACCTTACAGGGGTACTACTTGCAGTTAAAATTTGAAGTTTGGTATTCAACTGGTTAGGGAGCTACGGCACATTGAATTACTCACTAAAATGCACTAAATTTATATGCCGGCTTAATTTGATAAGGTGTCTTGGAGGTGGTTATGGGATAGATCAGGGCAAACAAACAGAAACTTAATCCAGACAAGATGGAAGTACTGTGGGTAGAGAAACTGGCTGCTCTGAATGGAGGTTTGCAACTGGTCCTAGACCAACTTGGACCACATATGCAGTTTTGGAGTTCTCCTCAACTTGGTGCTAACTGGAGAAGTTCAGGTGGCAGCAGTAGCCAGATGTGCTTTTAAATGGGCTTGGGCTGCTATGCTAACTGTGAGGATGGACCTTGCTTCAATCCACACTCTAGTGACATCCAGGCTCAATTACTGTAATGTACTCTATATGGGTTTGTCTTTAAAGATAGTTTGTTAACTTCAGCTAGTATAAAATTCGGCCTCTAGAGTACTAGTAGGATGGACCATGTAATACTAAACTGTACCAGCTGCAGTGGTTGCCAGTGAAGTTCCAGACCCAGTTTAAAGTGCTGGTACTGGCCTTTAAAGCCCTAAAGGGTTTGAGTTCAGGTTATTGAAGGACCACCTTTACCCATACCATGCTGCCTACACTTAGAGATCAACATCAGAAGCCATGCTTATGTGTCAAATCTATTAGGCTGGTGGGCATGAGGGATAGGACCTTCTCAGTAATTGATCCCCATTTCTGGAACTCTGTTCCCATGGATGTTCACCAGGCTCCATCATTAGAGGCCTTCAAGAGAACCCTAAAGACCTACCTGCTTTTCTTGGTCTATAATTGGGTTAGGACATTATTATTATTATTATTATTATTATTATTATTATTATTATCATCATCATCATCTCTTTCTCGCTTGTGGCATTTTTTCTAGATGGGTAAGAAAAAAGGATCTACTGGTACTAAATGATTAATTCTCTATGAAAAAATGGTTCAGTGCTTACTGAGAGTAGTAAATACCCAGAAAGTCCAGAATATTAAGATGAGTAGAAAATAAATTTCTAATTATAGTAATCAAACCAAGCAGCCAAACTCATAAGTATGTACTGACAATCTCGTTGTACATGCAATAAATATATATCAAAACTATAAACATACAATATCTGATATTGAGGTCATACAGACTATTGCCAGTGTTACAATATTTGATGATACAAGGAATAATATGCTTTAACCTGGGAACCACTCTTTCATTACAGCTGCCAACTGATATTGCAGTTTACGTAAAAGGCAGTACAATTCTAAAGCGATTCTCCTAGGTAAGTTATATTTGATTCTTTGCAAAATTGGGTAAATTTTCTTTGTATGTATTCACATATATAAATTTTTTCTAGATGGACATGACAAGCTTTGCCAGGTCATGCTGTCTTTTATTGATTCAGGAATTTCCTGACGATTGAGCATGTTTTAAGTATGACTGCTTTCTGAATGTTGGTGTGGATGTATTCTGGTAGGCCCAGTTTTTGGAGGATTTCTGTATATTTTTTTGATGTGATGCCGGTGACTGATGTGACTAATGGAATAACTGTGACCTTTTCCTGTTGCCATAGGTCTTTGACTTCCATGGCCAGTGGTGTATATTTGTCATTATTATTATTATTTGCATTTTTCTACTGCCCCATAGCTGAAGCTCTCTGGGCGGTTTACAAAAAATAATTGGGTGCCTTGATGCATATGAATTGTTAATCTTTATTTTTATCATTGTTTTCACTATTATTTTAATCATTTTATTGTGTTTCACAATTTTAAATTTGGCCTGTATGTCGCCTTGGGAGGGTACACCCTGGAAGGCCTTGTATAAATCTTTTAACTAAATAATAAAGCCAAACTAGACAAGATGCCATTCATATAATTAGCAATTCCAAAGTGCATTGCAAGTCTTGGGGCCCAAGCCAAATCAGGATCCTAGTATGGGAGGTAGAGGGACTTTAACCTTTTTGCCCCCATTATGGCCCTAATCTGGATTGGGCGATGATGGGGTGTGCCTGTTACTTGCACTGGGGGGGGGGGAAGCTCACATTAGAGCAAAAAATTATTTCCACACATGCAAATAACAGGCACTGAAACCCCAATCTGGATCAAAACCTCAGCAGAGGGCAACATTTTAAAGCTGTCTACCCGTCTCTATAATTCTGATCCAAATCCCCCCTCACCTGCAATTGACTTGCTAATTCTGTGAATAGTATCTCATCTAATTTGATCCTTAGTCAAAGAACATGAAAACAATGTATTGAAAAACTTGATGTTCTTTCTGCTGAGGCTGGTTATGTACATAGATAATACTTTTGGAAACAACTACTTTTCTTGTTCAAACGTTATTGAAAATTTAAATAATTTATAGTACATTGCTATGAGTGTATGTAAAGATAATGACAACTACGGGGTGAGAACAGATTATAATAGCCTCTAAACATAGGTAGCTTGTGAATCTGAAATCTAGTTTTTACACAGTCCAATGAGTCAAGGACTGAAAGACTTGGATTTCACTACCAGTTTTTTTCAGGTTTAAATGCAGATTCCAATAGACCTGGTTTTACTTTTACATTTTCAGATTATTGTTTTTCTCACTATTAGCTAAAATACTTATTTATTAGTTTAATAAGCAGAAAAAGCACCTATTTCTAAAAGCATGCAAAAACAGAATCACTGAGGGACAAAGAGTTGCTATGAGTTAGGCCCAATTGTGTATGTGTGTATTTCAGTACACTTTAATTAAAGGTTTTTTTTCCAGTTTCAGATTGATTAAATAGTCAGGATGATAAAAATAATAATTAAAAAGTGAATTAGTGTTTTATCAACTTGGAGCTAGTCCTGCAACCCAGCATTGTACAACATGAGCACTTAAAGAAAAAAATTAAACCAAATACGATTTCTAGTACTCTACCACTGCAACTTTCAACAGCTGGATCTGGGTCTGGGAGAAGATGGTATGCCTCTGTGTACAAAATAGTTTTTTATTGTGTTAATTAAGACATACAGATTTAAAGTATTTGCTTAAAATGTAATGATGAAGCTAATTCCACCAAAAAATTGTGGAAAAAAAAACATTTATCCCTAGTCCCTGAATTGAGTTTTTGCAATTCAATTCACTTCACTTTGCTAATCCAAATATCAAGTTATATCACAGCAAAAAGGAGGCACAAACTAATTTTAATACTAACATCTTAAAAATTAACACATTTGAAAGACTGAAGGCATTTAAAAATACTTCAAAGGTTTATTTTGTTAGTGTGGGGCTTACAAATGTGAATAGGAAAAGCAGGACCAGGCCAAGACATTTTGCTACCTGAGACAAAGGACAAGATGGTGACCTGCCCGTTACACACCCACACCCTGTCTGGGTTCAGACAACACAATAACCAACAGTGGTTTAAATAGTCCCTATATAACGGTTGGTTATTTGGCCGAAATAACCAATGCAAACAGAGTTGGCCATTGGTTATCGTGTTGTGTGGAAAGCACTGTTGGTTATTTTCTTGGCCACCATTGGTTATTTCATCAGCCACAGAGTCGCAAGGCAAAAGGAGTCAAAGTGGCAGCTGTCACTCTAGTCCAGCTGGCAGGACAGATTTTCAACAACAATGACTGATGGAATACTCGCGGGAGGACTAAGGGGGGGGGGAGAGGGGGCTGGGGATGAGTGCGTCAACTCAGCGTGGACTAATAGTCAACTCAACACTGATCCTAATCCACACCATGGTTGATTATTATCATGTTGTGTGGGGAGTACCCCTTAAATAAACAACTATCAAGTTGACTGCTACCCTACCGTTGACTATCGTGTTGTCCGACAGCAGCTACCATATACAGACCAGACTGGCAGTTGGATCTTATTTCAATACCGTTAAACTTGTTTGGTATAAAGTAAATGTTTAGTTAGTACTGTCAATTTCATAGCTCAACAAATATAGTGATTCAGCTCAACAGATGGTAACTTTAAATCTATTGTAATGTCAGCAGACAAAGTAAATGGCTGATTTCGTGCACTTAAAGATCAAGACAGATTAGGCTAACCGGGGTAATAAATTATAAAGTGAACATTTAATGATGTCCCTACCAACAGTGAAGTGCAATCTGGAAGGAGGAGAAGGAGGAGAAAGAGAAGGAGAGAAACTACCCTACAAATAGTTCTAAGTGATAGCTGGAGAAATAAAGCAGTGAGGATACTTCAGAAGTACTAATAATTAGGGGTGCACAGATTTGTTAAATCCATCCTGTCTATGTTTTGTAGATTGTCAGGCATCTTTTGTTCTGCTGTCGGTTCACTGACAGAATTCAATTTCTTTTACCAGAATTTTGTTCTACTTACACTAATTCCTATTAGCGCTAAAGTACACTTGCTAATGCAGATTAGCGTGAATTCCACAACCACCCCCAAGTAAAAAACCAGTTTGCAAGACTGCGGAATCCACATGACTCAGAAAATGTCAGTCCATTGAAAGGTCAAATTCATAGAAATCCAAACATTTCAACCCGTTGCAGTTTTCTCTGACATTCCTAGTAGTAATCACAAAAACTCTAAACCTAGAAGGATATCATGTTCAAAGATAGGTAATCGATCTTCTACCCTGAAGCCATGATTTAATGAACCCTGTCCATGTACCTCAATTTTTCCTTTCTGGCTGCAGCTGCTCACACTGTGCCAAGATGTCGGTCTGGGAGTTCCCCAAACCCATTAAGGGTAGCTTTTGGGTGTATTTGATTATGGTGCAAGGGAATCCCTGAAAATCTAAGTGCAGGGCTAGTGAACCTATATAGGACAAAGCGCTGATTTGACTCAAAACAAGTCTTGGGGGGGGTGCTACCAGGGAGATGTGGACACAGACCACTGTTCCATCTAGTCCTGCACTGTCAACATTGACTGGCAGTAGCTCTCCCAGCTTTCAGGCAGGAATTTTTCCAAGCCTACCTGGAAAAAGCCTACCTAAAAAGCATGTACTCGATCACTGAGCTACACCTCTTGAGCTGTATGGAGAACTGCCATACAAAAATATATTTTCTAACAGCTTCCACATGGAATTGTAATATATGAAATAAAGGCTTTTCTATTTTTTTTAAGATGTTCTGTATCAATATCTATCCTCTTTCTCACTTGTCTTCTGCCGTGCAATTTAGAATACAAATCCACTGGGTGTGTATTGCTTCAAATCCCTTTCATACAGCACCTAATGCAACATTGGCATGAGAAAATGTTCACCACTTCAAATTAGCAGCAGGCCATTAACATTACTGGAAAGGAATAGAATTTGTACTGCTGTATTTCTTCAAAACAGATCGAAGATAATTTCAAGGCAAGTGTGGTCAGAAAATTAATGGGTGAGCAAGATAATTAGCAGAGATAATGCCACTCCAAGCTCAAAATTAATATGCACTGTAATCACTAGGTTTGAGAAGCAACTTTGAAGTCCAAAACATTTTAGCCTTTTCTTCAAGTGCTTAAGTTTTGTAGTGAAAATTCATAATTGGCATCCTAAGCATATTTTCTAAAAAACGCTGAATGACTTATTAATAAAGCAGGTATTCAGTAGTAAAAGAGATTCAGCCAAATTGTTACCATTTTGCATTATAATTAGCAACATTAAAGTTACATTATATTATTAAAAATAGTCCCAAGTATGCTCTACTTTAAGTCTCAGTATCAACTGAAAATGGAAAGTGATGAAAGATCAAATTATTGATTGCAAAATAAGGTTGAAAAACGTTCATACCTGATGGTGAATTATGGGCTGAAGACAGAGACTTGGATTTGGAGTCCGATAGGCGAGAAATACTGTTAGCTCTAATTCTAGGAGAAATTTTAATACTATCTGCTGGTGGTGTTAGTCTAATGCCACTTCTAATTATGGCTTCTGGAGTACGAGATGATGTCGTGCTTCTTGTCATTGTTGCTTCAGAGTCACTTCTTGCTGATAAAGAACCAAGCCTATTTCTACGTGGCTGAGCAAGCAGGTCAATTCTTGAAATATTTCTCCTTCCTGATGGGGGCTTAGATGTAGAACTTGTAGTAGACACTTCAGAAGCCACCGATGCTTTATCTGCATCTGCAAGTTCACTATCTGACACTTCACCAAGTCGTGCTCTACGTAAAAGAGAAGTCCTTGTGGGGCGAGGCCTTGGAAGTGTTGTGGATTTACTAGACTGCCCAGTTGATGCTGGAGAGGTCTTCAACTTAACTGATTTGATACCTTCTGTTTTGGAATGCAAATGTTCATCTGCTGAGGTAAAAGGAGTCCTTCCATGTGATTTGCCCGAGCATGTTTCCTGGTCAGAAGATAAAATATCAGAAATGGCAGAATGAGGTACACTAGAAGTTTGGTCATCATCTGTTAAATCCACTGAAGGTTGCCTTATTCTTCCACTGCTCTGCACAATCTTGCGTGCTTCGCCTCTTGAACCAGCTTCTGAAGAACGGCTTTTTGTTTTCTTTTCAATTTTGTCTCTAGCACTTGTAGAAGAGGACTTTAATACATCCTTTGAAGGAGAACCAGTGGAACATCTATCTTTGTAGAGGGTGGTAAAGCTTTTTCGTTTCTGGGTTGTTTTTCTTTCACTATCTCCAGTAACTAAACTAATTGTACTAGCGGTATCCACATCAGATTCAGGTGAAATAGAATTGTCTCTGTTATAGCTAGGCGTGTCAGGTCCTTCATCTGTTTTATTTTCTTCACGCAGCTTAGCTTCAAGAAAAGCCATTACAGCTTCTGTGTCTTTTAAAATAAGTGTTGTGTCAAGACTGGAATCAGTTTCCACTGAATCACTTTTTTCACTTATTCTATTGGTGGATGTTAAAGACAATGATGGTGGAGTATTTCCCGTCTGTTTATTAATATGAGGGATTAGCTCTATAGGTATATTTGTGCTTGGTTTATCTATAGTAAAACTGCCTTGTCTCACTAATGGCTTTGATGTTTCTTTCTTATCCCCAATAAATCCTTTTGTAATTTGACATTTTGATGTTTCCTCTGCTTTCCTTCTTTTCCCTTCACTTTGTACCACTTTAGTTTCAACTTTGCCTGCACCACGCCCTGATGCCTTTTCTTTATTATCTGTTTTATGGGAAGGAGAAGCTTCTTCTCTCCCTCGTTCAGCTTGGTTTGAAGTTTTTGCTGAAGTCAATTTAGTAGGGATCCAATGTGTTACCTCATTTTGTTCCTGCTGGTGAATTTTAGCTAAAGCTTGCTTTACCACTGATGTTTCCCTTCCAGTTTCACTTTTTTCTTTGCCAGAAGAGAAGCCACTGTTGGAGTGAAAAAATGTCTTGTCTGCTTTAGGAGAAAGGCCATTCATTACCCTGCTTGCTTTAGTCAGGCTTTTATCAGCAGCTTGTCCTATTTCTTTCTGAGTATGAGTTGGAGTTTCTTTCTCTTGAAGTTCTGTGTCTTGTTTTTCACCTATCTCCGATCTCTGATGGGCTCCAGATTTTGTTCTTTGTCCTTCTGTGACATTTTCCTCCTTTGGCAATTGTGGAAGTGCTCGCCTCTTTCGATCTCCTTGGCTGGTCAAAGACGCAGCTGAGCCAACACTTCTAACTGACAGGCCAGATTCACTGATGTCAGTATCTGGGGGGGAGAAAAACCCTGTTAAGCAGGAGCATTGAAATATTTGCTCTACAATTGTCACAGATTATTTCAACACCACGCTAAATTTAGAGGAAGCCTTGCTTTTAGAACATAAGAACTCAAGAAGAGCCATGCTGGATCAGACCAAGTCCAGTATTTTATTCAGACAGTGGCCAACTAGCTGTGGACCAGGAACCCACAAGCAGAACACAAGTGCAACAACACTCTCCAATTCATGTGTCCCCAACAATTGGTGTACATAGGCTGGTGTGCTACTAGAGGTAGCACATAGCTATCAGGACCAGTAGCCATTTATAGCCTTCTCCTCCATATGTTTTCCTTTTGTCACAGATGCCTTTCAGAATGTTAAGCTAATTCTTAATTCAGCTAATTTATTTATAAAACATATGAGAATAAGTATAAACATCTATTTAACAGCAGTAATTTTGGTAAAGATTACCTTAAACTGAGCAAAGTGAAACGTGCTAATAATTGTGATCGAACAAAATAATTCCCCAATTGCACTGCAGAAATAGCTATCAGACAAGAGCTACTTATAGTACCATTTTCTAGAGGAGCAGGAGCAGATGATTCCAGCTGTACTTCACTTTCTTCATGTTTTGTATGATTAGCAGCCAGACTAGCCCACTGTGACACCCAGCGTTTGTTTCCAGACGTACCAGTGCTTTCCTGATAACAGATTTTAAAGAACAGAAATTATACTTACATTAAACTTACTTGATTCTTATATTGAAATCCTATACACCCTACCCAGAAGTAAGTCCCATTGAGTTGAATAGGTAAGTATGTATAGGATTGTAGTCTTAGTCACTTTAAATAGAAAAGGTGAGAAACTGTGGAGAAAATTAAGGTTGTACAGACTCTTAAAGCAATTATGATTGCATAATCATTAATATAGTTTATGTGATTGGTTTTTCGATCATGCCTCTCAGTAATGTTGAAATAATCTAAACATATGGATACAGTTTAGCATAAGTTAAATCAAGTGTGTTGTTGTTGTTGTTGTTTTTAAAAAATCATAGGCTTTACCATTCCAACGAAAAAAGTTAATCTTCAGTACTAATGTACATACCCACCCAGACTACAGTTCTTGGGATTCTCAGCATCCCTGGCCTCTGTGAAAACACACTAGGCAGCATCTAGAACTTGAAGCCTACTACTGTATGTATTGGAGGCTTGAGTGAGAAGTATATTTGTCCAATATTTGCTCTGCAATGTCCACAAGGGAATGTTATTAGCTTTATTCTATTCAATGGCAATGACATCTTTTCAATGATTCCTGTGAAAACTATTGTAACATTGTACCTTATGGTTTGTGAACAGAAATAGTGATTTGACTGAAAACACAGACTGACTGAGGCTTTGGGTAAAGCAAAGACATGGAGAACATATTAGTGTTTTAGAGTTTTCCTTTGCCAGAACACTAGGAATTCTTGTCTTTGTTTTCTAACATCCAGATAATAATGACCTGTCTTTATACGGGCAACAATTCAAATAATACTGAACTTACTTTAAATTTATGGTGAGTTGTGTCTGCAAGTTATTTCATATGCTGAAGAGCAGGGGTAGGCAACCTTTCTGGGCCATTGGCACAATTGGCAATTCGAGAAATGATTCTGTGCACCATCGCAAAATGGCTGCCCTGGGACAAATAGCAAAGGACAAGTAACCTGCCCAAAAGACTGAATACAAGGCAGAGGTGGGGTCTGAACCCAACACACTAAATAACTCCTTTGATACCACAGTTTTCAGCACCACCAGAAATCCATTTCACAGTAATCCCAGCTGCTGCTAAGAAAATGTGTCTGGGAGTGTAATGGTACTCTACGGACACCACATTGCCTACCCCTGTTGTAGAGAGATGTAAAGCTAATATTAATTTACTTATGAATAAAGAACCAGTAAAATAAATTCATTGGGAGTAATAAAAGACTTCGCGATTGTTATATTGACCTTTATACACCCTATGATAGATTGTGACTATTAGGCTTATGTTACTTTGGGGGAAAGAGCAAGGTGATCCTTTTCTCGAACTTAAGAATAATCCTATGCTCACTAGAGGGCTTGTTCTTGTTCCTCATGGCAGCATAACATTATAACAACACCCTCCAAATCTACCATAGGTTTATGTATTTCCACTGTATTGCATGGCCAGCTCAAATGGCCATCTCCCTGCTTCCTTGCCATTTTTATAGCTGCATTAGAGAACAGAAGCCCCACTAACTCTGTAGCTAATCACAACACACATCCGGAGTATATAAGCTGTGGGCATGGGAACTTTGATTCCATATGTCAAGATGCCTGGGATGGGACTACAATATGGTTGAATCCAACTGCAGTCACTCCACTGATGGAAGGTATCTGCCAGTTGATCAGGGAGGGAGATTATTTTATTCCCCACTACAGTAATGCCCCCTCCAAAATCTGTTTCAGAGGTTTCAGGGCCCTTTGTAAAAACAGTCAAGGCTTACAAATTGGGAGGGACATATTGCTAAGACTTGAATCAGAATCCTTACATGTATTCCACTTCAGGAGTTGAGAAACAAAGAGTCAAAAGAAACCCAACTACACTGCTGCAACTGGAGCAGCAAAAGCAAGGCATCCCACAGAAGTAAGCCAGGCAGGAGACCATCATACCTTAAAGTAGAACTCTCAAGCACACATCATCTTCTACTCCAGGAATCCCAAAATATGCAGGGTAGTCAACTGCCTATGGCCACAGAGAGTCTTGCATTCCACCCTCCACTATAGAAAAATGTGTTCTGGTTAAACAATTCCTTTACTTTACAGATGATGGTAGTGTTTCCAGACAGGCAATATAGGCTATGTATGCAGGTTGCAGAAACAGAGGCCTGCTGACCACAAATCCCAAAATGTAGATAAGGCAATGGAGGTGAATAAACTCATATTTTCTTGAATTCGGAACACTCCTACACTTACTGATATTGCTGGCCAAAAATGATGCATACTTTCTTGCCAAATCAAAACCAGGGCACATGGAGTATAATATATGTTAACTGGAATCAGGGTGTCATTGCTAAAAGGGAAAGGTGAGGATTAGTGTCCTAATCTTCTTGTTATTGTACAAAATGGGCAAAACCCAAAATGCAAACTCTAGAGGGCAAGCACTGGGAGAGCAGTGAGCTGGACGGAGACATACAGAACAGAACAGAACAGTGAGAGCCACATTAGAGGAATTCAAGAGGCAGCTGGACAACCATCTGTGAGGTATGCTTTAAGGTAGATTCCTGCATTGAGCAGGGGGTTGGACTCGATGGCCTTATGGGCCCCTTCCAACTCTATGATTCTATGATTCTATACTCAGACATCCAATCACCCAGTCACATGTATTTCCTGATCCAGCCGCTGCCGCTACCTCTGCCACCGCTGCCTAAGTATAATACACATACACTACCTTTATTAGGAAAAAGCTTACAAAGCAGGGCACAAGATTTAACATAAAAACCTATCATCTACGTTCACAGATACCAGCATAAAAGACTAATAAAACACAAAGACTAAAATGTAAAAACAGAAGATATATACCAAAAGCCCCATGAAACAGAAATGTATTTAAATGACCAACAGTAATGGATCCTGTCAAACATGCAGAGAAGGACATTCTTTACTCATCATCTGAAGTTTCTCATGTTTCTCTTATCACCCCACAGGCAACCAGGCAGCCATTTGTTGATGCAAGAATGTTCCCTACACCCAGTGTATACAGACCACAAGACAGGTCTGCAGTAGTGATCAAAGAAAAGCTAACTAAGACTCTGGGGGCAGAGTGCCATTTTTTTTTCAGTCAATGCTCCTGTGCTTTCCAGAATTATAACACAGTAATGTAAATGGGAAGAGGGATCCAGCATGGAGACACAGTGATCGGGGAAGCAACACCGATAGCTCCATTATGCAGCTTTGCAAAAGGAACAAAAGGTTTTGTCACCCCATTCTTAAGATGTTCAGATTCCCAAAATGCTCAATGTTTTCCTGACCCACATGATTACTGGTGTGATGAATCTAGTGCATTTGCTACCATGTAGTAGGAGAATAATAAAAAGATCCATTGTGGGGGAGAAACCTGAATGCACTGATCATCAGCCAAATGAACACAGGATGAGTTCGGTTGGATGAAGACATCTAAGGCAAAAGGAATGACATGTTGTGGCAAGATTGGGTTCACACAGTTATCTGGTTAACATCATGAGGTCCTTAAATCACTCCCTCTAATAAGCTACCATACTACTGCCTCAAGGCTGTGTGTGTGTGTGTGTGTGAGAGAGAGAGAGAGAGAGAGAGAGTTTTCTTTTCCCTTGTGAGACCCTGATCAGGTATTGAACCCAAGATCTCCAATACTGAACTTGTGTGATGCCCTCGTAAAAAGCTTATTTCCCTTACATGAGCACCAGGAGTGTAATGATGAATACCTATGGGGAGCACTCATCGCAAATGGGGCTTGCAGCCTTCTCCAGGGAAGCATAGGGGTTCTCCATGCATGTGTCCTACTCACTGAACTATAGACCCAGCTGGATGTTGTGACTGAAATGGCAAGCTTTCCTTCCCTGTCTGCATGATTAAAGGAAGGCTGTTTGCAGGATGCATTTGCACTGCCAAATGATTAAAAGGTTTGGGGTATATGAGTGATCTACTGCTATCCCACCCACCATGCCATATGTTTTGCGTTGGGGAAGGAGCATTTGTGCATATATATATATATATATATATATATGTGTGTGTGTGTGTGTGTGTGTGTATACACACACACACACACACACACGCCCTAATATGCTCAGTTGAGTGATATTGTGGCATGATTCAGCCATAGCCATGTGTTAGAAGGTGCCATTCTGGCAAGGCTAATGGGGGACGAGTGTCACCTATTAGTGAATTTGTGATTGGAGGGTGGTGCTAGTCCTAGCAATTCTTTCAGCCCCCTCCCCAAAAGCTGTTTCAGTTGTGTTTAACTAGATAGACATAACTTCCATTTCGCACACTACTTCCTACATGTGATCATGGGCAGGACAAGACCTAGAACATTTGCGTGTAGAAATTTTTGTGCTGCTGCTTTATGTGTAAACACCCCTCAATATTTTTTTTAAAATTTCTAGTTAAATTTCCTGCAAATTTTCAAGCTGTTAGCTGTCATTCTGAACCCAATAAACCTCACTGCAGTAATATAAAATTGAAAAATTAAAGTACATTCATAAATCAAAGAAACTAGGAAAACTGTCACAGATACAAAGATAAGGGATCCTGTATATCTCCCTATTTTATGTTTTGAGGAAGGCTTTCTACTTCAACCTGCTTTTAAAAAATGAGATACTTGTTAAGTAGTTTCATCAACTTGCAAGCTAACTAGCGTAAGAATTACCAAGTGACATTTGGATTGCATTCTTACTGTTTGTTTCAATGAACACTTATTCCAAATTGAAATCCCCTCAAACAACATTCTTAATTCTCTTGATCTCAAAACAAGACAAAACAAGGAAAAACCAAAATAAGTGATTACACAATAAAGCAAAAGTTTTAACCTCAAAATTAATCCTGTTATTTCTCCACACACATTTTTTTCGCATTCTTGAAATATGGGTGGGGGGTGAAGGGAGGAAGGATAGGGGAATTTGAAAAGTCTGGGATTTCTCAATGTCTTAAGACAGATCAAGTTTAATGAAGCACCACCAATACGGATTCATACAACATACCCTTGAAAGTTTCAGAAATAAAAGGTTTTAACTTTTCAGAAGTTAAAGAACATGATTCCACACATGATGTCCCTTATTCACCTTCTGTGGTTGTTCCAGGAGTATAAGCAAAAACTTGCTCAGCTGAACTTTTGTTGGTAGCATTCATCTTATAGGACAGATGGAATATGTATGTGTGGGTTGCTATGGATATGTTATGGAGTCACTTACTATAGATTCTACAAGACAGGAACATTCTTTAAGTAATTCATTGAGGAAAAAAATCAAAATATGCTCTTATTTAGTATTCATAACAAAAGTACTTTAAGTAACATTTCAAGAAAAATAGTTTGTCTCCAGGAGCAAAATGAAAAATGCTGATGTATTCAAGAAGCGTACTTTGAATAGTCAAAATACTGGAAGATTCAGTGATGAGCTATCTTTTGCCCCTGTATATGGCTCTTATACCACCTTTACAGCATTCCACAGTGCTTCAACAAGAAACTTCCAGCTCCTCCTGGTTACAGAAAGAAATTGTAAAATGTTGAAAATATGATGGCTAAACATTAAGGATTCAAACGTAAGGGAGCAAACCGAATTCATCACACAATTTTGGGCTCAACACACATTTGAGAGAAACAGTTCTTGAATAGTAATAAATAATGTGTCCAAATGCAGAGTGGTATTGGCTATGTTCAAGTCAGTGCTGTGTTAGATTATTCGTAACTGAAATACAACTTTTTTATAGCCCCTCTCATTACATACTTCTGAGAAAGCTGCCTGTGTTAGAATGAATATTATTCAGGTCCAGTGGAACTTTTCCAAGAGGTTCATGGCCTGCTGCAATCTAGGCCAAGGAGAGAGATGGTGGAAACCTTGGTAGAACACTGTGACAAGTTTGCATGATATTTTGAAGATAAGGTCTCTCAAATACATAATGATCTGGACACCACAGTTAATTCAGTTCGATTAGTAGCAATATCCAGTGCACTGTCTGGTTTAGTTTTACTGGATGAGTTTAAATTGTTGAGGCTTAAAGATGTGGCCAAGGTGCTTGACCAAGTCTGGCCAATCACCTGTGTGCTTCACCCTTGCCCTCCCTGGCTTATTAAATCTAATAGGGAGCTGATGTCCAGCTGGGCCCAGGAGGTTGTACGTTCCTCTTGAGAGAGGCGTTGGTACCGGGCTCTTCAAAGAATGCAGTAACTAGGCTACTCCAGAAATAACCTAATATGGACATGGATTATGTTAGCAACTATAGGCCAGTAGCCAACATCCCCTCCCTGGGAAAGGTGCTTGAGCAGGTGGCTGCTGGTCAACTCCAGACACTTTTGATTGAAAATTATTATCTATACCCATTTCAATTGGGCTTCAGGTCTGGTTTTAGAACCAGAAGCTGCCTTGGTTTTCCTGTGAGATGACCTTTGCTGAGAGAGGGACAAGAGGAGTGCAACCCTGTTGACTCTTTTGGTCCTCTTGGTGGCTTTTGATACCATCAACCATGGTATCCTTCTGGATAAGTTGGGTTGGGAGTTGGAGGCACTGCATTGCAGTGGTTCCGCTACTCCTTGAATGGCCAATTTCAAAAGGTGGTGCAAAGGATAATTGCTCTGTGTCTTGGCAGCTATGCTATGGGGAGATCAGCTGGATATGGGGGCTAAGGTGTTATCCAGATGTGATTGTCACTAGATAGAGGGACAGTGGCATGGTGCACCTTTTATCAGCTTAGGCTGATATATCAACTACATCCTTATCTTGACAGAGATAGCCTAGCTATAGTTATACATGCTCTGGTATAACCTCTCATCTGGATAACTGCGATTTGTTATATGTGGGTCCCTAAACTTCACCTGGTCCAAAATAAGGCAGTGAGATTGTTAACAGGGACTGGCCAACATAAACACATTATGCCAATACTTCTGCACTGGTTGCCAGTCCATTCCCAGGCTCAAATCAAAGTGCTGGAATTTATTTTTATTATTACATTTCTATCCCATCTTTTTTCCTCCATAAGGAATCTGAGGCAGCATGCATGACCCTTCTCCTTTCCATTTTTATCCTCACAACAACCACCCTGTGAGGTAGGTTGCGCTGAGAGTCAGTGACTGGCCCGAAGTCACGCAATGAGCTTCCATGGCCAAGGGGGGATTAGAACTTGGATCCCCTGACTCCCAGGCCAACACTCTAGCCACTACGCTACACTGGCTCTCATTAGTATTCAGAGCTCTAAACAACTTGGGGCTTACCTGAAGCATTGTTTCCTCTCATATATACTAGCCAGGACCCCTAAGATTGTCTTTAGTAGTCCTTGCTGGGAGCCCCCACCAAATGAAGTGAGGCGGGTGACTACGAAGAAGAGGGCCTTTTCTGTGGTAGCATCCCAGTTGCGGGAAGTGTTGAAAAGGTGGAGGACACTGAGATGTGTCAGTTCAAAATTTAAAAGTAAGAAGTTCATGTCACCAAGGGGGAGATACTGTCCCCACCACCACCATCTTTTGGTGCACTTATTTCTATGTTCTCCTCCCCCTTTATCAGGGCTTCTGAATTGCACCACTCAGTCCTTCCTTTCTCTTACTATTATTTCTCCCCTCACCTTGGCAAAGTTGCACATGTTAGCCTGTCTTGTCAATTTCCTTGTATGTTACTTATTTCACTTCTTTGCTGCCTTTGACAGCCAAAACATACAAGGAAATTGACAAGGCAAAACTACACATAACAGAGAGCTGGAAGGAGTGCACATTTCTGCTCTTGCAAAAGACCCACAATACTACTACTACTAACAATAATAATAAATTATGACCCCAATTGTGCACTGTGCACCGAAAAATAAAAAATAAAAAGCCAGGGAATGAAAAGGGGTAGCAATTGGAGTAAGGATGGTGAGAAAAGATGGGTTTTGCCATAAATCCCCCTGAAAAACATGCTGGATCTAGCTAGAAGCTGGGGTGGGTGGGTGGGTGGGGGGAAGCCACAGCAAGCCCAATCATCTGGCTGGCATACTGTGGGTTGTTCCATGAACAACCAACCCACTGTGGCTTATTCACAGGGTGGCTTAATGTGATGTGCAAATCCGCCCACCGATTGTATTTGCAAATGTGTGGTTCAAACTAAAGTTGGAAGGGGGCATAGTTGGAAGTGTTTTTTTGGTGTGCAAGTTTTGTTTTGAGATGCAGCTGAGCGCTTTCCAAAAAGCTATAAAACATTAGAAACTACCAAAAGTTGACAGAAAGGTTTATCATAGAGCTACAGCACAAACGTTAACCATACTGATATTTAAACAATACCTTTCCAGAAACAGTGAACCATATCTTTCCACCTGGAAACCTTTCATCTGAGCTCAGATTTGGCAAGCCCTTTCCTTTGACTTGCAAATTTCAGAATTTTTCTAGATTAACTACAGCAAACAACACTGTAGTATTTATATTTTCCTTAGCTTCCCAATATCTCTCTTGTGTACAAAAAGTACAGTATGTGCACAGTTGCATACATACATGCTGCACAGAAGAACATGCTTTGAAGTACGTGCAAACAGACCAAGAAAAAAGGTTGCAAGGGGCCATGGTTTTCATGTACTAATAGAAGAGATAAAGAAACCAGAGATATAAAAGATAACTATAAAAATTACTTAATACAAAGCTCTGCTTTCTAGCTACTTAACACTGACTACATTAAGGTCCTCTCCCTTATTGGAAGAAAAAAGAAGAAGACCCATCAAAGATTGAATTCTACCTCTGTGTCAAGATATCCAGTTGTACTCAGTGGTCTTTTTTCTTCCAGCACTAGTGTAGCAGAATTTATAGCCCAATCTTTTACTAAATCTTTTTGGCTCTCGTTGATAACAGGCCTATTATAATCCTGGCTGTCATCCACTCCAAAAACCTGAAAATAAAACAAATCATCACACACATTAACTCAAAGCCTTCCTGATCATATTCAGTTTGAATGTATGGATGGTGCCACTACCAAATCAGTAAGCCAGATTTTTTTAAAAAAAGGTTTAATAGCTTGTTCTGACATGTAAATCTTGTCAATAAACAGCTATCAAAATGTTTGTTCCAGTTCTGGGAAGGTTCAAAGAAATTAGCTAATGATGTTTTCCTAATACTGGACTAATCAGAATATAAAAGGAATGCTCTAATTGTAAAATAAAATACCTTCAAATACCTTCCACCAGGAGGCGGAAAATGTAGCATCCTTCAAAAATCTCCTGAAAACATAACTTTTTAGACAAGCTTTCCCTGGACTATAACTGATTCTGGTTTTATATGACATTTTGAATTTTTTAGTTTAAATCTTGACTTTTGTATATTATGGTTTTAATTGTAAACTGCAAAGAGAGCCTGGGATGTTGGGCAGTATAAATATGTAATAAATAAATAAATATTCTAATTTTTTGTAGCATATATGCTACAAAAACAGTAATTAGAATAATGCTTAAATATATAAAGGTATGTGTATTTATTACAAGCATTGTGTTGATTATAAAAGAACCTACTTGGATATAGGAGAAATGTAACCAATCTTAATACATTTCCATAATGTGCAGATTTACATAAGGAGCACAATAGAAATATCCATAAAACATAGGGATAAGTGTATAGATGTCTGGCAAGAATACAACAAAGCCAAGCTAGCTCACAATGTGGGGCTGGCATTCAGAGAAAATGCAAAATCAGTGGTAATTTGCAAGAAGGGGATATTAATTCTGCCACTCCTAAAGTTAGTAAGACATAATGCTGAAGTCAGCTGGAGAACCTGGATCTAAATATATTCCTTCTGTACTGTGACGAATGTAGTAGCTAAATCACTAATAGTCTTGAATTCTAATACCAACAGCAAAATGTGCCATCAGCTTTTGTGGCAGCCAGAGCAGGTAAGCACAGCTTCTCTAGATAGACCCAATTTATATCACATTACATTATCATATTAACCCCACTCTGTGTGTATTATAGAAATCCTATTTTTCTTTACAAAAAAAGTTTACAAAAGTAACTAACAGCAATCCTATAGGGGGGAGAATATGTATACAGCCGCCTTGGGCGCCATTTTTTGGTAGAACGGCAGGGTACAAATAAAAGAAATAAATAATATGAGGCAAAGAAACCATCGCTTCCTCTTCTTAAGGCCTGGCAGCTCACTGAGGGGAAGGATTTTCCTGCTTGTTGGCACAAATGGGATGGAATCACTATGCCAAGTCCAGGGCTGGCAAAGTATTTCTCCTTTGTCAGGGGAATGTGGGGCTTTGTATTGTGTCCAAGGCCTTCCTGTAAGGGGCAGGGGAGCAAAGTGCTCCAAATTCATAGAGAAGCACTTCTGCAATATTCTTCAGCCTGATGAATTATAGGCTGCAGGATGTTGTAGTAAATGTACATGCAGGATTACAGCCTATATTTAACATTTACCCATATTTTCTGGGTTGCTTTAATCACTTCACTCCTCTATATCTTGCACTAGCTTCCTCTCGCCTAATGTGTTCCATTCAAGCTTGCATCAATCTTTAAAGCCCTACTCCTTATCCATGTGTGGAAGGTATAGGTGGATAATGGGAGGTGCACACACATGTATTCATGCTTTTGAAGACATCTCTATTCAAAGTGTAAATATACCAGGAGAGGGAGGGCCAGGATAATATGTGCTGCATGGGGGGGGGGGGGGAGGAAGCTCAGCCCCTCTATTCTCCATGCATTGAGTTTGTGTGTGGAGGTAACATGCATTATCTCATTTCTTGTTATTTTCTTATTTCAGTTTCCCTACCTCCATCTCTCTGTTATTCTTTATGGCTGCACCTTAAATTGGAATTTATCTTATCTTAATTGATTTTTAAAGCTACATTTATTCACATAATATTTGATAACAATTCCTGCACTTACTTTATGAATGAAGTGGAAATAGCAAAATAACTTTTGTTATATGAATTCAAGTACTTTTTATAGGATGAAACTATTAAGCATTTCCACATAAACTTTGTGTATAAGTAATGCAGTAATATCCTGTTAATGTAGTTATTTGTCTGTTTTGCCTCTGAAAGGATCAACATCCTTTGAAGCTCCCATATAGCAAGAGTGAAATGAGGGAATGTTTTCCTTTTTAAAACAAAAACAAAATAACAGCTCGCCTCCCCATGCTGACCCCCAATACGACAAACTGCTTTTCAAACTCATCTAGGTTTCAAAATAAACTTGTTATGTGGCTTAAGGGGCAGTTTGAGAAAAACAAATATCCAAACTCCCCTTGAGCTCATGGAACTAGTCGCATGGTTCTTTTGATTCTGGCCACCATTGTTAATGGATATTTAACTAATTGTCATAAATTATTTTTGTTATAATCAGGGTGGAAAAGATATGTCTAGTAAAAAGTACCTGCTCTTGATTGTTATCTTGGGAAGGAATCCCAAATTTCTTAAAAGTGAATGAAGATTATTGACTACAACACTTTGAGCAAAGAAACCTCTTTTACTGAATAAGTTCCAATTAAGATCAATTTGAAAAATCTACACATTTCACCTGTGGAATTAGCATCAACTACTCTAACCTGTTGATACCTTTTTGTTATAAACTTATGGATATTTGTAGTATTATAAGAGGCACTAGTAAAGATTCTTTAAGTGCTACAGCCTGGATCTAACAATTAGTTCTACATGTCCAATAGGGATGTAAGACCTCTACTTCAAAATATGTTTGGCATTTGACATCGAGGGTTCAAGAAACAGAAAGAAGCATCAAAAGCAACTTGATATGGCATGGAGATTTGAAATTAAAAAGAAAGGAAGTCAAACATGCCTAAAATAACTCCTTGGGTCTCTGTCTCCATTCTGATTAAGAATGTGTGCATTTCTCTTGCCCCCCTCAATACATTCTGCCTTGATATTTCTCCATAATATCTCAGTGAATAACCATATATGGATATTTCTATTTGTGTTCCCTTAACATATGGAGAAGATCTCTAACCCATGGGGCATAGCCATCTCCATTTCAGGATACTGCTCTGACAAAGAGAAGATCACAGATTTTTATACAGAAACATAAATAATGCATTACTTCCAACATTGCCAGGCTGTTCAGCATTTAAATAAAGATGCATTAAATATTGTGGGTTCAATCCTTCAGTAATGGGTTAACACTAGTGAAGGTCTGCTAGGAACTTCCCCTCCCCTCTATAGCACTGTGCTGCCCAAAACTCTGCCCCAGAAAGTTTCCCAACCCTCCAGAGCAGGTTTTGTGGGTGGGGTGGGGTGTGGCATAAGGTGTGGGATCCTGTTTCCTAGTTCTGCTGATGAAGCAGTTCCATCAAAGGAATGACACCTTTGGATCTAACCCTGTGAATGTGCTACAGATATCTGCCAATTAGAAATGTAATGACAGCCGTACCTATAGCTGTTTTTGATTCTATTTGTGGTTGCCTGAGACCTTCAAAAGCTCTTGACTTTTACCATTTCCCAATCCTCCAAATAAAATATTGCATCAGAAAACAACTGCATCCATTAATATTACTTTGACACCAATTTTATTTATAGCTCTAATTCTTAAAGGTGTGCAGCTCTCAGCAGCTCTCATTTTTTCTGTTTAAAGTGTTTGAAATTTAAAGACATTTCCATATTCTAATACTTATAAACTCAAGTCTACTTAAAAATCTTATTAATATATCTTTGATGCATAGATAAACTGCAATGCCCAAGATGATCTTATGCATGCACATTCTATATAGTCATTTCAATTGCAAAGTTACCAAGAAGAAAGTCAGGTTGCTTACCTGTAACTGTAGTTCTTCGAGTGGTCATCTGTGCATTCACACATATATGGGTTCTGCGCGTGCACAGGGGCTTGATGCAGGAAACTTCTAGAGCTGCGAGACATTAAGGTGGGAACTCCGCCCCCACCACCCAGTGCGATTGTCCAGCGAGTTCCCGCCTGGCCCCTCAGTTCTCTTGAGACCAATAGGCCCATGAGTGAAAGACCAGAGTAAAGTCGGTATGGACAATGTCGACACCGAGAGGGGACGGTGGGGGGGGGGGGGGTTGTGTGAATGCACAGATGACCACTCGAAGAACTACAGTTACAGGTAAGCAACCTGTCTTTCTTCATCGTGGTCTCTGTGCATTACACATATGTGGGCGATTAAAAAGCTGACTTACCAGCAGAGGGCGGTGGAGACAGAGTCAGTGGAATATCGACAAAAGGAAGGCTCTACCGAAGGAGCAGTCAGCTCGGGAGGGGAGGTCCAGTCGATGTGACGCAAACGTCAGTGGCAATGCCCATGTGGCGGCATTACAGAGGTCTTGGAGTGGAACCCCAGTGCCGAAAGCGGCCAATGTGGAAATGGCTCTGGTGGAATGAGCTTTAATAACATTTGGGAGATCAAGGTGTGTCAGACTGTACGCTATTTTAATGGTTTCCACAATCCATTTAGAGAGCCGTTGTGAAGAGATTGGTTGTCCTTTAGATGGCCCAGCATAGGACAAAAAAAAGTGGAGATTTACGGAACACTTGCGTTCTGGATCTGTAGAAGAGAAGGGCCCTTCGGACATCCAATGTATGCAACGAAGCCTCAAGAGGCGAAGAAGGGTTCTGGAAGAAAGCTGGGAGCACCACGTCCTGATTAAGATGAAAAGAAGAGAGGACTTTCGGTAGAAAAGCTGGGTCCGTCTGAAGAACGATGTAAGGTGAGTCTATGCGGAGTGCACAGAGTTCCGAGGCTCATCAAGCCGTGGTAATAGCGATGAGGAAGGCTACTTTAAATGAGAGAAGGCGAAGGTCAATAGTGGCAAGCGGTTCGAAGGGCTTGGAGGATAGTGCTGTCAGTAAGACAGAGAGGCTCCAAGAGGGAGAGAAATTTCTAAGAGGTGGTAAGAGGTTCCTGAGGCCTGTCATAAATTGTTGAACGAGCGAGTGTGTAAAAATTGTAAACCCCTGTACAGAGGGGTGCAAAGCTGAGATTGCAGCCAGGTAGACTCGTATAGAAGAAAATTTGAGACCAGCCTCATAGAGGGAGTGGAGGAACTGGAGTACCAGTGGAATGAAGGCATTGGTCAGGTGGAAATTATGTTGTGTGGCAAAATCAGTAAAACGTTGCCACTTTCTTGCATAGGATTTCTGAGTGGAAGGCCGACGTAATGCTGTCAAAATTGTTTTGACTTGTACAGGGAGATCCATTAAGGATGATGCGGACGGATTCTCCAGGCTGTGAGGTGAAGCCTGAGAACATCTGGATGGAAGGTCTGGCCATTGTCCTTGGAGAGGAGATTGTGTCAGAGTGGGATGTGGAGAAACACACCTCAGGCTAACCTAAGTAGCGGCGCAAACCATGGTTGTTGAGGCCACCATGAAGTGATGAGAATCGCATTGGAGCGGTCGGACCGAAGCTTCGCGATTACCTTGGAGATCAGCGGAAACGGAGGAAAAAGGTAAGTGAACTATTTGTTCCAGGGGTGAAGAAAGGCATCACCCAGTGATGTCGCGCCGGCGCCGGACCAGGAGCAAAAGCGACGGAGAACCGCTGTCTTGGTGGACGTGAAGAGGTCTAGCGTCGGTGTGCCCCATTGATCGAAGATCATTTGAAGGGCGTTTTGGTGAAGATGCCACTCGTGAGTGTCTGAAAAATGGCGACTGAGAGTATCAGCAATAATGTTGTCATGTCCTGCTATATGTGCCGCCGTAAAGTGTGATACGATGGCGTATCACACTTTGCTTGTTGATGTGCCAAAGTGCTGCAGTATTGTCAGTAAGAATAAGGATATGGTGGCCTTGAAGTATGTTTTGGAACTAACGTAGAGCCTTCTGAATGGCGAGAAGTTCGAGAAAATTGATATGGCGGGTCGATTCGGTGGTCGACCAAGTGCCCTGAATGTGCTCCCCAGCTGTCAAGGGAAGCGTCGGACGTCAGGCTGACCGATGGATCTTTGGTGCCGAATGGAAGACCGCGTAAGAGGTGATGCTGGTATGTCCACCAAAGAAGCGAGTGAGCCACAAAGGGAGGGATGGAGAGCATTGTCCGACGAGCGTTTTGTGTCATGGAGAAAATCTTGATGAACCAGTTCTGGAGGGTATGCATCTTTAGGCGGGCCCATTGAACGACATGAACCGCTGCTGCCATGAGACCGAGAAGATGTTGAATTGTGAAGGCTGAGGTGCGATGAGCGTGAGAGAGGCACCTGGCCGTCTTTGCAAGAGCAGCTACATGGGAGCGAGGCAGATAGACTCGGCCTTGTAGAGCATTGAGCTCGATGCCGATGAATGGGATGATTTGCGTAGCCGTTAGATGAGATTTTTTGAAGTTGGTAAGAAGACCTAGAGATTGAAGTAAGGAGCAGGTCGTTGTGGTGGCAGTCAGTGCGGCTGCTTGAGAGGGGGCTGTAATAAGCCAGTCGTCCAGGTAAGGATATACTTCGACACTGAGCGTGCGGAGGTGAGTGCAAACGGCCGCCATGCACTTCGTGAATACTCGCGGTGCGTGGCAAGGCCAATCGGGAGCACTTTGAACTCAAAGTGATTGGCACTGATGACAAAGCGGAGGTATTTGTAATGGTCCGGGTGTATAGAGAGATGTGAAAGTACGCATCTTTGAGATCGATGGTGGTGAACCAGGCTCCTCTTTGGAGTAACGGAATGAGGTTGGATAGTGTGACTATTCGAAATTTTCTGGGAATTATGTATTGGTTGAGATTGTGAAGGTCCAAAATGGGACAAAGGCCTCCTCCGCATTTTGGAACAGTAAAGTAGCGGGAGTAAAACCTGGTATGATGATGAGTCGGGTCCACTTTCTGAATGGCTCCTTTTTGTAAGAGAGAGGTCGTCTCTTTGCGAAGAACAGACGAGGAAGGAGTGATTCTCACGAGACCCAGAGGCGGAAGAGCGTCGAATTCGATGAGATAGCCTCGAACAACGATACTTAGAACCCAAGAGTCTGAGGTAATTCGTGTCCAGGCAGTGAGGTGTGGAGCCAGAATGTGACCGAAGATTGGATGAGAGCAGGCTGAGTCATAAGCGACGTTTGGAAGTATGAATGGCAGTGGACGTGCGGTTGGAGCGAAAGGAAGTGGCAGCATCTGCTTTCTTTCTAAAAGTTTGTTGGAATCGAAAAGTACGATCTTGTCGATGTCGAGAAGGAAAATTAGTAGGTTGACCATAGAAACGGCGATGCCGATAGTTGGTGGGAAAAGGCTGCTGTGGTTGGCCTATGCCCATCTTTTTAGCCGTAGTTTTGGCTTTCTGAATGTTATCCATGGCCTCATCAGTTTTAGAATTGAACAGTCCCTCTCCATCGAAGGGAAGGTCTTCGATATGGGAATGGGCTTCAGGCGTAAGGCCTGCCTACCGAAGTCAGGCGTGGCGTCTGAGAGCTATGCCCGCCGTCATGGAGTGTGCCGTACAATCTGTTTGGTGGCGTGCGGTATTAATCTGTTGGCGAGATAGTTTGAGAGCTTCCGCTTGAAAGAGAGAGGCTAGTTCTCTCTGTTCTTCCAGAAGGTAGGCCAAAAGGGGAGACATCTGATACCGAGCCATTAAAGCTTGGAAATTAGTGACCCATAGGCTAAGAGAGGAGGAAAAATAAATTCTCCTACCGAGTCCATCTAAACGGCGGCCCTCCTTATCTACTTGGGCGGTGTGAATCTTCTGAGATTTAGACTGTGAAGATTCCACAATAATAGAATTTGGTTTGGGATGAATGAATAGAAATTTTGCACCTTGTTTTTGAACTCTGTAGAGTGATTCAAAATGCCTGGATGCGTGGTGTGTTGAGGCTGGTGCAATCCAAGACTGTTGGACAGTTTGCAATAAAGTAGGTAAGTATGGTACAGAAACAGGAGTAGTAGCTTTGGTATAAACTGCATCAAAGACAGGATCCTGAAGACGCTCCATTGGCTGCTGGGTCGTGATGCCAAGAGTGTGGGTCAACCGAAGAATCTGATCTGTAAATTGTGCCATGTCCTCAGAAGGTGACATACGTTCAGGAGGGATAACGTCTTCATCAGGCGAAGCGGTAGAAAGAGGCACAGAAGAATATGATGATGAGTCAGATGATAGTCCTCAGCGCTTGGTGAAGGAGAGCGCGGAGTCTGCAGGGGAAGTACGGCTCATTCCGGCGGAGTCGGAACAGGCGGAACGGACGCAATAGAGCGGATACTGACTGCTGGTGACTGTGTTTGAGAATGAGATGGAGCGCAAAGGTGGCCCGGTGTTGCGAGAGCAGTTGGCGACAGAGCCATGGGTTGGCGCAGTGACGGTGCGAGTTGAACGTGATATTCATGATCAGAGTAAACCCGAAGCTCGCAAGCTTGTTGGTGTTGATGACGCGGTAGTGACTAACCAGAGGCTGTATCCTAGTCCTGCGTCGGTGTAGGGAATTTCGGGCATCGATGCAGACGAGGTGAGGATGCGACGGAAGGAACCGGGCTCGGAGAGTGCCGGCGCCGAGACTGTGGCGGCAGCAATGACCGTTCAGGTGATCGAAGAACGTGATGTGGTGAAGAATCACGTATCTCGCCTTCTGAGAGTGAAGTAAAACTTCTCGGTGTCGACCGCAGCAAAGGAAGCTGAGGCTCCAGGACGGTCGGTCTTGACATGGAAAGGGTAGACCGTGCAGTCGAAGGCAGTATCGATGGAGAATGGTCTGGAACAACCGGTCTCAACATCGAAGAAGTAGACCATGGGGTCGAACTCGGTATCGATGGAGCATGGTCTGGGGTTGGCAGCCCCGTCGGCGCTGGCACGGCACGAGCACTCTCCGTAGGAGGATTTGTCGTTGTCGAGGTCGACTTTCTAGTCGATACCGACTTGGCTGTCAATTTTTGATGCTTTTTCTTCTTGGTGTGCCCATGAGAGGAGGCATCATGGGCACGTTTAGAAGGCTTCTTAGGTGTCAACATTGAAGCTGATCGACTCGAGGTCGATGGATGTGGCAATAAGGACGCCGCAGGATTCATAGGCGTAGAACGAGGTTTATTCGCCTGATCCCTATGCCCAGGCGGTGGCAGCGGTACAGCCTCCAGCGCCTTTTTCCAAAGGACAGCCTTCAAGCGGTCTGATCGATGGCGTTGCATCTGTTTTGAGAAACTCTGGCGGTGGGCACAGGCCTCAACGACGTGTGCCTTGCCCAAACAAAAAAGGCAAAGAGAATGCCCATCCGTTGGTGGCAACTTATTGCCGCATTTAATGCATTTGCGAAAATGTGCTTTCAGCGCCATAGAAATAACAGAATCAAAAGCGAAAGTAAATGAGAAACAAAAGTACTGATATATATACTCTTTTTTTTAAGATAAAAAAGAACGAAATAAAGAGAGAAAGCAAAAAGAAGAAGAAGTCTCACAGCAAAAAATTGGGAAAGGAAACACTTCAGAGAGAAAAACACCGAGTGAGATGTTCTCGACGAGGCGACCTGTAGCACAGTCGAAAGAGAACTGAGGGACCAGGCGGGAACCCGCTGGACATGCGCACTGGGTGGTGGGGGCGGGGTTCCCACCTTAATGTCTCGCAGCTCTAGAAGTTTCCCGCATCGAGCCCCTGTGCACAGCCCATATATGTGTGATGCAGAGACCATGACGAAGAACCAGTGGCTCTACCTAGACAACAGTTAATTAACAGTTATACCCACTTGCTTAGTACCACTTCTGTGTTGACATGTATAGGATTTCTGTTAGACTACAACCTAAACACACTTGGCAGTAAGTCCTATTGGATTTATGGATCTTCCAAGCAGATTATTTATGATTGGGATACCAATATATCAAGTTGTAGGTTTCATGAGCATAGGAAAGAAAAAGAGCAAGGTTTGAACTAAGAACTTCAGGCTCCTTGATTGGCTGCCCTAACAAGGTGAATCATTTGTACCCACTAGCAGGGGACTCACTCTTTCATGAAAGTACACTGCAATGTATATGGGGATGCCTTTGAAAACGATTTGGAAACTTCAAATGGCCCAGAATGCAATGGCCAGGATTTTAACTGGAGCTGCCTATTGGGAGCACTTAATTCCCAGATAAAGTGAACATATGGTCCCTTGACAAGCGTCCCAGGGACCATAGGATTGTTCAGATTCCTCATCCTGCAGTTGGAGACAGAGATCCGACCCTCCTTTTCTACCCCATCACAGCTGGTGAGGAAAGAACCATGTTAGCTGTCCCCCAAGGTTGGAAACAGCCTCAGAGGAGGAGGAAAGGGATGTTCTGGTGGTCAGGGAGAGGAGGAGACTGTAGAGGCCAGGTTACAATTTATCCTGAACCTCCTCCAGCCTCCTTCCCTCACTAGTTGGGGCTAAAAAGCAAACTCTACAAGGTGGGAGGATGGGGAGGCTAAGATTGCTTCTGCAGTTCCTCCTGCCCTGCTTTAGATGATAGGATACTTCTGAGTTCAGGGGATTCCAATCACTGAGGGCACAATCAATAGAGTGCATCTTATTTTAACAACTGCACTGGCTTCTGACATATTTCCAGGCCCAATTCAAAGTGATGATCTTTGAAATCCTGTAAGTCTTCAGGCCAGGATAGCTGAAATGTATTTATCTATGTACATAATATCCTATTCCTTCAATATGTATTTAAATTCCCAAGGTAGCTAGCAATGCAGTAAGAAACAATAAAAAATACAACCAAAATGCAAGTCCCAATAACCCCTGAAATTCCCAGATTTCAACTAGGGGTGAAGCCTACGCTCTGGATCGCCTTTCCTGAGGAAAGATTGCCATGCCTCCTCATTATCAGTTTTTCACTGCGTGGTAAAACCTTCCTTTTTAGTGTTTTTGGATTTGTGTTTGAACTCTGCTTATTACTATGCTTTTAACTGGGTGCTCTGGACTGTTACTTTTATTCTTTAATATTGGGGTGGTATTTGTTTTTTTTTTACTTTGATGTTATTTGCTGCCTTAAAGTCTGAAGAAAGGCAGCTAAAATATTTGAAATAAATACATGAGAGGTGATGCCCATTGTTTGTATGATCGGTTGCTCATGTCAGATGAGATTCCAGGTCAAATCTCAGGCCACTTTAGCATGTTTCACCTGGCCTGCTGTTTCTTGGGGAACACTAAAAGGCACCAGTTCGTCTTTTTAAATCCCCTTGAGTTGACAACTCATTAACTTTGCTTTCTAAACTGCATTAGATTGCAGAGAGGTGCCTCTGGCTGTCTTTTGGTCTGCTGTAATATGTCACTGCTGACCCTACTCCTGGCAGCTTTCCTGGAACTACTCTGCTTGCTGTAACAGTAGTTTGCTGGGCTATCTGAGTACTTCAGTTTAGTTATCACCCTGTACAGGCTTTCAGAGACTGTGCTGGACATCAGCTCTGAGTTGCTTAATGATACTTATTCTGGGAAAGCACAAGACTTCACTCCAGAATAATCACTATTTCCAAAAGGACAATTGATGCATCCTGATTCAATCTGTTAAATGCATTTCCAGACATGAAAGCCAAGTGGTGCTTTTCAAGAACTCCCAAGCAACCAAGGAGAACTATTTACTTTATTTGGGACTCATATATCTATCCTACTATCTGGTGTAGATGTGAAGCTCAATTTGCTGTTTTATTCTACAGCATTTCATTACTTGTCATATTGATACAGACTTACTGGTAGGTTTTGATGTGCAGTTAGGAAAACTAGGTGCATTTAAACAATACTTGATGTCCATGGATGCCTCGCATATATAGTTACTAGAACATCCTACCACCTTCACAAAATGTACTAAATTGAAGCATTAAATATTGGTGATACCACAATAGATTAAACACATTTACCAAGAACTTCTTCTGACAGTATTAATAAAGTAAAACCAAGTTTTCACAGTTAGCACATGTGGGAGAATCTCTGACCCTCTCCCCAAACTCCAAATATACCAGGGCTGCTGAAACTATAGAGATCTACTGCACTTTTTAAAGCATTATTTCATTCGGTAAACATGCAGAATCAATTAATAAATCTTTTTTAGAATGTTAGTATGATGTATCCCTGATTGATAGGCACAAAGAGATGTTTCATGTCCCTCGCACTCTACCAGGTCCAGACTTATCCTGCTTTTCAAATTCCCCTCTTTCTGCATTTATATTATACACACCATGTGTACAGGCAAGCAGAAAGGTGTTTTCAATGCCTTTGGCTGGGTATCTTCTGCACACGAAAGAAACTATTTGATACATACTCCGACCCTGAAAGTAGTGCACGATCATCCTTTATTTAATTTATATCCCATTTTTCTTCCATGAAACTCAAAAGTGCTGTGCCAGAGGCTTCCAAGCAATCTTCCATCTAGGCTCTGAATACATTCATAATAATTGTAGCAAGGTTGCTATGTCATATGCCCTGGGACCATCACCATCCTAGCTCTTTAGCATGTCAGTAATACTGTTGCACATTCCAGGCATAGCGGCACCTGACTTGAGGTCCATTGGCCATCTTATTTATATATTTAATTTATATTTCACATTTTTTGCTAAAGAATGGCACTCAAGGCAGCTATCAATGAAAACAAAATTAAAACAAGATCTTAAAGCACGGTATAAAAACAAATAAATTAAAGCACAGCTATCAAAGAAATAAGCAGGACCAGCCAATTAAAAAAAAACGTTCAGGAGCAGATCCGCTCATATGTCAAAGGCTTGATTGAACAAAAATGTCTGTGCCTGCTGGCAAAAGAACCGCAGAGAGGGAGCTTACTTAGTCTCCCTTTGCAGAGAGCTACATAGCCTGGGAGCAGCCACTGAGAAGGCCTTCTCTTGCATACTTGCTAAACAAGATTCCAGTGGTGGTGGTACTGAGAAAAGTACCTGGGAAGGTTCGCACTGATGAAGGTGGTCCTTCAGGTAGCCTGCTCCCAATCCATATAGAGTTTTAAGAGTGCAATCCTATCCAGAAAGTCACCAGCTTCTGAAATTGCAGGATGCCAACTAATTTATGCAGGGCAGATGAAATTTCTAAACATAAACAAAACAAGCATAAACACTCATTCCCACTTATTTTAGAAGTGCAAAAGCCCTGTTGCACAAGTGATGGTCCCTGGGAGCACAACAGAACCAGCAGTGGCCTAGCACAGCATTCTCCCCTAGAATCCTGACACTGGATTCATGCTTGTAGTTTACACCAACTGCTCTGGAACTTCTAGAAACCACTGAATCCCCAGCTGAGAGCACACACCCTCCCTCCAGATCCCATCACTGAGGTCAGCAGCAGCCATTGTGCATAGATCCAGCTCCATGACCTGCTGAGTCATGTTACCTGTTTAACTTTGTAACTAAGAAGATGGTTTACTTGTTCCTATCTTTCCTCTATTATTTCTGAACTTTGCAAGAGTTTCAGCTAAACAATGTTAAATAAATGAATTCTTATCAACAGATACAACATAATCATCTTAATTATTTTTTAAAAACTAATTCTACAATAAAGAATGCATAAAATTTAATACATTTAGACAACCAATTTCCATTGCAGATATGTTTGTATATGTTTCACCTTCAGCCGCACTTTTTGTGTGTGAGGTCCCTTCCCCACTACCAAAAGTACTGTGGAATTCTGCTCTGAATTGTTACACTTCAGAGTAGCACTAGTGAGGCTCTTTCGGAACATGCCACGCTCCTAGGAACATGCTAAACTAATTAGCAATCTGACGGGAACACATCATATACTTAGACTTCCCAAGGTGATAAAGATGGGAAAAGTGATACAGAAATGCATGATGAATTAACCAGCAAAGTATAGCAAGTACTATACTCACTCTAGCCTGAAGAAATCTTTCAGTGGGACTGTTACAGGACTAAACAAAGCAATAGAACTCTGGGAAGTGAAACCTGATTGTGTGGGAAGAATGTGAAACACAAGCTTTTAGCTTACCACATCCCTACTTCCTTAAGATAGGTAACAGTTGCCCCCAGTCAAAGAGCCAAAAGGGGGGGGGGGTACATTTGCCTTTCCTTCCACTAGTAAACAGCCTTGTTTTGCTACATCTCCTTGATACAGCAGCTTTCACATTCTTCTGCTCTGACTTTTGACCCAAGAAAACTATCAGAGACCCACAAATACCACCATCACCACCACCACAATACTGCACTTGGTTCTGTCATCTGGAGAAATGCAGCAGCACTACATAGGCTGCATGTGCCCTCTTATGGGAATTAAGGCCAACAGAGAGGGAAAGAACATAGTGCTGGGTTATCTCAGTTGGGGTAACACAGGGCAACAGCACCAATCATCAGTAGAGACCCTTCTCCTTCCTTGTTCAACTCTCCAGTTTTTATCTTCAGTCACCCAGATTCAGGAAGTAAAACTGTACATGTGATTGTTATGAAACTTTCAGGATATGTTCTACCTCTATCTGGAATGGTTATAGTGAACTTTTTTAAAAGAAAGGGTTAATATAGAAGAATCTGAAATTAGTTGCAGATAGCTACCACAAGGGGCGGGGCAAGGGAACATATTGTCCAGGGAATGGAAGAAGAATGTTGGCAGTTGATGTGGTGGCAGGGGGAGAGAAGGAAGAGCTCAGAAGAAGGGAGTCATGACTGACAGAGAGGGAAGCTCAAGATAGTCTTCAGGAGATGAAGAACAAAACAGACCCCTCCCTCAAAGGGCTATGGGGGTCACCATGGCAGGGGCTGTGCCTAGGAGCCAGGGCAGCCATAATGTGTCCAACTCTGGGAGCTGCATAACTGTGCTTGAAGTCTTTGCTGTATCCAACTCTGACAGGTGTGCAAGGTTTTGTTGTATCAAACTAAGGGCTCGTGTGAAGCCGGTCCTTTTGCTAGTTTAATATATGACATGGAGAAATAAAGTGACTGAAATAAGAGTGCACAAGGCATGCTTGATTTGTATTGGTTATCTGAAGCCAAGTACAAAATGTAAAACAAAATGTTGCCTAAGATACAGGAGCCAGATGCACCTCCAGAGTTGCAGTAACTTTCATTCAGCTGGAGATTTTATTCCATCTGACAACTACAGAGAGAATTATGTTTTGACATAAAGTACTTAACGTATGTAATTATAATAACAAAATGTACCATGTTGAATGTCATTGTGTAACATATACTTTTCAGTTTTTGGTTTTGACATACAACTAAAAGTTACTAATCTTATGAGAAATCATTAGAAAATTCATGTAATTTCACATATACTTTTCATACATCTTTTACAGCAAATATTCCAGAATATGCATACTACAAGGGAAAAATCCTTCCACCTAACAATCTATTGCACTGTTTTCATAACCTGAAGAATGCTTTTTGTATTTTGTATTACATTGCAGTAGCCAGAATCTGATCATTTTTTGAAGAGTGAAGGGTGGTTTTTTTCAATTAATATGATTTAAGTTCATTCCTGAAGTGACAGGTTCAAGGTTTAATCCAAAATAAGATGTTTGTGGGAGGTCTTCCATTTATGGAATGGACACTCTGGTCCAAATTCATTATATTCGTTAATCAAAAGCTCAATTATATTTACCTGAATATAATACAAACATGTTAAGTCTATACTCAGCCTCTTTAAAAATGAATCAGACACACTGATTTAAAGCCTGTTGTTTGATGCAAAATAACAAACTGGAGCAAAAGAAATATCTGACTCGCAGTCAAATACTACAACTTCGACATAGTCAGTTAGATATTGTATTTATTCAAGTTACAAATAATAGACTGACAACCAAACAGCATGGATACTTCCCATGACTCTGAAAAACATGGGTCTTACTAATAAGTAGTACCCCATGCTTCTGGAAAGATTAAGACTCTTAGGCTTTCAAGTAAGTGATCCTGTTTAGTATCCTTACTATGTACAGAGAAAGGCAATCAGAAATCCTTCACATTTTTTTCCATAAGAAGATATAAGTTCTATAGTGCCAAAAGTATGCAGGCTGCATGAGCAAAGGGTTTGGTTTATGCTTTTAGGTATGTTCTAAACACCTGTTTTACTTCTCATAACAGTATAGCATGCTACTTCAGAAAATATATGAATCATTGCTTGAAGTTTGATTTTTACGAAAAATCAGCCAGTTCAGTTAATTAATTTCATACTTCACTATTGTCTATATATTCCGTGAATCTAGCAAACCATATATTCAAGAAACATTCTGAGGAAAGGAAAATTAGACTAAACCAAGTGTTATATTTTCAGCATGTATCCTCGCAAAGTTGCTACGTAAGTTAAGGAATAAGAGCAAATAAGTTTGCAAACATGAAGTATTTTTGTCCTTTAGCTTCTTTTTCCATATACTTAAAACTTTTTTTCTTTTAACTGATAATTATTTTAAATTGAAAGTGTGATATTGTTCTTTTAAACTATGTAGGCTGCAATCCTAGAACCTATTCAAGCCCCACTGAATTCAGTGGAACTTGCCTTTGAGTACACATGTATGAGATTACACTGTTAAACTGTTTACTTTTACCATTTACTCTAAGCTGCAATACATTTTCAAATATTTATTTTATTCGAAATTTGACCCAAGACTGCTAGAAAATCAGGCAATATAATCCTTTTTTCAGGCCATTTCGTGTTTGGAAAACAGAAAAGTATATTTTTAAAGACACTAATTTGTATCCATATAAGAAAACAGATTAAAAAACACTCAACATAGTATCACTATTACTGCTAGTCCAGTGTACGTAAACAGAGATAAGGGTTAAACAAAATTTGGTTTTCAAAAGTATTAACCTTGTATCTAATTATGTATACAATGTATATTACCAACAGGTATGAGTAAACATTGTAAGTAATAATAACTTCATAATTTGTGAACAGTATCTTCCCAAAAGAGTATATCAAAACACCTGTTACTTCAATAACTGTTCTTATGCCACCACTGTGGACTGGATTTTTTTAAATAATGACACAGAGTTAAATGTCTTACCTTATCAATCATCTTGCGAGCTTCTACTTCTTCAGTATTGGGATTTTCCAGTTCAATAGTATAAGTACCTTTATCACTTTGGTCATCATCATCTTTTTCAACAGTCACTGAAACCAACTGGCTTTTTAACTTTTTCTCCATGTCTTCATTTGAACTTGGTCTATGCCCAAGGCTTCCAGAACTTCTTAACAATGCAGTTTGTAAGAAAGGTAGCGCAGCAGAAGGTTCTTCTGATTTTTGCTTTAGAAGTTTTGCATGTACTGATGATCTTTGCTGGGTGGAGCTATTTTGTAATGGCGATGAACACCCTTTAGAGTCACCTGATGCAGGTCTTACTTTTTCAGTTCTTGCATGGGGTGCTGAAGAAGGGGCTTCAGGGCACAAAACTCCCACATTTTGAGAAAAGGAATATGATCTTCTCTTCCGGGGATGGCCTTCATCAAAAAATTCAATCATAAAGGCAGTCTGACTTGCAGCAGGTTGGTCTGAATGTTTCTCTGTCTCCTGGGCTTTTGTGTGCAATTTTTTCTGTTCTGTATAATGATGCCTTAACTGGTCTTCAAGTGCTGCCCGTCTACTGTAATGCTTGCGTACCCCAGCATTTTCTGAATCACTCTGGGTCCCATCATCATGTTTATTTCCTGGAAAGACAAAAAATAGAAATCTAGCACTACATAAGCAGCAATAATATGGAAATAACCACACAAAGGAAAGTGAATGCAGAAACAATATTTGTTTTTCTGTTAGAAGCTCAACTGTCCGTTAGAAACAAGCCCTGCAAGCTTCCCATAGCAACAACAACACACATTCAAGCTTACCATGCAACAATGGAGTATTTTGCCAGATAATCAGTGAAGGAAATTTTGTCTTTGAATTGTTTTGTTTGGAAAAACATTCAGTATTTGACCAATCATGCTCATTGACAAACTCTGAGTATGCTACAACAGCTATACCAAAATTAGAACTCAGAAGATAAACATGTCTCCTAATAAACTATATTAGCCAGCAAGCCACAAATAACTCATGAACCAGAAAACCTTGCTTCTAAATATGTTCCATGAAAGTGAGAAGGTAAAAGAGATAACAACTACACCATCATTATAACTGGGAACCATCTCCTGAAAATGTAGGTTTGAAATACTGTTCAGAGTCATTTTTCCAGGAAAGTTTTCCGTCTAGTCATCACTGTGATTTCCAAAACATGGTTCTTTATTAGCAGCAACAAACATTTATCAAACTTATGATTTTTTCTATAGTCAAGTTTAATTTGAATTATGCTACAGAGAGCAAAATCATGTAGCATTAGCCTCTAAAAATGTTTTTAAAATGCAATTTAGATGCACAGAGAAAAAATTCTAGGTGAACATTAAATATCTGCAACAGAAGAGATTTGAGAAAAAAATCAAATCTTATAAGAGTATCTTCATGGAAGCTCTCAGAGTAAAGAAGGGTCAAGAAGAATCAATAAGATCTTACAAGGTAAGAATAGCGGAATTCCTCAATGTTTGTTCACTAAGTTGCTGGCCTGTGAAGTAGTGCACCATTTTTCCTCCCTGCTGAACTTGCTCAGCAAATTCCAGGCACATCTGAAATCTGGACATTGCTCAGTATGCATTTGTAACCATTTCCAGCCAAGAAATTCAAGCCCTTGGTGCCCTGCTGCTGGCCAACAGCTATTATGCCAGCTCTGACCTGTTGCAAGTTGTGTTAGTAGTTGCGACTTGGCTTCTTAGTCACATAGTATCTGAGAGCAGATGCTGGATGTGGGGACAGAGCATAGTTGTGGATTGCACCCCAAATCTTCAATTTAGTCAATTTATGCAATATGTGAATACAGCAATTATAAAGTGAGATTAAAACGTGAAGAATTGTAGCAAGATACCTTATGCAAATTAGTGTATTCCAAAAGAGCTCACTACTTCCTTCTGCCAGCCCACAGACTAGCCTCCAGGGCTCACAGACGTAGTTCTTTGGAACCTGGCCAGCTTTTATATATTACAATCACTAAAGGAACAATCCTATGCATGTTTAGATTGAAAACAGTTCTACAACTCCCAGCATCCCTTCATCCAGCCATGCTGGCTGGTGCATACTGGGAATTGTAGGACTGTTTTCTGTCTAAACATGCATAGGATTATGACATAATTGTACTTTTAATCGAAGACATCATGTGACTTTAGTCCATTTCTTATAGTTATGGATAAAAAAATTACTAGAAATTCCATTTTATTGCAAAGAGGTATTCAAATATTAATGCTTTTTTAATGTTTTCCAAATTTGATTTAAGTAAGCCAAGTGGGCTTTAGTAGTAATCAAAGGAAATGTTTGTTTGGGATATGTACCATCATAAGCTTTGACTATGACAAGCAGAAAAGTAAAGTTTCTTGTCACAGGATGCTTTCCCTAAAACATTTTGGCCTGCAAGAATCCAGAATGTTGTAAATGTACAGTTCCAAATAATATACTTACTGTGGAATATTCAAGGGAAAGGAAATACATCTGAAATGATTTATTTTACCTTTCAGTCTCTTCAAGTAGACTGGAACATCACTCTTAATACTTTTTGAATCTTCTTCCGTTGCTTCCCAGATCATTGTTGGGGGATTGTTTTGTGCTAACCAGTATGCCACTTTACTCTCCGGTGCCATCATCACAGTTTGAAGCCCAGGAAGATCCTGAGCACCAGAAGGAGAAGGCTTCTTAGACTTGTGGCGCTGATCCGGAGTGAATTTTGTGACATGATCTCTGATAGTTACTTTTCCTGGGGTGCTGTCATCAAATTCAATAGTAAATGAAGCATGCCCTGCCCCTGCTATGTGTGTGTCTTTTGTTGGGATTTCATGAATAGCACCCTCAGGTGTTTGTGAGTGTTGCTGGAATTCCTTTGTAGGGATTTCAAAATAACTTGGTTCCCTACAGAAAGGATAAGGTTCTTCTTCACTTGCAGCTGCAGATTGCTCCTCAGCTTGCTTGCCATCTGTGCTGCATCCTATTAAGAAAAATAAAGAAATTGAAATTCTCCAATACTGTGAAATCTGAGTCTTCAAGGAATTTCAGAATTCACATAAAAGCCAGGTGATAATTCTTGGAAAGGAAATACAAGTCTGTGCAGAAAGACTGAATATATAGTTCCAGAATAGCAACTCATTTCTACTTTGTTGGTATGTTCATATTGAAGATGGGCATGAAATTAAGCATGTTTAATTGAAAGAATGCTCACTAAGAACGTCGAAGAAAATTTGCACGCTAACAGGTTCATGGATGTCAAATGGAGACATGATTTAATGGAGCTACTGGGGCGGAGAATATATAAGAGATGATTCCCAAAAAGTCTTGTCTTTTTAATTGCATGAGCTTCTGAGCATATACTGAAGCATAAATATGTACTTGGCTTTAATTAAGATTTTAAAGGATCCCTACTAGTGGGAGAAACCAAGCAAATAAGAAGACTGTAAGAATTCAAGACACTTCTGAAAATCCAATTTATGGAATACAGAGGGGGAAAGGAAGACAAATTTAAAATGAAATTTACTATAGCAGCAAGAAACATGCAGAATTTTGTAACGTTGCTTTTTGATGGAACAAAGAAAGCAGCAGCAGCAGAAGAGAGATACAATGTACATTCTGAATAAATGCTAAATCAAAGCTTTTGTGGAGCTGCTACCAAAACATTATGCAATTAGCATAATAAGCTTGCTTGCCAAGTGTCAGATGTGAATGCACCACAAGCAACTGCCGTTGAAATGAATATTGGAAATTAGATTCCAAATAGAGAATTGAGCAATACCGTTTACTTTTAAGATGTATATTAAAAAGTAACAAAAAAGGAGAACTTCAAAATATCTGCAAATTTCCAAGATATTTACAAATGTGTTTAGTGTATGGATGAAAAAAATACATCATGAAAAATGAATTTTTAAACAGGCAGCACAGCAAGCAGAACATCCATGATGTTTTTCAGGAGTAATATCATTTAAATTTACCATCAAAGTTTTTTAGAGTGATGAAGCCATTAAAAAGGGGATAGACTGGCTGTGTGTCTATCATTATAATTGAGGAATGTGTGATATTGGCAAGGGCCAGAAAAAACAGTACATAGCATTCTGTGATCTTCACCCTCAGTTTAAAAGAATACATTGAGGTTTACACTGTTATACTCTAGCTTTAATGTTACATTCAATTCAGACTCACGGTTTTATGCCTAATCTCCTGCTAACAACAACACAAAAAAATAAAAGAAAAAACTATGAATATTTCTCTGGAATGCACATTTTGTATTGCTTTCTGTAAAAAGAGACTGAAAAATATTTTTTATCTTCACTGATTACATTAGTAGACAAAAATGTAAGGAGAGTGGGGAGGGTTTTTTTGTTTAGTTTTTTGTCTTAAGCAATTACAATCTACAAAATATTAATTTAATTAAGGAACAAAAAAAATGGGTTTTCTTGTTTATCCAAGAGCACATTTAGACCAAGACAATGTACTCAGTACTTCTTGTCTTGGATCTAAAATTGTACTTGCATGAGCAGAAGCCACATTTTCTCATGCAACGTGCCTCCCAGTGATTTCTGCTGATTCTCTCCACTTCCTGCGGTCCTTCCTGCAGGGTCCTCTGGAATCAGGAGCAGCTTTTCAAGGAGTTCTGTGGTGAGGAAAGCCCTATAATACAAGTGGTATTCCTTCCGTATCTATAGATCAAAGCCATTATATAAAGTACATGAGATTTTCAGTTACTGCACAATTTCGTGCATTTTTGCTTTTTGCCTGAACTGATATCACTACAGCTTTGGGGATTGTATTAAATCACTGTTCTTCTTAAAGGGAAAGTTGTTATTTGACTTGTGTTTGATAAATATCCTTACCTTTTCTAGTAAGACTGTAGCATGCAAAGTGTTAACAGCTCAAAGTGATTTCCCTGCCAGAATACTACAGTACTGGAGGCAACAAGACAAGCGGGGTGCTTAATTAACATGCAATGCAGAGCTGGGTATACATGAAATGAATTTTATCTGTTCAAGAATTAAACCATGTGTGTGTGTGTGTGTGTGTGTACAGATTCAAAATCAGGAAAGTAGATCGGTTTCTGGAAATGAAAGCAAGCTTTCGCTTGGAATGAAAAACAGCACAGTAGAGAAGCGAGACATGCTCAGGGCAGAAAGCTAGTAGGAAGCAGCAGGATAAGAACGGCAGGTGTTAACAGCAATGTTACGGGTTAGGAGCAAAGCTGGGTAAAGAAGCCAAGACTGGCCTGCAGGTAAATCCATGAAAGAACAAAGACCGAGCAAATCTGTTTTAATGTGTGGTGTTTTCTGAGTAGCAGTTTGACAGGATGGATTCTGGATGGAGAGAGGAAAAAGCATTTTATGTAGAGGAAAAAAATCTGAGCCGCAGGAGTGGGAGCTAACAGAACAGAGGTTCTATAATATCAATCAACTCAACAATTTGTTTCTAGGTAGAAATCAACAGCTGGAGATTGAAAGTGAAAGTATCAGGGCTGTATCAGTAACACTGTGTAATAGGAAGATTATTTCCTTGATGACCCAGTTATTTCCAACTCACTCTGAAAACTTGTTATAAATTCTTCACCATTAAACAGACAACTCAGTTTAGTGCTCTGAAAGTTAAGGGAAAAGGTTCCTTTTATTAAAAACTGTCAACAACGTAAGATTTACAGTGCTATTTACTTTTAACACATGTAGTTTCATAGAATTGACAATCATTACGATTAAAAGTTGCACCTTGACTGATAGCTCTATTCAAGAATTAAGAAAAACAAAATCGGAGAGCTCCAGTTACAAATACACGGATTTTAAAAAGCAAAATTCACTAAAGAGATATCTCTATGTCACTGGGGTGGGGGGGTTGCCAATGCATTACGATATCAGAACACTCAGCACATCCGTAATGGTTTCAGGTGTATGAAAGCAGTATGGCAGTTGCTGGAGAACATAAGCAGAAGGCTGCTATTGCATTAATGTCCTGCTTGTGGGCTTCCCATTGGTGCCTGATTGGCCACTGTGGCAACAAACAGCTTGACTAGATAGGCCTTTGGCCTGATCCAGCACAGGTCTTCTTATGTTCTTAAATCCAGGCCTATTTTTTTTATTGTAACAGATTAATGACTGGCTAGGGTATACAAATAGAGACCCAATTCAGAGCTATCCGTATATCCATGAACATTGAGAAAAACAAGTGTTAAGGTATATCATACAATCATAGTTGATTAAGCTAGTTTGGTTGTTTTTAATGAGAAGCTTTTGTCTAATCATGTGGGCTTTGAAGTATGTCCCATTCAGGAATCCAGTCAACCATTCATGTGCTCTTCCAGGATACTCCACTAGACTGCCCCTCCTCCCTGGTTTTCTGTGTTTGTTTGTTTTTCCTTCCAACAATCTTTCATCATTCCATGTCCACTGAGTATATGCAGTTCTAATTGTGTCATTGTTGAGTGTCCCTTCCAACCCCATTTAGGATTTTTGGGATTTCCCCAAACTTGGTGCATCATCTCTCTTGTGCCAGGATGGTGCAGTTTTGGCTACATAAGTATGAGAAATTGAGATCACAAATAGTATATACGACAATGACATTTTACAAATGCAAACTGGGGTTGCAATGTTTCTATTCCTCAAACTTTTAAAGTGAAGATACAAGTACAGTTAAAATATCATGAATCCAGCATATGCAGTTTTGATACACTCTCGGTAAGACAGCTACAAGTAAAAACTGAATGCTAGATAAGCTCAGTAGATTTATTTTGCTTCAAATTCACCATATTTAGGACTGGAAAGATTAATTACCCTGGGTTGCATCTAATGGTGGCTTTGCCTCAACAGAAATCATTTCTGCTGGTCACGCATTGGATTTTCACATATTGCCATATCTACTTAATCCAACCCACCCCAAAACTGCTGCTGAGGGTTGCAGGACCAAGGGATATAACAGGATTTGTCATAAAGGGCTGTAGTAGGGGAGTGTCTGTCAAAAATTAGATGCCTCAACTTGTCTGAGCAGAGGCACATTCCACTAAGGTTTTGATACAACTCCTAGAATTTTATTGTGCTACGTTTCATGTAATGTCAGTATGGTTCTGAATATTTTTGAAAACTGACTTATTTCTTTGCTGCAAATAACTTTGGCATAGAACACTTTGTTCAATAAATTTACCCCATATAAATCCCATGCAAACAAATATTAGTCTGAAAATGGTGTAATAGGTTATAGAAGGAGAAATATATTTTCCACAAAGAGACGGAATTATTTCAGACATAAAAGCGACAACAGATAACTTATATCCGATCTTTGTTATGTTCGGGACCAAACATCATAGCAATATTCTTTTCCCAATATGGGGAAAGAATATTCTTTTCCCAATATGGGAAAGGCTTGAGTCAGAATATTCTATTATAAACTTGAGTTTTTGGAATCCACAATAGACATGAACAAGTGATAGGAACCAGGATGTCCTCCAATCAGTCTTTCTGCTAATCTACTCCAACAGTTGCCTTTAGTTTATCCACAAAATCAGAGGAATAGATGCTCCTAAAACATTCTCTAATCCCCTTTGCTTACTAATTAAATGCCATTTTAGAAGAAGTGTATATCTGAAAAACAAAACAGACACATAAAACCTGTATTCTTCCAGAAGGCTGATGCCAAAACTTTAAATCAGTGTCCCCCAACCTGGTGCCCTCCAAATGTTTTGGACTCCAGCTCCATAGCAAGCATGTCCAATGGTCAGGAATCCTGGTGGCTGTAGCCTAAAACATCTGGGGAGCATCAGGTTGGGGAAGACTGCCTTAAATCTCCCAAATACTAAGAACTAGGAGAGTGCTGATGGACATCCATCTATCTATCTATCTATCTATCTTTCTATCTATCTATATGTATGTCAAGTTCTGCACCATATCTGAACAGTCAAGTGAAAAGGGAACTTGACTGTCTAGTTATTAAATTTTTCAGACAGAGGCCCCCAAACTTCTAAAGATTTACAAACCAAGCCAATAATTTATTGTGTAAGCAGAACTCTTCTCCTAATATGGGAGTCAGGAGCTAAACATGTATATTGGATCAGAGCATTTAACAACAGAAGAAAAACCATGGAGGACCATACCAACTGACTATTTAGTATAGCATCCTGTTTCCTACACTGGCCAACCAGATGTCTCTGGAAAGCTCACAAGCAGGATTACAAGGCAATAGCCCTCTCTTGCTCCAAAGCAAATGGAATTCAGAGGCATGCGACCTCAGATCTTGGAGGTAGCATACATATAGCCACCATAACTAGTAGTTTCTGATAGCCTTATTCACCATTAATTTGTCCAATGCCCTTTTAAAGATATCTCAGCAAGAGATTATCACCACACCTTGTAGCAGTGAATTCCATAGTTTAACTATGTGCTGGGAGAAGAAATGTTTTCTTCTGTCTGTCTTGAATCTCCACAGTGAATCAGTTCTACTGTATTTCTCCAGGTTCTGGTACTTCGAGAGAAGAAAACATCTCTTTTTCCATTTATCTATACCCTGCATAAATTTATTCACCTGTATCATATCTTCCCTTACTCACCTTTCCCCCTTTCCTCATAGGGGCATTGCTACTACCTGATCACAATTATTATCTTTTTCTGAATCTATTTTAGCTCTACAATACCCTTTTTGAAATGGGGTGAACAGAACTGTACAGAATACTCCACATGTGGCCTCACCATAAACTTGTATAAGTATATTATACTAGCAGCTTGATTTTTGGTTCCCTTCCCAATAATCAATCACATGGAATTTACCATTTTCATAGTTGCCACACATTGGATTAATGTTATCATTGAGCTATCCACCACCATCCCAAGATCCCTTCCCTGGAAACCACCAGTCACCACCAGCTTGATGCCATTAGTGTATATGTGGTCAGGATTTTTTGCCCTAATGTAGATCACTTTATATTTCAAATAAACAGCATTGCCATTTTAATACCCATTTCCTCAGCTTAGAGAGATGCTCATTGAAATCTTCACAATCCTTTTTTGTTTTTACCACCCTAAATAGTTTGGTGTCATCAGCACCCAACCACTGCCACTTCACTGCACACCCCTAATTCCTGAACATTTACGAACAAGTTGAAAAGCACCAGTCTCAATATGGATCATTGGGGGACCCCATTTCTTACATTTGTCGATTTGTCTGCTGCCTGTACTTTAACCAATTACAAATCTATAAGACTACCACTCTCTTATCCCAAATTTACTCTGGAACCTTTTGTGCATGTACAAACTTTTAAGCAGTATCACCAAATTGATCTGTTCTTATCTACACAGAAAGCTAAGTGAGGTAAGGTTTTTATAAAGACACTTTTCAGAATTTAAAACATAAACGTCTGGTGTTTTTTTCTTTTCTTGGAATGCCAAATATTAATGCACGAAAGAGCAACGAAGGTGGAGCAGGCAGAGGAAACGTCAGGGCCTGCTCCAGTTGGACACTCTCCCCCCCCCCCCCACAGGGCTAAATGACATCTTGGCCCTGTGGGGAAGAAGAAAGAGCAAGGGAGATGGAGCAGGCAGAGGAAACATCAGGGCCTGCTCCAGTTGGACTCCCCTCCTTCAGGAGCAGGACAACCCCATCAGCCCTGTTGCTGGTCTATTATTATTTTTTTTCTCTCTCTCTCTTCCCCCCCTTCCCTCCCCAATCCTTTTCCCTCATGTGTCATGCCTTTTTTAGATTGTAAGCCTGAGCGCAGGGGCTGTCTTCTTTACTGACTGATTGTAAGCTGCTCCGAGAGCCTCTTTTGGATGAGGAGCAGGGTAAAAATACAATAAATAAATAAATAAAATAATGGTTGCAGTTTATAAGAGTTATGATCCACAACCTATTATAACCAGCCCAACATTGTTGCACACATTGCATATTATACATGTGCCTGAATATATGGATGTGCGAATACTATATACTTACATGAAGTAAAGGCTTTCATCTTTTGATTATTAACTAGTGATTATAATTCTATGAACCTTCCATTTTCAAATAATAAAACTGTTCTTATGGTCCATTATTTGTTCTGTTTGTTTCTTCATTCGAGGGACCTCTTGTTCAGGACTAGTTATTGTTAACAATCATGAACTGGCCCAAAATCAACTCATTTGTCAACATCCATGAACTGGCCCAAAATCAACTTATTTGTCAAATAGCAGACACATTGAATTCTATTGAGATCATGTCCTAGTGTATACTCAACTTATCACGACTATCCAAAATGTATTATCCTTTGTCCATGTTGTGAAGAATAACAGACTTGTAGAAGTGTTCCTGGAACATCGTATTAAAGAACTTTTAGCATGTGTCTATAGCAATCAAATCTATTATTAAGAAAGAGTGCATCAAAAAAGAATATATATTCTAAAACCAGCTGCTGGGTTCCATCTTTAGAGCATGAGCAAGAAACAGAAACTAGGGTAGAATAGGGCTATGTATTGCTATTAAGTACAAGCAAAAAAATAAATAGGATGCCATTAGCACAACTCTCGGGTAAGAGACAAAACTTGCTCTCATCACGATGTTGGGCCTATAGCTCCCATTCCAGGGATTCTCCTAAGTACATACCTTCAAGCTGCAGTTCCATGCACACTTATATAGTAGTAAGTCCCACTGAACTCAGTGGGGCCTACTTTTGAATAGACATGCACAGGAGTGCACTATGAATTTCTCCCTGCAAAGTGAATGGTTGTCATTAATCCCTATGTGTGTGGGGAACCAGGGCAGGGGGGCGAGCAGGAATAAAGCCAGGACACTTGGTATGACTGCTGCAATGGAACCAATGCTGTCACCCAACCTGGGCCACTGGCTGGTCCAATGTCCACAGAGGACCTCAAAGAGGATATAAGGTATGCACATAATATGCATAAAATGTAAGGTATGGGACCCTACCCTACTGATCTGCTCTTATCCCTCTCCCATCAGAGCAAGCATTTTGCTAGTATACAAGAAATTATTATAGACACTGACCCTTTAGCATAATTCTTTTGGAAGTAAAAGTGGTGACTCAGAATATATAGATGGCCTCATCATGTGAAATGAAGGGGGGGAATATACATGGATCTGTTTTTTAGATAACCTTACCTAAAACTCCAGTTTCTTGTCCTTTCTCTTCAGGTTTGTTATCTTGTTTGTAACCATTGTGTTCTTCAGCCTCATCATCTCCCCACCATGATGGTTGCCCATATAATGGCGTACCCCGAGGCATGGTAGAAAGATCTATGTACAACAATAACAACAACAAAAACAGATTACTTGTATGGAGTAACAAGACTGTCAATATAAAAAAATGACTCTTTCACATCCTACAATGCATATTCAATACTCAAGAGGGTTTGCTTCTATAGCCTTAAAGACAGTTTTAGCAATCTAAGGCTGCCTCTACAAGAGAGGTTTAAAGCCCTTTCAAGGCTGATTAAAATTTTTACCTCTACAAGAGAGGAGCGCAAATTGGGGGCTGAGGCGCTTTAAACTTCCGATTATGCGCATTATTGAATGCGCGTTAAACCACGAGTTTTAATTTGCGGCGACAGTTAAAGCGCCTTACCGCCATGTAAACATGCGATTCTCCACATGTCAACAAGTTTAAAGCACATTTCGGTCGTCCCGTAATGCGCTTCGCCGCCTCTCGTACAGAGGTATTAAGAGTAAATGCGCTTCCGCGAATATGCGCATAATCGGGCAGCCAGGCACCCAAGCGAATCCTTCTAGAGGGGGTCTTAGTATAAAATTAGCTAATGTCATTTATATTGCTTGAATAGCTTTTCAGGCAAAAATAATTGAGTTTTTCCCCTTTTCCTCATAATTAATATTTTTTCCATTTTCTTTGGCTTTACGAATATTACTAAAATAAGTATTTTAGTAAAAGTAACAAGTATTTTAGTAAAAGTAACAACCCATTCACTGGACTTCAAAGCTAATACAAGTTGAAATGTTGCTCTGGCAAAAAAAAAAATCAGTCACTTTAACAAACTTGTGGCAGGTAGTGTGTCAAATAGCAAAGTCAAGTTATTTTAAGAAACAAAGGGAGCCTGACTGCTTACTGTAGCCTTTTGCTTGCATTTATTCCATAACAGCTACAGAAGCATACTCCGAGAGGCAAGTGGTGCAGAACTTAATAGTTCTCTCAGGCACCAGTTAAGCAGAATGGAAATGTCTTTGTTCTAGTTCCAAACGTGTGCAGGCCTTCAGTGTGAGGAACAGCTCTGGTAATCTTTACAATGGGATATGAGACATTACTATGGCCCCACTCATCTAACCCCTCTTTACCCCAAAAAATGCCTTTTTGGGAACACACTGAATCCTTTGGGGGAGTCTTACAGAAGCACTAGAACAATTTTATTTAATTCATTTATTTAAAAACAATTTAATAGCGCCACCTCACCATTTCTGGCGTTGCTGTGCTTTACAATTCCGATTAAAAACCCTCAACCCACTTTAAAATTTAAACAATAGTGCCATGATTCTGGCCTCTTGGCTCTCAAGCACAAAAGCAAAGAATCCCTTTGAGAAATTAGCACTTGACCTTATGCACTCCCGACTATTGCTCTACAAAGTTCATAAGGGTATTTCATTATTTACTTCTTCCCAATACTGAATAGGGCAGGGGGGCCCAACCATTTTGGTCTTGTGGGCACATAAGGGAATTTGAGAAACTGCTGTGGGCACCACCACAAAATGCCTAATCAGTAGATCGCCACTTTGGTGACTACCTGTCACATTTATGGATCTTAGGCTGCATCTTTTTCAGTAAAACCTTTTGTTTCATGCCTACTGGACACTGCAATGTCTCTTCAATAAGGGATTGTCTAATTAGGGTAATTGCTAGCAGTGCCTACAGCTATTGCTTCTTTTAAAGATATGTTTTGGCAATGTCCAGTAAGTTCCTTCTTTTTGGGAGGAGATCGGTACACAGACAAATGTTGTGCTGGAACAATCTTAAATATTCACTAATGTACCCTCTCTTTTAAATGATTTACCTGCTTCATGGAAATTAATCAACGGTCAGCATAAATGAATTCTTTTAACAGCTAAAAGACTGATATTACAACATTGGAAGTAGAAACACCGACCTCATATAATGAAGTGGATTGAAATCTTTACAATCGTTTCAATATTTGAACAGGTGGATCATAAATGCCACCTTCAAATACATACTTATTTAGATATCTGGTCTGCTTTTGTTAAAGCCTATGTATAATTTCTAGAAAGTTGTATGCATATAATATGTATTCATTGATGTAGAAAAATCCATGTATATATATTTAAAAAATGGGGAAAGTTTTGTGTGCATCATATTAGGCCCCCCTTCACAGGCACCAGTAAAGGTACTCCCATTTGTTATGGTGCCCATGGGCACTGCATTGAGGATCCCTGGAACAGAAGACAACAGCAGGGCTAACAGATATGTAACTATTAACCTACTACAATATCTTATTTCATACTTCATTTTGGTATTTATAGGTGACATATCAGGGTTAAACAAATCTCTGAAGGTGGATCACAACATATTAAGAAGATAAACTTTAATCATGTATGTGTGTGTGTGTATGTGTGTGTGTGTGTGTGTATATATATATATATATATATATAATATGTATTGATGTTAAAATTCATAAAACTACAATCTATAAAACCCTATCACATCTAAAAATATTAATATTAGCAGCAGTTAAACAACATCAGCAGAATAAAACAGTATAAATATAAAATAAGTAGCGAAGTATAATTTTTTTAAAGAACATTAACATTTTAATACAGAGTATTAAAATATAATTAAAAGCAATTTTAAATAAACTTTTTTTGAGAGAGAAATCAACATGGAGTTGTACTCACCTGCCTAGGGAAGGAGTTCCATAAGCCTGGAAAAGCAGTAGAGCTGCACATTGATCTGTGACACTTTAGTCTGAACCTCCCAGTAACTTCTCCCAGCAATTTCATATAGATGTTAAAAAACATGGGAAACTATATAGAACCCTGAGGCACCTCAAAAGCCAATTCTCATGGTTACCCACATGCACTGTTGTCTCTATAGGTCTATCTATAGGCCTATCTAAGGGAAGGGCAATTCTAGATGTTGCTGGACTGCAACTCCCATAGCCATCAGCATAGCCAGTGGTGAAGGATGATGGGAAATACAGCCCAACAATATCTGGAGAGCCATATGTTGTCCACCCCTGGCCTACTGGCATAGCTCAACAACTAAGCAACCCAAGAAGTGCCACACCAGGGATGGAATGAGGATTGAAAAACAGCCCTACATGGCTGCTACAGCACTGAGGGGGTGCTTCCACACTAGGCATTTAGTATGGAACTGCCATACTTCACTCACTCACTTTTTGCAGATCATCCACACTACACCATCATCCAACCGTTATCCTTCTACATTTTCCCTGTGGTTCTTCCATCTTTTTTCAGACTGGAGAAAGTCAGATTTAAAAGAAAAAAGGAGAAGAACGGAATAGTGCAATCTCTGCAGATATTGTCAGGCTTAGCATTGCTTTTCCAGTTGTTGTTTTTTAAAGAGGCTTGATTTCTGCATGCGTGCAGTGACATATCAGGCAGGTGAACCTTTTGCCATTTGATTTTTACCAGTCTTTTAATAAGCACCAAAATGGTTTCCCAGTGATACATTTGATACAACTACTTTAAAAATGATTTTTAAAAAACAGTCAAGACAAGATTATCAACAAGATCACTGGCCAAGAATGCAGAATAATCTCCCACATACTTCAGAAAGCCATTAGACTCCTCAGTTGGTGTCCATCATTATCTGGAGGGCAATAAATTAGCCACCTTTGGCATGGTCATGGCAGCCTTCCCCAACCTGGTGTTCTCCAGAGGTTTTGGAGTTCAGCAAGCACAGCCAATGGTCAGGAATGCTGGAAGTTGTAGTCCAAAACTTCTGGAGGGCACCATGTTGATACACTGTACAATTCCCTCACTTTAGAGAACTGAGTTTGGATTAGAGATGACAAATAAAAATGGATAAAGAGCTGTATGGTTTATTGGGAAATCTTGGTTTGTCCTACATTATCAGTGTGTGTGTGTGTGTGTACACACACACATACACTCCCTCACCATATCTGATACTAGAAATGCAATTTATATCAGCTTGAAATGAATACTTTTTTATCTTCCACTATAACGTACGAGCTCATATTTCAGACTAAGTATAGACAAATCCTGGCAAAACGTTCATTACAGTAACAATGACAGTGACTCAATTCAGACAATACATTAGTCAGCACAGTGTGAAAACTCCACTCATCAGTTGAGTTTTTAGGGGATACTTCCCACACACTGGCTGCATTCAGACAACACGTTAAGCAACTGAGGGAGGGGAAACAATCGTCGTTGTATTGCTTATTGTGTTGTGTGGAGGGTAACACGCCGCTCACAAACTACTGACGGTATGCTATTCCACCCAAATAAGCAACTGAGAGAAACACCTGGCTTGCAAGTTGTTTTGCTCGAAGCCAGTTGTTTAAAGTGTTGTGTTGAGGGGTGAGTGTGTTAATGGCGTGTGGTGAGTGGGTTAAAACACAAGCCCATAGAGGCAGGTGGCAAGAGCAACCAAAGCAGCGGCTGCCACTCTGCTACAACAGGTGCAACTTGCAGAGGCTGCTGGGATAGAACTTGGAGGACTGATGGAGGAGGGAGGGTGGGGAGAGGGGCGGGGGCTGTGTCAGTCAAATGCTGGGTTGACTATTAGTCCACTCAACACCAGCCCCAACCACCCACAGTTGTGTAGGAATATGTTGTGTGGGGAGTACCCACAAAATAACTAACTGTGAGCTGGCGACTCAACCCACCATTGACTAATGTGTTGTCCGAATGCAGCCAATATGTTCTAACTCCACCGTTGTGCTACCGTGGAGTTGAGTAAAAGTCAACGTGACATTTCATTGACAGTTCCTTCGCCCTCTCTCCTCCCTGGTCCTCCTGATGGTATCCCATCAGCCACTGCTGCAAAAAACAACAACAACAAAAACCCAATCCCGGCGGCTCTCCTAGAGCGGCACTTCCTCCTTTCACCGCTCTTGCCAGGGAACTCTGTAGCCAGTGGGAAAAGTCCTGCCAGACAATACATTTCTTAATGGTGGTGTAAAAGCTCCACCATGGAGTTCTAAAACCACCACTGAGAAACGAGTTGTCTGAACTGTGCCAAAGATATACTGTACCCAATTTCCCCCCTGTCATTTTTGGGGGGAGGGGTTACTGAAATTTTTGGGGAAAGTATATCCATACTTACTTTCTTATTAACCTGAACTTATTTTATTACTTTAGCAACACAAAATGCATCATTTATATCTTTGCATATAAAATTGTACTATTTGGCATACTTACAAAATTTACAGACTAAACTAGAAGACTCACTCTGTTTCTGCCGAGCTTGCTTCAACATAAGTATACACAAGATTACCGTCTCAATAGTATAAGCCTTAGTTTTTATAAATTTATACATACATTTTGTAAAAGAAAAAAATAATTTGTTCAGAAACAGTTTCATACTATCAAAATATTAAGGATTAGAAGGAAATCAAGTTCAACTTTATAACAATATTAAATTTTATACCAGCTTCTGAGTATTGTATATGTACACTGAAGTTAAAGGAAATAGTCTTCTTCAATGCTGTGGATTATTTTACATAAAAATATTCATAGTCCATATTTTTAAGTAAAAACTTGTCTTAAAAAACATTTCACTTGTTCCAAAGTATTTCATAGAAGTGATTTTCCGTGTTCCACAAATTTCAAATTTTCCTACTGGAAAATCTGAGTAGGCAGAATTCATCACTGCCACCACATTCTTCTGTTTTTTCACCAGACCTTCATATCACTTTGACCTGGTTTGCTTCACCCAGGAATTGAGACAAGTGGAGCACATGAACTATTTCTACTTTTTGTGATATACAAACTCAGAAATTCTGGATTGTTTATGAATGAAACAAACCAGAGTTAACACATGGTTTGTTGTTGGGTTAACTCTGGGTTTCCAGGTTCACATGTCACAAAACATGTTAATTAAAAGTAGTAATGGTTTGTGTACAACCCTCATTCTGGCAAACCAGAAACCTAAGAAATCTAAATCTATGTTTAAATGAATCTAAGAAACAATACCTTGGGAAACTCTAGGTTATTTGTATGACCCAATATTGGACTGTTCAACATACAAGATGTGGAGGGGTTGGGTAGGGTATGATTTTAGCTCATACCTGCTAGTATATGTACTACCCCTGCTAGTATATTTCATAATCACAAATTATTGATAGTGGCAGAGGAAGATATGGAACTGAAGTGCCTTATTAACTAACAAAATTAGAGATTCTAATATAGATGCATTCACTCTTGCATGATGTTTAACAACATATCCTGAATATTGTTTTTACATTAACCATGAAATAACTGAAATATTCAAGATTTAATAGCCAGAACATACTGTACTCATTCGTTTTTCTCACCTGCAGATTTCTCTTCAGATTTCAGGGCGTCAATAGCTTTGTGGTGCACTTCAGCAATGGTGTTGTGTACCTTTGGCTCTTCAGCTTTGGCACTGCCTAGCTTTGATGCTTCTGCCTCGGAGGATTTTTGGGATAACTGCAGTTGACTTGTAAACTTCTCATGCTGGAATTTAAACAAAATCCCATCCAGTAAAACAACATAAGTTCAGTAAACTTCAATAAAATGTTGTTTAGTTACAACAAATTAAACAATGGCCTGGTTTGTGCAAACACTGCCACTTGTTTAAGCAGTGGTGCATGCTGGTGTATTGTTGGGTTATTTGAATGTTGTTTCCTCCTTCAAAACAGGCCATGCCACCTGGGTTCGGACAACCCGACAAGCTGCCCCCAAGTGGGTAATTAGGCAAATGGCATCCAGCATGCACAGTGATAGTGCTAACCAGGCCAATATCTTGATTCTAGCCCTACTATATTAGATGTGGCTGTATATGCAACTGCCATGATTAGAGTGGTCCATGAAAGGCGCCTACAGGGAGGCATTAGTTCCTACAAATTTAGCTACAGCAATAGTAACATAATCTCACCATGTGCTTGCATGAGGGATGCTTGTTAGAACCAACCTTTAACATCACAGTCCAAGCCTAGAAACAAGACATGCACATTTTATGTGTTTACCTTAAGTGCTTCTTCTGGGACTCTCATCTCTCCTCTTACAACAGTAAAAAGATTGGTATGTATGATGTGATAAGGAAAGTAGTAACATTTTTCTTACTAACCTGGACATTTCCAGTGGTTTTTAATAACTTATTTGAGCCACAGAATTGCCAGCTTTCATCTCCCACAGACCTCCCAGTCCCCAAAGCACACTCCTCAAGAACCTCATCCCCCAAAACATACTACGCCCTTCCTTTGCTTAGCATTTCAGTGGCTGTTGAAGCACTGGTAGCATGTAAAGAAAGTTGATGTCTGTTCTTTCCCTCTCTGTGGCCTGCTGATCTCCAGCACATCAGGACAGAAAGGAACAATGACTCTTGAGACTTTTAGCCTTCTCAAGTCCCAATGACCTCTGTTCCCTTTTTTCTGGCCAGGGTGAGACAGATAATGGTGCCCAAGTGGCAAGTGAGATAAGCCCGAACCTGTCTCCCAGTGCTGGAGCTGCAAAGCGAGAGGATGATCCCTGCCACCTCCCTAGCCCTAAACATGGGTGGAAGCTTGTTATTTGTTTAATCTCTGAGTTTTTTGGGTGAAAGTAGAAAGTCAGAATCACTACTCCCCTTCTCTGGGTCAAATTGGAGGAGGACAGCACAGGAATCACAGCTTGTCTTTGCCTGCTGGGTGGTTAGAGCTTTAACCTTCTGGTGTTGCTGTGCACCCCATTCACACACACACACACACACACACACACACTGCGTACATGTGTAACAAGCAATTGCAGGTCTATGGGGGCTTTTAACTTGAAATGTGGCGCAAATGGGAATAGCTACTTCCAAATTGGAGAACTAAGCTCAAATGCACTTTAAACTTAATTATAATTTGGGGAATTGGGTCACATACTCTTGTTAGATCTAAAACAAATCAGGATTTATTTTTATGAAGATTGTTCTCAAACAACATATGCGCAAACATTCCAGTGGAGAAAAATGGCTTGGTTAGTATACCCATCCCTTAGCACATAGGATGGTATACTGGTTCTAACAGACCTAACTAACAGAAAGAAAAGATGAAGATCTGGAAATTAGCGTTGACAAATAGGGAAGTGGCACTAGGGAAATGGCAGAGAAGGGCATTGGAAGGCTATACAACCAGAGGAGCTCAGGTACAGGTGAAACTTAGGGATAGAATTAAGAGGGAAAAGAAAGGAAATAGAGCTAGGAATGGCAGTAACATGATTCACAGGAAAAGGAAACCAATCAACTGGAGTTCTCCATTGTTTGCAAAAGGTTATTAAAATGCTGTAATAATAATAATAATAATAATAATAATAATAATAACAACAACAATTTATTTCTTACCCGCCTCTCCGTCTGGATCGAGGCGGGGAACAACAACATGATAAAATACATAAAACTGAGTGTAGGCACAGACTACACTCAGGTTTCTCAGTTCCACCCCAAGTTACAAAAATAGGGCAATTGCCTTATTGACAACAGGCAGCAGCAGCAGCACATTATCCACAGACATGTAAAACAATGATGCCTGGTGAGCAAGGATGTGGAGATCTAACTAAGCCATGAGCGAAGCCATTATTAGGGACCCTGGAGCTATTTTGGTTAAAAATAGATATAGGATTTCCAATGGAATTTCAAGCGCTCCCTCAAGCTTTTTAGTAGCATTTTCCAATACCGTAGACTCATTTCCTGGCCACTTCCCTTGGATCCAGAGCTGACAACTCACCAGAAAAGGAGGTCACAGTGCAAACTAAGCTGTGTTCCTGAATGCATAGAATCTGGCTCTGGGAGACAATGGCACCTTACCAGGGCTGGTAAAGTATTATCATTGGGTGTATAAGGTCTCTAGGAAAATGCAACACAGTAAGACAGCTCAAGAGGAAACTGTAAGGAAAAATGTAGGCTTGATACATGAAAAGAATAAAGAATTGTGCTAGTAAAGAGTCATAAGGAAGGATAATAGAAGTCAATCACCTTGGGATGATACTAAGAACTGTGGAAGACACCAGCCAGAGCATGTATCTCAGAGATACTTTTTAAAAATCTATTCCTTTCTACTACTTGATCTGAGAAGTCTGAAGTGTTGAAATTATTATTTAGTATTTAGAAACTTTATCCTGTCCTCCTACCAATAAGTACCCAGAGCTACTTAAAAACACACCCATAAACAATTAAAACCAGGCAAATTAATACATACATTTATTATGTATTAATAAATACATAATACATATTAGTTCAGGAGCTGTTTTTTTAAAAAAAATGAATCATAACAATAACACATTATTGTAATAAGGATATCATATCCAAATCTTAATTTATCATCAAGTTTTAGGGTGATGTATGTCTGTTCTGGAATCCGTACATCATTCACAAATGTCTGGAGGAAAAAGAAAGAAGTATTAGACTTAGTGGTAATGGACTTCTGAATATTAATCCAGTTTTCATTGCAGCTATGGCAGCACATATCACTGTCCAATTGTTGAACGTAACGTTCTAGAACCAATCCTACTTGCCCAGTAACAAAACCCTAAGGAGGATATGTGAAGATATGACCTAAGCCTAACATGTATAACGGATCGGCTAATGAAATATGCTATAAAAGTGCTGAGTAAACATGAACTGTTCCCATAATAGCTAGACACCTTCCCTTAAAATACATTGCACTCTTTTCACACAGTCCACAAAGTTGCCAATTTTATTTTGCCTGTTAGAGTGAAGTATGTCTATATGGCTGGAATCTAAAATAAGCCAGAGCTAAGTTGGCAACAGAACCCCTGGAATGAAAGTTGCAATGTGAAGCAAAGACAAATGATGTGCAATTTTCTGATGATGGGTTCCATTCGACACCATGCAAACAGACGTCTGCTTATGAAATGGGACTTTCCCTTGCTCTTCCTCCCTCTAATTGCAAAAAAACTGTTATGGGGGAGGGGGTTCCTCCAATCCTCTCAAGAGATATTGGTGGCACATGGTGGCTGTGTGAGGAGAGAGAATCAATTCTACCAGCAGTTTCCCTTCTGCTGACAAATGGACAGTACTGAGGGGTAGGATCCAACTCTGCCTAGCAAATTGCCACCTTTTCACCTATTGCCCTAGCATTTGCTAGTTACATTGTACAAGTATTGGTTTATGCCAGCATGACATCATTAACATTAGAGCCATAGCACATTTGGATCCTACCCCTGGATCCATACCACCACACAAATGGTTCTGCATGCCCAAAAGTTCTTTGAGTGATCATGCCTTGAACCCCTTTTCAAACCAGAAGCAGTTTAAAATATAGCATAAACATGTGTTGCTAACTGAGCATGGCTAAAGTAGCTATTTGAATCTTGAGCTATGGCTTTATATAGTTCAACAATATTACATGTTTCTCCAAACAAGTGACATAACAAGGACCATAGTCAGGGAGATTTCCCAGCTTTAGAGGCTTTCTGGGGGGAATTCCTTTGCTTCCGAATTTATGTTTTTTTGACCTATTAAAGCCAAATCTTGCACAGTTTCCATTGTGAGAGCCATAACACGTTTTTTTTTAAACGGCCAAGAAAGTGCTGAGATGCATTAATTTAAAGATCTTCCCATGAAGTGTAGTTTTCCCTTCTTTGCACTCATTTCTTGCACACCCATAATATACTTCCAATTTTTTCCTTTTGCTGACTTAGATTCCATATAAGCCTCTGAGGGAAAACAACTGTTTGAGTTCTGTAAAGCAGCCATGGAATCCTATTTTCCTTTACCAGTCATCAATATAATTTTTTAAGATGCCATTATAAAAGCAGACATAAAACCAACTGAAGTTCACAAAGAGTTGTTGTAAATTAGGGGCATCTTCTGTAGCTGTAAAACTTTGATTGTTCTTCTAATTGCAAAAAATGCATATATTTCATCTGTAATTAAGATGCAGTGATTTTGGAGCCATTTTGATTTTTAAATTTTGTCAACATCCCAGTGTCACAAAAATCCAGTATATACTCCAAATCATGTGTTATTTAATGCTCTGTGACTAACAAATTTGGTTTCATGTATTTTGTATGGATTTTGTATTGTCACCAAATTAAATTTCAATTGGTAGACATTTTATAATTTTTCATCCTAAATTTGTAAAAACGTTTGGAATACACATTTGTCCTAATATAAGTTTGCCTTTAAAATTTTATCAAAATTTTTTAAACAGTGTGGCTCCAAGGGCTGCCACCCTTGGTTTCAGGGTCAATGCTAAAGAGAATTGCTTTGGTACAGACAGGTTTGGATTCAGCAGGTGATTTAAAAAAAAAAAAAAGTAAAGTAAATAATTTCCCCTCAAATCACATCAGAACTGGGAAATCTCCCTTACTATCATTCTCAAATTGTCATATTTCAATAAAAAGTTATATTCTTTAGATATGCTTCTTGATATTTCCCTACATAATCGGCATAACTAAGTAATAAAAAATACTTGTTTAGAACTGATTGGGTTACAAGTCCTGAAAACAGAAAGAGTGATATTTAACCTACCCCATTTAGACTGCCTAAATCCTTCACCAAGTGTTCATCAGTACAGGCATCATAGTTGACTACGGCATGCTGTTTGTCCACACTACGTGACTGAAATATTTAGAAAATACAATGTTTATATTATTATTTTACTCTACTTCTAACATTTAAGTGGCAGTCACATTTACTACATGAACCTTGAAAATAAGAGGTCAGTATCCAAAGATACTCAAGCATTTCTGCTGATTATGTTGCACTAGCAGGACGCACAGGCAGTGCAACAGAAAGACAGTGCTCCCTTCTACAAACTCCGCTGATCTGTCCCATTTCCAGGGCTGATCTAGGAAGGGCTCTATGGGCCCATGAGCAGCAATGGATACTGCCCAAGGATAGCATTACTTTACAAATATAAAGAATAGGTCCCAAAATCGATGGTTCTGGAATTTGTTTTCCATTTACAGAGCTAGTATGTTGGATCCTACTTGAAAAGCATTATGCATAAAAGTTAGCACATAGAGTTGAACTATTCCATAGCAAATGTAGAAATGCCTTCATTTTATTAAAACAGTAATTATGTTCTGTCCTATGCCCTGAGATTGTCATCTGAGGCCCTGCTCAAAGTGCCCCCACACACTGAGATTTGGTGGGTGGCTACTCATGAGTTGGCCTTTTCTGTGGTGGCCACCAAATTGTGGAATGCCCTACTTACAGAAGTCTGCCTGATGCCTACTTTGTCTAGTGCTGAAAAGTCAACAAAGACCTTTTTACTCTTCCAGGCCTTTAAAAAGTATTTTAACTGCTGCTTACTTTAGTTTTAATATAAATAATGCTGCATTTTAAAATCATCTATGTTTCTAACTCCTGAGTTATTTATCTCTTTAAAAGGCTGAATTGTTGTTGACTCTAAAGATAATAGTTTGTAATGTGTTTGATTATTTGTTTTATAATTTGTTTTATTGTTTTGCTTTTATTATGTACACTGCCCTGAGAGCTTCAGCAGTAGGGAGACTCATAAATTGAATGAAATAATGAATCAACAGATATAGAATGAATCAACAGCATCCAGTTCTGGGCACCGCACTTCAAAAAGGATGCAGACAATCTGGAGCATGTTCAGAGGAGGGATGATTAGGGGTCTGGAAACAAAGCCCTATGAGGAGAGATTGAAAAAACTAGGCATGTTTAGCCTGGAGAAGAGAAGATTGAGGGGAGACATGACAGCACTCTTCAAATACTTGAAAGGTTATCACATAGAGGAGGGCCAGGGTCTCTTCTCAGTCAACCCAGAATGTAGGACACGGAATAATGGGCTCAAGTTATAGGAAGCCAGATTCCGGCTGGACATCAGGAAAAAATACGACAATGGAACCAATTACCTAGGGAGGTGGTGGGCTCTCCCACATTAGAGGCATTCAAGAGGCAGTTGGACAACCATCTGTCAGGGATGCTTTAAGGTAGATTCCTGCATTGAGCAGGGGGTTGGACTCGATGGCCTTATAGGCCCCTTCCAACTCTACTATTCTATGATTCTATGAAATAAATTACAAGTATATGCAGGATTAGAGACGGAATTGTATGCTTCTGCAGACTCTAGTACTTCAATTCTGCCGATTAGGCATTCACATTTCTAGAATGTTCATGTTCTAGGAGCCCCCAAATGGTACTCACATTTTAACTAGGTATGGCCTCAACACTTATAACAGTATTCAAACAGTATTCTTCCCTGTTTGTGGATTTAGCATGTAGAAAGGAAGACTCGCTCCATCATCAGCATGCTCCATAGACCTACATATTTTTACTATTCAGCACAGACATCAGACTCATGCCATGTGCATGGATTCACTAACTTAAGTAACTGTCACTGTGAAATGAATACTGTAGTTCATTTGCCCTATTCTTCTATGGGAAATGAAAGGAGGATTAACTTGCTAGTAGAAGGAAAATATGGGAAAGCAAAATACTTAATAGCTCAAAATATAATCCTCAAAAAGAAAAATGTATCTATGCCATTAAATTCAAACTAGAATTACAGTCTAGAGAACTGATACAATTACCTGCAACATCAGCTCACAGTCATCTCTTCCAACAAAAATCATCTCTCGTGGCAGCCTATGGCGGGTGCCTCCACTGCTCACCAAAAACCAGGATGTTAAGCTCATTTTCTGCTTAGCTGATAAATCCTCACAAGGCTACGTCATCCTACAGTGAGACAGAGATAAAGAGAAAAATATTTTATAGCTATTTTTATCTTCAGTTCTTGTTACTATTAGGAAAAGGTTGATAAGCGATTGGGGTCATAAACTTCCCAACACAGGTTTTTTGATTTACGTCAGCTATAAGGACTGCTTCACAAATATCATTTTTCATACACAGATGGAATGAAATGCATATGATCATTATTATGCGTGAACAGTATTTTCCCCACATGGGGATCCATTGCTGTTAGTCACCATTTCCCAATGCAGGTACATACAAAGAAAACAAATAGAAGAATGTTCACATTGTTTTCTACACCTAAACTAGAATTAATCCTAAGAGTTTTCATACAAAAAAAAATCATATTTGAAGAAGAAATTCTGATCAAAACACATCATACGAACATAAGAAGAGCCATGCTGGATCGGACCAAGGGTTCATCTAATCCTAACATTTATTCTCCCTCCTACTAGCACAGAGGTCTTCCTATTTTTATGCAGGAGCCACTTTGGATTGAAGCACTGTCACTGATGCCGTTTGGGGGCCTTTCCGGGGCTTTGGGGGCCTCTCCTCCCCATCCCCCGCCACATCCTCCAGTCAGCTACCAAGTCACCAGGCAGGCAAATTCTGCCAGCCTCACCTGATCCTTGGATTGGGATAGATCTTTTCTCATCACCAAGAGTGCTCTGCTCCACTCAGTGCTGCAAAATCTCCCACAGTAGATCCATTTTATGTCCTCTCATGCTCATATGATCAAATTCCCCCTCTTCACTGGAACCTGTGTAGTGCACTGCTACAGCTAGCCAATCACATTTTGCCTCTTGGGCTCCTCTCTCACTGCAGCTAATTAACTAATTGCTCCTGAATTTTTCTATACCTCCCACCCCAGCCACACACCTGAGAAGGAGCAGCAGGTCTCTTGAATCTCCCCACACTGAAGCATCCTCCTGAAACCCAGATCACAGCAGCTAGCCCATTGCTAAAGCAAACAAGGCAATGCTAGACATTCTCAGCTGAAGGCGAGCAGCTACGAGAGAGAGAGAGAGAGAGAGAGAGAGAGAGAGAGAGAGAGATGGAAAGCCAGACTTGAGGTGATTGGGGCTGTCAGTAGCCCTCAGGCCTTGCAGTAAAGATCACTGTACTAAGAACATAAGAAGAGCTGTGATGGATCAGACCAATGTCCATCTAGTCCAGCATTCTGAACATAAAGTGGCCAACCAGCTGCCCATGGGAAACCTACAAGCAGGACATTAGTGCAACAACACCCTCCCACTCATGTTCCCAAGCAATTGGTGTATATAGGCATCCTGCCTCTGAAACTAGAGATAGCAAATAGTCATCAGGACTAGCAGCCATCAACAGACGTATACATTAATTTGTCCAATCTCCTTTTAAAGCCATCCAAAGTGGTGGCCATCACTACATCTTGTGGAAGTGAATTACATAATTTATGTGCTGTGTGAAGTTTTTATCTGTCCTGAATCTCTCACCAATCCGTTTCATGGGGTTCTAGTAGAGGGAGAAAACTGTCTCCCAAACCACTTTCTCAACACTTTCTCCATAACGTTATGCACTCTCTCATGTTGCCCTGACTCACCATTTTTCTAAGCTAAACTATCTTAGACTAAACTACCTTAGAAGTAGATTATACTAAGTCCAACCCCTGAGCAATCAAACCCTTTGCAGTCTTCATGCAAACCCCTGTAACTCCCTTGAAGTTTGGGCTGACATTCATTCTTTTTGCTAGGGCATACCTCAGGCTGGTGTATTTCACAGTTCTTACAATCATCTCAAGGTCTGGTTAATTTATATTATTGCTCCTCATGACTCTACTCTTTAGCACAATTCTTTATTCTGCGCTGGGGTCAATCCCTCATTTTCCTGGGCCATGATTCACCTGTTTTTTATTGAACTGCTATATTTTGTTGCGTTTTCCTAGAGACCTTGTACACCCAGTGACAATATTTTACCACCCCTGGTAAGGTGTCCATTGAGTTCCTGAGCCAGGTTCCATACACTCAGGAACACCATTTGGCTTGTGCTGTGACCTCCTTCGCCGGCAAGTTGTCAGCCTTGGATCTAAGGGCGGTGGTCAGGAAATGAGTCTAAGGTATTGGAAAATGGCTACTTAAAAGCTTGAGAGAGTGCTCAATTCTTTGAATTCTATTGGAAACCCTAAATTTATTTTAACTAAAATGACGGCAGCTCAAGAGTCCCTAATAATGGCTTAGCTTAGCTTGGTCTCCCCATCCTTGTCCTGAATCTCCCACCAATCAGCTTCAAGGGATGACCCTGGTATTATGAGAGAGGGAGAAAAAAGTCTCCCTATCCACTTTCTCTACGCTATGCATAGTTTTGTACACCTCTACCATGTCTTCCCTCTCTTGCCTTTTCTCTAAACAGTTCCAGATGTGTAATCTTTCTTTGTGGTCCAGCTAGAGTTCTTAATATGGCTTGCAATACAATACAAAATACACAAGCCATTTAAATGGTCTTAAAATTGACAGAACAGAGGTAAAGCCCAGAAAGCTATCTAGTTAAAAATAGCTAAGCTGCACATATAACATTCTAATCTAAAATTAATGCACTAGTATCAAGGTCAGAAATAGTCAATATTGTACAATACATGCATTCACTCCCAGTTCACAATTGCTGTGTCCACCATGTGAGGAAAGTACCGACACACTACAAGGAGAACTCATGTAGAGGTACTCCTACATATACTTGCCTCCACCTGCCCAAAGGTGCAAGTTATAAACTCAGCACCTTCATTTTAGGGCTACTCTGTTGTATGCAAAGCATAAGCTCCTGCATGATCCTGAGAAACTTTGCACAAAAGCCTCCATAAAAGATGAATTCTCTATCTTAACAGAAAACATAATAGCTTCTTAAAGGTATACAGCCATTTTTAAAGAATCAAGATGAAAAAATTCAAATAAATTGTTCTTATTTAAATGTTTTATTTAAAATATTTCTTGGCCCCTTTTCAGGGCAGGAGCCCTCCCAAGGCAGCATACAACAAGAAAACTCATGTAATACAAACTGATACAGTGATAAAAATATTGAAAATAGCCACTGCAGCAAGTATCCTAAAAACAAAAACAAATAAAAAATTAGCATAAAAACAAAACCTACCATATACAACTGCAGCTACAACCTAGACTGATAAAATATAATTGGAGGAAGGTCAGAGTAAAGTAGTAGGTTTTTCAGGGCCTTCCTAAAAGCCTGTAATGATGAAGCCTGAGGGACCCTCAGTGGCAACTTATTCCAAATCAGAAATGAACTAATCTATACAAGCCTTTCCAATTTGGGAAAAGAAATATTGCTGCTAGCCACTGTAATTCAACAGGTAATGCTAATTATTATACTTATCATAATGATCTATGATGCTGATTTATCGTATATAGTTCATTTATCGTATATGGCTGCTTTATCGTACACATTCAAGCTGTATAACCTATCCTTACCCAGGAATATAACCTAATTTTCATGAATGAACGATATTGAGTTAGTGAGCAATGTGAATTAGTGAGTAATGTGGCATAAATGCACATTCCATTACAAACCTATTATTTCAATTCAGTTTCTTATTTCTTTGCAGTTGTTCAAAGAGAAGACAGTATACAGTGTAGATAATATACCAAAGAGATTAAAGAAATGCATAGGTTTTAATTATAACTTGACAAGAATGTAAAGTTATTTTTCCTGTGTATTTGGAGAAATAAGAAAAAGGCATATGGTTCAGACGTAATGGTCTGGTTTGCACGATCACCATGGCTTCAGCAGCTATGGTGGCTTGTTTAAGTCATGGCTTGTGCCAGGCACCATTAGTCTGTTGTTGGGTTAAATGTTAATCAAACTAGCTCAATGCTAGTTGTCATACACTATCAGAAAAAACTGTTGCTTAAGATTAGTAAACTGGTGCTTCGGATACAAAGTTATATGTTTTAATGTCAAAAGTTCAAGTTCTATGAATGAATTCCACTTCCACTGAAGTTATGGGACTTGCTTCTGAGTAATCTTATTTAGGACGGTGTCATGAGATACAACAGCATTGTTTACAGCTTTGCAAGACATTATTTATACTTAGGTTGCAAAGCAGTGATATTCCTTTGCTATCATTGCGGGAAATGTAGGGTGTGAAATAACGAGACGAGACATGTAAATGGATTTTAAAACAGGGCCACATTTATTATAGATCTGCAGTATGGGAAACCTATGCAGACATCCTACTCATTTATGGGAAAGCCATTCACCACCTGGGAGGTGGAGTGATTCCATGCGCCACCCCCCAGGCTTGCCCCTTTTGGGGTAGGGAGGCCTTCCGGTGTCGACCCCTCCTCGCGCTGTTTAGTTCCGAGTGGGTGAGGAAGGTTAGCCTCAAAGGTAACCCTTATCCCTCCAGCTGCCGCTGTAAAGCTCACAGCTGGGGGCCTCAGGCATTACCCATCACAATAACAGTGCCTGTGAATGCTCACCGACCCTAACAAACGCTCCTGGATGCCTGCCCAATCCTACCATTAAATTGTGACCGAAACAGAATTAACCAGATCAACCTAATTACTTCTCCTTACCTGTCTTACAGTGTGAAGTAGGCAAAAAGACTCATAACATAAAGCTGATTATGAGCAAAAAATTCCTACTTGGCCCTCCTAATGAGCAACCAGCGAACCCACACTGCCTACAGGGAGGGAGGGAGGGAGGGAGGGAGGGAGCCGCAAAGAAGAGAGAGAGGCTGCTGGGAGGGGTGAGTGCTATAAGTATTCGCTCAATCCCCTCCCAGCCACGGTGGCACCACCAGGGAGCCCACCAATGAGTGGCTCCCATTCTCGCTCGTCTCCCCACCCCCACCGCAATGTCTTTTTTGCACCCAGGCGAGCCGGGCACAAAAAATGTCCTTCTGCAGAAAAAGAAACACCAAATAGTGTGGTTTGTCTTATACCAGAGCAAATTCTATGGAAGAAGTACACACACAAGCAGTGTACATGCTGCCACTGATAGTCTAGTCAGCATGACCACAAATATACTAAGAAAAAAGAAATCACATTGAGAGACATATTCAATGGTTGAATATGTCCCAGGTGGACACTTTAGACACCTGAACAGATTTTGTACACTAGCATAATGGCAAAATAGGTGGGATCTCCTCAAGAGAGATATAATTAATTCTAGTGCATATCCTCCACTCCCCTGATTGCACGTGCCTGCAGGCATGATTGACAAAACTATGCAGATAGTTTGTGGCTTACAAAGATACTATTTAATTTACCCTTCATATTTTTTGTTATGGTCGTCTTCTGACTACTGCCTGACTAAGTTTTATGGATGAACATATTAAATAGGTTACTGAATAACACACAAAGTAACCTGAAGACATGCACGATTAGCCTGCTATACTATTGTATAGGTGACCAGAGAACAGGTATTAAAATGAGGAGGGAGGAGGGGAATGAAGGAAAAATCTTGTTCAGACCCTAAAGAATAATCATTCATAAGAGAGAGGGGAGGGAGAAGTAGATGGTGTCTGAAATTACATGCATGACCTGCCTTTCAGGCTTCAATCCTTTTTTTATATATATATATAATATTTTTTATTTTTTTCAACATAATACAACATAAAACAACATAAAATACACTACATAACCACACACCCCCATGCTCCCCTCCCCCCAGGAGACCTTCAATTATACATTATTCTTCTTTCCAAAAGTGTAAAGATTCTTTTGAAGGTATTTGCCCCTTCCCCGTTCTTAATATATATTCCAAAAATAGGCTCCATACATCTCCAAAATCATTCTTACTGGACATTCCCCTCTTTATTTTCATTTTACTCGTTAGCTTGTCATTAAGTGCCATATCCCATATTTCTTTATACCATTCTTCTATAGTATATATCCCGTGCCCTTTCCAATTTTTAGCAATCATTATTCTGACGGGAGCCACAAGGTTGTTTATTAATTCTCTTTTATTTATATTCTCATTTCCTTTATCCCATATTGCTATGGGATAATGCTCCTTAATCAGCTCCCCAGTCTTCAGGGGATCTTCTAATGTCAGTAATGTGTCATCCGCAAACATATTCATTTTAATCTTCCCTTTCCCTCCTATCCCCTTCAATCTTAAATCCTCCCTTATAACATTTGCCAAAATTTCTATCACTATCGCAAATAAGATCAGTGAAAGTGGGCAACCTTGTCTTGTTCCTCGAGCTAGTGTGATCTGTTGCATTAACCCATCATTAACCATTATTTCTGCTTTATTATTTTTATACAGTTGATCCATCACTCCCATAAATTTTACTCCAAGCCCAAATGTTTTCAAAATTGTTTTAAGTGCTGGCCATTCCACGCAATCAAAGGCTTTGAATATATCCAGTGCTAACAAACCTGCTTTTAAATTCCTTTTTTTAATAATATTGATTATATTTAAAACTCTTCCAATTAAATTAGGCATTTGCCTTCCTGAGATAAATCCACATTGATCTTTTCTAATATATTTATGTATAAACGTACCCATCCTTTTTGACATTATTGCTGTAAATATTTTTGAATCTTGATTCATTAAGGATATTGGTCTATAAGATGCTGGATCAGTCAGATCCTTTCCTGGTTTCGGGATTAATATAATCAAGGAATGATCCCACGATGGGGGGGGGGGGGTGTCTTTCCTCCTTCTATTATACTATTAAATAATTTTTTTCAATCTTGGTATTAAAATTCCTCTAAAAATCTTATAATATTCCAGCCCCAAACCATCCAATCCCGGAGATTTTCCTCCTTTTAATTTAGCAATAATTCCTTCTATTTCTTTCTCAGTAACTAATTCTTCCATATAATCCCTATCTTGCCCATGTAATCTTATTTTTCAATAATTTTCTACATATTCCAATACTTTAACCTGTGATCCCATATCTGATGTATATAATTCTCTATAAAATTCCTGAAATATATTTAATTTATCCTTCATTAAATTACAACTTTTCCCTGTCTTATCTCTAATTGTCCCTATCATATTCTTAGCCTTTTTTGACTGAGTGGACCTAGCCAGCATTTTCGAGTTTTTATTACTATATTCAAAAAAATCCCTCCTTAAATATAGCAAATCCCTTTGGACTTGTTCTAACTCTTCTCTCTCTAATTCCTTTTTCTTAGCTTGGATTTGGGCAAATAGGCGTTTATCTTTTGAAGTGGTTTTTAAATGTACAGATTGTGTTGAAGTGTTGAAGTGATTTTTAAATGTACAGATGGTGTGTATGTTGTATGTTTTTGCTGTTTTAATTTTTGTATATTGTTTTTAATTGTTTTTAATCCTATGTAAACCGCCCAGAGAGCTTCGGCTATGGGGCGGTATACAAATGTAATAAATAAAAAAATGTAATAAATAAATAAATTAGCTTCTCCTCTAAGTCCCTTACCTCCTTTTCAATATTTTTATTTTGTGCATCCTGTTGTTTTCTTAGGGTACACATTTCCCTAATACAAATCCCTCTTACTACAGCCTTTCATAGTGTCCCATATTAACCCCTGCGAGTTTGAGTCCTTTTAATTAATTTCCCATATTTCCTGCATTTCTTTTTTTATTTTCCCCACTATATTTTTATTATTTAATAGCCTTATATCCATTCTCCATCTGTTAGCTTGTTTATAATCCTTCTTCATTTTAATATCCATCGTCAATAATGCGTGGTCGGTGATTTTAATTACCCCTATAGCACAATCTATAAGTTTAGACATCATATTCTTTGACACAAAAATATAATCAATCCTGGAATAACTCTTAAACCTTGGTGAGTAGAAAGTATATTTCCTTTCTTCCCCTTTTAATATTCTCCAAACATCCATTAGTTCTTTTCTCTCCATTAATTTGCTTAACCCCGTCCTCCCACCACTCTTAAGAACTCTTAATATATTATCCCTATCTTTCCCTTTGTCTAATACCATATTGAAGTCACCTGCCATCACAATATTCTTTTTACCCACTTCTCCCACCGCATTAAAAACTTCATCGAAAAATTCCATTTGTTTCCCATTTGGAGCATATACATTAATCAATACATATTCCTCCTCCCCTACCATGCAAGAAATTATCAGAAACCTTCCCGCTTCATCCTTCTTCACCCTTTGTATAGTAATACCACATTTTTTTGAAATTATTATCGCTACACCTCTCGCTTTAGAAGTGCCAAAAGACTTTTCGTAAACGCCCACTTCCCTCATCCGAAGCTCATTTACGCCCTCCTTTGTTTGATGAGTTTCCTGCAAGAAAATTACATCTGCTTTCTCTTTTTTTAATAACGTTTCTATTCTCTTCCTTTTTATAACAGTTCCTAGCCCTTTAACATTTAAAGTTGCAACCCTTAATTTATTTTCCATCTCTCTCTTTCACCCACATCTCTATATTGGTCTCCCTCTGTGATACACATACCCCCCTCCCTCACCCACCCACCCACATTTACCTCCCATCTTCACCCCCCTCCTCACCAGACCTTTCTGGGCAATGGCCCCAATTATTCTTAGAACTCTTCAGGGGGGGGGGGGGAGAAGCAACCCAACATTCCCGGAGCAGAAATCTGACCCTCCCCTCCCTTATAATCTTTTCTTATCCCTTTTACAATAATATTTCTTCATTGACTGCTTCCTCCTACAGCACCTTCATCCTGTGGACGATCAGGACAGACTTTACTTACAGCACCTTCATCCTGCTTTGTTTCTCCAACATCCGTGGGATCAACTAGGCCCAGCTTTTCCAAAAGATCCATCCCTTGCTCACATGATGTTATTCTATGTTGCTTCCCTTTCTACATAAATCTCAGAAAGACTGGATATCCCCAACTATATGTTATCAATCTCTTCCGCAAATCCACTGTACATAGTCTAACACTCTTCCGCCACTGCACGGTTTGAGGGCATAGATCCTGGTAAACCTCGATTGGTGTTGCTTGTAGCATCAGCTGGGCTTGACGTCTAATTGCTTGCATCAACTTTTCTTTCTTGTAGTAATTGGCAAATTTAACAATTATATCCCTTGGGAGCATCCCCTTCTTCTTATAACCCACTCTGTGGATCCTCTCGATATCCGCCATCTCCCAAGTTTCCTGAGGTTCGATTTCCTTAATCCATGCCAAGATTGTATCTCTTAAATCCTTAGGACTCTCTCCCTCTCTCTCTCCAAAAGATCTAATTCGAATGTTGACTCTCCTGTCCCGATCTTCCAAGGCGATTAAGCACAAGTCCATCTCCTTCAAATGCTCCCCCTGTTTCTTACTGTCTTCCTGCAGCTTCCCAGTATTCCTCTCCAATCTCTCCACATTATCCACCACAGTTTGAAGGTCCAACATAAATTCAAGCTGTGAGTCCTTAATTCTTTGCATTAATCTTTCCTCCTGCATCAGAAAAGCCACCTCCAACACCTTCTGAAATTTGCTCATTAAATCATCTGAGGTCTCTGCTTGACTCTCTTTGGCCGGTTTTGGTACTGCACCTACTGCTTTAGGAGCTGTGACATATTTAGTATTTCCGGAGTGACTAGGGGATTTCCCAGTCTTCTCCAACTGCTGCGGTTTGTCCGGCATTTTGTCTGGCATAATTCCAGCAACTCTCGTGAGCCGATGCCAGTTCCTATCAGACGGATGATCTTTCGATAGCCTGCTCCAGGCGGGGGCACTGGATTTATTACCTTTTTGCTTTCTTTTCATAAAGCTACCTCATAAATCCGCACCCCTCACCTAAATCATCGCTATCCACCTCAAATATCCTCTCAGCTCATATCAACAATTACGCTTCGGCTTCTAACTCCTTCAGCTGGAGGTTAAAAGTCTCTTATTTATTATTTATTTATTTGTTACATTTGTATACCACCCCATAGCCGAAGCTCTCTGGGCGGTTTACATAGGATTAAAAACAATTAAAAACAATATACAAAAATTAAAACAGCAAAAACATACAACATACACACAATCTGTACATTTAAAAACCACTTCAACACTTCAAAAAGCTACAAAAAACAAAACAAAACAAAACAAACCCAGGCTTCTCAGATATTGCCAAATGCCTGAGAGAAGAGGAAAGTCTTGACCTGGCGCCGAAAAGATAACAATGTTGGCGCCAGGTGGGCCTCGTCGGGGAGATCGTTCCACAATTGGGGAGCCACCACAGAGAAGGCCCTCTCTCTTGTTGCTGACCTCCGAGCTTCCCTCGGAGGAGGCTCTCGGAGGAGGGCCTAAGATGTTGAACGTAGTGTTCGGGTAGGTTCATGTCGGGAAAGGCGTTCCATCAGGTATTGTGGTCCCAAGCCATGTAAGGCTTTATAGGTTAAAACCAGCACCTTGAACCGGGCTCGGAAACATACAGGCAGCCAATGCAAGCGGGCCAGAGTAGGTCTTATATGTTCGAACCTACTGGTTCCAGTTATCAATCTGGCCGCTGCATTTTGCATAAGCTGCAGCTTCCGAACCACCTTCAAAGGCAGCCCCACGTAGAGTGCATTGCAGTAATCTAACTTGGAGGTTACCAGAGCATGGACAACTGAAGCCAGGTTATCCCTGTCCAGATAGGGATGTAGCTGGGCCACCAACCGAAGTTGGTAGAAGGCACTCCGTGCCACTGAGGCCACCTGCGCCTCAAGTGACAGAGATGGTTCTAGGAGAACCCCCAAGCTACGAACCCGTTCCTTCAAGGGGAGTGCAACCCCATCCAGAATAGGTTGAACACCCTCCATCCGGTCAGCGGAACCACCCACTAACAGCGTCTCAGTCTTGTCTGGATTGAGTTTCAGTTTATTAGCCCTCATCCAGTCCATTGTCGCAGCCAGGCACTGGTTCAGCACATCCACAGCCTCACCTGATGAAGATGAAAAGGAGAAATAGAGCTGCGTGTCATCAGCGTACTGATGACAACGCACTCCAAAACTCTGGATGACTGCACTCAATGGTTTCATGTAGATGTTGAACAGCATGGGGGACAAAACTGACCCCTGTGGAACCCCATACTGGAGAATCCACGGGGCCAAGCAATGTTCCCCAAGCACCACCTTCTGCAGCCGACCCGCCAAGTAGGAGCGGAACCACTGCAATGCAGTGCCTCCCACTCCCAACTCAGCCAGTCGTCCCAGAAGGATACCATGGTCGATGGTATCGAAAGCCGCTGAGAGATCAAGGAGAATCAACAGAGTCACACTCCCCCTATCTTTCTCCCGACATAGGTCATCATACAGGGCGACCAAGGCTGTTTCTGTACCAAAACCAGGCCTGAAACCCGACTGAAATGGATCCAGATAATCGGTCTCATCCAAGAGTGCCTGGAGTTGGCTCGCAACCACCCGCTCCAGGACCTTGCCCAGGAATGGAACATTTGCTACTGGCCTGTAGTTATTAAGATTTTCAGGGTCCAGGGAAGATTTCTTTAGGAGTGGCCTCACTGCCGCCTCTTTCAGGAGGCCTGGGACCACTCCCTCTTGCAAAGAGGCATTAATCACTTCCCTGGCCCAGCCAGTTGTTCCATCCCTGCTAGCTTTTATTAGCCAAGAGGGGCAAGGATTCAATATGGAAGTGGTTGCACGAACCTGTCCAAGCACCTTGTCAACATCCTCGAGCTGCACCAACTGAAACTCATCCAAGAAAACAGGACAAGCCTGTGCTCTGGATACCTCACTAGATTCACCAGCTATAACACTGGAGTCTAAGTCCTGACGGATGCCAGAGATTTTATTCTGGAAGTGCCCAGCAAATGTATTACAGCGGGCCTCAGATGGTTCTACCATGTCCTTGGGGCCAGCATGTAAAAGCCCCCGGACAACTCTGAAAAGCTCCGCTGGGCTGCAGGTTGATGATTGAATAGTGGCAGCAAAGTATTGTTTTTTTGCTGCCCTCACTGCCCCTGAATACAGCTTACCATAAGCACTTACCAGTGTTTGATTGCATCCGTCAGGAGTTCATCTCCATCTGCCCTCAAGCCGTCTCCTGTTTTGTTTCATCACTCTCAGCTCCGGGGTATCCCACGGAGCCGTTCGAGCTCTACACAGGAGAGGGCGCTCAGGAGCAATCGTGTCAACTGCCCGGGTCATTTCTGCATTCCACAGATCAACCAGGGTTTCGACAGGAGAGCCAGCCCTATCAGCCGGAAAACTCCCCAGAGCCCTCTGGAAACCATCTGGATCCATTAGCCTCTGGGGACGGACCATCTTAATGGGTCCCCCACCCTTGCAGAGTGGAAAAGCCGCTGTAAGTCTAAACCTCAGCAGGTGGTGGTGATCTGACCATGACAGAGGGGCTTATGTAAAGTCCCCCACTCCATGTCCAGTTGAGAAAACCAGGTCTACAGTGTGCCCTGCTACATGCGTTGGGACGATGGTATGTTGGGACAGTCCCATGGTTGTCATGGAGACCATGAAATCCTGAGCTGTCCCAGATAAAATGCCCTCGGCATGAATGTTGTCATCCCCCAGAACCAAGAGTCTGGGGACCTCAACAGTACACCAGAGACCACCTCTGTCAGCTCAGCTAGGGAGTCTGTTGAGCAGCGGGGTGGGCGGTACACCAACAGAATCCCTAATCTGTCCCGTTGGCCCAACACAAGGTGCAAACACTCCAGACCAGTAGTCGCATGGACAGGGAGCCTGCAGAGGGGGATGGAATTCCTATAGACCACAGCAACCCCCCCTCCCCGGCCCTCAAGTCTGCCCTGATGCTGAACCAAGTACCCCGGTGGGCATAACTGGGAGACACTAACTCCTCCCTGCTCTCCCACCCAGGTCTCGGTTATACATGCCAGATCGGCTGCCTCATCCACAATTAAGTCGTGGATGAGGGAGATCTTATTATGCACTGATCTGGCATTTAAAAGCAGCACCCGGAGGCCTGAGGGCTGGCTGATAAGGCAACCAACAAGCCTGTGGGTGTGAAGGGGACCGGAACAAGGCACAGCCATTAACTATCTGGGCCTTGTTCCCCTAACCTGGCAAGTCCTCCTCACAATGCCATATCTCCCTCTACCCGTCACTACACTGATTGTGCTCCCCTCAGATCCCCCCACCTGGCCCTGTATCCTCCCTCCCAGGCACATAGCTCAAGCCTGGGGTAAGGGGAAAAAACAACAACAACAAAAAACAAAAAACACCCAAAGACAAAAACAAAAAGCCAGCAGGCAGGCAGGCACACTCCTCTCCTCCCCTGGCAGCAGGCCTCCCTCTCCTGCAGGTTGATGGCTTTCCCAGGCCCCCTCAGCCAACAGCTTAAATATCCCTCCCAGGAAGGGAGGGGGACAGATGTAATTGTCCACAGCAGCTGGCTCAGTACCTGGGAGCCTGGTCCTGCAGGGAGTGGCAGTCTGCCAGGCTGAAATCCTCTGGAGGGTGGTGGTGGTGGTGGCAGCAGCAGCAAAGACCAGGAGGCAGGCAGGCAGGCACACTCCTCTCCTCCCCTGGCAGCAGGCCTCCCTCTCCTGCAGGTGAGCCACTTAAAATCACTTAAAATCACTTCAGCCTCTCCCTCCAGAGTTATCTTAGCCTTGCTGCTTCAAATTAAAGTCCATTAATTACCTTCAGCAGAGCTCCTGTCCACATCAAAGGCAGTTTCGTTTTCCCCTCTGCTGATATAGTAGCTATCCAGCTGCTTTCTTCACCACAGATACAGTAAAGCTTCCGGACCCAAAATCAAATCATTAATCAACAATCCATCGTCTCCAAAGTAGGGATTTTGTAAATATTTCGTTGCTTCTTAATGAGAGTGAGAGAGTTCTGACTCTACTCCATGTCCGTTAGGCCACTCCCCCCCAGGCTTCAATCCTATTCCAATTTACTCAAGAGGACTTACTTCTGTATAGGATTGCACTGTCAGTGTTGTTAATAGGACCACTGAAGGGAACTATCGCCAGAGTCGCATGTGATTCAGCTGCACTCACTTGCAAGAGCCAAGAGTATGCTTCATAAGATCATGGGACTAGAAGAAATCAATAACAGACTTCCCCTTTCATGAGAGTACACAAAGCATTTTTCCCCGCTACCACTCAAAAGTAAATCAACTCTTAACCATGAGAGGTAAGAATTCAATTTATAACTACAGCTTTTTAAAGGAACAAATATCAATTTAGGACACAATCCTATACATACTGAGATAGAAAAAAAAGTCCTACAACTCCCAGCATCCACCAACTCCCATATAGACTTTTTTCTTTCTCAGCATGCATCAAAGTGTGCCCTTGAAAATAAAATTCCAAATAACGTTTTACATACTGAGACAGAAGAGATCAGATTTATTTTTTAAAATAAATATGAATAACTAGGTTATGTTTATTTTTTAAAATAAACTTGAATAACTAGGTCAGAATAGATTAATCAGAACACATAGTAACAATTGATGGAGAACAGAATAGTTTAATACCTGGAAAAGGATTAAATATTGATTGTCTCTGGCAATCATAGCAGCTTCAGGTAGCACCTCCAGAGATAAAAGGCTGACAGCAAACACAAACTTTACTGCTATGAACTGGCAGAAATGTGACAGAATTGCAACCCAGATACATATTTTATACCCCTCCTTAGAACACTATAAACCTACTGTATAAAAAGCTTGTTGAACCAGAAAAACATATATACATCCTGTGCATGTTTACTTGGAAGTATGTTCCACTGAACTCAATGGTACATTCATTTCCTTGTCAGTAAGTATGCGTAGGATTGCATCCCTGGAAGTTGTAACCAGAAAACCTGACTCCATCACCAATTTTCTATTGAAGAAAATATTAGATGGGCCACCATTGGCACTATAGAAATGCAAGGGTTTTTAAAAGAGCCAGTTCTGGTTGCCCAATAAAAATATTAAAGCAAAAATACAGAAGGCATTCCAATGAATTTACATATAAAACATGCACACCCCATGAAAAAGACTAACCTTTGCGATGAACCCCTATTTTCTGATGTAGCTCAACAATGCCATCTAGAGTGTTAAGGACTTTCAGAATCTCACCATGTTGGCTGAATAAGCCTACACCTTGTCTTCTGCTCCCGAATATGTATCCAAAACTAAATAGCATTTTAAAAATGCTATTCCTAATTGGCCAGCTTGTTTGACATATAAGTGCAGAACCATAAAACAAGTGAAACTAGCCTCAAAATAATATTAAAATTAGCTGGCTAGATTACTGACATGTGAGACTTTGCTTTCAGTCTGGGTCTATCTAGCAACAGCTAATCAGCAAGTCAATGATACTCTCAGACCATCTTCTACAAGGAACTCCGCATATGCTCTGAAACCCCAGATTGTACTCAAGTAGGTAACTAGTCAATTTATAATAATAATAATTATTATTATTATTATTATTATTATTATTATTATTTATAACCCGCCTCTCCCTTCGGATCGAGGCGGGGAACACAATGTAAAATACAAAAATCACAAACAGTTAAAAAAATTTAAAAACAAGAGAAAATGCATCATTAAAACATCTTAAAATTCATCCGGATAGGCCTGCCGGAAGAGAGCAGTCTTCATGACTCTCTTAAATTCATGAAGACCGCTAATTTGTCTAATTTCCTCAGGCAGACCATTCCATAGTCTCGGAGCGATGGAAGAGAAGGTCCTCTGGGTAACACTCAATAATAATAGATTCACTTTATAGACTTTATATGTAATGTTGCCATCATTTTTATTCCCTTTCCCCTCCAAATAAACCTTTACATATTTGCCTGCAATTTTTTTTTTAAAAAAAGGGAATTTCTCACTAAAATGTCCCCACATGCAAGGCTGCATGTTTGGTAAATACCCCTTTGTTCTTAAGACATTCACAATATTTTCTGCTAAGTTCTGTATTTCTGGGCTCAGAAAGTCAAAGAAAATCCAAAGTGCCTTCCTTTTTATTGTATTTTTTCTTGAGGTGGACTGCAAGTAGGGGTCCTTGGGAACAAGGCTTAGAATCTCCTTCTGCTACTGGCCAACCTAGACTGTTCAGGTAAGGATCACACTGTGCAGGCAAGGATCAGCCTATCAGTAATCATTTGGGGTGGGAAACCCTTATAAAGATGGGGTCCAACCCCCTCCCAGATCCCTAAGAAATCTGTAACACTAAGAAAAAGCATTAGATTTAACATGTATTATGATAATTCTAGACTATCTTTAATGTGGTTAGAAATGCTAAATTCTGTTTTGAAGGAGAGCACTGTTTCTATAGTTTTAGAAATTATATTCTTTGCTGCTTTTCAGAGAAAAGTATTCTAGTCAAAAGTGTGTCAAACAGATGATGCAACAGCTGCAAAATTACCCATATAATCTGCATAATTTAGAACTGGAGCTCTGCATTCTGTAGCCAAAAAATGGGTATAACCCAGTTTAGAAACATCTACAGATGGCTTAGCATTCAGTATTTGAGCTAAAACATTATTGACATAAACATAATTCTTAATTTGAATTAGTAAACTAAAAAACACCACACCACATAATATGCTATTGTTTCTGTTTGGGGTTACAGTCAACAATTACTCTACCACCTACACATACCACACACACACACGATACAGCACTGATAGTTGAGTATTCTATGAGACTCTCGAACCATTCGATTGAGAAGAAGAGGATTCCAGGATTCTGTTTTTCTGCTTTTAGCTTAGGTTTCTGACTGGAGATCCACAAGATTTAGCTGGCCTGAGCAGTCTTGCCATCATTTGTGATAAGCATGATCCCTCCCTTTCCCAAAATATTTGGTTACACACAGATAAGTCAGGAGAGGAGCAGCCTCTCGCTTGGTGGCTAGGACACAGAAGCACCCTGAAAGACTTCCCCCTCTCAAGTTTTTGTACAGAAGAATCAGGGAGGAGGATCTTGTTTCATGCTCAAATGATTAATCCACAAATGCAGTAACCTGACCATCTCATTTGCAGAAACCTGAGTTTGCTGCTCCAGCTTTTTATATGTTTGAAGTTTGTGTGGTCCTTGCTCTCTGCTATGGAAAGCTTCCATTAACCCCAACTCTAGAATGCAGTTACTTGCAGACAGGGTGGATTTGATTTAAATCACTACTCAGAAAGACTCGATTTAATCATGTGAATCCCCCCCCCCCAAAAGTGCACTCTTCCTCGCTATAAGCAACGGTTGTTAAATTAAACAACCCTCAGTTGGTTAGTTTAACATGTCGGCCGAATTCAGCCACACAACGGATAAACAACCCACAGTTGGTTAAGCGGGAGATTTAAACAACGGAGTTAAACAACTCACTTGCGAGTTGTTTAAAAGTCAGTCAATTGACTAACGTGTCGTCCGAATTCAGCCGCTTGAGGTGCGTGGGTTAAACAACTGAGGTGAGTACGTTAACACAAAAGACCATAGAGGAGAGCAGCAAGAGTGGCAGAAAGCAGGCGGCCGCTCAGGCACGCTCGCAACAGACCGCTGGTATTGCCGCCATAGCAACCAGGTAGCCAGCACGGAGCTCAACAAGGGGCCAGCTCCTGCAAACACTCACGCAGGGTGCCCAGGCAGCTACCCAAACGGAAAGGGAAGCGCACCAGAAAGGAACTATGGCAAAGGGGGGGAGACGGAATAACCAAAAACCCCAGGCGCCCTGGAGCAAGAAGAAGCCCCCCACACACACCAAGAGGGGGAACAACAGCCCATCCAAAGTAGACCCCCACTGCACCGCCACCTCCACCCTCGCATCACCCAGAAGGACGAGGGCAGGGGAAGCAGCGACCAGAGAGCCCCCCCCCATCCGCCCAACACGGCTGGACAATGAGCGAAGGCCACGCACATCCCCAAGACGCACGAAATGCCTAGGCAATCGGTGCCTGTGGGCGACAGCCAGCCACCTGCAGATGTTGTGGAAAACCAGCGAAGGCATGCACAACAATCCTAAGGACACAAAGCGGCCCCGGCCACCAAAGACAACAACGCCTACGCACAGGGCACATTCACAGCAAGCACAACAGCCCACCAGCACTCACCAACACACAACCACACGGGACGGGGAAAGGCAGCCCACGACAAAGACCACCGTCACCACTGAAACACACACCCGACGCCAACATGGAGCCAGAAGGAGAGGGGGCTCGGGAAGACCTGGCCGAGGACTCCGGCTCACAATTTCCTGAAGAGGGGAACAGCCAGGACCCCCAGGAAAGACGCAGAGCGCAACACTGGTCCGAGGAAGAGATCAGGCACTTCATTGAGCTCTGGGGAAGCTCGGAAGCCAGGAGGATCATGGCCACAGCCAGGCACGATCACCTCTACCCCTGGCTCGCCAAGAAAATGCAGGAACGAGGACACGACTGCAACGGCAAGCAATGCAAAGACAAGCTCCACGGACTCAAAAGGAAGTTCAAGGAGATCGTCACCCACAATAAAAGAACCGGCACATATGCCATGCACCATGCCCTTCTATGACGAACTGTCATGCCTGCTGTTGGAGCGCCACGTCGTCGTCCCGGGACACACGGCGGGCAGGGGGTCGTCACCAACAAGCCGCCGCGCACACGTCAACGAGCACGGCTGGACCAAGGGGCGAAATGGGAGGAGGGCCCCCCCGCACGGAAACAGGAGCCACCGGCAAGGACAGACACCCCAAGGTCAACCCCCCCCTCGCTGGACAGCCAAGAAGGGAGCAGCTGCACCCCCTGCCAAGACAGCCGAGAAAGCTGCGCCCAACCCCCCTGCCAAGACAGCCGAGAAAGCTGCGCCCAACCCCCCTGCCAAGACAGCCAAGAAAGCTGCGCCCAAACCCCCTGCCAAGACTGCCCCACAGTCATCAGCCGCACCCCCTGCCAAGACTGCCCCACAGTCAGCAGCTGCGCCTCCCCCCCAAGAAAGTTCTGAAGGCATCAGCCAAAGCATGGCCGGCCAAGGCGAGGCCAATGAGCTGCCCCGCAGCATCCGAAAGCCCATCGGTGCTTGCGAGGCTGTCACCCGTGCCACCCAGGATGGCCACCACCTCAAGGAGCATCTCCCCCATGCCGGCCTCCTCCAGCAGCAGCAGCAGCAGCTCCACGGCCTTCCTACAGCTCATCTCTGCGGACATGCAAGTAGAGGACCCTGCACCCGACCCCCTGGTGCCAGAGACTCAGCAGGAGGAGCAAGAGCTAGGACCGTCCCGTCCGAGGGCGACTCTCGTGAAGGGGAGCGTGGCTGCCACCGCAAGGGCGAGCGTCACAGCCAGTGCCAGCACCACGTACGCGGCTGCAGGGATTCCCTAGTGGGATCCTGGATGTCGTGATGGAAACAGGGCCAGTGTCACAGGAGGACCAGGACGAAATGGAGCAGCTCATGGAGCAACAGGTGGACAAAGTGCTGGAGCCAGAACTGTCACCGTCCCAGGAAGAGCTGCTGGACATTGACACACAGGCCACCGATGAAACCTACGTGGAGATGGAGACGATGGAAGCGGAGGCATCGTCGGATGCGGAGCTCAAGGCCGGGGAGGCCGTGCTCGAGCAGGAGATCGAGGGGCCTCCACAGCCGGAGGACGAGCCGATGGAGGGAGCGGCCCCCCTGGAGGAGGAGCCGCCGCCACCGCACGTAGGCGAGCACAGTGCAGCTGCGGCCGAAGAAGCCCGTCCCCTGACCAACGTGCAGAGGTGTGTCCGTATACGCAACAGGCGCAGGGCAGACCGGCTGCAGGTGGCGAGGGAGTTGGTCACGGAGACAACTGGGGAGCGCATCCACGATCTGTTCACACGCATAGCGTCCAAGGAGGAGGCTAGGCACACCAAGGAGCGCGTCCTTACCGTGTGGGCCACGCGCACGGCCACTCAAGCCGTGGAAGAGTGCGCCCAAGCCACATGGGAGGCGGGGAGGGACGTGCGTATAGGTCTAGAGCACCATGTCACCAGGATGACCGAGGCCATGGTGGCCACCGATGCCATCATTGATCGAGGCATGCAGGAGCGCACATCAGCCATCGACCGCCAAACCGAGGTGCTCAGGGAGCTCGCCCAATCATTCCGGGGCACCTACCATGGGCCCCCACAGCCTGCTCCCTACATGGGGCCGTACGGATACATGGCGCCGCCGCAGCAACAGCAGTACTTGCCCCCACCAATGGCCGCACCATATCGGGCCCCACGTTCGGCGTCGGCAGCAGCAGGTGCCTCAGGGAAGGCAGGGGGGCAGCCAGAGGGCAGGAGCAGCGCATAGGCGGCTGCCCGAAGAGGGGCCGCGACATCCCACCTGACACTGACGAAGAGGGAGAGGAGGAGGGAGAGGAGGAGGCAGAGGAGGAGGTGGAGGAGGAGGAGGAGGTTGACAGACCCTCCCAGGATGACATGGCCTAAGGCACGGTCGTCCTACGGGTCCCTAGACCCATCCGCCAAGGGACCATAGGGATATGCAGTTGTAGGATCGCCCCCACGCCTATACGTGATAAGGCCCCTTTAGATCCCCATCCCTCTGGCCGGCGCCTCCCTCGGCCCGGTCTAGACGCTCAAGGCTATGTCCATCAGCATCCCTATGCTACAATGTTGCACACCCTGGATGCCTCTCGTTCCTGGCCCTATCTCCCCCCATTGCAGCCACAACCAGTCGAGATGGCAGCACCCTACAGGTCCAACAGGCACCGGGCAGGGCGCATTGTCCGACGCCGAAGGGCCCTTCGGCGTGGAGGTTGGTTACAGGGCTGTTGGGCGGGATGCATTGGTGTTGCTGTGGCCTCCGTGTCACTGATGGCTATCCCCCCTCCTCTCCCCCCTTCTGTTCTCGCCTCCCAGGGAAACTGCGCTCCCTCCGCCGTGCCATCCGCAGAAGGCAGAGGGCCCAAAAGGCACGGCATCTCCATGCTCTGGAGATGGCCCTGGGAGAAGTCATACGTCACATTTGACATCTGGAACGAAGCGTCCGGCGCCGGCGCCGTCCGATCCATGGCCAACTGTTGGCCTTTTTGCCAGCATGGAGGCTCACGCCCATCCCCCCTAGTCGTAGCGTAGACTCGGCCTGCTTTGCCGATTCCCCATTACGCACCCCACTCCGGCCGCTTCCTGTCACTCCCCTCTATCTAGCAGGTGCGCTTCAGCCTAAACAAATCCTCCTGCCCTCCCATTCCCACGCTACCGTAGTTGGCAGTCCCATGCTCCCAGCCTTGCCACACCTCCCTCCGCCCTCCTGCTCTGTCACGCCCACCGCTCCTCCCGTTCTGCCCGCCCCCCCGGCCCGGCTGGCGGTGGCGACTATGTCCCAGAGGGAGCTCGCAACGGCCTGCTCGCAGGGGGCGATCTAGGCGGCCACGCAGAACCACGGCGATGCCGACGAGGAGGACTTATTCCGTGCCCAGCTGAGGCGGCTAGGTGGAGCCATGCCCGCAACACCTGTGTTCGGGATGGAGTCCTTCCACTGGCCCCTCAGAGCAACGGAGGCCGTGCCTTGTCTCCGGGCCACCATCCTGCCATTGGTTCAACCCGTGAGGCACCCACGATAATCGTGGAGAAGTTGGCCGAAGGCGCGGCCGAAGGAGCCCTGCACCGCGCCCCCCCTCTCGACGTCGGCCGAGCTTCTTGCCGAGCTCGAGACCGTCCGCTGCTGGGTGCTTCCCCACACGGAAGCCGTGTGGACGGAGATGCAGGACCTGGAGGACTGGGACGATGAGCACTTCCGTAGGAGCTTTCGCATGTCCCGTGCGACTTTCAAGGTGCTGGTGGCTGAGGTGACACCTGCCCTGCAACGGGAGTGTACAAACATGCGCCAAAGTATTCCGGTGTCCCGTCACCTCACCCTCACGCTATACAAGCTGGCGTTCAACACTGGCTACTTGCCGCTGTCAACCATCTTCGGGGTGGGCGTGTCCACCGCATGCGAGATCTTCCGTGAGACGGTGAGCGTGCTGAACGAGCTGTACCTGGCCGACGTCATTCGGGTAGGGGCCGAGAAGGAGAACATGCATGGCTTCCGTGCCCTGGGCTTCCCGCGGGCAGTGAGGGCAAAGGACTCTACCCACGTGCGCATCCTGGCCCCGCCCACCCGTGGCGAGGAGTACTACAACCGCAAGCATTTCTACAGCATGGTTCTCCAGGTGGTGGTGGATGCCAAGGGCCGCTTCCTGGACGTGTATGCGGGTGTGTCCGGGTGGAGCCACGACACAGCTGTCTTCTGGAACTCCCCTCTGGCTGCCAAGCTGACATCGGGGCACTTCCTGAAGTCTGGCCCCGCTTCCGTGTGCGGCCGTGCGGTGGGTCCTGGCCAACCTTCGCCCTGCAGCCGTGGCTGATGGCTCCGTACTGCTACCCGCGCACCAACATGCAGCGTAAATACAACTACTACCAATGCCGTGCCCGTCTGCCCGTGGAGCGTGCCTTCGGGCGTCTGAAGGAGCACTGGCGCTCCCTGTTCAGCTTGTTGGACTTGCAGTCCGACATCATTCCGGACGTGATGGTGTGCTGCTGCATCCTGCACAACATGTGAGTCCCGTGGGGCCTTTTTACTGGCCGGGTACCCCAACTTCCCTCGGGCGGGCGAGGACGCCGACGCCATCCCTGTGGACGGGCGAGACACTGAGTCTTTGTCGGGCCCCGAGAATCCCATTGGGGAGCGTTGCACCCGTGCGGAAGTGTCCCGGGTGCATGAGAGCATCAGAGCCTGGATCTGGCTGCGCTACCCCGACCCCTTGTGAGCGTTGGCTGTGGAGTTTCACGTGTGGACTGGCATCTCTCCACCACGTCCCCTTGGCACGTTCCGTGCTTGGCTCCCTGGGGGTGTGGCCTCGGCCGTCCCCTCTCCACCGCTGTGCCTTCAAGCCATCTCCACCTTCCAGTTGGGGGCAACTGTCCTTTCCGTGGGCTCTGCCCTGGCTTAGTGGTGCCCATGTGCCTTATTGCCCATGTCTAAGCTCCCTGCTGAATAAAGTTTTCTACGCCACCCCACTCTTGCCTTCTTTCCTGTTTGCGGGAGATGCTCTAGGAGGGAGGTGGGGGGGTTGGGGGCTGGGAGCCGTGGGTCTTCCTCACGACTGCCCCGTCTCCCGTGTAGGGTGGGTGGAGGATGGCTCCCTGGAGCGTGGGTGCCAACGTTGGAATTGCAGTGCTGGGCTCGGGGTGCAACTGCTGTATTGGTGCTGCCGTTCCTCCTAGCAGCCTCTTTTCCCGAGGCTGCTGAGTTCCGCCCACTGACTGAGGCGGCCAATGGGGTTTGGGAGGCGTGTCCTGCATCGGCTGCAATGGATTTTCGGCCGCAGTGTGTGCTGGGATACCTCCTGGAGGACTAACGGAGTTCGGTAAGCGGGGAAAATGGCGGCCAGGCTATCAGTCAGAGCCGAGTACGTGATTAAAAACCAGGGTGGTTAAAAATTCTTCGCAGAGCCTGCTGCAGCGTGTCGTCTGTAGATCACCACCTCTTTAACACACCGTCAGTGGGTTATTTCCCCACAGTTGCTTAACGTGTCGTCCGAATTGAGCCAGTGTGTGGCTGTTGTGTCATGCAACCCAGCCCATTATCTCCCTCCTTTACTGCACAGGTCAATAAGATTAAGATTCTGTCTTTAATTCTCTTCATCCACTTATATGCTACTGCATCTAAAGGTAATCAGATTACTGAGTACAGGTTGTGCCATGCACTGGCGCAATAAGCTTTCCTCCAACTTTCCTCCAATTGTCTAACAAATGTTTCCACTTAATATTTAATTAAGTAGAATAGACTGCACCCCTTTTACATTATAAAATTAAACAATGTAATGCAAGGTTACTCACACCTTTGTTTCTTTAGCAAAAAAATAAATGCAGCCATTCAAATTTCTTAGTAATACAGGAACAGCTTTTTAGATTCTTCAAAAAATGTTGGGGTTCTTTTTTTCCATTTCCTTCTTTCTCAAGTAACATGCACTGGTCATAAACTACCTGACACAAATTTTGATCATTGGATATAATCGATGTGGTTTCATTTATTCTAATGTGTTTCCTTTTATGGCAGACAGGTACATTCCAGTTTTAGGGGTACACCTCAATTAAAAACTTGGATTTGGGTTCATCTGCATAAATCAGGGGAATAGGATAGTGCGTCTGGAGCTCTCTGAACAGAAGCATTCCACATGCTAACCTTTTTGTTTCAGGGCCCCACTTGTTAGAAAAAATGTTTAATGGTAAAGCTTACATTTGACAACTTATTTTGGGTTACCTCTCCCATTCTCCCCCCCCCCCCCAATTTAACCAAGTTCAGAGAGGTTGCACTTGATATAGATGCAGGCATGGGGTGGGGGAATATTTTACAATGGAATTTTCAGATTGCATGACGCACTGGCAGGAGCCTGCTTAGTTAATTTAATGTAACAGCTCGTCTCCTTTTAAACAAAGACACACTGATTATATATTAAGCATGTACACACATTTCTTACAAAATTATGAATACAGAACTGAATATCTTTATTCCTGATTTCCTGCAATGTGCAAGACAAAGAATGAGTAAGGAAAAATGCTGGGGCAGGTTAGTGGTATTTAAAAACAGATAGAAATGGAGCTGGAACAATACTTCATATTTTTAGGCACCAACATGCCCAACATCTTTCTTACCTTACTCAGAAATGAGCATGTGTCTAATCCTTATTGTACTTGGTACTTCTAATTCTCAACTTTAGCTGGAGATGAAAAAAAAATGTCTGCATTTGGATATCACGATAGCCAACGGTGGATAATAATCAACTTGACAGTTGTTTATCTAGAGGGTACTCCCCACACAACATGAGTTTACTATTAGTTCACATTGAAATGACTCACTCATCCCCCACCCTCTCTCCCTCCCAGTCCTCCTGCTAATATCCCAGCACAGAAAACCCCTTAATTTCTTACACATTTCCTTAATGGCTAGTAAGGGCCAATCTTTATTTATTAAATTTATATCCCACCTTTCCCCTAAAAATGGTTTTCAAGGCAGCTAGCAATAAAAAATAGAGATGACAATGTTTACTAATAACCATTTGAAGAAGGCACTGCAATGTAGAAGCTTTAGAAGAACAGTATTACAATCTGAATGTGGCCAGAGAAACAGTACTTACTGTCTTTCCTCATTATTAATGCATATAAAGATCTCCCTAATAAGAAGGGGAAGTCCAGATCACATAAACACCAAATCAGAAATGAAAACTACTGAAAAGCTGGTATCTCTCCTTAAAACACACACACACACACACACACACACAGAGAGAGAGAGAGAGAGAGAGATCCTGCTGTTCTCTTTCCCAACATCCTGGAATTTTGTTATTACAGTGGCTAAGGTATTATCAGGATACTAAATCCTTATATATAATTAAAAGCAATTTTGACCATGTAGGGGTTGTGCTAAATTGGTCTCTCCTTCCTGGAGTCCCTCAAACACCAAGAGGTAGAAACACTAAAAACAATGTTTCAAAAGAATAAGATTGGGTCCCAGAATGAAGCCTGCCCCATTTGGAAAGGCTGGACCATTGACTTATACAAGAGAAATTCACAGAGCAGCTCCCTTAGGAAAAAAGTGTTGCAACTTTTGTTTTTCCATCCCAGCAAGGTTTGAAACTTTGTTATAATATTCACTGATTTATGAATTCGATACATTTCATCAGATGGTGTAATACTTATGCTCCATGTTTCCCTTTTTTTGTTTCAAGTATTGCAGTAAGTGTACTTATGTTTTGCCTTTCATTGTTGCTGAATTATTATTATTATTATTATTATTGAGTTAAACATATTGGGTTGGATCCAGATTTGGGCACATGCAACAGTTGAAAGCAAATTGCCATGGGGAGGGGGAGACCCTTTAAATGGCCAGATATAATCATTTTGCAAGATGTCATAATTATTGTTTTCTAGTATCTAAGCAAAATGATGTTACTCCACTTCCCAAAATAGCACTCAAGAATATATTTACTGAAAATATTATCTCCAAGTGCCTTAAGTTTTCCCACAGACCTCAAGCTAGATAAGCAGTTTTGTGTTTATAATATTAGCAATCCGAACACTATTTGTTTTACATGTGCACACAGGTAATCATTGTTCCTATTAGGAAAAAAGGTTCTTCCACTGAAATAATATTTTGATACCTTAACTCAGGCTGGGTAGGGCTGATTGCACTGCAATAGTACTATGCAATGAAACAGTTTATTGGAAATAATGGATGACATTACATCAAAAAGGATACTATGTTAAACCTGGAATGAATACCTCATTAATGTCAAGTAACTGACAGCATGTTGGAGGCAAATGTTGTCATCATGTTCAGACAGATCCACTAACCACACTGACCCACTAACTACACTAACTTCTGTTTATTTACAAACAGAAAAGTTGAGGAAGTAGCAGAAAGGTGAACTTGTTACTGATCTGTAGTATGTATATAACACGAATGTAACAAAGCACTAACAGAGCCTAATTCAGTAACAGCCAGATATAATGGGAACAATTTCTATAAAATATTATTGCTTATGGTACCAATGGTAAGTCACAATATAAAATGCAATGAATAACTTTGTATTAAAAGATAGCAGTTTTGCTACTCCTGGTGCAGATGTGATGCCAAGAACAAGCATGTATATATTTACAAAGGCTTGCTCTCTCTTGTGAAATTACACTACACAATAATATTTATAATTTAGATTGAAGACAGAGGTGGGGAGAATCGCTTCTCCTATCCACAAAGGATAGGATAAGAAATAATGGCTCAAACTATATGGATGTTCTTCCTAATATTTCACTATAATTATCCATTCTAGTTGTTCACAATTCTGCTCACTATGGCATGCATACCTTTTAACTTCTGGGTTGTCTGGAGAGAGGAATCCCAGCTTTGCAATTGGGGAGTGGCACAGATCTTTCGTGCAGTTGCACTGCCCAAGTGCAGTGCAAATATGAACAAAATCCTAAACCCCTCTCCAGCTCCAAGCTGGAAAGTAAGGCTGGAAGCTTGTAATTTAGACACTATGCTGCCAAGATGCTCAGAGCATTTCAGCAGCCCAGCATCAGAACAATTCTCTTCCCAGCTCCATCTTAAGAGTTAAGAGACGTCAGGAATCATCACTACAGCTCAATCGTGGAAGCCAAGCATAACTGCATGGATGATCACTGCTTCTTTTCCAGCTCCAAATTTAGAGGTGGGGACTGTCCCTGATCTTGCACAGAGATGCAGAGTGAGGCCAAGGACAAGGGTAGGATCAAGGTTCTGGAGACTACAACTTTTGGTTTGGCTACCAAGGCTACTCAAAATGTATGGACCCCTGTTCAATTCAGACATCATGTCAGCCAGACCATTTACACAAAGGGCCTGTTCAGACAGCACACTAAGCCATGGTTAGTCTACTAACCCTGTTGCAGCAAATGGTTGGTGAGCACATTTAAACCATGGTTAGGTAGCCACCATGGTTAGGAATGGTTCACATGGCACACTAAATCATGGCTCACACGACACACTAGGCCATAATGTTTAGCTCAAAATGCTTAATCACTGTGGCTCCGCATGTTGTCTGAACAGGGTCATACTATAGCAGAACACCAAAACCATGATTTGAGTTTCCAAACCATGAAGTTAAAAGCAGCTTGTCTGCTTTGGTTTTCCAACTCCTCAGCACTCCATCTCCAGGTTCAGCAACCTTTGAATGGCCATTACCTATGGCTTGTCTCTAACAATGGTTTGATGTGAATAATTTAGAATAATTTATTACTAGAATATACTGCCTAGGGAAATTAATCTCAAAAGTTTCAGGAGTCAGGGAATCTTCTTTCTAAGAATGATTTGTGCATGAAGGGTTAGATTAAATTATCTGTTTTATTTCTTCCAGTTCTACTATTCTGGTAGCCTCTTTAAATTTCACTGATGTGCCACCAACATTCATGAAGAGCTAATATAGCACAGTGATTAAAAGCATCAGCTATGAGCTGAGAAGTCCCTATTCAAATTTCAGCTCAACCATGAATTAACTTCATAGTGTTAAGCACAAGAGCAGCCCTGCTGGATCAGACCAAAGATCCATCTAACATAGCATCATGTTTCCCACTGTGGCCAACCAGATGCTTCAGGTAATCCACAGCAGGGTATAAAATAACAGCTGCTTCCCTGTTTTCCCCCACCCCCAGCAACTGTTATCTAATGGTATACTGCCTCTGAATATGGAAATCCTAAGAACATAGAGATCTTAAGGAAGACACTTTCAGTCTCCTCAAACCCATGGTCCATAATATGGTAATAACCCTGACATACTTTACAGAGCTGATATAAGCACAGTGGATAAAATGTACTCGATATTTACTTTAAATATTTTATACTGTTGTATAAAACATATCCAGGCAGTGTGCAGCATTAAACCACGATCTAATTATACAAATACAAACATTCAATATAACTAAAACATACTGAAACATACTGAAACATAAACAATGGCTATGAAAATGAGGGAGGGGATCAAAATGACAGGTATCTTATATAATACAGTAGAGCAAAGCTTATTACTCAAGATCTACATGACCCATTTTGCTCATTTTTGTTTTAAGCTAAAGTTTAAACACTGTAGGAATTCAGAAAATTTTGAAAGTTCCAAAAAGTTCCAAGCTCAAGCTGCAATAGCCAAACAGTATGTTTCTGCACCTGCTCAGGAGCCTGTGGCAGTCAGGGAACTCCAACTCCAACGTAGCTCCATGCTGGGCAAGCGCACAGGGAGAAAAACACAAAGGCAAGACAAAGGGAGGGCCTTGGGCTTTGTGAGTCAAGCTCACTCTCGGAGTGGCGAAATGGGTGGCAGGTATGGCGGGAGAGGCAGCAGCAAACACTATGAGGCAGTAGCAGAGGAGAAAAGAAGTGGTCTTAGGAAAAACAGGTTTTAAAATGTGGGGGAAGAGGCAAGGAGATGGGCTTGTGGTCTGAGGGGAAGAAGTGAATGTTGTTCACAGGCATGGGTATGAGGAAGCAAGGGCTAAAAGTCCTTGATTGCATTGAAGGAAAGTAACCTCCATATAGCTTCTGTAGGACTGACATACTGGGAGTCAAGGAACAGCATGTTTCGACCTCTGACTATAAGAGCCCATGGGGACGTGGACCTTATACTAGTCACTAATAATCAGAAACCAAGGTAATTTTTTTTTAAAAGTCTTCAGCACATGTCCACAGAAAAGACCTTCCTGGTTGTCACCAGACAGACATCTGCAAGATGTGGCACAACCAGGAGGGCCTATGATGATGATCCCAGCAACTAGCCAGGTCTATATGGGAGAATGGATTATCTCTTAAAACTTTGATTACTCTACACACCCATTTAAAATAATCTGATATGAAAGGAAGTCTAAATTTAATACGCATACATGTTAAATCATATATATGATCTCAGAAGTGAATTATGACCATCTAACAATCCTCCCCACCCCAAGTGGCTGCTTGTCTATTTGAGAACAATATGTGGAACGCATCTTTCTGAGGTTAAGATTATAAATGATACAATAATTAATGTATTTTATTTATTACTGTAGACTTTTTGCAGGGTCCAGGGACTAGCAAATCAAAGAAATGAGAATCCAAGAAGTACCATCCAATATCTAGCTAGGATCATTGACTGATCTCATATGTCCTGTACTAAACTTATTAATATTAATTACTTTAAAAACCAAACAACATGGATATTTACTTTCCAACTAATGGAGAAACACTATTTGGCCCAATAATGAATATTCATTGTTTCTGGAAAGTTCTAGACACTTGATACGACCCTATCCTATGAAGGTTTATTTAGAAATACATTTTCATTAAAGGACTGGTAAGTGTGCAAATGCTACAGCCTTAGCCTTCAAAGTAAGTGATCTTGCTTAGGGGTTTTTCCTTGCTTTGTATCCTTCTGTGTGCACAGAGAGCAAAACAAATCTATCTCTTTGCCTTTAAGCAGACATCATTCTACAGTACAAAAGACATATAGGCTATATTGCCAGAAGGTTATGGGTTAAACTCGATTATATAAGAGTTGTATTTATTTATTTATTTATTTATTATTGCATTTGTATACCGCCCCATAGCCGAAGTTTTCTGGAACCAAGTACTATGCATGCTTGTTCAAGAAATATTTTAATTTTAAAATGTAAAATGAGAAATTTTGTAGTTTGAATTCCTTTGACTTAAAATCAATCTATCCCTGTTGTAAGGATTACCGCAATAGTCTACCTCTCTCACTCACTCCATTCTTGTGGGCCTCTCCTTTAAACTCTCCATCCCCTTTTTCGCTGACCTACTACCCTCTCAGGCCCTTGACTCTTTGGTTCTTCTGGATGCAATGATCCTTCCAAGATCTGAGCAGCTCAGGGAATGGCAAACAGACTTTCTATCTGCTTCACACCTCTGTACCACTGGACAGCTTAATCGTTCCCTGCTAGAGGCTTCATTATCAACATCACAAAAAACCTTAATATACAATAGAAATTAGTCTTAAGCATTTGTTTACTCAAAGACAAACGTAGTATGCGTTACTCAAAAAGCATTAATATTCAAATACTTTCCCTTGATTTTTGCCTGCCATAAACTATTTATGTGTCTCAAACATTTTAATAGTTTTCTGGTAAAATGCTACTCACCACAAACTTACATTAAGGGTGAAATTCTATGGATGTTTAGACAGAAAAAAACATCCAACAACTCCCAGCATTCTCCAACCAGCATGGCTGGGTGGGTCATGCTGGGAGTTGTAAAACTTTTTTCTGTCTAAACATCCATAGGATTGCACCTTAAGAACAGCTTATAGGAACAAGACATTCCAAAATCCATATCACTGTAATATCTTTATTAGGCAAACTCAAAAGTCTAAAAATACTGAGCAAACTTTCAAGTTCTCCAGAACTCTTCACAAAGCAAAAAAGGGAGGGGGAGAGGGGAAAGTGGCTGATGTTGAAGCCACAGAGAGTCTGTGCTTGGTTACAGTCTTAAGATGGAAACTGGGAGGAGCCTGCAGACTTTCAAATTAGGTACAGTGATGGTTTCAAGTTGCACCTGAGATCATTTTTCTAAAACAGGAGACATTATAAACGATGCCTTTTAATGTTCTATGAAAGTGCAGTAATATAAAATAAAGGGCTCCTGCAAGGAAGCATCTACTTCTCTGTCAAAATCCGTGATGCAAATTATTCAACTACAGTTGAATTTTGTTACTGGCCTGCAACAAGATAGAAATCAATCTGACCAGAGTATCCAAATCAGTAAAAGTTATGTTTAGCAGGGGTATCACACTTTCACTTTGCTATTGCTACATGCCAAAACTAAAACCATAGTAGCTGTTAGAATATAGCTAACACATTTAAGCTGCAAATCTATGAATGTTTAGCCAGAAAAAAGTACTACAGCATGGCTGGCTGGAGGATACTGGGAGTTGTAGGACTTTTTTCTGTCTAAACATGCACAGGAACGTGCCCTTTTCATCCATTTGATTATGTTTTAAATGCCTTTCTAGATAACCCTTTTCCTCCTCTCAAACAATCTATTAGTGCAATCCTATGCATGTTTTCTGTCTAAATATGCATAGGATGAAGAAAGCTGGGAGTTGTAGGGCATTTTCCCTGCATGGTGGGGAATGCTGGGAATTGGAGGACATTTTTGTACCATAACATGCATAGGTTTGTACCCTTAATGAATTCTTCACTCTTACTGTCCTAGAATACTCCCTTTTGCTTGCATAGTTCTACCAATGGAAACATTAAATAGGCACAATTCTGGTTTAGGAAGTCAAATACATTGCTTCAAATAAATATGTTTATGAAGTATACACCTTGCTCTTATTAAATTAGAAAACTCAATTCAAAGAATTCACTAAATGGGGGCATATTTCCTGGGTACTCATGTTTTCTTTTTGTTTTTTAATAGCTGAATGATAAATTGTACTTTGCTTTGGTCATACACAATGTTGTTGGCAGTACATATTTAAAATTAGCTTAAAAGCTAACAAGTAGTTCACTTCCTCAGCTTACTTATTCAGAATGTAGTGGTCACACACAAAGTACCATTTCTGAACAGCCATGGGCCATTTTTAATGCATTTAGCAATTTCCTGATCAAATGCACAAGCAACATCTTGCCTGATGGCAGAGACTAGATTAACTGAATTATAAATATATCCTAACACAGTTTTAAGCAGGAACCCTCCTCTTCCCTTCCCCCATTTCTAGCATCCGGTTCCAAGCAATGAGTGGATGAGATCACAAAAGAAGCCTCATCTGTAGAGCTGTCATATGGCTCACAGTCGAGTCAGCTTCCTCTTTCACAAAATGCTAGATATTTCAAAAACCACTCTCAAGATTTTTTAAATTATTTTTGTAACCAATATATTTCACTCCCAAGAACGCTGCTATGACTATACACATTGCATGCGCACACAAAATGAATGATTTGAAAGGATTCCTTCTATAAAAAGGGTATTACTTTCTTGATATATGTGGCTTTTGAGAAGCCATATGCATTTCCCTATGGATGCTTTTTAGTCACAGAAGACTATAACGAAGATGCATACACAAATGTTATCAGAGCAGACATCAGCAGAAGAAAAAAATAACAGGACTCATTATTATCTTTCCCACAGGGATTTCTTTCAAATGTGTAAAACTACTTATCGTTTTAGATTGGAATCACTTAGGCAAGCTGGAAAACAGAAGATTCAAATTATTTTTAACAAACCTCACACACGCCCTTCAATTTGTTGGAAGATGAATGGATTTTTATGAAAGCCCATAAAACCAATCGGAAGCAAATGAACAACGCAGAAACGACACACTTGCAAAGAAAAAAGGAAGGGGAGAGACTCCAGAATAAAATGCTCAAAGCAAAGGATCTGATTCCAACCCCCCCCTCCCCCCTTCAGACGTGTTTTCCAGAGGGATGGGTGGATCTAGCAGAGGCTGAAGCCAGGGAACTCAGCAGAGGAAAGCCTCCACCCCACTGGACGAAGCGCCCGGGGGAAGGTTTGTTATCTTGGAAAAGGGGAGGAGGGGAGAGGAAACGGAGGTTTTAGTAGCTCCATCTGTATCCAATCTGGGCCATCCCCCCCCCCCCCTCATATTCATGCAGCAACAGCAGCCGCCTCTATTGAATCCCACAGGGACAGCGCTCAGCGGACAGGAATAGCAAAAAGCCCGGGCGACCAAAGGGAAACGCAACGGCGGCAGAAGCACTGGAGAAAAATAATAGCGCTGGGAAATAAATAAATAAAAACAATAACAGCCTCGGCTAAAGCCTGGTGCCGGAGCAGCTGCAAGAGTCGGGGCTACTCTGGAGACAAGAAAGGGCAGCGGTGGAGCAAAGGGAGACGAAGGGGCGGGGCAGGAATTATATACAATGCACCGCATTTATCGCCTGCTCCTTCATGGGGCGCGGGGGGGGGGGAGGAACCACCCCGCACGGGCAAAGGGTCCCTAGCATCACTCACCCTCCCTCGGGCAACCCGAAGCGCCGGCGGCTCACTGGCTCACCATCTCCTCCACGGCGAGGACGCGCGCGAGGGGGGGGGAAGGGCCGAGGGAAAGGTGGTCACGGACCCTCCGCCTCTCTGCGTGGCTCTGGCGGTAGCAACCGCTCTAACGTTATTCCCAGCGTATAGCGGCTAACGGCGCGGAACAGGGAGAAGCTACTACGCAGGCGCAGCCCAAGCGCGCGCGCGCGCGCGCGCACACACACACACACAGGCGGTGGGGAGGGGCACTGAAAAGAACGGATTTGCGATGTCCCCGAACGAACCTACTGCGCAAGCGTACGGCCGGACGCGCTCACTCGTCTTGCGCAGGCGTCATATTTCAGAGACAATAGGGAGTGGGGGCAAAGAAAAATGCTTTGGGGGGGGGGGGAATACAGCGTTTGGTATATTAAGGAGGACAGGGAGAGGAAAGCGGGGATATCGCTTCTGTCCCTCCTGTAAAATTCCAACTCAGCAGTGGGTGTGAATGAACAATAAAAACGCACCCAACTGTCAAATACTGTGTCAAAAGTGGTTAAATTCGTCTGTAGTGGTACCGCTGGCAGCGCCGACAGACCTATGGACTTGTGAGAAGAAACAACTACAAATCCCAAGGAGCAATGCGGTGAAGGCTCAATAGGCGTATGTTAACGTGGTGGCGCGTTGCATGCCGGGTAGCATAGGAAGTTTTCTGTCTGCTGTTCTGAATTGCGCGAGGCGAGGGTAGCCTCGGTGTAGAAGTAGGTGGCAGCTCCTCCTCCAGCTCAGCAAGACCCAGAAAAAGACCGTTTCTTGGTTGTCTAGCAACAAGCTTCCTGGATAGAAGCACCGGAACCTTTCAATGCCCTCCCTGGGGACTGCCGTCTCTTCCCATTAAGGGTTCCTAGAGGCACCCGGGACCGGGGTGGACTGTAGCGACCGAGAGCCACCGGAGAAAGCTGAACCTCACACACCCCGCTTTCCAATGCAGGGATACCCAGAGCCTGTGGGGGCGGTGGAAAGAGCTGCGGCATGTAGTCCGAGACCCATCTGGGGTGGGTCGTCGAGTTCATTTCAACCCCTGAGGCAGGCCGGAGGAGAGTCGGGCTTAGAAGAATCTCTGGAGCGGTACCACCGAAGTTTACGTGGTGAGAAGGAGAGCCCAACCGGCGCGGTAGGGTGGGGGCAGGTTTTGCTCCCTGTCATTGAACCAGAAGGAGCCCAGAAGTTCTCTATTGCCCAACACCAACAGCCCCTCAGTCGTGCTCACCACCGAAACTATTGCGTTGTATTTATTCTATTGCGTTGTGTTTAAAGACCTGTTTCTGTAAGGGGGGGGGGGGTAAAGTAATGCAGCTTTCTTCGTAATGCAGAACTGTTCCTCAAGTTTAATACAAAAGTAGCAGAGACTACAGTGGCCAACTGTGAGGAGTTTGACCTCCCAATCGGTATTTCTGTCAATACTGGCTAGAGCTACACTGCTGCTTTATAGCCTCATTGAAGTGCACTGATAACTATTCAGCACATTACACATTCCATATGCCACTTTCATAGGATTATTTCCTGCTTTTTAATCCACATTATCCATAATACTGCAACAAATATAATGTGTCCTACAAGGTATAAATGTGCAAGAGGTATGATTGGATTGTGTATTTTGTTGAATAAAGCAGGTACTTGAGCAGAGGTAACACATTTTTTTTCTTTATAGACCCCATGCCCTCATTGCCAGCCTCTGCTCCTGACGTAGACATGAGGCTCTATTTCCAGATGCTCCAATGGCTCATCAGGATCCACAGTCCGAGAGACCAAAATATCCCCTTCTTGGGGAAAGTGCTTGAGCAGGTTGATCACTGTTCATCTCCACTCGATCTATTTCAGTCTGGTTTCAGGCCTGTTTTTTGACACAGAAGCTGCTTTGGATGCTATCATAGATTGTCTATCTCAGGAGAAGGACAGGGTGAGAGTGACTTGCTAATTCTCCTGGACATCTTTGATACCATTGACCATGGTATCCTTTTAGATACTTCATCAGAAAATTTTCCAATGCATTTGAATAGGAAAACATTCAGTTTGCACCAGAAAATGCCCTAATGCCCTAGAGCAGGGGTGGGTAACTTGATTCCCCCCCCCCCCCCGATTGCTTGGCCTAGGGCTGATGGGAGTTATAGGCCAAATAATCTAGAAGCTCACAAGTTGCCCAACCTTGCCATAGAGATATCTTATTTGGCATGTTTATTTTACTTGTATTTAGTAAACTAAAAAAAGGTATCCCATGTTAATTAAAAATGGTTGGCACACTAATTAATATTAGCAAATATGCTAATGCACATAAATACTAATGGTGATAAACGCCCTGGTGCAAAGGAAAGTAGTCATAGGAAGGATGCAAGTGGAAAAGATCCTAACGGTAAATACAAACCTAGTAAAGTATCTAAATGTAAAATCAGTAAGGATTGGAATCAAGAACGGGGGGGGGGGGGGGAAGAAAACTAAAAATATGAAACTATCAAATAAAACCAGGAAACCTTCTAAAATGAATTATGATAGGCTGTACAAGCTACTTGAAACATCGGGGACAAAGAAAGGAAATATGAAAGATAAGGAAGGAATAAAAACTAAGCGGGATAAAAAATCTCGTAAGAACAAGATCAGCCCAACTTGCCAGTGTCAAGAGATAAACTCTGAAGGGCTCCCCTTACTTATATTGGAAGAGAGATTAACCCAACCCCCTTTGAATTGTCTTCAGCCTACTCCAATGAAGACTATCCCTCTCCAAACAGGAAAAAGGCTCACCCAAGGATCGTGCAAGTGGCAGTTGCAACTACAAAACAAGATTCTTGTATTTTCAAACTACCCTAAAATCATGGGCCCCCTGACACAGAGCGTACGAATAGAGCGCCTTCTAACCATAATTGCAGAACGAACAAGACTAAGACTGGAGCCTACAGCTGTTAGTAAGGTGGAATATCTATTTTACAGCTATAGAACAGCTTGTGCCGTCGTAACTTTTGGATCCTCAGATGTTACCTCTATTGTATATGATCAAAGGCATATTCTACAGCAAAATGGTCTGATTGTTAATAGGTATTTTAAGAATGTGAAGCCCATGAGGTGAGTCTACCAACAGGATTTGTATGTAAAGCCTGGCAAAGGCCTTCTAACTGGAAATTGGACTGATCTAAACTCTAACCATGATACTTCAGTATCCCTTTGCAGTACTTCTTTTATAATTTCGAATCTGATCAGTTCAGAGTTGGGAAGTAAGGGGAGAGTGGATAGGGACTCTGGGGCTGAGGATGAGTTGTGGCCTTAAGCATCTAAATTGATCGCCAGTTTTGGAGCTCTCCCCGTGCAGGAACAACAAGGGATTCTCACTAGACTCTCAAAACTTAAAAAATTATTGATATATAAAACTCAGACGAAATATAACCCCTTTACGAGTATCAACAATAACCTCAAGCTGGGAAATATGAAGGAAAACTCTAAGAACAAAATCGAGGGCGTCTGTGGCAGTGAGATATCTCAGCTGCAAGAATTGTCACAATTCAACCATGGGGGAGGGTAGCCTTGAGCCCCAAAATCCAAATAGTTAGTAGAGGGGAAATATTTAGTCTAGACAATCATGGAAGTACGATGGTGCAGAAGCATTCTTCACAGGACCTTGAACCAATTCCGATATTGCCAGAAATTAGCACTCATGGCAAAAAAGAATATGCGATAACCATTAATAGTGAACATAAGACAGACAAAGGTCAAACTCCCACTGTCCCGAGGTTTGTCAACTGTTGCATAATGGAGGACGTGGGAAGAGAGCTAGATGAAATTACCGAAGCTGATTGACTGCAAAAACAGAAGCCCAGCTCTTATTTAAAAATATTGTCTTGGAATGTCGCAGGCTGGACATCCAAATGTAGCTCCACAACTGTACTTGACTATGTTTCAAAGTTTGATTTAATTTTCTTGCAGGAGCCGTGGAGCTGTAGTGATATTTATGTAAGCGGCTTCACATCATATTATCTTCCAGCAGTTCCAAATATAGGAAAAGGCAGGGATAGTCAAGGATTGTGTTGTTTAATATCCTCTTCTTTAGATGTTAGTATAACCATGCTCCCTAATAGCAATTTATCAGTCCAGGTCCTGCTACTGGAAATGAGAGTTCCTAGACTATCTTTTTATTGTTTAATGTGTACTGAGCCCCCCTAACTACCAAAGAAATTATTATAGAATATTGGTTAAAATTTGAGGGATGTTTCTTGAAATTTAAAGATAAATATCCTAATGCCTTACCTGTCTTGGCAGGAGATTTTAATGCTAGAACGGGGACATATTTAGTTGTCCCTCACAACAACAACAGTGGCCCAAAGGTTGATAAAGTAGAATTTGGAATCCATTTACGTAACTCCAAAGACCTTACGATTAACAACGCAGGTTACCAACTATTGCAGTTTGTTGATAGAAATAATTTGGCTTTTTAAATGGCAGTACCCCAAATGATGAAAGGGGCAAGTTTACTTATATTTCCTCACGGGGCTCAAGTGTGATAGATTATATTATTATACACAATCAATTTGGTAATATGGATTGCACTTTTAGAGTAGTGGATCCTATGGACAGTGACCATCTACCCTTGGAGCTAGAGTTGACATTCCCCGGCCCAATTTGAAAGCCTTTTAGGTATCCTTGGCTTGCAACCCAGCACTGTATGATAGACAATAAGAAAATTAAATGGACTAAAGAATCCCCAGAGATTTTTAAACAGAATACTGGTTCCCCAATTAGTCTAGCTTGTATTGAGCGAATACTAGGGGCCAATTCTCCTGAAATGAGTGTCAGTGCCTTTGAGGAGCTGATACATAATTTGGTCTCAGCTCTACACAAGCCCCTAAACTTGGCCAAAAGGCATCACCCTAACAAGAACAACTGGTTTGACAGGGATTGTGTTTGTCTAAGGAAAAAACTTCAAGCAGAGTATAGAGTATATCGAAGGAATAGTAAAAGATTACTCCCCAAATCATATTACCAATTAAAAAAGGACTACAAGAGTCTCCTGCAAAAGAAAAAGTATTTAGCTGACAGTAAGGCATGGCAAATGTTGATAGTAGCTTCAAACACTAAAAATTCTAAAGTATTTTGGCAGATAGTTTCTTATGCTACTAATGAAAGAAATAATCCCCCCGACTGTGTTATATCATCAGGGACTTGGGAAAATTATTTCTGTAATTTGTATAATGCAAGTTGTGCAACTAACACAGCTTTGGGGTTTCCAAAAGATTCTTTAGATTGGCCTGAAGTTGACCCCAATTATATTGAGGAGTTGATAATTGGGCTGAAATCAAGCAAGGCACCTGATGATATAACCTGATGGCATCCCAGCTGAGATGCTAAAGAGCGACCCTGGCTGGTGGACCCCACTACTTGCAGTACTTTTCAATGCAATAAATAAAATGGGATTTATTCCTAAAGACTGGCGGAGGGCTGTAATTGTCCCTATACATAAAATGGGAAGTAGGAGTAACCCGGAAAACTATCGCCCTATTAGCCTCCTGTCTGTTATTGGTAAACTATATGCCAAATATCTGAATAATAAATTGACAGAGTGGAGCAATACCAATAATATTTTAGGACCGGAACAAATTGGATTCAGGCCTGGTTGCTCAACTTACGATCACTGTTTGACATTACTTCACTTAGCTTATAAATATACGGCCCCAAAGGGAGGAAAATTATATGCCGCTTTTATAGATCTGAAGTCGGCTTTTGACTCAATTTCTCGTTCCTATCTCTGGACAAAACTAGAAAAGCTTTCTATTAACAAGAAGCTACTATTTTTGATCCAGTCATTGTATTCTGATGTATCAGCTCAAGTTAGGCTCAGCAAACAGGGACATGTAACTAATGAGTTTAGCCTCCCTGATGGAGTTAGGCAAGGATGTGTCCTAGCCCCGCTGTTATTTAATTTATATCTGTCAGATCTTCCAGGTTGGCTTGCCACATTGCAGTCCCATCCTCCTAAACTAGGCCCTCTAAAAGTCTGCATACTTTTGTATGCAGACAATGCGGTGTTATTATCCCAAACACGATTGGGCCTAAAGAGGTTGCTAAATGGTTTCGCAGACTTCAGTCTTAAAAATAAACTAACTATTAATCACCAGAAAACCAAAGTTATGGTTTTTGCCAAGAGGAAAGTGAGATTTGTATGGGGGATGGGAGGTATTAGGATTAGTCAAGTTGATATCTATAAATATCTTGGCATTTGGGTGCAAGAAAATCTGAAATGGGATGTCCATGTTAAATATATTAAGAAAAAAGCAGCACAAACAGCAGGTGCCATTTTGAGATTTTATTTTTCAAAAGGGGGAAAATTTCTCCCTGCAGCGATGCAGGTATATAAAGCAAAGTTGATACCTCAGATACTGTTTGGGGCCCCGATCTGGTTCCCTATGATTAAAGATTCATTGGAAGGAGTCCAATCATTATTCCTGAGACAAATTCTCGGGGTGCCTAGCTGCATGACTGGAGTTGCCTTAAATCTTGAAGTTGGTAGCAGTACATTAAAATGCCAGGCCTGGATCCAAACATTACAATATTGGTTCTGTAAATATCATAATCTTACTATCAACTTCCTGGTAGCCCAGGTTTTTACAGACTCGTATGTATCCCCATGGACTGAAGCACTAGCTCTAAAAGTCAACTCAATAGGGCTTTCTCCTGGTCTACTGCTAGCACAGACTTTTGAATATGTTAAATGGACAATCAAGCGAAGACTACAGGATATTGATTTCCAAGATAGCTGTGGGGCTACTCCTGGCCCGTGTTCCCCCCGGTCGCTGGGGATATCAAATTTTGTACCTAATGAAGGGATGGTTTATCTAAAAAGGCTTACTGTTCCTAAATACAGAAAGGCCTTTACTATGGCACAATTTAATGTACTGCCATCAAAACTGTTGGAAGGCAGGTATAAAAAAATCCCTGTAGCCAATAGATGTTGTCCGTGTAATGGCACTGAAGTTGAGAGCATTGAACATGTATTGTTTTCTTGTATTTATTATAACCAAGTTAGGGAAGAATTATTGAGACCACTTTTCCAGGATTACCAAGGGTACTCTAAAGAGTCCCTGTTAATTTGTCAAATGATTATATTACCAGACAAGTAGCTAAATTCCTTAATAGAATAATTGGTTGTAGATCACAGATGGGTGTGGAGTGATACTATTACATTTATTAATGTCTTACTGTTACTTGTTGTCTAATGGTCTATTGACTGTCAATAAAGATTGATTGATTGCACTAAGATTGTTGAGGCACCTTAGTTTCATGGTCACTAGTTATTAGTTCCATTTCACTCAGATATATTTCAGTGGCATATATGTATTCTCCTACATACTGGTAAGGATAATCACCTCAAAAACATTAATTACAGCTTTAAAACTGCTAAGCTTTTGTAATGTTATATTTGCAATTGGTAGACATTAATGTTTACTAAGAACTTATGAAATGGGAAAATTTCCATGGAAAAGAAATAAAAAAAAAATCTGGAACATTTTCCATTTTGAAAAATGTTCCGTCCTGCATCGCTCATAAACAGCAAAGGTTAAAAAAAGTACCCCATGTTAATTTTTGTCCCAATGTACCACAAATAATTGATCTGAAATATTTGAGGGAGGAAAATAAAGGACACTTAGCATGATTTAAGTGTTGCATCATCTCATTTTTTTTTGGAATAAAGACATTGGACAGTATTTACTACTTCTGATCCACTTAAGCCATTGACATACTGCTAATATAAGCAAACTCTGGCACAATACCAATAGCACAACACTGGGGAAACCCGTCACACCAGCGTATCCCATTAGCTTTATGCTAGTGCTATGTCAATGACTGCTATTGGATACTGCCCAATAGCATATACTTCTGTTACATTGTTTAAATTTAAGGGGGTAAAATTCCTGGAAATTGTGCACACTTCTGCAAATCCGAGAAACTGGAAAATAACAATAAAAAATAACAGACATTTGCACAAATGCCTGGGTTGAAAAAATATTTTTTAAAAAATCTGCCCCATTTCTGCAACTGTTGGTATCCGAATTTTTTTGTAAGCATTTGGTGAGCGTGTGACAACCCCTCCAAAGTTGTTTGGCCATCAATAGAGGGGCTGTGGCACAGGTGAGATCGTTTGGGAAGGGTGATGGTGGAGGTTGCCATTCTTGCCAAGTGGCTCACTCACTGCTTCCTGCAACCCACAATGAGTTGACTGTCCCGGGTTTGGACAACACGCCAACACATTGTGGGCCAAACAATCCCAAGAACAACTCTGTGTGGCTTGTTGCCCACATCTAAGCCACCCAGCAGGAAATGGTCTGAGTTCAGACTACTCAACAACCCACTGTGTCTTGTTACCCATGATGAGTTGTGTCAATGTAACCCAGTCAATATAAATAGTATCCACCTGGAAAAGTAAAGTGCAAGACAGAAAGCTGTCACCTCCCTGAATTTATTAGGAATATAGGTTGTCCTGCACTGTGTTGGACCTTCAGAAGTGAACAGTACAGACAAAAGATTACTTGTATTAACTAGTTTCGCTTTGTTCAGTTCCAAAGGTAGGTGGGTCCTGATGGTAAATCTCACATTCTATATTTGCTTGCTCAGATAAGAAAGAAACTGTATTCACTGTGAATTAAAAAAGTGTTATTGTTCTCAGAGCGTGCTACTAAAAGCCTTGATCAACTGAAGCATGCCCTGGATGAAGATCATCTGGCAATGGGGGAAAGTACAGCTACATTTGATCAGTTATTTCCTAATGGCAGTCATGAAGAGAGTGAGGATAGAGCTTGGCAGGAGCTACAGTACAGCCATGCAGGTTTGAAGCTTTCAGTTTTTGGTTTTGTTTCAATCTGAATAATAGTACTAGTTAAGAGATATCTCTTACCATTCTTTTATAGTTAATCAACTTAAAGCTTTATTGCGACAACAAGAAGAAAAAGAAAGTGAAACATCCCCTTCAGGAAGGAGGAGAAAGTCACCCACAGTAAGCATGATTCTCTTTCTTTATTCTTTTTAAGTGAACAAATAATTGCATGTCTGTTGGCAACGTATCTTTTGAAGCAGTGTTTATGCTGTCACACTTGGTGAAACATGTAGACATTTAACAAGGTATTAACAGGCTAGTGTGGAAAGTTAAATATATTTATTAAAGATGTAAACTTTATTTTTATTTTGTGCTGTCTAACTTTAGGTCAGTGCCAAATGTATGTGACATGGGCATAGCCAGCTGTAGGAGAGCAAGATGGAAGACAAGATATTTGAATTTATCCTGGTTGTGTTAGTAGAGCACAGACTAGCATATTATGGTGTTTTTAGATGCTCATATCAGAGAAGATGTGGTTCTGAATTTCTCCAGAAGAGCTTTTGTATGCAGTAAAAGGTCTGAGAACCTCTTCTAGGAAGTGACATATAGAGCTCTACATATATAATAATTTTCTCTGAATCATCTCTTATAAAGATTGTGAAACACATTGCATCTTAAACATGCTATATACATGGAGGGAAGGACTTGATACAGAGGAAAAAGCTTGTTTAATGCTTGAGAAAAGATTTTAAACTCCAAGGTATGTTAGCTCTAGTGCTGCAGGAAAACATATTTAATATTAATAATGTATACTTGAAATTGTGTAATATTGATGAGTAGTAAAGTGACAACCTTTCACTGGAGCTGAGGAAGGAGAAATTATTGGCTCCAGTGATATCAATAGTAGGGCTGATCCAAATGTCCTGAATTTCTCTGCATTTGGTGGAGAGGTGGGAGAGAGGAGAAGACTGGGGGACAAAACCTTCCTAAAGAACACAAGAGGCGTTAGGTTGGTACCTTCTGTATTATGCTTTATGTGGGCAGTGAAGACTGTCTTGTCCATTAATATTTTTATGATGTGGAAATTTTTACTTAGCTTTTATTATAGCTCTATTTTACAATGCCCTTGGTGCCCAGAGGGCAGAGGGTGCAATTCATAAATTGCACTGGTAAGCCTTATATAGGTGCCTAAAAGCAGAAAGGCAGGACACAATTATGCCACTAAAAAGTAAGGACAGCCACCAAGAATTCTCTGCCCATACTGATGATGATCAATTACTTCCCAAATGGGAGAATGTAGACCAGTCTCATGCTGACTGGGAATGATGGGAGTTGTAGTCCAACACATCTAGAGGATGCCATGTCAGGGAAGGCTGCTCTAGAAAGTTGGTCCTAGGGTGTTCAGGGGAATGCCCAGACTATGAATGTCCCAAATCCTCAAGCCACCCAACAAGCATCACTTCCATCTTAACTGATTCAGTACAGTCTATTAACTGTGTCCTTCAGTTTTATCCAGTAGGCTTAATCCTGAAAGAAGGAAGTATGCATGTACAGGAAGTATGCAAGTATTCATATCACAACAATGAGATAAACCAACAAAGAGATAGTGGTGCTGACATACATACTATCTCTCTAAAGAGCTTATTTTAAAAAGGAAATATGAATGTTCTCATAAGTGACATTAATGAATGCAGTATTATAGAATCATAGAATTGTGGAATTGGAAGGGACCACAAGGATCATCTAGTCCAACCTTCTGCAATGTGCAGGAAAACCAGATAAACCATTCAGGACAAATGGCTGTTCAGTCGCTTCTTAAAAACCTCCAGAGATGGAGAACCCATAACCTCTGTAGGTAGACTGTCCCACTGTTGTGTGATTCTTACCATCAGGAAGTTTTTCCTTATATAATTGAAATCTAGGTAGCTGTAAATTATGTCCATTATTTCGGGTCCTAATTTCTGTGTCAGTGGAAAATAATTCTTGACCATCTTCCCTGTGGCACCCTTTTATGTACCTGAACACTGCTAACATGTCTTCCCTCAGTCTTCTTTTATCCAGACTGAACATCCCAAGTTCCTTCAGCCTGTCCTCATAGGGCATGTCCTCAAGTCCCTTTATCATTTTTGTTGCCCTCCTCTGAACCTGTTAGTATTAGTATTTATGACATTTCTATATCTCCCGATAGCCGAAGCTCTCTGGCCAGTTTACAAAAGATCTAACTTGTCAATGTCTTTCTCGAAATGTGTGCCCAGAAGGATACACAGTACGCGAAGTGTTGTCATACTAGTGCCGAGTAGAGAAGAATGAGAACTTCACAAATCTTTGATAAAATGTTTCTTCTAATGCAGCCCAGAACCGTGTTAGCAGTTCAGTTTCACATTGCTGACTCATGTTCAGATTGCTGTTGATTATCACACCCAAATCCTTCTCTGTTATAGTGCTTCCAAGCCATGACTCCCCATCTTGTATGTGTACCCTGCATTTTTCCTCCCTAAGTGCTGACTCTGAGAGCGGTTAGCCAGCCAGTTGTGGACCCACCTTACTGTAGTGCCATTGAAGCCAAACTTGAGCAGTTTGTCAATGAGAATGGCTTAGTTCAGAGAACACGATTCTCAACAGTGGTTTTATAACTTCACGGTGGAGTTTTTTACACCACCGTTGAGAAATGTGTTGTCTGGCAGGAAAACTCCATACTGTGCAGAGTGTTATGTGTTGTGTGTCGGGCTCCATGGAGTTTTCCCCATGTCTACAGAATCACCAGACGAGCGGCAGAAACCCCGGGTGCTCTTGCGCAGCGTCCCTCTATTGGCATGGGAAATAATCCCCTCCTAGGAAGCACTTCGGCAACCACTGATCATACTGTCCCATGGTGGGGTGGAGCGATCAGGAGCTCCCTATGTGTTCCCAAGGACATCCACGTCCCTTTGCCCCCCCCCACCCCGCGATCCATGTGGAGATCGGCTTGAGGGGATGGAAAGAGCTTACCTGATGCTCTCGGGACAGCCCGAACTGCTTCCATCCCCTCACACTGATCTCCAAATGCTTCATGGGGGGGGGGGGCAGCAAAGACTGCCTCCTGCTGCTCGACATGTATCGTCAAACCGCAAGAGATATCCTTCCTCCACTTGTGGATCTTGGGGCATGGCAGATGAATACGCTCTTCTCCCCCTGTACATGACAGTGAGAGAAGGGCATCTCCTTCCACATCCCATGATCCACAAAGGAAGGCAGCATGTTTTCACGGCTTTATGATAAACATCAAGCCCCAGGAAATATCTTCCCCTCCCCCCCATGCTGCGATCTAGTTGGAGATTGGGTCAAGGGGATGGAAGGAGAGCATCCATCCCCTCGACCCTATCTCCAACTAGATCGTGGCATGTGGGGGAAAGCCAGGAGAAATATCCTGCCTTCCTTTCAGCGCAGCTACAGCAACCTGTAGTAGGGCGTCCTTACTGAGTCATCCCGTTGCAGTTTGCTTTAGCCATGCTGAAAGGAGGAAGGGGTGGATAGATTGCTTTTCCTCCAAGGAGTGATCCAGGCACCCCCCCTTTCTCCCTATGGCGACAGCGACAGACTCTCCGCACCCATCACCCTAGCAACAAGCGGCAGCACCTCACTGCAAAATGGATCTATCTGCCAAGGCCGTCATATTCTTCCTTTGTTAGATGAATCCATCTTGCAGGGAAGCGTGGCACCACCGTTTGTTGCTAGGGCAAGAGGTGCATTGTGTCTTTTCACTCTCTCCCCTGCTCTGCACTTCCCCTCCCCATGAAATGGCAGTGCCCTGATATGGTAAGCAGTAACCAGCGCCACCATTCGGTGGGGAGGATAGTGGGGAGAGAAGACTACCCCACGCAACAGGTGAACTTCACCCCACAGATAACTTCTACCATTTATTTATTTATTTATTTTATTACATTTGTATACTGCCCCATAGCCGAAGCTCTCTGGGCGGTTTACATAAGATTAAAACAATTAAAAACAATATACCAAAATTAAAACAATTAAAAACATACAATGTACACACAATATACACATACATTTAAAACCACTATAATAACTTTAAAAAGCTATAAGCCTAAAAACAAAACAAACCTAGGCTCATCAAATATTGCTAAATGCCTGAGAGAAGAGGAAAGTCTTGACCTGGCACCAAAAAGATAACAATGTTGGTGCCAGGCAGGCCTCGTCGGGGATTTTGTTCCACAATTGGGGGGCCACCACAGAGCAGGCCCTCCCCCTTGTTGCTGACCTCCGAGCTTCCCTCGGGGTAGGCACTGGGAGGAAGACCATGATGCTTTAAAGCAGCACGCTACAAGTCCATATCACTCAGTCCGTAGGGCAGAGTTCCCACCAAAGTGTCGTCCGAACGTGACCAGCGTCATTTAGAAAATTTGGATTTGATTCTATAGTCTTCCTTTCAATAGAAAGCTAATGTCACATGTAAGCTGCCCTAGGGCTCTGGAACTCCCTTCCCAGGGAAGCTAGACTGGCTCCCTCCTTGGTGTGCTTTCGGAGGAAGGCTAAAACTTTTCTGTTTCGGCAGGCCTTCGGGAAGTAGTACGGACCTTTGTTGATGTTCTGCTTATAGTTTGAATTTTTAAAATTATTTGTATTTAAAATGTTTTTAAATGTTTTAAATAATTTAAGATCTTACTATGTTTAATTATATTTTTAATTTTTGTATATCTCTATTTGTTTTAACTGTACTTGTTTTAATTTGTAAGCCACCTTGAGTCCCAGTATTGGGAAAAAGGCGGGATATAAATAAATATAATAATAATAATAATAATAATAATGTAAACTATCCTTTTTTAAAGTATTTTTTTCTAATATGAACATTGTTGAAGAGAGTTTTATTTAAGTTTCTTGATGTAACTGATTAATTGATTTATTTCCTCCAGAGAATGTCTACAGATCAGAATTTGCCTGCTCTTTGTGATCTCGTTCCCATCATTAATGATCAGTCTCAGTATATTAACCACTTAGAGGCTGAGGTCAAGTTTTGCAAGGTATTGTACATCATACTTAACCTAATTATAACCTGATCTTTCAAGTGGATTATTTGTAGAATATCATTAAAGACATAAATGCACAATTATGCATATTCAAAATAGGAGCAATAGGTATAGTTCAAACAAAAGAGAGCATTTTTCTTTAGTCAACCAAATTTGAAATGTAAAGTAATTGTTTCTTTTCTTCATTTTGCATTAATTTAAATCTAATTATTGACAGAGGGTAGAATATAGCCTACCCCCCACCTGCTCCAACTTTATTGACAAAAATATAGGTGGAATCCTCTGGCTGTTCAGAGGTTTTCTTTCTGGCTCTTCAAAATAATCAATTATATTTAGTCTGTTTTTTGTAACCTGAGGAAATATTTGACAAATATTGCTGCATATCTCGCTAGTTTGTATGTACAATATTATTATGCCATGTTTTGTGAAAATCAGGTATTTTGACTGTAGCAATTTTCATTTGGCATGTCAATTTTTCTTCCATAGTTAATTGCTACAGCTCCATGTATCGAGAATTTAATGTTAGAAGTTTTGAAGTTTTCTAACTTTTAGCTGAGTAACTGTTTGTGATGACACATTGAAAACACAAGGACTGTGAGCTCCCATCCTGCTGAATTCTGAATATGATGACAGCTAATTGTTCATTTCTGTTCTTCAGATGCTTCAACTCACACATCCCGCAACCTATTTACACACCCAATTGCATATCCTTTATCTGTAAGCCACCCTGAGATCCCAGTGATAATAGGGCAGGATGCAAATGTTTTAATAAATTAATAAATATTCTCCCCCTCCCTCTTTCGGGGATACATATACATGGCTATGTACATTGTCACCATCAACCATGCAGCCTCAGTTTTATCTCTCACTACATTTATACTAATGACCTTCAAAGTCACTGATTCATTGAAGCAATGTGTACTTATGAGATTTCCCCCTTCTTTTCTCTCTGGAATGAACTTGCTTCTACTTGATGGTACATTAGTGACTTAAAGGATATTGTGTACTGATTCAGTACTCCAAATACAGAAACACTCTGCACAGTTTATTTATTTATTTATTTATTTAATTCCATTTATATACCGCCCCATAGCCGAAGCTCTCTGGGCGGTTTACAAAAATTAAAAACATTGAACAATTAAAACACCAGTATACAAAATTTAAAAGCATAAAGCATAAAAACAAGTTAAAATTACAATATCCTTCTGGGTCAAAGCACAACAACAACACAAAAACACAAAAACCCTCATCATATGCTGTTAAATGCTTGGGAGAAGAGGAAAGTCTTGACCTGGCGCCGAAAAGATAACAATGTTGGTGCCAGGTGAGCCTCATCAGGGAGATCATTCCATAATTGGGAGGCCACCACTGAGTGTTGACTGAGTGTTGCCAGAATGACTTCAGATAATAGAAATCTGGCACTTTGCTTTTTGCGCAGATTTCTCCTTAAGGAATGGGCAAAATCTATTTCTGGGCTGTTCTAACTGAAGATTTATTATGCTGTAGCCTGGTGGTTCAACAATTTCTCATCCATGTTGAAATTTGTACTAACAATCTCATTGCCTCCTTTTTAATGATAATACATACTTAATTTTCTAGGAGGAAATGACTGAACTGAAAGCTCGTACACTCGTGGTTGTCCTTGAAAATGAGAAGCTCCATGATGATCTGAAAATGCTAACAGTGGAACATACTTTGAGAGAGCAAACTCTGCTAGATGTCTCAGTAAGTTTGCTGGAATTTAAAAATGTCCACTCAAATTTATTATTTGACCCAGTTGACACATCACCAACAACTCACGGTTAAGAAACAAAATGCAGTGGAAGTAAGCATGTGTATGGAGTTTGAATCCAGCTCGGTTGTTTGTCCCCCAACAATCCAGGATTCCAGGTTTAGACAGCATGTAAGTAACCCAGGGACATTGTGTCCCTGGGTTGTTTATTGCAATGGAAGCAGGAGGATGCATGGAACCAGCATGCATACCTGCTCTCACTGCATTTCCAATAACCCACAGTTCGTTAATCATGTGTCACTGGTAACATGTGAACTAGATCTTTGATTTGTTATTGGAACACCATTTTTAGTCAATCTTCAGGAAACTGAAAATACTTAAAATATGATACTTCCTAATATGTGGCATTATATCATATGCATACATCTTATTTTGCCACATGTGCACATGGTGAAATAAATATGTATTGCTGATGTTATGGGGTGCACATAATGTGTGTATGGCAGTATCCAACTAGTGTCCTTCCACTGATGGAAGGTGTTTTTCAGTTAGCCATCCCACCCCCAAATATGCTCCAGAGTGGCCCCCAACCCTCTGGAGCAGATTGGGGTTAGTGGGGACAGGGTTGCAGGGAGAAGGGGGATTGGTAATAAATATTAGCTCCCCATTCAGCTGACAGAAGCCTTCTGTCACTGACTGGGTTTGGACAACACAGTAGTCAATGGTTGGTTAAATAGTACACAGGAGACTAAATAGTTCACTGTTGACTATTGTGTCATCTGTCGGGGGGAAACCATGCCACAGTTGATTATAACTAGGGATGTGCATCGGATCGGGTCCTATCCATGATCCGGAGCCGATCTGACCGAAATCGGATAAAATTATCCAATTCCGATCCCGGCTTCTGGATCGTCCGATCTGATCCAAACCAATCTGAAAGGACCCGATCCAGTTCGGATAAGATCGGAGGATCGGACCTCCTCCTCCCCCTCGCGCTCCTTACCTGCTGGGGCCGTCCACTGCCGTCTGCTGCTCCTACAGAGTTGCGAGGCAAGAGCAGCAGAAACACCTGCCGCTCTTGCCCAATGGGGCTTTATGGGCAGGGGAAATAATCCCTTCCTGGGAAGCACATGGGGAGCCACCGATCGTGCCATCCCTCAGTGGAGCGCTGCAATTGGTGGCTTCCCACGTGCTTCCTGGGACGGGCACATGCCGTTCCTGGGTGGGACACCACCAATCGCAGTGTCCCACGTGTTCCCTGAGGTGTGCACATCCCTTGCCCCCGCCCCCACCATGGAGGGAAAATGTTGGTGACGGGGGATGCTAGGAACTCCTGCCTCTGCTAGAGAGCGGAAGGAGCTCTTAGCATCCCCCAATGCCAGCCGCTAGCACTTAGCAGCGGACGGAGGGTGGGGCGCAGGAGGGATGAGTGCATCCTTCTGTGTCCTGCTCCCCATTTGCGACTTGTTGCTATGCCAAGGGCAGGGAACATTGCCAGGAGAGACTCTCTTGACAGTGTATCTCTCTGCCCTCGGCCTCGCAACAAATGGGGAAGGAGATGTTGCGGAGGGATACCATCCTCTGACGGGATGTATCATTCCGCAACAACTCCTCCCCCAATGGGGCTATAGCAACAAGGACCAGGGTGGACCCTTGTTGTTATAGCCTCCCTGTTCCTTGTTGCTATGGCCCCTCTGAAAGGGCTCCGTGTACACCACAGTTTGTTCAACGTGCCATGCTACTACTCAACTACAACATGCTAATACTCAATCATGGAGTAGACTATGTCCACAGGGTTGACTGTTGTGCCATCCGAACGTGGCCACTATTTGGTTTCCGACCATAGTTTTCCTAATAGAAAGGGTATCTGTCCAGGGATATTTTGTAGTGTGAAATAATTCTAAGCATGTCTTACCTGAAAATAGAAATAATTTATTCTCACCATAAATGAATAAATGCACAGTTTTGTCAATCAACTTTAGTTGTGTCCAGCCATACTTTTTTTCTGACTTAAATGCAGTAGCATGTAATGGCTTACATCCAAATTACGTCAGTAGAATGTTACTTGTGCAACATGACTTTCCCATCCCATCCTCCCCATTGTAACCCCCTACATCCTCTGAAATGTGCTTCAGAGTCATGGGACCCTTAGAAAGGGTCTGGTATATGGTGAGAGGATGGGGTTGCTGTGGAATGGGGCAGCTTGTACAGTAGCTTGCTGAATTGGATGATATCAAAACTTTATTGTTATGCAGCCATTGTCCTTAAGAAAGGAAAATACATTTAACAGAACAGACTCCAGAATTAATCTGTTCCTCCCAAACTTTCCCCCTGATTTTCCTAGTAGCAAAAGTGAAATTTGCCATACACATTATAACATAAGAGTTATAATCTATTAACATCAGAGTTTAACAATATCAAGAAAATAATCCTATTGTTGTAATAAATGCCTCAAGAATCTTTCCCTGGGATCTGTATAAGCATAGAATATAAAACATAATGTACAATATCCTCTACTTCCCTTGTACCATGAAAACAAAACTGTGTTTCTGTGAAATTATTTATATTTATCCTCCAACCAAATAGGGCGCATATTCTGGAAACTCAATGCTATAAAAGCCAGTCCAAGTGGAGTGTGTTAAATTCTGAAAATACACAGTCAGACCAGAAATTTCGTCAAACAAATTAAACACGACAGACATTTTAGTATGTCCATTTTTTATCCTTATTATTCTGGTTTGATTTTATTATTTAAAACTGCATGGACAGATCATAACTGTTAATATAAACTTTAACAATTCCAAAACTGGCTCAAAACCAGTTACTTATAACCATTTGTTTTATACAACATTGTTTCCTGAGCCGATCTTCATACATACTCACCACTCTGAACCAAATTTTTACTAATGTCTTATGTATCCTAGCCATAGTTGAAATCAAACCCACTTTTGCTTTCAGTATAGAAGAAGGAACACCTGTTGGGAGTTTTGAACCCACTTAAATATGATAATATTGAAAATTCCTGCCCCATAAGTTATCCAGGCTATTGTCTTTGCCCCAAAAGCTTTTATAACTGGATGTTCCAAATTCCTTAGTTCTGTCTACTGAAAATTTAAAATCACTTGTGATTACCTCATAATAGCATTTAATCTTGCAGCCTCTACATGAGATTTCCAGATAGGTGTTCATAAAACAAAATCCCCAAATATCTGAAACTCCTAACCTGTTTTATGATATGTCCATCCAATCTCCATCCATACCTTGATGGATTCTGCCTTTATTTGCAAAAACCATTACTGTTGTCCTTTGATAATTAATAGATAATTTCTCTGTCTTAAAATATCCCTAAACCTTTTTTGAAAACCTCATTCCAATCAGAGCTGTTGGTATAATAGCTTTTTCATCTGCATACAATAAAGCTGCAATTTCCTTTTCACCAATTGCTGGAGGAAAATAAGATGGGAAAAGTAAATCCCTTGCAATATTATTTTTGTAAAAAATGAAAAGAAAGGAGCAGAAGGCACCCCTGTTTTACTCCTCTAATAGCTTTAATTTCATCAGTTCCAACTTCCAATTCTAACTCTCAGGGATGTTTGGATGCAATCTATTATTTATTTATTTATTTATTTATTGCATTTTTATACCGCCCCATAGCCGAAGCTCTCTGGGCGGTTCACAAAATTAAAACCATTAAATCATTTTAAAATATATAAAACAAGGCACAATCTAAAAACACAGAATAACATACAATATAAAAACACAACCAGAATAAAACCAAGCAGCAGGAATTAATACAGATTAAAATACAAATTTAAAACAGCAAGGATTAAAATTGAGTTAATTTAACTGTTAAAATACTGGGAGAATAAAAAGGTCTTCACCTGGCGACGAAAAGAGTACAAAGTAGGCGCCAGGCGAACCTCTCTGGGGAGCTCATTCCACAGCCGGGGTGCCACAGCAGAGAAAGCCCTCACTTCCTTTGGCAGGGGCTCACGGAGAAGGACCCCTGTAGATGATCTTAGGGTCCGGGCAGGTACATATGGGAGGAGGCGTTCCTTTAGATATCCTGGCCCCAAGCCGTTTAGGGCTTTAAATGTTAGTACCAGCACTTTGAATTGGACCCGGACCTGGATCGGCAGCCAGTGAAGTTGGAAAAGGACTGGCGTAATATGGTCTCGTTGGCCAGTCCCCATTAACAATCTGGCTGCCCTGTTTTGTACCAGCTGAAGTTTCTGGACCGTTTTCAAAGGCAGCCCCACGTATAACGCATTGCAGTAATCCAAACGAGAGGTTATGAGAGCATGGATAACTGTAGCTAGGCTATCTCTGTCCAGATAAGGGCGCAGTTGGTATATCAGCCTAAGCTGGTAAAAGGTGCTCTTTGCCACTGAGTTCACCTGTGCCTCAAGTGACAGTTCTGGATCCAAGAGCACCCCCAAACTACGGACCCGATCCTTTAGGGGGAGTGCAACCCCCTCCAGAACAGGGTGAACATCACCTCGCCGGACAGATGAACCACCCGCTAACAGTACCTCCGTCTTGTCTGGATTGAGTCTCAGTTTGTTCGCCCTCATCCAGTCCATTACCGTGCCCAGGCACTGATTCAGAACAGCCACTGCCTCACCTGGGTTTGTTGAAAAGGAGAGGTAGAACTGGGTGTCATCCGCATATTGGTGACATCTCAGCCCACATCTCCGGATAACCTCTCCCAGCGACTTCACAGATATGTTAAACAGCATAGGGGATAAAATAGAGCCCTGTGGAACCCCATGGCTTAGGCACAGAGCAATAATCCCCCAGCACCACCTTCTGAAAACGGTCATCTAAGTAGGAGCGGAACCACTGCAGCGCAGTGCCTCCAACTCCCAGCCCAGACAACCTATCCAGAAGGATACCATGGTCGATGGTATCGAAAGCCGCTGAGAGGTCCAAGAGAACCAACAGGGTCGCACTCCCCCTGTCCCTCTCCCGGCAAAGGTCATCCCACAGGGCGACCAAGGCAGTTTCTGCTCCAAAACCAGGCCTGAAACCCGATTGAAATGGATCTAGATAATCCGTTTCATTCAAGAGTGTCTGGAGTTGTCCTGCAACCACCCACTCAAGCACCTTGCCCAGGAAAGGAATGTTCGCCACCGGCCTATAGTTGTTAACATCTTCCAGGTCCAGGTTAGGCTTTTTCAGGAGTGGTCTGATTACTGCCTCTTTTAACAAGGCCGGCACCACTCCCTCTCTCAAGGAGGCATTTACAACCTCCTGGACCCAGCCGGCGGTCCCATCCTTATTTAATGTAATTAGCCACGACGGGCAAGGGTCAAGCACACAAGTGGTCACATATACTCTTATATATGAAAATGGAATATCATATATTGCATGTGTTTTAGGTGTATACATATACATAAAATGGACAGAAGCTGAAAATATTGTTTTATTTTTTAAAATTTTTGTTTCAGGCTACTCCTCAAAAATCCTGTGGTATAAGTGGTGATTATTCGCATGTTTGTGAAGCTGCCAAATCATCTCCTCATACCAATGGACAGGCCACAGCAGCTACACTAGAGATGGAGAAATGGCAGGTAGAGCTGGTCAGTGCCTTTTAACTAACCCCAGATCGCTTTATTAACCTAGCATTATTTGATTTAGTATTCTGGTGCAAGAAATTACTTATTATGTTGCCCCTGAGAATGATGGAGAAAATAAGTATAACAGTACTTTTATGTTGCATCAAATAAATTTTATAAAACAAAACTCACAGTTTTTGGTTACAGAGGACTGTTTATTTTGAAAGAATATAGGGGTTAACTTCCTGGATCTGACCAAGATCCAACAAGTTCAACATAATGGATTCTTACAGTAGCCAATCATATGGTTATGAGAAGCTTGCAAGATGACATGTTTTTTCCCCATACCCAGAAACAAGGTTTTCTCCCTCATAATGTGAAGGTTCATTTTAGTTGAAGAAGTAGATGAAGAATCCAATGTAACTTGCACACTTTAACAAACTATGTTAAAATTAATTCATTATATTATCTTGGATTTGTGGTTCTTGGTATAAAGATGTTTTAAAAGTTTGTTTATTTAAAACATTCGTATGCTCTCTCCATCCTGTTTGAATTAACAGGCAGGGTTCAATCAAAATGTATTTCCTGATAAAAAAATACAGCAATAAAGTAACAAATACAATATTTCAAATGCCTAGGTAAATAAAATGTTTTTGCCTGATGACTAAAAGATTCAAAGCCCTAAATGGCTTGGGGTCGGGTTAACTGAAGTCTCCTCTCATATACCTGTTGGACTGTAAGGTCAGCTTCAGCGATCCTGCTTTGGGAGCCCCTGCCAAAAGAAATGAAGTGGGTGGCTACCAAGAAGAAGGCCTCTTAAATTGTGGCAACCTGGTTGTGGAATGAGCTTCACAGAGAACTTTACCTGGTGCCTACATTGTTCTTTTCCTACGCCTGGTGAAGAGCTTCTTTTCCCCCAAGTCTTTCAATTTTTGTTGTTTTGAATCTTTTACTATATTTTAAATCATTATGTAGCTGCTAGGTTTCATTTTGACTTTTAGTTCTATTTTATACTGTGGTTTTGAACTCAGGTAGATGCGACAGCCAGGAGTGCCTACTATCAGCTTCGGCTGATACGCCAGTTGCCCCCCTTCCTAGAGTTGGAAGACCTAAAAACGGTAGTGCACGCGCTGGTAACTTCGAGGCTCGACTTCTGCAATGCACTGTACATAGGGCTACCTCTGTGCCTAGACCGGAAACTTCAACTAGTTCAAAATATGGCAGCCAGGTTGGTCACTGGTACATCTAGGGGTGACCATATTACATCAATTTTAAAATCACTCCACTGGCTGCCAATTAGTTTTGGGGCGAAGTACAAAGTGTTGGTTATAACCTTGAAAGCCCGACATGGTTTGGGTCCAGGTTACCTGCGGGATCGCCTTCTCCCATATGATCCGCCCCGCAGTCTCAGGTCCTCTGGGAAGAATTTACTACAGTCGGCCAAGATTAGGTTGACAACCGTTCCCCAGAGAACCTGCCGCTCCCAGACTGTGGAATGACCTGCCTAGAGAGATCCGCCAACTTACCAGTCTTCTAGAATTTAAGAGAGTTATAAAGATTGCTCTCTTCCAGCAGGCCTATCCAGCCGAATTTTAAGACTTCATTGATTTTAATGATGTATTAATTTTATATGCTTTTAATCAGTTTTATTTTATATTGTCTGTATGATGTTGTTCCCAGCCTTGATCCGAAAAGGAGAGGCAGGCAATAAATAAATAAATAAATTTATTATTATTATTATTATTATTATTATTATTATTATTATTTAGTTTTTATGGTGAATCCCATGTTGTATTTTATGGTTTTAATTGTTGTGAACAGCCCAGAGTGCTTCTGCTATTGGGTGGTATAGGAATGCAATAAATAAATCTGAGATGCTTCTCCAGGTTTCCCCTACTTTCTGAGCTGTGGCAGGTGGTAAAGAGACTTTTCAGTGGTGGTACCCTGCCTGGAATGCCCTACCTAGGGAGAGTCACCTGACTTCAAGTCTTCCCCCACCCCCCAATGCATTTATTGATTTTTTCAAAATTGATACAATATATATTCATTAATTATAAACAAATAATAATCAAACACTGAGTGAACTTCATACATAAAATCAATGACATTTTACGTTTGATTAGGCGTTCTGTTCTGCATACTGGAATTAGATGTCTCGTTGTCTCTAAATGGTGACCATATTAATTATTCTCTTCCATTCATCCCAACACATCTTTCCAACATGGGCCATGTGAGTAAGGAGGCACAGTGTTAACATTATTTGTGAAATTTATAAAAGCTTCCCAGTTTTCATAAAAACAATCCTTATATTATTGAGGCCTAGTCTCTCTGACCAGACTCATTAGTTTCGCCATTAAGGCAATAGACCAACGTTTATTTCACTTTATTGAAAGCAAGCCTGTTCTTTCTTTTTTCCAGGAAGATGCTATTGTTAATTATGCTGCAACCTACATTAATGTTAAGAAGTCTTTTTGCTTTAAATTTTAGTTTGCTCTGTCAAATATGAATAATTAACCCAACCCTGGAGAGAACACAATTTTCTGGTGTGTAATTTCACTGCATTATGAAAAACTATTTCAGAATTGATTAACTGTGGGACATAGCCACCACATACTGGTACTAGATGAAATTTCTTTTTCCCAGGCTTTTTAAACCTATTAAGCAGATGTGAAATAGTCTCTTTTATTTCTCTCTGTGTTGAATTCTAATTGCTGCTGTTTTAATAGAATGTTAGTTATTTTATATGGTATTTTTATATTTTAATGTAAGCCACCCTGGGAATGGTTTCATGTTCAGTGGCAGGCTATAAATGTAGAAAGTAAATGAATTGGCTAGGTCCAAATGTCATGCTATAAGGTTCCTGTTTCTGACACTGCAGAAGAAAGAAGGACTGAAGGGACTGGGTGCTGCCCCCACCCTAAAATTTTATTAATAATATTAAATTGTTAATATGTCCCCAAACTCAAGCTTTCCCTTCAATTGAATCATATTTGAGTTATAGATTACCTTTCTAACCTGGTGCCCTCCAGATGTTTTGGACTAAACCCCCCAGCATTCCTGGGGCTAATGGGAGTCAAAGTCCAAAACATCTGAAGAGCATCAGATCAGTGAAACCTGGACTAGACAGACATTAGACTGTTCTGGTATATGATTACATCATTATATTCTAAAATGATACGGCTGTTAATAAGTGGTTTAAATTAATTTATCTCCCAGTTAGTACAAGTTATTGAACTCTTGATGATGACTAGACTTCCTGACCCTTCTCTTACTTATAATGAAATAAGGCATGTGCATTTATTTTGTTTTAAAGGAAAAACTAAAGAGTCTACATGCAAAAAAGACAGAAGCATTTGAAGCTCAGGTGCAATCTTTAAGGTAAAAAGAATTATTTTTCTTGTTTTTTCCCCCTTTGTTTTGCTTCATTACATTTATCCACAGCACAATAAAATGATCAATCATTTTTCCTGAACTCTTATGAAACCTGTGTGCTATGTACACACTTTGCAAAGGCTTGGAGGCAGTATAAAGCCATCATTACCATGCAGACATTTTTCATCTACCACAGACAACTATTGTTTAAACTTGTGATAACGCAGGTGATGAGTAATATGGAGCCTTCTCTTCCTGGGGCCCTGCAGGACCACAACTCCCATCATTCCTGACCTTTGGCCATGCTGGCTGGTGGGAGCTGAAGTTCAACATATCTGGGAGGCAACAAGTTGGAGAAGGATGGCCTAGAACAATCTTTAGTTTTTTCTCAATGCTTGGGGTTTTTTTTAGTATGGTGAAGGAATTCTTGTAGCCCATCAAAAAGATGTAAGGCTGCTCACTCCCCTCCCCCCTCCATATTTTAAGAAATCAGTTTGTTTCTGGATAGTATGTGAACACCCTCCCAGTGCATTCAGGAACTTTAAAAAATGCTTTCATTTTAAGAGTGAAATTGCTTTGCCCGTTGCGGCCAATCTCCCATCTTTCTATTAAGTTTATAGAATCGTCAAGCTACTGGCATTAGAAGTAATAAGGGAAAAGCTGCTTCCGTTGCTCTTCAGTAGTTACTGTCTTTTATCCAGCCTTGTTTATTGTTTATAATGCTGTGTGTCATTACCTTTCTAGGAAAGAGTTATCAGAGTCACAAAAACACTGTGAAGATCTGAATGGAAGATTAAAGCATCAACATTTGCTTAGTACAGCAAGTAATTCCAATAGGGTTGGTGGCCTTTGCTTAAAATGTGCACAACATGAAGCTGTTCTTTCCCAGACTCATTCAAGTGTCCATATGCAAACCATTGAAAGACTAACAAAGTAAGTAATGGTGTAGTTTGAACAGAATTAAAACAAATTATTATAAATGATTTATAGAAATGTTTACCATACTCTCCTAACTTTACAAAAAATCAGCAAGTTTGGACACAATCCTCTGTGAAGTTCTGCACAAGCCCCATTAAAAGGAATGGGAGCTATGTGCAAGAGCCATTGTCTAAGAAACAGAATTTAAAAACTCTGGGTGACATATTAAAAGTACAGTAATTTGAGGTTTGTGAAATGTGGGAAAATAGGTTGATTTCTAGAAGAAGGCAAAAACACTAGGTCAATAAGTACCATTGATAAAATGGAATGTGTACGTACAGCAGTGTCATATATATTTGATATTGCTGTATGTACTGTAATTTTTCAGAGTTCAAGAATTTGCCCAGTAATCAACCACTAAACTTATATTCCATGCTACAACCTTTTGAGAATAGTTTTCGAATAGTTTTCCAGGCGAAATCGGATACAATTATCCGATTTCCGATCTCACTGTTGGATCGTCCGATCCAATCTGATCTGTTCCGGAAAGGTCCCAATCCAGATCAGATGGATCGGAGAATCGGCGGGTGCCCGCTGATGGAAGCAGACAGTGGGGGCAGGGGGCGGTGGACGGGAGCGGACATCCCCGGAAGGTAAGCAGGCAGCAGGGGGGAGGGGGGGCGAAGGGCCCGCGGCGCGCTTACGCTCCCGTCCGCTCCCGTCCGCTGCTGGCCGCTACTGCGAGCAGGCTTCGCGGCCTGCTCCTAGGTAGCGCGCCAAGTGATGACATCACCTGGCGCGCTACTCAGGAGCAGGCCGCAAAGCCTGCTCGCAGTAGTGGCCAGCGGCGGATGGGAGCGGATGGCCACGGAAGGTAAGCGGGAGCAGGGGGGCGGGCGGGGCCCACGGCACGCTTATCTTCCCGTCCGCTCCCGTCCACTGCTGGCCGCTACTGCGAGCAGGCTTCGCGGCCTGCCCCTAGGTAGCGCGCCAGATGACCACGGAAGGTAAGCAGGGGGAGGGGGCTTACCCCCCCCCGGGGCCGTCCGCTTCCATCCGCTGGTGCCCGTGGGCGCCAGCGGATGGAAGCGGACGGCCCCGGGGGAGGGGGCTTACCTGCCAGGGCCGTCCAAAGCGAACGGCTCCGGGGGGAATGAGGGAGTTAGGACCCCCTCACTCACCCGCCGCCATTTCTTCCTCATAGACTTGCATTGGGGGAAAACTTTCTTTCTCCCAATGCAAGTCTATGGGGGGGGGGGAGGGATGGCGGCCGACCCAAAAATCGGATGTCCGATTTTTGGATCGGGATCAGACCCGATCCGGTCCAGGGGCCTCTGATTTTGTCCGATCCGGGACAAAATTGGAGGTCCCGATCTGGGTCCCGATCTGATCCGGGGGGGGTCTGTGCACACCCCTATTGGAAAGCTACGTTTTGATCTTGAACAGTTTTGCTCCGAACGTGCAAACAAACCCACAGTTGCTTTTACTCTGCAAAACAGTTTACTGGCTGAACTGCCTATGCATACTATTTTGTGCCTACAAAAAACAAACGAACATTTTGTAAGAATTTTCTATCTTGTTGCCTGGAAGTAATTATTAATTTACTACCATTGACCAGGTGAATGGCTATATACACAAGAATTTTAGTAGGGGGTCCTATTGGCCAACGTAATTTTAGAGGTAGTAGAGGGAGAGGCAGTGGGACTGGAAAGTAACCTCCCCATGTCAGAAAGCAACTCTATAACCACTGAGATACAGAAGTGGTCAGAAGGGGGTCTCATGATTGGACCTTTACAGTCTCCCAGGAACCTAGCCCAGGATATGCTCCCCCCCTAAGTGGAACTGTAGCTCAGTGGGACAGCACAGGCTTACAAACCCCCAGTGAGAAATTTACAACTTCTGTTGAACAGTATCAGCTATTGAATGAGATCTGGCAGTCTCACAGGAACTTGGGGTTGGCCACTTTTTTGTTATTGCAGGACCATTGTCCCTCTGTCAGATGCATGACAGACATCAGAGTAACAGGTGCAGTGTTCTTTGGCAATGCATCTCCATGCTGGGTATAACTATACCTGTTATATTCCTATCTGTCATATATTTTTTAAAAGGACAGGAAGCCTGGGAGAGAAATGATAGCAACATCATACAGGGATTGCTGGTTTCCCACCAGCTGCTGCTACTGTGGGCGTTGCTTTATGGTCTTCATCACATTGTGGATAGGGAACATGTTTTCCTCTTCATGTATTGAATGATGGCCTGGTTGCCTTGGAAGAAACAACACAAACATGAGAATAGTGAGGCATAATGGACTGTAGCTGTAACCGACAGTAGCTATTACAGATTGTGAATGAGTGATTGTAAAAGGGTGCCATCACCTCACTGGTTCCCAAACGTAGGTCCCAAGATGTTGGATTACAAACCTCCTCATCCCTGACCACTATCCATGCTAGATGGTGATTATGCAGGTGTAGTCGGACAACATCTGAGAACCCATATTTGGGAACCACTGATTTAGATGCTTTTCCATTGTGAATGCCTCAGCCAAGTTCTCCGCTCTTCCATTGAGCTGCACTTACCTGATAGTACCCTTCATTTCTGTGTTTGGAAATTCACCTGTTGGGGAAGGTATTATCATTAAAACAATACTTGCCCATCCATTTTAGGGAATTGCATTGTAATGCTGTCTATGGTTACCTTTTATGCTGCCATGTGTCCTGGTTGTGATCTTGTAACGAAGAAGAGTCTGGTCAACAAAATTAGCAGGTCGAATGTGGTACCTGGTGTTCATCAGCAAAGATAGTTGTGCTCACCATAATCATCGAAGTGCATGATGGAGGTTTATCTGCAGTTAGATGTTAGCTGGCAACAAAGTGGCCTTTATGTTGACTGCATACTTACCTTGTGTGGGAGATGCTGATATAATCTGTTGAATAAGAAAGGATTGTTAAGCCAGTGCAAGCTTTCCCCATATTGTAGGGAAGGTGCAAGCATCATTTCAAACCATGGTTATCCTAGGCTTGAGCCCAAACTGTTATTACAGGTTCCCAACATTTAACAGGTAGATCATGCTAATCTGCTTTCATTTTTCATCCTCTCAACACTTGATTTCATTAGTTCACTCCATGATGCATCAGTCTTTGGAAGCGGAGCAACAGCCAGTTGCCAGTTTAGGTATCACACCAAACTATAATTAGTACAAGCGTGGTTTGCAACACTATTTCAAGGAATTTTAAAACTCTGGTTTGCTGGCTAGTCATAAACTATGGTTTGTCAATCATGTCAAGCTATCACTGTTTCCTTATCCGTTATTAAGCATCTGAATTGATCTACTCTGTGGCTATAGTTGTTTTGAGTGTTTTGCATAGTTTGTGGTGCTTAGGAGGGATAGAAGATGTTATGGAATCATACCTATATGTGTGAGTTTACCCTTCTTGGTAAATCCCCATTGCTTACATGTGTGAGGTGCTTTAGCCTTCCAGCCCTAGTGGAATTGAGATTTCCTTACTGAGTGTTTACATGGGGAGTCTGAGAGAGAGTACCTATATGGGTTCTGAGAAAAAAAAAGTGTTGTTCTTTTACACTTCCTACTTTTGTTGTTAGTCTTGCCTGTTATTATTGCACTAAGTGCTTCTTTTCACTTTTCAACAGAATTAGCATTGTCCTCACATGTGCACTTGTCTGTTGGTTTTGCAGACATGGAAACATAGTAATGTGTCCCCATGATGTTCATCTTAATATGAGAGCCATGCTCCTATGGTGGGGCTTTTATACTCCTGATGTTATGCAATAATTGGCTACCAAGTTTGTTGGCATTCTGTCCTTTAATATGATGGAGGCGGGGAATGAGAAGGTGGAGTTGGCTGGGGATACTGATTGACTGTAGTGGGAGTGTATTTAACTTATGCCACTTATTTTGTAGTTGTTATGTTGTGCTGGCATACAGGACAGAAGCAACCTCACCTTTCCAAGCTCTGCTTGCTGGCCTGCCGGCCTGCTTAGCTGGACTGTTTTAATCTGCAGCTTGCCAGTAAGGGTTCGCAGCTGAGGACTGTGTGGTGGCTGGACTGGGCCAGAGCCTCACCTGGAAGAGGCTCATAAAAGAAGGAGCCCTGCTGTGGGTGGCAGGGCTGACTGTGGCAGGGTCAACCCCAAAGGGGTGACACCAAAGGGGGTTGCCCCTTTGGGGAGCCATGTGGACAGTTGGGTTGGATATAGGAAGGCTGTTGTGTGTGAGAGACAGGCCTGTGACCCTGAACTAAGGTGAGAGCCTGGGTGGGGGAAACTGTGTTATTTGGGATTCCTCCCCTGAGTGAGAGTTAGGGGAGGACAAAATATAAGAATAGAGGTTAACTAGGGGTAGAATGTAAGTACGCGTGGGCCTTATTTATTTGCCTTAACCATTATTTCTGCTCCTTAATCTCTTCCCCCTTCTCTCTCTCTCTCTCTCTCTCCCTCCCTCCCTCCCTCCCTCCTTTTTTCTTTCCTATTCTATTTGTTAAATTCCTGGTGTAGGGGTTGTTACAAACCAGGATGCTCCAGGGTGGAAGGGAGGGTTACATGGAGGTAGAGGGACCCACCATAGCAGTTATCATAGGTAAGGGAAGCTATGACACGATGAGGAAATGTCACCAAAAACGTGGGGGAGCTAGATGGCTGCAAGCCATTTCCCTTTCTGATCCCCTCCCCATCCCACAGGTTCCTGTTGGACTGGCTACTGTACTCTCTGGCCTGGTTGTGGTGCTGGTGAATGCCAGGTCAATCTGTAGCACGATATGATCTTGGATGATCTAGTCTGCATTACAGAGACCTGGGTGGTGTAGATATGACCCAGCTTTGCCCACCTGGTTATTCAGTGTAGCACCAGTCTAGGCTGGAGGGTTGGGGGTGGAGTCTCTGTGATCCATAAAAAGTTCAATCTCATTCACCAGGAAACCCCTCTGCCCTGCGATAGGCTGTGAGGGTCTGTACCTTTTGCTGGGCCAAAGAGACAGATTGGGGATACTATTGGTGTTCTGTCCACCCTGTTACCCAATGGATTCCCTGACCGAGTTGGATGTGGTGCTGGAAAATCCTAGGACTTTGGTCCTGGGAGATTTCAACATCCATGCTGAGGCTGCCTCAACAGGACTAGCTTGGGACTTCATGTCCTCCATGACAACCATGGGGCTGTCTCAGTTTGTCACCTGCCCAACACATAGGGCAGGGCATACCCTTGACTTGGTCTTTGCCTCAGGGTGTGAAGGGGTAGTCTGGATATTGGGGGATGGAAATTACCCTGTTATCATGATCAGATGTGGTCTCATGGTGCCAGTCCCTCCCTATAGAGGTGGGGGACCCATTAAGATGGTCCACCCCCAGAGACTTATGGAATTCGAGCATTTCCTGAATGCTCTGGGGGAATTTTCAGTAGCCAGAGCCGGTGATTCTGTTGAGGCCCTTGTTGCACTATGGAATGGTGAGGTGTGAAGGACCATTAACACAATCGCTCCTGAGCACCCGCTTCGACACTGTGGAGCTCGGAAGGCACCCTGGTTTACCGGGGAGCTCCGGGCAATGAAACAGGTCAGAAGATGGCCGGAGCATAAGTGACATAAGACTCATCTTGAAAGTGACCAAACATTCATAAGTGAATGCAGTCATGCCTACTGCATGGCGGTGAAGGCAGCAAAGAAGGCTTACTTTGCTGCCTCCATTGCATCCTCAAACTGCTGTCCAGCTGAGCTTTTTTGAGTGGTTCAGGGATTACTTACATTTAATCCATCCAATCCAATACTAGATCCTTGAGGACTCGCTGTGATGAGTTTGCAAGACACTTTGAGGATAAAATTGCTCACTTTCATGCTGACTTGAACGGCGCTATTGATTCAGTGTCTATGGAGGTGTCAGTGTATCGTCTTATCCTGTTTTGTGGAACCAATTTCAGTTTTTGTAGCCTTAGGATGTGGACAAGATGTTAGCATCTGTTCAACCCACCACATGCTCTCTCGACCTTTGCCTGTCATGGCTTATTTGAGCTAGCCATGGGAGGCTGATGAGATGGATCAGGGAAGTGGTGAACGCATCACTGCATGATGGGGTGTTCCCTGCTGCCTTGAACTATTGTCCAGTCTCAAATACCCTGTTCTTGAGCAAGGTGCTCGAGAGAGTGATGGCATCCCAGTTGCAGGCACTCTTGGATGAAACTGATTATTTGGATCCATTCCAGTCTGGGTTCAGGCCTGGGTTCAGCACTGAATTGGCCTTGGTCGCCCTGATGGATGACCTTCTTCGGGAGAGAGACAGGGGGGGTGTCCCTGTTACTTCTTCTTGATCTCTCAGCAGCTTTCGATACCATTGACCACAGTAATCTCCTGGACTGCCTTCATGAGTTGGCTGTTGGAGGCACTGTTTTACAGTGGTCTGACTCCTAGTTGTGGGGTTGGTTCCAGAGAATAGCATTGGGTGACTGACTTCAGCCTCATGGCAGCTGAACTGTGATGTGCCACAGGGCAACATCTTGTCCCCAATGTTATTCAATATCTATATGAAGTTGTTGGGAGCGGTCATCAGGAGATTTGAGGCAAAGTGTCACCAATATGCTGATGACACCCAGCTCTATTTCTCTGTAACATCTAAATCGAGAGAGGCCGTGAATATTCTGAACCAGTGCCTGGATAGAGTTATGGCTTGGATGAGGGCCAATAAACTGAAGCTGAATCCTGATAAGACAGAGGCCTTGTGGGTTGGCAGTTCCAAGATCCAGGAATTGGGTTGTTTGCCTGTTCTGGATGGGGTTGCACTCCCTCTGAAGGAGCAGGTCTGTAGTTTGGGGGGTGCTCCTGGATCCATCTTTGTCACTGGAGACCCAGGTGGCCTTGGTGGCTCGGAGTGCCCATTATCAACTGTGGTTGGTATGCCAGCTACGCCCATTCCTGGGTATGTCATCCATGCACTAGTAACCTCACAATTAGACTACCGTAATGCGCTCTATGTGGGGCTACCCGTGTGTGGTTTGGAATCTGCAGCTTGTGCAGAACACAGCAGCTAGGGTGGTCACTTGGACACCTAGCTCTGCCCACATAAAACCTGTGCTTAAAGAACTGCACTGGCTGCCTGTTAGCTACTGAGCCATGTACAAGGTTATGTTATTATCCTATAAAGCCTGAAACAACTTGGGACCATGATACTTAGCAGTCCACCTTCCCTTATATACACCCAGGTGACATTTACGATAGTCAGAGAAGGCCCTGCTCGTTATTCCAATATGAACAGAATGTTGTCATGAAGAACCTTGGCAGTGGGCCTTCTCTGTAGCAGCACCCACCCTCTGGAAAATATAACATCTTTCAAATGCCTCCTGAAAACACAACTTTTTAGACAATCCTTCCCTGGATTATAACTTCTCCTGGTTTTATATGACTTTTAAAACACTAAAATAAAAATAAAATTATTATTATTATTTATTGCATTTATATACTGCCCCATGGCCGAAGCTCTCTGGGTGGTTTATTGCATATTGTGGTTTAAATTGTTTTAATTGTAAACTGCTCAGAGGGCCTTGGCTGTTGGGCCGTATAAATATGTAATAAATAATCCTGTGAGAGAACATAAAATTCCAACTACATTCTGTTCCTCTCTCACCACACCCCTATTTCCACCTGTTTTCCGTTCTTACAAAGGCAACATAGGAGTTGCAGGAAAAGGAGGCAGGTGAAGAAGAGCTCAGGGCCTGGTCTAGCTGGATCCTCTCCAGGCCATCTGTGAAGGTTCCTGATGAGTTTTATTTGTTAAAATTGTTTGTTGTGATTGTATTCTTTTTATATTACTTGCAAGTCACCTTGGTAGGATTTGTATCCTGAAAGATGGCATATAAATAATTGTAATAAATAAACAGGAATGGTATAATATAATTGTAACCATTATGCTGGCATAGCTTGGAGTCATGCTAACATAAGGGCAACGAGGATGATCAGGAGTCTGGAAGCATAGCCCTATGAGGAGAGAGTGAAGGAACTGGGCATGTTTAGCCTTGAGAAGAGAAGACTGAAGGGAGACATGATAGCACTATTCAAATATTTGGAAGGTTGTTACACAGAGGAGGACCAGGATCTCTTCTCAATCATACCAGAGTGCAGGATGCGGAATAATGGGCTCAAGTTACAGGAAGCCAGATTCTGGCTGGACATCCGGAAAAACTTCCTGACTGTTAGAGCAGTACAACAATGGAACCAATTACTTAGGGTATCTGTTAGGTAATCTTTAACATAGATTCCTGCATTGAGCAGGGGGTTGGACTTGATGGCCTTATAGGCCCCTTCCAACTCTACTGTGATTCTAAGTTATTTGTTAGTGATCCTATCCTTGTCCAGATGATTCAAAAATAGGATTGGGGGGGTTAAATGTGTTTTCTAAATTGCTTCTGACACATACTGTAACTCTGACAGGGCTGGAAAAAAGTTCAGCCCTGGAGCACGTGCAGTGGGTTGTTAGTGCAAATGTATTGTTCTTCAATTTTACAGAGAAAAACTGGCACATTGAATAGAATATACCTATCTTTCCTGGTGCTTCTGCTCCTTTTTACCCTTCTACAACATCATGTTCATTGAAGGATAGCATAACTCTCCATTTATTTCCATGTGGCTAGGTAATTTTTGCTGTGAATACATGATAATTTACTACTGCATTTATGCACTGGATAACTTTGAATCTAACTTGGAAGTTGGCTTCAGGTCTTGGAAGCCATGTCTTGTGTATTACTCATAAAGCTGGGTATTGAAAGGATTTTAGAAACACTGCTGCATTGCTCCACTGCAGGAAAGCTGAGTCATTGGCTCAGTTCAGACTCCACTGCTGTGTGACTGTGGGCTACTGTGGAGTTGGGAAAAATCCATCACGACATTTGATTGACAGTTCCCCCGCCCGCTCTCTTTCCATCAGTCATTGCTGCAAAAAAATAATCCCGGCAGGTTTCCTAGAGCGGCACTCTCTCCTTTCACTGCTCTTGCCAGGGAACCCTGTAGCCAGTAGGAATAGCCAACTCAACACAGTGGAAAACTCCACGACACTCTCCGCACAACACAATGGTTATGCAGGAACTCTCCTCTGCACAGTATGGATATTCTGTGTGAAGTGTTTTCCCAAAAACACTCCACCGTTGCATGAGACAACACATTTCTCAACGATGGTGTAAACGCCCCACTGTGGAGCTCTAAAACCACTGTTGAGAAACGTGTTGTCTGAACTGAGTCATTGAGGCTCCTGGTCCTTTTGATACCTAAACATTTCTCAACTATGTTTTTTTTTCTCTCCCTTAACGCAACACGAAGTATTCATACAACACTTCTAGCGGGTAAGAACTTAATTTATGCAGAGAGACCCAGTTTCCACCTGAACTTCCCGTAGGAAGATGGGACAGGCATCCTAAATGCAAAGAATCACATTTGTTACTTTCTCTTTTATATTTTGAGAATGAGATTTAACTGATCATACATTCAAAGTGCCATCCTATGTGTACTAACTTTGGAGTAAGTTCCATTAAAATAGTGGTATTTCAATGTAAACCTAGATAGGATCAGGCTCTTAGTTACTGAGTAAGGACTAATCCAGGTCAGAGTTCTACATTTTAAAGCATATATTTTAGTTACGTTAGTTGTCTTTGACTAAAGCATTACTAACATCTTGCATGGATTGCTTATTCCTGTCCGCACCCCACCCCCACCATCTAGACGGTAACCTGTTTCATAGGGAATTGTTGATTGTTTGTAAGTTAGCATGCAAATGGTTGGCATTCTGTATACATTACTTTTTTAAAAAATCCTGTTGCTGAAATGATGAAGAATTGTAGATTTTTGTTGTAGAAGTTTGGCTGCTGTGCTGCAGATTATACAGAACCCAGGACATGTATTCCACAATTCAAAAGATTTTCAGTGCAGTTACCCATATTAAATCCATTCTCTATGATTGCTGTAATCATTATTTCATTTTGCTAGATGCATCTGATAGATTTTTGCTTGGCTGTGTGTGGTTGCTTTATCGTGCGCTGGTGCTATCCAGCTTGCATAAATTGTGATGTGATACCTGTTATTTCTACTTTGCATATTGTGATAACTAAAATGATTCAATTAAACAATCTTATTACATGTTCAAGAAGATATTAATCCTACTTAAGTACCACTTATTTGCCCAATGTATTAATATCTTCTGTTTATTCCCCCACTTTTTTTTTTTTTTTTTTACAGAGAGAGGGATGAGTTACTGGCAGCACTTTCATCGGTCAGAATAAACCTAAGTGAAATGCAGCGAAGGGAATGTAGTGCTTATGAACAAGTGAAGCATGCTGTACACATGACTGAAGAAGCCAATTTGGAGAGAACTAAGGTAAAATCTCAATCTCTCTCTCTCTCTCTCTCTCTCTCTCTCACACACACACACACACACACACACAATTGAGTGAGCGAGCAAGTGCGCACATACACACACACACACACAAGTTTGAGATCCAGTTAGCTACTTTAGGCTCCCCACTGGTGTGTATACCTCTACGTACCAATTACCAAAGACAAAGAATAGGTGAAGTGTTGCCCTCATGCCCTCCTTGTGTGTTTCACAGAGCTGTCTAGCTGAACATGGCAGAGGTGTATAAAATTATTCATGGTGTGGAGAAAGTGGATATGGAGAAGTTTTTTTTCCTCTCTCTATTATAAAGCTAGAAGCCAAAGTCATCCAATGAAGCTGGGTGGTAGGAGATTCTTGACTTGATAAAAGGAAGTACTTCTTCACACAGTTATAAACTATGGAATTCACTGTTACAAGTTGTAGTAATGGCTGCCAGCTTGAGCAGCTTTAAAAGGAGATTAAAGAAGTTCATGGAGGATAAGGCCGTCAATGACTACTTGTCATTATGCCTATATATTACCTCCTGTATCAGAGGCAGTATGCTTCTGAATATCAGTTGCAAGGGAACACGAGTGGAAAGGTGCTATTAGACTCATGCCCTGCTTGTAGTCTTTCCATAGGCATCTGTTTGGCCACTGTGGGAGCAGAAATTGGATTAGTTAGGCCTTTGCTCTGATTCAACTGGGCCCTTCTAATTTGTAACATGGGACATGGAGGAGTAGCAAAATTCCACTGGGCATCAACAAGCCCTTAGATATGCTTAAAATAGCTTTTAGCTTCTATCCAATGTTTTTCTAATGGGAAAAAGATCAATAACTTCAACTAGAGTTGTCACTGGATTTCACCTACAGTGAACTTTTGAAGTAAATTTAGTGATTCCTCCGCAGAAGAAACGTCTGAGGAATTTTAATGAAAACAAAGAGTGCTGCAATAAGAATAGCAATATTTCCAGACATATTTGGTTTTAGATTCAAGTTGGTACTATGCTTTATAAAATGTTCTAATGAAACAAAGACATTTCTGATATCAATTCAGCATTTGGTAGGCTAATAGTTATTGCCCTCGTAACAGAACAGGTCTCAAAATTATTTGTCTTTGGAGTTTCGTATTCTTGAGAATTAAGGAAGAATATATGTTGGGTTAGTTTCATTGTTCAGTGCCATACTTTCAGTGAACTCCATTAATGTTCCCCACAGGGCAAGTATTACAGCTTTCCTTGGGTGTTTCTAGATGAAGCTTTTATTGTGGAATTACCCTGCTTCAAACACAGAATTGTACAAAGTTGTTGAAAGAACTGCTCTGGATGCCAATTTGCCATTGAGCCAAGTTTAAGATTTTGGTATTAACCTATAAAGCTCTAAATAACTCCAGATTGGGATACCTGAGAAAATGTCTTCTCCCATATAGACCTGCCTGGCCACTGAGATAATAATCATACGCCCTCCTTCTTGTGCCACATCCTCCAGATAGCCATCTGGTCACAAACAGGAAGAGGGCCTTTTCGTGGTGGCACCCTCTCTCTGGAATACTCTTCCCCCAGAAATAAAACATGCACCAACTCCGCAGTTCAGATGCATGCTGAAGACTTCTTTATTTGCCTCAGCATATGATTTGTGAGACCTGTCATTTGTATTCTCCCCCACACCCCACAGTTTCATTGATGGCCATTTTAGTTATATTGTATATTTATAGTTGTATGTTTATTATGATTTTATTGCTATACACCATCTGGATATGTTTACATGGCAGGCAACATAGACATATTTTCAAATCAATAAATACAGGGGGTTCAGATGATGACATCTTCCACATGTAACCCTACTTCGTTTTCCCACAGCTTCTTCCATCCCTTTTTTCCTTTCCACAATAAATCAGTTAAGGAGAAAAAGATGAAATAGTTGCACAGTCTTTTGACTGGTATTAATTGGTAGCACTAGGAACCATCCATCTGAAGGTATCCCTGAAAATACTACTCAGTTGAGCTTTGTCCCACCTGAGGATTTTGACTTGATGAAACTTTGTTTGCTGTGAGGTTTTGCACATTTCAGGACTCCGTACAAACAATGTGATGTTTGAATAATCTAAGTTGAGGTGCTATATGAACAATATGAAACAACTTTTGTAATCTGACTTATTTTAAATGCCTATTTTAATAGAATGATTTATTGTCTTGATAACTAGTGCCATCTGCTGTATAATTAGTGACTTACTTCAAATTTAGAGGAATTTGCAATCAAGCCTGACTCACACAAGGGACAGAATTACACTTTGCAAGTGGGAACTCTTCCATAGTATTGATTCAAACATGCTCTGAAAGGAATACTAATTACCTCAATTTCAAAGACCGTGGTATGGATTTTACACTTCACCAATTGATATTTTCCATCTTTTACATTGTGGAGCCTGGATCTGATCCTCACTGTCTTTGTAGAATCATTAGGACATAGTTCTTCAATTGTTTGGCTGGTACCTGCAAACGAGGACAGAACTCCTTTATCATTAACAATTGTGTAGAAGAGTATATTTTGGAAGGTGGATTTTTTTTACTCCTCGACAATGGGTACCCACCGAGTCCCTCTTCTACACAGTTGTCAAAACGATGTAGGAGCTTTATCCTCCTTTTCATTTGGTCACCCTAAAAAAGATAAATGAACATTTGTGATTATATATATATATATATATATATATATGCAAGTGGATCCCATGTTGCTGCTTGGGATTAAAGATGATTCTCTTGGATCTGAAAAGGGAATTCTGCAGCTATTAGCCTTTACATGCTGATATTTCCAGGCAAGCTAATGCATAAAAATCAGCATTTCCCATAGTTTTTATTGATAAACAATAGGTGTGTTTTCATTTTGGGTTTTTCCATGGTTCGAAAAAGGAGCCAGGAAATATGTGTCTACCCAATGCTTCTTTTAGAAATACCTGTTCTTGAGAATGTTAGCATGCAGAAGAATATAATATTTTCTTGTTTTACTCAACTTGCTCTGAGATTGTAAACAGGCTTATACTCTAAAAGAGCATCAGATAAAAATACAGCAATTACATATGCTCAGAAAGTAAATGCTTTACAGTGAAATCCTATGCATCTCTACTCAGAAGTAATTCCCATTGTGTTCAATGGGGCTTACTCTCAGATAAGACCTGGAATTGCAGTCTTAGTCTGGTTTTCAATACATGCTTTGGATAATATGCACTCTGAAATTGTAAGTGAGCATACTTGCAATAAAATGCTGCCCAGGACTAATCTTTAAGGTGGTCAATATTATATTCTAATTCCATTTAGAATTCACAGTGATCAACTTTCTCTTAATTTCCCCAAGAAATTGATATTGGGAAAATTTTAAATATGTAATTAAATCTATAGGTATACATATACTTGTATCTTTCTACAGCAATATAAATTTTGTTGAGTAATAGGAAAAAGTTAATCTACAACTGTTTGCAATCTTGAACATTTTTTTAAAAAAAATAAGTTTTGTTCTGCATCAAAGAACTGCGTAAATAATTTTTGTTAAAATATTTTGTCATTTCTACAGGCTCTAGTCCAGCGTGAACAGCTTAAAAATGAGATGGAGAGGCAGAGAGATCGTCTTGAAAAGGAGTTAGCAATGCAACTAGACAAGAGAGCTGAAGAGCGAGAAGCAGTTCGTGAAGAAATGAAGAAAGAAAAAGAGAACTTACAATCCATGGTATTTTAACATTTTCTGTATAAATATTTTGGAATGTAAGTAGCTATACTTTCTGCTCTGCTCTTTTTTTTAAAGCAGCAAAATCTTAGGCCTTTCTTTGGCTGCTAAGAATAGATAACAATTACTGAAATTTTTCCTTTTTTAAAGCATGTCCTTTTAAACAGCTTTGTGCATATATAAAACTTTTAAAAGTGCTTGAGTGTCCTAAAGACTAAGCTGCAACCACTGAAGCTATTTTAAGCAGCATTAAATAGCTTGCATTCAACTTCATTACCCAGCTCCAAACCTTGCCTTCAAATTCAGATGGATGGTTTCTAGCACTACAAATTAAAAGGCATTGTGCTGGTATTAAACTTTTCTGCCTTGATGGACTTTTTAAGGAAACAAAAAAGACTGAAATTGTGGGAAAACATGGGAGGACCACAAGTGGAAGATGACATGGTCTGGATCCCCCATAAAATTTTGTTAGTTAGTCAAGGTGATTGCATGATAAAAGACTTGTCTGGAAGCACCCAAAGAGGGTTTAACCCTGGTTAGCATTACTCATGGCTAACACTGATGATGCTCTAACCCTCCTGATTAAGTCAGGTGGGCAGGGGCAATTTGTTCTAGAATGGGAGGATGAATAATACACTCTTCTGGGGTTTGTGCGTGTGTTTGTGTGTACATTGATTACTGCCAACTGTGGGTTTCCAGTGTATTTACATATGGCATAATAGATTGCCTTTACATATCATGGTGTACATGTTTACCTTATACTTGGGCTTTTGTTTAAAGTCTTATGTATGAAGCAGCCCTTAAGCACCACATTCTCTGTAGTTGCAAGAGTGCATGTATTGTCAGGGTAATCAAAGCTTACTTGTAAATAAGAGAGGTTTGACTTTCAGTGGTTCATGAAGGCAGAATCCTCACCATTTTGAGAAGCTAATGTTTTTCTGCTTTGCCCCATTGTTTGATTTCTGGTTAATTATGCTTTTGTTTTAGGTGATGTCTTTATCTCAGAATGTAGCTAGTCTAGAAGCTCAGGTTGACAGGATTACCAGGGAGAAAATCTCTTTAACCAATCAGCTGGAAGAAGCTCAGAATCAAAATGCTTCTCATGATATGGAGATTAATAAGGTAAAAACACTTTTTGAAAACACAAAATAGTCAGATTTTCCTAGACATGAAAATAGGCTAGTGTTGTGCCATGTATGTTTTAGGTGTTAACTGGGCACACTTTTATGAATTAGAAGGATCATGGGTGGCTGCCCAGGCTATGTGTGTGGCTCCCTTCATGACTGTTTTTAAGTGGGCCTTAAAGATCTGAATGTACCAGTCTACTTTGAAATGAATGGATGCCCATTTTTGTTTTATAAATTGGAGTTTTTAATGTTGCTCCTGTTTTAAATGTTTCATGCTGCTATTTTAATTAGCTGTCTTTTATTTTAAAGTTTTGCCTTGTAAACCGCTTTGAGGATGTTTTGCCTCAAAAGACAATATAAAATATTTTTGCAATTATTTTATTATTTATTTAAACACATTTAACTTTACTTGCGAGGTCATTGGAACAAATGCATGGTAGTGTTAAAGAACTGCCAGATGAAAAAGGAGATAGAGAAATACACTTTTAATAGTTGTGTAGAAAAAGTATTTTAGCAGATGTAGGTTGCATGACAAGCAATATCTGCTGAAATTCCCTTTTCTACACAACTATTAAAGGCACTGGAGCTGTGTCCTCTTTTCCATATGGTCACCCTAGGTTTATAAATCCTTTCTAATATTTGTATTCCTATATTTGTATACATTAATCTGAATATGCACATAGGTTATATTGTAATATGAAGGCCTTTTATTTGGGGGTAGAAAAGACAAGTTTCTTTGCATTCTATTTTCTAAATGTGTGTATGTTACTTTGCTTTTTTCTGTTTGTTTTTTTACAGTACTACTGTGATATATTTTGGCCTTTTTGGAATAGACCTTAGCCTCTAATCAGTTCTAGTGGCAGTATCCCATTCAGCATAGAGGAAAGCGGAGTAGCTTTATGGGGAATAAGCATTCCTTTTTAATTAGACTCCTTAATGAAGGGGGTCATTAATCTGGTACCCTCCAAATGTTTTGGACTATAATTCCCATGAGTGCCAGCCAGCATGGCCCCTGCCCTAATGAATAGGTTCCCTATTAATTAAATGTGGTGGATTCATGTACCATGTGATGGAGGAGCATTGCTCTTAATGGGAGATGTTGGATTATTCTTGTTTAAAGAGCTAAGAGTATTTCATGATTGAGTTGTCAAGTGACAGAACTCTCTTCCAGCAAAAAATAAAAGTGTGTGTCTTTGGATCGCTTGATAGTATTGACACCAGCGGCGCTATTCTGTACATGCAAGCAACATTCACACAACTATTTTTCACGATAATTGCATTCCAAATAATAGCAATGATACTTGGGAAATAACCTTATTTCAGCAAAAACATGTTGAGGTTGGAGTGCTGGAAAAGTGCAGTATTCCCTAAGACAAAAGTGCTACACTCAAGAAAACATCTGTGTCCCCTGCAAGAAAAGAAGCATAAGACATTTATTATGCAAGGAATTGATTGTCTGGATAAACACTTGCAATTCTCTTTGAGAATATAAACTTAATTTAAGGACTTGTAAGTAAAGTAGTGCCTATATTAAATAGGCCATCTTAAAGCAAATCCAATAGAATTTAACAAGGACTCTGGTTGTCACATCACATGATGCTTGAGCCAGTAAGGAGCACATTTAATATAAAACCTGTTTGTAATTTTAAACACTACACCAGCACAGGGAGAGAGGAGGTGGAGTTGCAATCGTTGTGAGTTATTTCTGTCCCTTGAAAAGTGCCCCATTTCAGTGAAGTTTTCAGGGAAGGTTTCAAAGAACATAAAAATATGTTCATGATGTGCCAGCATGAGTGGAGGAGGGATTGCATCTACATTGCCAACACAATAGGAATAACAATTGCTGTCTTGCCATGTTGTACTGCAGTGAAACCACTGCAGCACAGCACCAGGAGGGATATCTGTTGTCTCAGGGATAGGAACATGGGTTCTCCCACCTTCCCCCTGGCACAACGAAAAGGGAGGACAGTGCAGCTTTGTTTGCCCCCGGTGGTGTCGCTACTCTGCCAAATCTGATTGGCTAAGTGGCACCATCACATCCACTGTGTAATCCCTGATTTGTTGGGATTATTTGAGGATGGATGAAATACAGAAATGGTTGCACTAAAGCAGCAAAGACGGGAATTAGTAGCTGTAAACAGTTGTGAGCAATTATGAAAAATCATAGGATTAGTGGGCCCTTGAGCTCATGTGTGTGTATGTGTGCCCTAAAGTAGCATTTTTACTTTAAAAATACAAGTGTAAAAATTTACATCCCTTATTAGTAAATAATAAATATAGAAAATAGCCACTAGAGGGCATCAAAAGCTCTCATTGTAAATAAATATTACTGTGTGGAGTCCTGAAACTGTGGCTGTTATCTATTCAATCTAACAGGTGTGTGGAGAAATACGTTATCAATTGAATCAGACTAAAATGAAGAAGGATGAGGCAGAAAAGGAGTACAGAGAGTATAGATCAAAAACTAGAAGGGAACTTGAAATTAAAGACCAGGTAAGAGAGACCCACCATGATTAAGCTCTTTAAAATTTGCGTGCTTTCATTCTTCCCATAGTGACAACTAGTTGTTTGGGGTTCTAAATGGAAAGAATCAAATTTTACTATTTATTGTTTTATTACTATTAAAGAAACTGTTTTTTTTTTCAGGGAGTTGTTTTCAACTCTAGAACAATGAAGATATAAATGCCTATGTAATACTTAACAAGGCCCATTGTATGTTGTGCATGATTAGTGTATGTTGTGTAATGTCCATCCATATTCATTCCTGTGTTGTGTCTACTTTCTCAAAAATTAAGACACAGTAATCAGTACTGAATACTGACAACACTACAATTTTAAAAACACAAGGTAAAATATATTTTCTCTATTGTTAATTTTTTCCCTGTAATTAAATTTTCAGTACAAATAACATAATAAACCTGTTATTTCCCTTTAATAATTGAAATGTTGAAGATTTCTTTGCTGTGTCATACAAACCAGGGAATTTCTCTGTAGATAGCTGTTATAAGGCATTCCATATTACTCAATATTTAATATTGGGATAAACCACAACTAAATTAGGAAACAATTGAATTGGATATGTTGAGACTGAATCCTGCGAAATCCCTTGTTATACTCTGCTTGTCTACCTGTTTAAATTTTTACTGGGCACACTGCAGAGGTATTATTAAAACATATTTTCATTTAAATTTAACAGATTTTGGGAAATGTAGCACTATGAATTAGAACCACTGTGTTTCCAAAATCCTATTTAAAATAGGAAAGATGCACATTAGCACTCTTTGTACTTTTTGTGAAAGGAAACTGTACTCCAAAGACACAATTATTCTTCTTTTTCCTTTTTGGGTCAAGACCACTTGGGTTGTATCCATTGGTAAGTGGGCCTCAAGTAGAAAGCAATTCCATTCATACAAGTCAGGGCTCCTCTGCAGAACCATCAAGGGTTGCTGCCATATCACTCCCATCTCTTTTGTGGCGAAGACCCAGTCGAAGTGACAGAGAGTGACAGCACCCAGAATCAACATTATCAGTAGTTGCCATGCACTTTTTGAGTTGGCCAACAATGAGAAAAATCCACAGCGGTGGCTGATCAAGAAGGCGGAGGAGTGACAGTCAAGAGGCGGGCATACTCTGGGAGTAGAGAAAAAAGAGGTCGGAAGACAGAGTCAGGGAGAACAGAAGCAAGGAAGCCAGAAAGGAGAAAGCAGAGATAGAAGGAACAAAGATGGAGCAAACAAAGACCAGTGTGGAATTATTAGAAAGGGATGGATCAAGAGGAGTACTGAAGCATCAGCAAGAAGTGACATGGAGGTAATTATTGGAGGAAGAAAACAGCTGGGAGAGCTTTAGAGGAGAGTCAGGAGGAGGGAGCAATCAGGAAAAGTGCAGTGTGAAAGTGGAATTCAGAGACCAGTCCTGGTGTGAGAAGGAGGAAAGAGTAGATGCAAACAGAAGGCCACAGAGGAGCTATCCCAGCCATGCCTTGGAACCTGAAAATGGCTTTAGTGGGGTACCCTCTTCAGCATTCCTCAGTAAAGTCACAAACAGAATGGAGCTCATAAATCTCCCGTCCCTCCCAATTTTCAAAAAGTTGGGCTATTGGATGTGGTATATCGCATCAATCCAGGCTAGTCCTGGTACATCTGACAAGTGCTAAGTGGCTGAGAGAGAGTTTATTCCAGCTACCCCACCTACAAAGCTAAAAGGCATCGTGACTGATTATTTTTATCTCTTCTTTGATCATTAAGATTCCGTATCTGAAACAGTTATACTTATCATAACTGTCTTGTCCTGTAACATGGATCAGTTTAACAGTTAAGCCACGATAATTGGCAGATCTGTTTCTTTTTATTTTGAACTAGTGAATGGACCCACCTTTACACAGGTTGGAATAGCCTTGAATTTGATACAGCAAAACCTTCAAACAGATTTATGCACCTGATGGGGACACCCTGTATCCGCTCCTATGTTAAACCATGCTGACTGGCACCTTAGGCATGACCCCTGCCAAGGTGCACCCCTATAGCCCCCTGAGGGACTATAGGGGTGCACTCCATTTCCTTGAGGGGGTCTGCCCCAGAGCAGGAAGGAGAGGGCAGCCATATAACTGTCCCTTAGACTACTCTTCCCTGGCTCCCAACTATATTGATTGCAAAGCAATGCTCTAGTTAGGGAGATCTGTCACCTAGTGATTGAAGATAGTGTTGTAAGCTTCAAACATATGGATACAATGAAATTAGTTAAAATTAATTGATTTTTACCAAATAACCCCAAGGTACACATCCCTAGAGTCCCTTAGTATGATTGCCAAGTTTCAGGTATTTAGATTTCAGTCTTGATGCTATGGTGCTGACAAACACAAATCCTTTTTTATTATTATCGGTGGAAAACGGGGATGGTGGTAAGGCATGCCCCTTCCCATGGAAGGACTAGCCCACATGACACCACCCAGTTTTCATGGACCCCCTACTTAGCAAAGCCCTCTGCACTATCCCATTGGGCACAGTGTCCTACTGGGAATGCCAGTCAGGCTCAGTAGCGCCCTGTTTTCCCACTGCTACAACCACAACCACCGATCTGTATACATAGGTACCTGCATAGTCAGCAGAATGGGATATAGGAGTGGTGTGATATCTCCATCCTGTCTCTTCTCTATGTGGGAAGCATGCAAAGCATGCAAGGTGAAGGCTGAATGGGGATACAGGAGGGGTTCGCATACCTCCCTTTCCCCAGATGCGTACATATGTGTCTGTGAATGGGCAGGGTGATGGGGATGGAGTGGAAAAGGATCTATTGAACCTGGTAGGATATTCAACATTTGGGTGCTGTGCTAGTGGCATGGATGGATCATGCGTATTGTGTACTACTATAGAAGATGTATTATGAAGTATTATATGGAGAATTCCATGAGGTTATATCAAAAAAGTTCTTCGTCCTGAACTTTCGTTTAGCTTAACTCCTTAAAATTAAAGAGCTATTTGATCTTAGCTCCTCCGTCATGTTATATTCTTTGGGGTAGGTGGACACAGTCGATACTTTTTTTCAAATACCAAATGTAATCTTTTGGTTTTCAAAACAAAACAAAAACTAAAGGACATGGCTAGCAGTGGAACTTGCCTGGATGTCCACTCCTAGACCAATCCCAAATCTGTGCAGATGCTCACTTTCTTTTCTCTCCTGGAAATAGTTCACAGTAAATTGAGCCCGAGTGTCAACTGCATTCCTGCAATGTGCTTCCAGGGTAAACAAGGAGAGAGGCAAAGACCTATAATTCTTTGGAGAACATCTATGAAACTGTCCCAGAAATTATTGTACCCAAGTGGTGCCTTCTAGATGTGTTGGATCACAATTCCCATCATCCTCCCAGCCAGCATAGGTAATGGCCATGCTTGATGAGAATTATGGGGGTTATAGTCTGACACATTTACAGGGCACCAGCTTGGGGAAGACTGGTTGAGACAATACTCATAAAACAATGATCTCACTGAGTATAAGACAATAACTGGAGAGTTAGGAGAGGATAGTGTCGTGGCAATCCATGGAGGATATTAGAACGTGACAAGAACAGAACTGCTAATATTTCTATCAAAACCATGCATAAAATGGCACACACACCCCACCCACCCCCGGTGTTGCCAGAAAGCACCTTGGCTCAAAAGTCTCTATTTTGCCTGGAAAGTATAGAAGGCAAAGTCTAACGAGCTAAGATGATACCCAGTAGGAGATGGGCACTGGAGTATCCCACCCTCTATACGTTGGCTTGGAACCTCTTAATAATGCTTACTCTTCCTCCATTTTTTAATTCAGTCAATGTATCACTGCTCAGTTGGCTATGGAGAGCCCTGGGCTTTTAAGTGTCCTTACAAGAAATATTGAAGCACAACCACATAGAGTCCAAAAGCCCTCCTTTTTAAAATTTGTTCACCTGGAGATTGTCTGTTCCATGGCCAACCCCATTCATTTGTAAATCATTATTTTCTAAAATTATACCTAGATAGTTGTAGATCCTTGAAATTGGTGTGATTCTATGAGCTGCCTTGCTTTCAGATACGCTGCCTGAATAGTCTTTAGAGCCCTAGTTGGGTGCCCATTCTTGCATCTCTGAAGGCGCAATTCCAAAAGAGTTCATGCCGGGATAAACATCCTGACTGACTCTAGACTGCTTGTTTCGGGTGCCCTTATTCTGTTTCTTTCTGGATTTTTTTTTTTTTTTTTTTTTTTTTTTTTTTTTTTTTTTTGAAGTGTTGAAGTGGTTTTTAAATGTACAGATTGTGTGTATGTTGTATGTTTTTGCTGTTTTAATTTTTGTATATTGTTTTTAATTGTTTTTAATCCTATGTAAACCGCCCAGAGAGCTTCGGCTATGGGGCGGTATACAAATGTAATAAATAAATAAATAAATAAATAAATATTTACATTGATGCTAAGGATGCCTTCTTCCCATACCTGGATATTGGATAGAGCGTAAAGAAGGAAAGGTATAACACTCTCTTTTGACAACTTTTCAGCCTCCACTGCTTCAACCATCCTTCTCCCCCCTCCCTCGAACACTAGAGTATTGCTCCTTTGGCTCCCCACAGATTACTTCTAATTTCTCCTCTGCCCCTTCCTTCTCTGGAACGGCCTTCAACTGTTTACCTGTAAACTGCCATTGTGTTACTTTCTCAATAAAAAAGTTTTCTGGAAATGTTCTGATCTCTGTTGCTCCCTCCCCATTACCTTGCAAGGGTACTCTGGTATCTAGACTGCATTACTAAAAGTTATGCACGCTGAATTTCTGTATATATACACAGGTGCTAAAGCACATAATTGTGCCTATTGGATGGCAGTAAAGCCTTATTTGCTGTCTCCATTGCATCTTCTAGTAGCTGGCCAACTGAGTTATTCCATGTGGTTCAAAGTTTGGGAACATCTGCCCTAGTATATGGGTTGTTTGAACCCATGGAATCTCACTCTGATCAGTTAGCAGGCATTTCGAAAGTAAAATTGCTCATTTGCCACAACCTTGATGCCATTGTTGCAAATCCAGCTGAGTTTCTGGTTCAGATCTCTGGGATCAGTTTCAGCTTCTGAGACGGGAGAATGTGTACAAGGTCTTGTAGCAACTCAGTTGACCACATTCCCTCTTGACCTTTCCCATCTTGGCTTATTTGAGGAAGCCAGAGGGAGTGGATCAAATGGGTCCAGGGTATGGTAGATGCAGTAGTGCATCCATTTCTGAAAAAGCCTATCCTGGACCCAGAGGTATATGAATTTCTGAGATATATGAATTACTGGCCAGGTGCTTGGGAGAATGGTGGCAGTTCAGCCCTAGGCACTCTTGGAAGAAACAAATTGCCTAGATCAATTTCAGGCTGGTTTCAGGCTTCGTTTTGAGACAGAATCATCTTTATCAGGAATGAGATAGAGGGAGTTCAACCCTGTTGATTCTCCTTGGTCTTGCAACGGCTTTTGATAACATTGGCCATGATATCCTGGACCTGCTCTGTGGGATAGGTATGAGAGGCAATGTATTACAGTGCTTCTACTTCTACCTGCAGGGCTGGTGTCAGAGAGTTGCATTGAGTTACTGTATGACAGACTCCTGGCATTTGCTCTGAGGTGTACTGCAGGATACTCTCTTGTTCTCAGTACTGTTTAACATATGAAGTCATTGGGAGCAATCTTTAGGAGATTTGGTGCAATCTGCTATGCTGATGACACCCAGCTCCATTTGTCTGTGACATCTTATTTATTTATTTATTTATTTATTTATTTATTGCATTTTTATACCGCCCCATAGCCGAAGCTCTCTGGGCGGTTCACAAAAATTAAAACCATGAAATCATTTTAAAATATATAAAACAAGGCACAATCTAAAAACACAGAATAACATATAATATAAAAACACAACCAGAATAGAACCAAGCAGCAAGAATTAATACAGATTAAAATACAAATTTAAAACAGCAAGGATTAAAATTGAGTTAATTTAACTGTTAAAATACTGGGAGAATAAAAAGGTCTTCACCTGGCGACGAAAAGAGTACAAAGTAGGCGCCAGGCGAACCTCTCTGGGGAGCTCATTCCACAGCCGGGAATGAGTCAGGTGTGGCTGTGTAGGTCCTAAATCACTGCCTGGAGGCAGCAGTGGTCTAGATAAGGGCCAAGGAACTGAGGCTGAATCCTGAGAAGATGGAAAAACTGTGGGTGGGTGATTCCCATGTCCAGCAATTACTTGTTCTGGATAGGGTTCATACTCTGGGGGTACTCTTTGAATCATCTTTGTCATTAGAGGTTCAGGTAGACTTCATGACTGGGAATGCCTTTACCAGCTTTGGCTGGTACGCCAGCTATGAACATTAGGAACCTCCAGATTGGATTACTGCAATGTGCTTTATGTTGGGCTTCCCTTAAGACTGGTCCAGAAACTGCAGCTAGTGCAGAATTCAGCAGTTGGTTTGCTAAGTAGGACAGACTACTACAAGTATGTTTCACCTTTTCTCAGAGGACTGGACTGAACTGGACTGACTGCCACTATATTAAATAAATATGTGAATTATTGGACCAGATTCAAGGTGATGTTATTGACATATAAGGCCCCAAACAACTTGGTACCAGGCAACATGAGGAAATGCTTTCTCCTGTATCAATCTGTCTATTTATTGAGATCTACAGATAAGGGCCTCCAGATTGTCCTGTTGCCTGCATAGTTACATGTGATGACACTCAGAAAAGGAGGTCTTTTTCTGTTGTGGTGCCCCACCTTTGGAATTCTCTCCCCTGCAGTAGGAGAGGCACCATATTTGATGGTATTGACGTGCCTGTTGAAAAACATATTTGTATTCCCAGACATTTGCTGATTTTAATACCTAGCCTGGTAGATTTTCTTGGTTGCCTTATCATTGTATTTTATCTTAATTCTTTTTAATGTATTTTGTATACTGATTTGATAATGAATATGGTATATAAATGTGTTAAATAAACAAATATTTCCGAAAACATGCTAGATTCTTGGCCAGCTCTGCCAGACTAATTCTAGTCTATTCTCTGGCAGAACAGCCAGTTAAATTCCCCTCAATTTATTTTGTTCCTGAAGGGGTTATTCCCTGTCCACGGAGATGTAGTAAGCTGATTTGTAAAAAGATAAGTGTTCCAAGCAAGTATGATCATGCCAGTCATCATTGTCTCTTCCAGTATCACATGTTTACAATTGTACAATATTGTTCTTCATTCACAAAAGTAGGTTCCAAGAAGGTATTCAAAGATAAAATAAACTAATCAACAATAAAACACAGTAAGACATCAATCCAGAAAAATGAGAGGGATCAAGCAGCTAAAACCTTACTATAATGGTAAAGTATAAAACTTTAAATGCCCAGGCAATTTTTTTTTTAAAAAACCTGGTGACTAAAAAGAGTATAACATTGGTGCCAGGTGAATCTCTCTCAGGAAGACATACCAGTGTCAGGATGCCACTACAGAAAAAGTCCTCTCTTTCATTTAGTTATAATGCACTTATCTTACTGAACACATGTGGAGAAGGGCTTCATCCAATTATCTTAATACATGGGCAGGTTTGTCCTTAAGGTATTTGGATCTCAAGCCATTTAGGCTTTAAAGCTAAGCACTGACACTTCAGCTGGGCTCAGAAGCAAATAGGCACTCAATGTAATTCTTTCAGATTTTGTGTAATATGGCTCCACTTGCTCAAACCAAGAAGAATCCTAGCTGCTGAATTCTGCATTAGTTAAAGCTTCGGAGCTATCTTCATGGGCAATCCCACGTATAACATATTACAGTACTCTAACCTGAAAATTAACAAAGAATAGACCACCATATCCAAGCTTTCCCTATCCAGAAAATGCCATAGCTAGTGAAAGTGTCTAGTAACTATGTTGGATAAAGTGACACACTTGCTCTTTTAGAGAAGTGTAACTCCATCCAGAACTGGTTGTACACCAACTTTCCAGACCTGGGAACAAACTACCCACATTATGATTCAATTTCAGTTAATAAGCCCTCATCCATCTCATTTCCCGGTCCAGACAGTGGTTCAGAACCTCCTGAGCCTCATTTGGCTGAAATAACAATAACAAAGCAGTGTGTCACTCTCAGATTACTTCATCCAGTGGATTCATATAGATGTTCAAGAGCATAGGGGATTAGATCAAACCTTTCAGGGTTCCCACAGGTCAAATGCCATCGGGTCAAGCCAAAATCCTTCAACACTATTTTCCAATCCTGCAGGTATGAATGGGGCTCTATATCCCACCCACCCACCCACTCACTCACTGAATTGGTCTAACAAGATACCATGGTCAATGTTACCAAAAACCGCTGAGAGATCAAGGAGAAATGAGAGTCATGCTCTTTCCTGACAGAGGTAAATCATCAGGGTGATCAAGGCTCTTTCAATGTCCAATCCAAGCCTATACTTTGTTTGAAATGATGAAACTACTCAAGTGGTTGATATGGCGTGGGTGACTCTTGCATTGCTTTCAGCATGACCAGCTCTTTGGGTAATGTGAGTGTATCACAAAAGATTTTGTGACATATGTTAAATTTTTAGGAGGAGCCAGCAATGCCAGTGCAGTGGAGCACATATTCATGAAGTGCAATGCACCCACAAAATCTTCAGTGTTGCCAGATATTCTGAAAAGCACTCTTAAATTGCTGTGTGAATGCTCCTGCTATTCATTACACTATCCCAACTGGAATATTTTTTTTAAAAAAGTAACGTTCCCCATTCCTTCAGCATTAATAATTATACATGAAGTGGAATTAGACTGGGTAGTGATGAGTTGACCCAGTCAGGATATACTTCAAAGGTATATATTTTATTTATTTAGTCTGGGATTTACATTCCATCTGAAAAAACTTCACCAGGGCAGCTTTACAATAAGAATAAAGAGCAGGAGCGGCGGGGAGAAGACAGAACTCTGTGGGACCCTGTAACATAAATGCCAATGAACCAAACAGTAGTCTCCCAGGACCACCTTCTGGAATGGAAGGTAAGAATAGCCGTATTCCTAAATTCTATATCTGGGGCTAATAAACACACGAGGAAAGGGAGTGTCCCAGCCCTGCCCTGTCTCATGCACATTCACCAGCCTCTACATGTGGAGGGCAACTTTCTGAAAAGGGGAGACCTCTGTATCCCTGCAGGCTCTCAACGTGTTCTTGAATGCAGATTTTCCATAATATCAAGCAGGGTCAATCCTTCCCTGCTTGATATTATCGGCCAAGAAAGGCAAAGGTAGTTCACACTTACCCAAAAACGTATGTATGTTCCCAGGCATCAATAACTGAAACAAAGAGATCTGGATGAGAGGTTTTTAAACTCTCAGTGGACTCAGTTATGGTCAACTACTCCACTTAAAACTATTTTGTTTGAGATTAGAGATGCCTCCATGAAAGTTTTACATTCGTGGCACCTTTCCCCCACTAAACTTTCTAAGATCAACCCCGCTCTGCCCCCCTTTGTTGGTGAAGTTCTAGAGGTTCACTGTTACACGTGTGACTTTTTTGTCCTATAGTGGCAGAATTGTGGAAGATGGTGTTACAGGTATTATCCCATATAACAAATCAATTTATAAAACTATGGAGCTTTGATTTTATTGCCAATGTTTCACAATGAAAATTTCCAGGTATTGACATAAAAACATGCTGAGACTTTTGCTTGATGCTGCACATTTAGAAGTCGCAGCTCATTGGAAAACTGGAAGTGGATTCTCAGAAAAGCGATGGTTGGAATAGGTTTGGTCAATTGCTCTCTCTGAGAAATTGACGCATAAAATTAGAGTATTAAGGGAAACAGAAGCATGATGTTTTCAGTTATCTGGTCTTTCATCACTTATATCCATGAGACTAATTGAAGGGGGAGTCCAGCAACTGCCCAGCTCAAAATTCTGCAGCGAGACATTCTAAAGACTTGTCAGATGAAATTTGTTTTCAACTATTCCTTTTACTTGGTTTCCTACTTACCTGTATTGTGATCCCTCAGTCTCTGTATGTATTGTTGGTTTATTAATTTAAAAAATGGAAGGGAAAAAACCCTCAAACTAAAAAAACCAAAAACCAACTGTCTGATTATACTTGATCAGACTGGACATATCTACATATTGTGTTTTCCAACAATCCTCTCCACATCACAGCAGATGTGAGCAAATTTATCCTTGAAGTTCTTAGCAATGAAGTCACAGTTTGTCAATTAAATGTCTTTAACTTCCTGCAGTCCTCATACCTATGTTAATGGTGCACTGAGTACCCAGGTGCGTACAGCTGGAAAAGTTCAATTTTTCCAGCTTGTCCATCCTAGGTCTAGGTTATACAAGCCAGGATCAAGTCACCCCTTTCAGTCAGAATCCCACCTCTTATATTGATTACCTCTGTTCACTCCAAAAGGAAAAAAATACTTATTAGAATGTTAGACAAGAATGTTCTGAACAAATAATGAAATGCCATATTCTCCAGAGCGTCACAGAGAGCATTTGTTATCTCGGAATGGCACCTCCTCCTGGAGCAAGTAGCATGATCCTAATTCTTGCCTTTTTGGGGAGTCATGCTATCTCCTGGACCAGTCTGGAAAAGCAAAACTATCCCTCAAACCCTTACCACACACCCTGGGAGTGACTACTTGCTGTCAAGAACTGGAAACTATCATCTAGAACTGGTTGCAACTTTGAACTACACATATCATAAAAGAAGGAGAGACAATTAAATTGCAAGAGGTTACAGTCATAAGAAGAATAACCTCAGGACAAATGCAGGAATACACAACCTAAGTGGATTTCCAAGTATCAGTTAGAAACCAAGTATCAGTTAGAAACTCTATCACTCTCTGCAAGATCCTCTGTTCAAAACCTGAAAAGGTGGAGACAAACATGTTGATTCCCCAATGCTTTAAAAAGGTATGCAGCAAACCCCATGCTGCCCTAGAAAGATTCTTTATGGGAAATGCTGCCTCTAAAGCTGTTCCTCTGAAAGAGTAGGCTGTGTTTACCTGTGGAGGTAGTTTGTTTAGGGCCTGGTATGCTTGAGTTATACACTGCCTGATCCATTACAAGATGGTAGAAGATGACAGTATTTTCCTCAAGGACTTTCCTTGAAATGCCACAAATAAATTTGTAATTCCCTGCTCTCCAACCTTCTGTCTAAATAGAACCAAAATGCTCTCCATACATGTAACGTGTGCCAGCTCCATTCCTGCAGATGAGATGTATTAGATCCAAAGGAAGGCAGAGAAATTTCTTACACCCTATGGAACACAGAATTTACCTGTGTTCATTTGTTCACTTGCTCGTAAATAAAAGTGCATGCTAATTATTAGTTGTTATAACCTTAAAAGCACATTGAATATAGTACTGTATAAGAGACTCATGGAGCAATAAGTTTTTAAATGGAGAGTACTTATAGAGAGTGAGTTAGTAGATATTAAATCCATTTATCATTGTGAATTTCTAGTTCTCAAGTACTTTTTACCCTCTCCTTTTGGTTTATAATATGAGACTATTTACTAACACTTATTCTTATAGCCTTTGCCATAGTTATTAATGTCTCTGTGAGTTACATATAGTTACACATAGATATACTAATTACTAAGTAACAATTTGGATGTTTTTTTAGTGCTAAAAGTGTTTTAGGCTATGAAGAGAATGTTAAATGTTACTGTTTGAAATGTAGCACACATTTGTATTGTTGTTGTTCCCCGCCTCAATCCGGAGGGAGAGGCGGGTTACAAATAAATATTATTATTATTATATTATTATTCTTTGTTATTTCTGGGTAAAACAGATTAGCCTTTTTAATCTTAATTTTTTTTATATTTGGATTTAAACTAATTGAGAAGTCCTTTGCACTGTGAACACAATCAGTATTAGCAGATATTATATTGCTTTAAATCCCAAGGTGTAAACATCTGGCAGGTAGAGGGAGGCCATTTTCAGCAAAGTCCCTTCCTAGTAGAATTTGCTTTTTTGTTGGTCCGACAGAACCTGAGTTGATTTATCTTGAGGGGATAGTATAAAGCCCATCTGTTCGCTTTAGATATTTCCCTTGAGAAAATTATGGGAGCTTATATTTATGCCTATAGTGTGGAATTATGAGGTTGTCTTGGTATTAGTTAGCAGTTGTCAAATTGTGTTTGTTTTTCATCTTAAACATGCCTTTTAGATTTAAAAATAATATCTCAAGGTCAGACTGTTAAGGGCAGATTGGCAGGGGGTGGGGGAGTGAAAGCGAACATCTTCCTAAATTGATGTGGCCACAAACTCTAAAAATAGAATAGAGTCCTTATAAACCCATTATTTTTTTCTGCAAAAAAAAGGACTAATATGTGTGGTTATTGTGGTATTGCAGTGTTTAAGAAGTTTATTTTGTGTGTATGGCGGCTGAGGCAATTGAATTTATTTACTTCTTTTATTGCAGGTAATGTAAGTTCAGGGAAATTGACATTGAACTAAAGATAGTAGCACTGAGTAAAAAAAATGAAATAAGCTTGTAAAAATAATTGATTTTGTTGCTCAATCCCTCTCTTTTGTCAGGTTTTGATACAGGCAGACTATAAAGAAACTATTCCCTTTTAATTTGTTTATAAAATATGAATACATAGTATTTTTGTGATGTTTATAACTCCTTTTATTATGCTTCAGCTGTTGTAATTGAATTTGCTGTGTTCCTCTATGTATTTTTAAGGAAACAGAGAAATTACAAGTAGAGCTCAATGAAAATAAGCAGCGCTTGGAACAAGCACAGCACGATACAGCAAGAGCTAAGGATGAATGTCTGAAACTGACAGAATTGCTGGGTAAAGCTGAGCACCAATTGCACCTCACCAGGTACCCCTTATCTTATTCAACTTGAACACCAATTTCAATTGCATACTGTTCATTTTTGCCAGTAGCATATCTATAATTGTTACAGATCAACTTGAGTGCAAAGCTTTCAGGCAAATTTGAAGTGAAGATGTAGTGAGCAAAACATCGAGACAAGATGACATGTGATAGCAAGAAATCTATTCATTCAGTTCATTCTAGAGAATTCTTTCAAACAAGCCAGGTGCTAAATATCATCTTAGAACAACTGTAGTCATAAAAGTTATACACATCCAATTGGTCTTTCAAGATTCTTTGATGCAGTTGCTTGATGGAACAATTGAGACTATATGGTGCATTGCTCTCCAAATCCATATTAATATATAAAAGTGGAAAATAACCACCACTTTCCTAGGTATAGACTATACCTGAATGCATGCATAGGCTTCAGAGAAAAATGATGTTAATGTGTGAAAAGTTGTTTCTGTGTCAAAAATGTTTGTATGGTAGTCAAGCAAATAATTAATAAAAAAACTTCCTGAAGTTGATGCATTTTTCTTTTAACAGTGGCCTCATTATGATTATAAATACTGTAGTCCACTGAACAGAATTATTTTAATCTTTGATTTTTAACAGGAAAGTGTTTAACCAGTAGCATAAAGTAGTTTTTATTTGGGTGTCTTCAGGAACATAAAGCCTATCTTTAATAGGATAATGCCCAGATTTAAAAATATGCTAGAGATCATTTAGGTTAGGTTTGTAGTATTAGGTGGAATGAAGTACATGTATGATGTTTATATATGCATGTGCACATGGATATGAATTTAGGTGGTTTGTTTGGGAGAAGATACTATGCATCCTAATTGATTACACCATCCTCGTTTTTAAAAGAATGGTGTAAATATAGATCATGGGCTAGTAGCAGATGGGGAGAAAAACACCCTTCTCACAGCCTGTATTTAGAGAACAAATATGCTAGAGGTTAATGAACTTGAAAAAAGTTTTGGGTAAGTTGTTAAGACAGCAAAAGTTTTGATTTTTGCAGGACTTCTTTTATAATGATTTGTTGTGATAGATAACCAAATGGTTTACCAATTTCCTTCCTAAGGCTAATCATACAAGTTATGAAGCTGTGTGGTGTCTTGGAGAAAATCCAAACTGTAGATAGATTTTCTGAAAAATTTCCACACTCTTAATAAGGTATACTAAGAGTCTAATTAAGTTAAGCATCGAAATAATATGTGATTCAGATTTGCCAAAATTAATGATTAAACAATACATCTTCAGTGTTGCATAAATATGATACTTTTCATCCTACTTTCTCCATTTGTTTTTGGATGTTTGCAGAAACTAGAATAGGTTTAAGAGTGATCTTTACTTTTGCTTGCTTATGGCTTAAGTGGTTTAATCTTTGCTGGCTTACAGCATCTTATAATATTTTATCAGTCATGACTACATTGTTTATATAAAGTATGGACATTTTCCTTATTCGTTTTATCTATTGCTCTAACAACTAAACTTGTTGTTTTGTCATTTTGTGGCAATGTAGAACAGGAAGGGAGTCCAAATTCCTGATAAAGACCACCTACATCTTCAAAGTGAACCAGCACTTTCTTCACTAGCTCTTCCTCTCTCATTACTCACTTCCACCTTCCCTAACACTGTCTTTCACCCCTTTTTTCCTTCTCTTGTTAACTCTTCCATAACATTGTTGCCTCATGTACTCAGCCACCTTTTTATTTTTTTCCTCTCTGTGCTTAAAAAAAAACTGGCTGATGAGCTGTTATTTACTTCTGATTAGCTGCTCTTCTATATTTGGCCTGCAATTTCTGTATACCTAATTGCATTTAGGAATTGGATGGTTCTCTCTTTTGCATACTCATAACAAATCTCTTAAAAGTTCTAGCTTCCAATCATTATGGAAAGACAAATAATGTTATCAGTTAGGTCTATTATAGTTTAGTACAGGGATGTGTAGCCTGCAGGCCGCATGCTGCCCATCCCCAAGGCCTTGGATGTAGACTTCCATGTGTGCCCTGACCTCATGCTGCCAAACCCCATCACCAATTTGCCACCAACTAGGAATGCCTTTCGCAATGATCTTGCTTCTCTATTTTCCTGCTACTATTAGCAGTGGAAAAAAGGCAATCTCAGTGGAGATTGCTGATGGATGGGTGAGGCTTTCACCTCCACCCACAAATAATTCCTAGATCTCAGCAGGCAGGGAGGGGAGGTTTGAACATATGGGGGAAAGTATGTGTATGTACGTGCATGTGTGATCCCAGGCTTCCCAAACAATAGTGCATGTGCCCTTGGAGCAGAAAAGGTTGTGCACCCTAAGCTTCTAAATGTCAGAAGCACAGATCCGTGTTATAATTTAAAATTGTCAACTCTTTCAGCTTAAGCAATAAAAAAGTACAAATTGTATTTGCTAACCTTGTGGAGGACCATAGTCTCAAAAGAGATATATTCCTATCATGGGAGGTTATGAAATAGAGATACGGAAGCCCACTCTCTGAATTATTAGGAAGTTAAATGGATAGAGTGCTTCTTTAAAAAGTCTGTCCTTCATATCTAGTTGTCAGGTTTAGTTAGATAGTCCAATTTTGGCCTTCTAGAAGAGCTGATGTTTTATGAAAGTTGCACCAATAATGGAGGTGAAGTTACTGCCGCTCTAGGGAAACAATTCAATGGTTGATTTATAGAAATTAGAGGAACTTAAAATTATAATATTAATGTTTTTCTTGGCATATTATATCTGGCTGAAAATAACTAAATTATTGCAATTAGTGGTTTATTAACAGGCATTATTTAACCCTAAACCAGATATATTTAACATAATGTGTTCTATTTCTATGTCTTATCCTGATTGCAGAAATTGAGAACTATTAGTAAAGATGTAAAGCAAAAGCATATGTAGTATCTGAAATCAAGTGTAGCATAGGAACATGAATACCCCTCCTTTCTTTGCTGCCCATCTATGTCCACACTCTTAAGTTTTTGTCTACCAACATGGCTAGAATCTTACTTTTTAACATGAATAAAATGGAACATTTTAGCAATTTGAAACAGATCAATTTCATGCTAGGAATTTGGATTCTTTGCTGTTATGCAGATTTCTAGACTTCTGTGTTATAAAGGGAATATAAATTTCAAATCTAGAATTGAGTGCAAATGAGCCTAATTATTACAAATCTTCAAATCTGAGAATTCTGCCTTAGTAAATAGCTTAAATTTAAAATATAGACAGTGAGGACAAAGTATATCTGTATGAATATCTTCCACATGAAATTTTTGGGTCTCTGACGTTTAAGTCTGTCATCCATCAGCTTCTTTTCGCTTGTAGAAATTTTCTTTTTCAAAAATAGTAATTCACCCATCAGTTAAAAATTGTTTCACTCTTAATTCTACCCTATCTTTGTGATAATTTCAGGAATATGTGTTTATCTATATTTTGTCTATATTTGTTTTATTTTGATGACAACATTTAAGCTGATGTGTCAGTAACAGTGAATATGGATTGTAATTTTCTTAGACTTCTAAGATTCCTTTTAAGATTTTTATCTGTGATGTGTTTGCAATGCTTAATGAACTTATAAATATTAAAAACTTGGATGTATTTCATTTTTCGATGGATTTTTCATTTGCTCTATCCCAAAATGTGAATGACTACAATGCTATAAACTTTTATATTGTGGTTTTAAGCTTCCATATTTTATGCTGTACCTTGTGGATTTAAGTTTTGTGAACATGTATTTGAGAGGATCTCCCCATTTCCATCACGAGCCAATTTTTCCTCTTTTGTAACTTTTGAAGGGCAGTCATATGTGTTAAACCATGTGATGAAGTACACTTGGGATTGTCAGTCACTTACAATTTCTGGGGTATGTTTAGCATTGTACTCAGGCTTGTGAGTCTGAGTCCTGTTATAACAATATCATGTCACAAAAAAAGGACTGTGCTGACCTGTGGTAGAAACATGGATGCTTGTAATTCGTGCAGTAGCCTACTGATTCAGGCTATGAGAGAGGAACTCCTGTGGGAGGTAATTCCCCAGATAAAACACCCAGTAAGTTTACTTCTGTACATGCCTTCACGACCTAACTTGATGGATAGATGATAAAATTAAAAGAATGTGCTTGATCAATATTGCAATGAGACATGGCGGTGAAGGCTGACACAGCATGCTTGACAGATCAAGTTATGAAGGACTTTATAGGTCATTTTACCATTGCTTTGATTTGGGCTCAGAAGACATCAGGTTGAATCTAAGTGGTGTCATTCTGCTGACAGCATGTTCTGTGATCTGGCAGAGGCTTCCATCAGCAGAAAGGGGAGGCAGGTTATTTTCTGAAGTTCCACCTTCCCTCCCCATAGCCCTCTACACCACCTCCCATGTTGTTCTAAAGGGTCCCCCAACCCTTTGGAGGGGGGATGCAGGGGGAGAGGAAATTGCCAGAAATCTCCTCAGTCCTTCCCACTGACAGAAGCCTCTGCTGGATAAACAACAGCAACAACAACAAAAACCCATAATATTCAATACACCTCTATTTAACAAAATATTGATAATTTGATTATGCTTGAATATTGTATTTTTCAATCCAGTTAATATAACTTGGAGCTGCTCCTGTAGGTGGTCCAGAACATTTAGCATATCCACATTCTGTCCATGTCCTGACAGGACAGGTTACAGAAAGAAAATCAAAATAATTCTTATTTAACTGCACTGTGTAGGCTGATTTACAATGACTAAAGAGTGGGTCCAATCCATTGGAAACATCCTTGCAACCTCTAATGGGGTATTTGTAAGCATATGTTGTTTGTTTTGTGCAGTTCTAATTCATTTCTGCAGAACTTGCATAAAAGAAGCTCCAGGTTGAGCGCGCCCAATATGAACAGTTGAAGTGAGGTCCGTCTTTATAAGACAACAATACCTATTTGTACCTCCAGAACAGACCATTTACTCATATTAAATTATCCCATGTTATTTTATTAGTAATTGTTTGGTGTTACATTTCATCAGAAAAGTTCAGTGGTATTTGATTGTTGATATCTGGAGAAATCTTTGGAAAATCATATTTTGATTTTGAGGGGTGGCAATGAGAAATACAGCATTCTTTTTAGCTTGAAATATCTACTATTTAGAAGTGCTCCTAGCAGCCTCTAGCACGTTTTCAGCAGCTACATTGACATTAATCAAAGTCCATGTATAATAAATAAGTGACATAAATTAAATGTATCACTCTACTGCCTAGATTTTTGCAACATAACTAACTTGGTTAAGGTTTAATGTTTTGATTATGATGTTGACAGCATACTTTGCTAGAAGAATAAAATATGTGTGTTTATGATGTGTGCGCACTATACTAGCTGTACTCTTTCCTAAGTAATATCTGTTACAAAGAAACATGATTTTTACCATGTTCTTAAAAGACAGCATATTGGAAGTTCATTCATACTGATATAAGTGATGTGCAAATTTCCAACAATCTATATTATGTTATTGACAAAATATAAAAATAAAATGAATACTCGCTGTTAAATTTTTCTTCAGTAATGGGCACATATCAATGGAAAAATATATTTGACAGACACAAATAATATAAAAGTATTTTTAACATCTAATTTCAAAAATATTACCTGAAAACTTATAACTAAAGAGTCATATAAAACCCTGAAATAATAATAAACTCCTTAGCTTCTGTTTTATATGTTTATTTTTCATTAAATTTAGGATTGCTTGTAGTTTAGTTAACATTTATTCCTATCTGTTTTTCATATACAAAGGCATTGGGATGCCAGAAAATAAACTGTTAACGGAGAATTAACTTCTTTGGCATGCTTTCATACTTATCTTCCAAATTAAAGAAAATGAAATGGGCAGAAGCAGAGTGTAGATTACCTCCTTTTTGTCAAAAATGGTGGGAATTTGAAAATTAATAATAAAAAAGGGAACAGATGCAGTAACATGCCAGAGGGAGATTAATGTGGAGAGTAAAATCTGTGAGCAACAAAACTGAAGCAAACTGAATCAGTGGGAGGTGGTTGTACAATCAAAATCAGGATAAAAGAGAAATTACAAACAACCCTGCACTTGTCAAAGTAGTAGTAATGAAATCCTGACTCTGCCAGCAGTGAGAACCTGTGTTAGCACTTTGGGGTAAGGATGGTAGCCGGGTGCCAGGTAGGAGGGCAGTGTTAGGTTGCTGGGCAGCAGCCATCTTGTGTAGAACAGATGGCACTGAAAGCTGGCAGGGGAGGGGCTCCTTAGCAGAACTAATCAGACAGTAACAGATAGGGCAGCTGGGAAGACTGACCACAGAGAGGGAAACTGCAGGATAGCTGCAAAGTTCCATGATGTTTACAGTGGTGTGCCCATTGGTCTGATGTAAGATCTTGCAATGCCTTTTTACTGCAAAAAGCACACACAAACTTTTGTTAACTAGGCAGTTTATCTGAAAAATTTGCAAGACAAAGAGTGTACAAATCCACTGATGCATTGACTTTGTGAATTTTTCAGAATCTTTGCTAGGAGGAAAAATGCATACATTACTCCTTTGGAGTTAGAAATATACTACAAGGCTTATCCATGTTTAGTATGTTTTACCCATTTGAATTTAAAGAATGCTAATCCTGAAATGAAATAAAATTAACTGTGTTCATTCAGATATAGTATTGGTGTCACTTTCACATTCAGCATGTATTGGGATTGGGAGCTATAGTGAAATAAATTGAGTTTGACATATTTTTCTCAGTGTCTTTTGGCACCGCATTGTTCCTTTTGCACACTATAATGGCTGTGTCCCTCTTTCTATAAGTTTGAACATGGCTTAAATCTTTAAGTTGTCAAACCACCATCACTATTATATTCACATACATTTACTATGCTATACATGTTTATTCAGAAGTAGATCCCATTGAGTTCAGAGGGCCTTATTTGCAGGTTTACCCTGGGTATAGGGTTGTACCCATAGTTCATTTCTTACCCATATGTTAATATCAGAGTTGAGTTACTGAGGTCAAATAGAAACCAAAATTATATGACGGGAAAAATAATTTAAATACTGGTGAAACTATGGACCTGTTACATGGAATGCTTACCATAGCTAAATGACCAGGATTAACATAAAATACTTTGAAAAGTGACAAGTAGATATGGATGATGCATCTCTTTGTTCAACAAAGAACATTGCAGCTCCTGCTTCTGTTTTTCAACTTGTATATTTTTCTCTTTGCAGAAGGTTTATGGCTTGGCTCAATTATTCATTTTGAGTGGGGAGGGGAAGAAACATTACGGGGATTTGAAATAGGTGGTATAACAGAGCCATATGCTATTTATGCATCAGTTTCTGCAATATATCTAATTTGGGGCTGTCAAAAAAAATTAGACTTATTTGATATTGCAGCATATTAGTAAATGACTGTGATAGATTTGAAAGTTGCCATTTGCTCTCCTTATTTGTAACCGAATCTTGCAAGCATTTTTTTTATCCTTTCCCCGAGCTATTCTGTGAAAATACCTTGGTTCTTTGTCCTACAGCTATACAAACCACAAATATTTCCACAACTGAAAAGAAGGTCTTACATAAGGTAATCTTATAAAAAAGGGGCTGGAACAATTAATAATCCTCTATTGTTTTCAAAGTGTGTAAATCTAGTTGGGAAAACTGTCCTATTCCCTTGGCTACAGGTTCTTCCTAAGATAGCTAAAGTGTTCAGTTATAGATATGTAAATAAATTAGCTGCTCTGCATTATTATGGAGGGAGGAAGATTTTACTTGCCATCATTTAGTCCATACGCTGCTTTATGATGACAGATATCGAATGATTTGGAATAAATCGGCACTCTTGTTTTCTGGCAGTGCCTGTAGTAGTCACTACTACAGTGTACTTTATAAACTGTCAGTTGGCTAATACCTTATTGTCTAATGATTTAGATACTTATTATTCTTTCAAAAATATATTGTTTGAGATCACAGTATTTTCAAAGCCATTAATGAAGTATTAAGTAGGAAAGAAATATGATCTGATACTTAACAGCTATGCAAATTGTGAATATGTTGCTGTATCTTTAGTTTTTTTTTACTTTTTGAAGGGGATAGAACATTTTATAGCCTGATGCTTAATTTGTAGTCCTCCAGCAGGTTTTTTTTTCTCCTGATGATATATAAAGCATTTGTGTGCAGTATTTATGCTGACATTGATTCAGTAAGGGAAAACTAGAAACCTATTGCTTTTATATTTGTTGTAATAAATATTTGAGCTACTTCGTATAAGGTTTTTTAATTTGTTCAAAGGAGATCATTCAAATCAGAAAATATTTTCAATAGAATATCTACTAGATCTTAAGGTTTTGACATTATAAAATGTTCTATGTAGTGGTCTGTGGCAGATATGTTTACTTTTATAAAATACAGTGAAAACATAAGTATAGTTTTGTGATGCATTTTTAAATATTAAGCATTATCCTGTATAAAACAACCAGTGCCACTTCAATTGAAAGAAACATCTAGTTCCCTTCTATGTGAGATTTTCTAACTGAAGTTCTTTCCTGACAAAGCGTAAACTACTGCATCGAAAGGGTCTGTTTCTTGAAGTATGTAAGTAAATTCCTAATCATCTGAATGCTGAAACATTGACATAGTTATGAACATATTTAAAGGTTACCAAACCTTTATATTTTATATGCTAAGATAAATAATAAAATAACATATTTGAAACAAATATTGTTTTGCTATGAATCCAGCTCTATCATGTCATAGAAATAAAGATGATGAGTAGAAAGAACGCAAATGTGAACGGTTACTTATTTCCTTCCCATCTGGTAGCTCTCTTCTGTCTCTGGTCTGTTCAATTATGACAGGGAGCAGACTTCTTCCCTGCTCAATTGATGCATTTTCCATGGCAGCATGATTGCCACATCAACTGTCCCACTACTGCCTGTCTTGCTCCTGTAGTCTGAGCATTTTGCAGGAGTACAGCTGGTATATGACTTCTTGTCCTGACTATGGCTTTTCTATGTTGCCAGCAGAGTGTAACATGTAAGAAGGGCTACAGGCAATTATATGGGTAGGTAAGATAATAGGTTACTATAGTAGACCTTTTTAGAAGACCTGAAGCAGTTTTTTCCCCTTGATCTAATACTAGGCTAATTAGTCCAAAGGACAAGTTGTTGCAAAAGGAAGATCTAGTTTCTCATACACAAGTTAAAAACGAAATTCTGAATTGAATAGGTATTTATTATCTGTGTATGAAATGATTAATGCTTTGTGTTTTACCCAATTAAGGCATGTAAATATTTGAAAAATTCTGAAACTTGATGTTTGTTTAATATGTTGGATAACAATTTTGAAATATTTGCAACATGAAATCATGTTTCTGTAAACTTTTTGACACAATTTTCTCTTTGGTGAAGAAAACTACCTTTTAATTTGGATATCCCTTAAGAAAATGATTTATAAGATGATTCTTATTCAGATCAGTTACACTGTTTAAGAGGTTACTTAATAATTCAATAGTATGTGGCTATCGGAACCAATTTTTGAAAAGCAGATGCATGCCTGAATAGCTCTGCATAATAGATCCTGTTGACAATATGAAATGTCTCAAAGTAGCTGCACGGCTCTTTCTGTTAACTTACAGAAAGCATTTGAATAGCAATATGGATAATCACACAGACAAAATGAGTGACATTTTAAAAAAATCTCAGTGGTAAATTGTTTTATTTTTTAAATGTGATACTTTAATCATAGATTAGTTAAGGCTTAGATGTAACTATGATGTAACTCAAAGGCAATATTGTAAAAAGAGATATTCTAAAATCAGAATTTCAGTGTGCACTGGATCATTGCTCTGCTGTTCTTTCCCCCCCCACCATATAATTTAGTACATAATTTCCCCTTCATCTTGCCTTAACTCAAAGAAGATATATAGTATTTCTCTCTTTCTACACCTTTGTCGTTATGGTTTTCCCCTTTGTCTATTGCATATTTGCTAGGTGGGTAAAATGTACCGTACCAGGTTTTACAGAAAGACGTATAAAACTAAATTTAAAAAAATGTAGGACTTTAGCATGATCATTAACTATCATATTATTTTATTTCTTCCCTATTGTCTTCTCCATGCTGAAAAAAGTATTTTTTTTAACAAATGGATAGCTGTCCAGCTTTGTCTTTTGCTAGGGACTAAATCTATGCCGACAGTTCTTTTGACAATGACCTTGAGGGGCTTTGCATCTTGAAGAAGAAAGCAGAAGCTTGCGGTAAACAAAGTTCACTTCTGACAGATGGATTGAATGACAGAAAGGTTGTGAGTGCCAGAATAGCCCTGGCAGAGGAGGAAATGTTCAGTGGAATCCAACAGGAGAGGAGGTGTGAACAGGTGCAGGGTTGCTGACGGAAGGGGAACCAGATGGAAGGAGCCAGAGCCAGTTTATTTAAAGGAAAAGGCAGAAAACACTGAAAGGCTGTACAATCAGTGGCTAAAAGTGTGCATGGAAGAAGGTAAAAAAGCAGAAAGCAAAACTGCACAGTGGGATATCAAGCACTTAGCGTAATGACAGTAATTGTGAGTTTAGTTGGAAAGTTGCTATTAAAATCCATTCATCCATTGCTCTAAATAACATAAAGTGTTTAAAACACTTTTTAAATTGACAAGGATATTGCTTTGTCTGTCAATTTTTTGTAATGTTAACACGCAAAAGTTATGATTAGGAAAATGTTGTGGCTCAGGCAAGCCAAATCAAAATGATAGCAAGATAAGACTTCAATATTAACTACAGAGTCCTCTCTCTCTCTCTCTCTCTCTCTCTCTCTCTCTCTCTCTCTCTCTTGCTTTTGTGAAGAATTGTCACATTCTGACAAAATCTGAGAGAAATTCATTTGCAGCAAAAGCTTAACTTCTGCTGTGAACTAATAGTAACTGTGCATTTTTGCTTCATTTAATTGTTGCTCAGGCCAATAAAATGGAGTATGATTGTGTGAGATAATGTAGTTTAATGACGTTCAGGGACAATTGACAACTTATTTTGTACTTTACTGTTAGGATGTTTGTTTGTAGAGCTGTTGGTTGACTTTTAAGACAAAACCACAATCCAGATAACTGGGTGATATGCCCTGGTGGGCCTCATGTGCTGCATGGCATATGATACTGAAAATTCTGGGAGTTTCAAAAGTAGCTTTTGTTGAAACATGCAAAGTCCTAGTCAGGCACGTAAGCCCTAAGGTCTTGTTTATTGTGGCATACAGTTTTGCATCAAAGTTTTAATCCCAATTTTTAATAAATTTGTTTTGAAAAACCAACATTAAGAAATAGTTGGTATGCAGAGCAAAGCTTTGGTTTTTACTCAGAAGTAAATCCCAAGTTGTTCAATGCAGTTTATTCCCATCTAAGTGCATTTGGGATTGCAGTCAAATTTTGAATGCCCATTTTGGCCACAACTGGGACACAGTTGAAGTCAGCGGGCCTTTCATTTCACCTAACTTTCTATTGGATGGTGGCCTTTCTCTGTAGTGGAAACGATGCCCGCCACTGGAATTCAAGCATAATTCTGTTGTGTGTTCACCCGGCTTTCAAAATCTATTTTTAAAAAGTACAACTGATTTATGTTGCATTCCCCAGGGCTAAATATGTACTGATGTTTCTACATCTATTCTGCCCCTTATTGCTGCATTACAAAATGAAATTGTCTAAGAATTACATGTTTGTACTTGAGATTATAAATATGTATTTAAAAGATTGTATTACTAAATAGTTATATTTTAAAACAAGTATACAAATATAAATATTTAGTAATACAACAATTTAAATATATACTTACAATCTCTAATGGAAATATGTAATACTTACAACATTTCATAATTATAAATAAAAATAGTTACAGGAAAAGATGTTATCATAGAACATAATAATTTATTTCATTTTAAATTTCATCTATCAATTTTTAGAAGTACCAAAACTACGTATGTCCATCTTTACTTTCTTATGGCAATCTACTTTTTCCCAACAAAACTGTATAGTGGAGGCCATACCTTTTTAAAAAAAGATCGGTGTTCTTTATTTATCTTCATCCTAAAATTCTTGTATAATCTTTGATATCTTTGCACATTCCTGTAGCTTAGTAATATTGAACAGAATGCAAACACCTTATAAGACTCAATAGTACCAATCCACCTCACACAGTTGAAAACAACTGATTGGAGCTGTGGCAATGCCTGGTACTGATGTCATCACAGACCACCATTCTCATCTTACCTGGTATATTAATCTGCAGCAGCTCCAGATTTAGAACTGCAAGAAAATCTACTTCTGATCTCTACTGATTGTTATATTCCTTAACTAAAGCAAGTTTACTCCTGAAAATAAACTATTGAAAGAGAGTGGAGGAGATGGAAACCAATGGCTAATGATCTGCAGAATCCAGATTACCTAAAGCAGAAATATGATAGTGAAATCCCTGAGAAAGACAAACCCATAATATGGAAGGTAAGAAACAGTGGCTCATATTTAGGAAGCCAAAGACGGGGGACACAGAATTCTTTTCCTTAAGGACACTTATCTGTTCCCAGTGATGTTACTGGCAGCATTTTTAAGTAAACACTTTTATACTTTCCTGGATGCCATAGAAGAGGGAAGGTTGCATGAACCCCTTCTAGGGAATTCACCAAGATGGCTAATCTAGTTTTGGACAAGACACTTGTAACTAATATTTTTTCCCCAGTAAAATGGGAACACAGTCTATTCTCCTGCATACACAGGGAATTCCAGTTGAGTATTTTCCCCTGCTTTCTCCTTTCTGCCAGAGGCATGCACACTGGAGTGCTGAGATTGTTACTTGATTCACGTTTCCCATATGTACCCACATACTGTTATTGTGAGATCTATGCCCACAGCACTGGGGAGGAGTGGAGCCACTGGATGTACATATTGTTCTCCCAGAGAACAACATGATGCAGTGCCTCAAGGGTTGAACAATGAGGAGAGATGGAAAAGGTTTCAGTGGAGTTCCGACAGTTTTGCATGAGAAAGGATGGATTGTGGTCTTTAGTATATTATGAAAATTTCTGTAACGTCTTGCAGTTTGGTAAAATACTTTTGCAATGAGATGTCTGCTTATAGTGGGCAAAATCCAATGCTACCCATCCACTAGCAGTGCTAGCCCCCAATTGTGGTTTATACACAGCTAGCTCCGTCAATTCCATTCAATGAGCAGCCCCTACTGCTTACAGGATGGCAATTTAATATCATTTCAGATTGAACCCCGGAAGCACTGTATCACCACTGCACAGAATTGGCAAGGAGCAAAATAATTTGCAGAGGTGTAAGCGCCCCATTGGATACTGCCCTTTAAGTTAAACAAGAAGAGTCTCACTAATCTTGAATGCAATTGCTTTGGCTACCTCAAACAAAAAAATAACTCCTGAATTTGTAAATTATTTAACAATATATATCAGCTAAGGAAACAAAGATGAATAATCTCCAACTTCAGAAATGGTTTCACATAATACTTGAATAAAACAAAATAATTCCGGGCTTCAGTCAGACAGACTCTTGAATTTACTGGTACAGTTTAATTCTAACATTTGTATTTAGTGAGTACAGTAAATGACCCAATATTATCATAATGGAGAAAGATGGATGACCAAATGACCCATGAAGACATTTCTATATGGGTATAGCCTGCTGGTGACCCTGAGCCCACTTCTAACTGTTGATTTCTATGGTTCTCATCCAACATAAGAGACTGTCTTTTGCCTGGCCAGCACCACTCTTGGCCTTTCCTCCCAGTTTTCGCCACTCTATCTTGGTATATCACAGTGGCTTCTCAGATTTCCTGACTTTTCATGTGGGGTGTTGCTTACTGAGAAGTGAGTCTTCACACGCTGTGAAGCACTGCATGAGGTAACACTTTTGACATAGGAAGCATGCTGCATAAAATGTCCTGCATTCGTACGTTCTACCTGCTGTGTCAGAGGCAGGTTCCCATGTGGTACTTGGCAACACACAAGAGGCCACTATTAACCCAGCAGGGACACTGCACAAATGAGTGGATGCCAGAGGCCCCTGACTTCTCGTTGCTCAATTGTGGATGAGGGGAAAGCTGAGAGGGAGGCAGGAGGAAGAGCTGGTAGCAAAGCCTGAGAATAATGCTGGTCAGACCAATTGCCATGTCACTTCAGATTTACTGTACAGCTGGTTAACATTCCTCATCAAATCAGAAATCACCCTGGAAGCTTAAGCCATTATTTCTGCAGCTTCTGGAGTGTCATTTCATATAGTACTGGGTGGCCAGATCCTCCTTGACCAATGTAAATTGTGGGAGTGGTGATGTCATGGCCAGACAAGTGAAGTTATGGGTAGGGAGACAGATGGGTTAAAGAGGATCTGTCTCTAACCCCAGCTGAAGAAATTCATCAGATGTAGACCTCCATCACACCTAATTTCCCTCCCTTGGTTTGCCTCCACATTTTTTTTACCTCTGATGTCAAGCTTATGATCCCTTTCACCTGAATAGCTGCTGTTTCGCTCGTTTGCTCTTCCACTCCACTCCACTCCACCCCTCCTCTTTCTCCCTCCAGTCAGGTCCTGTCAGGTGAGTACTTCAACCAGACTGCCTTTCTGCCAGGCAAAAATGGAATGACCCTTTAGTCTGGCTTTTTGGAGATATCGAGGGAGTACAATCCTGTCTCTGCAGAAATTCAGGCATTGTATGCTTTAAAAAACCGCTTTCGAGCCTGGAATGCAAGGTTTGGGTTTTATATTGAGTCTTGGAGCCAGCTGCTGGGAGATAACACTTTTCCCTGCCAGGACCTGATACAATCCATTCAAGCCCCCAGTTCCTTTAAAACTACACAGAGCTGTAAGGGCGCATTAAACATGCTTAGGGAAAATAATCCAGACTTTTAGCGTTCTAGGAAAAGGCTGGGGAAGAGGTGGGGTGTCAGCAGGACAGGCACGGCGTTATGTGAGTACCGTGCTGCAAATCCGCACACTAGACATGACAAAAGTGCACTAAATCTCTGGTGTGATGGAGCTTGTAGCTGATGGAACCTGACCGTAGCATCTTGAACTCTAAAATTGTCTCCCACATACACAATGTATATGTGTGTGTGTGTGTGTGTATGGCAAGAGTCTGAAGAGAGCTTCTAAAAATGCAACTGTTCCCCTCACCGGAGTTGGCGATGCTGTCCTTGTCCAAGGAAGTATTCCTAATCACTACACATGAAGCCAGTCTCCTTCTCTTCTTAATTAGTCAAGATGAACATGGATCCAAAGGGCAAATGGTTGGCCTCAGACCTTCAAGCATCCACCATACATCCACCAGCTGAACAGGCTGAAATCAAAACAGGACAAGCAGACACGTCAGAATTGTGGGCTACATTCAGGAGGCTGTTCACATGTGTTGATGTTGGCACATAATGATATTCTGCAGGATATGATATCTTCTTATTTGAGATTTTTACATAAAAGAATGGCTGGGGGATTTTCTACAGAGTGAATGGGCTGATGTGAGGAATGTCTATCCTGTGTAGCAAGACTGAAATAAGTGCACATTACATACATAAAAGTTAGTGGTTTGTCCATCTAGCCTAGTATGGCCAAGTGTTGCCTACTGCATAAGATATTAAGGATCTGTAAATTGCCACTTTCCCTTAACATAAACCAGTGTTAGTATGATTCTTTCCTACTCAATTTAAAGGAGGAAAGCAACTATACACATGCGTACCATTCATACCTGACATACATCACTAAGGAGCAGTGCATAGTTTCAGAAAGGGCAAATAAGTGAAAGGTCAAACCATATGAGGAAACATTTATGGAAAACTAGCAATGGAAAGAATGAGAGAACCCAGAATAACTTATGTCTATGTGGGTGCTAGAATCAGACTCTGAAGACTCTTTTATTTAATTGATTTAGCACTTTAGATTTTATTTTTCCAGTACGTTCAAAACGAATATTCAAATAATCAAGTATAAAATCCAGTAATCTCTCACAAATGGCCTAATGGGTTTACTTAGAAAAAAAATTACTTAGCATGTACCAAGTGGGAGCTTCTTCCTCAGTGTATATACTTCATCCTCTGCCCTCTACACTGTAGCCCTTACTCTCATACCAAGAAACTATCTCAACAAATTCCCCCATAACCAATAATAACCAAACCCTCCCTGCACTGTGCTAAAGACTCCCCTCTCTTCTCATTGATGTTCTCTCTGACAGATTCAATGCTGAGTCCCCTCTGCTCTCACTAGAGGTCACTGACCACCTCTCTTTTATTGTGACCAACTGACACAGTGCTTCTCTTTCTTTTGTCAACAGTCAGAACTATTAAAGTCTTTTCAAGCCCTCAACAAAGAGAAGCCAGTCTTGGAAGCAGCACCTATCATTGCCACCATCCTTACCCCAAAGTAGGTGTACAGTGACAGGATAGATTATTAATTATGTTACCCAACACAATCCCAGCCCTATGCTAAAGTGAAAGGGTGATATCCATGTAGCCTATCTCACTGAGGAAACAGCTTCCATCAGCAGAACATGGAGGGGACAAGTTCCCCCTACAGTCTCTTCCCCCCCCCCCCCCCATGCACTCTTGAAATCTTCTCTAGAGTGTTGGTACTCTTTTGACCAGATGGGAAGGCATGGGGTTGCAAAGGGAAAGGCCTGTTGCTCAAGCAGATGTCCACTCACACAACTTTGGATTTTGTGAAATGCAACCTAAAAAATAAGGTCTTCTGTTCTGGCATGTGTGTAGGATCTGAGGAATGAATGTACTTCCCCAAATATATCTTTAAGAGAGAAATTAATTGCTGTGGGATAACTAATACTGGGAAACATTTCAGGCTGAAATGTTACATTCATGACACTGAATGGCACATCAACAGGCAAGAACATAGGAAGGGTCCTGCTGGATCAGACTGAAGTTGTATCTAGTTCAGCTTCATGTTTCCAACAATGAACATCCAGAATATTCCAGGAAGCCCACAAGCAGAGAATTATGACAATACTCCACTCTCATTTTGTCCCTTAACAACCTGGTGTTCAGAGGAATGACACTGAGCCCCCCGACTGCTCGTGAAAATGTCCACATTTACCAAAATTGGGAAGAGGTCAAAAAACATTAAATGATACCTTTCAGTTGGTCGTATAGTTTCTGTCATTGTTGCACTCATAAGTATTGTCAACACTAAAATAAGGATTCTTTTTAGTTGTTTTCCTCTCCATACATTTCACATTTTTTATTCAAAACCTGTAAGGCAGGTGTGGGGAACCTTTTTTTGACCTGGGGGCTGCACTGCCAGCCAGGAAATCTTCGAGGGGTTACCCTGGGCAAGTTTGCATGTCATGCTAAGCTACCTCGAGAATAAGCCACGGTTGGTGGGTGGCTTGTCTGTTATTCTTGACAGACAATTACGTGCCTGGTGAATGGCTGTGGCATGTTTGTCCCTCAGTCCCTTTCAGTTCTCCCAGCTGCTTTTGTAGCCTGCCCAGGGACCTTTGAGGCAGAAATTGTGTTTTCCTCATTCCCTACCTAAGCAACCTTTCTGCTGCAGTTGACGGCTCATGAGGGAAACCCCTCCCCTTCCTGCATCAGATCACCAAAGGGGTTTATGTTTCTGAGCACTTATGAATGCAGGAATGCATTCACAATTTTTTTTGTGGAGGGAGGTGTCTTCTGCAAGACCACCTTTCTGCTATTTATTTTATTTATTTTATTTCTATACAGCCCAATATCTGAAGCTCTCTGGGTGGTTCACAAAAGTTAAAACCACAAGTACAACATAAACTATAATATGGAAGTCTTCATCTGGCACCGGAAAGAGTATAACAGAGGTGCCAGGCGAACCTCTCTAGGGAGCTCATTCCACACCCATGGTGCCACAATAGAAAAGGCCCTCCTCCTGGTAGCCACCCGCCTCACTTCCTTTGGCAGGACCTTAAGGAGAAGGATCCCTGAGGATGATCTTAGGGTCCAGGCACATACCTATGGGAGGAGGTGATCCTTCAGATGACCTGGCCCCAAGCCATTTAGGGCTTTGAATGTTAATACTAGCACTGTGAATCGAGCCCGGATATGGGCTGGCAGCCAGTGCAGTTGGAAAAGAAGTGAAGTAATGTGGGTTCATTGGCCAGTTCCTGTTAACAATCTTGCTGCCCGGTTTTGGACTAGCTGGTTTCAGGACCATTTTCAAAGGCAGCCTTGTGTATAACACATTGCAGTAATTCAAATGAGAAGTTATCAGAACATGGATAACTGTAGCTAGGCTATCACTGTTCAGATAAGGGCATAGTTGGTATATCAGCTTAAGCTGATAATAGGTGGCCCATGCCACTGAGTTCACCTGTGCCTCAAGTTTTATTGAACTATTGAACCCAGCATAGCATGTCCTGTCAACGTCCCCAGTTTTATCTTACACTTTGGTGCTTCCCTTCTCCTACATCAGATCGTGAACATATTATTATTTATTGTTGTTATTGTTATTGTTGTTTTAGATCTTGTGCAAGTGCCTGTCCATTATTTAGCCAAGCATATCAATATTCCCCTCTTGTCAATGTCCTTGTCAATTTGCTCCCACATTTCCAGGCTTCCCTTGTTAGCAAAGGGAAGTAATTAACTGCCTGGCATTTTTTTTTAAAGGCTGCTTCATGTTCTACTTAAGTAATTAAACCTGTCCCTAAAGCTACTCTCCTGCAGCCAAGAGTTGCTTTGCCCCCCAACCCACCTTTGTGCTTGCTACTTCTGTCCACTGGTCTCTGTTGCTAGCTGTCTGATATACATACGAACTACAGAGTAGTGAGTGGGATTGCTTAACATATGCAAATTTCATGGCAGAGCAGTAAAATGGAGAGGGAAATTATAAATATCCTAGCAGCAGAATTTACTCCTATGCACTTGCACATGACCGAAAATTTAAAAAGAATTAAAATTGTGAATGTGTTCAGGACATGCTCCGATATCCTTTCTTAAAGATTTCTATGAAAACAATGCAGAGGGCAGAGGGCACTGGGAAGAGATGAGGGATATGTGTGCCCTATTCATACACATGCACACACCATCCCCCTACCTTTAGCAGACCATGCAGATCAGCTGCGGGGGGAGCCTTTCTCAGCATTGAGCAGGGGAAAGCTTTCATCTGTGATCAAAGGTAAGAACTTTTCTCTGCTCAGTGCTGAGAAAGGGAATCTTTTTCTTAGCAGCTGTTGATAGGATAAAAGAGCTTTTCACTGCAAGGAAAGAGGTTATGGGACCAGAGGTTCCCTCCTGTGCCTGCTGTAACAGTTAGAAACTCTGCTTTAAATAAATGAAACTGAAGAACAAGGGGATGGTTACAGATTGGTGTGGGAAAATGATATGAAAATTTTAATAAGTAATCAGAATTGGGCGAAGTTATGGGGAGCAAGGAATTTGAAAACTTTATCAGTAAGGATAAAAGAAAATTATTACTAATTAATATGGCGATGGTATTTAACACCAATTAGATTGAATCAAATAGATAAAAAATATTCAGTATTATGTTGGAGAGAATGTCAACAAACGGGCACGTATGTTCATATGTGGTGGTCATGTAAATATGTACAAAAGTTTTGGCAAATGGTATATAAAGAGATAAAAGAGATAACGGGAATTGATTTGGAGTCATCCCCAAAGATTGCGTTATTATCAATATATGAGGGGATGAAATGTAATCAGAATACTAAGGATTTAATTACTATGTTACTAACTGCAGCAAGATTAATAATAGCAAGGAAATGGAAGATGAAGGATAACTATCAAATGGTTGAGTGGTATAAAGAGGTATGGGATATTGCTATTAATGACAAACTAACATGTAATATTAAAGTAGAAAAGGGAATATGTAATAGAAATGAATTTGAAAATATATGGAAATTATTTTTAGACCATGTATTGTTGAGAGGGAAAGGACACAAACCTGTGCAAGAAGTATCACAATTTTGGAAAATGTAATGAAGAAGAATTGGTCCTGGTGAGGGGTGCACTTGGTGTATAAAGAATGGAAAAGAATGGTATAATTGTAGTTAAGAGCTGAAATAAAATTATTAAATAAATAAATAAATAAATAAATGAAACTTTCTCAGGATTTGTTGTAAAGCTAACGTGTATGTTATCTATCAAATAATCTGATTGTTTAGTACCTCCTAAATCCATCTTATATTTTCCTCTTTTCTGAGACCATAGCCAGGATTTTAAAAACTGTATACCTTCTTCTACATTCCCTATGGAAATGTTTCTCAAACAGGAGGTCCCTGACCATATGGCAGATTGCTGTTGAAACTTCCCAAGCGGTAGCCATATTAGTCTCCTGCAGCAAAACCAGCAAATAGTCTTGTGACAGCTTAAAGAGTAAGAGATTTATTGCATAAAATTTCATCAGCTGCAACTTGTTCTGTCATAAGGTGTGGGTGGGTGGAAGGCAGGGAGAGATGTACAATAACAAAACGTCCAGGATTCCATTGGATGTACATCAAGCTTTGGGGTGCATAATTTTTTGGGTCTTGCCTGCAACAGCACTTTGTGATAAATTATTTCCTTTTTGTGTTCTTAACATGTATTTGTATCCAGTGGTGGTGACATTACCTTAGCATGAGGTGCTTCTCTTTGTGTACTTGGAGCACCTGATTTTCACCAATTTCCCTAACTATATAAGCCTGCCCAGCCCCCAAAAAGCTGCCCCTGAGGGTTGGGGCCCCACCTAAACAGAATGTGATATGGCAGAGAGGGCTGCAGTAAATAGGAAGGATTGATGAAGGTTGAGTGCCCAGACTTGCATCAGCTGAATGTGCTTACAGAGATTCCTTGATTGGAAACCTTGATAAGATACATGAAGGTCTAACTGAGAGTTGGGTGCATAGGGATGTTGGGGCAGGGCTCATGTGTGCACCAATGTCTGTCTCCACACTTTTGCCATAGGGATAATATTACCACTGGCTACAACCCATAGTATTTAGCTACAAGGAAGAAGTAGGGTGCCTACTTATGCATCAGCAAAAAAGAGGAAGCTACTCACCAAAAAAAGACACCAATTTGCATATGCAAGTTTATACATACAGATTAAGAAATAACTATAATTTCAGTATAAATACAATACAGCTCACCATATTGGAGAAGACTGACTGGGTGATCTGTGTGTTTGCTCTGTCTGCTGTCCAGATGCTAACTGTTGATGGGCAGTTTCAAGGCCCATTGGCTTTCCCAACTTAATGGTTTTTTGACGTCAAACCAGACTTAGATTGGACACCTCTTCAAATAGGCAATACCTTCGAATAGAGGACTGTCCTTTGCCAACTCTTCAAAATAGAGGACTATCCTTTGTAAAGTAGGACACTGGCCAACCTAGGAAGAAGGCAATATAGACATAATTGATTTGAGTCTTTGGCAGAACCTACACTACTTCTTTATAACAGTTTATAACAGTTTTGACAATTGTTTAGGCCCAGGACACATTACATATACCATTTTCAAACCATTTTCAAATTGTTATATCCTGCTTGGTGTAGATCTGGCCTTTTATTCACAACCTTGAACTGAGAAGGGAGCTTTTAAAAGAATGGTTATGACTGGCTACTTCTGGCAGTTACAGTCTGAACATGAGGACATTAATATGCTTTTAGTGTGAATAGGACAGCTACATTTTCAAGAAGAATTTTGCAAATTCTTTCTGGTGCTAATCTAATTGTTCTGGTAATTCTTTGTGGAGCAATGTATGAGCCATGTTTGAGAAGTTTATCATAGTTGTTAAAGTTAAACATGACTACTGCAGTGGGGCTTGTTTGAATTGTTATTTCTTATTTGCATGTAGAAACGAATAGGCTACTCTTGCAAATTGGGAATGTAACTGATCTTATAATATAAATAATGCAGTAGTTGGTTATTTCCCTTTCAGGAACATCTACTTTGCAAAAATATATTTTTTCATTCTTCAGATTTTCAGAACATTTTCTCTTTGCTTCAGGTAAGCAGCCTGCCTGAGGAAGATCAATCAACATTGGACAAAGAAACTGAGGCCAATTCACACAATATACTTCTAATGAAAGTACATTATTACTTGACTTCCTGTTTGCCTATTTTATAATACCCAATAGGGGAGCAGTTTTATACCCATCAGAACATGCAGAGATGGAAGGTTAGACAAGTAGGACTGGCTTAGCCATTGACTTTCCCTATGTTCACACAGAGAAGGAGCTGCCTTATTCTTCAGAGGAGCAGCACTTGGCTGTTTCAAAGCAGCAGTACAGTAACTTTTTAACCTGCATTTGCTTAATGATAAGGGGGGAGCAATTGTAATGTGAAGTGCTGCTCCTAAGCTGATTTGATGTGTGGGAGCTTTTTCTTCTTTTTCTGAAAACATGGAGAAAGGCAAGGATTCTGAGGGCTTTTTCCTTGTGGCTGCTGATGGGATGGGTTATCTTTTCTTTGGAATTCTAAAATAGGTAGAAGAGGTATGAGAGCTCAAACGATGGATTACCTTCCTGATCTCCTGTTTGGTGCCAAAATAAATGTTAATCGAGACACTTTAATATTGTGTGTGTGTGTGTGTCCTGCTGAGATGTTGGTTTTTTTTGGATTGGATATTATTATTATTATTATTATTATTAATTACACTTATATACCGCCCCATAGCCGAAGCTGTCTGGGCAGTTTACAAAAATTAAAAGATTTAACACTAAAAAGTCAATATACAAAATATAAAACCATAAACATAAAACAGCTGACATTAAAACACTTTAAAACATTAAAGATTTGACTAAAACATTAAAGATTTGACTAATTCTGATCTGTAGCATTGCCCCATTATAAGAGTACCCTGATATTTAAATATGTTTTGATTAAATATCTGTAAGTAGCTAGTCTCAAGCCACCAAGACCTTAAACATAGAGCTAGGCTGCTCTTATGTTTCAAACCTTGCAGACTTTAGCAGAACTAACAAGGAATAAACAATATTTGAAATGTATAAATGTATAATTGTACTAAATTCTGCATCATAAGTAGCGCTGCAACATTTGCTTAACTTATTTTAGAGATTTAGCCAGGAGTTTGTAATTTAATCTGCAAGAGTGCAACTACGTGCATCCATTTGTGACTACATGCATTTCTGAGAATGTCAACGAACAGAAAAAGGTGCATGTTTCTTACCATAATGGATACAGGATAGGGTGGGGTGGAGAGTGAACCTGCTGTAGCTGCAGCTTTGTAATATGTAGCCTCAGCAGAATTCTGTCAGTAGGAAATCAGTGTGAGTTGCACCTGCTCCAATACGATTTCATATGTGTGGAGCTTGATGGGTTGTTCGGTGAGCAGGGACGGCCTTACCATTAAGTGGAAGGAAGCGGGCACAGCAGGCAGCGGAGGAGGGGAAGAGCACTCTCCCCCTGCAAAGTGTCTGCTGCTTCTTGCTGGCCAGGCACGCAGCCCACAGACCCAAGAAGAAGAAGCTGCTTGGTAGCCCACACACCTCACTCCGCGCCTCCTGACCAGCCAGCTTACTTTCCTTAGCAGGGACACACCGACCCACATCGCCAGTGTGCTGCCTCTGTAAGGTCTTTCTGTCTTCAGGAGCCATGCTGGATGGATGCGCAGGTGCTACATGGCTCCTGAAGGCAGAAAGACCGTAACAGAGGTAGCGCACTGGTGACGTGGGTGTGCATGTTCACCCTCGGAAAAGTAATTTGACTGGCAGCGGGTGGAGTTGGGAGGTGAGGCACGGTGAGGTACATGGGTAGCTGAACAGCTGCTGCTACTTGGGCGTGCATGGGAGGAGGCTGGTGGGGTCAGAGGGGAGGGAAGGGGCCATGGGGGCTTGGCGGGTCCCCAGTGCTTCAGGCAGCAACCTGCCTTGGGATGGGTCTGTTGGTGAGCCACAGTAAAGTGGAGTAGTCTTGGGGTTTCTTGGTTCAGGTTTATCACCTTTTGAGCCAGCACTGTGGCTGACTCTTGGGCTAGATCTACACAAGTGCACTGATAACTGTTGAGGCATATTATGTATTCCATATACCACTTTTCTAGCATTATTTCCCACTTTTTATTCTGTATTATCTGAAAAACTACAACAGATGTCATTGTGTGTGCTACAAGGTATAAATGTGCAAGAAGGATATAGAATCACCATGATGAGATCATATCAATATGACACAACCTATAGATTTGGTGCTCAACAGTGGTTCGATCTGTATCTACTAAGAGGTCATAATGTACGATGCTGCAAAAAACAACAACACTTCAGCTCCTGATTTCTGCTTATTAAGGTATCCAACCTCCATTAAAAAGCGAGGAGCAGGGTAGCCCATTTTTTCAGTTGTGTATCACATGAGATGGGCTAATGAAGTTGTAAAATAAGGGAACTAATTCACAATAGCCCCATCATGGTCTCATACGTAAAGTCTGGTAACACTATTGACTGAGCTGTTGAACTTATGCAATGGCAGCCATACCTGTTTCCAAATATCAAACAATTTGTTGGGCTGAAAATTGTCTGAAAATTGAAGCTGTAGCTCTTCTGCCAACTCTGACAGCTAAAAACATCCAGATGGGAACACGAGGCCTTGATAGAAAAAACACCACAAACATGTGAAATTAGATTTAAGTCAATATGGCTGCCATGTTTGGGGCTACTACAAGTATCTTGGTTTTTTCTTCTCTGTCAGTAGCAATCGGCGCCCTTCGAATTTGAACCCAAAAAACTCAGTGTCCTCGTCGTTTCTTTAGGACAGCCTTCTCCAACATGGTGCCCTCCAGATGTTCTTCACTACAGCTCTTAGCATTCCTGACCATTGGCCAGGTTAGCTGGTTCTGATGGAAGTTGTTCCAGGACATCTGGATGTCACCAGGTTGGCGAAGGCTATGTTAGGATAACCTATTGATTCATTTGTTTTGATTTTGTTCAAATAGTGGTATGATCAAAACTGTGCCTTTATTTTGTTGCTGTGCTTTAAAATTGCTTTCATTAATTTGTATTATTCATGGCTTTTGCTATTATACAGACTATAATTTATAAATGAAGATAATTCTTTAGTGTCTTGATCTTAAAGATTTGCCCCTGTTGTAACAGAGTTGGATGCTATTATTTGGCTTCTGCATAACATGTTTTGTTATAAGACATACATATTTCAAAAATGTCAGTATACTTCTTGAACTGGTTTCTCTCCCCCCCCCTCCTTTTTTTATAGGTTAGAAAAAGAGAACATTCAGCACAGCTTTAGCAATGAGGCAAAGACCCGAGCCCTTCAGGCCCAGCAGAGAGAGCAGGAGCTGACACAGAAGATGCAGCAAATGGAGGCCCAGCATGATAAAACTGGTAGGTGGTAGGGAAAGATTAGAGCCTGGGCACTCACTCACAAGCCCGGCCCACGCCTTACTGTGAAATGACATCAGGAACACCTGTAACCTTTGGCTGGCCGAAGGGAGCAGATGCTAACTACACCGGAGATTCCGAATTACATATTAGTTAGCGTTTAAAAGAGAAAATGGAAAGTATTGCCCACTGTCTGTTGATTTCAGAGTGCTGCTCTCACATCTGTTGCACCATCTGGATTATGAGTTTATTTACCTGTGTTCAAGAAACGTAAAGCTGAGAGGGACCACAACAAAGTAGAAAAACAAAGGACTTGTTTTTGGCTGGATTTTCAGGCACACATGTTATATAAAGAAAATAGCATCAGAAGCTCTGCAGGAAATGCTCTGAGCTTACAGTTAAAGTCTCCTGAATAGCATTGAACAGTTCCCACAGTACACACATTATAGCTACTCTAAAAGCTTAATGAGTTTGCTTCAGAATCCAAACTGGAGAAAAGCTTTAGCCATTAATCGGTACTTAATTCACTGTCGCAGCTGGATGTAATTCACTAGCTCCAAATTAATATGTTCCTTTATTTAATCTTTGCAGCCTCACACATTTTTAGAATTTGTATATTCTATCCTCCTCAACTATAGATAGAGCTTTAATCTTTTGCAACTATGAGAACCTGAAAGTATGCTGTTTAAATTGATAAATGTGGGACACTGGCAACAGCTGGCAGCCTGACTGGAACCTGATTGTGTTTCAATATTTTGGCACAGCTGACCTGTAATTCTTTAGCTTTATAGTGTGAAACTAAAATGAATTCATAAAATTGTTGACAATCAAAATATTATGTGTGCGCCTTTAATATTGGGGATGGACAAATTGCAGTTTAGGTCCACATCAAAACTGTACTATGAGATGTAGAACTGCAGCAGATTTTCATATTTAAGCTTTAAGTAGCATTATTCACAGAAAATATGCATAAATTGCATATTTTCAAAACCTGAATTTTCAAATTACTGTTGGTGGATATGTTGCTGTAGGCAATTCAGTGAGCGCCAAGTAATGCATTAAAATGTGTGTACAGACTACAAATGTTACTGATCAGTTTAGTAAGGCATGCAATCACATATCCCTACCCTCCCTAAGTGTCTGTATCTGGCTTAACCAAATATTTACCATTTCACTTTTATTAAAAGGGAAAGGAAACATAACAGACAACTGGTTGCAGTGTGTGTAGATTAGGCAGGCAACGGGGTGAAGGAAAAAGCCTTAAATTTGTATGGCTCCCCTCACTGAGCATATAATGTGAACTGCAGCATCCACATATACAGGTTCCATTGGCACAAAAAGGAGTGGAAGGGATCCTGGGAAAGTTAAGTAATGTAGGCATTTGATTTTATTCATTAATTGGAATACCTCGATACCACTTTTTCAGTAGCTCAAAGTAATTTGCATCACATTTATATGCGAAGGCCACTGTTCACATTAAAGTTTATATAATTAGTGGGGAATGGCACATGAATATGAGGCTTGCTTCTATGTCCTGAAAAGGGATGGATGAATCTGTCGATTTGGGTTTCACTTAGTTTCTCATTTTTTCTACTTTCCATTTGTTTTTTACCTTACCCAATTTGTAATAATAATAAAAAACCTCATGAAAATTCATAGGCTTTCGTGCATATTTCTCCTAATATATAAATGTGTATGCTCTGTTTCCTAATATTTGCATTTTTAAAAATAATTTCCCCTAAAATAAAACATTTTGTGTGTTAGTTTCACTAACATATGCATTTTTGTGTGCATGATTTTCTAATATACATTTTTGTAGTCTTTTTTATTGGAGAATTGAATCACAACATTCAGAAAAGTGTAAATATTGAAGTAAAACCATTGTTTTGTGTATTAGTTTGAGAAGTGCAAATTGCATAGGCTTGCATAAAAATGTGAACTGCACAAATTTCTCACCCATTCCTAATCCTGAATATAGCCTACATGCTCCTGCATGTGTAAATTGGTCCCATGTTCTTGCCGAAGTGTGCAGCAACATCATAAGAATGAATCAATTTAATAGCTTTTACATTGTCACTTCTTATTCTTATGGGATACAGATATGGCCCACAGTGGACTAATCATGACCTGCAAGATTAAACTCATCTGATTACGCCAATTATGTATATGATGAAGGGCCCTAGGCTGCTTTCATCTGCTTTCTTAACTCTCTGCTACTTGTTCCTGATAGGGGTTTTAATCTTTCCTTATTACAGTAAGTGAGGTTGTGAGATTTTCTTCTTCCCCTTCCACAGATCTGTTTACTTTTAAGTGAGACTCTTTTGTTTTTGAACACTGTGGATCTTAATAATTTGCAAGAGTTACTCCCCTTATGTTTGGTCCTGTGTCTTTCACTATCATGGGCATTGCCCATTTCCTCTTTTGCTTTTGTGTACTCAGAGTTCTTTAGCCATATGAGCAGACCATGTTTGTGTGTGGAGTGAGCTCTGCTTGGTTACTTATAATTCTAGCCTCTAACCAATGCAGGGATAGTCTCAAGAGGCAGCTGGACAGCCATCTGTCAGGTCTGCTTTAAGGTGGATTCCTGCATTGAGCAGGGGGTTGGACTCGATGGCCTTATAGGCTCCTTCCAACTCTACTATTCTATGATTCATCCCCGTTATGTTGGATAGGACATTCAGTAACATTCCTATGCATATTCTTCATCTGCTACCATCTTCAACAACTGAGTCTCTGTTCTGGATTCCCACATGAAGTATGGTGGGCCTTTATGAAGACCTGAGTCTTTCAACCTTGTGAAATGCCCTCTCTGGCATGCTGTCCCAGGTGCCAGCACTAATTGTTTTTAAACACCAAGTTAATACCTGGCTTTTTAGAGAGGCCTTGGTGTGGGTTGATTGCTGCTTTTGGAAGATTTTTTCTTCTACTGCCTTGGGATTGCATTACTCCCCCCCCCTTTAAAAAAAAAGGATATGCTAGTGTTTTATGATTTATATCAGATCTGGGCAACACACAACCCATGAGCAAGGGAGGGTAATTTTTGTGGGGTCCCGCTGCCCCCCTTCCATCACTAGATTGTTCCTTTAAAACAATGCATGCAGGGAGTGTGCACCTAGTTTAGGGTGACCATATGAAAAGGAGGACAGGGCTCCTGTAACTTTAACAGTTGCAGAGAAAGGGGAATTTCAGCCGGCATCATTTGTATGCAATTCGTACCTGGTGAAATTTCCTCTTCATTACAACAGTTAAAGCTGCAGGGGCCTTGCCCTCTTTTGCATCTGGTCACTCTAGTATAGTGCCTGCAACTTTAATTATTGTGATGAAGAGGGAATTTCACCAGGTACTAATTGCATACAAATGATGCCGGCTGACATCCCCTTTTCTCTGCAACTGTTAAAGTTACAGGAGCACTGTCCTCCTTTTCATATGGTCAGCCTAACCTAGTTGGGAAGCAGAATTAATCTCCAGGACTGTGATTTTGCTTCCTAACAAGACGTGCACTCCCTGTGCACCTTGATTTAAAGGAAAGTTTCTGCTTTTTTGCTGCTGCATCACCAAATTTGGGTAGCAATTTCAATGGTTGGTTCTGGAGGAAAGAATTGGCCCCTGGATCCCTGGAACCTGCCCACCCCTGGTTTCTTTTGAAGAAGAGTTACTACATGTTAAAACAAATAATAAATATATACATTTGTCTTTGAACTGCTAAGGGAAAATTCTGACAAGCATTGTTTTTTCTTAATTACATAACTGCAGTTCATTGGATCACAGAGTTTTACAAGTGATCATATCTCAATTCATGAGATGCTCAGCAGAGTATAACACTCTTAGATCAGGGTTGTCTTGCCTTACTTAATACAATTTGCTGCCATCTCTTCATGTGCTGCTAGCTTAACACTAAACTGATAGCGATCTCTATTTCAAACTGTGTTGTGTTTGAATTATGCAGCAGTGACACCAATCCTAGCAGGCCCATCTTTGCTAAAAATGAATGCAATTATTTGCTTTATGACTTCATTCTATGTAAGTGTATTAGGGGAAATGGGACTATTTGTGGCATCTCTCTGCATTCCATACAACACTTCTGTGTATAAGCAGCTGTGACTTGGCAAGATACTCAGAACAAGTTGTCGTTTATTTTTTCCTCTCTTATTTGTAAGATCTCACTTAATTTGCTTGCATTGGGGAATGGTACTTTGTGCCCATTGATATTTCTAATATGAGAATCAAGAAGGGGGAAAGTAAGTCACATTGTACAAAAGTATGTCATCTCAATTGTAGTTATGAGAAATTGGTTCATGGATGAAGAAATTGGAATTCAGTCTGCTATTTAATTGAATGAACTATACATGCTTTATTATAGTGCTTATACCACTCCATGTTTTTCCTTGGAATATTGTTTCCTGAATTACTGAAATAAAGATTGCAGATAGTTAAAACTGGAAAAAAAAATCTGGATTTTAGAGGTGGTTTTGAGAAATCTGAGAAATCTTGTGGGGCTCTGGGACATTCTCTAGAAAATTCCAGAGCCTGATTTGTGTACCTCAGTTTGATAATGCAATATATTCCAACTTTCCCCCCTCAGCTACACCCATGTTGTTTTCCAAATGTTATATTGTCTTAATTGCAAGTGCTTGTTGTACCTTTTCAGTGAATTGTGGTGGTCCAATATTAACTGTGAGAGGAAGGTTAAGGGTTGATTTTAATTGCATTAAGGGGAATCTTTGCAATATTTTTACCTTCTACAGAATGGTCAGAATATTATGTAATGTCTGTCTATCTATTTTCTATGCCTGCACTTTCCCTTGGAAAAGTGCAGGTATCCCGTAGCTGATGTTTTGGTTATTCTTCATTTTTTTTTCCAGTGATATACTCAGTATACAAATTAGATTAGCTAGGGATAAGGTAGACACTATTGGCAAAGGATCATAACATAAGAATTTATCAGGCAGAAGTATGATGTATTTTGGCATTACTGGAATGATCTGATAATATAAGGAGATTGATAGATAAGGCATGGTTTTATAAACCTATTAATGTTTATCTGCTGTAAAACCGCTGAATAGATATACATGGCACACTTTGTGAGTGGAATGTCTCCTAAAAGCATTACATTTAGAACTGCTGCATAGATAGCTCTTAATGTGTGATAATCTATAATGGCTTCTACACAACAGTAGTGCTGAAGTGGGATTCTTGTCCACCCCTCCCCCCCCCCACAATTCGCCATTCTATTCATAGGTGACTAACTGGGAGGCATTTTTTTGTCGTTTGGGGAACAAAATTTTGGACCCCCTCAAATGGTTTTGGGGAACTGGCAGTTACCATGGCAATAGCTTCCTCTGTATGCTAGCATAATTTCCAAGGCAGTTTTGGAAGAAAATATGGCAGCGCCACTGGACATATGGTAGCCTGAGCTTCCACTCCCATGATTAGTGCCCTCCCACAAAACCGTGCAAACTATTTCAACCTCCAACGTCATAGTCCCTGGTTTAGGAGAGTGTTTTGGAGGTGGGTCAATGCTTTCAGGGTGGTTTGCTAGAGCCCAAGTTCAAAGCAGCTTTCAGATTTAAAACGGGGAAAGGAGGACAAAAACTAGACAGCAGATTGTATGGTACAATATTTCTCATAAGAAAATGTTATTCCACAGTGTGTGTCTCTCTCTTATAGAGGAGACAGATGACTCTTGCTATTAGTGAGAAGAGCCAAGGGCCTCCATTCTCTGTTCCATCATGCAGATTCAGTGACTGATAAAAAAGAGCACAGTGCACAGAAAGAGAGTTGAAAATGTGTTTATCTTAATACTTTTGAAGCGTTTTCCCTTTTGCAATAGAGAAAAAATTCTTTCAAAGAAAAATGTGCTCCATTGTTAAAATAAAATTGTAAAATACTCCCTCTAAAATGTCCTGTATATTGTGTGTGTGTGTGTGTGCGTGCGTGTAATGTGTGATTTTCTAGTAAATGAACTGGATTCATTGCTGAGATCCCAGAACACACTCCTATCAAAATTAAAAGAAGAATGTTGCGTGCTGGCAAAGAAGCTTGAACATATCACAGAAAAGAATAGGTATGTAATTTTTTAACCTTCGTACACAAAGCTTGTTTACTGCTTACAAGTATTTAATAGAAATTTGCAGCTTGATAAGCCATGAATTCTTACTGCACATAGGATTGTATTCTAAGTGCCATAAGAGTCCATCGATTGCACTCCCCTTCAAAGGAAGCCTTCAATCTTGGAGGCTTCCGAGTAACCAATGCCCTTGTAAGCTACTGCTGGCAGGCTGGGAGGAGCGATAGAATTGATTTTCACCTTCCTCCTTTTTCTTCCTCCCTTCATCTCCAATAGCATTCTGTGGCCACTGAGCATGCTTGGTCCTTATTGGGCTGTTTTTGTTTTTTGTTTTCACTCTGTTTTGCTTCTAAAGGATTCCCCCCCCCCCTGTGCTCCTACAAACATTGGGGTTCTCTCAAGTCTCTTTTGTGTATGAATGGTGCTATTTGGGCTACAAAAAGATCAACACTTGGAGAATTGAGATTGCTTATTAGTATATGTGATGACTACATTCAGTTATCATTTGACATATCTGAATAGTACTAATATATTAGCTCACATTTAAGTGTAATATTCATCTGGAATATTAATGCACTGAGTATATTTTTAGTGTGATAGCTTCAGTGAGGCAATATATATTTTATTGCCATAGCTTCAAATCAGGTAAAGTACTTAGTGCTTTCCAAGGCAAATTTTAAACAACGAATTGGTGTGGCTGGATACTGGTGGGTGTCAAGTTCAGTAAAAGATCGTAGAAGGTGCTTCTGGTTCTACATCTATACCTTAAAATCTAAGTTGCAGTAATGGCTAGGAATACCTTCCATCAAAACCGTCCCATGATTTTTACCTGGCAATCCTCACTTGTGCGTTCATCACTTTGAGAAAAGACTACTATCTGACAGTAATCTGTATGACACTGCCCTTGAAAATTGGTTTGGAAGCTTTACTGGTGGAGAATGGGTAGAAGTCTATTCTGTAATCGAAAAATCATAACAGGTGACGGAGGCAACCTGCATTTCAAGACAGGAGCCAGGGAAGTCCTGATGCCTCTATGCTATCACCAGTATCAGAGGCAGTAAGCCTACGTGCATTAATTGCTGGAGAGCGTGGGTGGGGAGGGTACTGTTGCACTTATGTCCTGCTTGTGGGCTTCCTGTTGACAACTGGTCAGCAACTATGTGAACAAAATGCTGGATTAGATGGACACTTGGTCTGATCCAGCATCATTCTTTTTATGTTCTTAAGATATAATATTGCCTTTCAAGTTGCATGCAAACTGTGGTCTACTGTTCCCCCCTCCATATTATTGGAATTAAATTAAGAGTGTCTTGTGGCTCTGATGAATTGCCTGTATTTCCCTGTTCATAAATTATTTTGAAATTAAGCTCTTTATTTAAAGGCTATTTCTTAAATGACTTCCCAAGGAAATGAATAATAGTTGTGCATGAGATGTGGCTATAAAATCAGGAAACTGAAAGTTCTTCTTCGTGGTCTCTGTGCATCACACATATGGGCTCGCGCCGGCGCCGAGCCCGCATCGGGAAACTTCTTAGCTAGCCTAGGATTTAAGCGGGAACCCCTCCCCCCACCGTCCTACCACGCATGCTCAGGGTCCCCGCCTACCTCAGTTCTTCTTCGACCGCTTCGCTGTACGCCTCGCAGGAGACTTCCTCCGTACTTCGGACCTGTAAGAACAGCAAGTTCTATTATTAGTTAGTTAGCTTAGGTTTATTCGTTCATATATATATATATATATTAAAAAAAGTTTTTGTTAAATTAGTTAGTTAGTGCTGGGGGGGGGTTCCCGGTGGCTTATGGCGCAAACTGCGCTTTTCAAACAGTGCTCGCGTTGCCAAGCCAAGTTAGCCCTTACCGACGGCCACTCCTTATGTTTGGGCTGCTTAGGAGAGGGGCACATAACTGACTCTTGTGCTCACTGCATGAGCTTTTCGCGCCAGACTAGGAGGAATAGGGCTGACCGCCTCCGGAGCCTACTTTGGAGCAAGGCCCTCTCCGCGGTGGACCGACCGATCGCACTTAGAATGGAGCCTGGCCCTTCAACCTCTGGGGAGCGGGGGCAATCGCCCAAACAACGCTCGCGCCCAGCAACTCCTGACTTGCCTTTGTCTGGGACTACAGTTCAGGCATCTTTCTCGCCTTCTCCTCCCCCTCCTAAGCGCCATAAGGGGAAATCGGCAAAAAAGGCGAAGAAAGTTTCGGCACCGACAACGGCTTCAAAGACTGCGCCATCGTCCTCGGTACCGACTCCAAAAACAGTGTCAAAGTCAGTACTGTCGTCCTCGATACCGAGAAGATCGCCAGCTACCTCGGCACCGAAAAAATCGTTGTCGGTACCGTCCTCGCTACCGTCGGCGTTACCGAAGCTCCCCAAGGTGCCGAAAAGGCCCTCCTCGATACCGGCGGCTGCGCCATCGAGGCCAAAGAAACCCTCTCCCTCCTCGACATCGACGGCTGCGTCTAGACCGATGCATCAATCTCCATCGGTACCGAGGGAAAAGCCGAGACAATCACCAACATCTTTGGACTTTCCTCCAACTTCGCTATTGGAGTCACCGATCTATCTCACCTCGCTGCCGTCTCCGGCACCGACGGACCTGCCCTCGGATGGGGAGTTACTGGACACTCTTCCCCTCGATCCTGAAGTGCTCGTTATTGAGGACGACCCTTCCTGTCCTGTCGATACCGAGTCCTCGGTACCGATACAGCACCTGCGGCCCACCAGGCCTCATCAGTCACGGTCACGCTCACGGTCTGTTTCCCACGATGGGGATCGTTCTTCGGAGCTGTCCCATCGCTCTTCTCGACGGCGCCGCCGCTTCGACTCGTATACCGGTCAACCCCTAGCGAGCTCTCCTACAGCTCCTCCACCGGTGCCTCCTCGGCGTACTGCCTCACTCCTGCCTTTAGCAACACGGCACCGACACCACTCACCTTCCCACTCGGTACCGGAATGCTCCATTGCGTTACCGAACCGACGATCGGTACCGTCCGCCGACTCAGGAGACGACTACGCGTCGGATACTTCCTCAGCACCGTCGCCGGTCCCGTCGATGCCGTCTCCAATAGAGGAGGTCGGTACCGAGGACAGGGCCTCCCCATCCATGGAATTGGGTGGATTTAACGAACAGATGCTGCGGCTGGCACAATCTCTTGGCATAGAGGTGCAGCAGCCTGAAGAAGAGGAAGGGGACATCTACGATGTCATGTATACAGACCCTACTCCTCAATTGACTCTTCCACTGGTCCCGACTCTATTGAAGACCGCCAAGCAGTCATGGTCCAATCCTGCCACCTTGTGCCCCACGTCAAAGCGGCTGGACGCTCTCTATAAAGTTAAGGAGGCAGAAGCACCTTTTCTGTCCACACATCCCAAACCGAATTCGATTGTTGTCGAGGCGTCCCAAGGGAAGACCGGTCGGTCACATGTGGCCCCCGTAGATAAGGAAGGTCGTAGGCTCGACTCTTTCGGGAGGCGCATTTATTCCTCAGCGGCGCTGGTGATTAAAACCTCAAATTACCAGGCCATGATGGCCCGGTATCAGCTCTTCTTGTGGCAGAAGATCTCCACCCTCACAGACTATCTGCCAGATGACCAGCGTGAACTCGCACGTGTTTTTGAGGCTGAGGCTCTTCGTCTGTCTAAGCAACAAATGACCACCGCTCGACACCAGACGGATTCCGCGTCAAAAGCCATGATTGGGGCAGTTGCTCTCCGCCGACATGCGTGGCTGCGTTCTGCAACTCTCCCGATCGAGATGAGGAACAGGATCGAGGACTTGCCCTTTGACGGGGAGGGCTTATTTAACGCGGCAATGGATACAACTATGGACACAATACATAAGGCCAAGATGACCACTAAAAAATGGGCTTTAGTCAGCTTCCGGCCCAGTCCTTCCATCCACGTAAGTGGTATAGGCCGCTCCCCTATCAGCCTCGGCAGGGTCAGGATCGTGGCCAGCGTTATCAACCGCCACCTGCCACATCCTCGTACCAACCGCGCAAGTCTGCCCCTCATTATGCGCAGTCTCGCTCCAAACAGCCGCAGGCGCAAAAGCGCCGTCTTTGACTCCTCCCCGCTGAGTCCCATTCTGTCTACCAACAGACTCCAGCCGTTCTACCAAACTGGGTGTCCATCACCAGCGACCAGTGGGTTCTTCAGATCATCTTACACGGCTATGCAATAGATTTCGAAGTCACTCCTCCTTTAGGCACTGTCAAAATTACACCTCCGTCAGAAACTCTGCTCCAAGAAACGCAAGCCCTTCTACGCAAGCTATTGTAAAGATACCAAGATCTCAGCTAAACGGCGGTTTTTACTCCTGTTATTTTACAGTGCACAAAAAGGACGGGGGACTTCGTCCTATTATGGATCTCCGGGCTTTAAACAAATTCGTCAAGCCCCAGAAGTTCCGCATGATCACGCTTGCGATGATCCTGCCACTCTTGAAAAGGGACAGTTGGTTCACGCTGATCGACCTCAAAGACGCATATTTTCACATCGCTATCCGCGCCGAACATCGAAAATATCTTCGTTTCGCCATAGGGACTTAAATTTACCAATTTTCGGTTCTCCCCTTTGGGTTAAAAACGGCACCAAGGGTCTTTACCAAATGCATGGCAGCAGTTTGTGCCCACCTCCGGTCCATCAACATCGAAGTCTATCCTTACCTGGACGACTGGCTGGTCGTTTCTCCCACTCTACACCAAGCGACCACCGACGTTCACACGGTGGAGTCGATCCTCTCGTCTCTAGGCCTACAAATAAATTACGAGAAGTCGGTCTTCCAGCCTTCCAGAAGGCTCCAGTTCATCGGAGTTCATCTGAACTCTGCTGTCGGGAGAGCCTTTCTTCCTCGAGACAGATTGGAGGCACTGCAGCAGTTAGCAACCAGGTTAAGTGTCAGCCCTCGGGCAACAGCGCTCGTAATCTTGCGGCTACTAGGCCTAATGGCGGCGGCAGTTTTCATGGTCAGATGGGCGAGACTACGAATGCGCCCTCTGCAACAGCTCCTCTTGAGTCACTATGCCCCATCACAAGACCCGCGCAGGTTAATACTCACCATCCCGGATCACGTGCAGCACTCGCTCCTATGGTGGTCAGATCCATCGAACCTGTCGCGAGGAATGCCCTTTGTCGATCCCGGTCCTTCCCGGTTTGTCACGACCGACGCATCACTGCAAGGATGGGGAGCACACCTGGAAGATCTGGCCATGCAAGGAAGATGGTCACCTTTAGAGAGCCGCTTGCACATAAACATGCTGGAGCTTCTAGCAGTAAAGAAAGCGCTACAGGTTTTTCTCCCTCAACTACGAGGCCACCACGTGAGGATACTCACAGACAATACCTCCGTCGTGTGGTATATCAACAAAGAAGGGTGTACTCGCTCCCCGCGTCTGCTTCGCCTCACCATGGACATTATACTCTGGGCGATTACAGAAAACATGCGTCTGTCAGCCCTATACATTGCAGGGACTTCCAACATCAAAGCAGATGAACTCAGCCGTTCTTTCAGAGAAACTCACGAGTGGGAACTAGCTCCACAGGTGCTGGACCGCCTCTTTGCCCGTTGGGGCACACCCCACATCGACTTGTTTGCAACTCCGACCAACAAAGTCTGCCAAGCTTATTGCTCCAGGGCAGGGATAGGAGAAGGGTCCCTCGGGGATGCCTTCCTATGGGATTGGTCGCAAGGCCTTCTATACATGTTTCCTCCGATCCCGTTAATAGCACGGACGATCACACGAGCGCGACACTATCAGGCCAATGCTATTCTGATAGCACCATGGTGGCCAAGACAAGCGTGGTTCACGCTTCTACGCAGACTAGCTGCTCATCGAGTGTGGCGTCTCCCCATCACTCCGGACCTTCTGTCCAGAGACGGCGGCCGGATACTACATCCGGATGTACGAACATTACGCCTCACGGCTTGGAGACTCCTGCCCTCTGGCAGGGGCTAGCGCTCCCTGAGGGCGTAAAGACCATTTTGGACGCGTCTTGAAAGCCCTCTACTAGGACTTCCTACTTGTCTAAATGGAAGCGTTTCCAAGTTTTTGCCTTAGCCAACGGTTTTGATGGCTACTCGGCTAGTATTGCTAACGTTATCGCTTTTCTACATTCTCTACATACCACTGGACTAAAACTATCCTCTATCCGTGTTTACCTAGCGGCTATTGCAGTCCACCATTCCTTAATTGATGGTTTTTCAGCATTTACTCACCCCCTTACTAAGGCTTTTCTTAGGGGCCTACACAATCTATTCCCACCTGTTCGCCCTCTTGTTCCGCAGTGGAGCCTTTCGCTGGTGTTAAGTGCATTGTCCACTAAACCGTTTGAACCGTTGGCCACAACTAATGTTCGTTTGTTAACGTTTAAGACTGTTTTCCTTGTTGCAATTACGTCCGCCAGACGAGCGTCAGAACTTACAGCACTGCTCGTGGACCCTCCATACACACAGTTTTTCGTGACAAGGTCGTACTCCGTCTTCCGCCTTCCTTTGTTCCCAAAGTTGCTTCTAGTTTTCATATAAACCAGGACATTGTACTACCTACCTTTTTCAAAGCGTCGTCCGATCCATTGTGTTCCACATTACACGCTCTGGATGTTAGAAGGGCATTAGCCTTCTACAAGTCTCGTTCAGAAGAGTTCCGCAAGTCTCGCCAACTCTTTATTTGTTTTGGTGGAAAGAACAAAGGCTATACCGGTGTCCTCTCAGCGTCTTTTCAAATGGATCGTCAGCACTATTGCTTTGTCTTACCAGCTTCTCGGCAAGGAAATACCCCTTGCATTGACTGCTCATTCCACCAGGGGACAGGCCACGTCAACGGCACTCCTCCATGGCGCGACTATTCCAGACCTGTGCAAAGCGGCCACTTGGTCGAATGCCTCTACTTTTGTGAAACACTACCGTTTGGACGTTAGAGCACGCCAGGACTCCTCTTTTGGTAGAGCTGTCCTTTCGTCGATATGTCAATAATCAGCCAGCGTGCCTTCCCACCTCCGGTAAGTTGGCTTATTACTCGCCCATATGTGTGATGCACAGAGACCACGAAGAAGAAATGCAGGTTGCTTACCTGTAACTGTAGTTCTTCGAGTGGTCATCTGTGCAGTCACACAACCCACCCGCCGTCCCTTCTTGGCATCGCTTTTCTGATTGTCAAGTTGGTTCGAGCATGCTCATGTATTTCTGGCTATCTGTTTTTAAATTCTGTTACCTTAGTCGCGAGGCCGAGCAGTCTCAGGGAACTGAGGTAGGCGGGGACCCTGAGCATGCGCGGTAGGACGGTGGGGGGAGGGGTTCCCGCCTAAATCCTAGGCTAGCTAAGAAGTTTCCCGATGCGGGCTCGGCGCCGGCGCAAGCCCATATGTGTGACTGCACAGATGACCACTCGAAGAACTACAGTTACAGGTAAGCAACCTGCATATTTGAGATAAAGTGCTGCCATGAATTTTAAGAAAACAATTTTGGAACTAGATACAGCTCTGTGTTTGAGACATTGATATTTGTTAACCCAGGGTGACCAAATCGCCCAGGGTTTCCCGGTCCTAACCGGGAAAACTGGGGTGATCCGGGCTGACCGGCCCCGGAGGCAAACCTCAGGGGAAACAATCAGTTTGCTCTCCTCCAAAGGAGGGAGGGCTTAGGCTCTTGCTCACTCTCCCGCCTGCCGCCTCAGAGGTGCTTGCCTGCCTGCCTGCCTGAGGGAGGTGGAGAAGGAGGCAGGCGGAGGGCCCGGGAGCGCCGCCAGCTGTGAGGCGACATGGGCTGCTGGTGACTACGGACGGCGCCCCCTCCTCCTCCTCCTCGGCCGTCTCAGCGTCTCCCTCAGCCGGCCATGGCGCCGATGGGCATCCGCCTGTCCCCGCTGGGGCTGGCCATCTTCTGCCTGCTGGGGCTCGGCGTGCTCTACCACCTCTACTCGGGCTTCTTGGCCAACCGCTTCGCCTTCCTGGTGCTGGGCGGCTCGCCAGTGGAGCCGGGTCTGCCGCCACCGCGGGCAAGGTGGACCTGCGGGAGCTGCTGGCGGCCTCGGTGGCGGTGGACGTCAAGGGCGGCGTGGAGGTGAAGCAGGTCCGCGAAGGCGGCACCCTGGGCGAGAAGGCCAAGGACAAGACCCGCGAAGGGGCCAAGGAGAAGATGACCAGCGGGGACCTGCTCTCCAACCGCAAGATGTACTACTTGCTCAAGGCCGCCTTTTCCGGCATGCAGGTGAGGGAGCGGCGCTTCTCTGCCCCCTCCGGGGCCATGGTGGGGGTCTTCCTCGGAAAAGGGGCTGGGGCGCAGGGCCGGGCCCCGGTGCCGAGCCTCTGCCACGAAGGCATTTCATAGGGCAGCCTTTCCCAAACTGGCACCTCCCAGGTGGGAGGGCGCCGGCTTGGGGGAAGGGCAGCAATATAGCTTCTAGGCCCGTAGCCCTCCTGCTGTTGCTGGACTATAGTTCCCATCAGCCCTGACCTCCGGCCATGCTTGCTGGAGCTGATGGGAGTCAGAGCCCCACAACATATGGAGAGCGTCAGGGTCCTCACCCACCCGTGTGGTTGGCCATCTAGGTCAGGCTTCTCCAGTTAGGGTGACCAGATCGTCCTGGATTTCCCGGTCCTAACCTGGAAAACTGGGGCAATCCGGGCCGACAGGGGTACTGCGTGGGCAAACCGGGGAAAGGATCAGCTCTCCTCCCGCACTAAAATGCCCACGCTTCTCCCCAGCCTCAGCAGGAAACAAGTGCTCAGCGTTAGGGAGTGTCAACAAATTCCTTGTCTGGTGGCTAACTGCTTTAGCCACCAGACAAGGAATTTGTTGACGCTCCCTAACGCTGAGCACTTGTTTCCTGCGGAGGCTGGGGAGCAGCGTGGGCATTTTAAAGCAGGCTCTTCCTCCTCCTTTGCGTGCTGCTGCTGTTCCTCAGGTACCTCCAGGGAGCCCAGGAGCAGGGCAAGAAGGGTGAGGGGGCTGCAGGGGGTCACGCGGCAGTGGAGGAGATCGGTGGTGGCAGCGGAGGACCCGGTAGGTCCGGGCTGGGGTTTGGGGGGGGGCGAGTGGCTTGGTGGGGGGGTTGTTTCTGGTGGGGGGTGGCAGGGGTGTCTGCTTATTGGCCGCATGGCAGGCGGCCTTCTTAATTTTTTTATTTTATATTCGGGGGGGGGGCTACTTTGGTGGGGTGGCCATTTTGGACCTGGATTTTGCTTTCCAAAATCTGGTCACCCTAAACTTGGTGCTCCCCAGATGGGTTTATTTATTTGTTTATTATCGCACGAATATCCTGCTCTTTAGCCAAAATAAAAGGTTCTCAAGGCGGCTTACAAAAATCATTCTTCAGACAGTCCCTGCCCACCGGCTTTAAAAAATATGACACAAAAGGAAAGGGGATTGGGAGGGAGGAGGGAGGGAGGGAGGGAGGGAGGGAGGGAGGGAGGGAGAAAGGAAGGAAGGAAGGAAGGAAGGAAGGAAGGAAGGAAGGAAGAAAACAAAAGAAAATATAGGCACTGGTATTTATAGTTCCCAGCATCTGGAGGGGCCCAGGTTGGGGAAGGCTGATGTAGCCTTACCCTCTCTGCTCAAGACAGGATGCCCAAGAGATTTCTGGTCTGCGACTTGAAGGCCTCCAGAGAGGGAGAGCCCACTACCACTCTGAGTAATTGATTCCATTGCCCAGTTGCTCTGACTCTTAAGAAGTTCATCCAAATATTCAACCAAAATCTGTCCTCCTGTAATTTAAGCCCATTGGATCTAGTCCTGTTTTCTGGGACAGCAGAGAACAAGCCTTTGCTCCCTTCTATATGACTCCTCAGTTGTTTCAGTATTCATGTACCCATTCAGTCTCCTCCAAGTTAATTTGGTTTGTTTTTCGTAAAGTTTATCATTCTTCTTAAAACATACCCTGTGTTCTTGCGTAGTCACTCCCAGTTTTGTTTCGTTTTTTTCTTATCTAGAAGAAATTCGATCTTTCAGCAGTGACTGCTGCTAGTATTAATTGTTTTGCATTTATTTATTTATTATATTTGTAATCCTCCCAATAACAAATGTTCTCTGGCTTGTATTTAAAAGATTGTATCGCATTTAAAAGAATACAGTCCAATACAAAACAACGAACAGCACAGGAATAGATAAATCTAATGGTATATATATAGCCATAAAGCCTTTTAAAAACTAAAGGTGCAATCCTATGCATATTTAGACAGAAAAAAAATCATACAATTCCTAGCATTCCCTACATCTCTAAAATGTATGGGAGAAATGAAATGTCCTTGACTGCCACCAAAAATATAACAAAGTTGGTGACAGACACACCTCCTTGGAGAGGGTATTCCATAGACAGGTTGCCCCAACTGAGAAGCTCTTCTCTCTTATAGCCACCCACCTAACTTCCTTTGAGGGACAGCTGGAGGAGGGCTTCTGAAGATGATATAAGGGTCCAAGCAGGTACATATGGGAAGAGATGTTCCTGTAGATACTCTGGTCCCAAGCTGCTTAGACATAAAAAGTCTCACGTCAGATGAGATCGGACGATCCAGATGCTGGGATCACAATTGGATAATTTTATCCGATTTCGGCTGGATCGGGTCTGGATTGTGCCCGATCCAGTGCACATCCCTATTAATTTCAGATATATTGAATGTCTCACTTGTTCTTTATTTCTGTGATTTTAATATTAAGGTAGCACATGTTTGTCTTAATTGTGTGCTGTGAAATCAGACATGTGACCAAGGCTATGTTCAGGTGGGCACGCTCCTTGGGGCTGGACCCACCCCCAGGGGGCCGGACATGTTGGTGGGCATGCCCCCTTTGGGCGGCCATTTTGGACCTGGATTTTGGTTTCCAAAATCTGGTCACCCTAGTTAACCAGATGCTTCAGGATGTAGACAGAAAGCCCTCTCCAGATAATATGCATTAAGATCTCACTCAAACCCTGATTTATATAACTTTTAATGGATGTCTAGCATTCTTTATAGATATGTGATAGTGAACAGAGAGTACAGTTCAGAGACAATACAAGTGAATTTCATTCCCTGCAGTTAAGCAATGCAAGTTAACTATTTGTACTACCTCCTTCATCTTCACAGTTTATTCTCTGGAATTGGCTGAGTTTGCACCTATTTGTGCAACGTAGAATAATATTGGCATTAACAGACTGCTTACTTTGAACTATACTGGGCACCTGTGGTTTGAAGTAGGCCCAAGAGAAGCTGCATAAGTAAAAAAAAATCGGCAGTTGTATAGTTCCTACCTAGAAACTTAAGAAAGATAAGTCCTTTTCCAACATTTGAAATTTGGTAAAGATGGAAGATTTTTAATTCTCTTTACGTTTTGGGATAATACACTTTCGACCACAGTTTCAGACATCATTCCATTTGAGCTTCACAAATTAATGTGTATTAGAGACTCAAATCCTTTTGATAAGATTTCTAGAAGTGTAAAATATTGGTTTAATATACAGAAAATATTTAGGTCAGACATACCTAGGATACATAAAGATGTGTTTACATTGTGCAAGTGTATTTCAAGCTTGCTTTTCTCTGTTTGTATGCTACCTTAAGTAATGTATTAATATAGCTAGTCTTCAGACCTAATTGGTGTGTGGAATCCATAATAATAAAAATTGTCATGAACAAAAATTTTCCTACATATATGGGCAGATCTTGGAAGTGCTGAACTTACTTCCCTCAAGCTGCACAGCTGACACTGTGTACACATACAAATGTAAAAATATAGTCCTTTAGTGTTCTCTATAATCTTGCTTGCCCTTTTTTTGGATTGTCTCAGAGTTTGAGGCTTGTGGATTGATGCTTGACACTGTCCATTGTGTATTTGTGATTTGCGTTTTGTAATTAAGGGCAACAATGGGAGTCCATTGGGTCTCGTTATATATAATGGTTGGTTTAATTTGTTTCACTTCTATCTTGTTAATTGTAAATTGATCATTAAGATTTGAATTCTAATCTGTCACTAGGGTTGAGTGAATTGAAGCTAGAGAAATGATCCTGGTTTTAATCACTGATGATGAGAAACAAATTTTATAATTTTGGTGCATATTGCAGTCCATATATTTTAACACTGTTTTTTATGATGTTATAAATATTGTTAAATGACTTTTAGTGTAGTTTTACTGTTTCACTATAATGGATAAATTATATTACCATTTTGGCAACAGTAGGCATCCAACTGTGTGAGTTTAATTGAAGTAAAGAACATGCACCCGGTTGAACTGTTTTTCTGCATGTTCGATTGATGCTATATTGAATGACTGTAGTCATTATACTCAAACACCGCGAGTAAAATATTTGCCCAAGCTAGAGGATCAGAATGCAAATAGAACTTAGCTGAAAAACCAAGCTATTATTGTGATATTCATTCCCTTTACTGAATTGTCCCAATCCCAATTAAAATTAACAGAACGTACCTCTCATTTAATTATAATACTCTAAAATGGCCATTTTTCTGAGAAGTGAAAAGCAGTTCTAATGAACAAAACAAATAGGTTAGAATTTGTATGGTGCTTAGCAAAAGTTGAAGGAACAAAGCTGGCTATAAGCCACCTTTGTACATATCCCAAATATTGACTTGATTTACAGCAGCCTTTCTCAATCTGGTTTCCTCCATCATTGGGCATGCAGACTGGGAATGATGGGAATTGTAGTCCAGCCTGTCGGAAGGGCATCAACCTGGGGAAGGCTGATTTACAGGGTAGTGCAGCTCTTTAGCTGGTAGAGATTTACAGAGGCTTTCTGATGCTGTGTTTTGCAATAGTACATCAGCAATGCTTCCAGTTAATGCCTGCATTACAGACAAACTTGTTGTGAAAGTAGTAAGGTCTTAAGCTAGTCTTCAACCAAAAGATTTGTACAATTTAACAGATCCTTTTTGCTGATCCTGTCTTCAACATCAGAAGAACAAATTTGTAAAAACCACTTGTCACATATCGTTTTGTTAATATCAATCTAAAACCTCTTTGTAGAATCCAGTCCAATCCTGTACCTAGTTACTTAGGTATAAGCCTATAGAGTTCAGTGGGACTTAGTTCTAACTAAATATGCTTAGGATTGCATAGAGAAGAAACATAGAGAAGAAATTTTATATCATCTTCTAGCAAAAGAATTTATAACATTTTATAAGGATGTTTCGTGCATAGCTCATAGCCTTCTTTGCTTTGACATTTCTATCAAAAATTATTCCATGTAGTTATGTTCCCAGCTGGTACAAAAGTACCTATTTGAATAACAACAATCGTTTTTATATTCTCTGTTTTGAAGTAAGATGTTTCTCATGCAGATGTGCACTGGAATTTTGTTAAGGCGATGGCACACTGCATGATAAAATCTGGCAACATCCATCATCAGTGTTTTTAATTCTCTAGGTCTGAAATTGGCCAGCTTAGTCAGGAAAATGATTATGTCTGTGACAGACTTGAGAAGATGCAGAAAAGGAATGATGAATTGGAGGAACAGTGTATCCAACATGGAAGGATGCATGAGAAAATGAAGCTAAGGTAGAAGGATCTATTAATTTATCCCTATGTGGTTTACTGTAACAAACCTGGTGGGTCCTTTGACATTCCTACTCTTTAATTTCAGGAACATGACCAAAATAGTTTAAACAACAACTTCATGGTTTGGATATACATTGTATAGTTTTCAGTTGTTAAGGAAAAAACCTATAGTAAACATTCATAGTTATTTAAACTATTGAAGCCCAATTAATTTCACATATGATTATAGGCTGTTTCTGTTTTCTGCACCGTTGCCCAAATGAATTGTCTGAATATATAATATTCAAATATGCCTTTGTCCTTATTTAAGCAGCCGTTCTAATGTCTTTATCTGTAGCCATATTTTTCAGTAGGTTTTTTTAGTTTAACATTAGTATCTATTCTTTTATTAACAGAATTGTTGTAAAATTTGAAATTGCTTTTAAATGTCAATAGAATGTTACCTTTTTAATATTTTAATATAATACTTCAGCATATAGTTTTTAAAAACTTCTCCACCCAGTTGAAGCTAGCATCAACCTTTGGGGTTGGGATTGAGACAGAACAGGCCGCACACTCTCTCTTTTTAGCCAGAGCTATGCCAAAAGTAGCTGGGAATGCTGGTGAGTCTATACTTCTTTCCCCATGCTCCTCTGGCTGAGAGATAGACGGTGATGTAATGAGTATGTGGTTACATCTGACTCAGTGCAACCACAGAATACTAGTTGCTAAAAACTTGCATTGCAGTAGAAATTATTATCATGGAAGCTATTCTCTCCCTTCTAATGCGATTCTTCTTTGTATTCAATCACAAACAAAACCTCTTGCTTGTTGCCTCAGAGGCAGCTGACCTTCTCTAACATGCCATCTGCAATCACCCCTACATCTGCTTAAGAAATGCCACTTCTCTAGTTTTTTCCTCTCACTGAATTTCTAAATGTCTTACTTGCTGTTTATGAATCTTGTCATTTATAATCCTTTGGCCCAATTTCCAGTCCCCTTGATAATATTCATATCAGAATCTATTAAATTGTGTTTTAGGAGTCAAATGCTTTATAAACAGCAACATGTTTGAATTTGCTGATTTGGTGATCCATCCTAAGGTATGGATTCGTTCTTTATAAATTCATTCTCAGCTAGCATTCTAGAAACTAGACCTCGTGATGAGGTAGATGTTCGCTCTATTCACTGTAGACAGGGACTCGTTGATACCAGGTAGCCAAAGGGAACTTTCCTGTTTGTTTGTTGTTTTTTCAACCCCAGAGGACTTCCAAAGTGGCTTAGCTCTGATTTTATAAAGGTAGATTTAGACTTTTTCAGCCCTCTTCAGGTTTGTTGAAAAGAAGGAGCAGCTAATTCTTCCACCCAGTGCAAAGTAGGTTGGGGAATTAATAGAGGAGCTCTGTTATTGATCATGCATCTCGTCACCCAGATGCTTTGATATTTATTCTAGAGCTCCCAGTTCCAAAGATCCTTGACACAGGTCTCCAGTGGGTATCAAGAGCCTCCAATTTTGGCACTGTGTCCATTAAGGTCTCCTGTGCCCTGCCACTACAGACAAATCTAAGCCCAGCTTAGACGTGGAGATCGGTTGGAGGGAAGAGCAGAAAGCATGACAGGCATATGCTTGTATGCCATCACTCCTTTCCTACAGTTTACTAAACGCTAGGATAGCCAGTAGTTCCCAGATGTAATAGAGTGTTTGGTGTTTCATACATTTGAGTATTTATTTATTTATTTGTAACATTTATATATTGCTGAATATAATAAAATCTCTCAGTGGTTCACTAAATTAAAACAGCATTAAAACACTTCCAACAACAATAAAAGAACAGTAAAATGGAGTGGCATGATTAATTTACTTAAGGCTCAGCAAAAGCCTGGGTGAACAAATGTGTCTTCAGGAGGCGATTAAATGATACCACATCATTTAGATGCCTAGATCTTGCTTACACCTTCTGTGCTTGTTCCCAGGCATGATATACAGGCATTACAGAAACCCAAGGCAACAGTGAAAAACAATGAATAAAATTAGAATTGAATATACTTAGAATATACAGAATAGGTCGTACTGGAGGTTGTGATCTTCATATCAAAGAAAGCACAAAGTTTAATAATTAGAAGTCTCAAAAGAAACCCTTAAACAGGTAGAAATTCCAGGAGACTATAGTAATATATCATTGGGCATATACTATTCGCAACGGATTAAAACCAATGGTTGTATTAAGATATAAATGGAAATTTGGAGGCAGCTAGAATAGAAACACTGGATATAATGATGTACTTCTTGTAAAGTGGAAAAGTGCCCAGAAAAATCAGCATTAGCCCTATTAAGGCAAAATGGCCTAACAGATTATACAAATGTGTGTAAGAGGCATGAGCCCATGCATATTAGCTCAGCCTCCAACATCCTGGCACATGCCGTGCCTGATCCCTCTGTCCCCAACCCCTCTGCATGGAGCAGGGAAATCTGAAGGTCTTATACTCACTTTCATTTGAACACAAGTAGAATTCTCCATATGATCAGGAATCCTGATAAAGCAGAGTCTCTGGTTACTCAAAGAGTTCTGCTTATGTTCAAGTGACCACAAGCAGAGCCCTCCCTTCAGATCTAGCCACTCAACCTGACAATGTCCCAGTATCCATCTGCTGCATCTCACCTGGCTGAGTCACCCGAAGAATGATCTCAGAAGATCTTAAAGTCTTGCTAGGTACATGTGGGGACAGGCAACTTTTCAGGTACTCTAGTTCCAAGCCATGAAGAGCTTTAAGGGCCCAGACATAGACTGGGGTCAGTGAAGAGAATGAAGTTGGCACCGTTGGATTATATTCATACCACCCAGTTCCAGTTAGCAATCTTGCAGCTGCATTCTGAGCTAACTGAAGTTTCTAGTCTTCAACAGCAACTTTACATAAAACACGTTGAAGTAGTCAAAACGGGAGGTTATGAGGGCATAGCTTACTGAAGTCAGGCTATCCATATCCAGCTAGAGTTGAACCTGGCATACCAATTTCAGTCCCATGGAGGTGACCTGTGCTTCTGGTGATAAAGATGCACACCCATACCTGTTCCTTTGGGGGAAAGCAACCCATTTGAGAATAGGCTGAACATCACTAACCTGAGCAGATGAGCTACCTAAAAACAATATGTTGCCTGAATTAAGCATCAATTTGTTGGCCCACATCTAATCCAGTACCATGTTGTGAGGGATCAGCGGGCTTGCCGCCTCTCACCAGATGCCTCACAAGTCATTCACAGAATCACGGGTTTTCCCTGCACATGACAAGGCTCCCCTGACAGCACCGTCAAGGATAAAAATCCACTTTGGTTATAAGGCAACTCTGTTTTATTGAGCATAATGCAGCTGCATGGAGAGGGTCTTACAGACAAAGAGCTTCTCCACTGGCCATGTGAAAAGCAGGTATATTTGTACATCTTAGCATTTTAACTAATTAGCAGTTGGTAAAATTCTGAAGCAAAACAATGACAGATTAAAGAAAACTTCTTCATTATACCTTATCAACACATGGCCCATAACACTTCTAGCAATGTCAGATTGACCTGAATGGTCAGGGTCTTCACAGTTAGAAATTCCAACTAAGCAGTTTCAGCATTACCTCACATTCAGGCACATACATCATTCCAATCCCATCATGTAGTTCACTTAAGGCTTGTGGCCTTGCTTTCTCAGCTCGAAGAGCAAGGACAGAGCAGCCACAGATGGCGAGCATTCAAACAGAGAATGTTGCCAGCCATTGGGCACCTGTCTGGCCCCATCAGCCCCAATGAGCATCACCTACAGTGGGATGGCAGTGGCAGGGAGGGGGAGAGAAGCAGGGAGGATAAAAGGAAGAGAGGAGAGGAAGGGGGGCAGTATCATTGGGGAGAGCGAGATTGTCCATGAATACAGATGTCAGACGGAGAGAAAGAAAGGCAACAAAGGGGATTGAAAGAGGAAATAACTTGGGAAAGACAAGGGGGAGTTATACCTGCCAGGGAGGGCAGGGCGTTGGAAGGGAGCAAGGTATTTGGGAGGACTCTTGCTGGGTATGCTGCTCCCTTGGGGAAAAGAGAGGTTTTTCAACCTCCAGTCATTAACCTTTGCAGGGTAGGATAGACTGAGTGGCCTAGTGATCAACGGTTGGGCATTGGAGAAGGGGGAAACACATGCTAGTTTGGACATTAGCAGCTAAACAGCCAGGGGAATTGTCTGAGAAGGAGTAGGCACCGCTAGGTTTAGTCCAGAACCCTTCTTCAGTTAATGCGCTGTACAAGGAGTGTTTTCCAGGGAGAAGATCCCTGCCTTGAATGTTAGAGATTGTTTTGTAGTTTTAAGAAGGACTGCTAGTGAATGACAGTCCTATCAATAAAACCTATCTTAACACTCACTAACTGTGGCCAGTCTGATGAAGGCAATGGATCAAGGGGAGTTTGATGTTTCACTTCCAGAAGACCCGCTAGCACATGTCCAACCATTGAATTAGCTCCCTCATTGCCTCACCTGAATTTGATGAAAATGACAAATAGTGTTGGCTGTCATCCACATATTGATGACACATCACTCCAAATCCCCGGATGACCTCACTCAGCAGTTTCATGTTGATGCTCAAAAGCATGGGGGATAAAATGCCATAGAATCCATCAATATTTCTCTAGTACCATCTTCTGGAGTCAGCCACACAAATAGGAGCAGAACCACTGAAAAGCAGGGCTTGGAGCTTACACTGTCCATCCAGAAGGGGCTTCAAAAGGTGCTGAAGGACAAGAATACAGGTGGTTGGCCAGCCTTGGTCAATTATCTTGTTCACAACCCCGGACCTTAATAGTTGAAAATCATCAAACAGAATAGGACCAGGACCAGAAGTCTCCATTGACAGTATGGCAAAGATGCAATGATGTTTTATGCCACGTGCATGGTTTTATGTTTTACATAATATATTTAATGGTTTTTAGTTTATGTAACCCGCCCAGAGATCTTTGACTAGGGGTGGTATAGAAATATAATAAATGAATTCTGGTGATGAAGAATCACAGAAAACAATAGAGATACTTTAATAGTTTATCTTTCAGGAGAAATAGTATACTTTCACTACCGAAAGTATGTTGATTATATACAATTTTTTTCCAGATGATGTGGAGGTCATTTAAGTATGCATTTGTCATTTGCAAATGGAGGGAAAAGAGGGCTATCCTCTGGGTTGAGTAATTAGTAACAGTAATTGTGTTCAGAGAGTGCCTGCACCAATCATAAATAGGACTGGTTTCTAAGACTCTGAAGTGCAGGGATTGTATTCTAGCTCTATATTCAGCCATAGGTGTGGGCAGAACTTTCTTAGTAAGCAAGAATTTCTTCTGCATTCCTTTCTAACTAGCAATAGTGTCCTGCTTTCCCAAGGCTCAGGCTTGACTAACAGACCAAGATCAGTATCCCAGAGATCTTGGGAGTTCCACACACATTAGGAATAAGCAAAGAGCAGAGATAAGGCAGCCAGCAAGAGGACCAAGGCACTGCAGCAAACAGGGTTCAGGTAGGAAGAATGATCAATAGGCATTCCACAAAATATTCATAAGAGATTTCAGTCCAATACACCATTCAGTTAGGCAAGACACCATAGCCGAACAGGTTCAGGAAGGAAGCCTAGTCAACAGTTAGTCTGGGGGATTCATAAGGAGGGATTGAGTCCAATGGAAAGCTATGACTCCTACAGCAAGGAGGGCTGGAGCCAGAACAGAGGCTGTCAGAACCCCACAAAGGATCAAGTTGTGGCTTGATGGTACCTTCTGGAAAGAGTCTCCTCTTAAGGTGGTGGTCTCTGGTGTACTGTTGAGGTCCCCCAGACTCTTGGTTCTGGGGGATGTCAACATTCATGCCGAGGGCACTTTATCTGGGGCAGCTCAGGATTTCATGGTCTCCATGACAACCATGGGACTGTCCCAACATACCATCGGCCCAACGCATGTAGCAGGGCACACTCTAGACCTGGTTTTTTTCAACTGGACATGGAGTGGGGGACTTTACATAAGCCCCTCTGTCATGGTCAGATCACCACCTGCTGAGGTTTAGACTTGCAGCAGCTTTTCCCCTCTGCAAGGGTGGGGGACCCATTAAGATGGTCCGCCCCCAGAGGCTAATGGATCCAGATGGTTTCCAGAGGGCTCTGGGAAGTTTTCCGGCTGATAGGGCTGGCTCTCCTGTCGAAACCCTGGTTGATCTGTGGAATGCAGAAATGACCCGGGCAGTTGACACGATTGCTCCTGAGCGCCCTCTCCTGTGTAGAGCTCGAACGGCTCCGTGGTATACCCCGGAGCTGAGAGTGATGAAACAAAACAGGAGACGGCTTGAGGGCAGATGGAGACGAACTCCTGATGGATGCAATCAAACACTGGTAAGTGCTTATGGTAAGCTGTATTCAGGAGCAGTGAGGGCAGCAAAAAAACAATACTTTGCTGCCACTATTCAATCATCAACCTGCCGCCAAGCGGAGCTTTTCAGAGTTGTCCGGGGGCTTTTACATGCTGGCCCCAAGGACATGGTAGAACCATCTGAGGCCCGCTGTAATACATTTGCTGGGCACTTCCAGAATAAAATCTCTGGCATCCGTCAGGACTTAGACTCCAGTGTTATAGCAGGTGAATCTAGTGAGGTATCCAGATCACAGGCTTGTTCTGTTTTCTTGGATGAGTTTCAGTTGGTGCAGCTCGAGGATGTTGACAAGGTGCTTGGACAGGTTTGTGCGACCACTTCCATATTGGATCCTTGCCCCTCTTGGCTAATAAAAACTAGCAGGGATGGAACAACTGGCTGGGCCAGGGAAGTGATTAATGCCTCTTTGCAAGAGGGAGTGGTCCCAGGCCTCCTGAAAGAGGCGGCAGTGAGACCACTCCTAAAGAAATCTTCCCTGGACCCTGAAAATCTTAATAACTACAGGCCAGTAGCAAATGTTCCATTCCTGGGCAAGGTCCTGGAGCGGGTGGTTGCGAGCCAACTCCAGGCACTCTTGGATGAGACTGATTATCTGGATCCATTTCAGTCGGGTTTCAGGCCTGGTTTTGGTACGGAAACAGCCTTGGTCGCCCTGTATGATGACCTATGTCGGGAGAAAGACGGGGGAGTGTGACTCTGTTGATTCTCCTTGATCTCTCAGCGGCTTTCGATACCATCGACCATGGTATCCTTCTGGGACGACTGGCTGAGTTGGGAGTGGGAGGCACTGCTTTGCAGTGGTTCCGCTCCTACTTGGCGGGTCGGCTCCAGAAGGTGGTGCTTGGGGAACATTGCTCGGCCCCAGTATTCTCCAGTATGGGGTTCCGCAGGGGTCAGTTTTGTCCCCCATGCTGTTCAACATCTACATGAAACCGTTGAGTGCAGTCATCCGGAGTTTTGGAGTGCGTTGTTATCAGTACGCTGATGACACGCAGCTCTATTTCTCCTTTTCATCTTCATCAGGTGAGGCTGTGGATGTGCTGAACCAGTGCCTGGCTGCGACAATGGACTGGATGAGGGCTAATAAACTGAAACTCAATCCAAACAAGACTGAGACACTGTTAGTGGGTGGTTCCGCTGACCAGATGGAGGGTCTTCAACCTGTTCTGGATGGGGTTGCACTCCCCTTGAAGGAGCGGGTTCGTAGCTTGGGGGTTCTCCTAGAACTATCTTTGTCACTTGAGGCTCAGGTGGCTTCAGTGGCACGGAGTGCCTTCTACCAACTTCGGTTGGTGGCCCAGCTACGTCCCTATCTGGACAGGGATAACCTGGCTTCAGTTGTCCATGCTCTGGTAACCTCCAAGTTAGATTACTGCAATGCACTCTACGTGGGGCTGCCTTTGAAGGTGGTTCGGAAGCTGCAGCTTATGCAAAATGCAGCGGCCAGATTGATAACTGGAACCAGTAGGTTCAAACATATAAGACCTACTCTGGCCCGCTTGCATTGGCTGCCTGTATGTTTCCGAGCCTGGTTCAAGGTTTTAACCTATAAAGCCTTACACAGCTTGGGACCACAATACCTGATGGAACGCCTTTCCCGACATGAACCTACCCAAACACTACGTTCAACATCTAAGGCCCTCCTCCGAGTGCCTCCTCCGAGGGAAGCTCGGAGGTCAGCAACAAGAGAGAGGGCCTTCTCTGTGGTGGCTCCCCAATTGTGGAACCATCTCCCCGACGAGGCCCGCCTGGCGCCAACATTGTTATCTTTTCGGCGCCAGGTCAAGACTTTCCTCTTCTCTCAGGCATTTGGCAATATCTGAGGAGCCTGGGTTTGTTTTGTTTTGTTTTTGTAGCTTTTTGAAGTGTTGAAGTGGTTTTTAAATGTACAGATTGTGTGTATGTTGTATGTTTTTGCTGTTTTAATTTTTGTATATTGTTTTTAATTGTTTTTAATCCTATGTAAACCGCCCAGAGAGTTTCGGCTATGGGGCGGTATATAAATGTAAATAATAATAATAATAATAATAATAATAATAATCAGTTGTCAGTGCCTTAATCCCCTTTTTAAAATTTAAGTAATGTGAGAAGTACATGGTATTGAGTAGACATGTCTAATAATATTTACAGGTATTCCAATAAAAATAATTTCCAAGTAAAGGTTTGAATTTGTTTGAATGTAACATTTAAATCAAATTACATGCATGTTATTGATCCCCCCATCAAATATTTTGATTCACTTACTTTTGGGTATTGGAAAGATTTTTTCAGATATTTATACAGTACACAAAATTAACGTGACATCCTTCTAAAAACTTTGTTTTACTAACTGTATGGCAAAAAACATTCTAAGTGAGATCTCTATTGATTTAGTATAAAATGTTTGGCTCTCATTATTTTCCAGAAAACCCATGTCACTGGTACAGGGGAAAACACCTGCCACCTTTCACCATTTTATACAAGCTGCATTACACACATGCCCCAGTTTTCCGTTTACTCTAACTTACTTCATATTGTTAGAACCACCAAAAAGTATGTTCTGAAATGCCTACCTCATGGTTAGAGGCTGAATCTACCATCTGAATGTAAGTCCCTTAGAGTACAACTTTGCTCAGATTGGCAATGACCCTGTATATTTTGTCTTGCTTAGAGCACAGTAACAACATTTTGCCCCTTTCACCACTGTACTTAATGATGTAGTTAGCCAACATATCCAAAGCACCATTAATATAGGAGTACCTTTGGAAACAGAGAGCAGCTAAGAAATATGGAAGATATTATTATTAATTATTGTTGTTGTTGTTGTTGTTGTTAATATCCCACCTTTTTCCAAATATTGGGGCTCAAGGCGGCTTACAAATTAAAACCTGTACAATTAAAAACAGATAGATATATACAAACATTAAAATATAATTAAATATAGTACAATTTTAAAATATTTAAAACATTTTAAAACATTTTAAATACAAATAATTTTTAAAAATCCAAGATGTAAACAACACATCCACAGAGGTCCAAACTACTCCCCAAAGGCCTGCTGAAACATAAAAGTTTTAGCCTGCCTCCAAAGGTACACCAAGGAGGGAGCCAGTCTAATTTCCCTGGGAAGGGAGTTCCAGAGCCCTGGGGCAGCCACCGAGAGGGCCCTGTCCCATGTTCCCACAAGGCATGCCTGTGATGATGGTTGGACCGAGAGAAGGGCCTCCCCTGAAGACCTCAGGGGATGGTCAGGCTTGTAAAGAAGATGATCTTTCAGGTAACCTGGACCCAAGCTGTATAAGGCTTTATAGGTCATAACCAGCACTTTGAATTGCACCCAGAAACAGACCAGAAGCCAGTAGAGCTGTTTTAACAGGGGAGTTGTATGCTCCCTGAAGCCAGCCCCGGTCAACAAACTGGCTGCAGCTCTTCGAACCAGCTGAAATTTCCAAACACTCTTCAGAGGCAGCCCCACATAGAGCGCATTACAGTAATCCAAACGGGATGTAACTAAGGCATGTGTCACCGTGGCCATGTCTGGCATCTCAAGGAACAGGTGTAGTTGGTGCACAAGCTTGACCTGTGCAAAAGCACTCCTAGCCACTGCTGCAAACCAGGCTCAGAGCTGAATCAAGGAGTACACCCAAGCTGCGAACCTGTGTCTTCAGGGGGAGTGCAACCCCATCCAGCACAAGCTGAATCCCTATTCCCTGATCTGCCTTTCGACTAACCAGGAGCACCTCTAGATTAAGTTTAAATTTGTTTGCCCTCATCCAGTCCATTATTGCCAACAGACACAGGTTTAGGACCAAAACGGCTTCCTTGGAATTGGGTGGAAAGGAGAAGTAGAGTTGGGTGTCATCAGAATACTGGTGGCACCGCACCCCAAAACTCTGACAGCCTTTCCCAACAGTTTCATGTATATGTTAAATAAATAGCATGGGGAATGCAGCAGAACCCTGAGGGACTCCACAGGACAATAGCCAAGGACCCTTCTGGGTCTGCCCCTCCAGGAAGGAATGGCACCACTGTAAAACAGTGTCTCCAAGTCCCCTTCCAGCAAGGTGGCCTAGAAGGATACAATGGTCAATGGTATCAAACACCGCTAAGAGGTCTAGCAGAACCAACAGGGTCAAACTTCCCCTGTCCAGTTCCCAGCGTAGGTCATCCACCAAGACAACTAAAGCTGTTTCTATCCCATAACTAGGTCTGAAGCCAGACTGAAATGGATCTAGATAATCTATCTCATCCAGGAATCCCTGAACTTGGGAGGCCACCACATGCTCCAATACCTTGCCCAGAAATGGGATATTGGAGACTGGCCAGTAATTGTCTAATACATTGGGGTTCAAGGAGGCCTTTTTCAACATAGGTCATACTACCGCCTCCTTCAGGCAGAGTGGAATCCTGCCTTAGTGGAGGAAGGCATTAACCACATCACTCACCCACTCGGCCAGTCCCACTCTGGCTGCTTTTATGAGCCAGGAAGGGCAAGGATCTAGCATACATGTGGTGACTCTTACCTCTCCAAGGATCCTGTCCACATCCTCAGGTTGTACAAATTGAAAAGTATCCAATAACACTGGACAAACAGTTGCCAAAATTAAATCCACTGGATCTGTATAAACTAAAGCATCCAAGTCAGAGCGGATCTGAACAATTTTGTTTACGAAGTGCTGGGCAAATTGTTCATGGCGGGCTGCTGACAGGTCTAAATTCTCTTCTTGCAGGCTAGTATGTAAAAGGACCTTGACCACCTGAAACAGCTCCTCTGGACGGCTCTTTGCAGATGCAATAGTGGCAGAAAAAAATAGTTTTTTTGCCGCCCATATTGCCACAAAGTAGGCCTTCAAATAGGCTCTAGCCCGTCTTCGATCGGATTCGCTCCAAGTTTTCCACCAACGTTGCTGTAATTGCCTTCTCACTCGTTTCACTGCTGCCAGCTCCCTGGAAAACCAGGCAGCTGGTGTAGCCCCACTTTGTGAGAGAGGACGCTCAGGAGCAACCGTGTCCACCACCCTGGTCATTTCTCCATTCCAGAGATCGACCGGGGTTTTGAAGGAATCGCCTGCCAAGGCAACAGGAAAATCCCCAAGAGCTGTCAGGAAACCATTCGGATCCATCAGCCTCCTGGGGCAGACCATCATAATCAGTCCTCCACCCCTGCAGAGGTTCTGAGTACCAGCAAGTCTAAACCCACCAGGTAGTGATCTGTCCATGACAACGGAACTATACAAAGTTCCTCCACTCTCAGATCACCATCACTCCATCTGTTCTGTTTTTTATCTATGCATGAAGTGATGGCACATATTTATAATTAACTCAAGCTCTTTCCATAATATAATAATGATTAAAATACATCCCTTCAAATAATTTTCATATTGAATAGCAACTCCTTGTTCAATTGCACTAGCTAATCATTTTCCTGACATGTGCACCTACAAAATAGGGTTTTGCAGTCTATGTAGTTCTCTTCACTTGCATATCTATGTGGATGATTATATATATATATATATATATATATATATGTCTTCTAACGCATACTTGATCTCTTTTGAGTACCATAGTTCAAAGAAAAAGCCTAGAGGATTGGCAGTTTTGGGCAGATGTGTGTCTATTCCTCAGGCATCAGTGGCTGAAAGTTAACAATTTTTAAAAAAAGTTACAGCCATCTGTGTAACAAGATAGTGGAGATCTGTACTTGCCTGTTACTATAAATAAGAAGGAATCTTGTCTGACTTTGTAGATGTTGGATTTATAAAGACTCCATGTGTCAAATCCTAACGGTGTGCCATGTTGTTGGGATATGTTGGCATCCAAGTACCTGGGGTGGTCTTCCCTTCAGACATTTTCGGGAAGCACAGCATTTTTTGAAAACTCTCTCTCTATCACAACATGTGAGATGTGGTGTGATTTAAAGAATATATGCACTTCACCCAGGGGAATCGACCAATTTCCCCCCACCCTCCCCTCCTTTTTACATGGGTAATCTCTATAGCTAAATAATACCAAATCATACTTACATTTTTCAAGGTACCAATTTAATCTATTTTAGTTAAATCATAGGTAAAATGGTTGTAATGCCCTGCTGTTATTTATATACAGAATATATATCATGTGGTTAACTCTGTTGAGAAAATGTGCTGTGGGTTAATACAATTTAGAAACTTAATGATCTGTCTTGGGTAGCTCCTTAGACATAAGCAGTACTTTCCCATTAGATTTTAACAAAAAATCCTAGTGCATGATCCAGTCTACCATATGTGTAGAGCATTTCAAAAGACCAATCAAGCCATGTTTTCTTCCTGACTTAGGCTCCTATGCATACAAACAGGTGGCACAATAAGCTTTTAAAAGGAATGGGAAATTTGTGTACACCTCCCGTATCTCCACCCACCCCTTCCTCTCAACTTGTTAACAAGTAACTTTTGCTCTTGATGTGTAGGGAGGAGGAAACAGCTTTCTGTTTAGTCTATGGGAAACCTTCATAGGAGGGTGTTGCACCTGTACTGCACCAAATTGCACCCCTGCAATTTTACTACATGTTTTAAATTCTGCAATAAATGTCTCCTATTCCCTAATGATATGTTAAGAAAGCTGCTTCGTGCTTTAGAATTTTTCCTTTCTTGAACACCTAGTATATTTTAATGTCTGTGGCTTGGATCCAAAGCCTTGTGAGTGAAAGAGGAAAATAGATTAGTGCTTTTCAATGAAGTATTGTACAAGACTTAACAAAAGAGGCCTTAAAGTACAGTACCACAATGTATCAGGAGATGCATGATAGTATAAGAAATTGTGAATAAGGAAAATACAGTCTGTAGTATTAACTCTTACGGGCCATATAAATGTCCTGAGAATGGGTTTATGCAAATTAGTCGATAACAGGTTTTTCTACTAGCAGCACAGCACCTTATGGATCGAACTTAATATGATTTTGCATGCAATAGAGAATATTTGATTATTAGATTATGTTAGAATCAGTGAGGAGTTACACATGAAGTTAGTCCTGGTTATGATATGCATGCAAAGAAACTATGTACCTAGTAATGAGCTCAGTAGCATAGACATCAGATGCAGATATTTGTCCACATCTATATTGAGAGATGAGTGAGAAAGTGCACCCTGTATTTCATCTGTAGGAATGCCTGGGTCACTTAGCATGGATTGCCTTGACATGCATTTCCATTGGGATCCAGCAATGATCACCATGCATGAATTATGCTTTTTATCACTGATGTATGCTATTCAGTAATGTGATTGGATTTTTATTGTTATATTATTGAAGTTGTTAACCACCTTGCACCATTTTAGGTAGATTTTAAAAATAAAGAAATAACATTGCTGGATTGTCTGTCATGTGCAACAGGATCTAGTGGGTTTTTGGGTTTTTTTGCACATGTATGGTGTTTAAAGATTTTATCCCTTACATAAAAGATGAACATTTGTACTTAACTCAGCGCTATTGGGAACGTTACATAGATGGATATTGTCATATAATTCCCCCCCCCGAAATCATTAGTTCATGCCTAGATAGAGATAGATGCGAAGATTTAACTGCAAATTAATTACCATACTCATGGGGTGGTTTTTTTTCTAGCTGCTAGACAATAGCATTTAATTGTAGCAGAGTATTTTACAAGCTATTGTTTAGAGCAGTTTCTAGTATAAAATAACCAGACATTTAATAACTTATGTTTTAAATGTGAACTTTTCATTTCTTGCAAATTACAGTTAACAGGATTATTATTATTATTATTATTATTATTATTATTATTCTGATCTATAAATCCAAAAATCAAAACTTAAAAAAAAGATTATTAGGGAAAACCATTTTTGGTGTGTATAGGGTATGTGTGTGTGTGTGTGTGTGTGAGTGATTATGGTTTCAGAATCTGAAAAAAATGGCTACTAGTTAGTGTGTCTATCTATTTGGAATTAGTACAAAAGAATAAAATAGAAAGTAGATTTTTTTTGGAAAAAAATGGTTCCCCATACTTTTCAGCTTGAGATTTCCTTATTTAATATTTCAGTGCTTAAATTTAAAATATGTATTATATGATTAGACAAGAATTGATTAAGATTCATTTTCAGATGCTGAAAAACACAAAGCATCTTGGATGCAAGAATTGAAATAAGCTTTGTACAAATAAAGAACACAGAAGAATAAAAGTATGATGAATAAGCAGACAACATTAGTGGTATGAAAATACATAGCTTGCAATTTCTACAATGTGAATAACTGCTGAATGTTGAGGAAGCACTGATGCAAATCAGTTTACTGGGTTGCAGACAATTAACATGCAAACCTATTTGTCACATTTGAAACCTTTTACTTGGCAAATATTATTTCTCTTTAATATAGCACCATTATTTTTGTAGCTGAATCACAGTGCGAGTCATATGATAAGATTATTTATGCCACCCTTTGCCACCCTTTGGATTGAGCCATGGACAGAGGAAACAAATATCACAAGGAAGTGCCATCCATCACATTCCTAGATAACATTTAGAACTAATGAGCTGCTTGTGATTATGAGAACAGTACACTTGAGTTTTTGTGTTCCTATGTCTCCTACAATAAATTCTGCTCAAGCCACACATTTTCTTTACTAAGTATGTCTGTTTGCCTGGGTGAAGAACTTAGTACCAAAATCTATTTGCATGACCCACGCTATCAGCATGTTTATCTTAAGGAAAACATTACGTTGCTAATCTAAGATCAAAGGATTGAGCCAATACAACATAATCCTAGCAGATTTATAGAAGTAAATTATCTAAGTAATACCAGATAACAAGAACAGCATGATATAGCCCATTATAGGCATCTGTTTCACAAGCTATTCAAGAAATTACCCATGAGCAGAAGTGTTGTTATAGAAAATACCCTGCTTTTAGTTTTAGGTACATACTATATTATAATTCTGAATGGGACCTTATTTGCTGTTTCTAATAGCATGTTTCTAGTGTTGTGGTTTGTCTTTAAATAGTGGGTATTTAAATACCTGGCCAATTACAGCTGTCTCACTTTCTACATTCCATGTTGTGATATCTGTGTGTTTAAAGTTCAGTTTCTGTGTGACATCCCTGTGATATTTCAGGATGCACAGTATAATGTTTTGCAAGTACCAGTCAGAGACAGATCCCACACAGCACTTCAGTAGCAAATATCCACTTTGGGTATTTAACAATAATTGGGATCTTTCTACCGGCCTTACGTGAACTCCAGATAGCAGTAAAATCTAATTACCAATCCATTTGGCAAAGTACTTTAAGTGGCACCATGTTTGCTTCTGGTCTTGCTGAACTGCATGCTCTCTGTCACTCAAGGTAGCTGAAAATCTTTTTTCCATAAAGAGAACCTAAAAGAGTACAATGAATATGGCACAAAACATTGTTCCAATTGCCAATCCAGACTCAAAGTTGCATACTTCCTATTAAAAATGTCTGGGAGCTTTTATGGAAGTCAGGTTGGTAAGAAAAAAACCACATTTTTACCCCTATCCTGTTCATTGAAATTGTAATCTTGGAGCATTCTGGCTGCATGCAACACTACGTAGTGAGAATACAGGAGGAGGAAAATTTTGTGTGTGTGTGTGTGTGTGTGTTCCTATATTTATATCTTGCCGGGCACTTACCTGAAGGCTCTTTTGGCAGCTTATGACATATAATATCTACAAGAAAACACCTTGCCCAAAGTTTTCATTTCCTTGTCTTTGCTATTGCAACATGTATTCTCGTCCATTGTTTGCAGCATCTACTCCTATGAAGTGATGTGATACTTTGCACATTTGCTGGGTGGACAAAGTGCCAAAATAGTTTTAATGAGTCCTTTAAATCATTCTTCTGCATTCTTTGGAGTGTGAGATAGATCTCTCTAAGGCAGCTCATTCAACCCAAGGAAGACATGTATTTTTCTATTCCCACTACTCTAGTTCTTGTGTTTGGGTCAGGGTCTTTGTTGAGTCAGGGTCTGTGTAACCTACAACTTATATTGCTGCTGTTGCTGCTGCTGGCTGCTTTATCTTTCTGGTGCTGTGATTTGTGTTGGTATGTCTGTTTTTTTATAAGAAGTACATGATTCCCAGGTTCCACCTTTAGGAACTTTAAAGAATAGTGCACGTCCACACAATCCTTTTGTGTGCTTCTAGGTAGTCTTTCTGTTAACAGAGGTGGAGATAATTTTAGATGAGGTACTAGTTTGTTTTTTTAAGTCAATATAAGCCAAAATTGAGAATCTTTACCTAGGAAATGAACCCAGAGAATAAAGTTCTAACCTTTAATATATGGGTTAGTATGTACTATAACAAACCAATATAATACATATATTTTCAACATGATCCTAGTTAAACATTAAAAATAAGCTACCAAAATTGGTGAAATGAGGCATATGTGAAACAAGCTTTAATAGACTGGATATTAATGTGTCTGGTTGTCAAAATGTCAGTCCCATGTCAACAAAATCCACATGATATGGAAGTGTCTAACATCTTTGGAGTTCCATTTTTTAGTAGCAATGAAGCATTCCAGGAAGTGTATTTCTGGGGAATTATTGCATTTCTCAGGTGGCTGAAACCACTTGCCCTTCAGCCTTATGTCTTGCAACACACCCGAGGCAAGCAATAATCTCCAGCAAAACCCTGCCTCCCTTGTCTTATTGCTTAATTATTATACCTGTTTAATGCTACTTAGAACATTGTCAGCTGTTGGGAAAAGGTAATTATCACTAGTCAAATGACACACACTTTTTTGGCTGCCTTACGGATACACATTTTACTGGTACCTTGATACATAATGAAGCCTGATAGCAAAACTTTTGCTTGTCTCTTCTTCAAGCCCCAGCTGTTTCCCTGCTAAATTCATCCCATCTGTCTCCCCTTCCGTAAGGCTGTAGGCAGTATAGCATAAGTACAGAAGCAGTTCAGTGCTATTTTGGATAAACATAGCTGAAATTTGAATCTTTGCCATTTGCAATGCACACATTTTGTTTTACTGCTGTAAAGAGAGCTGTCAAAATAAAAACTACATGGATAATTCACTGAAATGCAGTCAAATGTAAGGAAGATTAAAAAGGATTATGTATATACTTAGGGTCAGTTTTGATACATGCTGACTTTAACAATTTATGACCTCTTAATAACAGTAAATCTTAAACATATGTTATTGTATATAGAAAACACGCCAATACACTGACCAATATAGGGGATGTCTTATCCCCAGAGTCCAAGGATTACAGTAATGAATTATGTGTAGTACAAGCAAGTTACCGGATTTTACTTGGGCATTTTCTCAATCCTATAATGGATTTGGGTAATTGGCATCAGTCCAAATCAAGAGTAAGGCCTTCATTTCCATATGTTTCAGGAAAGGAAAAGTATTACAACTACTATTTATATAACTATTTCCATCTCTCCAGCAACATTGATGTCACATTGTTTTTGTATAGTTAGCTAGGCACTTGATATCCTAGGAAGAGAATTTACATAGCAAAAATAGAGTAATATTTTGTGTTTAGTTCTTTCTTTCTTTTAGTGTGGAAGAAGATGACTTCGTAGCCACTAAGTTATGCTTCACCACCCTGGAAGCAGAGATTTGAATTACATTTAATTCTGAAATATATAGATTGCTATAGAATCTAAGAGTACAATCTTATGGGATTGCCACTCTTAAGATGGAGGGCTCCAATCTTGTCTACCCTATGCCCTCTTGGGAGGAGCCAGGCAGGGCAAGGGGAAAGCTGAAGGGATTTTTGCTTCCCGTTTCTCATTGAAGGTAGATAGAAAAAAGCCCTACTACTCCCAGCATTCCCCAGCCAGCAAGGCTAACTGAGGCAGGCTGCGAATTGTAGAACTTTTTCTGTCTACACATGTATAGGATCGTGCTTTAAAGGTATTTTTCACTAGATGGGCCTCTGAGACTGTCTAGATTGCATACTTTCCCAGGAGCCAGGGCTGGTATGGAGAGGCTCTAGGATCCTGTGGAGCCTGGTCTCCTTTCTTCCTCCCCTCTCTGCCCACAACAATGCCATCTTTCACCATCTGCATCCTCTTCCGAGGAGGAGATTTAGAGCATCCTACAGATGCTGTCTATGGGGCATAGGATTGCTCTGCCCAAGTCTTAAATGTTTTATTCTGCTTTTAAAATCTCTTAACAGTATGGCTACTAACTTTCCTACTTTTGTTTCTTAACATCACTGTTTATGAGGCAATTATGCAGTTTCTCTACACACAGCTGATTTGTAATCTCATCCTAACTATATAAATCTTGTTTCTTTAAATATTTTTCCCCAGCAAGATATTTCATCAATCTGATGTTATATTTCTGACCAATAGGTTTTCAAAATCATGGATGAATGCTATTTTATTTTTTCTCCAATTATATTGTCGCTGATCATGTATTGCAATTTCCATTATACATCTGACCTTTCATTTATTTTAATCAGAACTCTTCTGATGGGCCTCTGTTGACTAGGGTGACCATATTTGGGAAACCAAAAAAGAGGACACCCAGTGGTGGGGGTGGGAAAGTGACTTTCTGGGGCCTCCAGAAAGCATGTCATTCCTGCCCCACTAATGCTCCAATTGGGGCCTTTTCTATAATGTTCAGGAATGACACACTGTCCCCTTTAAGGCCCTGTTTGGAGCAGTGGGGGGGGGGGAATGACGCACCTCCAGAAAGCGCGACATTCCTCCGCCACACTAATGGCGGTCTTAAAGGAGAAAGCATATAATTCCAGGACATTATAGAAAATTACAGGAAATCCCCCCAACACCTAGGATAGAACAAAAAACAGGACAAATCCAGGGAAATCCTGACAGCTGACAATGTTCTAAGTAGCATTAAACAGGTATAATAATTAAGCAATAAGACAAGGGAGGCAGGGTTTTGTTGGAGATTATTGCTTGCCTCAGGTGTGTTGCAAGACATAAGGCTGAAGGGCAAGTGGTTTCAGCCACCTGAGAAATGCAATAATTGCATTTCCTGGAATGCTTCATTGCTACTAAAAATGGAACCCCAAAGATGTTAGACACTTCCATATCATGTGGATTTTGTTGACATGGGACTGACATTTTGACAACCAGACATATTCGTATCAAGTCTATTAAAGCCTGTTCCACATATGCCTCATTTCAGTCAAAGTATGATCAAGTCTTGTTTGAACATCACTATGCTGTGCTTCTGAAAGTGACCACCTTATCAGGATAGTAACTCTCTACAAGGGACACTAAAACTTGGGATTCCCATTTTCCCAAGGTTGGATTTGTATGGCTTAACTACTGTGTTTCACTTAGTGTCCCTCTCTGATTCAGTTAGTCTGAATCACAAATAGAACCATAATTAGCCCAAATTCCCCATTCTTCTGCCTCAGTTGAGAATCTTCAAAATGTTGGAATTTAAACACCACCATGAACAACGAAATGTCCCCTGAAAAATGCAAATGTTGCTTTTGATCAAGGAATTAGGGAAAGCTGAGAAGGAAGATGGTATTTTTAACAGCAGACTGCTGAAGTACTGGATGTGATGCCGAAAACTCTAAAATTCTCACAGGCTCATCTTTACAAACATGGGAGGAGTGCTCATCGTTGTTGTTCTCCAAGGTATGTGGAAACTGGCTCTGCTCCATCATTGTTACATAGCAGAATGAGCCATCCCTAAAACCCGGCTTTTCAGTGCCAGAAAACATACTTCTCGGGGGAGGGGCGCAGAGTAGAACCAACGTCATCCGGAGAGGCTTGTTTCCCACCCCACTCCCAGTTCCCCCTGCTGCTACAGTTTAATGAATGGGAATGAGGAGTAACTAACCCACAATATTGGCTCCCCATGAGCACATCACTGGCACAAATAAACCCCACTTCAAAAAATATCACATCAGGACAAACAGTACATCAGAGAACCCAATTAATGCAGCTCCCAACTCTGAACTGTGTAACGTGGTGTTAGTTCCAACTCTGGAGCTAACACCACATCAGAGAAGTGAATTAACACAGCCCCTTTGCAATTCTGGAGCTGCACAGCTCCGGAGCTAACACCACATCGCAGAAGAGAATTAACACAGTCCATTTGCAACTATGGACTGCACAGCTCCAGATCTAACACCACATCAGAGTAGCAAATTAACAAAGTTCCCTTGCAACTCTGGAGGTGCAAAACTATGGAAATCACATCACAGAAGAGAAATAACACAGTCCGTTTGCAACTCTGGAACTGTGCAGCTCCGGAGCTAATACCACAACAGAAAAGAGAGTTAACACAGTCTTGGAGTTAATTAACGCAGGAAATGCATAGACATCTCTCAATGGGAATGTTAAAGGAGTGAATGGGGAAAGGGCCAAGTCACATCACAGCCATGTCACAGGCACACCCAAGGTTTATTGTGGAGGCATGGGGGCACATTGCAGAGCAAGCGACTGGAGTTGTTTTAATTAAAAAGAATACAGTAAATGGATTCTCCGATACTCTGGCTTTTCCAGGCGGAAGTGGCTGATTAGGGTGTGTGCTGGCCAGGACATCATGTGCAGTAAAGGACGTCACAATGCAGCCAAGCCACAGGAAAATCCCTGCAAAGTCAACCTCACATTCTTTAGAGATGAAGTTAGCACCGAGGTAGACTTAGCATGAGGAACAATGGCTTTATATGAAGCGATTGCTCTTCATGTGAGCCAGGAATTTGGACTCTTGCTCCATCCATCACAGATTGTAACATCATCTAACCAGAAATCTCCAAACGTTCAAACACTGCTTTTAGATAAGAGATTATTAATGCAAACACAGTTTGGCCCCTAATTCTGATGTATTTTTTTAAGAGCAAGCTTTAGGGATAGCTTATCAATGATATGCAGTTCTACTTGAAGATATTTTGCAAAGATTTAAAAATAAATAATTGTCCAAATGCAGGGTGGTCTTTTGATTTGTTTAAAATTTATTTTACCTATATGGCCAAATACATATAGGTAAAATATGTTTACAGATATGGGTAAAATGGATTAATACTTTATACTAATAAAATAACAGTTTGCTACAAGTAAAGGTATGCCTATGATATTGTTGATCGTATTTTCAAGGATGCCTAATTAGTACAGCAGAAAAAAAGTGAACAGTGCTGAGATATTTGGAAAAAATATTGTAGGATATAAAAAAAAACCCTAAAACCTCCTACTCTCCTATCTTTGTTCCCGCCCTCTATTTTGTTCTCGTTGATTATTTATTGTACAGGAGATTTATATCCAAACTTTCCAGTGTGTTTGCATTGCTTAGGGTGACTAACAATGAAAGATAAACTAGATTCCTTTTTGTCAGATGCATGAAGTGTTATTCTCAGTTGGCAGGTGTGTATACACACAAACAGTGATATAGAGAGGAAGAGTAAAGTGGAGCTAAATGGCAATGTGAATAAAAACAGAGAAATGTAATAAAAAAGAATAAAACTGTGCACAAACAATGGATAAAAACCAAATGTGTTTTGAATTGCAGGGCTTGACTAAAGACACAACGAATCTTGTAGTTTCTGTGTGGAAGCTAGAAACATGAAGATATATGTAGCGATGAGTGGATTTCTGGTAGAAGATGGTGTTTATGTATTAATTGTATAGTTGCCATCATGGCTGACTAGGGAATGCTGGGTTTCTTTCTACCTAAACATGCATAGGATTGTGGCTTTAAGCCTTTATAGTCTATTGGAAAAAAACAGGTTCTTGAATTGAGCTCAAAAACAAATTGGAAGCCAGTGCAGCTGTTTCAAGACTGAAGTTATATCATTAGTAAAATGCTGATTAAACAAACATCTGGCTGCCTCATTTTGCATTAACTGAGATTTCTGGCCACTCTTCAAGGGCAACCCAATGTAGAGCACATTACAGTACCATAAATGTGAGGTGATTAAGGCCAAGGCAGCACGATCAGAGAATCTATTCCTAGATTTATGGTTCATCTTTGTGCAGTATTTTGGCATGTAATTCTTATATAACCATAGCCACCCAGCCATTGTCTTCTCTGAGATATGTTTGATGTTTCATATTTATATGAAATATGTTTCATATTTATATGAAAAAGGATTCTGAGTAAATTGAGCAGTCATGGATAAGAGCTGTTATGGATTGATGACTAGCTAATCAAAAGGAAGCAAAGAGTATGAATAATTTGGTTTAAAAACAGAATTTTAAATTTCAAGACTTCTCTTAGACCTGGCTATACTGGGACTAGCTAAAAAGCGACCCAAAAGGTTTTAAAAGGCAGCTAAAATTGGGTGCACTTTGTTAGCAGTTTCTGAATGCTTTAATTTCTTTGTTTGACCACTAGCATTGGATTAAAAAATGACAACTCATACATAGGATGCAGACACCTGCAAGGTACTAAAAATACAAGGAGGGAGTTCACAAATTATGCTATGTTATGGATGGAACTCAGCTTTGGATTCAGTGTCCTAGTTTGCACAATCAAAACAAGTCACTATGTTTTAAGTAAGCCACCGTGGCTTGATGCAAGACATGGCATGTACCGGCATGTGCCAGGTGTAGTTTGCATAATCACTGCCTGGCTATGTCTTATTGTTTCACCCAAACCCGAGTTGCATGGCTTGTTGGAGACTTATACAACCCTCAAATAACCCAGGGTTATTTAAGCCACGGTAGCTTGTTTTGATCATGCAAACCGGCCTAATGGGTGTTTAACATGTGTGGTGAGTGGGTAACACTTTTCTCTGGGTATAAAAGGCAAAATAGATATCTCCTGCAGATGTTTCATAAGGCAGGAACCAGGACAGAGTTGGGCATCTTTGTTAGTCCCAGGCACTCCATCAAACTCATCTGAATTTGATCCTGAAAGACCAAGAAAAAGTGTGTGTACATGGAGGGTAAGTTGTAAAGAAGCACAATTTGTGACATTGCACAGCACCATTACTAATCATGGGGCATATCAATTAGGCATCAGTCTTGGCTTCCTGGAGCTTGAGTCAACATGCAATAGCTTAACCAGCAAGGTTTTAACATCATTGAATGTAAATAATTAAGAAACACATTGTTTGTTTGTTTTAATAATAATTTTATTAATTTCAACATATAACACAAAAAATAACACAATACTTATAACCCCTCGACAACCCCCCATGCTCCCCTTCCCCCGAGACCTTATTACTCTATTACTTATAGATTTTTCCAAAATTGCATTGATTCTTTAGACGGTGTACAACCTCTCCCCTTTTCTAAAACATATTCTAGACACATACCCCAAATACTTCCAAAATCATTCTTTTTAGTTAATCCCATCTTAACTTTCATTATACAGGTTAATCTATCATTAATTGCAATATCCCACACTCCTTTATACCACTCTTCCATACTATAATCCCCTTGTATTTTCCAATTTTTAGCTATTATTAGTCTCGCCGGTGTCAGGAGAGTATTTATTAATTCTTTAATATTATTATTACTATATTCTTTATCAAATAACCCCAAGGTGTTTTATTGGTGTTTTATTGGTGTTTTAATGATGTACTGGTTTTATCTGCTTTTAATCAGTTTTTGTATTTTGTGTTTGGTGTTGTTCCCCGCCTCGATCCGTTGGGAGAGGCGGGTGATAGATAAATAAATAAATATATTATTATTATTATTATTATTAATAATAATAAAGCTATATTCGGACTTGCCTCTACCTTCTTAACTACTAGCTCACTTATCTCCTTAAAAACTCTCTCCCAAAATTTTTTAACATGTTTGCAAGTCCACCACATATGGTAATATGACCCCAAATCCTGACATCCCCTCCAACAAAAACTTGAAGCCTTCTTATCTATCTGATGTAGTCTTACAGGAGTGAGATACCATCTCCATATTATTTTATACTGATTTTCTTTTATCCTTATTGAAAATAACTTTAAATTTCTTAATTTCCATATCTTTCCCCAACTGTCCCCAGTGATCTGAATTTTCAAATCCTCTTCCCAGATTGTTTTCAAACTATCTTGAACCATATCCTCCTCCAATAATATTTTATAGATCTCACTCATTAAACCTTTTTACTTTTACTTTTATTTCCTCCCGCCTTCTCTCTAACCTCAATTAACTTTTCAAAACTTTTCCTTTCTACACTCCTTATTTTTCTTCTTCCATTTTAATATCCACTGTTCCAATTGCATATTCTTGAACCATAAGTTTTCCTGACCCGTTAAAACCTCTTCTATTTGTTTTTTATTAGTCATTTTCATTACCCAATCTTTCAGTTTAATTATTTTTTTTCCCTCAATAACCCCTCCAATTCTCCTCTCAAGTTACCTGGGAAGTTTTCCATCAAAACCACTGGGGACAGAGGGGAAATTCCTGGCATTAATTTCTTCTTATATTTTTCCCAAACTTCTCTAATATTTCTTAAGATGGGATTTTCTATGCCTTTCAGTTGAGTCCTTTGTATATTACTAAAAAAACATTTTGTAGCTTTAACTCTATTTTTCTTGTCTGCGGTTTTAACCATTCTAAATCCTCTTCCCCTACTATGCTATTTATAACATGCCTTAATTGGTTAGCAATATAATACATCTTTATATTCGGTAAACCTAAGCCTCCTTCCCTTTGATTTTTATACCATTTTGTTTTATTTATTCGACTTCTTATCCCCATTACAATAATTATTTATCATACACTGCCAACTTTTAATTTCTACATCCGTTATCTTAATTGGTAACATCCTAAACAAAAAATTAATCATTGGTAATATCTTCATTTTAATTACTGCTATTCTACCAAACCATGACAGCTTTGCCTTCCTATAAGCCTCTAGCTTCTCTATTATTTTAATTTTTAATCTACTAAAATTTATTTCCTCTAACGTTTCTAACTCTTTAGAAATATAAACTCCTAGATAACCCAATATATTTTTAACCTTCAAACCTAATCTTAAACTTAACTCTTCCCCTTCTACTTTATCATAGTTAAAAAGCATCATATTGGATTTTCCCCAGTTTACCTGCAACCCTGTAACTTCTCCAAATTCCCTCAAATATTTTTTTATTTCTTCTATATTCCCCCCCGGATTTTCTAATGTCAGTAAGGTATCATCCGCAAACATATTAATTTTTATTTTATCCTGTTCTCCTATCCCTTTTAATCTCTCATCCTCCCTAATAACATTTGCTAACATTTCAATCACAATTGCAAATAATATTGGGGAGAGAGGACACCCTTGTCTAGTACCTTGGGCTAGGGCAATTTGTTGTGTTAAGCCATCATTTATCATCACCTCGGCCTTGTTATTTGCATACAACTGATTAATCACTCCCACAAAGCTTTCTCCAAAGCCGAATATTTTTATAACAGTTTTTAACGCCGGCCATTCCACGCAATCAAAAGCTTTAAAAATATCCAATGCTATCAATCCTGCTTTTAAGTTTCTTCTTTTAATAATATTTATTATATTTAATACCCTCCCTATTAAATTTGGCATTTGCCTCCCTGGAATAAATCCACATTGATCCTTTTTTATATATTCATTTATAAAAGTATTTAATCTTGTTGCCATAATCGCTGTAAAAATCTTAGCATCCTGATTAATTAGAGAAATTGGTCTATATGAGGCAAATTGTTGTGCACAAGAATAGATTTCCCATACCCACCCTGCCAAGATGCACCTGTGGTTTCAAAGCAGAGTTTGACTACAGATTAGAAAACTCACAGAGAGGAAACAATGAATGAAAAGTGAGCCAGATTATAACAGGAGTTATAAATTTTCATAGCAAGAGTTTTCAAATGTTGATTAAAGGTACAATTTTTTAAATAACAATATGTCTGAATAAGATGGGTGGACTGTCATCTGAGATTGAGGAAAATCAGATTACAGAGCAATACTATGGGTGTGTGTGGATGGTGAAGGAAAGGTTCTCTGCTAGAACTACCATCACCATCATTTTCTATGCCTGGCCTGTTCACTGTGACTAGAGTAGGAACTTTCATGGGAGGTGGGAAGTGGGGAGGGGGGGTAGAGTTGATTTGTCAATTGACCCCAGGGCTGGTACAGTGTTGGACCTTTTACAGTGGTGGATGTCAGGAGAGCAAGATGTCATAGGTTTCGGCTGGTTCTTGGTTGCCCCAAGCACACCCTTGAAATCCTCCTGGAATGCCCCATTTCAGCTCCCCTCCTAGCAGAATATTGCTGGTGGGACATTCATGCCCGTGGAGTTTTCCAAGGGTGTACATGGGGGGCCCCCTCTGGCAGCATACCTGCCGCAAGTCTCTCCCTCCATTGTGAAAGTGACACGCACTCTGCTTCCTATAGCTCCTCGGTTGGCCAAATGCTGGCTGTAGGATTATTATTATTATATTATATTTATTTATATTTTGCCTTTTTCCCAGGGCTGAGACTCAAAGCGGTTTACAAGATTAAAACATGTACAATTAAAACATATAAATATAAGTTTACAAAAGTTAAAATAGAATTAAACCTACAGTAAAAAAAATTAAAAATTAAACATTAAAACAGTAACAAACTTAAAAACAAAACAAAACCATACATTAACGCAGGTCCACAGTATTTCCAAAAGCCTGCTGGAATAAAAAAGTTTTGCCTGCCTCCGGAAGTGTAGCACAGAGGGGAGCCAGCCTGGCCTCCCTAGGAAGGGAGTTCCAGAGCCTAGGAGCAGCCACGGAGAAGGCCCTCTCCCACATACCCATCAGACGTGCCTGGGATGTTGGTGGGACTGAGAGAAAGGCTTCCCCAGAAATATCTCAGAGCACAGACAGGCACATATGGGAGAATACGGTATTTCAGAATAACCTGGACCCGAGCCGTGTAGGGCTTTATAGGTGATAACCAGCATTTTGAATTGTGCCCGGAAACAGACCGGCAGCCAGTGGAGTTGTTGTAACGAGGGAGTTGTGTGCTCCCTGTAACCAGCTCTGGTCAACAGTTTGCACATTAAGGATTGCATCCTTAATATGCAAACTGTAATTTATTGCATATTAACTGTAGTTCTCTACCTCAGATTTCTTTTCTGTGTGTCAGGTATAGCTGCTGAATCTGTGCTCTATTCTTTTCTTTATAAGTAAGTATATGAACAGCCATGCTGGATCAGACCAAATGCCCACGGGCCAACCAATTGCCCATGGGAAGCAGAACACGAGTACTATAGCACCTTGTTATTTGATTTTAAACACTGTTAATGTAGATCTTTTTGGACTATATAAAAAGTTAAAGATGTTCATGGGCTAATAAGCTGAGAGTCACGCATGTTGGTGTGGTGGTTTTTAACAACCTTTTCAGCTGAAAGAAAAAGGCACCAGGCAGTGATATGAAAAGAGAAAGCTTCTCTTCTGCTTTGCCTCCATTCAGATAGCAACTGACATTAAGAATTTATTGCTAGCATGTATTTTTATTTAGCTAAAAATTTTTTAAATGTAAATATATTAAAAATGAGTTCGAGCTCTTGGAAAGGGATTCACAGGTTGTCATCCCCTTTTACCTGAGAAAATCAGCTGCTAGTTAATCAGCAAACATAAAAAATGCTTTAAACACTCACATATCTGAAATACTTCCACAATGGCTTTAGTTGTATTTAGTTGTTGAAGAATATTATCTTTCTCATTTCATTAGCCTTAACAGATACATCATATTTTTGGCTCTATTTGCATTAATGGAAGGACAAATCATGGAGGGAATTCAAGATGGGAGTTTCTGGGTTGTAGCTATAAAAGGAATTGAGAGCCATAAAAAATTAAAACCTTGGAAATGATTAATGAGGATGTTCTTAAACATATGGCTAGATGTAAAAAATGAATACACACACACACACGAATCCATGACTGTGGTATCACTAAGTGGAAACGGATTTTCACATATTCTAAAGGGGAGCACCATAGAACTAGAATTGTGCTGTGGGCAACCTGCTCTTTTCCAGCACTTTGCCCATTTTGGCAGAAGAAAAGGTTTTCACAGCAATAGCTGAAGCAGTTTCCAAAGCTTCTTGAAATCTCCTCATCCATACACACAATGCACTCTGCTATTCCAGTGGCTGTAAATACACCATGCCAAGGCCTTTGTACTAGCCATCTCCATCTATCTCTTCCCTGCTTCATCCCACCAGCCCTGGACCTTTGTGTGACATTCCTGCATTGCATAGGTAGGTGTGGCGGTAAGCTGATACTCTGGAGGCGGCTGATACTCTGTCAACACTGAAGCAAAAATCATGAGGCATCCACTTTCCAGCCTTCACTTGTAGCTTACAGCCCGCTTGTCTGTATAGCAAGGATTGGTTTCTTGAGGTTCTTTAACTTGGAAAGCCTCATAAGACTGAGCCATTGTTTGGCTCATATTTGAGTACTCTGTACTTGTATTTTTAGTATGTGGAATGCAGTTTTTTATAAAGTGGAAACATCATTTTTTTCTCTCACACAAAAACAGCTAATGGGATTTTTCTAAAACTTGCCAGAAATATTCATTTCCAGGCAGAGAGCAAGCGTGGACAATTTCACACTTAACGATGAACATTTCAGAAAGTTCTGAGTGCTGGAAAAGGAAGTGTTATACTGAAAATTACAGCTGGCACTATTCTCTATCAATCAATATTCATTTGAACAGTTAGCTGTTGATCTAAGGGAGTAAATGCCATCCTGTCAGAAAGGACAGGGTGGGTGTTCCTTCCTGACTTTGAAGGGAGTATGACTTCTTTGTGTGTTACATGTATAAAATTATTCTGCTTTGTGTTCAAATGGATTTTAGTACAATGGTTATGTACCTATATTTATGCATAGAGCAGACATGCAGAATATGAAAATTCATTAATGTAATATGCATGACTGTTTGTATTTACGGAGAAAGAAGCATTTATGTATGGTGGTTCTCATTGTTATCTACCTCTTTTCAGACATACTACCCAATACTTGAAAAATGGCTCCACTGCATGAGTGGTGAAACTGACATAGTTCACACGATCAGTGCTGCCCACCAGCTTATTAAAAAACCATGTGCCCGCGGGCTATGGGTTATGTGACGGTTGTTTAACACTCACATAACCCAAGGTCCCCAAGTTCAGATGACATGACAAGCTACTGCTTGAAAATGCAAAATAGCCACTGACATGAGCTGCAGCCCATCATGGCTTAAATAAGCCATGGTGGGCTGTTAATCATGTAAACTGGCACTCTGGGATTGTTCAGACAATTAGCAGGGGAATTAATGCAGCATCAGTTGTTTCCTCCAACTGTGCCAGTCACACTGCTCGACCAGGATTACCTATGGGCTGCCATGTTGTCCGAACCTGGTGCATGGTGTGGGCATAGTGCATTTGCCATGGGCAAGCTATGTGTGTGGTGTGTGTGTAAAAATGTACTATGCCCGTGCTGCATTCAGACAAGACAGCAACATGCAGCGTGGGTAATTAGGGCTATCCTGCTTGTGCGACCAGCACACGTGGGGGCGGAGAAAACAACTGATGCTACATTGTTTCCCTCACTGATTGTCTGAACACAGATTCTGTGTGTTGCACTTCTTTGTGAATAGTGGGCATACTCTGGGAGAGCTGGCAAACTTCTGGAACCTTTAGATTTTCATAGCTTTTACACAAGCTGGAATCCATACCCCAGTGCTAGTGTAAATGCCTATAGTCTGCTAGGAACTTTTTAAAAAATAGGTCAAGAAGGCAGAGCAGGAAGAAGCTGGCCCAGTACCATTTCCCCCTTGACTATTAGTGTCAGGATCATGTGAGGAAGAGGGGGGGGGGATGTTTTGTTATTAGATTTATTAGATTTCTCCCCCCCTCCATTTTTCCAGTACAGTACAAACAGTAATCCTCCCCCCTCACCCTTATTCCCTCCCCTTTAGGTTTCTCTTACCCTTCTTCATATCGTCCTGTTTTTAAAGAGTAAAGGTTTCATATATACTAATGTAAAGCCCATGTCACTGTGGGTGCTAGTAGTCCTACTCCTTTCTTGCTTTTTTGCCCCTTCAGTCCCCTCACCACAGAGGGGCCCAATGCAAATGTGGATCATGCGCAGTGAATCCCCCTCTGGAATTTGCATATGGCACAACCCTGCCCCTTCCCTCATACACCCTGATTGGCCACCTCCGTCCCTTCCCTCTCCCTTCTGGCGGTGACAGCCTAATTGCGCAGCTACACCTGGAGCCCACCTTCATGCCACACTGATTGGCTGAGCAAGGCATCATCCCACTGGCAGAGGGGTTGCCCTGCCTATTTCGTGTAGAGGAAAGTAATTGCTATTTCAGCTTTTTTCAACTTTCAACACTTTCTGTGTGTCTACACTGCTCAAGCTCCAGTTTAAAACAAAAATGAGCAAAATCAGTTTGGTAGCTCTTGAGTAATAAGCCTTACACTATTGTATTCTTATATAAGATAAGTAAAATCATTAAGCAAAAATTGAATAAATAAATAGTTACATAGAAATAAAGTAAAAAAGTTGTGTTATGCACATTGCTGTAGTAAATCATTTTCATCTCTGCAAGCTTCCTGAACTGATCTTTTAACAAATAATGACTGCAGGATTGGGCAGAAAGCAGGGGAAAGTGTTATCAGCATATACGATTGGTCTTTAGGTGGGACTCTTGCAACATTTTGTTCAACAATGAGTTGAGTAAATATAGTGATCATGCTGGGGATACATTTTGCATAGTTAAAATACTAACTTGACCTAACAGTATATACGCCCAGTTTTCAACATTATTTGTTTCTGTCTGAACCATTTGTAGCTACACGTTTTCCTTTGGAATATAAGCATCCTAACATATCCTTACTGAGGTTTATTTACTAGGGAATTTCTTTTTGGAGCCCACCTTGTTTATAATTCCAACATTACCAGTTTTCTTTTGTGTTAGAAATTAGTTCTCTAAAACTTTACAAGACATTTAATAATAAACTGCTAGAAAACATTGTGAGTCAATTTTCCCCCCCAGTTTGTCTTGTTGCCAGCTGGATTCCAAAAAAACAACAAAAAAACAAACAAACCCCAGCTTGGGTGCATGCACGCCAGTGCAACCAGGATTTTAACAGTGTCAATAATCTGTGCTCATCATACTTCTCTAACCCCCCCACCCCCCCACCCACCCCGGTTCCAAATCTGTTTCAGCGTATTCATGCAGATTTACTTGCATTTAGACCTCCACGCTGCTGGGTAACAAAGCAAGGCTTCGTTTATTCTGGCTTCCCACTTTGAGTCTTGTTTGATTTATCCCTGACAAATGAGACTCTTTTCCTCTCTTCAGTGAATTAGCTGCTTGTGAATAAAATTTCTGATGCTTTGGTGTCTGAAGTGGCAAGGATTATAATAATGAAAAAGCACTCAGTAGCTTTTCATTCCTTTTATTTTACTGCTCTGGTCCTAATTGTTGCTTGGAGAATCAAGTTATCATAAAATGTGTTTTCTTTTTCTTTTACATATATATGGAATATTAAATCCGCTCCTTTAACTGCTAACAATATTAAAATTACTTGCTCCTGCCCCCCCTTTTTTTTTTGGAGAACAGGGAGCCTTGGAGGGAAGAAGTAGCGTACAAGCAGATGTGCTGCTAGATCTACAGGCTTCTGCCAACCATATGGCATCTTAAAGAAAGATGGTTGGAGCGTCTGGATTAGTAAAGAGTTGGGATGGAAAGCCATGTGTCGTGTTGGTACAGGCAGTTGTTTTAGCTCTCTGTAAAAGGCTTCAGGAGATTGTGTAATGGAACAAATGGTACTGCAAGCCTAGTAACAGCCTTACCGCTGCTGGAGAGGCAATTGGGCCCCAGGCGCCTACTGCTTCATCCTTTCTCTCCCTCTCCTCCCCTCCCTTTCCTTCCCCCTCCCCCTCATTTCTGTATTCTTTTTCATGTATTGGAAAATCCATGTCTTGATTTCTCAACTCTTTTTTTCAAACTACACAGCAAGCTGCTGAGGCTTTCCCCTTTGCTTATACACCTTTCTTTATTTCCAACCCCAGAGAGAACCTGCAATCAGCTTTACATGGAATTAAAAATATTTGGTCACTTTGATAAAAGTTTTCAACCAGTGTTTTACAATCACGTTGTACTGTGTTGGTGGACATTTTGCTTTTAAATTAGGGTGGTAGTTAGGCTGACCAGATAAAATCCAGGTCAGGGCTCATGTAACTTTAACAGTTGTAGAGAAAAGGGAATTTCAGACAAGGTCATTTGTATGCAGTTAGTTCCTGGTGAAATTCCCTCTTCATCACAACAGTTAAAGTTGCAGGCACTATACTAGAGTGACCATATACAAAAGAAGGCAGGGTCCCTGCACCTTTAACTGTTGTGATGAAGAGGGAATTTCACCAGGAACTAATTGCATACAAATGACATTGGCTAAAATTCCCTTTTCTCTACAACTGTTAAAGTTACATGAGCCCTGACCTGGATTTTATCTGGTCACCCTAGTGGTGGTGAAGAGAATAGCATTTAAGTGCACCACTTTGGCATTGCCATTTATTTGATACCTGTATCACTTTACTCCACAACAGTCTAAAATCCCAACCAGTTGGATAAATTCAAGGCAGTTTTCTCTAGTGATACAGGATTAGGACCATATTGTTCATTTCCTTCTTTGACCATAGAAATTGCTGGATTTTAAAAGAAAAATGATCAGGCCTAAAAATTCCCATCAGTATTTACTATTTGTATTGAACAATTAATGGAAGAACAATTGATTGCTATTGGTTTGGAAAGTCTCCAAAAACCATTCACCTTGGTTTAGAAAGTCACCAATGGAAAACAGGAAACAGTCTGTTTATATTTTATTTTAAGAAAGATTAAGATCAGTATTTCATTGGGTCTTTCACAAACAATAATTGAGGTTTGTCCTGTGAAATAACTCCATTTTTCTGGTGAGCTACTTGAAAGGCTTATTAAAACAGGGCAGCTGAAGGCTATTGTCTGCAATTTGTTGGTCAAATGCAATGTAGTCATTGTACTTTCAACTCTAATACTTAGGTTGCTGTTTTTAAAAGAAGAATCTAAAAGTATTTGTATTCTTTGTGGAACTTGCTGTTATGGGACCCATGATCAGAAGCCCGTTTTTAATCTCTGAAACAATTGCAACAATATAATTACTAGAGTTAAGTGGTCATTTATTTCCAGTGATACCACTTCTTCAGTCAGTCTTAATCTGTTTATAGAACTCTATATTAATACAAGATAATACGAGGTAAAGGTTAGGTTATGGTTATATTGTTTCTGTCATCCCATCCCCCCGCCCCCCATCATTTGTATTATGAAGTTTTAACTAAGGACATCTTCTAACATTGCCATTTGTATTTTGAAACCACTTTCAGTAAAATACATGGGCATAGTATCACTTAGTAAACGTGTAAATATGCACATGGTTAAACAGCTGGTTTTGTCCATGAGATCCACGTGAGTAGAAGCCTGGAAAAAAATCAGCTCTTGTTTATGTGTAATTTGTGGGCAAATCTGTAGTTTATGCAAACGCATATAATTCAGAAAGGATGCCATGCAAATATTCTGTATTTGGTAATCAGTAATGCCTGAAACCCTGTGAGGATACAATTTTAACACACTTACTTCTAACACACTTACCTGGGAGTAAGCCCCAGTGAACGTAGTGGGAACACAGGAAATATGCATAGGATTGTCTTGTGAGATTTACTATGTGGATAGGAACAAGTGAAGAACAACTCTGAGACTCCCAACACTCTTTTTTCCAGGGCCTAATGCTTATTTTTCCTTGACCTCTCAGTGGCTTTCAGTACCATTGACTATAGTATCCTTCTGGATAGGCTCTCTGAGTTGGGAATTAGAGACATGATGTTTCAGTGGTTCTGTTCCTACTTAGAGCAGAACCTTGGCCCTGTGGGGGCTTTACTTCAGCCCTGTGATACTTGTACTGTGGGGTGCTGTATGGCTCTATACTCCCTCCCCCATTCAAAATTTACCCGAAACTACTAAGTGAGATTATCAGGAAGTTTAGGAGTATAGTGCCACCAATATATTGACAACATCCAGCTTTATCCCTCTTTCATATCTGTCAAATGAAGCAGAGCAAGTGCTGAACTAGTGTCTGGAACAGTAATGGACTGGATGAGGGCTAATGCATTGAAGCTAAATCCCAGCGAGACAGAGGTGATATTGGTGGCTGGTTCATCTGTCAGGAAGATGGTGTTCAACTAGATCATAGAAGGATCAGGTTTGCAGTTTGGGGATATTCATAGATCCATCATTGTCACTAAAGACTTAAGTGCCCTTAGTGGTATAGAGTGCCTTTTATCAGCTAAGTCTGATGTACCAATTGCAGTCTCTCCTGGGCAGAGACATCCTAGCCTCAGTAATTCATGTCCTGATACTTCTAAATTGGATTACTGCAATGTACATGGGGGGAGGGAGGGCTGCCTTTGAAGACAGTCCAGAGGCACTAATTAGTTCAAAATACAACTACTAGACTGTTAATGAGAATAAGGATGTGGGATCACATCACACCTCTTTTGAAACAACGTTCTGGGATCCCTGTTCACTTCCAGGCTGAATTCAAAGAGCTGTTGCATACCTTTAAAGCCCTGATGGAGTGTCTCCTACCATATCAATCTGCTTGACATGTACATCTGAGGTTTTTCTCTGGGTACTTGCACCATCAGTGGTAAAGTGGATGGCAACCATAGAGACAGACTTGTTGGCAGTAGAATGCCCTCCAAAGGCGGCTTGCCTGGAAAATTTTACTACCAAGCAAAGGTCATCTTTATTTTCCCATGCTTTGAAATATTGCTGACTTTTAATAGTGGCACTATTTAGGCCAGATATTAGGCTATGAATCCAGAAGCCCTGAAGCCTGGGGAATTCCCAGATGACCAACAGAGATAGTGGCAGATGATGGGGAGCTGTGGTGTGATGGGAAACAGGCCTGGAGTCAGCATGTGACATGGGCATGCTAACAAAAGCATTCCTTTATCATCATCTTCTCATTTCAGTGGGCTGAGTTGAGCAGCCAGGCCCAGAGACACTCTGGGGAAATGAAGATGGGGTGTGTGCTTGAAGTCTTGGGTATGTAGTGTACCTGGCCACCCAATTCTGTTCCTTGTAAATGGTTTTTTGTTTTTGTTTTTTAAGGGAAAGGAATACCTTCATACCACTGACTGCTAAGTGTGGGGTTTGGAGAGCAAACCTGGTAAGCTGCAGGGAGGGCAGAGTGGAGCAACCAGGGTGATGTGGGGGAGGGGAGGGGGAGAAGCAGTGGAGGAGAAATCCAGTGTGTTTGTGTCAGGAGGAGAAAACAGATGGGGGGGGGGGGATGAGAGGGCATGAAGGGGGAGTTGGCCAGGGTGGCTTGGGGGACCTTGAAGAGAGAGGGACTTGCCCAGGGCTGCCTCGGACATGGCACCACTTCTGAGTTTTCAAGTTTTGAATTCTTTCAAGCTGTTCTAAGTTATATTGACTGGAGTTTTTATCCTTTACTGTTGCTTTTTCTTTTTCTTTTCTTTTTTGCATATGTGTAACCTTTGTATTTTTTTACCCGTTTGTGAGCCATCCTGCTTATTGGCCATGTAAAAGCTGTGATATAAATTTTAGGAATAAGTAATTTTTTAGAAGTACAGCACATTTGATTTTACTATTTAGTTGAATTAATTCTGATTCGTTTTGTATTTATTTGGTTTCCCATTCTTTAGCCTCCCTGGGGGGGTTGCGAACTGACAAGTAGAGTACGATTCTAATGTAAATACATAACAAAAAAGTTTGTACGTTATTTGCATTAACACTGAACCAATTGTACAGAATACTTCATGAGATAGAATACATTTGAGCATTATGAGAAGCAACGAAAAGCAGATACATATGTGACTTCTGCTTCTTGCACTTCTGGGTAATGTCTGGATTCATTTATCTTATCGTCAATAGCATGTGCAATGTGCCTTTTTCTCTAGACTCCCAGAAAATACAATATGACAGACACACAAAGCTCTCTCATACATGTCTCTTTCATCTGCTTCTCATCACAAATGAAGCACCTATAGAAACAAAAACGAATTCGAATTGTTTTACGTAGAACAGAATTTTATTATGCGTGAATCTCCCCTGCCTGCTATTCTAAAATTAATTGTTTAAAAAGTTAGGCTTATTATGATGCATCTGCATCAGAGGGCAGATTGTGCAAATCATAAATGAATGGGGTGTTTTGCCCATCACAGCAGTCCTTTCAGTCTTCATCTAGAATTTGGCATCTTAAGGCTCCAGGATTTCATCCAAAGGAATTCTGTAATGTAAAAAAAAAAAGGGAAACATTACAAATGGAGTTTTTTTTTAAATGGAGATAGTGATCAACAAACAAACAGAATTAACAAAAGCTGATACATTGATCAACATTGTTTTGTACATTTCTTGAAATGCCTGATGTCTCTTTGAGCCTCCCATACGCTCTGCACATGCCATCAAAAACCAAGTAAAGAATTCTCTTTTCATTCTGCGCAGCATGCTCAAACACCACATGCACTGTCTGCTATGTGTCACTTCTCATGAAGCTCATGCTGGGAGGCTCTTTTTAAAGGCAAAGTGTTTCTGAAGAAGATAGCTCAGAATGGGCAGCTTGCAGCAGACAGTCTTCGTAGTTCAGGATTGAGTTAGTATACTGATTCTGTTAGTGTCACATTAAAATATAGTAAAAACTTGGTATATCAAAGATGTGGAAGAAAATGAGGGAGATAGAAGAAATTATAACATTTCTATATAGAAACAATAAAGCCATTTTGAGAAAAAGAAAACATTTAAAAATAATTTATTAAGTCAATGTATCACAGTGGTTTAAATATTCCAAAGAGTTATGGTAGACTTTCACTAGGAGTCCTGACTTCAAATTCAAGGTCTCTTGTAAATCCACACTTTAATGGTTGTCTCAGCCTCAGTTCTCTATCTGTAAAATGGGAATAATGATAGTCTTTCTCTGAAGGGAGTTGTAAAGTTGAAATAAATATTGTAAATCATTTTTGCACTCTTAATGCTGGAATCCTAAATATACTTACTAGGGAATAATCTATTGAGCTCAGTGGAATTTACTTCTGAATTAAAAGAAAAGAAAAAATCACAATGCTGTCTTAAATAATCTAAATGATTAGCTTGAAATGTTGAAAGAAAGGATGTTTGTCTTATGGCAGAAGCTGAAAACGTATAATTTTGTATGTAGATTTGAGAGCAGTAAATCTCATGATGAAAATAATGAAATAAACAAGCAGTGCTTAAAATGAAACATTTATTTAAGCATTTTGTATTAATTTAATTGATGTTAATTTCACACAGTATCATTTTCCAACATTAAAAGAGTTTATTATAAAGTGTGAAGTTGAGTACAACTGGATTTGAAGCCATACATACTTGAGTTGGACAGCTTCCGCATGGCCCTGCTGCCCATCCATGAATTTGCAGAGCCAAAAATATGCTGTGCTTCACACACTACAGTAAATTCATACTTTCCCACAGAAAGATATCTCAATATAGAAAAATAAGAATGTGTGAAGCCCTAAACTGAAACACAACTTAGGGAATTTAGGAACTACATGGGTGTTTAACGGGAGGGATAGAACACCATAAAACCTTTTGCATGTTAAAAGTGCTGTATTTAGTGCTTATCTTGAATATTCAAAGATTACAGGGGTTGACTTATTCCTGAATTTGAAATTTCTCTCAGGAGAGAGCACTGTAGTTTCCCCATGCTGTATTCCCTCGGCAACCACCACAATACCAGAACTGCAGGACCTTAATTTTTTAAAATAATAATAATAATAATAATAATAATAACAATAATTTAAATGTATAAAGGAATATTACATCAAATTCTGAGAGAAAATAAAGTACAAACCAAATCAAAGTTAAATACATTCATTGTTAATTTTTTAAACATAAATTATCATTTTAATACTTTTAAAAAATTTACCATTTTGCTAATCTGCTAGTATTTAAATAAACCGTACCGTATTTCTTCATATATATAATCAACGGTGTTTCATTTTAAACCACCTAAGACGTCTTTCCTTATACTCCAGTAATTATTGTTTTGTCTCCAGTACTCAATAAATGTCTACTGTTGTTTTAAAAAATATGCTTTTTGTACTCTGGTCCTCCGAATACAAAAGCTAGTTGGCAGCTGAGGGCCCCTGCCTGAAGTCTCCTGCTTGCTTGCCCTGTCTTGCTATCTTTTTCGAAAGGGTGAGGGGAATTACTAAGGTGGTCGTCACGGGCTGGATCATAACTTGCTTGTACCCAGGGATATGCTGTTCCTGGGATTTGGCCCCAACTGGCATCTGAAAATTTGCTCTCTGGTATTTAAAGCAACTCCCCAGATTGTTATCCCAACAGGCCCTCCAAAAGGAATTCCTTTTGGGAGTGCTTGCCAACTACCCTCAGCAATAGGACTGTCGATAGATAAGAGAATTAAAAATTCTACAGCAGAAGTGGCTGTAGAAAGTCATCACTTTCCATACTGTGTGCACTTTTTAAAATATCAGTGTCATTAAGCAAAGCTTTTTCAAGTAGTCATGTCCTTTTGGGGTTTGGCCTGGTGGGCAATCTGACAGAAGCCTTGGTAACATATGTTGTAACATATTTGCAAAACATTTTGTGCACTTGTATCCATCATTGTTTAGATTCCATGGTTCAGGCAGTTCAATCTGTGAAGGTATCCAGGGCACAGCCTGGTTGGAAAGTGTTGGATGACTTTAGGGTCTGAGAATGTGGACATGTTTAGGGTCTGAGAACGTGGTAAAGTTTGACTAACCACCCTTGCCCCTCAAGGCCTATTACATCTTGTAGGGATGGGATGACTGGCTGGATCCAAGGGGTTATTATCTCTTCCTTATGGGACGAAGTGGTCCCAGCCTCCTTAAAGAAGGCAGCAGGAGACTTCTTCTGGGGAAAAAAATTGTTGGATGACTGGCTGGATCCAAGGGGTTATTATCTCTTCCTTATGGGACGAAGTGGTCCCAGCCTCCTTAAAGAAGGCAGCAGGAGACTTCTTCTGGGGAAAAAAAATTGTTGGATGACTGGCTGGATCCAAGGGGTTATTATCTCTTCCTTATGGGACGAAGTGGTCCCAGCCTCCTTAAAGAAGGCAGCAGGAGACTTCTTCTGGGGAAAAAAATTGTTGGATGACTGGCTGGATCCAAGGGGTTATTATCTCTTCCTTATGGGACGAAGTGGTCCCAGCCTCCTTAAAGAAGGCAGCAGGAGACTTCTTCTGGGGAAAAAAATTGTTGGATGACTGGCTGGATCCAAGGGGTTATTATCTCTTCCTTATGGGACGAAGTGGTCCCAGCCTCCTTAAAGAAGGCAGCAGGAGACTTCTTCTGGGGAAAAAAATTGTTGGAGCCAGATCTTAATAACTTTAGGCTGATGGCTAACATCCCCTTCCTGAGCAAAGTGTTCGAGTGGGTGATGCCAGTCAGATCCAGACACTCTTGGATGAAAAGGATTTTCTAGATCCATTTCTATGCTGATACAGGCTTGATTTTGGCCTTGGTCGATTACCTATGTCAGGAGAAATATGAGGAGAGTGAGACCCTGTTGGTTCTCCTGGACCTTTTAGCGACTTTTAATACCATTGATCATGATATCCTTCTGTAGAGGTTGAGTGTGGGCAGTAGAGCTTTGTGTGGTTATGCTCATACTTGGATGGGTATTTCAAGAAGGTAGTGCTATGGAATTTCAGCTTGATTCCATGACATTTATGACTTGGGGGGGGGGTCCCACTAGGTTCTATCTTGTCCTCCATGCTATTTTATGTCTACATAAAACCACTGAGTGGGATCATACAGAGTTTTAGGGCAGTATCCAATGGAGCCCTTGTGTGGGCAGCCCAAGCCCACTGACCTGGTGTGTGCACAACTGGCCCTACCACTGGCGGCTGCACTGTAAAACTTCCAGGGGGAAGCGTCGCAATGAGCAGAAATGCTCATTTCTGGAAGGGGCATGACCTGCCCCTTCCAAAATCAAGCATTTCTGCTCATTGTGACACTCCCCCCATGAACCACTACAATCTAGCTGCCAGTTGTAGGGGCTGCGGGCCCAATGGGCTTGGGCCCATCTCTGTAGAGGCTCAGTTGAATATTACCGTTACAGCGCAGTGCAACGCACAACTCTGTCTCTCTTTTTCATCAAATCCAGGTGAGGCAGTGGAAGTACTTAATGCATGCCTGGCCCCCAAATTGTAGAATCCCTTCCCTAGAGAGGTCTGTCTGGTGCCTATTTTATTGACTTTCTGGCACCAGGTGAAAACATTCTCTCAGGCCTTTTAATTTTTTGCTCCAGCTTGTTTTACTTATAATTAGAGATATTCTAAAATATTTTCAGTGGTATATAAATCTATTAAATAAAATAAATAAATACAAATATGTTTAAACAGCATTCATTGTAAAATTGTCCTCCATTTTTAGCTGCCTTGATATTTATTTCTGCTTTTAAAATTACTTTTAAAATTATTGTTGTTGCTCCTTTTAAACTTTTTGCTTTTAAGTGATGTGGGTTATATTATTGGTTTTGTTATTGGTTCTGTTGTGGAGAGCTTCGGCTATAGATTGACTCATAAAATAAATAAATAAATAAATAAATAGGAAATATTGCTCTGTGGCAAAACAGGTTTTGGAGGTTTTCAAACACTACAGAAACCTGAAAACCCTGCTTATCGGAAGCAAGGGTGTCATTGATACTCAAACAATCATGTCTCATTCTCACTTTCAAACTGCCTTCAACTTTCTGAAAGAATTACTTTTGTCTATCTCTAGCATAGATAATTTTACTGTTTCCCTTCTGTGGGGAGCTGCATTACCCCCCAAGACCCTATTATCAGTGTGTAAGCTCTCTTTTCCTAAGTGATTTCCCCCCCTTTTTGCAAAATTCCTTTGGCTGCAGACCTTATTCTGAGTGCTTCTGTTAGTTCAATTGGTCTCCTTCAGTTACCGTGGTAACCAGCAGATGGGGTTCTTTGACAAGGGTCAGTAGGGAGGCTGCCACCCACCATATACGGGAAGAGCAGCTAAATAACAAAGCTTTCAGTGCTGACAGTTCAGCTCCGGCCAGCCAGGAGTAGTTATCAGATTACTTATATTAAAACCTAATTAAGATGTGTGCCAGTAAGTACAGCGTCGCTATTGGATTTGGTGATTTCGCTGCTGCCAGTTGTTGTAATTCAATCTCACTTCTATGGCACATTCAGCTCTGCAGCGTACAGTAGAAATCCGTTGTATGCATAATCCGATGGTGCTGGAATGATCTATCCTGTAATTGTACGGTGTCTGCCAGACTTAGTGCCTCAGTCCTGGCCATTGGAGAGACAGAGAATCTTTTTCATATGGGATGCATTTCCCTCACAAAGCGAGCTTTGGGGATGAATTTTGTGTCATGTCATTTGTTTATTAATTTTTACTACAGGGCAGTCGGTTATGGAAGAAGATTAGTTTCACTCTGGGATGGGGGGAGATCAAAAGTGAACTCTGTAGAAGTAAAAATGGAAAAGCACTTAAAGAAACTATGATAGAGTAGAATAACTCCTCTAGACCCTTGCTTACCCACCAGTTATCATCCTGCCCCAGATGTGCAAGTGCAGATTGAGGGAGGTGTCTGGCTTCCTCAGCGGTGTCCGCTGCCTCTTTAAGGTTGAGAGTGGTACAAGCACTTGGCCGGGAGGGCAGGGCAAGTTGTTGCATTATACGCTCAGCTGCTGCTCGCCGTGTTCTGTTGCTACTTCCCCAGGGAAGTGCTGAATTACAAAGGATGTCAGGCTCTGTTACTGCCGTTTTTAAAGTTTACATTTGCTCCTATTTTTTCCTGCATATGAATGGCTATATAGATATATGTTTGTGCATGTATATACATGTTTTATGACTAAGTATGCTGAATGTATTACACACTGCTATTAATTTATGAAGAAAGACTAAACCAAATTCATCATGCAGAAGTGGTACGTGTTTTGCTGACTTTTGCACATCCCTCAAATTATGTAATCTGGAAATACACTTAGGAATTTCCATTCAGTGTCAATTATATGACAATGACCTTAGCACGTGATACCAGTTCTTGTAGGACTTTGCAGTTACAGGAAACTTATCCACAAAATCACTATGGGTAAAAATCCCAGTACAAAAAACAACATAAGAGTAGAACAATACCAATGGTGCAGTTTAGTTAATTTTAGACCCTAGACTTCAATGATTTTACGGGGGTTGTGGTTGACAGCCCTATATATTATTTCAGTTGTGAAGAACACAACCAACATTTCTCCCCATTCCATGATTTGCAACTGCTTCTACATTCTTGAGATGACACAGAACACACACACGGAAAATCCTGTTTGCAACCCTGATAAAAAAGCAGTATTTTAAGCATGTGCATTTTCACATTTTAAACTCACTTAAATCCTAGCACCATCATAACTGCTGGAACATTAAAGACATTCACTGTTTATTTGTAGAGAAGGATAATATATTTTTTAAAATAAAATAAATGCAATAAATGTATGTCAGCACCTACGTGCCTGGCTGCCCCAAACCTGACAGTAAAATGTTTTTAAACAAAAGAAGAAGAATGAAAGGGTGCTGTGGTGAGTAGAGTCAGCCCCAGTGGTCCCCAGCATGCTCATTTTAGCTCAGTTGCTGACATTGGGCTTGTTAGCTGTGACCTCTATCACTTCACACTCTCTGGGTGATCAATTGGTGGCTCCCTGGGCTACAAGGCTAAGGACTTTGGCCTTAGCTGCACCATCCCCCCTCCCCATAGATTATCTCCAGCCAAAACTCTGCTGATTTTCTTCTTAAAAAGCCAACATCAGGGACTAAGTTCCAACATATTCTCCCAAACAAGTCACAGATGAAAATAGACACATTCCTGACAGTGACTTGGTTGGATGAAGGGGGAGGTGTAAACCTCTCCCAAGTATGTCCTCCAAGGTATGAGGTGAAGTACCAGTCAAGGTGTGAGGGGTGTGGAGAGGAGGTAGCTGTGGTCCATTAAAATTTCCTTCTCCTTGACCAGATACTCCATTCAGCAGTTGGCCAGTTCTGAGCGTGTGTTCCTGGTACTGGGTACAAAGGACAAAATGGGAATTCTGATAGTGTATCATCCACCGCCTAACAGTATCTTCCTACCTGAGGTACTTGATCTGTGCTGAGGCTGTCTTCTATGGAGTGGCTCAGGACTTCATGACCACCATGATACTGTACTGGAATGGGGGTGGATGATTTGTGTGTTGGGGAGCCTTATTTGCAAGAGATTCTAAACTTGCATGAGCACAACAATGTCGTTGGATTTAATTTCACTTTTGTTGTACAGTGCTCTAGCATGAGGTGTAAAGCAGATCTTCTCTGAGCAGAAGACACTACGTGCGGCACTGCAACTCTGGATCTAGTTTGCAGGATTGCCTATCTAACTGCAAAGTCATAAGACATGATATTAGTAAAGTCTCAGTGGCATCTTCCATGTACCTTAGTAGGAATATACATACAGTACTCTGGGGTATTTTCCTTCAGTAATATATAATGGCAAAAGTAATTCTGTAACCCCTCCAGATAAGGCTTTTAATTTCAAAGTAAAACACTTGTTAGTGCTTCTGTGTAGAACAAGGTATACCCAAAGATAGCATCTGCATGTTTGCTCACCTCCAGTTTGATGAATTGCCTTGGTTTATACTCTCCTAGAACTCCACTGTTGTTTTAAATCTGTTACTGTGTTTAAAATCTCTGAATTGGTGCTAGGTTTTACTTTGCTTTTATTTTTATACTGTAGTTTTAAATTTGATTTTGTATTTTATGCTGTATTTTGTAGTTTTAATTGTTGTGAGCCACCCAAAGAGTTTTGGCTATTGAGGGGTATAGAAATGTAATAAATAAATTAAATACTCCTGCAGTAACACCAGAGCAACTTCTTATGTATATGTTATCCAGGTTACACCAGCTTGACAAACATTGCCAGACCACTGCCCAGCAGCTGGTGGAGTTGCTCAACAAGCAGAATGAACTATACAGGGAGAGGCAGATGCTTACGGAAGAAGTGGACTTCTTGCGGACACAGGTACTACTCAAAGACAGAAGAAAAATTAATGGAAACTACATGGAAATGTTTGGCAATCAATTACAACTGCACAATACAGCTTAAAACCTAGATGAGTCTTTGAAAGCCTATGCGCTCAAATTTCTCCTCTGTAAATAGTAATTGATTTGGATGCTCTTAAGCTTTCCTCCATTCTTTCCCAGTTCCTTGCTTTTTCCCTTCCCAAAGCCCTAGAAAAGAAATTCTTTTGAAGGACCAGCTCACACAGCCTAGCTTTGACCTGGCAGCACAGTCCTTTGATCCTAGATCAGGAGTGGGCAACATGTGGCTCATGGGCTGCATGCAGCCCTCCAGGGGGAGTTTTGCTCCCCTCCGGTCAAATCCTCTGCCTCTCTGGTATGTCCCCACCCCCCGGTACCACAAGATTCCCAGTGATTCTACTGGAAAAATGAGGCAGGTGGGGAGAGCACACCTTGTTTCCCAGCAGAATTGTATTCCCTCCAGCCTGCCAAAACTAAGAAAGCAGCAGCATGGTTGCAGTTACAGCGGGGAAAGGGTGCAGCCCCTGTAGGATTCATGGTGTGTGTGTTCCAGTGTAGCTCCTCATCCCTTCATAGTTGCCCACTCCTGTCCTGGATGAATGAGTATGATTGTGATCATTCAAAGGTATCAGAATACATTGCATGTGCCCAGATGCAAGCCCTTCATGGCTACATCATGTTCATCTGGGTTTAGGCGTCAAATTCAATACCCTGTATACTTGGGCTCAAATTAAGTCTGAGTGGCAGACAATAACTCCTAAACTGAAGATTAATCTGAAATGAAGGGCTTCAGGCCTTGATTTGTTGTGGTGTTTTTTTAAACAAAGTGGTGATGCTTTTCTCTAGGGTTTGGAGACTGAAGAATCTGGTATCTCTAATGTGTGTATGTGTGTGTGTGTGTGTGTGTGTGTGTGTGTGTTTATGTTTATGGGTGGTCCAGTGTTCTTTGTGCTATGTATTTTAAAAGACACCTAGATCTGGAATATATGCAGCCATCTTTTCATAAAGCACTTAGTTGCTATCTTTCTGAAGTCACTCATCCCAAGAAGCAATATTTTAAATGTGCTTTTAATATCCAGCATATGTCAACATCCCATGAATGCTAAGGGATCTTGACAAACTATAGGCAGAACTAACTCCTGGAGCCTTTTTAGGAACAATCTCATCATTTAACCTTGGGGCCAAACTAGCTACAATTTTCTGCTCCTTTCCCACTTGCAGGAGGGAAAGATATGGGATGCCCTGCCTTTTTTTCCCATGCAGGGAAAAGAACAATTCGGAGGGGGCAATTTTGAGAGGACAAGTAACTACCAAGGAAAGGGCCTTTCTGATTTGCTCAAGTTCGAAAGCATCAATGACTACTTTGCTTTTTTTAAAAAAATAAACTGTCCAAGGGAAAAGGATCGTGGAACTACATGACATAAAGTTTGGCCCTTAAAGTAGTCAAGTAAAGGATGCTTTCTACATACAGACCTCCATCACACCTAATGTTTCCTCCTGGTTTGCCTCCACGTCCTTTTTACCTTTGATGCACAAGCGTGTCAAGCTTATGATCCCTTTCACCTGAATAGCTGCTCTTTCGCTTGTTTGCTTTTCCACTCCACTCCACCCCTCCCCTTCGCTTTCTCCCTTCAGTCAGGTCCTGTCAGATGAGTACTTCAACCAGACTGCCTTTCTGCCAGGCAAAAATGGAACGACCCTTTAGTCTGGCTCTTTGGGGGCATCAAGGGAGTACAATCCTGTCTCTGCAGAGATTCTGCCATTGTATGATTTTAAAAAACCGCTTTCGAACCTGGGATGCAAGGTTTGGGTTTTATATTGAGGCTTGGAGCCGGCTGCTGGGAGAGATTGCATTTCCCTGCCAGGACCTGATGCAATCCATTCAAGCCAACAGCAAGAACCCTGTCACAGCTCACACACCCAATTCCTTTAAAACTACACAGAGCATTAAACATGCATTAAACGCGCTTAGAGAAAAAAATCCAGACATTAGGCATTCTAGGAAAACAACAGAAAAGGCTGGGAAGAGGTGGGATGTCAGCACAACAGGCATGGCGTCATGTGAGTACCGTGCTGCAAATCCGCACACCAGGCATGGCGAGAGTGCACTAAATTGCTGGTGTGATGGAGCGCATAGTTAGAAGTGGCAGTGTAATTTTGTGAAGAATCTGAAATTTAAGAACCACACCATAAACTTAGGGTTTCACCTGTGAATCCATGGACAGGTGTGATGCTTCTAGGATCTTCAGGGCCTTCTCTCCACCTCTCCAGTTCTCTTCACAGCTGATGGGAATGACTAGGATGTAAATAACTATATCAAGGTCTGTCCAGAGCAAGCTCAGGGCATTTTGCTGCTTGGGTTGAAGATGCAACCCTGCACTGATTTCATGTTCAAAAGGATTTGGTAAAAAAAACCAGAAAATCAATGCAATCTGATCATATGTTTGAATATTCATCAGAAGAGAAGCAATGGAGTAGGTCTGGGCCTTAGAGAAGATATGTGGGCAGGGGCTGGTTCCCAACAAGCACACCATTCTGTGTCTATTGCAATGAAGCATAACAAAAGTAAAGGTCCATAGTACCTTCCTCCTATAATCACACCTGAAAATTACCTTGTCAAAAAGATAATTTTAAAAACAGTAGAGGGGAAACACCAATAGGCAGAATTCACCACAATTTGATTTCAAGTTCATGTAAAAATGCATATTGACTAGAAGTTATCCATGCAAAATATAAATTACACCATTGGGTCTTGTCCCAAGGTAGTCAAGGGAGTGACTGCTCACAACTCAGTGGGACTTACTTCTGAGCAAACATGCAGAGTGTCAAGCTGCAAACATGTCCCAAGTAACTAAGAGCCAGATTATATAGTAGAATCAAATGGCAAGTCTTTTCCTCGACTAATTAAATGCTGCCCCATCTAAAAAATCACACAGAAAGAGAAAATTTCAATGAGAAATTGCAGCATAGCATGACATCCTAGTCATTTTCATTATGACAAGGGTGGGTTGTTTGGGTGGTTAACAAGCCACCTAGAGCCCTTGGCCTGTTTTGGGGGGCTGTCTTGACGTCTTCTTTGCCTTGGGGTGGCTCCGAATCTGCGTGGCATCTGTTAGATGATGCAGATGCAGATTCAAAGCCACCTCGAAGATGCGCAGCTGAAAAATCAGGGACTTACCCCAACTTTTCCAGCTAGAGCAAGGTCAGCCAGGCATTTCTGCTGGTCTGTCCTCGCTCAGAGCCACTTCAGGGGCATTCCTGGGCAGAAGGCAACCTCCTATAGGTCGCCAGAAGCCATGGGAGGGGGAGGGGTGGGCCCGGTGAGCCTAATGGCCACCAGAAAGCCCATGCTGCCTCCTGTCATTAGAACAACTTATCGTCATCACGCACCAGGGACAGCGTGGGATTTGGCGGCAGAGCAGTGCCAACCTGGAGCCGTGAAGGCAGCCCCAGTGTTGTGGGTGGCTTGTTAATCACCCCAACAACCCAGCCTTGCTGGGTTCACATGCAGTGTGAAGTTGTGGCATGCACCTGCTGCAAATTGAATTTTCAAAATGGCAGCTGGCACTGCACTGAGAAGCCCTGCAGGGAAATTCTTGCAGGGTGGCTTCTTCTTACCTGAAAACCAGCTGAAAGAATCCCAGATAGTACTAGAAAATCAATAAGTTGTGTTTACACTACTTAAGAGCACCAGTAGGTTGTTTTTTTAAAAAAGCCTTGCAGCTGACTGCTTAGAAGCCATCCAAATTGGTGGCCATCGCTATGTATCATGTGCTGTCTCACCTCTTCTTCAGATGCACCCAGGTGGCATTTGTTGTCAGGCTATGCTACCACAGCCACAAATTCTCCATCCTCAAAATGCTCAGGAGAGATTGCTGATGGTGATGAAATAGAAACAATTTCAATCTTGAGGTCTAAGGGAAGAAAGTAATAAGCATTTGTTCCTATGTAGCCTTTTTATTTCTTAACTTTGTTTGGGTAATTCGTAAGAGTAGTAGAGCTACTGGTCAGTGCTTCTTAAATCAGAACCTAAAGGCTTCTTCCTTTGTGATGCATGCAGTGTGAGTACTACCAAAAATCACATCCATGTGATGTGGAGTCCATAAACTGTTTGTAGTGTGGATTTGCCCAATTACATGGGATTTTCCTTTCAAGCACTGCACTTTCCTGGGGACCCTGAATGGTTGGCATGGGAACTCTCCACTTGTTGGGCCAGTCCCCATAACAAGATTATAATCCTTGTATAGCAAACACATCACCACCATGTATGAAGCAGCCATGAGAAACCAAACCTCATTCTCATATGACTCCTCCTTTCCAATTTTGGTAGAGTAAAGACCAATGAAACATGGAGAACTTTACTGGATCATAGCCACCCTAGGTCTCTGTAGCCTTAAACAATGTTAGAGTTGGAAAGTCTACGAGAATGATCAGGGATCTGGAAACAAAACCCTATGAGGAGAGACTGAAAGAACATTTAGCCTGGAGAAGAGAAGATTGAGGGGAGACATGATAGCACTCTTCAATTACTTGAAAGGTTGTCATGCAGGGGAGGGTCAGGATCTCTTCTCGATCATCCCAGAATGCAGAACACAGAATAATGGGCTCAAGTTACAAGAAGTCAGATTCCGGCTGGATATCAGGAAAAACCTCCTGAATATTAGAGCAGTACAACAATGGAACCAATTACTTAGGGAGATCGTGGGCTCTCCCACACTAGAGGCCTTCATGAGGCAACTGGACAGCCATCTGTCCAGCTGCTTTAAGGTGGATTCCTGCATTGAACAGGGGATTGGACTCAATGGCCCTTCCACCTCTACTATTCTATTATTCTATAAGTTGTAGGGAGGAATATTCACATGACCTTGAAATACTTTCATAGTGAGAGGATTAGGTTTGCCTCAATTGTCCATCTGGTTTTGCAGCTTTGCATTTTTGCACTGATGACAAGTACTGTTGTTGTAATTAGAGGAGAAAAACAGCAGGCAGTTATAACTTCAGTTTTCCTCTAAAGAACTATTTTAGTACAAGTGGGACCTGGAATGTATTTTCACCCACCAAGAGGGCTGCTCCTATTCATGTTTCTAGCCAACCTGCTTGTCCTCTTGCAGGGCACTATATAATCTGTAAGAGGTTCAAGCAGATCAATTCCCCACCCCCATTTCAACATTCTGTGGCTACTAAGTGCTCATGGTGCTGGTTGGTTTGCTTGTAATTTTCTGCCCATTGTTGTTGCTGTTGTTGTTGTTTTACCTCTGCCAACTTCGTTGTTTTACCTCTGACCAGACTTCCTGTCCGGGAATTGAATCACATCGAGTGTGTGTACCTGAGTCTGAAGGCCAGGGATAGACTAGGGATTCTGTTAGTGTACCGGCCACCCCGCTGCCTGTCAGACTCCCTGGCCGATCTCACGGAACTGGTCTCAGAGCTGGTGCTGGATTTGCCCAGGCTTTTGGTCCTGGGCGATTTCAACATCCCATTCGAGGCTGGTTTGTTAGGTGCAGCTCAGGAGTTCATGGCATCCATGACAACCATGGGCCTATCCCAACTGGTCTCTGGACCTACACATTCTGCAGGTCACACCCTTGATGCTGTCTTCAGCTCCAAACAGACAGATCTGTGGGCGGAGGTAACAAATATTTTTGCATTGTCATGGACAGACCATTTTCTGGTCAGGGTTAGTATCATGGCTACCACCCACCCCTGCAGGAATGCGGACCTATTAAGATGGTCCGCCCTCGAAGGCTGATGGATCCTTCTGGATTCCAGAAAGCTTTGGAGGGATCTATGGCTGGTATCGTTGACGATCCTGTAGAAGCCCTGGTCAATAGATGGAATCAAGACCTAACTAGGGCTATTGACACAATCGCACCCAAACGTCCTCTCCGACCCGCTTCTAATCGGGTGCCCTGGTATACAGAAGATCTCAGGGAGTTGAAGCGGAAAGGACGACGACTGGAGCGACGATGGCGGAAAACTCGACTTATATCCGATAAGACACGACATAGAGAATATCTTCGTTCCTATGGGTTGGCAATACGTGCAGCGAAGAAAGCTTTCTTCTCTGCACGCATTGCGTCTGCGAATTCATGTCCAGCAGAACTGTTCAGGGTGGTGAGGGATCTAACTCGGGCACCCTCCCCCCTGAACCCGATTTTAGAGCCTTCGGTAGTTCGCTGTGATGCCTTTAACGATCATTTCACAAATAAAATCTCTCGGATAAGAGCCGACTTAGATGCCGTCGTTATAGCAGAGGCTGACAATGGAGTGTCCAGCAACTCCGCGAGTAGAATTACACTGGATCAGTTTCAGTTGGTGAGTACCGAGGACGTGGACAAGCTGCTTGGTCGAGTGAGGAGGACAATTTGCCCTCTCGATCCCTGTCCTTCTTGGCTGGTCGCCCAGGGAGGAGATCACAATTACAATATATTATTAATGCATCTCTCAGGGAGGGGAGTTTTCCATCATGTTTAAAAGAAGCGGTAGTACGACCGCTTCTAAAAAAGCCCTCCCTGGATCCCCTGGACTTTAATAGCTACAGGCCAGTATCAAATCTTCCATTTTTGGGCAAGGTGATCGAGAGAGCAGTTGCCTCCCAACTGCAAGCAGTTTTGGATGATACAGATTTTCTAGACCCATTTCAAACTGGCTTCAGGGCAGGATATGGAGTTGAGACTGCTATAGTCGCCTTAGTGGATGATCTACGCTTAAGTATTGACAGGGGGAGTGTGTCCCTGATAATACTTCTGGACCTCTCAGCAGCTTTCGATACCATCAACCATGGTATCCTTCTGGAACGCCTGAGGGGATTGGGACTCGGGGGCACTGTGCTTCAGTGGTTCCGGTCCTACTTCTTGGGCAGGTTCCAGTTGGTGATGCTTGGGGATAGTTGCTCTTCAAAGAAGGAGCAGCTATGTGGTGTATCACAAGGTGCCATCCTATCCCCAATGCTGTTTAACGTCTACATGAAACCGCTGGGAAAGATAATCCGGAGGCATGGGGCGGGGTGCTATCAGTATGCTGATGACACCCAAATATATTTCTCTATGCCTTTGACAACAGCATCAGCTAAGGATAGTGTGTCTCCTCTGAATGAATGCTTGGAGGCGGTAATAGGCTGGATGACGAAAAACAAACTGAAGCTGAATCCAGACAAGATGGAGGTGCTTACTGTCAAGGGCCACAACCTGGGGTTGGAGGTGTGTCAATCAGTTCTGGATGGGGTTACACTCCCCCTGAAAGGCTGTGTTCGCAGCTTGGGGGTGCTCCTGGATCTGTCGCTCCAAATGACAGCTCAGATAGATGCGACTGCCGAGAGTGCCTACTATCAGCTTCGGCTGATACACCAGCTGCGCCCCTTCCTAGAGTTGGAAGACCTAAAATCAGTAGTGCACGCGCTGGTAACTTCGAGGCTCGACTTCTGCAATGCACTGTACATAGGGCTACCTCTGTGCCTAGACCGGAAACTTCAACTAGTTCAAAATATGGCAGCCAGGTTGGTCACCAGTACATCTAGGGGTGACCACATTACACCTGTTTTAAAATCTCTTCACTGGCTGCCAGTCAGTTTCCGGGCGAAGTACAAAGTGTTGGTTATTACCTTTAAAGCCCTACATGGTTTGGGTCCAGGTTACCTACGGGATCGCCTTCTCCCATACAATCTGCCCCGCACGCTCAGGTCCTCTGGGAAGAATTTACTACAGGCAACAAGAACTAGACTGACAACCGTTACCCAGAGGACCTTCTCTTTTGCTGCTCCCAGATTGTGGAATGAACTGCCAGGAGAGATTCGCCAACTCACCAGTCTTCAGGAATTTAAAAGATCTATAAAGACTGATCTCTTCCGACAGGCCTACCCAGATGAATTTTAAAGTGTTTTATTGGTGTTTTATTGGTATTTTAATGATGTATTGGTTTTAAGTGTTTTAATCAGTTTTGTATTTTATGTTTGATGCTGTTCCCCGCCTCGATCCGTTGGGAGAAGCGGGTAATAAATAAATATATTATTATTATTATTATTATTATTAGTTCCATGTCTGTCGGCAATCACCATCTGAGTTTGCTATTAGAGTGAGTTTTCATGTAGGATCATCAGTATATCTCCTAGCTTGTACTGGCTGTACAGAAGTGCTACAATATGGCTTGAGGAGTAATAGGCATATAGACACAATAGCAGTTTAAAAGATGCAAGTCAGCCTTTTCTCTAGAGTCTGATTTGTTTTTAATAGCATAAAGCCAGCTCCTGCCTTGTATAGTCTGGAAAAATCAGAGTAAACAGTATTCTGGCACAAACCTGCCACATCTTTTCAAGAAAAGAGAAGAGCTCGGATTCCATGCATGCCCTAAAACAAGGGCTCTGTTATTTGCTGCTAAACATGAACAGTGTTTAGACCTCATGGAAACCTTGTTTTTCAGGAACAAAGTATGTCCATGCGAGACATTTTTGGCCTCTCAAACAAAATGTTCAACCGGTCCAGTACAAGCACATAATTGTTTACAGAGCATTACCACATTGTCAACAATTGATTACCTTTTTGTTTCCCAGCTAACTTAACCATAGGAAGAAGCAGTATAAGCACATGGTACTCCTTGAAATGACAGAAGCCCGTCTTTTGTTTTTATCTTCCAGCTACCCCGTGCACCACAGCCATAATGGTGAACTGCTGAAGCTTACTTTGATATGGCCTTCTTTAAATGAAAATGCTTGTAAATTATATCACTTACCTTGTTTCAGCTTGTTAACCAGACGTTCGAAAACAATAAAACGTTTGTAAACATGTCTTCCCATGCTTAAAAATAAGTAATCCCAGCCTGTATATTTAGCGAAGTGGTTAGGCCAGTGGGCAGTATCCAACGGTGTCATTCTACAAATAGCACTAGAGGAGAGCCTCCAAATCTTTTTGTTGTGCAACTGGCTGTCCATTATGCTTGCACAACTGGTTGTGCAATCAGTTATGCAACCTGTTGCACAACAGGTTATGCAAGCGGAATGTGCAACTGGTTGCACAAGAGCTATCTGCAACCAGTTGAACAATGGGGTTGTGCAACTGCAGTGCACAATCAGATATGCAGCTGAGCTTGCACAAAAGTAACTTAGTTGAATTCATGTCTTGTGTATATTTCAGAACCTAGTTTCTGCTAGCACAATTTCATTTGCACTAATGGAATGACACAGTTGGATACTACCCAGTGTCTTCAGACATTCAAGTGACTCCTCTTCCTCTTCCAGGAAGATATGTCTGGTCTCATTTCTGGGAAATGGCCCATACTTTCAAACAGTTAACACTGTGTACTTTGAATGAGACTTTGAAGCATACAAAGAGGAACCATGAATCATTTCCTCTCTCATTGCTTTTTTTTTTTTACTGTTTTGCAAATGGCTGCAGAGCAAACTTTGTGGTTGACTATTGCTGTAGATTGTTTGATATTCATTGATTATTGTTTTAGTACTATTTTGTTGTTGTTGTTGGAAGCTGTCTCAAGGCTTGGAGAGGCGGACTATAAATGATTTAAATAGATACATGATCTGATGGGTTGGTTAGTACGACCGAAATAAGACAAGTTGCATCCTGGTAGTGATTATGAAAATTGCTCCCTGAATACTCCACGATTTAAATAAAGATGCATGTGGGGCATGATTTCCATAATCACTGTCTGAACACAGCTTGTCTTACTTTTGATAAAATAAGCTATGGTGGCTTATTTTGATTGTGCAAACCAGGTCAATGACTTATCAATATGTAAGTAAGGTACAGAGTGTATTTTATTAAATGGCGTTATATATTTATTCAGAACTTCTTGTCCCTTTAATATTTTTACAGAATTCCTGAAAAAAGTTTTTTTTGTATTACTTTATTTTATGATGCATTTATGATTTGGGAGCATTTTTACAAATAAGATTTAAAATAAAAATGTTTAATTAATGTGGTTCAGAAGATTTCTTTCAAAATCCAAATGTTAAAACACAACATAAAACTTTCATAATAAAAGCTAGAAAACAGAGAGAACAGCTCCAGTAGTACCCAAAAACTGTGTTCACAACAATATAGGAAAGAAGCCAGACTGCAAAGCACATGGGCTTTGATATCTATATACTAATGCCCAGAGTATGGGAAACAAACAGAATGAACTTGACCTCTTAATACATTAAGGCAAATATGACTTGATAGGTATAACTGAAACTTGGTAGGATGACTCCCATGACTGGAATATAGCAATTGAAGGATACAACTTGTTCAAAAAGAACAGAAGAAATAGAAAGGGAGGCGGAGTTGTACTATATGTTAAAAATACTTATCCCTCCACAGAAATACAAGAGGATGAGCCTAGGAGCCCCAGCGAGTGCATCTGGATTAAAATAAATGGGGAAAGGAATAAAAGGAGCATGATAGTCGGAGTCTACTACCAATCACCCAATCAAGGAGAGGATGAGGATGAAACTTTTGAAAAGCAAATTGCCAGTGTTTCAAGGAAATCCAATGTAGTAGTAATGAGGGACCTCAATTACCCCGATATCTGTTGGGAGACAAATTCTGCCAAAAGTGGTCCCTCCAAGAAATTCCTGATGTGTGGCTGATATCTTTCTTCTACAGAAAGTAGAGGAAGGAACTTGGGGAATGGCTATCCTTGACTTGTTACTGACCAATAAGGATGACTTAGTGGATGAAGTGGCAGTTAAGGGAACTCTGGGGGAAAGTGACCACGTCATACTTGAGTTCTTGATTTTAAAGGAAGCAAAAGCTGAGTGTAGCCAAACGCATACTCTGGATTTCAGGAAAGCTGATTTTAATAAACTCAGAACTATGGTACGTAAGGTCCCATGGCAAGTGACCCTAATGAGAAAAGGAGTCCAAGATGGGTGGGAGTTTTTTAAAAAGGAAATTTTAAAGGCCCAATTACAAACAATTCCAACAAGGAAAAAAAGGATAGAAGACAACGGAAGAAACCAATGTGGCGCCACAAAAAGCTGAGAGATGACATGAAAATAAAAAAGGATACATATGGGAAGTGGAAGGAAGGCCAGGCTACAAAAGAAGAGTACAAACAAGTAGCACAGAAGTGCCGGAATGGTATCAGGAAGGCTAAAGCTGCAAAGGAGCTGAAGCTAGCAAGGGATGCTTAAAAGCAATAAAAGGACTTTCTTCAGATACGTGAATAGTAAAAGACAGAGGAAAGAAATGGTTCCTGCTTCATGAGGATGGCAAATTGGTAACAGATGACAAAGAAAAGGCCGATGTGCTCAATTCCTACTTTGACTCAGTCTTCTCTCAAAAGCGGGTCTATGACCCCCCTGGAAAAAGTGAAGTACAAGCTGAAGGGGCAGGATTGCAGTTTGAGATTGATAAACAAATGGTCAAGGAATACCTAATTTCTTTGAACGAGTTCAAATCTCCAGGGCACGATGAACTGCATCCTAGAGTAATAAAGGAGCTGGCAGAAGTACTCTCAGAAATCATAGAAGATGGGTGAAGTGCCGGATGACTGGAGGAGGTTAAGTTGTCCCTAACTTCAAAGGTTAAGTTGTCCCTAACTTCAAAAAGGGCAAAAAGGAGGAACCTGGGAACTACAGACCAGTCACTTTGACATCCATCCTGGGAAAATTTTGGAACAGATTATACATAAGTCAATCTGTAAACACCTTGAAAACAATGCAGTGATTACTAGAAGCCAGCATGGATTTGTCAAGAACAAATCCTGTCAGACTAATCTGATCTCATTGTTTGATCGGGTAACCTCCCTTGTGGACCGGGGAATTCTGTGGATATAGTACATCTTGACTTCAACAAAGCTTTTGACAAAGTACCCCATGACATCCTGATTAACAAACTAATGAAAAGTGAGCTAGATGGAACAACTGTTAGGTGGATCCACAGTTGGCTACAGAATCGGACTCAAAGAGTTCTTATCAATGGTACCTTTTCATACTGGTGGGAGGTAACTAGTGGGGTACCGCAGGGCTCAGTCCTGGGCCCAGCGCTCTTCAACGTTTTTATTAATGATTTGGATGAAAAGGTGCAGGAAACGCTTATCAAATCTGCAGATGACACAAAATTGTGTGGGATCGCTAATACTCTAGAAGACAGAAACAAACTCCAAAGTGATCTTTGATGAGCACTGGGCTGAAAACAACAGAATGCTAAATAAACAGCTAAATAAACTTCTTTCCTTCACCCATTGGTGTGTTCATTGCCTCTGAATATCCAAAAAGAACCACTTCCTATTGACAAAACAGCTGGCAAAACACCAGGGAGCTCACTCAGTAGGTGTAGTTTCCAGGGAATCAAAGCTCTACCATCTTTTTTGCCCATAATGAAATTTCTGTGGTTAAAAAAGGGCAGAAATAGAAGTTGTAAACCATGGTAGGGTTATGAGTGGAAGACTGAACTCTCCAAAAATTCCATGAATAAGGCAGGGCAATGGTGTCATAAAAGCCTCATCTAGAAGCACTCCAGAGTGACAGATTGTGTACTGGGGATGTCAGGCTGTCTGGAAACTACATGTTTCAAGTTGGGATACCAGAGAAATCTGCAACAGAACCAACAGAGTTCAGATTTTTATAAATTCAACCTGCAGATTCCACAGTGTACTACTGTCTTTCCCCGTCAGACGGAGTCCATGGACTTGTGGATTGCTTTCCTAACCTTAGAGAATTTTGTGCTTAAATATGCAAAAATAATAATTAAAAAAACAGGTCAAAAGTGTGAAAATCTACATTTTGGAGGGCTTTGCATATTTGAGGGAATTTGTGCATTTGCAAATTTGTACAAATTCAGAAACGGAGGGGGATCCATTTCCACTGATGGGAAGATGATCGAACAAAAGGCGCCTGACATCCTGCGAAACACAGATGGAATGGATTTTGCATTCCTAATTCCAAGTGCCCTTGCTAGATCTCTGATTGGCTGTAGGTTGTTTGCACTTGGATCCAGTTGGTGTTTTAGGTAAAAGTAAAATTCCAGAAGCCTCAAGTCTGCCTAACCCTGCCTTACGCATGGGATGCAGCTCCACCGTGTTTCAGGGCAAGAAGCGCTAGGACATTTTGTTTCCAAGGCACTTGGTGTTCACACTATATGGACTCAGGTGCCCTAGAGCACTACAGGTGAAATCCAATGAAGTTTTCCCACTTATTCAACTGCTTTCCTCAATGGAATCAGGAGACACTGATTCCCCTCACTGCTGCTGTACCCTGCATGCCCTCAAAATCTGCTCCAAATGGTTGGAGGACCCTCTGGAGCAGATTTTTGGGGGCCATGGGAAAGAGGGTGCAGGAGGAGGAGATAGTCCTGTTGTGTAAGCAGATGTCCGTACTATGTTTCCCATATTCCAAGGTAAGTTTGGGAGAAGGGGAAAAGGAGTGGGGCAGGGCTTGGGGGCTCATACTGGGTTGGGGGAGGTATTTGGACTCTGCCTTATTCCAACCAGACACTGACTTTGTTCAAATGACACACTAAGCCACGATGGTTAAGCATTCCTAACCATGGTGGCTACATAACCACGGTTTAAACACACCAGCCTTTTGCTGCAAAAGGGTTAGCGGCCTAACCATGGCTTGGTGTTTTGTCTGAATAGGCCCACTGGGAGTGACGATGTCCAAATTCAGTTCTGATATTTTGGAAAATAGTTCCATTGGCTGAGCCCAACCCTGAACTGAACTGGGTAAGTGGTGCTCATGCATCATGTAACATGCCTTTTCTCTTCGCCAAGTTCCAATACTTGTGCTGGGTAAGGAGCTGTGAGGCAGTGAAGAGAGTTTAGCACCACTCACCCAGGCTTTCCTTTTGCTCTTTAAATTTGATCCTTCCTCCCACTTTATATGTCTTTATGGAAGACCACCAATCAAAGGCATGGGTCTGCTACCTTGCATCTAGTTTGATCTTTAATGATGTACCACATCTATAGACATTTTGAAACACATGTGGAATCCATCAGCCACTCCAAGCATATGCTGTTGGAATCCTTTCTTCTACCTTCCTCATTTCATTGTGCCCCTTTTCTGCCCCCTCCCCCAAGAACCACCGAGATCATTGCCCACCGATTATTGCTGCAGCCTTGATTTTTTCTTTTTTTCGCTAGACGTCAGCTGGACTAGAGGGGGAAGGGGAAAATGCATAGCTACTTCCCCAGATTGCTTTGGTGTTGACTACTTTTTCCTATTCTTCTCCTTCACAACTTCAGGCAAGCCCAGCTGGATAATGACTTCTGCTCCTTATGTCTAGCATGAAAAATCAAGGCTATTTGATTGTGGTGCACTGGCAACATCAACAACAACTTTGTCTTTGCAGGGTGGATAGTGGTAAGGTTTCTCAAGCATGTGCCCATAGTAGCTGTCCGAGCCAGTAGCCTCCCTGCACTGAGGCTTCTATACACATGATGCTTCATAGATGGTTCGTGTAGATGCAACATTTTCAATCTCTTAACCATGATTTAAGATATTGGAAGCACTCCCACAAGCTTGCATATTCTCTCCTCATTCACCTTACCCCTCTGGCTTGTGTGCTCTTGTCGTCTTCCCTTCTCTGTCCAATACTATTTACAGTTAGAGATAATTCTATCCCTAACCATAATTAGTATTAATCCAGAGTTTGAAACTAACGCTAAAGCTAACTATGGTTAGTGGTCAACTTGCTGTAGACATGCTAGTTAATGCTGAAGAGGGAGGGGATTTGGGGGAGAGAAACAAAACTCAAGGGAGAGGGAAGAGGGAGATACTGCAAGTCTGATCAGTAAACCCATGTCTCTACCAAACTGAAGAGGCTAACGCAGGAGAGCCAATGTGGTCTAGTGGTTAGAATGTTGGAGTGGGATTCAGGAGATACGGGTTCTAGTCCCCATTTGGCCATGAAGCTCATTGAGTGACTTTGGGTCAGTAGCTGACTCTCAACCTAACATACCTCACAGGGTTGTTGTGAGGATAACACAGAGAGAAAGAGGAGCATGTAGCTGCTTTGGGTTCCTTGTAAGAGGGGAAAAGGTGGGGATATCAATGTAATAATAAAATAAAAACATACAAACCAGCTCCTGGGTAATATAAAAGACTGGCCTTCAATAGGACTGTCAATGTATTAATTATCAAGGCAATAATTTCATTCCACCCTTATAAATATGTAATAAATATTTATTAAATACATGTTTAAAATATTTTTAATGTTATCCACCCTGAGTTTTCAGCAGTAGGGTGGTTTAAAAACAACAACCCAAATAAATAAATAAAGGTGTACATGCTTGACAGAAGTAAACAGAAGAGGTGTAACACTATGTCATCGTACACACATACACACAAAAAGAAAAGAAAAAAGGGCTAAAGCAAACCACTATGCAATCATTAGAATTTTCTGGGCAATCATTATAAATCTCTGTAATATTAACTCAAAACAAATTCTAATGCTGAATTTTAATTTATGCGTTTTAAGGGGAATAGCTACACACTATTCGTGCCTCCAGTCATCAAAATGACTTCCCAGTATAATAAATATGGACTTAAATTGAGAGCAATATTGATCACATATAACTAAGGCACAATCCAGATAAAGTTTAAGGTTTGTAGTCCCATCAATTTCAGTGGGAAAGTTAAGCACATAACCAACAGTCGTCTTCCTATAATTCAACTTGAATCAATGCTTCCCTCAACAGCTGGTTCCCAACTCACCTAATCTTGCTATTTGCTCTCAAAACCCTATCACCACCTTCTAATCAATAGTCCTGTTTCTAACTTTAAACAATTACATTTCTGATATCTTGGTATCATCTTACACTAATATTGGAAAGGTTTCTGCACAAACTTTCTTTTCCCCTCACTATAGACCCTGCACTATCCTTGTTTACCAAGATTACTGCCTTTTTATTTGTCCTTTCAAGCATTCTTGTGTTAAACTTCTTGTTTCCCTTTTGCCACATTGCCTTTCTTTCCTGATCATCCCCACAAAAGGGTGGTTCAGCCATGCTGCAGTCACTGGCTTACTTCGGACGACACTTTAGGCAACGGAGGGGGGGGGGGAAGAGGCAACGGACAGCACGTTATTTTTGGAGTGCCCTCCACATGTTGCCCCTCCCCCGTCATGCAGCTGAAAGTTGCAGTCTCATAATAAGCAAAGGGACTCCAAAAAACAACAGAGCAGCCCATTGTGTTTCCCCGTTGCTTAATAACTAGGGATGTGTATTGTATCATTAGAATTTACGATAACGATATGATATGCTCTTTATCGTGCACATGAATTACGATAACTATACGATATAAAAACCTACGATAATCATCGGAGACGATAATTTTTGGGCAATTTTATCGTTTTATCGGACTGCCATATAAATATACCTATAACTTCTGTATTTTAAAAGTTAGAGGCATGAAACTTGGTCACAGTGCTCCTGGGGTATGGCTAAGTACGTGTATAAAATTTGAGATCGATCCCTCCAACCCTCAATTTTATATGAATTTATTAAAGATTGTTTCCGTTCTGACAGGTCTGAATGATAGCTCGCCAGACCTGTCAGAACGGACACGATCTTTAAAAAATTCATATAAAATCGAGGGTTGGAGGGATCGATCTCAAATTTCATACACATACTTTTCAAGCCTCTAACTTTTAAAATACAGAAGTTATAGGCATTTTTTTCTTTCTGCCAAAAATATCATTTTTTAATGATAATTATCGTGAAGACAATTCGGATCACCTACGATATGAATGAAAATATTTTTTTGGTCCGAAATGACGATAATGATAAAAACCGATATTTTTTGGCGTGCACACCCCTATTAATAACGTATCGTCAGTTGTGTATGTGTGTTGTGTGTTGCCTGACACACGACACAATAAGCAACACAACTGATGGTTGCCTTTCCCCCCCTCAGTTGTCTAAAGTGTCGTCCGAACTGAGCCATTGACAGCCGCCAAATGGTGTCCTACAAGTAGGAATGAACCACCAGAAGTTAGTCACTACTAATAGAATTTTCATATCGTCTGATGTCATCTGAAATACAAAAAAGATCAGTGGGGACAATTCCCACATGCAGCTGAGAATGATGAGTTCCAGTAATGCAGTTACTTCTCACTTTATTGTAGATGGCTCCTTAACTTGCCTTTGCATTTATGTACTGCTTGTCTTAGTTCTGACTAGAACTGTGGCCAGGAGTAAATATTAGTTACTGGAAACCTATCTAACCACTTTTCTGGTTCTTTCAAGCCCTTATCTTTGAGAATTTCTCTTCCTAATTGATGTACTAAATAGTTTACTTCTTCAGCATTGTTTATAATTATACAATGAATTTCAGATGTGGAGCCATCTTGGAAATTGCAGATGGGATTTTAATGTGTAGCACTTGGTTTTATTGCTAATAGCTTTAATGTGTAACATCATTTACCCTTGCTGCTGGTAGTTTGTTTTTTTGGGGGGGGGGGGTAAGTGATGATTGTATTGTACTTTATTGTTGCTTTTAGAAATCAGTTATTTGTATTTTTTTATTAGTGATACTGCATGGCTTTGTGATTACTATATCACTCTGGGTATTTTTAGAAGAGTAGTGGCTATACATTAGTATCTCCATGATATATATAATTACGGTGCGAAGGTGCATGATGCAGCAATCTTGCTGAAGCTAAGTGGTTCTGGCTCTGGTCAGAGTTTGGGTGGAAGAACTCCTGAGAGCCCCAGATATGCTAATTGGAGGTCCATGGAAGAAACACATATTAGAATGTATAAAGTGGTGTTGGGGGGTTTGAGATTGAAAAACCTGTTTGTGAACATTAAAATAGATAAGTATTTTATGATTAGTGGCTAATCCCTATATTTTGTTTTGAAGTGTATTAGTTGATGTCACAATCCCCTAAAATTGAAGGCAACCTTGCCAAAACACCAAAATGCTTTAAACCGGTCCATGACCCCATTCTGGGGAATGACATTAGGCTGTTCATTGCGCATTCTCTGTCAAGATCAAAATGATAGTGATCAGCTTTGGCTTTCATAATAATGAGAAGTTGCATAATGCAGGATAAGCTATAGGTGTACAAACCTCCAAGAATTCAAAAATATTGACGGACTACCCACAGACACTGAACTGCAGAATGGAGGACTTGAAATAAAAGCCAAATGGTACAAAAATGCAAATGGCAGTGCAACTTCACTAACATACAAAGAGCATGACAAGAAAATGGGTAGAAGAGAAAGTTAAGGAACAACTGATTTCAATAAACCATTGAGTCAACTAGACAGTGAAAAGAAGTTTAGTCTTCTTCTGCCATTGTTCATCATTTTGCAATTCTTTATTTAATGTTATTTTTTTTAGTGTTGTCAGGAAGATCAGGCAGTGTGCAATTGAACAACAAAATTGCAAATTTATTTCTGGAAACATAATAGCATTGGATTTAAATATACTGAAAACTATTTGGTTGGGCCTTACAAGTATAGGGCAGTAGACTTAGCAAGATCAGCAACTTTCAACTATGAAAGGAGGTAGTTTTTGCTCAGTTGAAGTTAATAACATCATGAAAAAATGGCTGAAGCACATTCAATATTCAAAATAGACCTGATTAAATGTACAATGCTGAGATCACACAACTACTGAGGAGCAATAGTAAAGTCCCACAGGATGATTTAGATGTTGCTTCTGATGCCTCTTCTAAAAAAGGTTTATCTAGAGCCAGATTATACCATTTATTTATTGATTGATTTGCCAATATTTTATGTTGATCTATTTTGCATCTATTGTGTAAAAATAAAGCACATATTATGTAAATAAATCTGTTTCTATTGTGCTTGGAATGTATTCTAATATTCACCTCACAAAGCATGGAAATGACACAATATGCATTCTTATATATGATATGCAAAATAACAAAGTTTATCACATTTGCATGGCTTCCATGTTGGAATCTATGCATTTTCCGAGATGGTTCCACACCTGAAATTGAATAAGTAACTTATCTACAACCCTGCAAAGCAAACATTATCAGTATTTGTAGTTTTCTTATCAATAATTTCAGTTGACACTCAACATATTCTTCTTCTGATTTGTTCTTCATTCCCTTGCTTTCTTACCTTCTCATTGGTCTCTGTTCCCATCCATAACCTTTGTTGTTCATCCTAGAACCTTTCAGTTTTAACTTGCTGTAGCCTTTTACACTTTGAATTCCTTCCTAAAATAAACTTGCCACACTGGCAATTTCCTTTTGTCTCACTTAAAAACCATTGTTATTCAAAACCATCTCCTAAGTGGCATTTCCCAATTCTTCCTTCGCAAGCTTGTCTACATATCCTATTATAAATCCTTCATCTTGTTTTTGTGGATCCTTCCTTCTGGCTCATTTATTCTTTCCCCTCATTTTTCTTTTACAGTAAGCCCTGTGGACAGTGAGTATTTTGTAAATAACTTCATAAAAGCTTTTAGCTATGAAATTTCCAACTCTACCTGAAATCAAAATCTCCATGCAAGTTACAGCAGTTTTCCATAATTTATATAACAATTTGAAATCAGCTTGACAATGCACATTGCATTATCAGTTATCACATGTACAATGAGGGAATGCACACACATTGTCAAATAAAATTAAATAACACCCGTTTAAGAATTGCTTTTATGTAGGCTGCATATTATGATTTATACTTTTCTAAAGTGTAGACTACTTGTGTTTGCTGTAATTGGCAATACAAAAATACTGCTTTATTGTCATGGGATAAGTAGTTACTTTTATCCTAAAAATCATGAATAAAACTAGAAACTCCTTTGTTGCAACCTTTACACCTTAAAACAAAAGCAACAATAAACACCTAAGTAGCAGATTGACATAGTGCTTTATTTAAGCTGTCTGTAGGAAGGAAAATAATGTGCATCCCTATCATATACGTGTAAAAATACTAAGGATGTACAGTGTACAAAAACGGCTGTATTATTTCACATCCTTGTGGGTCATATACTTAAGGAAATAAACGATTTAAGTATGACCAACAGTAATACGGTTTCTTGGAATTGTAGTCATGTCTGTTTAATGTCCTTAACCATGACTAGATCTGTCATGGGTCTACTGAAAGAACTAGCAAGGTCAAGAAATTTCACAAACTCTAAAGCTACAGGGAGGTAATTTAATTACCAATTTAGAGTTTTTATTTAAATAAATATTTTACATTTCATGCTTGCCTGTAATGCACTACCAGGAGCAAGATAATTCTACTGTAGACAGTACTAACAGTAGCAGCAAAGTGTGTACATTGAGGTGTAATATAGAGACCCTGCAGTTAGTAAGGAAATCCTTACATTTGTACTCTAGGAGAAGCACATGGCCCGTGCAAGAACTGCCAGCTTCAAGAAGCAAATAAAGATAGCTGGAATTTTCATAAAACAATACTGGAATAGATGCTGTTTAATTAGCAGAAATGTGTTGGAAGAATCATTAGGGAGGAAAGCAAAGCTGTGTGCAAAATTGCAAAAATATAAACAGAAACTACCTATTTCCTTAAGATGGCTGCAGTACAAGAGGGCACATGTTATGTCCTGGAAGCCAGTACAAGCTGGAGTCAACAAGTCTGAAATGTATGTACTATGTTTTTGAAAAAACGTCTATCAAGTCCTAGCCAAACTCAGAGGAAGCTGCGTGGAAGCAGAAGAGAAGTTTCAAGATTTTCTCTCAACCACAGCTGTTTCTGTTTTATTTCCATGGTTTTAAAATATTGGGAGTATAACTTGGAGATACCTATTTCCAAGCACTTGAGGGTCATTCCATGTCTGGATGTGAACTCAAGGTTCACATCTGCAGCAACTTTGAAAACATATTGATAGTCAAAAAATTTTTTGCAATTATTTGGAGTCTTCCTGCTCTTAACATTTAAAATATTTCTCTAATTTAAATGTTAAAACCTCTGTCTGGGTACATGTAATTCTGTGGGCAAATTTGTGATAAAAAGTTATAGAGGTACTATTTGATTTAGAGAAATTTGAGAATCAGAATTTCTATTGCTCTCTGCAGTATGTGGGGTGATGTTGTATACAGACACCCCCCCCCCCACTTCCATGTCTTTATCCTTCGTTATGAGAGGATTATGAATATTATATTACAGTGAGAACTGGTTCAAATAAGGTATTTGTAAATCCCTTTCTCTCAAGAACATAATACAAAGGGAGATGACAGTAAACATAGCAAAGACTACTGTGGAGCATCCTGCGCAAGATAATTGCTTCTTAGTCTCCGGTTTATATCCAGAACTCAGCATGTTATTGATCTCCATAAGAATCTGGGAAAGTATGAGGTCTCTGTGATACTATGATCTATGTTAAAATATAGAAGCAATGGATATATAACAGGTGAAAAGGAAAATATGCATACTTGCATGGAATTCTTAAGCAGGCAACCCCTGGCAATATGAGGCTATTCAACATAGCAATCATAGATGATATGTATGGCTGAAGTACAAGCTCATGACATACCTGCAACTATTTGCAGTTGTCAAGAGTTGTCCAAAAAACTCCACTTTGATGCTACAAGAGGAATATTGGACCTATGATTATGTCCATCATATGTTTATCCTGGATACAAAGGAATCAATTAAAATATGGAAAGTGACTACATGGTATTGCACCCATTCAGTACAAAATCATTGACTCTATACACATATCTCTAATGTCACAATGAAAAGGCTGCTGTCTCATGTTCCCAAAGGTAACCTAATGGAATGCTTTGCACTGTTTAGTTGAATTTCTTCATTGCTTCCTTGAGGAAGCTGTTCAAATTATTTTGCATCCCATCAATGCCACATAGACAGGTGCTAATAAATTCTAGATAATTTCACAAGACGCAGAATTAGTGGTGCTTCTTGTAAGATGCTGTTGAGGGCTATGAGAAGCTTGCTTTTGTGTCAGCTAATGGTGAACTGAATGGTTGTTTCTACCTCAAACCACTAAACAAATAATACATTACCAGGGGTCTATGCCTTTTCAGGATATAATACAATTTGAGGATTAGTGAAACTATTCTTTTTACTGGAACGCAACTCATTCTGTACGTAAAAATACTATGCTTCATTTGAATGGACCAGAAAACTGTTGAAAGTCGTTTATGATACCATAAATGCACTGGAGGTCATTTGAAGATCAATATTATGATTTTTTCAACACTTCACTAGTGGGTGTTTTTAAAGAAACAACTAAATAGCGAAAAACAGCTACCAGCAAAGGTATTTTATATTAGGGATCTAGAAGGCAAACTATTATGAAATTGAATGGTTTGGAGTGGTATAACAGATGCATTACTGGACAAGGATGGTCCTTGAAGAATGGCCTGATCACATCAATTTAGTACAAAGCACCATGGGTATCTAATATTGGTTCTACTTAGAGTAGACCCATTAAAATGAATGGGACTTCAGTTAGTCATGACAAACTCAAGTTCCATTATTTCAGTGAGTCTACTCTTAAGTATTTTTATCATTTTTTATTAAAGGTTTTAACAAAATAAAACAAAAACTCTAAACAATGTCTCGCATTGTATACAACTACAAGTGTTCCCTAGTCATCCCTGCAGCTGAACTGATCAAATGCTCTTTTGTAAAATCCAGATGCTCACCCCTTTCCCTACATATGGTCAACAGTGTTCCTTATGCAAAGATAAACAAATATAGTGCAGGCAAAGATTATTCTTATGTACCTAGTAGTGGAGTCCTGGAGATGACAGCAAAGATGATTTTGATGAATACATAATTTTAATCTTATGTGCAAAAGCGAATTTCTATTGAATTAGTAAAAAAAAAATTACATAAAAAAATCAGAGTGTGTGTTGTGGAGTTCCAATCCAAAATATGCACTGAATAACAAAGGCTGCACATGGAAGCCCTTTATTATCAACAAGAAATCCTGCTGATTAGCTGTTTGCCAGGGAAGCAGGGGGAAAGAGACTGAATCCAGCCACATTTTGACTACTAATAGGTGGGGTGAATGCTCTGAGGGTGTTAGATTGGTGAGAAGGACCATATCTATTGGACCCATTTCTACATGCCATCGCTCGCTCAGCTAAGTCAGAGTGTATAAGCCCAGGGAGTGTATAGTGCCTAGCTACATCAGGCAATAGTGTTTATATTTTGTATTTTCTTGAACATTTAACACAATTGTTCTAGGTTTGGTATATTTGTTATTATGTTTGTAAGAGAAAGTCATTTGAAATAATACCTAATGAGTCAGTTCTTATCATATTGTGCCATACTCGAAAAAGATAAAACTGGAATTTGGGGAATAGCCATGTAAGGCTTACCTACCTTGCGTTTTTACCAGTCCCCAGAATTAGAATTTACTGTGTTATGCTCCCAGACCAACATGTTAGCCACTCTGAAATCAATAAGTTATTAACAAGGTATGGTAGCCAGGTATAGTTGTGACAAAAACACTGGTTTTAAATGGCATTATAATAGTATTAACAATTTAGAATGCAGAATGAGTTGCTATTCTTTTCAAAACGTACAAGTGGGACTCCATGGAATGACCCCGCATACCGACTGACCTATTGCATGGTTTTCAAATAGTTCACTATTGGCTTCTATAAATAGTATTCTAACATTGAAATATAACAGCTTGATAATTTTATTATATGTTAAATTATTTTTCTATTGATTAGGAACAAGCTAAAATAGCACTGCTATAAGCTGTAGTTCAGCCTGATTAAGAAATGTTTTAAGTCATGGAAAGCATATTTGTTCCAATCCAGCAAGTTGGAGCCATGTGCAGATGTCATGCTTGTGTAACAAAAGGTAACTGCATGGGAGGGGAAATCCCACATCTAACACCAGAGGTTGTGCATATGGTGCTCCTTACTAGATTAGGCTGGCACATATCTGACACACAGATAGGTATGGTACTAACTCAGACAGTGCTGATCTTCTGTTTGGACTGTGAGGCTCCTAAGCTTTTGCTCCGCCCACATTAAAAGGTGAGAAGTGGTCATAATGGACCACACTGTCCATCTGACCAGCAGAGAGACTTTTGCATATAAGAAACTCTGGATTGGGACCACTGTGAATATTATTAAGTAAATCATGTGGTCACATTTGGTATACTGGGACACTGCTCATAAACTAAATTTCTGTCTAGCACTGATTTACAATGCTCCTCGCTATTTCAGTGTCACACTCTTTAACAGTAAGTGCAGATGTAGTTTTATCCTGTACTCCTTCCACTCAAGCGGTGTACACTTTCATGACCTGTTGATGTGCAAAGTTATGATAAAAACTACTTTGCTAATGGAAAGTATGTGTTTGTCTTAGCTGCCTTAATAAAATGCCCACATGCCTCTTGATAACCCCAGCGTATTCCACTGCCTGCAGTGGTTTTCATTCTAGGGTATCTATAAATTTTCAGCATCAAGAGGCTGAGACATCTGCATGTAAATATTATTTTCTTTTCAAAAGTCATGTACACGTCAATCATAATACTTGGCTAAATCACAGTTTGTTACAGAAGTTGAAAGATAATGAAGCCAAGATACTTCAATGATAATCCCATGGACTAGCATCCTGTGATGTCATTACCGCTGGCATGCACCATTATTACATTTACTGGCTCATTTGGAAAATCTCAACTCTCATCACCAAAGGCTGTATTACAAATTGCATTCCTCCACTATTTACATTTTTTAAATCACAAAATAAAACATTCAGAAACCTTGTTCCATAAATATTTTGAGGAAGTTAATTCAACTCAATGACAATATTATGTCTGTCTGGTCATAGTGAAACAGCACATAAAATGGCTATTCCCATCAACCTAATGTATTCTTAAAACTTTATAGTGAATTTATTTTTCTTGTAATGATTGTGGACTTGGTAATTTGGACTTTACAGTGGTGGTATCTGATCCTATACTACATTCCCCTTGAGTGGAGAGTGCACGAATCCTCTGGATACATGGCTTTGGGATTTTCTCTTGACCATGAAATGTTTCAGCTACAGAAATCCGATTCTAAGTACATGGTACACTTTCAGAGTCTTGTTAACATTTTCACATGGGATAAAAAGTGCATTATTTTGTTCAGCTTGTACAGTCCTTCTACACATTACAAAATAAATGGTAAGCCTCTTCTAGGACAGAGCAGCATTTGCAAACATGACACATACAATCGTTGTCACTAAAAAATAAATACTACTGAAGTGTAACAAAAAATATTCAGTTAAAACACTTGAAGAAAAAAGCTAATTCACAAACCCAAAATAAAAACATGTAAGGCAAACTCCTGTTTACCTTAGTGTACAAATTTTGGTGAAAAGCGATGTTGTTATGCCTTGTCTACATTCTTCAGCCTCCAGGGGTGATGTATATCAACAAAGAAAAAAGAAAAGCATGAAAGAGATGCAAATCATAAGACCTTTAAACAACTTCAGTTGCTGCTTTTATGCCTTAACTTCTTGCATTTTTAAAGGTCCCATTCTCCATAATTGCACATGAATCTGGAAGTCTAAGTGGGAGGCAAGGTGATCCCAGCCTTTTTGCTTCTTGTGTAGTATTCAACAGTAATTAAAAAATTATATATATATATATATTTATATATATATTAACAATTATAAGTCCTTCTGAATGTTTCCATCCAGATGTTAATGACAAGTCTGATTCAAGTGATGATATGCCTACCAAAAGCTTTGCATATGTACACCATCACCTTCTATGTTTCCTGGTTCTGTCCAGTTCAAACGGATGTATGAAAACATCATAACTGTCATTTGTATTAGAATTCTGATTTGTCTTCTGGAAGAAGTGAGAAATACTTCTCAGATCAACATGTCCTTTAGCCTCTACTCTGAGAAGATAAGAAAGTGATAGCCAGCTGTGCACAAAATGCACCATTGAGAATTTGTCATCTAGCATCACACTATTTTTGGCTTGCTTCTTACTGTTACTTTCATGCTGAAACAGTGAACAGCAGTAACAGCAGGGGACCTTAGACCAATATAAAATGTCATGCAGATAAATCAAAGTGGCTGATCGGTCAGGAAGGGAACTTGTTCAATTTGGAATGATCTCTGAAAGTGCTCTGCTATCCTAAATAATAGCAAGTACTGGTGGTGATGTTCAGGAATCATTTTCAGTGATAAATCTAATACGACTGTGAAGCAGCAGAACAAAACAACGAGCTATTCCCGTCCACTTGCAGAATAGGAAAACTGAGGGAAATGTGGTCGTCTTTCATTATCCATGCAATCCATGCCATCTTCATCATCTGTGGAAATGAAGTTTAAAGGTTCTCAGAACAATTATTTTCCTGTGCATTTCATAACATTAGTGGTAGCTTTGAAATAATAATAATAATAATAATAATAACAATAATAATAATTTATTTCTTACCCGCCTCTCCCTCAGGATCGAGGCGGGGAACAACATGAATACAAATGACATAAAATACATAAAACTAATTAAAACATATAAAATTAATACATTATTAAAATACCAATAAAACTCTTAAAATTTGACTGGGTAGGCCTGCCAGAAGAGATCAGTCTTTATGGCTTTCTTAAAGTCAAAGAGACTATGAAATTGACGAATCTCTTCCGGCAGGCCATTCCACAGCCTGGGAGCGGCAGAAGAGAAGGTCCTCAGGGTAACAGTTGTCAGCCTGGTTTTGGCCGACTGTAGTAAATTCTTCCCAGAGGACTGAGCGTGCGGGGCAGATTGTAAGGAATTGTGGATATACTTTAGTATTACTATACACAGTAAAAAGAAATCAAGTCAATGTTTCAGTGAAGCTATGATACAGAACAAAATCTTAACATTCTTTTTAGTACAGCATATAATTATCAACAAATACTAGAAGCTTCAGGAAGATGATGTGTTTTCTCTGGCTGGACTAAATAAATTATGATGTTGCATAAACAATGAAGAGATCAGAGATCAACACTGTGGACTGACTGTGTCGTTCCATTTTTTCCTTTCAATGGATTAGTGTATACATTTGTGTATACATTTCAAATATGGAACATCACTTAAATTCATAACTGTGAAGTGTGAAGTGAAAATGCTGTGTTCCTATTCCCCAATATCTACTTGTAAAGCTAAAGACCATTTTATTTACTTCAAACAGAATGGACTAAATTGTTACGTTTATCATGTAACATGAATGGAAAAGAGCACTATCATAATTGTTTCATGACATGCAAATATGCACCTTACAAAGTACTCTACTACTAAGAGTCAACAAAATGCCTAACAAATGCCTTGCTTCAAACAGATGCTCATAGTCAAGTATGCTAAATTATGTATTGAACTGAGGATGTACCCCCCATGGTAGTATCTGGGACCTTTCCTATTCACCTTTACTAGAACTGGGAATATTTATTTATTTATTTTGTTACATTTGTATACTGCCCCATAGCTGAAGCTCTCTGGGCAGTTAAAACGATATACAAAAATTATAACAGCAAAAACATACAATATACACATACATTAAAAACCACTACAATAACTTTAAAAAGCTATAAGCCTAAAAATAGCAACTATGAAAAAGTTCTGGAGAGATAGATCTTGAATTACTCTAGTGGATTACAAGTATATCATTAATCCTAAAATATGACTACTGAAAATCTTCTAATACAAGGTCTCTTAAAAGAGTTGGGTTTGCATCCAATGGTTGCGTGAGTGGAAGGTAGCTCATACAACCAATGTTTCTCTTCAGTTCCTCCCATTGTAGTTCCTCGTACTCTTTGAAAACCCTATCCAATGAGTCGGGGGGGGGGGAGCTCCCGAACAGTGGGAGTTGTGGGAGAATCATCCAAATCGAGGCAGGGAAATACTACACCAGCAAAGTTCTCACTGGAGCAGATCCTTCTACACAATTTCAGGAAATTGCTCACTACCTCAACAGTCCTGTATGGCACAGGCCTCACTGTTCAACAGGGTCTATCAACCTGCTGGAGAGGTTGGGAGCAAAAGAGATGGCTGCAAGGAAAAGGAGGGGAAAAGAAATATTGGTTGCCTGAACTGCTTACTGCTCATGGAACCATTGGATACAAATTTTGCAAATAACACATTGTTTCTTTGCTGGCATCAAATAGGTATTCTACATTTTGTATTTTATAATAAAAGATATACATCCACTGGGGCCCCTACATTGCTATAATTAACTATTTCTGAGATACGTACATTTTTCAGGTGGTGTTATTGTAATAGTTTGAGCAGTAAACTCTTCATCAAAGTATCTAGTGTCTGTCTCAGATGTCACTTGAGGTTTAAAAGGAGGGACAAGCTGAAAGAATGGGGAATAAAAAATGCTTTAATGAATATGAACACAACCAACCTAAAAAGCAGGACATATAAGGATTAAGTGAAGATCTTATGATCCAGAAAAAACTGGCATTTCCATGATCTTAGGCTGAAAGTTAATTCAGAACTAGTTTGTGGCAAGTATTAGGCCATCGTGTCTGCTATTCCAGCTTTTGAAACTTGGAAAAAGCAAAGTGGAAAACGAAACAGCTGTTCTATTTTATTTTTATTTCAGTTGTGATTTTATGCTCGTGTTCTACAGTTTTGTTGTACGTTGTCCAGGACAATGCCTTCAGGTTTGAGGAGGCTCTGGGCAAGGTGCCTTCTGGTGGGCTTCTCCTGTTCTGAGAGAAGCTAGGATCCACCATTTTAATTTCCTATAATGTTCTGACACAGCATCATTCCAGGGCAATGTGGCAAACTAAAATGGGAGGTCACAATCACAGTTGGCCACGACTGGGGAAGTGGGGACACCTAAAGGAAGGTTTCAGTGGTGGTAGGCACTACCAGGGCATTTGGGTCTTGGCGGTTACCCCAGGATGCCAGGTGCTGATGCCAGGTCTCACCTTAGCCTAATTTTATAAAACATAAATAAATAACTGGTCTAATGAAGCCCCTTACTTAAATGTAATAAATAATAATAATAATTTTCAAATCATAATATTTATTATTATACACATATTTACTTTTTGCATTCTATACTAGAATTCAGACAATGGTTGACAAAATAATAATGCTTAAAAGCACTCTCATAGTAATATTGTCCCAGGCAGTTGATTTGTAAAGAACTTCCACTATAAAGATAAAGGCCAATTCCAGATCCACATCAGAAAAAGCACAGAATTTCATTCAACATACAGGATTTTTTAAAAGTGAAAAATATTCAATGATATGTTAAAGCAAACATTTATTTATTATTTCATCAACTAATTGAACCAATATTTTGCAAATCTGTATCACAGCGGAACACCTGCAAAATTGTGTAGTTCCACAGCATTGTCTACATTGTTCTAAGTAATGGGCAGGTCAAAGATAGAGAGAGAGAGAGAGAGAGAGAAAGAGAGAGAGAATTGCTGCCCCACTCCCATGGCTGGGACATATATGTGTAGGTTGTAAGGTTTCAAAATCCACCGTGACGCATTAAAACATTTCATATGAAGTTCACCTCTATTCCACCCACCTATTACACTTAGAAAGGGATACCTGATTTCATGGGACTTACTTTTGAATAGACTTAGGATTGAATTGTTGGGAAAAAAATATTCTTTTGAATTAAATTCCAGTTCAAAGCTGGATAAACAGTATAGGCTGGATCCAGAATCTGCCCTCCATTGATGGAATGGCTCCACTCACAAGAGGGTGTCTCCGCCCAATTTGGGAGGATCCCCTATATCCTACCTCCACACCCCACTCAGCAGAGTCCCCTGACCCTCCATGCAGCATTTTCAGGGGTCTGGAGGACCTGCCATAGGGAGGTGGGACGGTGTGGTCGACTTCAGTCCTTATATATTTTTGGTAGTTTCAGTATATAGTATAGAAAGAACTGTTCTGAGTTAGGCCAATGCCTATCAATTTCATATTAATCAAAACCACATCAAGCATAAACTTAATAATATCCAGATTTCCAATTCCCAGAAACCTGGGGGACTTCTATAGTCTGGGATTGTATGTAATTGGTTGTATTATTCATTCCTATTCCTAGTGGCAGTGTGTTTAGAGATGTTTGCAGTGTCCAGGCTTTTAATGAGACATAGAAAAGGAAGGTATCCTTTCTCATTACTACTCCCCTGTCCAGAAAACTCTTTTGCTTTTTACAGGAGGGAACATTGTACTAACAAAAAAAGCAATAGATAAATCCCCCAACCAATCTATCATTGCATAGCAAACATTTACTTAATCCCATCTTGAATAACAACTCGTTGCGCTCACAAACATTATGTATTAATGTCAGATTATACTTAAAATCCTAGTTACAGCAACACTGTTAAGACTTAATGTATAAGAATATTAACAAATCCAATGTGTCTCAATTTACTTGATAGAATTATATTATTTATTTACCTTATCTAGCAACAACTAGCTACTTTTAACTTTCACTGTGTTTTGGTATGAACTCAAATGAGTATAAACAGAGAGAATATGGGAGCGTAGGTATATAGGACAACTCTGGAAGGAATCCCATAAAGGTACAAAGAATAGGTCTAGAACACAGAAGTATCTAGCCAAGCAATACTAAAAGCGTTGAGAACACACGAACTGTAGAAATGACTTAAAAGGCATTGCACTCCCATTCGAAAATAACATATTACTTTAAACAGCTGAAAATGAGTACGTACCCATGAATGCCACAAACTTAATAGCATCAAGCGTGCATCCATTGAAATAAATGGTTTAAACACACTTGACACTATCTCAGTTCAGACATAACATTCCTGCTACAACAAACCATCCCTCCTCCTCTTACACTCCCATCTTCAGCAAAAACTTCCTAGTGTATGAAACCAAACCCCCATGTCTGAAACAGGAAAATGTAGTTTAAGTGCTCTCCATGAAGCAGGATTTCAAACCAGCACCCTGTTTTGCAGGAACCACCTAAACATGTTTCTCAGGCTGCCTCTACAAGAGGCATTTAAAGCTCTTTCAAGGTGCATTAAAAAATTTACCTCTACAAGAACGGAGCGCAAATCGGGCGTAGAGGCGCGGTTTCTCTCCGATTATGCGCTTTATCGAATGCGCGTTAAATAGCGAGTTTTATTTTGCTCCGGCCGTTAAAGCGCATTTTGCCTATGTGAACAAGCGATTCTCCGCATAAACTACCTGTAAAGCGCATTTGAAACAACCGGTAAGGTCACCTGTTGAGTGCTCAATTACCTCCTGCATACAAGCATTTGAGATAAAGCGCTTCAGCGAATATGCGCATAATCGGCTAACCAGGCGTAAAGCCGAATTCTTGTAGATGAGGCCTCAGTTTGGATGTCATGGGAAATTGTGGTTTAACAAACCAGGAAGACTTTGCTAAAAGAGGGAGCACTTGAGCTTGTGTTCACTCCTGCTCCAGCACCGTGAAAGTTAAGTCTGAATCAAGCCACTGCAACTAATATTTAGAACATGAAAATTCCCATCCAATATTTGACAGCAATTCATGACCCACCATAGTCTGAATTAAGCTATTATTACTATTGTTCATATTGAATACAAGATGCTTGGGTTCAGATGGGTATAGAGACACACAATTGCCTGCAAAAGCATGCAGGGCAACCAGTAGACTTGAAATGTGGTAGGGATGATGTGGTGGTGTCTATACCTCTACAAGGGTCCTATACAAGTGGCTGCCAAATGTTATGCCCTATTAGGGACATTGAGCAAATCCAGGCCAACGCCTCATTAAAGCCACAATGATTTAGTCATTTCTTTTTTGTGGAGCTTGGATTTAGTTTTCTCTCAAGCACACCCAGAGGAGAACTAGTGAAAACTCTTTTTCAATATACTAGCATAGTTATTTTTTAAAAAAAAAATCTTCTAATTTTCTTTGCAGAATATGCTATCCCCTAGAATTGCAGTTTCATCAAGTTCAAGTCCTAACATAGTTTTCCTAACATCACAGATTAATAAGTCAATCTCAAAAGATGTAGCCTTAATCAATAAAATAATTTCCTGGAAAAGACACAGCCCACAAATACAGCCATTCCTTATTCCCCCATTCACTGAAATGACATATTTTAGATTAGACCTTTTAAATAAATTTTCCACCTCACTGCTTAATGACTTATATATTTGTCTGTCACAAAAGAATGAGCACACTAGGCACAATCTGATGACACAGAACTTTAGACAGGGCTCAGTTCTGTGTGTTTATGGTATGGTGTAGACTTGGAAGATGTGATACAATCAAAAAGAGAATGCCATCGTGCATGAACAGAGTATCTTTATTTACTACTATATGACTGCAATCATCCTGACTGCAAGGAAACCGAAGATATGGCTCCCAAACAGGCTTGTATCCCAAGGCCTCCCATCTCAAGTAGGTATGAACTGCTTTGCTGGATCAAATTTAATCCCTTTTAGTCCAGCACAGCACTGGATCGGTTTGCATGATCAAACAGTCCACCATGGATTGTTTGGTGAGCCCAGCAGGTATTTTGCATATTCAATCATGGCTTGTGGCCTGTTCTAGGGTTATGCAAGGGTTGTTTCACCCTTGCATAATCCATGATGGCTGGGTTCGGTCAACATGACAACACCCAGCTGGGTGTTGAATATGCAAAATGCTGGCTGGCACATAGCACAGCCCACCATGGTTTAAATAACCCACGGTGGGCTATATGAACCAGGTCACTGTGTTTCCAGCAGTAGATGCCTGAGGTGATCACAAGCAGGGAATAATGGTAATGGCATGGCCCAGTATCTCATAATTAGAGATACAATACCTCTGTATGTGGAAATTAGTCTTCTAAACAAACTCACACTCATTTCTTATTTTTTTAAAAAATGCTGGCTTTTGAAGAGCTACTTTATGTAGGCTCAAGAATGTATTCAGCAAGATGATTTGAAATGCTTATCTTTGAAGAGCAGATCCCCAAACTGTCCTACTATATCACAAACAGCTTCTGAAACTCATCTCAATATCAAAAATGGGTTCCCATATGGCATGAGTCCCAACTCAATCGGGGCTACTTCTGAGTAGACATGTATAGGATTGTACTGTTAGTCATGACTCATTTGTTCCATTGGTGGTCACAGGTAATTTTAACTGGGCTATTACATACAATTAAGCAATTTTATAATATGTCTGGGGTGGCCAAAAGTATCTGCATCCCTGAGAGCTGACATTTACTTCCACTTCCACTATTCCAGCTATCACTATGCCATCTCCTTCCTAACAAAACCTTTGGATAGTGCACTTCCATGGCTTTAACCCACAGCCTCCCTCCACCATCACCACCTTAGGTGTCTCTGCTGCTGGTTCCTTTGTGCAGATTCTTTTGCTCAATATATACAGTAGGGCAGAAGAGTGGCATGAGTAATTCTTAGTTGCACCCTTAGCACATTTGTAGACTTGGTCTACTGCTTTTTTGTTTTTAAAGGTAACTGTACATTTTGCATCCTATAAAATATTCTCTTGGTCACAGAAATGTATGGATACTGTCAAAGCAAATCACCCAATTTTAGAGGGAAAACCTCTAAAAACATTACCAGCTTCTGAAGAACTCTTGTCAAGAAATGAGGAACCAGCACATGGGACTTCAACACCACCTCCAGAAGAAAATAAGAGAAATGCAGTAAGAAACCCCTTCCTAATAATATTCTTTCTAAAGTGGCATCATGAAAAATAAGAGTTAAAAATAATATACATAAGAAAGAGATGAACAACTAAAATTAGAGTTGGGTATGGACACGCAATACCTAACAATTAAAAATGTTTCATAAACAGCTGCCACTTCTTAGATTCTATATTCTCTAATGAGAATTTTATGTGATTTTGTATTATTATTCAGAGAATAAGATTTTTTCATTCAGTGATAAACAATGCTAAAAAAAGTAAATGAACTTTTGGGGCACTGGGATTTTACGTGACCCTGTAATACAAATTGATAGTATGTTGAGGTAGGCAGGCAACCATTTTGGATTTGTGGGTACATTTGGCAATTTGAGAAACTGTTGTGAGCTGTCCAAATTGGCTACCATGAGAGGCATGGCTAGTCACGATGGACAAGTAACCTGCCTAAAGGGCTGAGTACAAGACGGAAGTGGGGTCTGAGGCTGAACACACTACATAACTCCCTTGAACCTGCAAGCTGGTAAGACAATGTGTTAAACTTCTTTTTTTTAAAATGTGGGAGGTCTAGGGCACCTGGGGTGGGGTCACCAAAATGGTGCACTGGTGCCCTTGGGCATCCCATTGCCTACCCCTGATATAGAGCTTTTGGTTTCTTTAAAAGATTTTAAAAAGTATGGTTCATTTTATATCTCCTATAGATTTTGTGCAGAGAATTTCACATAAAAAGCACTGGGTATAGCTTAGTTCCTAAACTAACAACTAACACTGACCAGAGTCAAACATCTCTGTTGGAATATAATACTGCAACTCTTTCGGGATTTCAGGTTTCTGAGTCTTTGAGGTGCCGTGTGGTAAAACATAAGTCAAGGCTTGGATGCAGAGAAAAGCAATCAGAGTTCGCTTGTACAATGGGACTTTCCTGCTACCTTCTTCCTAGCACAGTCCCTTGCATCCCTGCAAAACTACTCCTCAGGGTCAAGGCACACTGCAGGATGGCATTGAATGTGGTCAGGGGTTGCAGGTGGGGGTGGGAGACACGCTTCTTGCACGAGCAGAATCACCCTTTAATCATATAAGTGGCCTGCTGGATTCAAGCCCATCTATACTTACTATTTTACAGTGGATTGATTGACTGGGAACCCTACACTAGCTGTAAAGGGATCGTTGTCTGCATTTGATTTTGTTTAATGTACATAGCTCCATATGATGAGCTGTAAGGACAAAGCAGTGTCTAAAAAGTAAGGACAAAGCAGTGTCTAATGCGTAGGAAGCATTAATATTAAAATGCTCCCGGTGACCCATCCAAGTAGGGTAGGGGTGCAGAACCTCTTTCAGTCCAACCTTTTTCTGGCTAACTGTGGTGAGCCAGATTCGGAGCGCCGGAGAACCGGATTTGGCCCCTGTGCCTGAGGTTCTGCATTCCTGTGTTAGGCCATTAAGCTAGCCTGTACAATCTACCCAGCTTCAACCTTTGAAGAACCTTCAAGAGTAAAGTGCGTGTGAGAAGTATTGAACAATGATGCTGTGCCTAAGCCTAAAAATAGTCATAAGCCTACTGACCAAACGGAGTTAGAGAAAAGGACTTAGCCATCCTACCCCTACAAATTGAAAATCCATGTGCAGTAACAGATTCATAAGCACCACAAGATTACAACCTAAGTGAGCAGAAGAAAGCATTAATTACTTATGTCCTTAGACCTCCCAGTTCAAAGGGCCTTTTAGCAATAATTATTTTAGGGTTTTTGTTTGTTTGTTTAGATTCAGTTTTGATCAACTCATCTGCAGCCATGCCCCATCACAGGCATTCACTATGTAAGCACAGCAACTTCATGACAGGCGCTTTGTCATTCTGAGCATCCATTAGTCCAATGAGCAAACTATTAAAGCCCTCTCTACATTAACAAATCTAGATCAAAGAGGGACATGCTCAGCCAGTAGTACTCCAATCCTAAATTTTGATAAAGGTTGCATTTGACGGCAATTCATGGGTTATTAAACAACCCCAAGTTAACCCAAGAACAAACCATGGGTTATCATGGGATTGTTTAACTCACAAACAACCAAAGAGCCCAGATTCGGATATCATGGAAACAACCCAAGAAAGCCACTTAGGAAGCAAAAAAAGCAAACAACACAAAAAACATTTTAAAACAGTGCCCACAGCACTGTTATCAGAATTCAACACCAGAATTGTAAATCAATACAATCCAGGCTAACAATTCTTAAAAATAATCACCTTTAAGATCTTGTATACAGACTGAACCAATAATACAATCAACACAAACACCTTTTCATTCAGTCAGCTCTAATTAAAACCCAATTACACATTTACAGTTTGAATCTGTAGAATAATAAATCACATTAATAAAACAGTTTATACTGTTCATCAGCTATTTTTCTCGATTCTCTCCTTAATTAATGTTCACTGTTACTTTATAAGTAAATAACTGCAGTAAATATTCAGCACAGAACTTTCAGTAATCTTGTGAATTTGTGAATCCACTATTTATTTCAATTGTATCAATCTACTATGGATTTAATGGACCTGTTATAGACCTAGCTGGAAATAAAGGCAGGAACTGATTTAAAAATGAACATAAAACACTATATTTTTATTGGTATCACATTTGAAAAATGTAGCCTAACACAAAAACTATTTGGGTATATTACACCCCACAATGTTAACTTAATTTTCTAAAACATGCAGAGAGCAGTGAGAAGCGATTTCTTTTGTTAGGGATATCCAAACCTGTGACAAACCTGTGACATGTGATTGGGGAAAAATACATCCCATCGACACACCAATTAGGCAGCCTTCACTGGGCTATCAGGAAGCCCTGATGGATAAAAGAGAAAGTAAAACAGAAACCCAAAATACCTTTGGTGAAAGACTGGGGTCATAGTAAGTAAGGGGTACAGTATACCCCAGAAGCCTAATGGTGTGTGTGTTTTTAGAAGACATTTCAAATAAGAAATCAGTGTTGCAAGTTTGCACTAATAGGGCATTAATTGCTGTGAAAGATAAAGCTAACTTGGAGCAGAAGTAACCCTTAAGAGTAATATTTACACCTGGGATCCAATGGACCGCTGCAGTGCTTTGTAATATTGATACACACAGGAATTTACTGGGGGGGGGGGGGGTCAGGGAGAATAGAATGTACAAAAATCAGAAAAAGAATCACCCCCATGGTCTTAAAGTGGCATAACCAAAACAAAACAAAATGAGTTCATGATACAGGCAAAATCTGTTATTTACCACACACTATGTTGAACTGTTGCTGGGCACAGAATGGAACCCAATTAGCGTAAGTGTTTCCATTTCACTTTCTCATTCATTCAAATACAGTAATTAAAATCTTATAGCTTTATAAGCTAAATGTATTTTTTTTTAAAAAAACTGAAAAGGAGGGAGAGATGAAATCCTACAGGACGAGTGGTTTAGATTTGCTAAAAAATAAATAAATCTATAAATGTTTCCAACAGCATTTTAGCTTAAAATTTTCAATTAGTTAATAATATAACTAGTATATTTTCTTAATATATGTTTGTAATTCTCTACATTTAAATCTTATGAGCAAAAAACCAACTGAAACTCTTTTATGAACTGAAAAATCAAGATGAACGGATTAAAAAATGTCCTTGTTTTGGGAATTTTACCTGCCAACATTGGTTTATACATTAAACGGTTTATACAAAAGCTTTAATTGACTTGAATAATACTGTAAGATCTTTAAATAAAATTTCTAATGCTACTTTGATACCAAAAGCTTTGGCTGGATTCCCAAACACCACATGTGGAATTCTGTACACCCATTTGTGTGTGTGTGTTCTTGCTTCTGGCAGCAGCCCCCTGAAAAACTGTTCAGACACAAGAAGCTACCACTGAAAGGGGAAAATCAGCAACTCCTTTGTGCTCACATAGAAACATTTCACACATATGCATGGACTTTTATGAATCTCCACCTTTATTGTTTTCAGGAAAGGAATGGCAATTCCTAACAATCTAGCAGTATAGTTGTAGTTAAGCTATTTTGAGCTAAAATATAAGCACAAGAGTTAAAATCATGCTCCTAATCAGGACGTGCTTGCATGCAATAAGGCGTTGCATATGCATATATACCAAGGGATCCTCTTGCCCTGCCTGTTCAAGCTGCTCAGTTTGTTGCAAAGAGCATCCAGTATTGGCCAACATGATCTCCCACACACAAGGATCCAGTGCATGCTTGAATGTGCATGTAACACTGCTAGACTAAATGTAAGGCATATATTGGGCATATGCCAGAGGGGCAGGATAAAAATATAAGAGAGAGAGAGAGAGAATCAATCTATCTGTCCATCTGTTGAGCCATTGGCTGTGCAAGCTTTTGGAGGCTACAAAGTTTTATCTTAAACCTAAGCTAGGAAAATGGCATTTAATATAATGCACAAATACTTTAAGGAACTCAGATACCTTATGAGTGAGCACCTCAAGTGGAGGTGATATAACCCTATTTTGTACTAAATTTAGGCAGCTACAAATTCTTCAGTGGGAGTCAAGGTTTAACACTGGAGGTGAGGATTATTTGAATTACACACAGTTACAATGGATAGAAAACCATAACCTTTCAAAAACCATAATCTTTTCAGAAACCTTTTCCTTCCAACAAAGAGAAAAATTTCAGTTCTCAGCTTCACTTGCTGGAAGTGTGAAACGTACCATTGAAAACAAAAGCTAAGTGGTCTGATTATCACTTCATGAAATAATTTTGCCATACTCCCAGTTTTACTTTAAAGAAAAATCTAACCCTTTTGGTTGCAATGAACACCTTAAAAATTCCGAAGACAATGTGCTAAACCAGTAGCAAACCAGAAAGAAATACAGATTTTCTAGAATTCATGATATCAAGCATTTCCTCACATGCTGCCAATTGCAACAACAAAAGTCTATCATGGCGTAGTTTCACTCACACAAGTGCTTCTGCCCAATGTTAGCCAATTCTCCCCTCCCAGAGCACTCCACCCTGGTCATGCCCCATCCCACGCCATTTTGGAGAATCCTCCAACATTTAAGACTGGGCTTTTGAGGGTGTAGGGGGCTGTGGCAGAGTGGAGATATGGGGAATTCTCTGTCTCCAAGTGTCTATCCACTCATGATTCTCAAGATTCAACCCAATGAAATTATCCAAATTTAGCTCTAGCCCTCTGATTCTTGCTATAGCTTTCCTGAGCCCTCCCCCTGCCTACCCTTTGCGCAAAAAAAGCTGCACTAAATACTGTGGGCTATCTTATATCATTCTTTGACAGATGTTTTCACAACAGAACTACACTGTGTAGTTATATTAAATATTAATGGTTTAAAATGGGAATTACCAAAATATAATAATTTTGCTTTTACTTATTTGTCATTTATTTATTTAGGCCTTAGTCATAGAATCATACAATAGTAGAGTCGAAAGGGGCCTATAAGGCCATTGAGTCCAACCCTCTGCTCAATACAGGGATCCACACCTTAAAGCATACCTGACAGATGGCTGTCCACCTCCCTCTTGAATGCCTCTAGTGTGGGACAGCCCACTATCTCCCTAAATAATTGGTTCCATTGTCATATTGCTCTAACAGTCAGGAAGTTTTTCCAACCAGAATCTGGCTTCCTGTAACTTGAGTCCATTATTCTGTGTCCTACAATCTGGAATGATCGAGACGAGATCCTGGCCCTCCTCTGGGTGACAACCTTTCAAGGATTTGAAGAGTGCTATCATGTCTCCCTTCTTCTCCAGGCTAAAAATGCCCAGTTATGTAAGTCTCTCCTCATAAGACTTTGTTTCCAGACCCCTGATCATCCTCGTTGCCCTCCTCTGAACCCCCTCTGGCTTGTCTGCATCCTTCTTGAAGTGTGGTGCCCAGAACTGGACACAGTACACAAGATGAGCCCTAGCCAGTGCCAAATAGAGGGGAACCAGTACCTCGCGCGATTTGGAAGCTATACTTCTATTAATGCAGCCCAAAATAGCATTTGCTTTTTTTGCAGCCACATCACACTGTTGGCTCATATTCAGCTTGCGATCTACAACAATTCCAAGAGCCTTCTCGCTTGTAGTATTGCTGAGCCAAGTATCCTCCATCTTGTAACTGTGCATTTGGTTTCTTTTTCCTAGTAGAACTTGGCATTTATCACTGTTAAATTTCATTCTGTTGTTTTCAGCCCAACGCTCCAATCTATCAAGATCACTTTGGAGTTTGTTTCTGTCTTCCATGGTATTAGCTATCCCACCCAATTTTGTGTCATCTGCAAATTTGATAAACATTCCCTGCACCTCCTCATCCAAATCATTAATAAAAATGTTGAAGAGCACTGGGCCCAGGACTGAGCCTTGTAGTACCCAAGTCATTACCTCCCCTCAGTTTGAGAAGGTACCACTGATACCACTTTGAGTCCGAATCTGTATCCTACTGTGGATCCACCTAATAGTTGTTCCATCTAGCCCACTTTTACCTAGATTTCTGATCAGAATGTCATGGCGTACTTTGTCAAAGGCTTTGCTGAAGTCAAGATATATTATGTCCACAGCATTCCCACAGTTCACAAGGGAGGTTACCTGATCAAAGAATTAGATCAGATTAGACTGGCAGGATTTGTTCTTGACAAATCCATGCTGGCTTCTAGCAATCACCCATTGTTTTCAAGGTGCGTACAGATTGACTTCTTTATAATTGCTCCAAAAATTTCCCAGGGATGGATGTCAGACTCGCTGGTTTGTAGTTCCCAGGTTCTTCCCTTTTGCCCTTTTTGAAGATAGGGACAACATTAGCCCTCTTCCAGTCATCCAGCACTTCACCCATCTTCCATGATTTCGCAATGATAATAGACAGTGGTTCTGAGAGTTCTTCAGGCAGCTCCTTTATTACTCTAGAATGCAGTTCATCGGGCCCTGGGATTTGAACTCATTCAAAGAAATTAAGTGTTCCTTGACCATTTGTTTATCAATCTTAGATCGCAATCCTTTCCCTTCAGATTGCACTTCACTTTTGCCAGGGAGGTCATAGGCCCACTTTTGGGAGTCAAGAAAACACTTACAATGTGCTTATAGAATGGTAGAGCTGGAAGGGGTCTCAGTGCAGGATCCCCATTTAGAGCATTCCTGGCAGATGACTGTCCAGTCTCTATTTGGATAACTACAATGATGGAGATCCCACCACCTTCCTACACAGTTGGTTCCATTGGGTTGTTCGCATGAAACGACGGTGATATCCAGAACTGGACACAACATTTGATCAGCACTGAATAGAGTGAAACTATTACTTCCTGTGATTTTCAAACTATACTTCTATACCTCTACAATTTCCTTTGCCTTTTTTCAGCTACATAACACAGCGGATTCATATTCAGCTTGTAATCGCCTCCAACTCCAAGACCCTTTTCATATGTGACATTGCCATATCTCCTATCTCATACCTGTGCATTTAATTTCTTTTTCCTCAGTGAAGAAGTTTACACTTGTCTCTGCTGAATTTCATTGTTATTTTCTGCCCAGTTTTCTAACCTATCAAGATCATTTTAAATTTGGTTTCTCTCTTCTAAGATATTAACTATCCCACCCATTTTTTGTTATCTGCAAATTTGATAAGCACTCCCCCCAGTCCACATCTCTTCCTCCAAGTCATCAATAAAAGTGAAGAGTAAAGGGCTCAGGACCAAACCTTGTGGCACCCCGCTCAATACCTCCCTCCACTTTGATGAGGAAACACTGATGAGCACTCTGAGTACTATCACCAGTCAGCTGTGGATCCACATAGTAATAGTGCCATCCAACCCAAACTTAACTAGCTTGCAAATCAGGATATCATGGGGCACTTTGTCAAATGACTTCTTGAAATCCACAGGAATTCCACAATCTGCTAAGGAAGCTATCAAATCAAAAATGAAATAATATTAGTCTTGCAGGAATTGTTCTTGACAAATCCATGCTGGCTTCCAGTGGTCACTGCTTCTCTCTATCAAGATATCAAGAGGGCATTTAAAAATGTAAGAAATTAAATATTAACTTTTAGTAAAGTTAATATTTTTAGTTACTTTCAGTTTAAATATCTGAAGATGGGGAAATATTACATGAGAATGGATGCAATTTCAGTAGAGTCACACTGTTACTTTAAAAAGAATTAATAATTTTGGAGATTTATGGAACTTGTGACGTTCCACACTGTCATAGAAATTGTGTATGTGTATGTTTTTGATTCTAATGTCAAATTATTTGTGTACCACATATGACATTTATTATTTTAAAAATGTTTCCCCTTGTCTTTAGTTTTCAAGTAAGGAGTTGGTAATTAACTGCTAAATACTACTATATGTTCACCATAAGCTTGACCTTCTTTTTTATTTTATATATTGATCATTAATGCTGCACATTCACTAGGGAGTAAGACCTTTCAAATATAGCTGGACTTCCCATTAAATAAACATGAATTGGATTGTGCTGCAACTTAGATGATTATTATTATTTTAAAAAACTACCCTCTATGCATAACATTGTTAATAGAAAATTAGAAAATATTCAACATGCTTTCTATTCTTAGAGCTCGGAAACAATTTCCAGAGAAACAAGGCAGAGCTGCTTGCTAAAGTTTTGCCTTCCTCAATGTTACCCAGAAAGGGTAGTCATCATGTACTGCATGTCAGAGCCAAGTATGATATGTAAATGATATGTAAATGCTACTATAGACTGATTTGCATCAATGTAAGGAAAGCTTGAGGCTTACCATTTTAATGAGACTCCATGAGGCACCTCTATTTGGTTGATACAAAGAAGGATGTGATATCCTATTGTTTGCCTTACAGGGGGCCTGACCAGGAATGTTTGGGGAAAGCCAAAATGAGCCAGGAAACACTCAGACTCAAACAGGTACTGAAGTTCCTAGAGAAGATGTTTGCCTGAGAGGCTTTAAGGAACTGTAATAATTTCTACAGAAATATATTTATGTAGTATTAAAATGGTGAACTAAAAGTAATTGGTGTCATGATGAATAACACAAAAATGCCCTTACAATATATAGAGACAAACTACAGCATAATACTGTAAAAAATGAAAAGAAATGAAAAGAAATCAGTCATACAGATACCCCACATTAGATTTCCCTTTTTGACTCTGAAGCAATCTTTCAAGAGCTATACTACACTTATAAATGCCAAAAGAGAAATAACAAGTATAAAAATATGGAGATTTAGATGTTGCATAATAGTTCCTTTCCCACCATTTGAGGAGGAGGAGGAGGCAGGCAAGAAACATATTTACCTTGTAAACTGTACGTAGTACTTAATGAAATATTTGGGCCCATATGCATGTCATTCTTTGTACCATAAAAACACCTTTTAAAATGTAAAAGATATTTTTATGACAGAAAGAATGGTCCATGTATTTCATTAATTACTACTAACAGATGATGGGAATGTATTTTTCTAAAAGAGTGAAGGAAGGGGAAAGAAGCTGACATTCCATAATTAGAATGGTCTAATTTCTAAACTCTGACTGATGATAAGCCTATACAGATATTTGTGCATGTGTGAGTCCACTTTAGTTACTCTAGTGTCAATCTATGATTCAGTGGAAATGACGACATCCATCCCCATCCTGTCTGGGATGGTGTGTAGATTGGCCTGGTGAATCTCAGACAGCAACCATTTGCGTACACAGTTTTACATCCACCTATGGATATTTGCACAACTAACTGTCTCAGAGTGACCATAGTAGGTTTTGTTCTTGTTTTTTAAAGTAAGAAATTATTTATTTATTTTGTTTTGGATTAGGGCATGTATCATTATGAAATACATTCCTGATCCAGCTAAAATTAAACACTTTAACCTTAGATTAAATTCAGTAGGAGAGAGTTAAATACATACTTAATGTATGGCTTAATGGCAATACTTGCAATTGCAACACCTGATGGAATCTGGGTTTGGTCCAGCTGCTTTTACAGCCTCCAGGACTGTTAGAAACACTTATAACAGCTGAACTAACACGTCGATCCATGACCCATATATATATATATATATATATATATATATATATAGTATTTAGTAATTGTAAATAAATGATATCCATAGTTTAAGACAGGATTGGAATAGCAAATTGGAGTGTCCTATTTTGCCTAATCAATGGACTGCTGCCCTAGCACCTGTAACTGAAGCTTCTATGGACCTTAGTCTATGTCTTATTCAGCAAAACATTCTGTTTCGGGTTTATTGGACTCCGCAATGCCTTTTCAAGAAGGCTCTGTCTAACTTGCATAATTGCTGGAGATGTAATGCACCTAACGCTTCTTTAACTCATATGTTTTGGCAATGTCTGGTAGTCGCGCCTTTTTGGGAGGAGGGTATAATAAGGATAAACTTTGTACTGAAACAATTTATAATATGGAACAATGTGCATGTCCTCCTAAATTACCTACCAGCTTCTTGAAAGTTAACACATGATCAGCACAGACTGATCTTCAGAGCCCTTCTGACAGCTAAGACTTATATTATCACGTTGGAAAGACAAATGCTCACCTCCCATAATGCAATGGATTGAGGACCTAATAACACTAGCAACATTTGAACGGGTGTTATATAGGCACAACTTGGGAGTGGATAAATACATGGATATTTGGGTCTGCTTTTCTTGAAATCTATGTATAATTCTCTCCCATTTTTTTTAATGAACGGTACACTTTATTGAAAAATGACATTCCTATATATGTAATGTGGTTTTCTTTTCTTTTCTATGATGTATCTTCTGTACTGTTGATATTCACAATAAAAAGGAGGGGGGAAAGTACATACCTAATGCTTCCACTGAAACTAAAGTCAATGGGCCTGTTCCGACAACATGCTAAGCTATGGTTAGGCTGCTAACCCTTTTGATTATATAGCTACCATGGTTAGGAATGGTTCACATGATATGCTAAGTCATGGTCAACAGAGCATGCTAAGCCATTTAGCTCAAAATGCTTAACCACTGTGCCTTAGAGTGTTGTTTGAACAGGGTCAATAAGTGCTTGATTTTGACTGGATCATGCCCTATAGTTTTTCCAATTTACTGAACTATTTCAAAAATGATTTATTTTAGGAACATTATTTCCTTAAAAAAACCACTCAGCTGATAACTAGATGCGAAACAAATTTAGGAAACCTTAAGCATTCATTTTCATCCACGCAAACCTACCTTTTTATCATATACATCTTGCCAGTTTACTCCAGCAAAGAAACTGTGCCGCATAATTTCTTTAGCATCATCTGGTCCTCCACCAAGACTATTGGGGGGGGGGGGGAGTATAAATTACATGTCTTATTAGTGAAAGAGAGAGAAAAAAACCAGAATGCTCTTTTTACCTATACATTTTAATTTTGGCTGATCATCACAGAAAATTAAAACCATTCTATGAAACAGCATGATATTTAACAGGTTAGCTACTTAATACATCTCTCAACTAGGAGACTAATGCATTTATTTTTTAAAACAAAACAAAACATGCAGGTTAGATGACTTCAGCCACACAGCTTGGAGCTCAGGTACTCCCACTTGTATTGGCAGGAACTGAAGATCAAATGAGCAGAGAGGGCTCACATAGACAGATTTTCATGATATATGCTTATTTATATTTTTTCCTGGAAGATGCAACATATGTACCTTGCACAAAGCAAAAATGCACAAGACAAGCAAGCATGCAGTACTTGCACTCCCTGTTCTGTTTGCAGCATATTGCTTGAAGTTGCTTTAAGATAAAAAGCAGTTTTGCAAATGGAGACTGCAGTAAATATGCCTTGGTGTTTCCATCTGCCACAGCCCTTATCAAGCTACAAAGAAATATACTAACTGGAACATAGATTCTGAAGCACAACAGACACATTTTTGTTTACTTCTTCTACAACATTTTACATTGGCTACAGTGTACCTTTCTATTATTTTGGTTTTATAATTTCCTATTACGCCTTCTGATTTCTCCCAAAATTGATACCTTGTCAACATTTTCTATCTTCAACGCTTACATTTACTTCTTGTAATAATTATGCTTCTTTTACTTACTTTTAATGTTACCCTTCTCCTGCTTCCTTTGAAAAAACAACCATCCCCCAAGTTAACGCTTTCTTTCACACTGCTTGGATAGTCTCTTCAGTAAAATTAGGCTATCGAGTTATGTAATCACTGTAAACATCCTCACATTAGGCCAGGGGCAGAGATCATCTTAAAACGAAATCAGGCCCTATCCCCTTCACAAATCCTCTTTGTTCAAATAAACTTATTTTAATATATTCATTATTTTGTGGTGATTTTAATGTTTTTGTGAGTCTGATATTTGAATGGCAGTATAAATCTAAATAAAGAAATATATAAACACATAATTAAATGTGCCTTATTAATGTTCCTTTTCAAGCCCAACCTTCACTTTGGGATGTTAATCAGGAGTGCAGTTTCTGAAGAGTATGAAAAAGAGGTTTCTGAAAGCCTCTCAAGTTGATTCTGTACTACCTATTTAATCTGGAATTGCCTTTGTCCACTTAGATGGCAACTGTATGAGACAATGGGAGATCCCATAGTTTTTTTTAAAAGGTAAATGCAGCCGGTGAGGGGAGAGCCAGATCGGAGGCATTATGTGGGAAATTGGTGTTATTTGCCCCATAGGGAGAAAACGTACAGGAACACTATGATACCTGCATTTTCTTGGCTACTGTATCTTTAATTAGAAATGTCCTCCTTGTAGCTTCTGCCCCTGTAATTGTTTCTTGTTTAGTAGAGATCTGTATTACTGACTAAGCCCTTAACAAGATCAAAACTATTCAATTCGTGTTCCTTGTGGGGAGAGGTGAATTACGGATTTCCACTTTGTAGCCAGGGCAATTTCTCCTTATTGTGTTTAATTTTTTATGCGCATTATTTAACAATATTGCAACTAAAAAAAAGAAAAGAAAAATTAATGAGCACTTGTTCTGGAAAGCAAGAATTCTGATTTCATTCTGTCTCATTCCCCTACAAATGTTAAGATTAAAATATAAACATGTGAATAACTGGTTTTAAACTTACCGTTTATTTGGATCTTTTATCAGGAGACCTGAAAGCAGTGATTTTGCATCAGATGAGAGAGTTCGAGGAAATTTTATATCCTCCATAAGTATGAGTTCAAAAAGTTTTTCATGATCTTGGTTGTAGAATGGCAACCTGCCACACATCATTTCATACATGACAACTCCAAGACCCCACCAATCGACTGCACGGCCGTAGTCATTGTCTTCCAAAACCTAAAATAGTAACAAAAAGGTACTAGCATTTATACTAAATCTCCTTTCCTTTAAAGTTAACTGTAGTATGTGTATCCATTTCACAGGTCTCCAATTGTAAGTAACTTGAGCCTTCTATATCTATTTTTTATTTCCTCTTTTGAAACCAAGATCTCAGTCCAACTGAACTCAAGTCACAGTACCTCTTCATGAAGGAGTCCTTCTAACTTTCCTCATCCTCCACTTCCACTGTGAGAACATACGTGTGGCTGCATACTTCCCTTCCAATATAACTTAATGCCCCCGTGCAGTGCCGGTGTGCACCTGTGAACTCACTTTGGTGAGGCTGAGTGTGGGCAAACAGAACTCAACTGAGCTCAGTGATATTCCTCTATATGCAAGTGCTATGCCCACACTAGACTCAATCAAGCCCCAAACTACAAACGAGATAAATGATGCACTGTGAATATATCTGAAAGTAGCATGTCAAATATTTCTAGAACAGTTTTCCTTAAATAGAAATAAAACCAATATCCTATGGCTTTCTAGATAATGTTTTTAATAATCGTATAAGAATTGTACAGTTGTGCAGTTCAGGTGCCTTTATTTGTAGCAGTACTTATGTTGAAAAGTATTGCATTTCCCCCCCAAAATTCTATTCAAGAAATTGTGGTATTTCCTTCAGACAGTGCATTCATTACTACCTTTATGGATCCGTTGAATGTGATTGAATAAGTGTCATAGGCATCTACTGGTTAGTGTTTCTAATGCCATTCCAACAGAATTAGCCCTACTTGCACCATTTTGTGACTTATTTACTTATTTTAATTTATGCTGTAAGCTGATTAAACAGAATTTAATTAATCATATGAGATATAATGGGTTAAATCTACATAAATTTGCACAGGAATAAAACAATAACTTTGATGAAAAGCATGCTCTCTCTTATTACTACATAATTCATGTATGTGTCACAGCAAGCAACATCTTAGATCTTTTATAAAGCACAGCTAAAGTATGTGACAAGTGAAATAGATGATATCTTATTACAGCAAGAGTTGGACTTTAAAGGATTAGAGAATTTTCTGGGTTTCAGTGGACTGTGTTTGGATGTTATGAGAATGGGCTGCAGTGAGCATTGAGCTGCCGCACTCCTCCTTTGTCCAGTATGGCTGTGAGGTGTGCTGAAGATCTAGCTTCCTTTTTAGATTAACCACAACTTGCCACGTCATGTAAACCCAGACAAACAGTGGTTAATCTTTATTATCTTTAACCTGTATAAAATTGGCTTGTTTTAACCATCCATATTTAAGATTAACCACAATTTAGGATTTGGACATGTTAAACCTTCTCTGTGGTGGCTCCTCAATTGTGGAACGATCTCCCCGACGAGGCCCGCCTGGCACCAACTTTGTTATCTTTTCGGCGCCAGGTCAAGACTTTCCTCTTCTCTCAGGCATTTGGCAATATCTGAGGAGCCTGGGTTTGTTTTGTTTTGTTTTTTGTAGCTTTTTGAAGTGGTTTTAAATGTACAGATTATGTGTATGTTGTATGTTTTTGCTGTTTTAATTTTTGTATATTGTTTTAATTGTTTTTAATCCTATGTAAACCGCCCAGAGAGCTTCGGCTGTGGGGCGGTATACAAATGTAATAAATAAATAAATAAATAAATTAAACTGCCTTCAATCCAAAATAGACTGGAACTGTTTTCCTGAAAAGTGCTTCATTATGAAGTAGAAGGTAATTTTGGTGAAAGGCTGCTAAACAGTTGTTCCCACGAATTTGAATATGCTGAATCCAAATATTATGTTTACAAAGCTAAATTCTCACAAGGACAGTTAGAAAATTTGTTCAAGCAGGATTCAAATGGTTGACAAAGTTCTTATTCCTAGATATGTTGGTTGCCTAGGGAGATTTGAGTTGTACAGGCTTCTTTTTTCTTTTCTCCATAAAATACAGTAACTTGGAAGTCAATAAACAGCTATCATATTTGTGAACATTTATTTATTGTCATCTGACCAGGAGACTGGTGGTTACGATTAGTGAGCATGATCTCTGGATGAATGTTTGTGTGCCAATCTTCCCTCAACTATCTAATCTGTCTTCCCTTCTTCCCCTCTCCCCAAGGATCTGGGTGATTCACCCCATGCCTTTTTTCCAGCTCCCAGGCAGTTTTGGAGTTGCTCTTTAAGCCCTCCAGGTCTCCTGTGTGCTAAAATGGCACTTGGAGAGCTACGTAGCTCTCATACTTCTTCCCAAACCATAGCATGCTATGCTTTGAGAAGAAATATGATAATCTGAGGTAATTTATTTGAGGGAAGGATCTGCATGGGTGGCACAAATGCACCAGCCTTCCCAGGAGGTTCTACATCAGTTCCAGCAAGGCAACCTCATTGAAAAAGGCTCAAATGGAATACTCAAGCAATTTGATCCTAACCACAGTCAAGAATGGCTGAATGCCATAGTTAGAGGGGAGGAGAAATTGTAGGATTCACACACCCCAAAAGGGGGGGAATCACTCAGCAGGTGGGATTTTTCATTCAATTTATGGGCCTACATTGCAGCCTAAACAAGGGTAATGTTTGCACTTGGACATGATGATTAAGTGACATGCAATGAGTTGACTGCTGAAAGAAAACAGAGAGGTCATTTTGGTGAATGTAAAGTGCTCCAGACTGTGGAAAGATTCAATGTATTGAATGTACTGAATGGATATAGCTACAGAAGCAATACAAGAGTCTCTGCTTAATGCTGAACTGGGTCAATAGTAATTGATTGCCTTTGTTCAGGAAAGACTCATGGAGCCTATCTACACACGCAGGATAAAACACTTTGATAATGTTTTGAAAACTGTATATGGAGTGTGTCCTGGGCCCCAACAGTTCTCAAAACTGTTATAAACCATATTAACCATTTTAAAGCAGTAGTGTAGATAGGCTGACAGTTTTGAGAACTGTTGGGGCCCAGGACACACTCCATATACAGTTTTCAAAGTGTTTTATCCTGCATGTGTAGATAGGCTCATGGTGCCAACAGAAGGAACTTTGCAAATGAAATTCCATGCTCCGTTGAAGAAGGTAAAAGCTTCAACATTTGTATGTCTTTACATGGAGCAGAACTGAACTAACAAGAAGCAAGTCACTATAAAAACTGATTGGAACTTCTTGCATTGGTTAATCATGGCCTATGAAGCTAGAAGAGCATTAGAACTACAAAAATATTGCAGTGTAATTGATGCCAATGTCAATTGTGCTCGCAGAACTGGAGACCTCAGAGCAGGAAATAAATCGATCCTGGGAGATATCTCAACAAACAATATCCTTTGTCCTCCTTAGGTCACACTTGAAGGTACCTCAAGTCTCCCTTGTTTATGTGCTTCATACTGTGCCCTCCCTCCCCTTTGTTTCAAAGTATAAAGCAACAGACCTTGTGATACATCCAGACTGGACTTACATTTACTTAAAAATGATTTGATACCCACCCTGCACTAAGGTGTGTACCAGTGCTAAATGGGGAAAAAAACAAGTATCTCTCTCTCAGGGTGTTATTTCTATCTCCCAATCCCATGCTGGGATTGGGAGATGCTCCCAATATGCAAATATTGGCTGGGGTTTGCCAGGGCTTGTTATGTTGTGGGAATCCAGCCGATGGTAATCATTTGAAGGTTAAACAAACCTCACGTAACTCTAAAACAGACCGTCATTTATGAAAAGGTTGTTTAACCCTCAAATAACCCCCACCGTCTGGGTTTCCATGATACAATAAGCCATTGCAACCCCCACCCACAGCTTGCATATTCATAATTGTGGATGTAATACACCCAGCGCCCTGGGGGTTGATTAATTCACTGTGGGCTGTGGTGTCATCCGAAACAGGTCAATATTTGTTTTGGTCAAAAACACTAGTCTAAAGATAGTGAATGAATACATCTTAGACCTCTCCATCCCTCTACAGTCTCTGCATTCTTCACTGAATTTTATATTATCAGAGTAGAAACTAAGGACCTGTTCTGATATTGCCCCCTTGGGAGAATTCTGGAGCAGGCCCTTGGTGGGGTACACTTCGCCCTCTGTCCAGCCAGTTTTCATTAAGGAGGATTTCCCCCTTCCTATAAAAGTAAATAGAGAAATTGCTCCATTCACTTGCAGATGAGGGGGGGGGGGAGAATAGCTTGGTGGGTGCTTCAGTATGGGCACAGTGCAGGCACTGCATTGTAAACCTGTTTCAAACGAATTAACTGATTCATTAACTGACTCTACTTTGCAATCCTAATTTTACTGAGCCCTTAGTGGCTACGCCACATTAATCAACCCAGCACTGGAGCATTACCTAATGTTAATTTAAACAAAACAAAACAAAAATATTGCAAAACAGCCAAACTACCTTTTTTGGAGCCTCAAGAAAATCCCTTGTATTGAACAAGGATTGTTGTTTTTTAAAAAACTAAAATTAATGAAATTACTCAGAGAAGATGGATATTTTGGGGTACTTATATTAATATATAAGTATGTAATAGTATCAAAGCTAGCTTCACAAATTCTATAAAAGCTATGCCTCAGAGAAACAAGCATAAAATTACATACCGTCTTGATGAAGGGTTTTTTGTTGTTGTTTTGTGATGACTAAATTGTATTACCCTTACATCTCAATCCTGTGCATGTTTACTTAAATATAAGTTTTTCTAAGTTGAATGGGTCCATAGGAACACATTCTTATTTATTCATTATACAATATGTGAGATATGTAATGTAATTTTGCTAGTAACACAAGCATTTTATCCAGATTACTGTAAAATAATTTTTCATTTACAATCAAGGTTTCATCCCGAGTTCTTGTTTTGTTAGCTCTAACTTGGCAATCAAATTTTTTTTTATTTTTACAGTATTACAGAAGTGCATTTTTCTAGGTTTCCAAAACCACCTTATTCAACCTTCCCCATCTGTCACCATCTGCTTCTTTTTAGCATGTACTTTTTGTGTGATCACATAAGCATGTGAAAAATAACTAACATTCAGATGATTATCTGTTCGTACATTTGAGGACTGGGCATAATAAAAGTGAACTGCCAAAAACATACTTAACACTTTTAATTTTGTTGGGTCTTGCATGTGAGCTACATTTGATTTTTAAATTGTTTTACAACTGGAAGGTTCAGCAAGTATTGTTAATTCAACAGAAAACCAAATAATTAATTGAAAAATAGTTTACTATGATTCTCAATTAATATAAATAATATTTATATCGTGCTTTTGTAGGGCTTCCAATGAGGGATAGATGAATTCTATAACCAATTAGCTTCAGCAATGGTGAAGCATCAGCTCACACACTAAGCCTACTATTAGAACTCTTGTTGACATGCAGGAGAGACAAATAAAGGAAACATGGTTATATAGAAGTTTAGCAACATTTCCAAGAGAATATTCATGTTTAACCTTTTTAAAATTTGCAAAGCAGTAGTTCTACTCATGTACAGTGGCTATCAAGAACATTAACTTGCGCACTCTTGCAGCCTAAGTTTGGCATAAATGTCAAAGCCAAACAAATGGGCTGTGCTAGGGGTTTCTCTGTATCAAGAGTAGACCATGACACTAGTCTGGCCTCCATTCATGTCATGCAAGTAGAACAAGATTTTCCCTTCCTCTCCTTCCTGCTCCAGCCCCCTAGCTTGCTTTAGAGAGTCCCTCAACTCTCCATTATATATAAACCAGTAGCTGTTTGTTGTACTTATCTACCTACAGATGTACATTTATTTGGCTCTTAATTTCAATAATTATCACAAAAATTAGAAAAAGAACCAGTCATCTACTGGTTCCACTGAAAGAAGGATAGAGATCAAATTCCTCCTGGAAGCTTCCTCATCACAGATTAAGGTTAGGATAGATTTTCTGCAACTGAGCTCAGTGCAACATTATAAAAGGGGAAAAGATAAGCTCCTCAGCAGTACCACCACTATTGCCATAAAGGGCCATGTTGCAATAGTTGCATCATGCTTAGATAAAGAATGGGCCACTTTGCACAACACAGCAGCCCATCGTGAGTTAATTTACCCACGAGGATCTCTCTCTGGCTCCTCTTTCTCTAACCCTTTCTCCCATCCCATCCCAGCTGCCAATATGAATATGCAAGCCCTGGCCAGGGGTTGCCATGGCTTGTGGTGTCTTGCAAACCCAACTAACATGTGCAGCAGCGCCCCAAGGGTGGGCTGTCATGTTGACTGAACCAGGTCAATATCTCACTAACCCAATTGGTCAGAAACACTAGCCTAGAGGTAGTGGAAATACATATCTCAGGCCTCCCCAGTTCCTTTACAGTCTCTGCATTATTCATTGAATTAATATTAAATGAAGAGAAGAAACTATGGGCCTGTTCACATGATATTGCCCCCTACAAGAAATCTGGATCAGGCCTTGGGCTTGCATACACATCCTGTGCTCCCCTCACAGCAGGAAGAACAGAAAGTCCAAAGGGGAACTCCTGCATTCAAAATCTTTTTGATCCTGGTAGATAAAACCCACTCTGAAGCTAATGAAGATATTTTTAGATAAATATTAATGAAAACTTGGCAAAAACATAACTGAAAAATATTTCCTAGACAATAAATAAATTGCTCAGACTAAGCTTTCATGTACAGATACATTAGCAGCATTCCTTGAATTTCATCCAGGCTTTCCTTGGATCTAAAATTCCTATCCCATAATTTTAAATCATCTAGTTTGTGATTCCCTCTTTTGATGCCTTTAGATAGCTGCATTTTAAAAAAAGAAATACATGTTTCTTTTTTCCTTTTTTTTAGAAAAAGGCATTTCTCATACAATTAAAAGTACATAGGAATTAACCTAAATAAAATAAAGTATTTTAATGATTCTGCTATAAAGTACTAACTGAATTAAAATACTCATGCTAATGCTAAAACTACACACTTCTAAAATTTCCACGAGAAAAGGCTATAAAAAGAGTATAAGCCTCAATAACATTATCTGCCAGTATTTAAATATACAGATTATTTTTAACAAAATTTTTAACAAAATAAATGATATGTTTAAAAAATATAAAGTAAAATGCTGACATACCTCAGGAGCCAAGTATTCTGGTGTGCCACAGAACGTTTTCATAGTAGCTGCATCTGTGATCCCTTCTTTGCAAAGTCCAAAATCTGTAATTTTTATGTGTCCATCTTTATCCAACATTAGATTCTCTAACTGTATTTTATAAATATACAAAATTTGTCATTTAGTATTTCTTTAAGGTAAAAGTCCTTAAAGGACAACATCATGGTATTTCTATTACTACAATTTTGCTATAATTAAAAGCAAACTAGATGAGACATGGGAGATAAGTGATCAGTTCTCCCAATCTTTCTTGCTTCTTTTTAGAGAAGCTATCGTATCCCCCGAATTGGATTAGGGTCTACAGCTCTCTCTGGCTGAGGGAGGTTCCGATTCTATTTTGCCCCGCCCATCATCTGCTATTACCCAAGGGGCAAATAATAGTTTCACGAGGAAATTAGAATAAGCAGCATCTGAAGCTACTGTTAAAGGGGGGAAATAGAAATAACAAATATTCTGAACACAAAACACTGTGTTTTGTCTAGTTTGGTCCTTACTACCCTGCCATAATTATCGTTTATACTCTCATATGATTACTGCTGTTCTTATAATAGTACTTCCATTTGGAAAATATGCAACTTTATCCTCATCGTTCAGATAACAAGCTCTACACAGACTTTCCATCTTCTTTGCAATAGTAATTAGAGAGAAAAAATGGCAAATGTCCAGAGAAAGCTCTGGATCATACTGCCAAAGAGGTGTGAATGTGGGTAGGGGACACATCCCCTCAAGGATGATCAACAGTGTGACAGTTTCAAATATAATACTCAAGAGTTCAACTGTCTGAAGAACTCAATATAAAAACATTGACTAACAAAGTACTAAGTCTAGAAACAAAGTTAGTATTTGACAATCAAAAGAAGGATTAGTCAACAGATGATCAAATATTATCAACTAATAATCTATTTAAAACTACTATCTTCTAGAAGACTCCTGAGTCCAGCTGTCCCAGAAGCTATACACAGCACCATGTTAGTTTATATAGAGTCTCTAGCTATCCACAGCAAATGCAAGGGGCGTGGTTGGAGACCTGACTCTTTGTGTTCTATGTATGGTTGTGACTTTTTGTTAGTTTTGTCACTTAGACCTGAGTGTTTCAGAGACATGTACAAAGTTTTTTTCAAGAGAAATAAATCTTTTAAGCAATTACAACAAAGAACAAAGCAGAGAATGTGCAGAGTGTCTTTTCTTTATTCCTGCCCATCAACCATGTCCTGTGCATCATTATTAGTGTGCATACCTAGGGTGGCACTGACTCCAGAGAAGCTGCACTCCCTAAGAAATTATCTTAAGCAAGATAGCAGGTTGTACTTTCATCTAGGGGCATTTATCCCAGGGTCAGCTTGAGGTCATCCTTGTGTGTCCAAATGATGCACAGCTGATCCCGGGGTCAGCCAGGGATGACCTCTCAGTTACAGGTGGTCCTTCCAATGTCCTGGCTTCAAACCATTTAGATGCTTTGTAAGACAAAACCAGCATGCTGAATTGTACCCAGAAACAAACTGCAAGCCAGTGAAATTGATTCTAGACTGGAGTAATGTGGTCTACAAAAGTCTAGGAGCCTCAATTTTTCACTAGCTGTAGTTTTTGAACACTTTTCAAGGGCAGCCTCACATAGAACACATTACAATAATCTAAACAGGAGATGATTAAGGCATGAATCATTATTTAAATACATTTATTTATATAAGTTCAGAGTACGTTGAATAACTGCATAAAGATGAAATAGATGCAAGACTGGTATGATTTTAGGAAATGTATTATGAAAACTAAATTTTAAAGAAGACACCGCTCTAGTGGCAATGAGGAGTGGGAGGAAGAACGTACATGCATCCAATGGGTCATTGTCCTAGAGTGACTGCTCTAGAAAACATCTTATACGTACACACACACACACACACACACACACCACTTTCCTCTGCAGTAGTGGTGCTATTGTTCCAGGCATCCTTTCGCTAACAGATTAACGGATGAACATCCTTAAAAACAGCAGTAGTGATAACAACGGTCAATAGACTCTGCCAGCCTTGGGCTCTGCCAGCCTGGGGCTGTCATCAGCCCACAGCAGGTCTCCATGCAGGAAATTTGCCACAGGGAAATTTGCAGATTCTACTCAGGGAGTGTGGGGAAATATTGAGGAGGACCTTACTATCTGATTCTCCAGGCCATTCAAGCAAACCCTCTTCTAATTTACTACAAGTTCCACTTCAGGCAGGATTTAGTGATACTAATATATAAATGTGGCCTATCTGCACTGTGTGAACTGTCCACATGTCTTGTGAAAACTGGCAGTACATCCTTCTAAACAATTTTAAATTCTCATCAACTATGTTACTTTTTTTTAAAGAAACCTCTTTCAACTCTTCTTTTAAGGTGTCAAACATGTATAAAGATTTTGATAACTTCTCCCCCCCCCCCCAAAAAAAGCATGGATTAATAACTTTGCGATGTGGCCTCCATCAGAGAGTACTCACAGTGATGGGTCTTTGATGGCATTTTACATCATCTTCTCTGAAATCTGATTTACTACTTTCAGCAGATCTATGAGAGTTCCAAAGATCCCTGATGGATGGCGGATCACGCAGATCAGTCATCCATCACTGCATTAAAAGAGCACATTACAAAAATATTGTTGCAAGACTCTGTGCATAGTGGATTAATGTATTTATCACTTTGTCTTCTCTCACTGATTTTAATTAAAAACTATCCTCTGTATCTTGATTTGAAATCTTCTTAGTGCTATGACTTGTCTTCTGATACTACTGAGATGTTATCCCTAAAATGGCTGTGATGTTCTCGTTCTGAGACACTTGCCAGTATATATATCCCTTATACTGATTTATTTGCAGTTTGCACTGTTCTCTGTGGGCATCTCAGTACTGGAAACACTTCATTCCTGATTTGGGGAGCCATGTAGCCTTCTCTCTGAAAACCCTGCACTATCCAGCTTGGGGTTTGATCAGTTTTTGCATTATTCCATTTGCCTTGGCATTAGGGAATTCTGATCAATATTGTGATTTTCAGTTCCTAACAAGTTTTTAAAATTTAGGCCTAGTTCCCACAAACAAAACATGTAAGGATAAATTGTTTACTAGACTGTATCACTTCACTGAAGGTAGAGATTCATGAATGCTGTTCCATACAAAAAAGAAAAAAAATCTTCAAATACGTGAAATCAATGCCACATACTATTTTTTGTGTAAAGGGTTTTTTGTATATGGATGCACATTCAGTCATGTAAGCATCCAACTGCAGTCTGACCTGGTACAGTGTAGAAAAACAAGTTTACCTTGCCATCTGCTGTTTGTAGGGCCTAATCTTGCATCTACATTTTTTCGTTTTGCAGACTCACCTATTTCAGTTGCAAACCCTTAACAACTATAGTTGTATGCCATCACATCCAGTTTATCTTGATTGTCTTTAGTCCCAAACCTCTGCAAAAACAGGCTAGGAATGATCATTTTCAGATATGGGAGAAGACTAGAAGGTGACAAGTCTAGTTAAAAGAATGCCATGGGGATAAGGAAATGCCACTGAGATGTCCAACTACTTCTGATTTTTATTTGGACTCTTTCCAATAATGAAGTGAAAAAAGAAATCTATCAGGGATATGTAGTTTTCCCAGGTTATTCTCACCTCAAAATTGAAGATGATGTCTGCAACTTAATATTATTTGATTTTTACCCCACCACTAGGGTGACCAGATAAAATCCAGGTCAGGGCTCCTGTAACTTTAACAGTTGTAGAGAAAAGGGGATTTCAGCCAGTGTCATTTGTATGCAATTAGTTCCTGGTGATATTCCCTCTTCATCACAACAGTTAAAGGTGCAGGCACTATACTAGAGTGACCATATACAAAAGAAGGCAAGGCCCCTGCAACTTTAACTGTTGTGATGAAGAGGGAATTTCACCAGGAACTAATTGCATACAAATGACACTGGCTGAAATTCCCTTTTCTCTACAACTGTTAAAGTTACAGGAGCCCTGACCTGGATTTTATCTGGTCACTTTACCCACCACTCTACCAAAACTTTGCACTCAAGGTGGCTTACCAGCACAATTAAAATTGATGAAAAAAACGAAACAACAAAACAATTGATTAAAAGAATAAAATGCAATAAAAATATAGCAATTACAGAATAAAAAAATAAAAAACAGCACCAAAAACAGCACACCCACTCACAGGCCAAAGTCCTTCTTGAATAAAGCGGTCCTTGCCTGCCGGTGGAAGGACAGTACAGAGGGAGTAAATCCAGACTCCTTGAGAAGGACTTCCATAGCCTGGAAGCAGTCACCAAAACGGCCCTGTCAGGTCACCACTAAATGTGCTTCTGAAACCAGTCATCTAAATGGCTGAAATCCTAAGGACATGATCACACTCATCTGATGTTGATGGGTCTAGTACTTCTGAACAATACAGTACAATACTTCTGCTGGAGATGTTCCTATAGACAGCATCCAAATGGACCCTAGCACTAGCATAAATTGTGTTGCACTAGCATAAGAGAACAATGCTGGAAAACCTGTTGTGAAAGCTAACACTATTAACGTGCTAGAGAGGACAGCGTAACGTGATTTAAGTTTATTTGTTTGTTTATTTATTTATTAAAACATTTGTATCCCACCCAATTATCACTGGGATTTCAAGGCGGTGTACAGATAAAATCAAAACAATATAAACATAAATAATTTATACAGCTAAAAACCTATTAAATCATTAACAAATTAAAACCGGTAGATTTTTTTTTTAAGCAATAAAAACAATTAAAACTATGTATAACCATGGAGAATTTGGCTCTCAAAGGCTCTAGTAAAAAGCCATGTTTTAACTTGGCGCCGAAATGAAGCCCGTGTCGGTGCCAATAGGGCCTCCAAGGGGAGGGTATTCCACAACCAGGGTGCCATAACAGAGAAAGCAGTCCCACCATAATGTATGTCTCGCGTTGGTGGGACGCAGAGGAGGGCTTCTCCAACAAATCTCAACTCTCGGGCAGGCATATATAGGGAGAGGCACTCCCTCAAGTACCAAGGTCCCAAGCAATTAGCGCTAGCATCCACTTGGATACTGCCCTAAGTTTGCAATCAGCAAGCATGACACAGATGTTGAGTAGGCAGTTGATGTAAATGGAATTGCTAAGAATGGCTAACGGGAATAAGACTAATTAATCTCCAGACAAGGAACAGGTCTTATTTTAAAAACACAAGCTGTAGGCAAATGCGAATTGTTCATAAGAAATCATTCAGAATCTGGAGAGGTGAATAAATAAAAGTCATAATTCTATACTGAAAACAAAAAAGTTCATGTTCATTATGTATTCTGAATAACAGAGCAATTAGAAAAAATGTTGGGTTGTAAAGATTTATCACTCAAGGTCAAAATGTTTACTTAATTTTTTTTCTAATTAGTTGATGGTAAATAAATAATTTTGTTTAAGGAATGTTAGAACAGTATAAACTAACTCTCTCTCTCTCTCTCTCTCTCTCTCTCCATAAGATAGTAGTAAAAGCTGAGTGAAGACTTTCCAAAAACAAATGCATGTTCTACCAGGAGGCTTGTTTGCCCCTTTTCAAAAAAGTGATGGCAATTGTTCCTGAATTAAGGTGGGGAATTTGTTTTTTGTAAGAATTAATATAATTGACTAATGCTGTAAATTGTGACTGCTTAAATGTCGTTCATCATGTTTTATTTTCAGCATATTCTGATGAAGACCTTCGAAACAGGGGAATACCGGAGTCCTGTTAAAGATATCATATGCTGATTATTATGTCAAAAGACATTATATGCTCATTGTTATGTTAGAAAATATTATGCTCACTAAAGCAATACTGAATGGAAAGTATTTACAAGTGTTGTTTGTATGTGGACTTGTACTCTTGGAAAAGAAATGGATGTATTCATATAAAGATATCATATGCTGATTATTATTTCAAAAGACATTATATGTTCATTGTTATGTTAGAAAATATTATGCCCACTAAAACAATACTGTTCCGCAGTTAACGTATTCATGCTGACCTCCTACTTTTTATTAGGCTACGTCACAGTAACTGACCTCTCTGAATTCTTTCCTACAGCCAAACTCTCAGGTTGTCACCTATTACATTATCCAAATTGCCTCTGCATTAATTAAATAATTAGGTATGTAGACCACCCAATAACCAAAGTTCTGTCAGTGGTATATAAATAGACTGAAAGAGATTAATGACTTCAGCAACTGCCTATTCAAAAATACTTATGAAGAGAAATTAAAATAACACAAAGAACCTCTAAATGTAAAAACCCTGCATTAAACTGCCTCTCTCCTTCTCTGGCAACAACCACTGAGGACGGTTACTGAAAATAAATTCAGTCCAGAACAGCCCCTCCCTATTTATACAAGGTCAAACCCACTGCTCTCTAGGACTCTTCAAAGAAAAAAGTCGCAGCTAGCAGAGTTCTCTAGCTTATACTGTGCCCATCACATATATCATTTGAAAAAACATACTGGCTTTTCTTATGGCACAATCTTATGAAATGCGTCCTGACTACTTGCAAGCCTCCAAATTCGGAGGCTTACAAGTATCTAATGCAGAACGGAAGGCACCCTCCTGCTCTGCATTTTAGCTAGATGGGCAATTTTGCCTGTCTAGTGGAAGCTTCAGGGAGGGGGAGGGAAGGAGACTGGGGACAGCAGGGGATAGTTCGTACCCCACGTCTCCAGTCTCCTCTCCTCCCCACCCACAGGAATGCCTCCATTTCCCCATTTCCGTACTCTGTTAAGCATGTATGGAGAAGTAGCCGTAATGGTCCTCTAGCACCCATTACGGAGCCCTGTCTACAAGCTTGGAGCCAGGAAACCAAAAAATCCTATGTCCCCATAAGTGGAAACTTGTAAGCAAAACTAAAATTTCCCACTAAAAGGCACTGCACTGCTACTCCTACAATTCCCTCTATTTCCCAAGTTCAGAGGTGAGTGTGGGGCCTTCAGTAGCCAAAACAGCAACATTCATACACAAGAGGGAGATTTTAGCCAACTTCAGGGAACGGCAAGATTTTCAGAAGTAAAAAAAAAATAAAGAAAAAAAGAAAAGAAAATGCCATTAACACATAAAAGTCCAAGTTCCAGTATTCTCACACTAATTACATATATAACTTTTCTCCACTTATGGAGCTTAATAATAATCTTACCATTTGGTATTTGTGCTTTTATATATAATTAATGCTTTCCTCAAGAAGTACATTTGCACATTTCCTTTAATTGGTGCAAAAAGAGCTGACATTTTACATCAAGATATAGAGATTATAGGATGAAACTGAATAGTCAGTCAACTTCAATCTACAGCAGTTTTTTTTCCTATTCTACTACTTACTTTTTTCAGAATGATGTAACTTTATAATTACTTTGTTTGTCCCAACAGTCTTTTCAAAAACAACATTTTGATTACTTCTTTTTTTTACCTTGAGATCACGATACACAATCTTTCCAGAATGCAGATAGTCCAAAGCAGAAACAATTTCTGCACCATAGAAGCGTGTGCGATCCTCAGAGAACACCCGCTCTCTCGACAAATGGAAAAACAGCTGCAGGGTAAACAGCAGGGACAGGATTGCAATAATTACTGATTTAGTGGGGGAAATTAACACAAACATAAAACACCTCTCATCACCATATTGTGATGATAGATAGTGTACTCTCAGTGGACACTCAGCACTCTTAGACAGCAGCTGGCTTATCTTTTCCAGGTTTCCAAGGGGAAAAAACGAGCTGTTAAATCAGCATTTTAATCAATATACCAATCTTGTTTAAGGCATTCTGCTTGCTACCCATTTAACCTTCAGTTACCAGAGGAAAAAAAAGTGCACCATCATCATTCTGTACTTTTTTTTCTTCCACACCCTCCCCTCAATGTTTTTTTTAAAAAAACTTTTGTAAAAAAGACAAATGGAATTATTTAGGAATTATTTAGGAATTATTTAGTACATGGATGCAAATGCAGGGACTATAGTATCTTACAGTTCATAAATTATTCCATCTTATTTCTTGACCATGGTTATAAAAATACACCTTGAGTATTCAGAAATTCTCTTTCATTTAAAAGGTACAGTGCTGTATAAATATCCATTAAAAACCCCACCTCTTTAACCCTGATCGGTAGTGAAAACAGTTTCCACTCTCACCCTTTCAATAAGGTTGCTATGCTAATAGCAACCTCTTTTAAACAAGGGATTTCATACAATGACTTTCTCCAGTTGGATCTCCCCACCTATCCCCTCACAGATATCAGTTATTATACTAACAAATGTCAACCTATCTCTTGCCCTACAGCAAGAATGTAAGACACCTAAACAAAATCAGCTTTAGAGCTCCTTGATATGTGACCTGCTACATTGACTGGGGTTTTAATAATAGATCCAAAGTTTATCATAAATCTCAACTGGCCATTTTCTTCTGTCTTAAAAATCTCAATTTTGATTTTAAAAACCGAATGCATATTATGCATGTTTTTATATGTAGTGCAGTTGAAAAAATTTACAATGGTATCAAAAATTCAACAGATCACCTGATCATCTACAAAAAGGTTTAAGGATAAACTTAACAGCATCAATGCCCAGTCATTTATTAATATTCTTTGGTGATTGAACCTGTGTTGGCCTACGATTTTACTCAATTTAAATGCCAGCTAGTTTGCTCATAATTACTGAAGTTTCAGTAACAATTTCACTACAAAAATGCTTAAAAAGAAGGAAATTTCCCCAACTCCCCCCTTGCAGTCTTAACCCTAAATCCTGTTTTCCTCAGCTTCATAACCTGAATTTAACTAATCTTCTTTTCCTTTTGAAAAGATTAGTTCTAGACAAACGTTTTTTGAGACTCGGCCATTGAGATGAAAGAGGGAAGACTTATGATTACTTTTTTTTTGCCATGTAGTGACAACTAAGACAGAACAGAAAAAATATTTTTTTAAAAAAATCTCAGGACAATAACCAGATCAAAACTCTCCCTCTATCTATGTCCATATAGCCTTGCTGCATATTCAGCCCTCAGGCAAGACTGCTGATGTGGGAGGTGGGTCCACCAGTAGGGTAAGAAGTGCACATGAGTGGGGATGACAAGAATTAGGCAATATACCCTTTTAAAGGAAATAATGTTAAGGTGACTTTAATTATAGCAAAAGAATATGTGAACAAGGGGAAAACAGAGCTCTGCATTGCCAATTTAATCAGAATAGAAGAATGTAAATTAGAAGAGGAACACCACCCTTAGTTCCTATTGTCTGACTTACCTCTCCTCCATTGACGTACTCCATCACAAAACACAAACGGTCCTTGGTCTGGAATGAATATTTCAAAGACTTAAAGAAAAAGAAAAACAATTGTAGTGATGGAATCTACCATAATTGAGGGCAAAGGCAACATTTCTTGTAAACCATCCAGAGAGCTTCAGCTATGGGGCAGTATAAAAGATGATGATGATGATGATGATAATAATAATAATAATAATAACAACAACAACAACAGCAATAACGTTGAGATGCATCTTTCTATTTTAAAGCATGTGTAGTGCAATCCTAAACACATATAATCAGAGATAAGCCCCACTTAGGACAGATTTACACAAAGCAGGATATAGCACAATGAAAGTGGTATATGGTATGTGTCAATGGGCCCCAACAGTTGTCAGTGCACTTCAATACCTCTATAAAGCAGTAGTGTGACTCCTGCCCTTTATATACCACTTTCATAGATTGGGCCTTAGTTCAATGGGACTTACTAGTTTTCAATTAGAAAGCAACTAATGGTATATTTAACATGTGCATGTGATGCATGCTACAATAAATGTCCAAAATTTAATGAATGCTAGCATTCACATGTGAATAGATAATTCCAGAAAAACATCTGTGCATGTCTGAACTCTGAGAATTAAAACAGGGAATATTGACAACTGCCTAAAAATTATTGTTAGCATTCACACATGATATATATTCACCAAATTTTGCACATTTATTTGTTACTTTATTTTTGACATTTTTATATCTTATTCTATTATTTATATTCAAAGTGACTAACTAACTATCTGGTTTAAAATCCCATCATAAAACACAAACGTCTCAAAAATAAATAACATCTCACAGTTAAAATATGGAGATAACTAACTTTATTAATTTATTTATTACAGTTTTATACCGTCCCACAGCCAAAGCTTTTTGAGTGGTTTACATAAGATTAAAAAAAAATTAAAAAAAATTAAATTAAATCCATAAAAACATACAGTATACACAAGAACATACATCTAAAACCAACTATAAACAACTATAAGCTATAAGCCAAACCTAAAAACAGATCCGGGATCAGTTAAGCTTATTACATATTGCTAAATGCCTGGGAAATAAGTCTTGACCTGGCGCCGAAAAGATAGCAATGTTGGCACAAGGCGGGCCTCATCGGGGAGATCATTCCATAATTGGGAGCCCACCACAGAGAAGGCCTTCTCCCTTGCTTCAAAACAGTTTCAAAAGCAGCATTGATTCAATGCAGCAATGACCAAAACTCAAGGCCTGCTAAAACAGATGGCTCAAATGTCCACATAAACACCAGAAGAGAAGTGGTCTGGTAGATCTCTTCAGGTAAGGTATTTAGTAACATATATACACTTTTGGGTACAAAGACAACATGAATAGTTTTTGCACTACAAACTCACAATCTCTCTTATGGTTTGGTGTAAGTTAAATAATTGACCCAGGAACAAACTAATGTATCATGTAAAATACAGTTTTAAAGAGTAAAAACACATTCACCTACCCTTTAAAATGTTTAAAGAAAGGATTTAAAAAATGCATTTGGCACATTCTAAATTCTGTTTCATAATATGTGGTTTGTTTGTCTGGTGCAGAATTGATGTCATAAAAGATCAAACAGCAATAACAGCAACATATAGCAAAATCTAAATGAGGGGCCCATTACTGTTTCCATCTCCTTTTTTTTTTTTTTAACTATCACAGTTTATGAAGTTGATAAGAGCTGATGTCCTCTATCTGTTTAGTTCATTACCCTAATGTGGACATTAACACTGGAAGTTGGCAAGCCCACAAAACATAGGCGCTGATGCAAATACCTCAGGACCAAAAATGTCCTGGATCTTGGCAAATTTACCAGAGGAAATGACATCAACAAGGCAAGTCATCAGGCTCCAGATTACTTTCAGTTTACAATTATTATAGTCCTCTACATGTTCAGTTTACACATATATAGCTACTGGAATACTTGTTGGTGTTAATTGATGCTATAGAATCACTACCTTTAGAGAGAGAGGGCATGACTAAAACAGCTCTTTGGAGTGTGAAACAACTCTATAGGGTACAGCACCATGGTGTGTGAAACTAATACTTCATGAAAATAGCTTTGAACATTACAAATCATTTGTAGTGCAAAATCTTACTATATCAATGGTATACTTCTATCATGGATAATCTAGAAGAATAAAACATTTTAAATTTTAAAACATCGAACAAGAAACTATCAAAACATCTCAGCTAAAAAAAAAAGGGAGTGCACTTCGATAGTAGATTTCAATGGATGAAATCTTCTGATAAAAAGAAAGTGAATGGTCCTGCAATATCAGATATAAGCCGTATTTAGGAGTTATTAAAAGTGGGAAAACTCATCACGCAAGCAGGAATGGGGCAGTGCCAAGTAGCCCCATTCCTAATGTCACATCACAATATAGCTCCACCCAAAGGCAGCAACGAGTGCAGCGGGGGAGGCCTTCACATGTACAACTGTACACACATACATGTCCACGCAACTTGGAATCTAGGTTTCTGAATCACATGGAATCACAGCAGTATGAACAAAGGCATCCTCATTGCAAGGGCTCATGCTATAGGCGTGGATGTCTATGGGTAGAGTTCCATTGTGATGCAACATCAGGGAATGGGGCTACTCATCATAGACCTGTTCCTGCTCACATGGTGAATTTCCCCACTTATAATGACACCTGAATAAGGCTTCTATCAGTCAAACACTTGTTAGAACCTGTAACAACCAAAACACAGAAATATTTTCCTAGTCACTTCCCTTATATTTTCTAATAATCTCTCAGTATGCTCAATGTATTTTGGAAGCAGCTGAATGCAAGCATACTAGAGTATTAATTAATTAATTAATTCCAGTATTTATATGCTGCTTTTCAGGGCAAAGCACTCCCAAGGCAGTGTTTGTAATGTTTGGGTTTTATCTATGTTTCTAAATAATAAAAACTTTAAATAATAAAAAAACAGGTCTCAAACTATACGAACAATCCCATTACAAAACTAAAAACAGCAACAACACACACTTATTTGGGGCTTTTAGCTGCCTTGAAACACAACTTGTATGGAGCCAGATATCATAAGTATCTTGATGACATGCACTTGTACTTTTACTTCTCATCCATAGAGATCTTGCTACGTTGGTACTTACTCAGGACTTGTTCATAAGAGAGAATCAATCACTATTTTGTGATGAGAATTCCCCAAACTAGCAATGCCATACATATCAACTGAGCAAGCCTGCAATTTTTTTGGGTACTTTTGCTCCTGAACATATTAATACACTGTTTCTCAAGGCAGAGGGGGATGTCTGAGCTCCAAAATAAAAAATGACTCTGTTGAACCCAAATAAAGGACAGCATTTTGCCTTGCAGCATGACAATCTCCTAGGTAAAAAATAATTTAAAATAATATTAAGCAATACAATTAAAATCAGAAGAGGCAGGGAACCTCGTGAGCATGAAGAGAGTGGTCTGTAGGCTCACTGGTTCACATGGGCACCATGTTAGAAATCCAGACTTAGAGCCAAGGATCAGCAAATTATTCCTTAAATGGGGAGGCTGTATAACAGGGAGGCTGAATAATGGGGAGACTGATACTTCCAGAGTCAATGTCTGTGGTTAACTTGAGGAAAACTGAATTATGGAACCCACTGCTACAAGGAAATAGCTGTGACAAAGTATTCAGTAATTTTTAAAGAGGAATTAGATATCAGTATAAAATGATATCAGCAAATGCCAGCTGATTATGCCAAACTCCACCTCCATCTGCCACCATGTTATGACTGGTGGGCCTCAGCCATTTTCAGCTCTCTCAAACGGGCCCTGGGGGTTGAAAAACCCTGTACTAACACATACTAAAACCACAATCCCAACAACATTAAAAGCTTGGCTTTTTCTATTGATTTCTATGGACAGCTCTCACTTCCATAGAAATCAATGGACGTGGCAAGCCTTAGGAACATTTTAAAATAGTTTCTCAATGTGAACCAGGAAATGAACTATTCAGACAATGACATCGTTCATTTGACCCTTTTTATATCTTCTTTCCACCTCCCTTTTCTAGCCTCTCCATTCCATTCCTCAATCCAACCAGGTGTCAGGTTTTCTAGCCCATGGGGCTGCTTTTGGGGCTCTCCCGTTTAGGATTTTTAAAAACAATTTTGGGGCAAACTTCTGGGTTATCCAGAGTCTGGTGATATTTCCCTCTTGTGCATGAATATTGCCATTATGGAACAGCAAGACTTGAAGTGGAAATAAAGGGAATGATGATGGCATTTGATATCAGGTGAAATCTAAACCTTGAAACTAATCATGCTCAACGGAATGGTGTCTGGTTGAATAGTCCAAATGAAATGTCAAGTCCAAAGACATTCAATTGTGAAATGCCTTCCCTGAAGAAGTACCTCAATGGAAGCTTCCTCGAGACTTGGCTGTTTCAATAGGCTTTGAGTGGTGGCAGGGGTGGGAGTGGAGTTGATAGCTTTTTGCTTATAATATTGTGCTTAGTTTAAATTAGTGTATTGTTGTGTACAAATGGTTTTGTACACCAATTCCCGCTTCCTCCTACAGCCTCCACCTTCCACTCTCAAAAACAGAGACATGGAGGTGCAGGGACTAAAAAGAGAATTGCGGGAAAACACCTTTCCTACAACTTTTTTTGAGCATTGCATGAGTGAAACTCCCATTATGGGATGTCAGGATCCAGTACATTGTCTTTGCTTTCATTTTACTTTTTATAAACTGCTTTGAATTATCTTTTTAAAGAAAAGCAGGATATAATTCATTTAAATAAAAATTAAATGTTAAATGTTAACCAGAATACAGTAAGAGATAGCCTTACTAATTTTAATAATGTATTAGTTTTATGTGCTTTTAATCAGTGTTATGTATTTTATATTTGATGTTGTTCCCCGCCTCGATCCAGAGGGAGAGGCGGGTAAGAAATAAATACATTATTATTATTATTATTATTATTATTATTATTATTTGTAGCTTGCAATACTGTGAGTGTTGTGCATTTATTTATGTCATATGATCTAAATAGGGGGACCAGATGCAAAAGACTAACTGGTCACAACATTTCCTTATATGTGCCGTGTAAATATCTTAGGCATGGCATTTACTGGAACTGATGTCTTATGCAAAAGAGAACAGGGCTCTTACACCTTCAATAGTTGTGTAGAAGAGGGACTTTCAGCAAATGTAGCTTGCATGATGAGCTACCCCTCCTGACATTCCCTCTTTTTCATAATTATTGGTATGACAGTAAAATGTCTGGACCATTAAAATACGTTTAAGTACCATTTGATGGAAAGGTGGGATACACATTGAGCAAAAAAACAATAACAGAATGCTATGGGGCTAGGGCTGTAACTGGCCCCCACCTCTCCCTACGCATGCCATGTAAATACACTAGGAATGGCATTTATCGGAACTGATGTCTTATGCAAAAGAGAACAGGGCTCCTATATCTTTAATAGTTGTGTAGAAGAGGGAATTTTAGCAGATGTAGCTTGCATGATGAGCTACCCCTCCTGGCATTCCCTCTCCTACATAATTATTGAAGGTGCAGGAGCTCTAACTTCTTTTGTATTTGTCCACAAGAGATCTAAGTGGGTATCTCCTAAGGGACACTATCAAGCCAATACAGAATAAGGATTATGTGAGGTTTTGAAGCCACATGTATTATCTGTTGCTTACTAGTGGAATATGTAGTTACTTAAAACATTTCGATAGTGCCTTTCAATTTAAAATTTCCAAGGCAGTTTATAAATAAAACTACAATAAAAATACAGAAATTCATTGCTAACCCCCCCCCCCCCCCCCATATATCTTCTATATGTACTGGAAACCATTTCTGTTCGAATTCCAACAAAACTCCAAAACCTGACTACATCGTTTATATAGCTTTATACTTAAAATCATCACCTTGCAGTGCAATCCTATGCACATCTACTCAGATGTATATCTCAGGTAAGTGAGTACAGGATTGCAGCCTTAATTACCTATACTCACCGTTAGAAAGGGGTGTCTAGTGTTTTTCAATACTCTGCTTTCTGTAAGTGTGTGAGCCACTTCATCCTATAGAGTAAAAAATTCAATACTGAGTAACTCCAAAAAGATTTTGGAATGTCTTAAAATAAGCATATTTAAAAGGGATGAGGAAGGGATATACTCAAAAGTATCAAGAAAATAAACTACACATAATTTTTAATTAAAAACATCTCCCTGCAACAAATAACTCTGTGACAAAACTGGGATAACAGAACGGCTTTAATATATCATTTTCAGTGGAACTATAAATTTTAAAATTGAATGACAAATTCCAGTACTTGCCAAGTTCGGGAAGTTGTCCAGTCCAGTCCCGTCCTGTCCCCCCCCCCCCCCCATTGCCTTGGAAAATTACTATTTTTAAAAAAATACTATCACTAGGCAAGCCAGTGAAATGTCTGGATCATTTATATACATTTTAGTACCATTTGGTGGAAAGGTGGGATACACGTTGAACAAATAAATAGGATGCTATAGGTGAGGGGTGCAAATACTCTAGGCAGGGCATTTATTGGAATTGATGTCCTATGAAACACCATAGCTTGTGACAGAATGCATGCTTTGCACACAGAAGGACCCAAGTTCAATCCTGGTAACTCCAGTTAAAAAGTTCAAGAAGAAGATGAGGTGAAAGACTTCTGTCTGAGACCCTGAAGAGCTGCTGCCTTTCAGAGTAGACAATACTAGGCTAGATGAACAAATAGTCTGATCAAATAGTATAAAGCAGCTTCTAGGCCCTGGGCTTCAGTCCAGTGGTATGAGTGCACCAATATGCTCGGATGGTAGTACTGGGGCCTTTAAATCTAAACCTAAGAGTTATTTTGTGCAATTACTCATGTGGTGGGCTGTTAAACAGAAAAACTGTCTGGAAAGAAGCAATCCCTATATCTTGATGGATCAAGTATCCTGACTCCATGCAGTCAGAAGACTTCTGTAAGAAAAATGTGGAAGTTAGTAAGAACAGTAGTTTACTTTAGAACAATGTCTGGCTTTTTATATACATGTGTGTGCATACATGAGTGTCTGTTTGTCTGTCTATCGGTCTGTGTGTGTGTGTGTGTGTGTGTGTGTATATATATATATATATAGGATAATATAAGTTGAAAAGTTAATGTGCATATCAACCAGCCATTGTACCATGCCTCATGGAAAATGTGTGAATAATCTGTCCATGAAGAGGGAATAATAATAATAATAATAACGATTTATTTCTTACCCGCCTCTCCATCTAGATCGTTCACATTTCCTGGTCAATATACATACATTCCAACAGGCTTTGGATGCTGTGTATATCTCAACTGCATTTTGAACATCCTCTGAGCAACATGCAATGGGCAGTATCCAACTGTGTCATTATGCTAGAGCAAATGACATTGTGCTAGCAGAAACTAGGTTCCAAACTATTTGCAAGAGGAAAATCCAACTAAAATTATGTTTGCAGAAGTGCAGATGCACAACCGGTTGTACATTACACTTGCACAACCCGTTATTCAACCAGCTGAACATAACTCTTGCGCAACCTGTAGCGCAATTGGTTGTACATTTTGCTTGTGCAACCCATTGTGCAACTACTAGCACAACCGATTGTGCAAGTGTAATGGGCAACCACTTGCACGAAGGAAAGATTTGGTGGAGCCCCACTGACACCATTTGAGTTTGTGGAATGATACCCAATTTTTCCAACAGGCATTGGAAAATATACATATCTTAACAGTTTTTTGTACATTCTCCAGTCAATATGCAAAATCACCAGCATGTTTTGGAGAATGTGCATACCTTGAACGCGGTTTGTACATTCTATGGGAAATATGAACATTCTATGTATAGTCTTAAAGAACTCTGTTTAAGTTCAGATGTGGGCAATCTGCAGTCCAGTCTGCATAGTTTTATGTGATTGGTGGCATATTCTCCCGTAGTTGGCAAAAGAGGGTGTGGCTGCACAAAAGGGGGTATGGCTTTTCTTGCTGCAAAGCTGCTTTCTCCAGATCAGCTGAGTAGAGAGGGAAATCATGGGGAAGGGAAAGTTTAACCCTTCCCATCTCCCACAATCCTGATAAAAATTAACCCTCCACCCCAACATTGCTATAAAACTAAGGAAAATGTTCCTGCCTCCCCCTTCTCCAACATACACACTGGTCAGTTTCAGCAGGGAACAACAGCTGAGCAGGGAGGGAAAGGAGGCTGTGATGCAGGTAAAGTTCATCTTTATCTGCAGCCCCACCCCCTTTTCTTGCTGTTCCTCATCAATGAGCTGAACAGTGAGACTGCAAACACCCCTCCATCTTTTTATCCACAACTAAGGAAAGAATGGATAGGTGATGAGAAGATGAATCCATACTCTCCCCCACTTTCCCTCTTTCTCTCTTCCTCTCTCACACAGCAACACCACTACCACCATTCCATCTATCTATCCATTCAATGTGTGTGTGTGTGAATTTTGTGGGGGTGGGGGAGAGAGAAGGAGAGAGAAGGAGAGGGAGGGAGAGAACATCATCATCACTCTTTCCTTTCTCTTTTTCTCCCCCCCCCCCCCCCCGGTGTGGATGGTGTGTTTGTGTATTCAATGGTATCCCAGTTGCCTTTTTTCCCACTGCTCAGCAGCTCCCTATTGATCAGTGTAGTGGAAGTTTAACCCTTCTCTCCCCTGCAGTCTCAATCAGAGATCCGAGCTCCCTAACTCTTGCACCCTCTGAGGTTGGGACCTCAGAGAGGGGGAAAAGGAGATGTTTTTGGTGAGGAGAGGAGGAGACTGGAGAGGCAAGGATATGACCTATCCTGCACCCCTGCCAGCCTCCTTCCCTTTCTTTCTGAAATGCCCCAGCTAGACAGGCAAAAAAGTCCATCTAGTGAAAACTGCAAGGCAGGAGGACAGGGCGATGAAGGTTGCCTCCACCATTCATCCTGCCCTGCATAGGATGCTCGTATGCCTCCAAACATGGGGGCTTTGATCATCAAGGGCCCACAGGATTGTGCCCTAAATCTTTAATAATATTAATAATTTACTCTTAAATAATTCTACTACTGTGTCAGTAGATAACAACTTTCAGGATTTGTCTTGGTATTTGTCATCACCAAATAACATTTATAGAGGTGAAAATAAGCTATTTTCACACGTAGGTATATTTACAAGTAAAATTATATTAAATATATAAGCATACCTTTGCAATAATAACTTCCTTTTTCAAAATCTTCATAGCATAATATTTCCCACTTGCCTTCTCTCGGACCAGAATAACTTTGCCAAAAGTGCCTTTGCCAAGTAGTTTTAAGTAATCAAAATCATTCATTGTCTGTATGGAGCACAAGACCAGGAATTAATAGCATTTATACTTTGCAGATGTTGTATTCATTAAATGCTGCTGACCTGCCATCAAATACTATGATTATCCAAAAACAAGCCCCTCTTTCACAAGTGTATCGATCACATTGATGAAGCTCCAAATGGAAAAATCATTTTTATATAGTTAGATCTTTAGTTTATTCTTTTGGTGATGACAATACTACAGCATGTACAGGCACAGGTTTTGCTAGAGAGGCATACCAAAGATGTCAGTGATCCTGTATACTATATGTGACTATATTACACAAAATTATTAGCCTTGTCTGAATGTTTTTGCTGCTGCCAGTTTAAAAATGATTATCAACTACAGAAAAGCCGAGGGATGCCGAAATACGACAGCTCACTAAGCTTTCTTTAACACCATAATGCTGCCGGCTCTGAAGCTCCACATGGAAAGATTTTCTGAATGTACATGGTCTACTGATCATATACCATGCCAGTAACAGACTGCAGTACCACGCCAACTATCAGCTCATTTATTTTCTTTGGGAAGAGAGTTTGCAGGTAGGTTGTTTTCAAAACCAGTGTGTAATACCTTTTAAGTGGACAAAAGTAATTTTTCATCTATCTAAATCAGTGTAAAATAGACCCTAGGAAACCAAACATCAATACGCAAACCTTTCCTGCTATAAAAAGAAGTGTCACAATAGCACAGAATTTTTTAATGGAGTAAGCTCACTGAAGAAAAAGTGCCAAAAACAAAAAAATGTGTATAACACTTCTGTTGGCAGAAGACTCTTTCTGTCTTTCTTTCTTTCCTTCCTTCCTTCCTTCCTTCCTTCCTTCCTTCCTTCCATCGTAACTTGTACCCCTACAATTAGTTTCTAAATTATCCTAAAATCATGTATTTTATTTATCCATTTCTTTAATAATCATGCTTTTCAAGAAGGGATTTAGTCAGTTCTTCCTAGAAACAACTACAAACTTAGTTCCAAAAACATTTTGCAAATCTGGTTGGCCACAATATAATTGAAGGTAAACTTAACAGATCAGCCTGTCAGAATTCACTTTATACACTCAAATATGATTTATAAAAACTGGTTGTGATCCAGACTTCTTCATACTTAAAGTAGATCCATTGAAATCAAGGGTTTCTCTCCTGCCTCTGTCTTGACCCTTTTCAATTTGTGCAGGCTTCAGAAATTCTGCTCGCCATGGTGAGTGTGGCACCAAACTCTGAAACTGTAGAGGTGAACAGGGATCATCTCAGTAGATGGAGAGATCTCTGCCACCTCCTCAGTTGGGAAGAAAGCTAGGGGTTCTTTGGCTGTTGTATGGCAAAGGAGAGAGCTCAGGAAACAGGATTGGAAACTGCTGCCAGAAGACCATCAGGGTGCTTTGAAGGGTTGCGGGTGTGATACATCATTGAAAAGTGCTCTTCAAGGGCATTCAGAGTGCCTTCGAGCAATGGCAACCAAACCAGCATGCTCCTCCTTCATCCTGTCCTTCTGTCAGGAAAGGTCAGGGAATGGGGGGGGGGGGGGGCTTACAAAGACAGAAGTGGGGTGGTATCACATATAAATGTGGTATCATTATGCCAAAAGATGGGTATGTGTGACCACTGGCCATTGGTGAGTTACTACCTGGTTCAGGTCTAGTTTTCTTAGTGGGCATGAAATAAGCTGTGGCAATGTGTCAGCAAACAGCAGAACCACTAGATCTCTGATGCACTATGTACTTCACTGCTGTCACAATAGACAACATAATCAGAATATGAACTTTAAATATACATTAAAAATTGACATTAAAAAGAAATCAGATTCATGATGACAAAGCAATTTCTATTTAACTTCAATAGCATCATGCATTTTGTTTCCTGTATAGATTTACTCCTTGGAACAGTATACTCCTCTTCCTTTCTGTTTCATAATCTGATTATGCTCCTCTCATAAGAGTACCATCTGCTGCAAAAATCACTGGGCTTAAGCACAGAAATATGTGACAAAGCTAATGTATAATATTAACCATGTATAACATATCTATGAAGTTAAGAAAACTTAGTTTATAAAATTGATAGGATAATATTCTGTGAGTCTATAAATCAATGCTTTTTAAGTACAATATATTCTATACTATTGAGAATTAAATAATCTTTATATCAAGTTGTGCAATGTATTAATTAATCAAAAAATGTGCTACCAATCAATGTTTGCTTTTTGAACTCTGAATATTGAATTTCTTGGATGCAATTAATATTGGCTGAATATTAAAACAACCTAAGTTAAAGACGTTTGCACTACCAATACCTGAACCAACAGAGTCACATCATTCACTGAACTTAAAATAAGTCTATTCTATATAGACTGGCTCATTTTGGCTTCTAAAAACTGTTTTCCATCTGCAGTTCATATTCGTTGGCAAGTTTTCAGCTAGCTGCCACAATTCAATATCTGTAGCATACTTAATAGAATATTGCACTCACTATGATACAATATATGAATAGCCTCCAATAAATCCTTATAGAGCTTGTTTAGTTATGTGGAGTGCAATTCAGACTCATAAATAAGCATACCAAAGTTATTAGCCTGAAGTTATTGTTTTTAGCCTGCTAAGAGGTTAGTAGCCTGTTTCTATACTAGCTAACGAAGAGGGGAAGCCCTCACCTCCACAGCCAGCATAAAAATGCAGGCTACTACTGAAACAGTGTTTACTAAGTAAATAAAAACACAGTATTTATGCGTGTAAATAAAACCATGATCTGCCTTATTGTAAGGGCCATCATTTAGAAGGCCCCTGGCATCACCTGCAGAAAAAAACTATAGATCGCCTCCCAACTATAAAGGAGAAATTTAAGTATTTGTTAACGTATTTGTTTCTTTTCCCAGTATGGTTAGAGGCTACTCCACTACTGAATCTCCAAGATAAAACAAAGTGAGCACATGTTAACCAATTGAAATCTTATTCCTTGATGGTGAAAAGGATGTCTCTGCCTTCATGGGAAACCATCCTGAGAGATCAATTCCAAGTGTATGGATTGGTGAGGTCCCTATGAAAACCCCCTATTTCTGTTGTGAGATTTTAAGAGGGGGAAATGGAATAAGTGGCTGAAAAGAGGAAAAGGAGGAGACTTTGATTGTATTCTATTTTCTTTCCCTTCGTATTTACTTTTCTTCTAGAATAAGCAGCAATAATGGAAACCCAAGAACATCTCAGAGTGGTGGGATCATTCATGCTGCTTCAAGCCCAAATCTCTGATTTGATGAAAGTGCGACAGTGGGTTACGTTTCATGCTTAGCTGCAGGTATTCTTAGATACACATTCCCAACACAAGGTATATTCTAGTATCGTCAAGAATTGGCCCTGGTGGAAGGAGTATAATACATCGGCGCAGCAGGGGGGAATTGTAAGGAAAGTGCTTGAGATTGTAAGATAGAATGGGTTTATTCCTGCTGCAGGAACATGTCGGGAGCCATAGGTCTCATGGTGGTGCAAATCTTTGCCAAATTGGATCTTTGATGGCTATAGCAATCCAATTCCCTGCACCCCCACACCTAAAACATGACTTTCTACAAACAAAAACTGTTATTTAAGTAGGCTGACCATCTGAAAAGGAGGACAGGGCTCATATAACTTTAACAGTTGTAGAGGAAAGGGAATTTCAGCAGGTGTCATTTGTATGCAATTAGTTCCTGGTTAAATTCCCTCTTTATCACAACAGTTAAAGTTGCAGGGGCCCTGCCTTCTTTTGTATATGGTCACTCTAGTATAGTGCCTGCACCTTTAACAGTTGTGATGAAGAGGGAATTTCACCAGGAACTAATTGCATACAAATGACACCTGCTGAAATTCCCTTTCCTCTACAACTGTTAAAGTTATATGAGCCCTGTCCTCCTTTTCAGATGGTCAGCCTAGTTTAAGATAAGGACAGAAGATATAACAATTGTAAAGGACAACATTTTATGATCATCAAAAGAACCTTGAGAGTAAATGGCAACAATAATTCAGAATTGGATATGATGAATTATTTTAAAAAGCAACATTAAAGCTCTTGATGTCATGTTCCCTGAGAATGTGCAAAGGTATAAAAACTTCTTGAGCCCAGAAGGGGGTAGTGAGATGGTAGATCATGCACAATTACTTCCCTAATTTAACAATGGTCATATTTGCTATTGCCTAGCTAGCATAGCCACATGTACCTGAGCATGTCTTGGGTAGATATGAGGGGAAAGTATCTACTGTCCAGTGCATATAGGAGATATAGAGAAATATCTACTGTACCGTTATACTTGGATTTTGGGGTCCATAGCCAACAGAGACTGCACAGTCAAATCTTTCGAGCTGCAAAGCCAAACTTATGTCCACTGTTGATCCATAAATGCTACTGTGCTGTGGCCATGGGGCTGTCCTGTGCACAACTAGTATGGCCCAGCATATCTCAGGGATACATGGCTACAGATACATGGTCATGTAACCATGGTCAAAGGGTTGAGTTCTCAATTAGCCAAAACACCATGAAATGGTGGCCCTTTATTGGGAAACATTGCAACAGCTCTTTTTAGAATATATATTTTTATTTAATTTTAAATAAAAAACCAAAAGTTGAAACGTCCAATCTTATCAAACCTATCAAAATAAACAGTCACAGGATACAGTGCATACATCAATAAAAATAATTAGGGGACATAGTAGACTGATTGTAATTGTAAGTACAGAGTTTGAGAAATATATTTCATAACATCTTTTTCAGTCTTATGCTAACATGTCAGCATGCCCCATGAGTTGATGGAGGTGAAGTAATGTCTTTATTGCTATTAGCATAGATTCCAAAAAAGTTAGAAATATATAGCTCAGATCTATACTGCCTGACTGCTTGTTAGCTTTTCCATCAATGCAATTTCTCCATAGAGTAAAGGGATGCTGATTGTTCTTTTATTATTATTCTAGCAGTCACCCACCTGAAAGTAAAACGTTCCTTATATGCAAGGTTTTCATTTATTTTTCCTCCAAACTGGCTATTGTTAATTGAGGTGACAGGTCAATTCTTTATCAAATAATCGTTTCGGTCTCTTTGAAAAAAATATTCCAGAACTGGTTGACTGTGGGGCAAACACATCAGATATGAAATTAGGTGCCAACTTTATCACATCTTCTCCAACATTTAGGGTATGTTGAACTTCTGATGTGACTTAGTTTCACCAGGATGAGGTACCATCAATGAAGTAATTTAATAGAATTCTGAGGCTTTGCTATGACGGAGGAAATCTGATCAATTTGGAACCAATTTATTTTTCTGTCCTGGATCATATCTTTCACTTGTTGACCAGATCTAGGGCAAAGGTCCACAATATGTTTTGGATGGAATAATCCTATGGCTCCTAGACAGCACATGAGGGGCCAAAGGATAGGTCAGAGACAGTGCTCCAACCATGGAGCTGGGAATTGGAGCTCTGATCCCCCTTCCCCAAAACCGGAATAGAAAGAATCCTGCCAGCTGCTTTCTGAGGTCAGGAACACACCCTTGGAGGATGAGGAAAGCGGGCATTTCAGTGAGCGGGGAGGAGAGGAGACTGGAGAGACAAGGATATGAGCTAATTGAGGCCTCTCCAGTCTCCTTCCGTCTCCCTCTGAGATGCTTTCACTAGATGGGCAAAGAAGCCCATCTAGCAAAACTGCAGGGTGAGAGGATGAGGAGGCGAAGATCGCCTCCACTCCTCCCACTGCCCTTCATAGGATGACTGTAAGCTTCCAAGTTGAGAGGCTTATGATCATCGCAATTGGATTGTGCCCTTGATTTATACAGCCTGGACTGCCCTCAGCCCTGAAACCTTTCTAATTTATCCAGAACATAAAACAGTGGATGATGGACAACTGGAAGAATAAGGAAGGCTCAGGAGTAAGGAACTTGTGCCATCTTCTCCAGGTTTCCATAGCTGCCTGCAGAAATGAGATCTGTTATTTGCAAATGTTTCAATTTGTCCGGTCTGAATGGTAACCTTTGTTTTATTAATTTGTGATTGCTTGCCTCCAACCCAATCCATGTACTTTCAGTTTGGCTGAACTAATTATTTGAGATGGTGTGCATCATAATATGTCACCAAATCAGGAATGCCCAAACCACCCAATCTGGAGTACTTAAAGAGAATCTGTTTTGATAATCTTGCCTTTTTCTTCTCATGAATAAACTCCATTATGTGTGATTGCCATCTGTTCAAGTATTTCACTGAGAGAGAGATAGGCGAGGTCTGAAATAGATATAAAATGTTTGGCAGACTAGTCATCTTTACTGCAGCAATTTCCCCTAACAATAAAAGTTTAAATTTTCCCCAATACTTAAAAACAACCTAAAACTTGGGTACGTAAAGGTCTGAAATTTAGTTTGATCATAGTTTGTACTGATGTAGCTGTATCCCTAAGTATTTTATATTCTTGGCTTTCGTTGGGATGCCAGTAATTCTCATGAGCTCATCTTTAGTTGCTTTACATAAATTAAATGTAAAAATATTAAATTTTGTAAATTGTTCATCAGCCTTGAAATGCTCCCATATTCAGTAACGATTTTCAATATTTTCTATAGTTCCCTTAACCGGTTGGAAAATGCCAGATCATCAGTTTATAGATTAATAAGAACCTTTCCCCTTTAATCTGGATTCCTTGACTTGAGTTATAAGATTGGCCAGTGGTTCTATGGATAAAGCAATTAAGAGAGGTGATAAGAGGCAGCCCTGCTTGGTGCCTCATTGCATTGAGATAGCTGATGAATCCAGATCATTTGTTCTGACCAGTGTGTAGTTGGAACTGTATAAGGATTTCGGATTGGTTATAAATTTTAAGCTCAGCCCATAATCTCCCCCAATTCATAATGAACCCCCACTCCAATTTGTCAAAGACTTTTGACACATCGAGAGATGTTTGACACATCAAGAGAGGGCTTGTTCTTATTTTGAAAACAATAAAAAATATATTTCACAGCCTTCATTTGGAATCAGAGATCTGCCTATCCTTGATGAAACTAAACCAATCTTCCCTAATATATTCAGATATTATTTCATTTAACCTCAAAGCCCAAATCCCCATAAATAGTTTGCAGTCTTTGTGGCACAATGAAATTTGTCTATAATTGTCTACTTCTTCTATGTCTTTATTTGGTTTAGACAGTAATATTACCCTGGAAGTTTTCTATGATTCTGGGATGGGACTGTTGTCCAAGTTGCCATTTAATAATATCTGCAAGAATGGTGTCAATAGGAACCCAAAGGTCTTATAAGAAATATCCTTTCCGTAAAAGTTCTCCATGGATTGTAACATTTTTCTCAGAAACTGAGTTTGATCAGAGTTTGGGGAGCAGTTGAACCATATCTTTTAACCTCTTAAAGTACCTTTAGCATATCACTCTCTGGTGTCTGATAACATGTCAGAGTTTGGAATTTCGTATTTGTTCATTATTGCTATTAATACCCCTTACGATTTTGAATTTCCTTTGACTGCAAAGGACTCCCTAATCCCACCCCCACTTAACAATAATTCTTTCTGTTTAAGTTCATGATGTGTTTCTTGTCAAAAGATAACATCCAGATTCTGTTTATCAACATCTGTACCTTTCTGGGCTTTATTGGAAAGCCCATCTCCTTGACATTTAATGACCATATTTTCAGACCTGCCATATTCTATTACTCAATATAACCTTCAAAATTCAGTCTCAAGTCCCCCTTGTTCCCACTGTCTGTCAGTATCCCTTTCACGGTTACTGAGTACCTGTACATAGATGTTCAAGAAACAACTATTAATAATATAACCCTAAACAGTAACTACATTGTCCTTTTTTCATTTGAGCAGATGCCTCCCTGTGGTACAGTCCATTGATAAGGCAAATCAGGGAATTTTAATGAGGCAAAGTAGTACTGATAAGGCAAATCAGGGAATTTTGGTAGAGGGAAATTCCAATCCAAATCACTTCCTCATCCCATCAACCCAGTATTATAAACAGTTTAAGATAATTTGTATGGTTTTGTTTCCAAAGATGCTTTTCCCCATTACTCATCAGTTAATATGTGTAGATAAAAATATATATAATTTTACATTTGTGTGGTCTTTGTCCATCATCTTCTATCATATGTCAGCATACATATAGTTAATTCTTCATTGTTGAACTCAATACATATGACAAATATTTCTTATCAGCGAGTAAAACACAATCAGACTTTTAATTAACATTAGGGAGTCCAGCAGCTGGTGTTTTATTCTGCTTGCCTTGCGCTCTGGAACATTCTAATCATTCAGTATCACTGCTCTGTGCCTCCACTTCTCCTTGGGTGTCAGATCCCAATGTTAAGCTTGAGCATTATAAGTAAATATATTGCTTCTCTGTTAGTGGAAACGAAGGCCATGTCTACACCAGCTATTTAGCCCAGGGTTGTGCACAGGGGATCCCGGGGTCAACTGGGAACGACTAGAAATGACCCTGGGATAACTGAAACCGGGGATGCCCCATTTTTTTCATGGTCTTAGGACAACCCCAAAGACCACGGCTGATGTGCCGTGGCCTCCTGGGTCCTCAAACAGGCACAGAGCTGCACGGGGTGGCTATGTGGCCATGGGAAGGCAGCAATTTCACCACCTCTGGGATGGCGGGGGGTGGGTTGGCAGGGGGAGTTACTTATATTTTTTGCCACATGCGGCTCTTCCCCAGTACAGAATCGCTCTCCAATTTCATTTTTAGTGAGTTTATCTTTAGGATCTTGGATGCTTATCCGGGTAGTGAAGTGAAGCCACAGATTATACTGCCATCTTTCTTGATGATGTCACTTCCCCCTCACATCACAATAGTTCTGACAATTACAGCAAACTTGGCAGAGGTTGAGCAGCCACTGGCTCACACAGTAAGTAAGATGTGCAGGGCATCTTACTAAGGTCTCGTCACTGTAGCGCATCAAACAATATGATCACCTTAAATCGAATGCTAGTCCCATGTATTTGTCCAATTATTTTTCAGGACATTCAAGTGCAATGGGGAGGGGGTCCTTTGCCAAAGACTGTGAAATCTTCAAGAGTAGGCAAAAGTTGAATCTCTCTCTGGTGTGGGGTTAGTTACAATCCAATGAAGTAAATGACGATTTTCTATCTCTTTTTCTTTCTTTTGACTATGGACAAAGCTAAGCTACGACTCCAAGTGCTCATCTCATCTCAAACTTTATTTAAGTCCATAGACCGTTTCCTATACAGCATATATTACAATTTTACAACAACAGCAAGAGTTACAATGATCTGATAATTTAGTATTTAAGCTAGAATTCATGTACAATTCCATTGGAGATAAAGAAGCCCATGTATTCTATTAGTGATGTATTTTTTAACTTTTATTCACTTACTACTAAATTATACATTCATTTGGGCTCTACATCTGATAGCAAGATTGAGAAACTTTGCAACCTGAATAGATATATGCTTGTTGTCCCCTTGAAGTAGAGCAATAGCCAATTTGTCCTGCAATCTGCCAGGAAATTTCAGTGTAATTGGCCAAATAAGCGATCTTCTAACATCATTATAAAAACTACAATTAAACAGAACATGCACAACTGTTTCTACCGCCATATTGTTACATGGGCAGTACCTTTCCTCAGCAGGGACTTTCTTTTATCTCCCCTCCAAAAGTTTGGAGGGGAGGACATTAAATCTTCCTAACGTAAATGCTCTCCTATATTTAGGAACAGAAACCAAGACAGGTAGGCCATACCATCTGTAGACATATGGTCCAATAGCCCCAAGGATAAGGGAGAACATGGGCCTGGCAGTCTATATCCATTAGTCTCTGTTTCAGGGTATATTTAGCACCTTCTAGATCTTTATAGAGTAGACTGGGGATTGATAATCCCAAGGAGTTTATTTTATATGCTAGTGCCTTGGTCCAGGGGGATACATACGAGTCCAATAGGACCTGAGAGACCAAGGCGTCTGGGGTAATACTGTGATAAAGTCGAAACCAGAAATTCAGGGAGTGAGTCCAACCAACACAACTCAAGGAATTTAGACCAGCTTCCAAATTAAGTGCCGGGCCTGCTACACATTTTGGGAAACCAAATATCTGCCTTAGGAAAAAAGACTGCAGACCTTCCAATGAACCTTTAAACAGGGGTAACCAAATTGGGGGCCCAAAAAGAATTTGGGGAACAAGCTTTGCTTTGTATACACGGATTGCCGCGGGTAATGATTTGCCTCCATTTTGATAATAGAATCGGCTGAGCGCACCCATAGTTTGTTCTGGCTTTTGTTTTATATATTTGCTGTGTATGGTCCATTTGAGGTTGGCTTGAAAATGAATTCCAAGATATTTATAGGAGTCCACTTGGGTTATTTGCCTTCTTTTTAGCAAACACTAATACTTTAGATTTCTGGGTGTTCACGGACAGGCAGTTTTTTTGGCAATAGGCATTGAAACCATCCAAAAGACTTTTCAAACCCAGATGAGTTTGGGACAACAGTACTGCATCATCCGCATACAATAGTAGACTTATTTTCGTCTGCCCTATTTTAGGCGGATGTGATTGTATTATACTCAGTGCAGCAGGGAGATTGGCTAAATACACGTTAAACAGGGATGGCGCTAAAACACAGCCCTGTCTAACACCCCGTGTTAGAACAATTTCATTTGTAACCTGCCCCGCTAAACTGCACCTTACCTGGGCTGTTGTATTTGTGTATAAAGAGCGTATTAAAAACAACAATCTTCGTTCGATTGAGAGGTTCTCCAGTTTTTCCCATAATAATTTGTGCAAAATGGAGTCAAATGCAGCCTTTAAATCTATGAATGCACAGAATAGCTTTCCTCCTCTTTGGGCAGTATATTTAAAGGCCAAGTGCATCAGAGTCAGGCAGTGATCGTTTGTGGATCTCCCTGCAGTAAACCCTATCTGCTCACTACCTAAGATCTTATTTTAGTAAGCCACGCGTTTAGCTTTCCATTCAGGAAGCTAGCATAAGTCTTTCCGATTATTGACAGAAGACTGATAGGGCGGTAATTTTGTGGATTTTTTGGGGGCCCTTTTTATGCATAGGTATTATTATGGACTTCCTCCAAGCCTCAGGGATAACTCCTGTTTTATTTATTACTGAAAACAAGGATGCGAGAAGTGGAGCCCACCATCCGATTTTGCTTTTTAGCAGTTCTGCTGGAATCCCATCAGGACCCGGCGCTTTACCCTCTTTTAAATTAATTATTAGCTCCTCAGTTTCTTTTGGATTAACATCAGGCCACTCCGACACTTCTGGATCTATAGTAAGGGTTCATTCAGTTTCATTAGTTTTGGAGGGTACTTCAGTGAAATGTTCAACCCAACTTGAGGCTGATACACAACATTCGGGTTCCCTTGCACTTTTAATAGTCAGTCCGGTCACCACTTTCCAGAAGGTTCTGGTATTGTTTGACTTAGTGGCACCAGCCAGAAGTTGCCACTTTTCGATATCTGCCTTTTGTTTTTTCTTACTTATTAGTTTCTTATAGTTTTTTTTCAGTTCATAATAAGATGATGGTAGTTTCCGTTCGTTATCCTTACGGTATTTACTATAGGACAACTGGAGTTCTTTTCTGGCTATGTTACATTCCCTGTCAAACCAGCTGTTATTTTGTTTTCTTTGTGGTCTAGAGTTAGGAGAGTTACCTTGTAGCACAGAACTTAGACTCTTTATTAAGTCCTCATAGGCTAAGACACATCTCTCAGGGTCTGTGATTACATTTATCCAGTTAGAGTAATTTAAATATTCTTTAGTCCCTAATAGTTGTTCAAAGGTTAGGGCAGTAGCAACTGACCATTTGATTTTCCTTCCTGTAAACGACAGGTGATTGTTTGAAAGAAGGGGGCAGGGATGTATCTCTGCCTTAGGGCCTGGGATACCCAGACTTATCTCTAGTGGGAGATGGTCACTATCCTGCCATTCAGCCACTCTCATATTACAGCTGATAAGACTCCAATTTTTTATGTACCAATATATAATCGATAGTACTCGATCCACTGGATGATATATAGGTAAACTCACCCCAACGGTCACCCTCAGTACAACCATTTAGAATGGTAAGCTTGTGTCTAGCAGCAAAATTGAACAGACAGTGGCCTGCTGAGTTAATACAACTGTCTTTAGAGTGTCTAATATTATTCTCTGGAGATTCTGTAGACATTCCTCCTCCGTTTCCCATTTTCCCAGGTAGTGAGTTAACAGCGTATTTACCCATTCTAGCATTTAGATCTCCTGCCACAACTGGTAAGGAGAACGGAAACCTAGTTATTAAGTCTGTAAAAAAACAGTCTAGTTCTGTCCACTCCCTATATATAGTTTCTTTACAGAACAACGGCGGCAAATACATACTAATTAGTAGTAGGGTCAACTTAGGGATACCCATTTCCAATATCAGAGCTTGGGCTTTAGCATTATAACTCATTTCCTTGATTACTCTAACATTTAGTGCTGAGGATATTAGAATAGCAAGCCCCTGTCTAAGTCTTCCTTTCGCCTTATTAGGAAGGGCAGGGAGACAGAATGAGGAAAAGCCATTTAGATTTATTGTATCACTACTCCAAGTTTCCTGCATAAAGATAATATCAAAACGTTCCAAATATTCCAGAAAACTTCCAAGATAGAATATTTAGAGCAGGATGAGACCCCTTTTTGGACAGTCAGTCCATTTCCTCAATTAGATCCACTAGTCCTTCCCTATTATCGAAGACACAACCATTCGGGTGTCGATGAATCTGTATTAAGTTATCACAGTTATACCCAACAAGTCTGTTACTTAATGGAGGGTCCTTGTTATTGGCCTCCAAGTCTGGATTGGCAACATCAAATTTAAGTCTGCTGTTTTTAGTGCTCATAAAGTTGTTAATAATTTCTTCCCTTCCCGATGGGCTGTGGGTGAGGGATACATTGCTTCTCAAGCCCTTAACCATCAAATCCTTTTCTGAAGTTGGTATTTCAATGTTTTTTTCTTTAGTTTTTGTTTTGTTTATCAGAACTTTTTTTAGTATCGATAAGTTGTTTAGTATCTCCTTCTGTTCAGAGGCAGGTAAAGCCTCATAGCTTTCTATCAGTTGTAGTTCTTCTATCATAAGGTGTTCGCAACTTGAGACCTCTTTATCTGAATCTTGTTCATTTCTCCATTCTGAGTTAAAAGGGTTTACACTTTTGCTTGTTGTAATGTCCTTCTCAACTATGAGTTCCACCGATGAATCTAAATTTATTAAGTTCCTAATTGAGAGATCTGCACAGCAGTCTTTTGAGTATCTGCTTGGATTCATTTTAAGTGGGGGAGCCAGATTATTGAAGTGCCTGTTAACCATCATCCCGTTTCTCCAAAATGAAGTTCTGGCACTATTAATACATGAGACAATGCCTGGAGTCCTAAATGTTACGATGGCCCGGGCAGACCAGTAATTATAGAAAATATAGTCTATTTTGAGTACATCCTTAGGTTCAACAACAATTGTAGTTAAATCTGCAATAACTGCAATTAGATGGTCAGTACGTTCTCTGTGAGTTAACAGCCCTTGAGGTTTGGGATAGTTTGAAAATACCAAATTAGAGCTTAATAATTGCAGTTGCCATGATTTCTCTTTTAGATTAGAAATTTTCCAGCTAGCTGGTTCTACTTGCTTCAAAGGCAGAGAAGGGTTTTCCTTTTGAGGTTGGTTGTATTCTTCCAGGGCTGAAAAAGTACCTCTAATTAGGGCATTATCCTGAACACATGGACAGATGCAGTTTAGTAAGGGTCATGTTTGAGTTCCAGTTGGTGCCAGACTTTTAGTTGTCTCTTTCTTATTCTTTGACTTAGAAGTTTTTTTGACCCCTTCAGGTTTTTCCAGCAAATTGAAAAGCCTGTTAAAGTTCATTTTAGTTGATGTCCTTGTAGTTGAGGAGCCTTTTATATTTTTTGACTTTTTCCCCATAACCTGTAGAGTCTTATGTGTGTTTACTTTGTAGGATTTATTTGTTCTGTCAGAGTTAGGTTTTGTATGTCCTTCAATATGAACTTTGTTGATATTAGTAGCTACTCCCTTTCTTTTCTTGTTAGTCATTCGGACGCCTGTATCTTCCCCCGCAGAAGTTGTTTTCGGCTTGGTCTCTTTCTGAGCCTGCTGTAACTCGGAAATACTTATGTTTGAGCTTGAATCATTAAACTCATTTAGACATAACTCCTTTAGTCCTCCATTGTTGACTAATCTGAGGGCAATGCCAGTAAGGGTCGTCAGCAGGTCCAGACTTTCAGCGAGATATTTCTTTGTAGACCAAATATCCTCTGCCTGATCCAACATAAGCCTCCTAATTTTCTCAAACTGAGCGTTAAATAATTGCTCAGTGTGATCTAAAGTTTCTCTAGAGTCATCATGAGAACCAGGAATTGTGATTATCTTATCCAGGTTTTCCGTCTCAGTCTGCAATAGTTTAGTTTTTGTTGAAAAAATAGGATTGTTATGTCTTTTCGAATCAGTGAGCCTGGTTGTATTATTTCCATTAACTGATGCACTATCTACTGCTGCAATTTCAGCTGCCAGACTGTCTCTTCGTCCCACAGATTTCATTGCCAGCAGTACTTGTTAAACAAAAAGGCCCTAATGACCAGTCTAATGCTTTTTCTGTCGGTAAGTCTTTATCTGGGGAAGAGTAAACTTTCGTACTAGAGTGGGAGCCGGCAATGGGAAACAAAAAACCGGTGATTTTGGACTGTTTATATGAGTTAATGTACTCTTTTACATCAGTAGTTATAGGGGCAAGTCCCCTTTCTTTATAGCCTTCTCGCATAAGCACCATTTTAAATCGGTATTTTTGTAAATACTGACTAGGTGCTTTCTGAGTTAGAGATCTCTACAGGCAGTAAAGACTGAATGTTTAGCGGGGAAGCAAAAGAGGCGTAGGACTGTACCTTTATTGCCTTGTTCAGTTTTCCAAAGCTAGGCTCTTGTCCACATTGACTTTCCACTGTATTTCCTAGGAATGTCAGGAATTCTTCTCTCCACTCAGTAAAACAATCTGTGCAGTCTTTCACTTTTCCTCTCTCGGCTTCAGCTAGTTGCGGTTGATTGCAACTGCCATTTCTTGATTAGCTAATTTTCTCCCAGGCCAAGCTCTGAGAGTAATTAGGTGCAAGCAGGAACCAAGGCGTGGCTATTAGTTTCCAATACTGTTTTATTTCTGTTTGTTTTGATTTTCTAGTTTCTGTTTTCTGTTTCTATCTGCTCTTTCTTTCTTTCTTTCTTTCCTTCTTTCTTTTTCTTCAAACACTCCACGTTGCTCAGTAATAATATTTCAAGTCTTTGAAAATAGTGTCCTCCGACTTAGATATGTTAAAATAGCAACAGCAATAAATCCAGTATCAGCAGCTGTGGCTTTTAAAACTTGTAAAACTTGTAAAAAGCACTAAAACAGACTAGTTATCTGGTATAGAATTTTTTTAAAAAATTAAAATTTAAAATGTTAAGAATGTTAGGAGGATCAAGAAAGAAAAAGCAGCCTCCAAGCCCCAACCTACAATCTGTTGCAGTGTAATTTGAGGGTTGTTTCCCCCTCAAACAAGTTATGCCACCTTGGTTTAGACCATTGTCTCTACTACTCCAAGTGGTGGCTTGGTTGTGCTTGATAGCATGGCTGCTTCTTTGAAATGTTTTATGGGAGCAAAGTTTTAAGTTAAAAGAAAAAGAAAATCCTCAACCATCCCATGGAATTTTAAGTCCTTCATACCAAAATATGATACAACATTCGTACATATACACCCTTAAAGTGCCTGATATTCTCCTTCCCACCTTTGCAAAGATGAATGATTATATGAAAGGAGATCCACTCAACCCTACCTAAATCACTAGTGAAATATATTAATCAAATATATTTCACTAGTGCTCTAATTAAAGAAGGAATACTTGTTCAAAGACAATACATGTGAGTGTGTTAGGTATACAAATGGTTTATTTATATATTTACAGACATTTAAACACTTACACAACAATTATAATAGCAAGAACAAAAGAAACAGATAAAATCAAAACAGGCAGCTTAAAAACTAGAGATATCACAAGAGTGATATCAAACATACTAATAATGATTCAATATTACCTACAGAGCTACTTCAGCACTAGAAATACTACGAGGGCCAATCATACTTACCAGGAAGAGTTAGAACATCATTGTACTAGCAAAATATCATCTTAAAAAGTGGAAGGCTATCAGAGAAGGAGGAAGATTTGTTTTCCTTTATTGATAAACAGTCTAATGAAAGTCTTTATATGTAACCTATGTTGTATTTTTATGATCACAAAATCAGTTGTTTAGATTTTAGAATTTCAGAAGTTTGACTAGATATAAAAAATATATAGATTGCCATTAAATTCACAAGACTTGGACTCACACACTACCTCCTTCTTTTCCTCCCTCCTTCACAGATGTGGGGAGGAACTGTAAAACTTCTAGTTGCAGGTTTTTTTAAAAAAAACTGCATCCAAATATGGGAAATTGTGAGTTATACCAACCATATCTAGTTAAGTAACTGGGATATCAAACTATAGATTGTACAAACCACTATTTCCCATATTCAGACAAAGACAAGATTTGTCATGCTGTCTGAACTGGGCCTGTGTTTAAGAGATGTTTGAAATCTCCTATAATGTAATTGAAAGAATTGCATAAGAACTGAAATGCCCACAATCATTACATTTTAATATTTCTATTTCTAAGGTTTATTTTAAAGTGCAATCTGCTAATTACCTTTCTTTTATGATGGGTTGTGGAAGCATCCATCTCTTCCTCTCCAATATTATCAATTTGTGAAGTTGGACTACAGTTCATTCTCTCCTCTTCCTGCCTTTGAAGCCTGTCTGCAACTGCTTGGATGGCTTCTGTCCATTCTTCCCTGTCAAAAACAGGAAAGTTCTTATTAATAAATCAATTTCATAAATATACATCTAATAAGGGGCTCTGACTGAATACGTACACAAACAGGCTAAATTCCAGAAAAATTGGGGCCCATCAAGTTTCCTGCTGCATTCTCCTACCCTGCATGCACTGCTCTGTGAATAGGGATTTCTTGCTGCTGACTTCCCATCCCACAGGCTGTGTTCATGGAAGGGCTACATGCTCACCCAGCTACATGTGTAAGGGTCCAATTGAATCAAACCCCAAATGTTCAACTGTCAACAACTGAAGAATATTTATAAGAACCATTTCACAAGAGGAATGGTTTTGCAAATGTCCATGTATCTAGGCAAACCTTTCAAGGAACACTAGAGCTCAGTACAGAACACGAATGATCAATAATATTCCTTAAAGTCATACTCTTTGTCTTTGAGCTTTCTGAACTAAAAACTATACTGTATATGCCAACATCCTGACACTTTATATTACTTGAAAGTAGATCTAATTGATTTCATAGAATTTACTTCCAGGTAATAAATGAAGAATCAAGAACACTTAAAATAGATCAAATTTATGGATACAAATAAAAAGCAGAGAATAGCAAAAGAAAACACAAATCTATGTACAATTGAGCAGCTGGGGCGGACAATGGAATATAAATGACAAATCAACAATGAATGTATTAAAATAAATCTTGCATTGAACATCAGATAGCTCTCTCCTATATGTTTTTGAGTGTTAATGTGTTCAATGTGTGTTAAAGTTCATAGCATCGATCACAACATTTTATAAGCAAGCTATGTCTTACACAATTCAAATATTCTAAGGCAGACTTAAAATGATATAAAAATACTGGAAACACTGTTTATGAATTAGGAATATTTTATGCAGTGAATCTTTGCCTTAAGGAACTCAGTCCACATAACAAAATAAACACACTTTGTTTTATTTCTCACCGTTCTTCTGGTGTATCTACGTGAAATGTCCTTTCTATCACAGTGGTCCATTGTAGACATCGGATAATAAATGTGTTTGGTTTTGGTCTCTCTGTTTTCATTAGCTGGCATTCTAGAAAAATAATATTTTTAACATGCTGCTTTATAATGTGGGGACAGAAACTAAATTAGTCAATTCAAAGTACATATACTCTATATATCCATCTAACATTTATAGCTATATACAACATTAGTACTTAAGAGTATATTCCTAGAGCTGCAATCCTATACACACTTACCTCTGGGAGCAAGCCCTATTGAAAACAATGGGACACACAACTAGACATGTATAAGACTGCGCGGTACACATGACAGGTTATCAGCCTCAAGTTGCATTGACTTTATAACCATGGTTTAATATTTTGAAACAAAACTATGTTTTGAAAATGTTACATATTTTCTCGAGAAAGATAAATATTTTTCTATGAAGTGTGTCCAAAGTGAAACTGAGTGGATTATATCTAATTTTTGCTGATTCTCCCTTCCCTCTGCAGCCCCCCACCCCTCCAAATGTGCTCCACAGGCTTGGGAGATCCTTTGGAATAGCATGGGAGGTAGCACAGTGGGTTGTAGGAGAAAGAGTGGATTTGTGAAAATCACCTCTCCTCCTCCCTCTCCATGTACAAAAGAGTGCACTAGATCAGAGCCTTCCATAAGAGAGGGTCACAACTGAATATAACCCAGTGTATCTGTACACTGATACCACAGCTGTGCAGAAACATAGCACTTTTAACAAGGAACATGTTTTAATATTATATGAATATTACAATGAGCCAAGGTGACACGATTAAACACATAATTTAAGATAGGTATGCCACTTTATTTAAAACCCAGTTTCTAACCTTCTTCTCTATGCACTTTTTGTCAAGGTAAAGGGCCTTTTTTATACAATTCCACTGCCCTAAATACTTGTGTGTGTGTGTGTGTATGTGTGTGTATGAACACACACATAATACTAGTCTGAACCCTTATACACAAACATGCATAGAGGCCTGTAAATAATACCACAGACACAAATGTATCCCTACGCATATACATTCCTTCACAAATGCTAATGCAATATTCTTCTTATTGGAAGCAGTGACAGAATGGAGCAGAATGCTGTCTTCTTTCCTCCTTGGTAGAAAGCATGCTCCTTCTCCAGAAGACTTCCCCAACCATGAGCCATACCCTACCCTTGCTTCTTATATCTCTCACAGACATTGTAAACAAAGACTCCTGTCCCATCCAAATTAGCACCATAGCTTTGAGAATCTCTCTGGAATAGCATGGGAGGTGGCACAGGGGGAGGTCCTATTGTAGATATGCTAGAAAGGATGTAGAAAAGGGCAACCAAAATGCCAGGAAATGGATTTAGGGATTCCCCTGCCCCTTTGGGACAAGTGTTTATTTCCAGCCCTATGAAAGCAGTAAGTGCAATGGCAAGGGAAGTGATTTCCAGTGTATGGCCTTGGTGACACTTTACCCCTACCTATGGAGCCACTGAAGATCTTCAAAGCTTCAAATTAATGTTGGATGGGATGTCATGGGACTAGTAAACTTGTCCACGTGTGATCATGCCCTCTGGGAGAGCATTTTGGGACAATCTCTTCAAATTAACAACATGACCAAAAAACAAACATAATCAAAACTCCGGTTTTTACATTTTGGGGTATTTTTCAAAGGATTTATTGACTACACTACATAAAGACTTTATACTCTTTAGCAACAATAATTTAATACAATGGAAATATTCAGTGAACTTTTCTATCAATGCTTGGTTTTGGAAGATTCAGGATCATTTATTAATAAACAAGCTCAACCACAAAATGAAGGTTGTTAAGACCTGAAGCATTTTATACAACATTTTTTGTGATACGCCGATCATACACTACAGACCCAAGCCCATCATGAATGTTATATTATTTTGCTGACCTACTTAGAGAACTTGCGCTTGAATGTTTTCTTTTACTATTCCAGGATCTATTTACGTCATGCTCACTGTACTGATAAATGATATAAAAATAAAATGATATAAAAATAAAAACATACAAACAAATGATCCACTCCTCTATGAGGAAAGCCTACAATGTTTCGGGAATTTTATTTTAGAAAAAAGGTGAGTCACTAAAGCAGGGGAGACATGATAAGGATGCATACAATTATGCTTGATATAGAGAAAGCAGATAGAGGCCATGTCTACACCAGCAATTTCCCCTGGGATCCCGGGGGCAACCAGGGACGACTCAGGGATAACCCTGGGGAACCCCCGGGATAGTAGAAACTGCAGATATCCCGGTTTCCCCGCCATCCCGAGACCTGAAATGGCTCCCTGTCCATGGGGGGAAGCAATTCCGCCATCTCCAGGATGGCAGGGGCATGCGCGGGGGATTTCCTACATTCTCCACCATAAAATGAGGGCTCCTGTTGATTTAAATGCATAAAATAACTTTACGAACAGAAAGGCTGCTTTAGGAACACAAAGCAGCCTTTCTGTTCGTAAAGTTATTTTATGCATAGTTAGTTTGTTCATAAAATTGTCATTAAATTTTAAAACTTTTAAAAGTAAACTCAGTAAATTTGTAATTATTGTCTGAACAGATTAGAACTACACTGAATGACTGTTTACAGCATAGGAAACATAAGACTCTATAGAAGAAAACCCAAAATGTCAAGAATGCACATTTATTGTCAAGAATACACAATAGTTACTCTAGTCACATGTTGGGAATCTGATCATAAATATATAACAGTAAAACATACTTTACATCAATAATTTTAATAAGGAATGGAAGAAATAACTATACAGATAGGATTAAAAACCATTTTCCCCCATGGTTTCATTTTTACATCTCTAGGCTTTCTATAAAAATGTTCTTATTACATAGCTTTTAGAAATCATTTTGGTGGGAGTAAAGGCTGGGTAACAATATCTAAATACTTTGACTTAAATTCTAACAAAATATTTCATAATCTAAAGCTGTTTAATTTTTCCAATTTTTCAGAAAAAAACAAAAACAGTCCTCGGGGGACAGGAATAAGTGGGTTTTCCCCCTTTTTTTCCAAGCCTTCACATTTTTCCTGTAATGATAACCCATGATTCAACAACAACCCATAATTCAACAACAACCCATAATTAATCCATGCTCAGGGTTGTCGTTACGTGTGAACCAGGTCATTATATTAAGCTGCAGAACCAATACTGGCTCAGAAAGTTCAAGTCAAGGCTGGGACATTACCAAGTGAACAATCTCATCATCGCCTCACATTTGGAATTAAAAAGCTAAATCTCAATTTAAAAACAGTTGGAACTGTACAATACCACTGAAAAAGGGAAAGCCAGACAGTCCCACCATGATAGCTATCTATCTGCAACCAGGAAATATAGATTTGTTTGTTAACAATCAAGGTTCACAAATCATGCTTTGATCCTAGTTTGGTTGCACAACCAATCCCAGAGCTGGGCTGAAATATTCAGCCCATTTTTCTCCAGTATTCTGTTGCATTTGGATGAAAATTATTATTATATCTCTTTCTCACTCGTGGCGGTTTTTCTAGATGGACTTGACAGGCTTCGCCAAGTCATGCTGTCTTTTACAGATTCAGGAATTTCCCGGTAATTGAGCATGTTTTAATTATGACTGCTTTCTGGATGTTGGTATGGATGTATTTTGGTAGGCCCAGTTTCTGAAGGTTTTCTGTATAGTTTTTGATGTGATGCCGGTGACTGATGTGACTAATGGAATAATTATGATCTTTTCTTGTTGCCATAGTTCTTTGACTTCCATGGCCAGTGGTGATTGTTTTGGGTGAGTATGTATAGTATGGCGTAGGTTGTTTGATGAGGCTGAATTTGATGGCCAGTTGTTGGTGAATTATTTTTGCAGCTGTATTGTGTTCGTCCGTATAGTCCATTCCTTCCAGAATTTTACATCTTCCTGTTACATGGTGTATTGTTTCTTGGAATTGATGGCATTTCCTACATAAATCTGTTTTTACACTGTTACCTTTTATGATGTATTTTTGGTAGTTCTTGGTTGCTATAATTTGATCCTGTATAGCTATTAGGAATCCTTCTGTTTCTGGAAATAGCTCACCTTCCTGAGCCATTCTTACGATTGTTCTTTGTTTATTTGTGGGTTCTGTATTATGTTGTAGTGCTTTTCATGGAGTGCTTTTTGTGCTCATTTTTCTTTTTTCAGAGAAAAAAGTGTGAGTGGTTGTGTTTGGTCTTCGTTTTGTATTGCTAGGCTGAGTAGGCTGTGATTTTTATTTGCTTTTGCTATGGTTTTTAGTGTGAAAGAATTCTCTGAGTGATTTCATCTGTTTAGCATGAATTGTGTTAATGTCCAGAGACCTCTTCTTCCTTCTTTCCTGCTGATTGTTATTCTTTCAATGCATGAATTAGGATGGAGCATGCAGCGTTTCATGAGTTCGGTGTGACTGAGTCTGTTTATTTCTTTGAGATCAGTGTGTGACTAGTGTATGATTCCAAATGAGTATGTGAGGATGGGTATTGAGTTGGTGTTGATGGCTTTGAAAATGTTTTTAGAGTTGTGTTTGGATTTTAGGATTTGTGATAGGCAGATTTTATATTGCATTCTTAGTTGAGTTTTTACTGTGGAGTGGTTGATTTTTGTGTTTTGTTGGAATCCTAAATATCTGCATGTTTCATTTTCTCCCATGTTAACTAATATTTCGTTAGTGTTTCTGCTTTTTCTTCTTTTTTCCATTTTCCATTTTTTCCAATAAATAAATATTTCCCTCTTTCAATGTGTAGCAACTTGCATTTTCCTATCCTGAATTCCATTTTCATGTCTGTTGTCAATTCTTCAGTGATTTGCAGGAGGCCTTTTATCTGTGTCAATGTCGAAGCATAGATTTTGATGTCATCCATGTACAGGAAGTGATTGATTCTGTGTTTTGCTACTTTTTGGTGTTTTATGTTGACACCATAGGTGTTGTTGTTAAGGATATTGGATAGTGGATTGAGACACAGCCAAAACCATAGAGCGCTGAATGAAATATGCCATATTTGATATTTATTTTTTCTGTCTGTATATGATCCTTCTCTGTTGTTAGGTATATCATTAGTAGTAGTAGTATCCCGCCTTTTCCCCAATATTGTCAAATATTGGGTTTATTGGGGGGTCTTACCTTTAAACACATGATATGGCTAAGAGTTTTCAAATTCTTTTGTTGTGGCTGTTTTTACCCTTTTAAAAAGCCTTGCAGCTCAGCCGCATTACTGGGTCAGAACATAGCATCATTTGGAAACAAAGTTATGTGGTGGTGATGATGATTACAATGTAGCATCCCCAGGGACATTCCCAGGGTAACTGCCTCCAATGGCTGCATCCACCATGAACCTTGATCTCCAAAACTCATGGAATATTCCCTGAGGAGGGGGGAATATTTTGCCCAGCATGTGTTTAAACTGATGAGAGTCCTCAAGTTTAGATGCAACAAGGAATGTCAATTAGTTTCAAAGCAAAAGTGCAAATTTCCAATGTCCTTGCAGTCATGCCAGGGGAGAGGAGAGCAGAGGGGAGCATGCAAGACTGAGTCTCACCAAGGTTCATTCTAATCTACCTAGGGAAGAACTACCCACACTCTTAAACCACAGTTTAATTTTATGTGCAAAATGCCACGCACATAAGTCTGTTTTCCTACCAGCAGGAACTAATGCTGTTCAGTGGAGCACAGAAATACACAATATCATGATGTCATGGATAAATTTTCCTAGATGTTATTGAGGAAAAAATTGAATCCATGCTTAGTTTGCATCTATTGTAACATGTAGTTCTGATCTAAGTTAAAGTTACTAAATGCATATACTAGATAAACAGTTTTAGCTATCCAATAGGAGACTACAGGCTATTCTACAAAGCAATCCTATGTCCCCTAGACAGCATCTAGGAGATAAAGGACTGCTCATTTCCTGGTTCCAAGGTCAGAAACAGAGCTCCAACAGGCGCAATTTTGCAACGAGTCTGGGAAATGAAGAGGGGGCTCACGTGGTTTGGCGGGCAGTTCACACACTTGTTGGGTGCAGCTGGGGTGGCGCAAGTGGGGGTAGCTGTTTGGGAGGAGCGCAGTAAAATGTAAATCCACATAATTCAGATGTCCAAATCTTGATTCAGATCCAAAGCAGGTCGGATTGGGGCCAATTCAGAATTTATGAATCAGACTCTGAAGAGAGTTGGGGTGTGTGTCTGTGACCAGCTCGACTCATGAGTATCCAGGGTGGATCACATAGGATTGCACACATAAACTCCAGAAGTGTTGTCTAGAGCTGCAGTGAAAGTTCGATCCTGTGCTTGTCTGAGAAGTAGCACAGAAGAACTTTGCTTGCACTCAGTTTCCAGATCCCCTCTTCCCCTTTATTCTTGCAGTAAATTTATATCACTTATTTCTATGATTTTAGCCTTCAGAAGGTCACCCAAGTGTTTACAACAGAGGCGAGAACTTTTTTTCAACCTGAGGGCCATATTTCCTCATGGAAAGTCTTCCAGAGGCCACATGTCAGTGGTGGCAAGACTAGAACCTCCCCACTTTTTCTTTCTCTCTTACATATTGTAACAGACTGCCAGGACTCACCAGACCAAGTCATCCTTCTTCTATTGCTGAAAACACTGAATATAAAGTAAAAAGGGAGCACTGCCTGGGGATGGCTTGGGTTGATATGGGTAGCAAAGCACAGTTGTAGGAGCAAAGCACACCTATAGGAGAGTTAAACCTCAGCAGTAGCTGGGCCTCATCAAGATGCTGCTATAAAGCCCTGAGAAGGAGCAGAATAAGGGAAGACAGGCTGGTGAGAGGGGCTTCCAAGAGGGCAGACAGACAGACACACTCTACCAAGGCAGATACCGGAGGAGTGCCTCACCTGCAGCCACCATCCAGGGTTTCCTCAGCTGAGAGACCCAGAAATTCCCAGTTGACAACCACAGGAAGACCTTGGGCATATCAAAGTCTGGGCTTAACATCTTTCTCAGAGGCACCTGAAGAGCCTGACCCACTGTTTGTCCGAAGAGCTACTTCCCCAGAAATGGACAACCGCCATTGAAGGAAAACTGCCAGCTGAAAGCCAATCACTGCAAAAGGGGAGAATTGGACATTTTTTAAATTAAGAGCCAGGAAGCAGAGTGGGAGAGGAAGGTGTAATTTCTCACCCTGAGTTGAAAGTCTATATGCTTGCTTGTTCTCAGTGATGTAACTAGAGGCAAAGACTTAAAAATAAAGGCTGCCTGCACTTATTGATGGATTCTTGTAATAATGGTGGATATGGAAAAGGGTGAGTTTTATGTACTCCTTCTGGAGGACATGCACACATATATACGCTCAACAGATGCATTCATGCACTCACACTCCCCCATCCATCCATTCAGTTCTCTCTCCCACTCCATTTTTCTCTTTCTCCCTCACCCTCTCCAGCTGCCCCACCCCCACATAGCCCAGTGCAGTTATTTAAAACATTCCAACTGGCACCAACATGCTTTTTAAAAAATCTATGTGCAGCATGGCAGGCAATAGGAAGAGGAGGGGTGTCACCCTTCCCTCCCCAACAATGACCCCATCATCCCCATGTGGCAATTAGGCTTTCAAGCTCCCATCCCTTATTGGTATTAACGTAAGCTTTTAAAAAGGGGGCAGCATTTCAGTGGATCACTTTGGATCAAGTGAGAGGCAAAAATAGCCAACAGATATACTCTCAGGGAAGAAAGTTTTAATTCCTTGTCGTAAAAAGACAAGATAAACTACAAAACATGATGCAACTGGCACAAAACGGGATCAAAGGCATGAGCTGCAAGAAAGAAGCAAAAGGATTCCCACTTATGTGCATAAAAACATCTCACGGACCCTCCACGCCGCCTGTTGTAGCGTGTCAAGGTTCAGATGCTGTATCTTGTCTCAATCCCATGTGATCAGTTCTTGTATTGATGGAAGCGGCGAGTTGAAATAAAGGGGTGAACGTTAACCACCACAGTGTGTTCAGGATACAGTATGTGCCCTACATTTTTATCTTTGCAACTAGTTTTGTTATCAACAGGAAGACCAGGAAAAGATAAAATAGCATTCCCATCCATTGGAAGACCAAAGCGTCCCCCATGGACTTCTCATCCATCCCTATTCTGCTATAGAATGTCAGGCAAATAGCATTAACCGCCTATGCAAAATTTCCACCTCCTAAGTGCCCCAAAGGTGAAAGAGGTCTGCGAGGACTTCTTTGTACAGGTCTCACTCATAGGAAATGCAGTAGGTCCAACTTAGTCAACTGGCTATGGTATTATCCACTGCAACCAGACCAGTCCAACAGGAGATGCACCAGTCAAAGATCCTCAGGGTTAGGATGACCAGAGGAAAAAAATGTGTAGCCCCTTGCTTGTTCAAGTAATAAACGGTGGTGGTATTATCTGAAACTACTTGAACTAATTTACTTCCAGAATTGGTCTCAAAAGCATGTAAGGCCTTCTTGATTGTCAGAAATTCCAAGAAACTGATGTGACAAGCTGATTCTGCCTCCATCTACACACCTTACATTGTCAAGTGCCAACAGTGAACTTCCTCACCGTATAGGGACACATCTATGGTAAGGATTCAAGATGGAGAAAGATGGAGAAATGGGCGTCCCACAGCCAGATTGCAAGTATCCATCCACCACACCAAAGTGTTCAACACTTCCTAAGATAAGTGAAGTTGGCTGCGATGGCATCCCAAGGGGGTTGAAAACCCGGATAAACCAATTTGAGTACCCTAATCCTAATCTTGCAAAAGGCACTACAGAAACTGCTGGACACCCACCTTCTGAGTGGATAACTCTATAGTATGTTAATCTTGATGAATGGTCTGGAGGAAGGAATGCTTTGTCCATTGTAGAATTCAAGACTGCCCCAATAAATTGGATTCTCTGCATTGATTTCAAGTGGGATTTCTCTTCGTTCAGGTAGTGACCAAGGTTCTGTAGAAGGTGACACATCAGGGAGACAGCCTGCATGATTCTTTCTTGTGGATGCCAGAATCAGCCAGTCATCAATGTAGGGGTTCACCACCACCCCTTGGATGCAAAGGTGAACTCCCATGATAGCCATGCACTTTGTGAAGCCCCTCATTGTGGGGCAAAGTCCAAAGGGAACCACCCGAAACTGGTAGACATTGGACCTGATGAAGAAGCACTGGTATTTCCAATTGATGGCACTATGGAAATACATGTCTTTCAGATCCATGGATGCAAACCAGTCCCTTTTCCATAGGACTGGGGGAATCGATGCTAGTATGACCATCTGGAACCACTTGGGAATGAGAAAGATGTTTATGTTCCTCAGATCCAGGATCAGTTGAAGCCCTCCATGGGAAGAAGAGTGAACCCTTTGTGACTTCTCCTGAGAAGCATCCATTATGAATGTTAGGAGACACATGCATGAACAGAAAGCCAGTGTCCTTCTCTTGCACCTGATACATATTCTTGAGGCTTTTCGACACTAGAACCACAGAGAATGGAGCCTTTCAGGACTGCTGGATAGTTTGCAGCAAGTATGTTTCTATGTGTACACAGGGTCTTTCACCCTCGCAATTGGTTGCTGCATTTCCAGAATAAGGAACTGTGCCGAAAACAGGCCCATATTTTCTGAAGAAGATGGGTCCAGATTGCCCACCATGGCATTCAGTGATGAGGTGGACTGAGCCAGGGAAGGCAGGTAAGTCCTGCCTCTCTAGCATTTTAAGAATTCATTATCTAGTACAGACTGTGTACTTGGACTTCAACTCCCATCAGCTCTCACCATTGTCTAAGTGGGCTATAACTAATGAGGAGTGCAGTCTAACAATATATGTTCTCCTCCTGTTGTAATGCCTGTATACAAATCTATAATGCAATCACACATAGAATACAATGTACAGTTCTGGTTACTGTACCTCAAGGATATTGTAGAGCTGGAAAAGTTACAGAAAAGTGAAAACTATAATTGCGTACAAGAAAACATTATGGGACCTGGGGCTATTTAGTTTAGAAAAACAGCATGGAAAGGAGGGACATGATAGAGATGTATAAAATGCATGGTGTGAAGAAAGCGGATAAAGATGTTTTTCTCCCTCTCTCATAATGCTAGAAACCAGGATCATCCAATAAAGCTGAATAAAGATTCAGGACAGACAAAAGGAAGTACTTCTTCACAGAGTTTGTAGTTAAATCATGAAATTCACTTTCTCAATGTGTGGTGATGGCCACCAATTTAGATGGCTTTAAATGTGGATTAGACAAATCTATGGAGAATAAGGTTATCAACTGCTACCAATCATTATGTATATATGCACAGCAAGCCTCTGAGCAATAGTTTGTAGAGAATAATAGCAGGCTCTTTAATGCCATCCTATATCTTGGACTCCCTCCAGATGGATTCCGTTTGACGCCTGTTCCTCCGATTATGCGCATCTTCTCGGAAGTGCTTTATCGTAAATCCTTGTATGCAGGAGGTAATTGAGCACTCAACAGGTGACCTTACCGGTTGTTTGAAATGCGCTTTACAAGTAGTTAATGCGTAGAATTGCTTGTTCGCATAGTCAAAATGCGCTTTAACGGCCGGAACAAAATAAAACTCGCTATTTAACGCACATTCGATAATGCGCATAATCGGAGAGAAAACACGCCTCCACCCGATTTGCGCTCCATTCTTGTAGAGGTAAATTTTTTAATGCGCTTTGAAAGAGCTTTAAATGCCTCTTGTAGAGGCAGCCCACGTTGACTACACTGAGAAACAGGCTAGACTAGATAAGCCTTTGGTCTGATCCAGCTTCTTGTGTTCATATAAGGGTAGAATCCCTAATTAAACTACTAAGATGAAGCTAATACAAAACACTGCAAATAAATATCGATTAGAAATATACACAAACATGCCCATAAGTGTTATTCAGTTAGTTTAGTTCCCCTATAACAATTGTTCTATGGGTGGGTGACATACAAATAATAAAACAGGTAAAATCCAAAAATCCAAAATTCAATAAAGCACTAGAGCATTATTAGAACAAATCAATTAAATGGAGCTGAAGGAGTGGTTCCTGAGTCCAGGAGATAGGTTCACTGCCTGTTCTGGATGTGGTTTTACTCCCTCTAAAACATCAGGTTTGTAGTTTGGGGGTACTTCTAGATCCATCATTGTCATTGGAGGCCCAAGTGGCTGTGGCAGCTCGAAGTGCCTTTTACCACCTTCAGCTGGCTCACCAGCTACGGCCTCTTCTGGACAGGGATAGCAGTGGTACAGGCATTAGTAACCTCAAGACTGGATTACTGCAATGCGCTCTATGTGGGGCTGTCCTTAAGGGTACTCTGGAAGCTAGAGCTAGTGCAGAAAACAGCAACTCGACTATTGTCGAGAGCTGCCTCTTTTCAGCATATAACTCTTTTGCTGAGGGAATTGCACTGGCTGCCTATTGGCTACCAGGCCAGGTTTAAGGTTTTGGTACTAGTGTACAAAGCCCTAAACAACTTGGGACCAGGATACATGAGAAAGCACCTTCTCCCTTACAAACCTGCCCGGTCACTGTGGTCATTGGAGGCATGCTCCTGGTGGTTTCACATGGACCTTTGGCCCGACTGGAGTCCACCAGGAGAAGAGCCTTTAGTGCGGTGGCCCATTCTCGTTGGAACTCCCTGCCCCTGGAGATCAGGCAGGTGCCAACACTATGCTGCTTATGCCGCCTCCTGAAAACAGCTCTTTTTCAGGAAATATTCCTCAACTGACCAGCCACTATATTTATTGGTACTTTGTTTTAAATTGAACAATTTTAATTTGCTGTTTTTAATCTTTCTTTGTACTGTTTTATTCCTATGTGCACTGCTCCGGAACCTATTTTAGATATGGAATGGTATATAAATATTGTAAATAAATGAATAAACTACACACTATGTTGAATAAACAGCCTGTTCCTGATCTTCAGTCTTTTATTTGCATTTGTTTAAATGTGCAGGCCCCTCAATCTGGATCACGACAACCCCACGAGTAGGCAGGAGAGATTTAAACCTTCTCACCCAGTTATTATTTCTGTTTAAATTCCCTCCCCTCCCCCTGCTTGTTTCGCAGGGGCTGAAAATGGAGGAAAGAAACCTCCAGCGGCACCAATGGAGTTTTTTTTCTTCATTTTTTTAGAACCCACCACCGCCATGCGTGCTTACACTCTATGTATTTCAGCAAATGCTTGAAGTGTGAAACAGCCTGATCCTATGCATCTTTACTCATATGTTAGACTTATGGAGTTGAATGGAGCTTACTTCCACACAAGGGTGCATAGAATTGCAGTTTTAAAAGGGCCACAGCCTAGTAGCAGAGCAGATACTTTTCATATATAGATTTCCTCCCACATTCAGTTTCTAGCAACTAGTGGTGAAACCTTGAAGAACTGTTGCCAGTCAGTGTAGACCAGCCTTCTCCAAACTGGTGCTCTATACATGAGTTGGACTACAACTCCCAGTATTCCTGACCACTAGCCATACTGGCTGGGGCTGATTGGAGTTGAAGTCCAAAATATCTGGAGGGTACCAATCTGGGAGAAGGCTGGTATAGACAATACAAAGCTAAATTTTTATGAATGTTGTGAAATATCAAAGTTTCTACTCAAGAACAGCTGGAAGATAGATAATCTTTAAATTCAGTTCTGAGAATGCAATTGAATTTAATCTTTTTTTTAATAGACACTTTGGGACTATAATGAGAACCCAAAACTGAATCACTATACACACACACACACACACACACACATATACATATATATAATTTCAGGTGTTCATTAAACTAAATAAAGCTGTGATATTTCAAAAATCTATTTAAGGCTGTTGCAATATCATGGTGGAATTGGACTTTACAGCTGCCTAATAGAATATACTCCTTGGCTACCAAGGCATACTAGAAATTGTAAACCCTTGCTTCCGATGTAATAAAACTGAACTAAGTCATATGTGCTTTCATGTATATCATGAGTTCAGGCATAAGGGAAAGAAAAATTCATAGGCAGAAGTACTAGAATAAGATCTGATGCCAGACAGTAAGAACTTCATCATTAACAGCTTCACTGGCTCTCTTTGGACATAATGGTGGTGTCTGGCGGCAATTCTTGGGTCAATTAACCCACGTATTGTGGAAAGCATGCTCTGCATGAGCTGCTTCTGGTTTCTTGGAACAACCTACAAATCCAGCATTTGTAGGTTGTTTTTGTGATGTCCAAGCAGGGACGCAAGGGGTTATTTGTGGGTTAAACAACTCCAAGTTAACAAGAACAAATCATGGGTTAATTAATCTATAATTTCTAACTGTATGCCACTGTTGCGTCCATACACAGTCAATGTCTCAGTTCTTTTACGACTTCTGACAATCCAAAAACTACACAGAGAATTGGTAAGTGTTTTCGGATTGCAGAATTAAATCCTACTGAATTCAATGGGACTTGCAATGGAATTGCAGCCTTACTGCTAGTTATATGCATGTTTATTAAGCACAATTGATTTCAACAAGATTTACGCCTAAATAAGTATGTATAGTACTGTAACATTACTGCCCAAAGCTAAGAATTCAAATTATAGGAGCTGGGCTTATGAGATTTCAATTCCTAACCAGCAACAACTTTTAGGGTCACTATGAATTTTTTCAAACCTAGTAAGATCTAAAAGAATTTCAAAGAATTTTAAAGAGACAACATATACAATGTATGCATTTCAAAACCTTTTTCATTCTTCTATAAAACAAAACTTTAAGTGGTTACTAAAGATACTTACTTGCTACTGAAAAGTTGTTAAGAGGATATGGTAAATCCACATCTTGAGGCTTCTCCTTATATCCTATGAAAGAGCCATCTGTCTTCAATAGAAAGTATCTTGGCCTCCAGTTTTTTATATATTCCCCTACACAAGAAAACATGATTAATACAAAAAGTCTGCTTGAAGAAGAGTTGCCAAATGATCAATAAAAAACATGTCTGGCCTACTCCCATGTGTGTAACATGTCTGATCTACAGAAATCAGTAGGTGAAGCTTTTTCTGGAATGGAGATAAATATTGCCATCTGCTAATGTCTGATGATCTTGCTTATGTTAAAGAGTATACACTGGTAAAAACTTACAAACCCTACCTTGTATCTCTGCTTTTAATTTTCGAGCAAAAAATTATTGTTGACAGACAAAAAAGACATCTGAAACTGTAGTTCATCAAGTGGTCATCTATGCATTCACACATCTGAACTCTGGGCCTGTGCAGAACCCCATCTGGGAATCTTCTATAAAAACATAAGCACAGCCATGTTGGATCAGACCAAAGGTCCACCTACTCCAGCACTCAGTTTACACAGTGGCCAACCGGCTGGCAGTTTTATTCTCAATTCCTTTTCTAATAATGCCTAACATGGAGTTTTCCTCAGACTCCCTTCCTAAAAACATCAATTCAGGCACAGGTATCTGTCCTATATCTTCTACAGTGAACACTGATGCGAAGAATTCATTCAGCTTCTCTGCAGTCTCCTTGTCCTCCTTTAGCACTCACTTACCTCCACAGTCATCCTGGAGTCCAACTAATTCCCTAGCTGCTTTCCTGCTTATGATATATTTAAATAATTCTTTATTGTTAGCCCTGATATTGTTAGCATCATGCTCCTCAAAATGCTTTTTTTTGCATCTCTTATTGTCTGCTTACATCACCTCTGTGCAAGGACTTTTTGTCAGGAACCCTCCCCCACCATCACAGTGTACATGTTCCTAGTGGGTTCCCACCTATTCCCTCACTTCCTTGAGACTGCACATTGCAACTTCAGAACCAAGCAGAACCTCCATACCAACACTGATATTGACATTGACACTGAAGTGGGGAATGTGGTGGGTTGCCTGAATGCACACATGACCACTCAAAAATATATATTTACAGGTACGCAAACTGTCTTTCTTCTTGATGACCTCAGTGCATCACACATATGGGAGAGTAGTAAGCTGATTTACTGGTGGCAGGTCTGTACACAGCCAAAGAAAGAATCCACTCTGGCCCCCACATTAAATCGCCAATGGCTGATGAAGTTCAACTGTTTCAACCAGGTGGCAACTGTCCACAACTCAGGAAGGGAAACTCCTTTCCCAAGCACCACTGTTGTAGTCGTGGCACAAGTCGAGTGAGCTCGGATTGGACCATAAGGTCAAGGCCAACCAGTTCCTATGCTAACTTAACAGCATGTACCACTTAAGGATGACAGTCTCTGAGACAACACTAGGAGTCCTTGCATCTTACTCTGTAGCACACAAAAAAGCGTTGGGACTGACAAAAGGGCTCAGTCCTCAAATTATTGAAAGCCAATGCCCTTTGAACATCCAGGGTATGAAGAGTAGATTCAAACAGAGTAGGAGACGAATGGGGAGTACAATGTTCTGATTCAAGTGGAACTCAGACACCACCTTAGGTAGGAATGTGATGTATCATGATGGAAAGTCATTTAATGTGGGTCTACATGAAATGCACGCAGTTCTCTGGACTGGTGGGCCGATGTAATAGCCACCAGAAAGGCAGTTTTACAAGACAGGAAACAGAAATCTATCATTATAAGTGGTTCGAACAGCTTGGCAGTCAAGGCCATCGAACAACTGACAACTTCCAAGTCAGAGATTTTGTATAGTAAAAAGAAACCGCTTAAACAATGGGCGTGAAAAAATAGAAAAAACATCCACCGGAGCAGGAGAGACAGAGATAGTTGACAGCTATAATCTTAGGGAAGAAGCTTTAAATCCTTGGCATAAAGGGACAAGTAAAAGGATGCTCTCATAAGAACATCTCATAGATTGCTTGTGAGCAGTGTCCAGAATGCATTCTATTGAATCAGGGACTGAAGAGTTGGAAAGGGTCAACAGACCCTTCAAGCTGTCAGTTGTAGCATGTTGAGGTCCAGATATGTATCTTGCCTAAATCCCATGTGATGAGGTTCGGTACTGATGGAAAACAATGGCACTTCCCATGGGAATGTTGAAAAGGGAGGGGGAACCAAAAATGCATTGGCCACCACAGGATGAAGTCCATTCCATCTGTCATTATCTTTGCCAGCATTTTTGTTATGAGCAGGAAGGGGGGGGGAGCTAAAAGAGTATTTCTGTCCATTGGAAAACAAAGTCATCCCCTGCTCTGTTGTAGGATTTCGGGCAAATGGCATTGGGTGCCTGAGCAATTAAGTCCACTTCCAGAGTGCTCCAAAGACGAAATAGATCTGCGAGGAATGCCCGGTCCACTTCCAACTTATGGGAAGTGGAGTAAGTCTAACTCAGCTAGTCGGCTATGTGCACTGCAGATGCACCAGTTGAAGATTTGGAGGGTTGGAATGACCAAATTTCTTGCCCATTTTCTTGTTCAAAATGTAAACAGTGGTGGTATTATCTGAGACTACTTGAATCAAGCGGCCTCTGAGATCAGTATCAAAAGCTCTTAGGGTTTCCAACTGCCAGCAACTCCAAGAAATTGGTGTGACATGCAGTCTCCACTGTTGTCTCCACCCCTTGCACATCCAAGGGTCCACAGTGAGCCCCTCCCAACAGAGATGCATCTGTGTTAAGGATCTGGGATGGAAAATGCTGAAGGGAGTCCCACATCTAGGACAGAAGCCTCCCTCACCATGCCAATGTGTCTGCCACTTCCCAGGGATCACAACAATGGGTGCCACAGGGGGTTGAACACTAGGACAAACCAAGATTTGTATCCTTATTTTGGGAAAGTCACTATACAATAGTAGCTGCCATTAGTATCAATAACTGTTGGATGCATAGCGTGCGGGGAACCTCTCAGCCCACTGTAGAAACCAAGACTGCTCTGATGAATTGGATTCTCTGAGTTGCTTTCAAGTAGGATTTCTCTATGTTCAGGTAGAAACCAAGGCCCGGAAGAAGGTGACATGCCAGAGAGACAGCCCACACGATCCCCTGCCCTCAGCAGCTAATAATTGATGTAGGGGTACATTGCCACCCTTCGGACAGCTCCCACCACAACTATGCACTTGGTGAAGACCCTTGGTGCAGTGGCAAGCCCAAAGGGTAGAACCTGAAACTGGTAGGTGTCGGGCCCAATAATGAACGAGGGGAAGCATTGGTATTTGCAACTGATGGGAATATAGAAATATGACACCCTTCCCTGGGAGGGTTTCAACTTCCATCCGCAACAGCAGCGAAAGGCCTGTGACTCTGTTGAAGCTGAAAGGAGAAAGGACACTGAACTAGATCCTGTAACCCTTCTGTCTGATGGAAAGAACCAAGGAGTCTACTGGGATACGTACCCAAGCCAATAGAAATGTACTCAGACAAGTGCTGAAGGCAGGATTTCAGACAAAAGGATAAAGAAGGAAGCAGAGGTAGTGAAAGACAGCAGTTACCATTACCATCCTTCTTCCTGTGAGGGCTGCGGAACTGCTGCTTTGGTACAAAGGCTGATGGCCGACAAATAGATTCACCAGCAGGGACTGTGACTGCTGATAGTTGGCAAAATCACCTATGATTATTTGTGCGAAGTTGGTTGTTTCCCTGATCCCATATGCCAGCAGCATTTTTCACTTTCTGCACAAAGTCCATGGCTTCGTCCGTTTTTGACTTAAACAGTCTCTTCGCATTGAAGAGAAGGTGTTCGATGTAGGACCTGTCTTCCTGAGATAGACTGGCAGAACAGAGCCAAGCATGCCACCTCCAAGCCATGGATCCAACAATCACCTTGGCATCACAGTCGGTCTGATGACTCACTCTGCTTATTTGTTGGCAGGACAGCTGCATTATCTTACCTTGGAAAACCTTTGCCAATTCATTCTTGTCTTCAGGAAGGTGCTTCCACTTTTTCCATGAGAGCTGATATGTGACATCACCACTTGATAATTAGAGATGTGCAAGTCCAGCACTGCTGAGGAGTAAAGCTGGCAGCCCATGAGTTCCATGCTTCTGCCCTCCTAACCCATAAGATAAACTCTTTGTGACTTCCCTTGAGAAGCCTTCACTATGAAAGAGTTAAGAAGCAGGAGTGTGAATAGAAAGGCAGTTTCCTTTTCTGGCACCTGATACATATTTTCCAGTCTTTTTGACATTAGAGACAAAGAGTAGGGAGCCTTCCATGATTGCTGGATGGTTTGCAGCAAGGTCAGTAAAAGCAGGATCACAACAGGTTCAAACACAAGGTCTTTCACCCTTGCACCAAGTTGCTGCTCTTGTGGGCCAAGGGACTGTACCTGTCCCCCAAATAGGTCCATGTCCTCCAACAGGGAAGCCAGGTCCTGACTGCTAACTGCTGCATCTGATGATGAAATGGATGGTGCCAGGGGGAAAAATGGCATCGAGTCAGGTTGATAATCATCCATCCCCAGGGGCAGGGACACCCCAGAAAATGGCCCGGGTCGTACATTGGTAGGTTGTTCTGATACCTCATGCACCTGAACTGACAAGGTGGTCAGAGCGAAGCACGAGCTCAAGAATAGTATGGTGGAATGGACAACACCACAGTCTGCGTATGCACAATCTGTGTTTACAGCAGACAACAGCAGGACAAGCACCCATGGGACTGTCGGTATCGACTGATGGATTGTTGGTGCCATGATGTGTATTGGCCGCAACAGTGGGATTGGAATGATTCCTGGTTTGGCAGAGGTTGAGAAACCATAGTGAATGGTGTATGTCAGTACCAATTGGGGAGACAGGTCTGGGATAGTGAGGAAGAACTCAGTAATATTCATCCAATGTCTGCCCTCCATACGCAGAGTGCAGCTTGTCCCAACAGTAGTCACATTAAGGTGGTAGGTCTCAGCATGAAGTCTATCCAAAGCCAAAAGCGGCAACTGCAATCTATATTTAGGACACTCACATAACCCAGAGGTATGATCTTTCCAACTCAAGGAGCAGCAGTCTGGGAACATGGAAACTGGAGATCCTCTCCAAGTGGAGATTGGTGACTCTGGCAATAGGGAGACCTGCCTGCAGAAGCAGGCAGGAACCTGCTAGGGACATGAACAGTGGGGGAGGGTTCCTACCAAAAATTCCTCAGCTGTAGAAGTTTCCCAAACAGTGCTCTGCGTAGGCGCAGAGCCCATATGTATGATGCACAGAGACCACAAAGAAGAACAAAGCATCTTGTACTCGCTGGGTTGTATCCAATGCTACCCAATCAGTGGAAATAAATAAAATAAATATTTTATTTATTTTTTAACTAAACATGGGGGGGAGTACTGTAGAGGTTAGGGTAAGGCATAATTTGTTTTTTATTTTAGTTTTTAGAATGGGGGGAGGTAGGAGGCGTGGAGGTGGTGCAGCGAGCTTATGGTTCGCTGTTCCATCCCCTTCCCTGCCCAGCCCATGGCGACCAATCAGTGGTCGCTATAGACTGGGCAGGCTTCCCAGAAGCGGCGGAGGAAAAGCTACAGACGGCAGAAGCTGTCGTCGCTTCGCCGCAAACTAAAAAAGTCGCACTAAATGCCCGACTTTTTTAGTTTGCAGCAAAGCCCCTTTGCCGCTAGATGGCTTCGGATTGGTGGCTGCGTCATGCAAAGCAAGTGCCGCCATTCCAAAGTCACAGCGACAGATACTGTCTGTCTAGAAGTACCCTTGGAGTACGTTAAAACAGTATGAGTCTCTCTTACTAACTTCCTGCAAACAACAGCACATTTTAGGGTCAAACTAGACATTACATTAAATGTGAGATTGCAATTAATATGTTTATTTTCCCCCTTTTAAATACCAGCTGTGGTGGAGAGTGATCTTGTTGCATGCCAGTTCCAATGATCTCACCCCCAAGGTGCTATTTGTCCCAGGAGGGAAACTGCTATTGGTGCCAGTGGCAGCTGCCCTCCTGGGATGAACAGCATCTTTAGAGGGGATTTTTGTCAGATTAATCCACGGTCACGATTCTGATCAGAGTCCCCAACAGCTGTTATTTAAAAGAAAGGGGAAAAAGACACCTCCAACACAAGCATATTGTGGCAAAGGAGCTGTTGTTTTAAAGTATGTTCCTAATAACCTTGGCTCTAGAAAACCATGCTGTCCAGGTAAGATATCTCAAGGAGTGATATGGGTTTTCTAGAACATCTTGAATTAGCCTAATTTACATTGGGTCATTTGCATCAGAAAAAATTCAGTCTGCCCTAGAGAGATCTATTTTAGCATGTTTATTTTACTATATTTAGTAAACAAAGCTAAAAGTACCCTACGTTAGGTTTTTTTTTTGTCTCAATACACCATAACCTGAAATATTGACTTGAAATATTTTGAGGGGGGGGGGGGAATTAGAACACACTTAATGTGATTTAATCTTATATTATTTAGATTTTTATTGGAATACATACGGCATGTACTCCCCCGCCTACATTGTTTAAACGTAAGAAAAAAGCAACAATACTGAAAAATGTTGGCACACTCACTCAGGCTTCCTGAACCTAGTTCCCTTCAGATGTGTTGGGTTACAATCATAGAATCATAGAATAGTAGAGTTGGAAGGGGCCTATAAGGCCATCGAGTAACCCCTGCTCAATGCAGGAATCTACCTTAAAGCATTCAGCTGCCTCTTGAATGCCTCTAATGTGGGAGAGCCCACCACCTCCCTAGGTAATTGGTTCCATTGTTGTATTGCTCTAACAGTCAGGAAGTTTTTCCTGATGTCCAGCCGAAATCTGGCTTCCTGTAACTTGAGCCCATTATTCCATGTCCTGCATTCTGGGTTGATCGAGAAGAGATCCTGGCCCTCCTTTGTGTGATAACCTTTCAAGTATTTGAAGAGTGCTGTCATGTCTCCCCTCAATCTTCTCTTCTCCAGGCTAAACATGCCTAGTTCTTTCAATCTCTCCTCATAGGGTTTGTTTCCAGACCCCTGATCATCCTTGTTGCCCTCCTCTGAACACGCTCCAGCTTGTCTGCATCCTTCTTGAAGTGTGGTGTCCAGAACTGGACGCAGTACTCAAGATGGGGCCTAACCAGTGCCGAATAGAGGGGAAACAGTACCTCGAGCGATTTGGAAGCTATACTTCTAATAATGCAGCCCAAAATAGCATTTGCTTTTTTTGCAGCCACATCACACTGTTGGTTCATATTCAGCTTGTGATCTACAACCATTCTAAGATCCTTCTCGCTTGTGGTATTGATTAGCCAAGTATCCCCCATCTTGTAACTGTGCATTTGGTTTCTTTTTCCTAGGTGTAGAACTTGGCATTTATCCTTATTAAATTTATTTCTGTTGTTTTCAGCCCAGCGCTCCAGTCTATCAAGATCGCTTTGGAGTTTGTTTCTGTCTTCCAGGTATTAGCGATCCCACCCAATTTTGTGTTGTCTGCAAATCTGATAAGCATTCCCTGCAACACCTTGTCCAAATCATTAATAAAAATGTTGAAGAGCACTGGACCCGGGAATGAGCCCTGCGGTAACCTGCTCGTTACCTCCCCTCAGTGTGAAAAGGTACCATTGATAAGCACTCTTTGAGTCCGATTCTGTAGTCAACTATGGATCCACCTAACATTTGTTCCATCTAGCCCACTTTTCACTAGTTTGTGAATCAGAATGTCATGGGGCACTTTGTCAAAAGCTTTGCTAAAGTCAAGATATACTATATCCACAGCATTCCCACAGTCCACAAGGGAGGTTACCCGATCAAAAAATGAGATAGGATTAGTCTGACAGGATTTGTTCTTGACAAATCCATGCTGGCTTCTAGTAATCGCTGCATTGTATTCAAGGTGTTTACAGTATTGTTGCCAGTATGCTTGGCACAGGATATTTGGAGCGGTAATCCAATACATCTGGAAGGCTGCATTAATTAATTTTAGCAAACCAAAGAACTGTTCATGATATGCTCACAAATACTTCATCAATTTCAACAGAATTCAACTCTCTTTCACCTAGGTTGTTGGGGCATCTTCAGTTTTGCTGTCTCTATTTATTGGTTTCATTTCACACTAGGACATATGTGCATTTCTATCACATATATGTATTTTCTCACACACATTAATTTTGAAACTGCCAAGCTTGCTTAATATTTCATTTTCAACTGGTATTGTTACTAATGAACTTACAAAACGGAAATCTTTCTGTGGAAATAAAGGATTGGGGGGAAATCCATGCCACGTCAGTGATATCAAGTAAAAGCATTGACGTTCAGGACTATAAATCAGATGGACATAGTCTGATCCATTTTGGTATACACAACAGGTGGGGGGGTTCAACTCAAATGCAATGGGCATAGTACTTCCAGAATATGCAGAGGCCTTCCTCCTGCCCTATCCTTAATGCTATCAAACCATCCTAGAGCCTTACAAAAGAAGGGAAAAAACATGCCAAGGCACCTTTAAACACACTGAATACTCATCAGCATCTGATAAGGTTCAGGATCTCCACCCAGAATTTGCACATGGACCTCCCCTTTTGCACTCTGCACTTTTGTGCTCATCACCTGCGGCATGCCCACAAGTATTCTAGATACCCCATTAACTCTTTTCTGATCCAAAGAGGAAACCCCTCTCCTAAACCAATGTTTTAACATAGAACTTTTCCAGAATGTTAATCTCCTGGCACAGTAGGTCTATTGCAATGGAGAGTGGGTGGAGCCCCGCCTGCATCTCCCTCCTGCAAATTCTCAGCTGCTCAATTCCAGATGTAACAACCAATGGGAATTTTTAATGTTGCTGGTGGAGCGTGTGCTGCTACACACACACACCTCTCTTCTCTTTTCAATGCAATGTGCTGATCTGCACATGTACAAGTTCAGCAACATCATTGCACATGTGCAAAGGAGCATAATCTTCCTCCTCCGAGACTTCATTTTTCATTCAGGCACAGGCAGGGCATTGGGGAGTTGTATATGGGCATGCTTGACTACCCCCCAGCAAAAATGAGTGTTGAGTTAGACATCAAATGAAAACTAACTCTTTTCTTTTTGCCTTGGAATAGGTAATATATGCATCTCGCTCCTTTAGCTCCCCTTAATCTTTTCTTCCTTCTCTCCACACTAATGCTAATAAGGTTTATCCATGTCTCTGTGGGTCAGGTTATCTGAATTTAGATCCTGATAGCCTTCCCAATTAGATCCCTCACATATCTAACTAACCCGGCCTACCCCCACCAGATGTGCAGAACAACAACTTCCACCATCCCCAGCTAGCATGGCACCCCTTCTGCTCTCTTATCTCCTTATTTGAAGCAGCTTTTCCTCCTCTTGTCTAAATCCCTTGCATGCTGCTCTATCTTAATCCTTTCCTCCATCCTACACCTCTCCACAGAGTTAACAAAATGCTGTCTATGTGTATAACTCCTTCTATTATTATATTACAGTAGACTTGATTATTCTGATATTTGTCTCTTGCGTCATTGTTAATTCCTCATTTTAGAGAGCTCACTTTTAAGTTTATTGCCCACCCCAGTTTAGCATCCAGTTTTCTGCTGCTGTTGATCATGATAGGCAAAAGACTCTTGATGCATGTTGTTCAGATACGTAGGTATCAATAGACACAGATAAACAGGAACACATGTTAACAATGTATTTAACAGACTATTTAATTTGGCCCTGAAAAATAATCCCTGCTTCTCTCTTGGAACCCTCTAGAAAGCATAGAGGGTTGGGAGAGAGGCAGAGCCTTATCTCAGTTGAGCTGAGGTTTCAAAAAGAAACAGCAAGAAAGTGTGCTGCTGTTTTGAACTTTTTTAAAACTGCAAAACAAATGACACTTCAGGGAAAGGACTATGCACTGTTGGGAATCCTTCTAATAATAATAATAATAATAATAATAATAAATTTATTTCTAACCCGCCTCTCCCTCTGGATTGAGGCGGGGAACAACACTAAATATAAATACAAAAACCATAAAATAGATAAACATTAAAACTAATAAAACTAATACATTATTAAAAGCATCTTAAAAGCATCTCATCAAAAGTCCAGTGATACCTGCCAATGGTGACCAGATTTCTGAATGCCAGGATGTACAAACATACTCATTTACCAATGCATATATCCCAATATACCCCAGCACACAGACTGAATACATATAAATGTTTAAACTCACTGTCAACATATATGATATACATGCACACACAAACTTCAAAAATTCCCATAGATTTAAAAACTGGATATTTTTAAATAGGCTCTTAATTTACTTATTTTTTTTCCATTTCTGTTCAGGATTGTCACTAAAAAATGTGGTGCTTGCATGAAACAATCATTCTCAGTTAAAAATTCATACCAGAAAGGACTGAATGAATCTGCCACAGCTAAGCAATATGTTCTTACAATAAGATACCTGGTTGAATGCATGCATGCCTGCTCGTTCACTCCCACCAATGAATATCTCATTTTACAAAATAAGCCTGAAAATATACATTTAAAAAACTGCCCTAAAGAATTTCCCATAAAGCCACAAGAGACGGTAAAACATGAACAGGAATGATAAGCAGTACAGAATTTTTTGAGGAACACCAGGAATTATTCATAACTAAAGAAAACATTAAAAATATGACGGGGTCACTGGTGATGGACTCATACCCCTAGGGAAGATTAGTCGGAAATCAAAGACATGATTTGCATGTAACAACAATTTGTGGATTGTTTAATCCAAGGATTGTCAGGGTTAAGCTGCAGTGAGAGAGCATGCTGCTTCCTGCACAGTTGTTGCTTCTGCCTTCAATTAACACACTAAAAATGCCCCGTTCATGGGGTTATTGTGATGTTCAAACTTGGAACTTTGGGTTGTTAAAGGGTTAAACCCAACAATAAACTATGGGCAATTGTTGGGTTAACTCTGTTGCCCACAACTAACAATGAGTTAAGCAACCCATAGTTAGCTGTCACTGTTTTAATAGGAAGCTCAGAATTACACTGAAAATATCTATGTTGAAAGCTGTGCAGTTAGTTCTCAAGACTAATTAACTGAATTGTGCACACGCCGCTGGGATTATTTTACAAATATTATTTATGAACAGAAATGTACCACAAGAAGCAAACATGGGCAAGGACATATATGAACATTTGAAAAGAAAAATAAAGAAAAAGAGAAATCCATAGCCTAAAACACAGGGGTGAAACACTTTGTGACAATTTAATGAAGCGCAACTCTGGAGTTGTTAATATAGCAGTAGTTTTGCTTTAAAGGATTATTTTCTATCCGGCTTCCTGCTGTGTTAAATGTAAGCTAAATTATTATTTTGCCTGCATTTACGCCCTTTTAGACTACAAAAGCATACACTCGCTAATTCTTCTTATTACAAATAAGGAAGAGGTCTCTAATTTTGTACACTGCACTGGAGAAAACTGAGTAATTCACGTATGGTTTACATTCTGGTCAAACTATTTAAAGCTATTGTAGAAAAATGCATCAAATAAAATGCAACTGATTAATGTTGTATCAGAGACATCAGTTTCAACTTATTCCTTTAAAAAATAAAGCACAGGAAGACCAATTTAGTTACAATTTTGGAGGGTTTGATCCAGCATTGTGTCAGGTATAGGTTTCAGCAAGGCCATGGAGGCCTTGCAAGGTCATGGAGGCCTTGCCAGTTGCAGTTAGATTTAATTAGAACTAGTTTGGAATGACAGAATCTGTGCAAACTTATCTCTGTCACAGTTCTCCCTGTCTTGAGCTTGAAGCTACATGGTTTCCCTGGAAACTTGAGAATGTTAAAAAGGTGGGGGGGGGGGGAGCTTGTTGAACGAATCACTCAGATTGTAGCATCATCTTGGCGGGCTGAGCAGTAACACCCTGTTTGCACACGGGCATGATGTACAGGCCACAGCCCCTGTCTGTCAAATTAGGGTGACCAGATAAAACAAGAAGCTGGGATGTCATCTCCATCTTGTACTTCTCTTGAGGACACTGTAAAGTCCAAAGCTTATCACTGTTCAGTCTCCATCTCAGCCATTTAGGCTCAGATAAGCTAGGCATTTAAAAGAGTCAGGCCTATATGACACAAATCTGCTTAAAATTTGTATATGCTAATTTATATCTATATATGCAAATTTAGAAAAAAATACTAGGCTTTATTTAAATTTATCAAAGGCAAGTCCACCCAATTAATTTCTCATCCAAATAATTTCAAATAAAAAAAGTTATTCAATTAATGTGTAACCTGCCTCATGGCTGGTAGTTTTTGTTTTTTTCATGATCTCTCTGTCTCTCTCTCTCTGTCTCTCTCTCTCTGTCTCTCTCTCACACACACGCACACATATATCAAATGTAGGCTGACCATATGAAAAGGAGGACAGGGCTCATGTAACTTTAACTGTTGTAGAGAAAAGGCAATTTCAGCCGGTGTCATTTGTATGCAATTAGTTCCTGGTGAAATTCCCTCTTCATCACAACAGTTAAAGGTGCAGGCACTATACTAGAGTGACCCTATACAAAAGAACGCAGGGCCCCTGCAACTTTAACTGTTGTGATGAAGAGGGAATTTCACCAGGGACTAATTGCATACAAACGACACCGGCTGAAATTCCCTTTTCTCTACAACTGTTAAAGTGACATGAGCCCTGTCCTCCTTTTCATATGGTCAGCCTAATCAAATGGCAATTCTCTGTCTGTCTGTCTCTCTCTCTCTCTCTCTCTCTCTCTCTCTCACACACACACACACACACACACACACACACATCAAATGGCAACTTTTACCCCAAAATGGACTTTCAAAAATTTGATAGTGCTATTAAATCAAAACCAAGCCAAAGGCAAATTAAGGGGTTACCCAAAATTTATTTCCCAATTTCCACCCAGAACCTGCTCCCAATTTAAGAAATCGTCTTAAGGGAGCAAGGAAGAAGATTACTATGAATGCAAATGAAAGGGGAAGATGGAAAGAAGGAACAAGGGTGTTTGGGAGTGGGAATCAGAGAGATAGGAAGAACTGAGCAAGGACTGGGCAGAATGGAGAGACAGACAGAACCTGGAAAGACGTAGTGGATACAGGTAGTGGTGGAAGGATAACTCTCTCCCTTGCTTTGCTCTGCAGTTGTCTCTCCATGTGGAGGGAATTGTGACTTTTCCTCCAGACTTTAACACATACACACTGACCCGGTTTGCACAATCAAATTTAATGCTATGTGCCAGGTGGGATTTGACTATTCAACCCTAGAACAGCCTCTATGTGCCACAAAACACACAAAAGGGGACAAATAAACATCAGGAGGTGCTATACCCACTCCCACACACACATAACCAGGGTCTAACACACACTTGGGTACCTGGAGAAAGTCTTCCTGTCTAGATTGTTTAACCTTTCAGGAGGGCAATAAACTTATTTTTCTTTCTTCCCTATTCATCTCTTTCTGTTCCATCCCCTCTTTCTCCCCCCTTCTCTCCCCCATGGAGGGGGGAAGCTTCCATATGTAGTTAGTGGGCGGTTCTGCTGACCGGATGGAGGGTCTTCAACCTGTTCTGCATGGGGTTACACTCCCCTTGAAGGAGCAGGTTCGTAGCTTGGGGGTTCTCCTAAAACCATCTCTGTCACTTGAGGCTCAGGTGGCCTCAGTGGCACGGAATGCCTTCTACCAACTTCGGTTGGTGGCCCAGCTATGCCCCTCTCTGGACAGGGATAACCTGGTGTCATGACTCTGGCTAACTCTCCAAGCTTCTGCTCACGACTTTAGGCACACTGATACACAACAATAACAGTGGGATTTCTTTTATTGTAAATCACACGGAATTCAAAGCATGACGGTTTCATTTCTGCAATCACACACTTGAATACGGACCACACAGCTTTCAGGTAGAACGGCTTAATGAGAACAGCACTCACTCAGGGGTAGACATTTAGAGATTAACCCTAGTCCTTAGAGGGCAGGAGCGGCCACACTGCACTGGAATCCTCTGGAACATAGGGACACTCACGGAAAGCCTCCAGACAGAAGGTAAGTGTATCTTGAACTAAATCAGACTCAGCCTGTCAGGGAACGCTGAGCAGATCACCAAAGCAAGACGTCAGGAACTGAACCTCTTCGACCTAGGGAGCCTTCCCAATTCACGTAGCTTTAGCTCTGAGGAAGGTCCTCTCACAAGTCCCAAACACACAGAATTGTAGAACAGCAACAATCAGCTTCTGCCTCCCTCTGCCCGTAACTTTAGCTCCATGGAGGGAGATAGCAGGCTATAGAACACGAATCCAGAACAGTAATCACAAGTCCAAATCTATGAAAAGCCACAGTGCACTTTTCATAGCATAGTTCGTAGTTCCAAGTCTAAACAGCAACAGAACATGTACAGAGTGCCTCATACAATTCTAAATCAGATAGAAACTCACAACAGCAGAGTAGCACACAAGCAGCAAGAGGTTTGACGAGATAATTCCTAGCAAAGGAATTACTCTCAGGACAAAGGTAATATAGTGTGGAGGCTGGGCAATTCTAAGCTACTTTGATAGACAGGGCTTCAGGCCTGTAATCTAAACTCACGTGCCAACAGGGCGGCACAGTTCAACCTCTTCTGATGACGCCACAGTGTGAGGAAGATAGCCCCCACCTTTGCAAAACATAGTTTAATTCCCAGAGAACTTTCAAGGCCTTCGGCCTACCATTTGAGATAAGCACATAACAGAGAAGCAGAGATACATTTTCTCATGACAAATTGCCAAGTCTTCAGTCCACAATTCACAGGGCCAGCCCTGTGAATTGTCTACGAAGCACCTGACACTCAACACCTGGCTTCAGTTGTCCATGCTCTGGTAACCTCCAAGTTAGATTACTGCAATGCACTCTATGTGGGGCTGTCTTTGAAGACGGTTCGGAAGCTGCAGCTTGTGCAAAATGCAGCGGCCAGATTGATAACTGGGACCGGAAGGTTCGCGCATATAAGACCTACTCTGGCCCGCTTGCATTGGCTGCCTGTATGTTTCCGAGCCCGATTCAAAGTGCTGGTTTTAACCTATAAAGCCTTACACGGCTTGAGACCACAATACCTGATGGAACACCTTTCCCAACATGAACCTACCCGAACACTACGTTCAACATCTAAGGCCTCCTCCAAGTGCCTACTCAGAGGGAAGCTCAGAGGTCGGCAACAAGGGAGAGGGCCTTCTCTGTGGTGGCCCCCAATTGTGGAACGATCTCCCTGACGAGGCCCGCCTGGTGCCAACATTGTTATCTTTTCAGCGCCAGGTCAAGACTTTCCTCTTCTCTCAGGCATTTAGAAATATCTGAGGAGCCTGGGTTTGTTTTGTTTTTGGGTTTGTAGCTTTTGGGGTTGTTGCAGTGGTTTTAAATGTATGTGTGTATTGTGTGTATGTTGTATGTTTTTGCTGTTTTAATTTCTGTATATTGCTTTTAATTGTTTTAATCCTATGTAAACTGCCCAGAGAGTTTCGGCTATGGGGCGGTACACAAATGTAATAAAATAAAAATAAAAATAAAGGAGGTTTTTAAAAAGTGTAATTGCCACGTGTGTGGAGGAGGGGAGGTTGCAGCATGTGAGGAGCGTAGAGTTAACTTTTCTCTCTCCACCTGCAATCCCCTCTGAAAATCACCCCACTCATGGTGATTACACTGAAGAAAAAATCTTGTATTGGCACCAATGAATACTCAGGGCTTCAGAGAAAAGAACCGACACCAAAGGGAAAAGAGTGGGTCCCCACAAGCCCAGGCCTAGCAATGTCCCTGCAGGTATGTGAACTTTAACATAGTGACCCAGAGACTGAGACAAGCAGCTATCAGAGGTGGTCTGAACCAGCCTCTCTTTCTGTTCCTACTGTGTCTTGCCATGGCTGCTCTTGTCTGCCAACACTACTTGCTGCTCTCACTTTCAGCCAAGACTTCCCCAATGGCCCCATTGCTTCCTCCTCTCTATTTGCCTTTCTGTTCTACTTTCCCTCCGCTCTGCTATCAGCACATCAAATACCTTTCTGTCCAGCCACCACTACCTCCTCCTCCTCCTCCTCCTCCACTCTCTCCTATCATTCCTTTACCATACCACACTATGCCACTGTTCTGCCTTTTTCATTTTTTAAAAAAATCAACAAAACAAAACAAGAGGAAAAGAAATGTAGCAGACCAAATATCCATATAAGTATCCATTCACAAAGTGGGGTCTATATACCACCTGTTCAAATGTTGAAAGTGTTGTTAGGTTCTCAATCCATTGCATTACGGGAGGTGACCATATATCCTTCCAATGTGGTAATATCTGTCTTTTAGCTGTCACTGAGTTAACTTCCAAGAAGCAAGTAGATCATTTAAGAGGACATGTATATATCACTAAACATTAAAAAGTGTTCAATACAAAGTTTATCCACACAATAACCTCCTCTCTAAAAGAGGCAATTATTAGGCATTGCCAAAACATTGCCTCTGCCATCTTCTTTTTAACTGTCTTGGCCCCACCCACCTATAGCTATGGCATTTCTTCTTGGCCAGGCTGTCCAATAGCCATCCTGGCATGTTTCCTGCAGATGACACCCCCGTTTGGAGTCTTGGAGAGCTGGAGAGTCCCAGCAGTTGAATAGGAACTTTTAGTATATTTCTGTTCAAGGATAACACTTTTCCAATATGAATTGCACTAATAGTACCCTGAAGAGGGGAGGGATTTAGTTGTAACTTCAAAACATGATATGTTTCTATTATTATAAATCAGCCATTTTCCCTCAGAACTATTATTTCTCCAGAACCATGTTAAATTTTGGGTCACAGAATATTTGTACTAAGAGAGACCCTGGAGAGCTAATTCGCATGCTTGACCAAAAACTGCTATGTATAATTCAGTAATGTTAAATCTATTAATTCAATATTAAGAGTTAAAGCATTATTCTTAGTACTTTTAGGTTGAGCATAAATATTGATCCATAATAATGTCTGAGTAGAAGAGTATAATAATTTATCTTCAAATTTGAATTTTGAATAAATAAATTAACTTTACATATTAATACAATCAATACAATTTGTATAATAATAAATGTTGATACTAGGGGGAAAATACCTCCTCTCCTCTTCTCATCTTGAAACAACAAAGATTTAATGTGTTCTCAATCCATTCCAAATACACTTGAAAGAAAACTATTTACTGATGATCTTCTTATTAGTTATCTTAATAATGTTCAAAACTAAAAATGTAGTTAAAGCATTAATGCAATTTTATCAGACAATATTCTTTTGAAGGAGGTAAAGTATTTTTTATTGTTCAATTAGAATGGAAATTTCTGATATTTTGCATACATCTTGTATATTCTTTGATAGCCACAATTTCTGATATCCAAAACATTCTTACTCTTTTTAAATATAATCTTTCAATTCCTTCACAGAATTTAAACTTATCATCTTAACTTTTGTGCTTTTCAGCTAATAGACAAGCTAACTATACACTGATGCAATATTTTGAAGTTTCGAACTGATCCAGTCCAATTAAAACTAAATCACCTGCATAATCTGATTTTACCGTTGGGTTGTCAATCTATATTGCTCTATTTTTTTTAAATCTAATTACCGCAATTTCCAAAGCAATAACAAAAACCAAAGCAGACAAAGGGCAATTAAATTTAGTTGTGGATTTAACATTAATCATTACAGTTCCCTTTGGATTATTGTATGTCATTTGAATTTATGTTCTACAAGAGGGTCCAAAACCAAAATAATCAAATGTTCATAGAAGATGGGCCATTCAACATTATGAAAGGCTTTCTCCATATTAGGAAAGGAGAGAACTTCTTACACTTTTATTTCTCCTAAATACTCTAATATTTATTTATTTATTTATTTATTTATTATATTTCTATACTATCCAATAGCTGAAGCCCTCTGGCCAGTTCACAGAATAAAAGCTTAAAAGCATACAATATAAAAACATAATACAACATAATGTAGAAACCTAAAAAAGGTTTAAAACAAAATAAAACCAAAATTTTAAAAAAGAAGCAGTGCAAGGTGTAAAAGCTTAACACACTTTTAAAAACCAAACAACCAAAAAGCCTGGGAAAATAGATCTTTGCATGGCGCTGAGGAAAAAACATATGTGCTACGCAAACCTCTCAGGAGAGGGCACTCCGCAACAAGGATGTCACCACTGAAAAGGCCCTTTCTTGAGTAGCCACCCACCTCACTTCATATGGTGGGGGCACCCAGAGAAGTGCTTCTGAAGATGATCTTAGGATCTGGGCATGTATATATGAAAAGAGACGATGCTCCAGGTAATGTGGCTGTTTAGGGATTCAAAGGTTAATATCAGCACAGTGCAAGGAGAAGAACAATCCTGGTGGCCCAGAGGGCCAGGGAGAGTAGTGGGCAAGCTGGGAGAACTGAGAAGGGTAGTGAAGGTACTGAGGGCAGACAAACAATGGTGGGGAGGGAGGCCTGGGAAGAGCAGTGGAGCAATTTTATGAGGGGCACAGCAGGCTGGCGAAAGCAGCAGGGTGAACCTGGGGGGTGAAAGTGAGAAAGGAAAAGTGATGTGTGGGTGTGGGTGTGGGAAGAGAGAGAGAGAGAGAGAGAGAGAGAGAGAGAGAGAGATGGGTAAAGTATGTGTGTCTGTGTGTGTGTGCGTGCATGTATGTGATGGATAAATATGGTATCAGTGTGTGACAGAGAAAGTGGCAGCATTCGGACAACACCTTAGTCAATGGTGGGTTGAGTAGCCAAGTCACAGTTGGTTATTTTGTGGGTACTCCCCACACAACATATTCCTACACAACTGTGGGTGGTTGGGGCTGGTGTTGAGTGGACTAATAGTCAACCCAGCATTTGACTGACACAGCCCCCGCCCCTCTCCCCACTCTCCCTCCTCCCTCAGTCCTCCCAGTTCTATCCCAGCAGCCTCTGCAAGTTGCATCAGTTGTAGCAGAGTGGCAGCCGCTGCTTTGGTCACTCTTGCTGCCTGCCTTTATGGACTTGTGTTTTAACCCACTCACCACACGCCATTAACACACTCACCCCTAGGCTGACCAGGTGGCTTGGGATTTCCCGGTCCTAACCAGGAATCCAGGGGCAAACCGGCTCAACCGGGGGGCGGGGGGGCAAACCGGGGTGGCGGGGGGTCATGTGGCGGTGGCAGCAAGCAAGGAGCGGCGGTAGACCCGGCGGCGGAGGAGCCCGGGAAGCGGCCGCCCCAGCAGGTAAGCACGAAGGGGGGCACTTACCTGCTGGGGCGGCCGCTTCCTGGGCTCCTCCGCCGCCTTCGCCGCCGCTGCCAGGCTCGTAAGGCCAGAGGCCGCGCGGAAGAGGCATGAGAGGGCCGGATCCGGAAGTGACGGTTACGTCACTTCCGGATCCGGCCCTCTCCCGCCCCTTCCGTGCGGGCAGCGACGGACGATCCCGCGCGGCCGCGCGGCTGGCGACGGAGGACCCCGCGCGGGCAGCGGAGGAACCCGGCGGTAGGTCCAGGCTGGTTTTTTTGGGGGGAGTGGCTTGGTGGGGGGGTTGTTTTGGGTGGGGGGGCGGGGGGGGGACCGGGATTTTGATTTTTAAAATCTGGTCACCCTACTCACCCCTCCATACAACACTGTGAACAACTGGCTTTGAGCTAACCAACTTGCAAGCCAGTTGTTTCTCTCAGGCTGAATTCGGAAGACATATTAGGCAACGGAGGGGTAAATAGCGTACAGACCATGCATTCGGCAGGCGATGCTCCACCAGTAGTTTGTGAGCAGTGTGTTACCCTCCACACAACACAATAAGCAACACAACTAACGATTGTTTCCCCCACCCCTCAGTTGCTTAATGTGTTGTCCGAATGCAGCCAGTGAATGAACAGTGGGTGTGGACTGCATGTGTGTGAAAAAGAGGTAAACAGTGGGGGCATGATCCTGAGAAACTCAACCTGCGCAAGAAAGGTTGTGTGCTTGGGTGGCAGTGCTGTATGAGAAACATGACTGTATATGTAACTTAGTTGTGACCTATCTTTCTAGCAATTTGGATTGCTAATTGCTAAAGATAACATTGTTACCTTTTCGGCACCAGGTCAAGGCTTTCCTCTTCTCCCAGGCATTTAATTGACCCCAGAACTATATTTAGGCCTGGCTGAGAGTTCACAACTATTTCAAATGTACACTGTTTTTATATGTTGTCTGTTTTTATATTTTTAAATTTTGTATATCGATTTTTAATGCCCAAAGTTTTAATTTTTGTAAACTGCCCAGAGAGCTACAGCTCTGGGGCGGTATATAAATGTAATAAATAAAATGTAATAAAATAAAATGTAATAAATAAAATGTAATAAATAAAATAAATAAATAAATAAAATAATAAGTACATAAACTGTTTTAAACCTGTCTTTTCTATTGTTTATTTTAACTATGATTTAGATTAATCCATGATGACTTATATTTAGGACTATACTCTTAACTATGAATATACTTTTCCAATTTAAACCCATTTAAAATATAATTTGATACAACGGACGACAAGGAGATTATGTAATCTGAAGTGAAATTTATTAAAATATTTAAGTAATACCTTCAGACTGATAACAAACTGAAAATAACTTCTTAATATTTATTTTTACTTTTTAAAATCTATTGTCAGCAAACAAAAAGGGCATACAAATGAGCTAACTGTTAAAATACAATGGCCCCGTTCAGACGACACTCAGGGCTTTGTGATTAACTTAACCATGTTCAGCTGTGGTTAACGCTAACCACATGTGGAGCGCTAGCAGACGACACAATTAATCCTTTTATGGCTAAGTATTCCTTAACCACACGCTAACCACAAACCGGTTAGATAATCTCCTGAGTCCTCTGAATGATTTACAGCACCAAAATCGGAGCCGATTAAGCGAAATGGCAGCCACAATGAATGTTTAAGCAAAGCAGCAGTCTGGAGCAGTGATGGAGAACAAAGGCTAGAGTGGCCAGGGCAATTCTTAATGCTCTAAATAATAATAATAATAATAATAATAATAATAATAATATATTTATTACCCGCCTCTCCCTCTGGATCAAGGCAGGGAACAACACCAATACAGACAATATAAAATACATAAAACTGATTAAAACATATAAAATTAATACATTAATAAAATCAACCAAGTCTTAAAATTCAACTGGGCAGGCCTGCCAGAAGAGATCAATCTTTATAGCTCTCTCGAATTCTAGAAGACAGTTAAGTTGACGAGTCTCCTCCGGCAGGTCATTCCACACTCTGGGAGCGGCAGAAGAGAAGGTCCTCTGGGTCATACCTGTCAACCTAGCTTTTGCTAACTGAAGTAGGTTCTTCCCAGAGGACCTGAGCGTGCGGGGCAGATTGTATGGGAGGAGGCGATCCCGCAGGTAACCTCATGTAGAGCTTGAAAGGTGATAACCAACACTGGCTCAGTTCGGACAACATATTAAGCAACGGAGGGGTAAATAACGTACTGACCGTGCGTTAGGCAGGAGGAGCTCCACAGACGACACTCTGCAGCTGGCGCTGCTCAGAACCAGCAAACGTCCCGGCTGCAAGGGACTTGCGGTGGCCATTTTGGTTGTAGCTTCTCCTCCGTGTGTCCCCCAGCCGTATCCCAGCATGCACTGTGAGTTCTGCCGGCTGCATAGAGCGGCTGGGTTTTTTTGGCTGCTCTAGGCAGCAGAACTCTATTCCCAAACGGAATAGTCCATGGAGAGAGGGGGTGCTGAATTCGGACGACACTTTAAACAACGGGGCTTTGGGCTAAACAACGTGCAAGCCCGTTGTTTCGCTCCGTTGTTTAAAGTGCCTGATTAACGTACTGTCAGTTGTGTGTGCATTGTGTGCTGCCCTCCAGACGACACAGTAAGCAACACAACTGACGATTGTTCATCCCCTCCTCCATTGCCTAATGTGTCGTCCAAATTGAGCCAACGGCTCAGTTCGGCCGACATGTTAAGCAACGGTGGGTTAATTAATCAACCGTCAGTTGAGTTGGTTAACATGTCGTCTGGAGGGCGGCACACAACGCACACACAACCCACAGTACGCTAACCGGGAGAATTAAGCAACGGAGCGAAACAACAGGCTTGCACGTTGTTTAGGGATTAGTCAATTGAGTAATATGTTGTCTGGAGGGAAGCGTGCGTTAAACCCAGAGAGGCAAGCGGCAAGAGCGGCAGAATGCGGGCGGCCACTCAAACACGCCCACAACAGATTCCTGAGCTCACCAACATAGCAACCAAGGACGCCCGCCTCCCCCACCAGGTAGCCGGCATGGAGCACAACAAGGGGCCAGCTCCTGCAAGCACGTACATAGGCTGCCCAAGCAGCCACCCAAACCGAAAGGGAAGCGCACCAGAAGGGAACCACGGCCAAGGGGGGGGAGGAGGAAATGGAATAAGCAACACCCCCAGGCACCCAGGAACAAGGGGCAGTTCCTCACTCCAACAGGGAGCTCAGCAACCCACCCGAAGCAGACCCCCACTGCACCGTCACCTCCACCGTCGAATCACCCGGAAGCATGAGGGCCGGGGAATCGGCGACCGGCGAGCCCCCCCTCATACGCTCAACATGGCCGGACAGCAAGCGACGGCCACGCACATCCCCAAGACGCACAAAACGCCAAGGCAAAGGGCGATCGTGGGCAACAGCCAGCCACCTGCGGATGTTGTGGAAAACAGCCGGAGGTATGCACAACAATCCCAAGGACACGAAGTGGCCCCGGCCAGCAACGACAACAATGCCTACACACAGGGCACATTCACAGCAAGCACAACGGCCCACCAGCACCCACCATCACACGAGACGAGGAAAGCCAGCCCAGGGCACAGACGACCATCACCACCGAAACACATACCAGCCGGCAACATGGAGCCAGAGGGAGAGGGGGCCCGAGGCGACCCAGCCAAGGACACCGGCTCATAAACCCTAGGAGAGGGGAGCAGCCAGGACCCCCCCGGAAAGACGCAGAGCGCAGCACTGGTCCCAGGCAGAGATCGGGCACTTCATAGAGCTGTGGGGCAGCCCAGAAGCCAGGAGGATCATGGCCACAGCCAGGCACGATCAGCTCTACCCCTGGCTCGGCAAGCAGATGCAGGAATGGGGACACAACCGCAGCGGCAAGCAATGCAAGGACAAGCTCCACGGACTCAAGAGGAAGTTCAAGGAGATCGTCACCCACAATAAAAGAAGCGGCGTCCAGCCACACACCATGCCCTTCTACGACGAACTGGCATGCTTGCTGTTGGAGCGCCACGACGTCGTCCCAGGACACACGGCAGGCAGCGGGATCGCCAACAACGAGCTGTCGCGCACACGACAACGAGCCCGACTGGACCAAGGGGCGCAACGGGAGGAGGGCCCCACTACACGGGAACCACAGCTGCCGGCAAAGAAGGGCGCCCCACGCCCAACACCCACCGGCAAGAAGGCCATGAGGGCATCAGCCGAAGCATAGCTGGCCAAGGCGAAGCCAATGAGCCGTCCCGCGGCATCGAGGCCACCACCCGTGCCTCCCAGGACAGCTAGCACCTCAAGGAGCATCTCCCCCACGCCAGCCTCCTTCAGCAGCAGCAGCAGCAGCCCCACGGCCTTCTTACGGCTCATCTGTGTAGACATGCAGGTAGAAGATCCCGCACCCGACCCGCTGGTGCCAGAGACCCAGCAGGAGGACAGGTGGGCAGAAGCGGCTGGGGTCGTCCAAATGCAGCACCACGGTGCACGGTTTCGCCTGCAGCATCTTGGATGCCGGACGGAGACGGGGCCAGTGTCACAGGAGGACCAGGTCGAAATGGAGCAGCTCGTGGAACAGGTGGGTGATGTGATGGAGCCGGAACTGTCACCGTCCCAGGAAGAGCTGCGGGACATTGATACGCAGGCCACCGATTACACCTTTGTGGAGTTGGAGGCGATGGAGGAGGATGCGCCTCTGGAAGCTGAGCTCGAGGTCGGGGAGGCCGTGCTCAAGGAGATCAAGGGGCCCCCACAGCCGGAGGACGCGCCGATGGAGGGAGCGCCCCCCCGGAGGAGGAGCCGCCACCACTGCCTGCAGGCGTGTTTGTCAGGGGACGGCCGCAGAAGCCCGTCCCCTGACAAACACGCAGAGGTGTGTCCGGATGTGCAACAGACGCAAGGCAGACCTGCTGCAGGTGGCGAAGGACTTGGTCACGGCCATGTAGACAACAGGGGAATGCATCCACGGGCTGTTCACATGCATGGCGGGCGAGGAGGAGGCCAGGTGCACCAAAGAGCACGTCCTCACCGTGTGGGCCACACGCACAGCCACTCAAGCCGTGGAAGATTGTGCCCAAGCCATACGGGAGGCAGGGAGGGACGTGCGTCAAGGTCTAGAGAACCATGTCAACGGATGACCGAGGCCATGGTGGCCACCGATGCCATCATCGACCGAGGCATGCGGGAGTGCACAGCAGCCATCGACCGCCAAACCGAGGTGCTCAGGGAGCTCGCCCAGTCATTCTGGGGCGCCTACCATGGGCCCTCGCAGCCCGCCCCCTACATGGCGCCATACGGATACATGCCACCGCAGTACCTGCCCCCGCCAATGACTGCAGCATATCAGGCCCCACGTACGGAGCCGGCAGCAGCAGGTGCCTCAGGGAAGGCAGGGGGGTGGCCAGAGGACAGAAGCAGCGGCGCGTAGGCAGCCGGGCAAAGAGGGGCCGCGACATCCCACCAGACTCTGACGAAGAGGGAGAGGAGGAGGGGGAGGAGAAGGAGGATGAGGAGGGGGTGGACAGACCCTCCCAGGACGACCGTGGCCTAAGCCACGGTCGTCCTATGGGTCCCTAGGCCCATCCGCCAAGGGACCATAGGGGGATACAGTTGACGATCCGCTCCCAGCCCTAGACTCAATAAGGCCCCTTTAGATCCCCGTCCCTCTGGCCGGCGCCTCCCTCTGCCCGTTCTGGCCGCTCAAGGTCATGTCCATCAGCATCCCTTTTCAACATTGTAGCACACCCTGGATGCCTCTCGTTCCCGGCCCCATCTCCCCTCACTGCAGCCTACTCCTGTCGAGATGGCATCACCCTACAGGTCTGTGGGGCTCCACGCAGGCCGCATTGTCCGACACCGCAGAGCCCTGCGGCGTGGAGGTTGGTTACGGGGCAGTCAGGCAGGGTGCATGGGCGTTGCTCTGGCCTCCGTGTCACTGCTGGCTGTCCCCCCCTCCCCTCCCCCTTCTGTTCTCGCCTCCCAGGGAAACTGCGCTCCCTCCGCCGTGCCATCCACAGAAGGCGGAGGGCCCAAAAGGCACAGCGTCTCCACGCTCTGGAGGTGGCCCTGGGAGAAGTCATACGTCGCATTCGACGTCTGGAACGAAATGTTCGCCGTTGCCGCCAGGCAATCAATGGCCGGCCGTAGGCCCTTCTACCAGCATGGAGGCCCTCGCCCATCCCCCCTCAGTCGTAGCTTAGCCTCGTCCTGCTGTGCCAATTAGCCTTCGCGCACCCCACTCTGGTCACTTCCTTTCAGTCCCCTCTCTTGCAGGTGTGCTTTAGCCAAAACAAATCCTCCTTCCCTTCCATTCCCACGCTACCGTAGTTGGCAGTCCCATGCTGCCAGCCTTGCTGCACCTCCCTCCGCCCTCCTGCTCCGTCATGCCCACCGCTCCTCCCGTCCTGCCCACCGCTCCTCCCGTCCTACCCACCCCCCTTCTGGCCACCCCGGCATTGGCAACTATGGAGCGGAGGGGGCTCACCACGGCCTGCTTGCAGGGGGCGATCCAGGCGGCCATGCAGAACCACGGCGACGGCGACAAGGAGGGCTTGTTACGTGTCCGGCTGAGGCACCTGAGTGGGGCATTGCCTGCGGAGCCAGTGTTCGGAACGGAGGCCCTCCGCTGGCCCCTTGGAGCCAGGGCTGCCATCCTGCTGGTGCTCCACCGCCGTGAGGCAGCCACAATAATGGTGGAGACGCTGGCCGGAGGCACGGCCGAGGAAGCCCTGCACCGCGCACCCCCCGGCGATGTCAGCCGAGCTTCTTGCCAAGCACGAGACTGTCCGCCACTGGGTACTCCCCCGGACGGATGCCGTGTGGAAGGAGACGCAGGACTTGGAGGACTGGGACAACGAGCGCTTCCGGGGGAGCTTCCGCAAGTCTCACGCGACATTCAACGTGCTGGTGGCTGAGGGGACCCCAGTCCTGCTGCAGGAGTGCACCAACATGCGCCCAAACATTCCTGTTTCTCGTCGCCTTGCCCTGATGCTGTACAAGCTGGCGTTCAACATGGGCTACCTGCCGCTGTCGACCATCTTCGGGGTGGGCGTATCCACCGCGTGCGAGATCTTCCGTGAGAAGGTGAGTGTCCTGAATGAGCTGTACCTGGCCGACGTCATCCGGGTCGGGGACGAGAAGGAGAACATGTGTGGCTTCCGTGCCCTGGGCTTCCCGCGGGCAGTGGGGGCAATGGACTTGACCCACGTGCACATCCTGGCCCCCCTCCCGTGGCGAGGAGTACTACAACCACAAGCATTTCTACAGCATGGTTCTCCAGGCGGTGGTGGATGCCAAGGGCCGCTTCATGGACATCTATGCGGTCGTGTCCGGGCGGAGCCACAACACGGCCGTCGTCTGGAACGCCCCCCTGGCTGCCAAGCTGACATCAGGGCACTTCCTGACTTCCGTTCCCGCTTCCGTGTGTGGCCGTGCAGTGGGTCCGCTCCTCCTGGCCGACCAGGTGTTTGCCCTGCAGCCGTGGCTGATGGCCCCGTACCGCTACCCCGCAACAACGTCCAGCGTAAATACAACTACTACCATTGCCGTGCCTGCCAGCCAGTGGAGCGTGCCTGTCGTGACTCTGGCTAACTCTCTAAAGTTCTTGCTCACGACTTTAGGTACACTGATACACAACAATAACAGTGAGATTTCTTTTATTGTAATCACACGGAGATTCAAAGCATAACGGTTTCATTTCTGCAAACACACACTTGAAGCTGAAGACGGACCACACAGCTTTCAGGTAGAACGGCTTAATGAGAACAGCACTCACTCAGGGACTGACATTTAGAGATTAACTCTAGTCCTTAGAGGGCAGGAGCGGCCACGCTGCACTGGAATCCTCTGGAACATAGAGAGACTCTAGGATTAGGCCTCCTAACAGTAGTATAACGGTCAACTGGCAACTAAATCTTCACTCAGCCTGTCAGGGAACGCTGAGCTGACCACGGAAGCCAGAAGCCAGGAAATGAACCTCTTCGACCTAGGGAGCCTTCCCAATTCACGTAGCTTTAGCTCTGAGGAAGGTCCTCTCACAGGTCTCACACACACACGAGTTTCAGAACAGCAACGATCAGCTTCTGCCTCCCTCTGCCCGTAACTTTGGCTCCATGGAGAGAGACAGCAAGCTATAGAACACGAATCCAGAACAGTAATCTCAAGTCTAAATCTATAAAAAGCCACAGTGCACTTCTCATGGCAAAGTTCTTTAGAAGTAACAAGTCCAAACATTAACAGAACATGTATAGAGTGCATCTCACAATTCCAAATCAGAATAGTAACTCACAGCAGTAGCAGAGCAGCAAGAGGATAGACGAGATAATTCCTAGCAACGGAATTACTCTCAGGACAAAGGCAATATAGTGTGGAGGCTGGGCAAATTCTAAGCTACTTTGATAGACAGGGCTTCAGGCCTGTAATCTAAACTCACGTACCAACAGGGCGGCACGGTTCAACCTCTTCTGATGACGCCACAGTGTGAGGAAGATAGCCCCCACCTTTGCAAAGCATAGTTTAATTCCCAGAGAACGTTCAAGGCCTTCGGCCTACCATTTGAGATAAGCACATACCAGAGAAGCAGAGATACATTTTCTCATGACAAATTGCCAAGTCTTCAGTCTACAATTCACAGGGCCAGCCCTGTGAATTGTCTACGAAGTATCTGACACCTAACATCTTCCCCTCCCCAAAATGTCCTCTCAACTTGGAAAACTTATACCCCTCCCCCCAACTCTCTCCGGCGCGCAACGGAGACAGCCAAGGGAAAAGAGAAAAGCCTCTAAGCAGGGAGAAAAACTTTCTACACAGAACATTTTGATTTAAGCTCTAAAAATCAACAATGACATTTTAAAAATATTTTGTACATGGTAAGAAACATTAAAAAGGCAGAATCAGAGCAAAACATGTGGTACATAATACAGAACAAAACTATTGTAGAAATGACAAGGCAGTAACAGCAAAATTCAAAGTTTCAAATTAAATGAACAGTGTCTTTAGCAAGGATGAGAAAAAAAAAAAGAGAGTTTTAAATTGACTGAAAACGAAAGCAGATGACAGGTGTTTTTTTTTTTTTTTTTTTAATCTTTACTCCCCCCCTCTCTTCTCCTTTTTGAAGCGGCTTGTATTGGCGAGGAAAATGAAAGTACAATTCGCAGATAGATCTCAATTAGCAAAAACGATGCGGTGGAGGGGTGTGTGTGAATCTTTCAGGCTGATCATAAATTTTCTTACTGGAATGCAGGCAAAGGTTTGTAAAATCCAAGGAACAGGGAGATCTACTTACTCTTTTGAAGAATTTATACAGTCTCGGTGTTGAAGAGAATTACTTGCAGGTCTTTTCGAATTTGAGAGAGAACTCCAGCGGGAGATATCTGGACACAGCAGGTCTTGGCTTTGGCTAGGAATTATACTGTCGTGACTCTGGCTAACTCTCTAAAGTTCTTGCTCACGACTTTAGGTACACTGATACACAACAATAACAGTGAGATTTCTTTTATTGTAATCACATGGAGATTCAAAGCATAACGGTTTCATTTCTGCAAACACACACTTGAAGCTGAAGACGGACCACACAGCTTTCAGGTAGAACGGCTTAATGAGAACAGCACTCACTCAGGGACTGACATTTAGAGATTAACTCTAGTCCTTAGAGGGCAGGAGCGGCCACGCTGCACTGGAATCCTCTGGAACATAGAGAGACTCTAGGATTAGGCCTCCTAACAGTAGTATAACGGTCAACTGGCAACTAAATCTTCACTCAGCCTGTCAGGGAACGCTGAGCTGACCACGGAAGCCAGAAGCCAGGAAATGAACCTCTTCGACCTAGGGAGCCTTCCCAATTCACGTAGCTTTAGCTCTGAGGAAGGTCCTCTCACAGGTCTCACACACACACGAGTTTCAGAACAGCAACGATCAGCTTCTGCCTCCCTCTGCCCGTAACTTTGGCTCCATGGAGAGAGACAGCAAGCTATAGAACACGAATCCAGAACAGTAATCTCAAGTCTAAATCTATGAAAAGCCACAGTGCACTTCTCATGGCAAAGTTCTTTAGAAGTAACAAGTCCAAACATTAACAGAACATGTATAGAGTGCATCTCACAATTCCAAATCAGAATAGTAACTCACAGCAGTAGCAGAGCAGCAAGAGGATAGACGAGATAATTCCTAGCAACGGAATTACTCTCAAGACAAAGGCAATATAGTGTGGAGGCTGGGCAAATTCTAAGCTACTTTGATAGACAGGGCTTCAGGCCTGTAATCTAAACTCACGTACCAACAGGGCGGCACAGTTCAACCTCTTCTGATGACGCCACAGTGTGAGGAAGATAGCCCCCACCTTTGCAAAGCATAGTTTAATTCCCAGAGAACGTTCAAGGCCTTCGGCCTACCATTTGAGATAAGCACATACCAGAGAAGCAGAGATACATTTTCTCATGACAAATTGCCAAGTCTTCAGTCTACAATTCACAGGGCCAGCCCTGTGAATTGTCTACGAAGTAACTGACACCTAACAGTGCCTTTGGGCGTCTGAAGGAGCGTTGGCGCTCCCTGTTCAGCTTGTTGGACTTGCAGTCCGACATCATTCCGGATGTGATGGTGTGCTGCTGCATCCTGCACAACATGTGCGAGTCCCATGGGGACGTGTTACTGGCCGAGCACCCCGACCTCCCCGGGCGGGCGAGGACGCCGACGCCATCGCTGTGGACAGGTGGGACATTGCACCCTTTCCGGGCCCCGAGAATCCTGTTGGGGAGCGCCGCACCCATTTGGAGGCATCACGGGTATGTGAAAGCATCAGTGCCTGGATCTGGCTCCACTACCCCCACCCCGTGAGCGTCGGCTGTGAGGTTCCATCTGTGGACTGGCATCTCTCCCTGGTGTGCCGCCCCTCTCTGCCTCTTCCCCTTTGCCCGTTCCGTGGCTGGCTCCCTGGGAGTGTTGGCTCAGCTGTGCCTTCTTCACCGCTGTGCCTTCCAGTCGCCTTCTCCCTTCCCGGGGACGCCTGTCCTTTCCGTAGGCTCTGCCCTTGCTTCGTAGTGGCCATGTGTCTTATTGCCCATGTCTGAGCTCCCTGCTGAATAAAGTTTTCCAAACCGCCCCACTCTTGTCTTCTTTCCTGTGTGTGCGGGTGGATGCTCTGGGGGGGAGGTGTTTGGGGCTGGGGGACGTGGGTCACCCTTGCGGCTGCCGAGTCTCCCATGTAGGGTGGGCAGGGGTGGCTCCCTGGGGCGTGGGTGCCAACGTTTGGGGTGCAGTGCTGGGTGCGGCCGCTGTATTGGTGCGGCCGTTCCTCCTGGCTGCCTCTTTGCCCAAGGCTGCTGTGTTCCGCCCATTCCTGAGGCAGCCAATGGGGTTTGGGAGGCGTGTCCTGCATCGACTTCAATGGCAGCGCCCATGGGTTTTCTGCTGCAGTGTGTTCTGGGATACCTGTGGGAGGACTAGCGGAGGTTTGTTAGCGGAGAACATGGCGGCCGAGCTGTCAGTCAGAGCTGCGTATGTTATTAACAACCAGGGTGTTTGCCGGTTCCGAGCAGTGCCTGCTGCAGCGTGTCGTCTGTGGAGGTCCGCCTGCCTAACACACAGTCAGTACATTATTTCCCCTCCGTTGCTTAATATGTCGTCAGAACTGAGCCACTGTGTACTTCACCCGGATTTTAAAGTTGGTGTACTGGTGACCAACCTGGCTGCCATATTTTGAACTAGTTGAAATTTCCAGACTAGGCACAGAGGTAGCCCTATGTACAGCGCATTGCAGAAGTCGAGCCTCAAAGTTACCAGCACGTGCACCTAGGTCTTCCAACTCTAGGAAGGGGTGCACCAGCACGTGCACCTAGGTCTTCCAACTCTAGGAAGGGGTGCAGCTGGTATATCAGCCAAAGCTGATAGTAGGCACTCCTGGCCATCGCGTCTATCTGAGCTGTCATTTGGAGCGATGGATCCAGAAGCACCCCCAAGCTGCGAAAACAGCCTTTCAGGGGCAGTGTAACCCCATTCAGAACTGGTTGACATACCTCCAAACCCAGGTTGGGGCCTTTGACAGTAAGCACCTCTGGGCGAAGAACAAAGTGTTGGTTTGCACCTTGTGTTGGGTCAGCGGGACAGATTAGGGATTCTGTTGGTGTACCGCCCACCCCGCTGCTCAACGGACTCCCTAGGTGAGCTGACGGAGGTGGTCTCGGGTGTACTGCTGAGATCCTCCAGACTGTTGGTTCTGGGGGATGTCAACATTCATGCTGAGGGCACCTTATTCGGGGCAGCTCAGGATTTCATGGTCTCTATGACAACCATGGGACTGTCCCAACATGCCATCGGCCCAATGCATGTAGCAGGGCATACTCTAGACCTGGTTTTCGCAACTGGACATGGAGATGGTGATTTGAAAGTAGAGGACTTTACATCAGTCCCTTTGTCATGGTCAGATCACTGCTTGCTGAGGTTTAGATTTCTGAGGTTTAGATTTACAGCGGCTTTTCCCCTCTGCAAGGGTGGGGGACCTATTAAGATGGTCTGCCCCCGGACGCTAATGGATCCGGATGGTTTCCAAAGGGCTCTGGGGAGTTTTCTAGCTGATAGGGCCGGCTCTCCTGTCGAAACCCTGGTTGATCTGTGGAATGCAGAAATGACCCGGGAGGTTGACACGATTGCTCCTGAGCGCCCTCTCTTGTGTAGAGCTCGTACAGCTCCATGGTATACCCCAGAGCTGAGAGCAATGAAACAAAATAGGAGACGGCTTGAGGGCAGATGGACACAAACTCCTGATGGATGCAATCAAACACTGGTAAGTGCCTATAGTAAGGTATATTCAGGGGCAGTGAGGGCGGCAAAAAAGCAATACTTTGCTGTCACCATCAAATCATCTATCTGCCACCCAGCGGAGTTTTTCAGAGTTGTCTGGGGGCTGTTACATGCTGGCCCCAAGGATATGCTACAACCATTTGAGGCCCGCTGTACTGAATTTGCTAGGCACTTCCAGAATAAAATCTTTGGCATCCGCCAGGACTTAGACTCCAGTGTTATAGCAGGTAAATCTAGTGAGGTGTCCAGAGCACAGGCTTGTCCTGTTTTCTTGGATGAGTTTCAGTTGGTGCAGCTCGAGGATGTTGACAAGGTGCTTGGACAGGTTCGTGCAACCACCTCTGCATTGGATCCTTACCCCTCTTGGCTAATAAAAGCTAACAGGGATGGAACAGCCGGCTGGGCCAGGGAAGTGATTAATGCCTCTCTACGAGAGGGAGTGGTCCCAGGCCGCTTGAAGGAGGCGGTAGTGAGACCACTCCTGAAGAAAGCTTCCCTAGACCCCGATAATCTTAATAACTATAGACCTGTGGCAAATATTCCATTCCTGGGCAAGGTCCATGAGCGAGTGGTTGCAAGCCAGCTCCAGACACATTATCTGGATCCATTTCAGTCTGGCTTCAGGCCTGGTTTTGGCACGGAAACAGCCTTGGTCGCCCTATATGATGACCTATGTTGGGAGAAAGACGGGGAGTGTGACTCTGTTGATTCTCCTTGATCTTTCAGCGGCTTTCGATACCATTGACCATGGTATCCTTCTGGCACGACTGGCTGAGTTGGGAGTGGGAGGCACTGCATTGCAATGGTTCCGCTCCTACTTGGCGGGGCGGCTCCAGAAGGTGGTGCTTGGGGGACATTGCTCAGCCCCGTGGATTCTCCAGTATGGGGTTCCACAGGGGTCAGTCTTGTCCCCCATGCTGTTCAACATTTACATGAAACCGTTGGGAGAGGTCATCCGGAGTTTTGGGGTGCATTGTCATCAGTACGCTGATGACACACAACTCTATTTCTCCTTTTCATCTTCATCAGGTGAGCATGTGGATGTGCTGAACCAGTGCCTGGCTGCGACAATGGACTGGATGAGGGCTAACAAACTGAAACTCAATCTAGACAAGACTGAGATGCTGTTAGCGGGTTGTTCTGCTGACCGGATGGAGGGTGTTCAACCTGTTCCGGATGGGGTTGCACTCCCCTGAAGGAGCGGGTTCGTAGCTTGGGGGTTCTCCTAGAACCATCTCTGTCACTTGAGGCGCAGGTGGCCTCGGTGGCACGGAGTGCCTTCTACCAACTTCGGTTGGTGGCCCAGCTACGCTCCTCTCTGGACAGGGATAACCTGGCTTCAGTTGTCTATGCTCTGGTAATCTCTAAATTGGATTACTGCAATGCACTCTACGTGGGGCTGCCTTTGAAGACGGTTCAGAAGCTGCAGCTTGTGCAAAATGCAGCGGCCAGAGTGATAACAGGAACCAGAAAGTTCGAGCATATAAGACCTACTCTGGCCCGCTTGCATTGGCTGCCTATACGTTTCTGAGCTCAATTCAAGGTGCTGGTGTTAACCTATAAAGCCTTACACGGCTTGGGACCACAATACTTGATGGAACGCCTCTCCCGACATGAACCTACCCGTACACTACGATCCACATCGAAGGTCCTCCTCCGGTTGCCTACTCCAAGGGAGGCACAGAGGGTGGCAACAAGGGAAAGGGCCTTTTCAGTGGTGGCCCCCCAATTATGGAATGATCTCCCTGACGAGGCTCGCCTGGCGCCAACATTGCTATCTTTTCAGTGCCAGGTCAAGACTTTCCTCTTCTCCCAGGCATTTAACAACATATGATGAGGGGTTTTGTGTTTTTGTGTTGTTGTTGTGCGTTGACCCAGAAGGATATTTTAATTTTAACTTGTTTTTATGCTTTATGCTTTTAAATTTTGTATATTGGTGTTTTAATTGTTCAATGTTTTTGATTTTTGTAAACCGCCCAGAGAGCTTCGGCTTTGGGGCGGTATATAAATGGAATAAAATAAATAAATAAATATTACCTTTAAAGCCCTACATGGTTTGGGTCCAGGTTACCTGCGGGATCGCCTTCTCCCGTACAATCTGCCCCACACGCTCAGGTCCTCTGGGAAGAATCTACTTCAGTTAGCGAAAACAACTTTGACAGGTATTACCCAGAGGACCTTCTCTTCTGCCGCTCCCAGAGTATGGAATGACCTGCTGGAGGAGACTCGTCAACTTAACTGTCTTTTAGAATTTAAGAAAGCTATAAAGACTAATCTCTTCCAGCAAGCATATCCAGTGGAATTTTAGAATGTTTTTAGGATGTTTTATTGCTATTTTAATAATGTGTACCATGTTTTTAATCAGTTTAATGTATTTTATCATATTTATATTCACTGCTGTTCCCCGCCTCGATCCAAACGGAGAGGCGAGTAAGAAATAAATTTGTTGTTGTTGTTGTTGTTGTTCTCTGGATTCAGCTTCAGTTTGTTTTTCCTCATCCAGCCCATTACCGCCTCCAGGCATTCATTCAGAGGAGACACACTATCCTTAGCTGACGCTGTTGTCAAAGGCATAGGGAAATATATTTGGGTGTCATCAGCATACTGATAGCACCCCGTCCCATGCCTCCGGATGATCTCTCCCAGCGGTTTCATGTAGATGTTAAACAGCATTGGGGATAGGATGGCACCTTGAGGTACGCCACACAACAGTTCCTTCTCTGAGGAGCAACTATCCTCAAGCATCACCATCTGGAACCTGCCCAAGAGGTAGGACTGAAACCACTGAAGCACAGTGCCCCGAGTCCCAATCCCCTCAGGCGTTCCAGAAGGATACCATGGTCGATGGTATCGAAAGCCGCTGAGAGGTCCAGAAGTACCAGCAGAAGTACCAGTACTCCCCCTGTCAATACTCAAGAGTAGATCATCCACTAAGGTGACCATAGCAGTCTCAACGCCATATCCTGCCCTGAAGCAAGTTTGAAATGGGTCTAGAAAATCTGCATCATCCAAGACTGCTTGGAGTTGAAAGGCAACTTTCCTCTCGATCACCTTGCTCAAAAATGGAACCATGCTGCTTAACCAAAAAACAGTTAACAGCATGGTTAATGGTGTCACCTGAATGGAGCCAATAAAATTAAACTAAAATTTAGAAAAATACAGTAAAATCCAACAATATTAACTTAAAAATCAGCATATAAGAAAATGAGAAGCCATAAAAGCCAATTTCAATTAAACATCTTCTGGCACTGGTAACCACCCACTGAATTTCAGTCAATCAGGAAATGTGCAATAGAACCACTCTATATGACCTAATGGTGTGTGGGAACATATATGGGATATACCTTCAGATATCCAAGACCTAGACTATTTAAGACTATTGTCATGCCCCCACAGGAGGAATCGTCCTTAGAAGAGGAGTATAGCCCAGAGACAGACGTCAAGACACAGCCAGGTAAGAAGACCTGGAGGAGCATGGGCCCTTAGGGGAGATGACTGCAGGTCCATCTCTCTAAGAGGAGGGGAACTCTGCCTCTGAAAGAGATGCTTAGTAGCCACTAACCCTCAAAGGGATCATCATCTCAAGAAGAAGGCTAGTAGGACTCCTATGAGAAGGAGTGCTTTGTTGCAAAGGAGAGCTCCTCAAGAGTAATGGCCTCCTTGTGAGCAAAGCCATCCTCATGAGTAGGCCGTTTCTCAGAGGACCTGGGATGAACGACAGCTGACCCTGTGTGGGGCTCTGGAAGATCCTATATGTATAATCCAAAATCAGGAGTCACTTGGTCATCCTTTTTTGATTGCCTTCCTGTTGACCGATTCTCATGAAGCACGCTTCCTTGGAAAGCTCTTGACACACAGATTCTACTAATAACTACAGTTTTCACTATAATTCAAAGTCAGGAGTTCATTTATGCCCATAAAGCTTTTTTTTTAAAAAAACAAAAACAAAATTAAGTTATCTTCTCTAACAATGCACTATAAAGTTTTATTTTAAATATAAAATGTCAAGTATAATTAAAGAAACATAATTGCAAATTTGAGCAAAATGACATATGAACACAAAAAAGTGTCTTTATAAACATAGGTGCAGGTCAAAGGTCAATGATATTCCAGTAACATATGGCCTGTAAACACCTACAGTTAAAAGTAACCCAGTCAAAGTTTAATTACTGCTCAGAATTGAAGTTTCTAGCTGTTAAATTTAACAAAATAACATTAATATATATTCCATGCATTACTAACATGCCTAGATGTCAAACACTTACCGGGAACAGTAACCGGCAGGCAAACCTCGAGTCTAAGTATGCCTCATGCCATTGCGCTAATTCTACCCCTCCAGGCCCTAGAGAAGAAGCTTTGTGCCCCGCAGCTGGATGCTGTCGCACCCGTCTCAAGAAGCCTGCATATGCAGGTGACCCGTTAAGCCTTTTGATGACAGTGAAACTCTGGCTGGCCTTGCATCGGTTAGTATCTCAAATCAGCCTAGGCATAGGAGGCAGACTGTGCCTGTCGGCATGCATCCTGCAGCCAGAATAATAGGTTTGATAACGGAAATTGTGTTAAGCTTTGCAAACACTGTAGTGCCTTGCTTTTCAATGGTGAATCATCAACTAGACTCATGAATTGTTAACAAAGACATTGGTACTGCTGTCTATGTGATTGACTTTAGCAAGGCTGTACATGCTAATGTAGGCAATGTCATTCTGTGTCCCAAGAGTGAGCACTGTGACTACATCAACCAGATGGTATTGGACAGAATGGAAGGTGAGGAAGGACCTACTTGAGGGAAGTCACTGGCAATGATACCAGGCTCAACGTGCGATACACTTCAGAGTTTCTAAACCTTCTCTCAACTCAAGTGGTTTGCTGCTAAGTAAGTTGACTCGGAAGAAGGATGCTGTGGTCATCCTGCTAAGGAACATGGATGTGACCCAGAGTCTTATCAATGGCACAAGATTCACTGTGCTTGCCATACACAATGACTGTTTGCATCAGGAAACAGGTGAAGAGCAAGGAGATCTTCCTGCCAAGGATCAGCCTTGCACCTTCCGACTCATTTCTCCCCTTACAACTCAAGTATTGCCAGTTCCCCCTTTCCTCTGGCCTTTACCATTAACATCAACATGAGCCAGAGACAGACCATGAACCAAGCTGGCATCTATCTGCCTACACCTGTCTTCTGCCATGGATAATTCTACATTGCCATGTGTCATATGCGCTCATCGGCAAACCTCAACATGCACAACAATGGACCAGAACAAGGATGTTGCAGTGGCTGCCCTGGAATTTACACCAAGAACACTGTATATTTAAGGAAGTTTTGTGAATATAAAAGATGTAACAGTTTTAATGTTTCAATAAACAGTTAAGTCAAACCTTTCTTTAGATTTGGTTTTTCCCCAAGAACTGTGTTCACCAGTAACCAACTGGTCTGGCTATATAAGCTTTCAATTAAAGTTTGCTAGCTGCTGTAAGTAATATCTTTTTATCAACTCTAGTGCTATGTATCCCTGATGTTGCCTTTGTGTTGAGTCAAACAGGTGTCTAGAGTTGTGCTGACCTCTAGACACCTGCTTGACTCTGCTCTTTGGGTTGTGTTTGTAGTCTCAGCTATGCCTGAGACCCATCTCTTGGGATATTCCTTCTTGACTGGTAACACTGTTTACTGATCATGTTTGCTTGAACTTTCCTCTTTCTGGACTGATTCAACTATGCTTGACCTTTGCTTGTTTATTTGCCTGCTATTGGACCTGCCCTATAGTTTCCTCTAAAGCCAAGCCTGATCTACCTGTAGCAGAATGACAATGGACTGATCATTAAAGACAAGGTCAAATTTTCCTTACTTTACCCTAGTTTCTCAACTAAATTCAATCAGTTCTGTGCAGCTCTATGTAAAGCACACTGCAGTAGTCCAACCCACTAGACCATGTATCACTCTAGAATCTGACATCTTTTTACTCAAACTCCAGTAACCATGAATTACATTCATATATGTCATGTCATGTATGGACAATGAATGTGTATATAAATTAATTTTTTAACCTTTATTTAAAGTATCTGGGCCTGTATGTAAAATGTCTGGTAAGAAGAGGTATACAGATGCTTGAAAGGGCTGAGGATAGCAGAATAAATACAATGGACTTCAAGAAATAATATTTTTAAACTCACTTAGATAATAGTAGAGGAAAGGCCTTCTAATGGGAAAACCCCTCAGGAAAAATACAATTGATTTTACATGTAGATTTAATACACATTCTAAATTTTCTGTATATGTGGTGTCCAGCAGCAAGCATATGCAAATTGCAGGTTCCAACATGTTAAATGTGCATATGAAATCCCCTGCCAGAGACACTAATGCAAGCTATTGTATTGTCTTAATAAGATATTCCTAAGATATAGAACCCTTTCAGTTCACCATCATACATCCCAAAAAGGAGCAACAGCTGTTACACAGACAAAAGTGAGATTTTCACAGATACACACACACACACAAAAGCAGAAATTTGTTTTAAAGGTTTTATCAATTCAAAAAGTTGGGCAGAAACAGGGAAGCAAGGTTGTTTCATTTCATTTTGAAATCCAGGTATAAATACACAGATGCCATTACTAAGGCCCATTCATCTGAACTATCAATAAAAGAATAAAGAAATCTAGAGGTAATAAGCCAAATGAAAACTACATGAAAAAAATCAAATAAGATTACATAAATAAACAAATAGCTATAGAAAGTAAAATGGCTTTATAAGAGCTCTCTAGCCAAAATGGGCATCAGAAATAATTGTTACAATAACTGAATTTACTTACCTTGGCCCTCTGAGGGCAGTGTTACCTAAGATTAAACAGCATAATAATAAATCTCAAAGAAATAATAAGCAACATTTCTTATAAGGTTTATTGTGCATCCTATTTGTAATGTACTTTCAAATTGGAATTCCAAAAATTAAGTAACCTTCATTCTTTTCAGAACCAAATATAACTCAACATGAAGAAAAACAAATCCAATGCTTCAGTTAAAGACAAAATATTCAGCTACTTGCTTCAAAATATTCAAAACAATTAGTTAACACACATTAAAAGTTCAGAATTAACTTAAGAAACCAACAAAATTCTGCCTGTTATCTGTTCTAGTCTACTTAAAAGCTATTACCTACATAGTAGTTATCAACTAGAGTTGAAGCTGAAATATTATTCCTGTCTAGACATTACTAAGAAATAGGAAGCCAATTTTGACATAAGCAGGAAGAATGTTAAACGAACTATTCAATTAAGCAAAACTGGCAAGTATTGCTCTTTCACAAACCAGCTGTGAAATTGTAACAAACTGCTGGGATTTCAAGATGGTGCCTATAGCTATGGAAAATAAATTTAGATAAAACTTTTTAGGTTTTCAGAAGTGCTGGGACATGAGACAAAGAAACCAATAACTTCCTCCATCAAGGCAGCAGCAATTCCATTTTTTTAAAAATGAAGATATTGGGAGGGGGGGACTCTTGCCTCCCAAACAGTACTGTTCCTAAAGTTCATTGGAGGAATTCAAAGATAGTTGGATAAATTCATGTATTGGTAGGAATACCACATATACACATCTTAAACTAAAATTGTCAAAACCCTTTCCCCAAAGAAATGAATTTATAAAATTTACAAGCCTACTCAAAAGGACTTCAGGAACCATACTACCAACTCTGAACTTCAGTGAAATTAGTTTCATTGAAATCAATGGTGTTGCATGCAGTAGATCAGGGAAGGGCAACTTCTGGACTGTAGGACTAATGCAGCCGTCCTGTCACCCAATCAGGCCCATGGAGATTTGGACCCACCATGATTTCTGGCTCTTATCCTTCCGAAGACCTGTCCCTTTGCGATGTAATAAGGAAGCCCATTATTTCTGATCAGAGATTGGAGATAAGCTGGAGGTTCACCCTTACCACTCGACTAGGACTTGCAAGAATAGGATCCTGCAAGCCCCGGCTGAGTCCTTTCCTGCACTGCTTGTGCCCCAATTGGGACACAAGCAGGGTGGAAAAGACTCAGCCTCCACTTGCAGAAGCTAGCTGCTGCAAGCACAGGCCAAGTCCTTTCACGTCTGCTCTCCAATTGGGATGCAAGTAGAAAGGAAAGGAAGCACCTGGACAGCACTTGCAGCGATGAGCTCCTGCAAGCAATGGCAGAGTTCTTTCCATGTAGAGTGAGGCAAAGAGCCCCATTCCTCTCTCTGCATGAGGAAAAAAAAGAAAAGTGGTTGCGGTGGCACCCCGTCACAGGAAGGGGAGGGGCTTTGGTGTGGGCCCTTCCCCTTGACATCATCTGGCCCACCAGGCTTGGTATAAGGGACAATCTGGCCCCTGGATCAAAAAAGATCCCCCCAGAGTAGATGATTGAGGGAAGTGAGAAAGGCATGCTGGTACTTTATCTCTCCAGAGAGGCAAGAGCAGATCCACACTGGGCATGCAGCCTATCTAATGCATTTATGTACAGACTGAGGAGGAAATGTGTGCAACAGAGTTCACGGTAGTGTCTTGCACACACAGAGTAATCTGTATTTGGAAACCTGCTTCCACAGACAGTCCCTTGCTGCACTGGGATAAATAGTGGATTATAGTCCAGGAAGCTCATGCCAGAATAAATTCATTAGTCTTTAAGGTTCCACAAGACTCTTTGTTGCTTAGGATTGCAGTGACTTATCTAGAATTGTTATTTACTAGCTACTAAGAATAAGAAGTCCCCTTTAACTTTGCTGCAAAATTAGGCTGCATGAAAATATATGCACATTTACTAAGGAGTAAGACTCATTGAAGTGAATTATGCTTACTTATCATACTTATCAAATCTTTACTTATAATAATAATAATAATAATATATTTATTTATTACCCACCTCTCCCAACGGATCGAGGCGGGGAACAGCATTAAACATAAAATACAAAACTGATTAAAAGCACATAAAACCAATACATCATTAAAATACCAATAAAACACCAATAAAACACTTTAAAATTAATCTGGGTAGGCCTGCCGGAAGAGATCAGTCTTTATAGATCTTTTAAATTCCTGAAGACTGGTGAGCTGGCGAATCAGATTAAACTGGTTAAATTGTAAATTATGCTCTCTTAGCAAATCCAATTAATCAAGAAGGAAATTGTGCTAATTCCAAGAGATCTCTCACTCTTCCCTCATTCTTGACAGAATCAACTATGAAATAAATAATCAAATTGGAATTATTAACTACTGTACTTCCTAAAACTAAACATCTAAATTGCATCTAACAGACTATCAGCGTACACAAAATTCTGTTAATTACAATGCAAAAAGTTAGTGATGATGATACAGGATAGAATTTATTTCAAGTAGTTTTGTGTGTAAAAGTTATGATACTTGACAAGAATGGTATTATAATTTCTAGTTCTATTGTAGTATAGTTACAGCAAAAGCTGCAAAATAGCTGAAGATGATTTTGTAAAATATTTTCCTTATCTGATAAAAAATTGTGAAGAAAGTAATTTCAGGATTTTAAACTTGCCTGGATCACATAAACTAAATGTAAAATTAATTTTGATTCAGCTTTTTTTTCCTTTGGAGAAAGCAATTACAAACAACATTTATTTATTTATTTATTTATTTAATCCTTCTGTATTTAAAAATATTTCAGGACTATGGCATGTTAACAAATATTATTCTGTGGATAATAACAAGTGGTCATTACAGACTTGGGCAAACCCAAGATATGTATATGTTCCTGAATTTACAGTCAAATATAAATCAGTTTTGGGTACTTGTATTTGGCCACATGACATATTTCAAAGCTTTGCAACATATGGTCAAAGTGATCTACAGCCCTAATATTCATTAATTATTCATTCTATCCTTTTACAGTGTTTGACCAGGTTTGGCTTATACATGAAAAAATCCAAATACTTTTCAGTGTCTGAAAGAGCGAACGTTTTTAATGTTTAACTCTAGCAAATCTGATGGGTCTCTTTTAAGATAAATGCATTGCCAAAAAATCCCAATTCTCTTTTACTCTGACACATTAATTATACATTTAATCATGCAAGCTTAATGTTACAGTAAACATGCTGTATTATTTGAGAATGGCAATTCAATATGAAGATACACATAATTCTCTTCAAATAATTTCAAGTGAAAATCAGGTTTCAAAAAGAAACACAAGTGCTCAGACTTTGATGTAGCTTTAATATTTAAAATCATAGAGCAAGTGACATAATCTCACTTATCTGTACTGAACATAAGAATATAAGAAAAGCCATGCAGGATCAGACCAAGGGTCCATCTAGTCCAGCACTCTATTCACACATTGGCCAACCAGCTGTTGACCAAGAACCCACAAGCAGGACATGGTGCAACAGCATCCTCCCACCCATGTTCCCCAGCAACTAGTATATACATACAGGCTTACTGACTCTTACCAACTAATGCAGAATGCGAATTTCAAATTTAAAGAGAGTATTCTTTTCCATACTACAAGTCCAAAAGAACCATATGGTTCTCTGTCATGTTTATGGGTCACACAAACACCATTTTAGATGTATGAAAAGCTAGACAAACAACATGGCCTGACACAGAAGAATCAACCAGAAGAACTATTCTGTGAAATTCAAAAAGTTGCATGCAACAATAATTATATCAGTTAGTCCAACTGATATGTTGTATGTTGTATGTTTTTGCTGTTTTAATTTTTGTATATTGTTTTTAATTGTTTTTAATCCTATGTAAACCGCCCAGAGAGCTTCGGCTATGGGGCGGTATACAAATGTAATAAATAAATAAATAAATAAACTCCATCCTCCCCTAGGAAGCAACTATTTAATATTTATTTATTTACTACTACGTTATATCCTGCCTTACTGCACCAGGTATATTCAAGACTGCTCACTACATTAAAAAAAATTTCACAATATCAAACAAAACATATTAGAAAAAACAACAGCAACTGAAAATACCAAAACAAGGCATTAATTAGTTAAAAGCATACTGGAAGAGCACTCTCTCCACTGCCCAACAAAAAATGGCAGTAATAGGAGCTAGGTTGCCACACCTGAGAAGACCTTGGGCAGAATCTAACAGGCTTGTATAAGGGAGTTGTATAAGCTATACTAGAATGACCAGATACAAAAGAGGGCAGGGCTCCTGTAGCTTTAACTGTTGTGATGAAGATGGAATTTCAACAAGTGCTGCATGCATACAAATGACAACTGCTGACATTCCCTTTTCTATACAACTGTTAAAGATACAGGATCCCTGCCCTCCTTTCCATATGGTCACCCTAAACATGCCTGATGAATTATGTACATAGATATATGTGCTTCATAGGGATAATCAGTAAGTAGAGCAGAAAGGTTTCAAAATTGAAAAAAAAATCTGTTTCATAAGTTCGTTAATAAAAATGAATGAATGCCAATTGCAAACACAATATTAGGCAAGCCTGGCAGTTTCAAAGTTGTAATTAATGTTTTTCAAATGATTATCCTTAGCAAATATATGAGAGAATACATATATGTCATTGAAATATGTATGCCTCAGAATGAAATGGAACTTATAGTGATAGCGAAACTGAAGTGTCCCAATGAAGAGAAATGCACTCTGTTGAAATAGATGAATGGTTGGTAGCATATCACGCACATTTCTTTGGGTTGCTAAAATTAATTAGTATATCAACATTTTTCAGTGCCTTTGTTCCTTTCGTTAAATTTAAACAATGTAAGGGAAGTGTCTTTCTCCTTGGATGGCTCTCATCTGCCAGACCTCATGCGGGGTAGTGCCCCGATGGCAGTGCTCATTCATGATTTCATAGTGGATAAGGCAGCTGATCTGCCATGCATAACCAAAACCTGGGTGGGTGAGCAGGGAAGAGATAGTCTTTCCCAGTTGTGCCCACCAGGGTATGTAGTTCAACATCAGAGTAAACTTGAGGGCTGGATGGTGGTAGTGGCTGCAGTACACTCTTTCTCTCTCTCTTTCTCTCAGCAGGCTCCCTGTCCATCTGACTATTGGTCTGGAATGCTTACACTTTGTGTTGGGCCAGTGGGAAAAACTGGGGATTCTGTTGGTGTACAGTCCACTCTACTACTCAACAGTCTTCTTACCTGAGCTGATGGAGATGGTCTCAGGTGTGTTGTTGAGGTCCCTCAAACTATTGGTTCTGGGGGATATCAACATTCATACCAAGAGCATCTTGCCCAGGGCAGCTCAAGACTTCATGATCTCCATGACAATCAGGGAACTGTCCCAACATATCACTAGCCCAATGGATATAGCAGGGCATACTCTAGATCTGGTTTTTTTTTTTTAGCCAGAGATGGTGATTTGAAGCTGGGGAACTTTGAATCAGTCCCTTTGTCATAGTCAGATCGCCTGCTGAACTTTAGACTTACGGCAGTCTTTCCCCTCTGCCTCTGCAAGGTGAGGGACATATTGAGATGGACTGTCCCTGGAGGTTAATGGATTCAGATGTTTTCCAGAGGGCAATGGGTGGGAGGTAGGTTCTAGCTGATATGGCTGGCTCCCCCGTTGAAACCCTGGTTGATCTGTCATGCAAAAATGTCCCAGTGGTTGACACAATTGCTCCTGAGCTCCCATTCCAGAGTAGAGCTTGCACTGCTCGATGGTATATTCAAGAGCTGGGAGTAATGAAGCAAAATCGTGCAGATGGAGTTTGAGTGAAAATGGAGGAAAACTCCTAATGGATGCAAATATGATCACGTATATTCAGGGGCAGTGAAGGTGGCAAAGAAACAACAACTTCCTGACTCTACTGAAACCTCTCTGAGCCACCAGAAGAACTTTTCAGAGTCATGTAGGGCCTATTACATGCTGGCCCTAAGGATACTATGGATCCATCCTGCTATAATGCATTTGCTAAGCACTTGCAGGATAAAATCTCCTGCATCTGCGGGGACTTTGACTCCAGTGTTACAGCAGGTGAATCCGGTGAGGTATCCAGAGTACAGCCTTGTCCAGTTTTCTTGGATGAGTTCCAGAATCACTTCCTTGCCCCTCTTTGCTAATAAAAACTGGTAGAGAGGGAGGAGCTGCCTGGGGCAGGGAGGTGAGTAATGCCTCCTTGCGAGAGGAAGTTGTCCCAGGCCACTTGGTGAGAATCCTCCCTGGATATAGGCCAATGGCAAATGTCCCTTTCCTTGGCAAGGTTCTTGAGCAGGTGGTTGCCAATCAGCTCCAGATTCTCTTGGATAAGACTGATTATCTGGATCCATTCCAGTTGGGGTTCAGGCTGGGTTTTGGCACAGAAACAGCCTTGGTCACCATATATGATTACCTATGTTGGGAGAGAGACAAGATGAATGTGACCTAGTTGATTCTCCTTGATCTCTCAACTATACCATCGACTATGGTATCCTTTAGGGTACTTCAAGGTACTGTCTGAGTTGGGAATAGAAGGTACTTCATTGCAGGGGTTCACTCCTACTTGGTCAATGCCAGAAAAACATGCTTGGGGAATATTGCTCAGCTCTGTAGATTCTCCAGTATGGGGTTCCACAGGGGTCGGTTTTATTCCACATGCTATTCAACATCTACGTGAAACTGTTGACTGAGGTCATCTGGATTTTTGAAGTGCATTGTCATCAGTACAATGATGACATGCAGCTCAATTTCTCCTTTTCATCCATCAGGTGAAGCTGTGGATGTGCTAGATCAGTGCCTGGCTGTGACAATAGATTGGATGAGGGGGCTAATAAACTGAAACTCAATCCAGACAAGACTAAAATGATGCTAGTAGGAGGTTCTTCTAACCAGATGGAGGGTGTTTAACCTGTTCTGGATGGGGCTGCACTTCCCTTGAAGGAGCCGGTTCATCGTTTGGGGGTTCTCCTGGAGCTGTCTTTGTCACTTGAGGCTCAGGTGGCCTCAGTGGCAAGGAGTTCCTTCTAACTACTTACTTTGGTTGGTGTCCCAGCTACACCCCTATCCAGACAGGGATATCTTATATTACTGCAACACGTTCTACGTGGGGCTGCCTTTGAAGAAGCTGCAGTTCATGCAAAATGTGATGGTCAGGTTGATAACAGGAACAAGATGGTCTGAACAAATAACCAGACCAATTCAAGGTGCAAGTTTTGACCTATACAGCCTTACATGGCTCGAGACAATACCTGACGGAGAGCCTCTTCTGGCATGAACCAACCTACACTCATGATCAAAGTCCCTTCTCCAGGTGCCTCCTCTTAGGGAGGCTCAGAAGGTGGCAACAAGGGAGAGGGCCCTTCTTGGTGATGATCCCCAATTATAGAATGATCTCCCCAATGAGGCCAACCTGGCGCCAACTTTGTTATCTTTTTGGAGCTAGGCTGACTTTATTTAATTCTTAGATATTAGACAGCATATGATAAGATTTTAATTGTCCTGGATTTTTCTTATTGTTTACAATTGCTTATATGTGTGTACGCTCTCTCTCTCTCTCTCTCTGTTTATATGTTCGTATGTAACAGTTTTTATTGGATGATATCAAAACGTAATAAATGACATGGAAGCTTTGGTTATTGGATGGCACCTACATGTAATAAATGAAATGGAAGTGCATGCTTTTGGGCTGGTTCACACAATCAAATAAGTCACTGACCTGTTCAGATGACAAGCTAAGCCATGGTGGTTAAACATTTTGAGCTAAACATTATGGCTTAGCATGACTTGTGAACCATGACCTAGTATGTCGTGTGAACCATTCCTAACCATGGTGGCTACATAAACATGCTCACTAACCATTTGCTGCAAAAGGATTAATGGTTTAATCATGGCTTAGTGTGTGTGTGTCTGAACAGGCCCACTGTAACTTAAATTAGTGACAGTGGGCTGCAGTGCACGCTAGTGGCTATTTTGAATATTTAAGCCCAAGCCATGGTTTGTTGTGTCATCTGAACCCAGGGAGTGGAGTGTGGGGTGTGTGATGCTTGCTTAAACCTCGTACAACGACGCATGCTGCCTGGGTTAACCCATTAACCATGGCTTGTTCTAGGCTTGTTTAATCCTTGCACAATACACACTCCCTGGATTTGCATGACACAACAAGCCTTGGCTTCAGCTTGAATATTCAAAACCACCTTGCACAGGCTGGCATACTAAAAAAATTCTGATGCAACTAAACCTAATTTACATTGGAAAACTTTCTAAACAAAATTCCAGTTCAAACTTTTCCAGAAAACTCACATCACTAGGAATAGTCACCTGAAAAAAGTTTACAACTTTGATTTTAGATCTTATTATACTATATCCATTCATTCTATTTCATTTAATAAAATAATGCATTTCTAAAACTGAATTAAATTTCCTGGTTAAACAGTGCTTCAGAATATTTCTATCCTACATCACTGGCATCCCCTCTTATCAACTTGAGAAATTTTGCTATTCGCCCAAATCAGAAAAATGCAGAAAAGGGGTTACTTTAAACTTTAATAGCAGAGATTACTGGATTTCTAGCTGATTCATTTCTGCAGAATTTAATAATTATTGATTTGCATGTCATATTTAATGTTTTTGCCTTGAAAAAACAAACTACTTCCTGAAGTAAATTACTTAGAAATTGTGAGTGCCCAAATGATGTCTAAACTATAATCCTCAAAGTGATATCTGAATTATCAAGGAGTTTTTTTAAATCCAGAAGACACTGGTTGATAAATAAATTCCTGTGCCAACCAGTTAATCAGAGAGATCAGCTTGGACACAGATGATCATTGTTGTAAGGAAGAACGGAAGTGGATCTTGTATGTAGTGCTCCTCCAATGAAGAAACAGTACTGTAAAGCTGATTACACTGACCATCTGTTTAGTAGATGCCTGTGCACACCTAACATAGCAACTAGGTGTGCAGCCCCACATATTTTATCATACACAGCACCATTTCTTTACTTAGCCTAATCCAAAAGTCAATTCCTACAGAATTTCCTTTTATCAAATTAGGATATTTTTTCTGAACACTTTAGACAGGGAGTAGTTATAAATCTACATTAAACAGGCAATAGCATAATAATAAAATCAGAGTTGATGGGAAACTATCCAGTTCTACTGGTTGATATGCTAAAGTATCCCATGCCCATTTTAACAAATGAGTCAGTGAAACCCATTGCTTCTTGTTGTATCCAGTAGATAGACTGAGCTACTGTTGCCTATCTTCTTTTAAACACTTATCACCATATGTCTACTTTACCATTCTATGGGTCAAGAGAGGGAGAGTTTGAGGCAGAGAAACTGCTGTTTCCTATGCCCTGCTGGACATGTGCTGGCAGGGAGAAGGGAGGTTTTTTTGTTTCCTGTTTCAGAAGTTCATTTTATAAATGGTTCCCTTCCTATTGATTCCAATGTGAAATAAGCTATGCCAACTCTAGAGATGGTATAGTTTTCTTCCACATTTTGCTTAAAGAGGGGATATAGAGAGGACAGCTTCTCCCAGAATGCCCCAGAACACTTTCTTTTTGCCCTCTCCAAGGTCAGACTGATTGCGGACCTATCTGCATCACAGAGGACACTTCTTCATAGAAAGTATTACTAAACATAAACTTATCAAGTATATAGAAGAACAAGACCTTCTAGAAAAGAATCAACATGACTTTTGCAAAGGTAAATCTTCTCTCACTAATATTTTAGAGTTCTTTGAGAATGTCAATAAACATGTGGATAGGGTATTCTGGTAGACATTGTTTACTTGGATTTCCAAAAGGCTTCTCGCAAAGTCCCTCACTAAAGACTCCTAAGCAAACTTAGCAATCATGGGATAAGAGGGGAAGTCCTCTTATGGACTTGTAACTGGTTAAAGGACAGGAAGCAAAGACTAGGAATAAATAGTGATTACTTGCAATGGAAGGATGCCATCCAAGGATCTAAATTGGGACCAATGCTTTTTAATTTGTTGATAAATGAGTTGGAGGTGAGCAGTAAGGGGGGCATATTTGCTACCAACACCAATTTATTTTGGCTGATTAAAAAAAAGGATTGCAAAAAACTCCAAAATGACTTCTTCAGACTAGGGAAATAGACATTAAAATAGCAAATGCACTTTAATTTGAGCAAGTGCAAAGAGATGCACACTGGCAAAAAGAATCCTAGCTTTACATATACAAATGCTGCAACAGACACTCTCTTTTTTTACATCTGCTCTTAACACAACACTATTCTGAAATGATCTCTTCTTAATATCGCATCTAACCATCTCCTATCATTTATATAGCACCTTCAATATCCAATGTGTTTAATAATCCCTATCTTACTTATCCCGGTAGCTATTTTATAATGTTATAAAGAAAGCTATTATAACTTTGTTTAAATGATCAGTCACTAAGACACAAGCCAGACATGATAGTGAAGGCTTCCCATTTGCTGGGCTGCCTATCAGAAGGATCTGTCTATCAGAGGCAGATGTAATCTAAGGTTACTGAATTAAGAAAATGGGTACTTTCCAAAATGACCAAATCAACTATCTCTTTTGTTAGTTATTTATGTTTCTGTCTTTGAAATTTGGAGCAGGAGGGGGTTGTAGATCTGCATAACATCTTATGACTGACAACTAAGTACATTTACTAAAATCAAAATTGCATAAACTTTCTGTCTATTGTATAACTGCAAAAATGATAGAACTGCAGCAATTTTATCATACACACATTTTTCACAACTGATGTGAGATGCATGTACTTTGTACTCATTTATCTGTATATGAATGCAAACAGGTATTATCAGAAGCAGCCCTAATTTACAGGGGACAACTATTCAAAATCATGTGCAAATTTGGCATGAAATGCTAACACAGAAGCAAAGCTTCAGATTTCTAAAATATACTGGTATAACTCACATACTATTATATGCATGCTGCTGTTTCATCATCAAATATAAATAAGCTGTTTAGTAACAAATAACAAAAGTTGAGGCAGGCAGGGGGCAAAAAATTGGAAGAGTTGGAGAAAGATATAACAGAAGTTTTAATCCAGCTAACATATTAATGCTAATATGTTCCAACACATAGAACAATATTGAAAGAAAGGACTCTTGTGCTCATTGACATTACTATTTCATCTTTCAAATTTTAAAGTAAGCGAATAGAGTTTCCTAAGTAGGGTAAAAGAACTTAGTAATGATCTGTGTATATAAAAAAAGATTTTCTTGATTAGCATTTCCTGAACAAAAATGGAAGGTATTAACTAGGATGTATAACATTCCAGATTTAAGATGCATATCCAAAATTACTTGAAAGAATATATAAAGCACCTGTTTGTACTGAGGCGGATATCAAAATAATGCAGTAGTCCTTCTCTTTCAAGTAGTAACACATTTATCAAGCTTAAAAACTATGAAGTAAAGTTGGTTTAACTATTTGAAAGGCTTCTTTCAGATATAAATAATGAAGGGCGGGAAAATATTCAACTCCTGAACTAATTATGAAGACAAAAGGAGGTGGGGAGGAACAAGGATAATTAGTGTGTATCCTCCCCCCTAGCCAACCGCCCACATACATTTATTCTGTATATGCACACACATCAGCAGCATCATAAACCGTCTCAAGTTCTTGCTATTATTCAGTTCGACATCTGCACATGTTTATGCGTCTCTCCAAACAACCTCTTGAACACCCTGCTGGAGCTGTCATTTTTTTTTCTTCTCCCTATCTGGCAGATGGCAAGTCAACAATCGGCATCAACAGCAGCCGAATATCTCTCCCCTCCATTCTACCCCCCCAAACAGACACAATAATAACTTCTTTGTGCTTTGCCACAATGCAGCTGCTTAAACCATTTCGCTACAAGGCTGCTTTGCTTTAATAAAAAAAATCCCTTCTGTCAAGTCTAAAAAGCAGCATAATGTTAAGCAAGCTAAAGCCACAGCACAGCTGCAAACGGGCAGACACATTGACAGCTCCTCCCTTAACAAAGCCCTGTGAATTGAAGGGGGTTCATCTGAGGCTCACACAGTAATTAGTATAAAAAAGTCCGACAGCCTCTATTATGCTAGGGGGAAAAACTGGACAGAACTGGGCTGCTGTTTTGCGTCAAGAGTTCTGCTGCAGAGTAGATAAATCATGTTGGGTTTTTCCCCTCTCTTTTTAAAGACAGTAATAAGGAGGATGAGAGAAGCTAATTTGAAAACTTGGACACAGTAATTGTACCATATGGTGAGCATTTATCCCTTCTGAAATACACGCAAACAGTCACTTACATGCACAGTGCTTTGTTTTACAGTTGTTATTCTCTCTACCACATTCATAAAGATGGATCTGAATATCAGATACGCAGGGGAAGTAGAGCATAATTAGCAACGAAAATGCCTGGGCATAATACATTAGCCTTGCACAAAACCTTGAAAATTTTAAAACAACCATGGCTCGCCCCAAATAATAGTATTGGATGCAAGTATGATGGCTTTAAAAGATAAGCAGTTCAATAACAATATTTCTTATCAGAAATTACTAATGACAGCAATTTCTAGAGAATAAATGTGAAGAGAATACAGATGCTGGGTTAAGAGAAAGACATAGCTACACAACATGAAAAAGAATACAAAGTATCAAAACATCTGTAAACATCTCTATAATTAAATATCAACTTGTAGTTCATTTTGTTGAACAGCAAAAGAATCAGTGCTTAGGTAAAAAATATGGGCAAGTTACGCTTGTGTATGTTTATAAAGTAAACTCTAGCATGACCCATCATTGATCTGTAAGGAAACGGTGTCAATGATTTACTTACATTTCCTTCACTTCATCACAATGAGAGACCAAAAATGTAAACCTATATAAGGTATCCGTTAATAATATACTAATAGTGCCCTTCTCCTCATCCACTGACATAACTCTAGCAACTGAAAATCAGCCCAAATTACAGAACTCATAAAACACTACATACCATATCTGGAAATAGCAAAATAATTACTTGTACTTTAAAACAATGTTAGTTAAAAGGCAGTTTTCCTTTTAACAAAATCATAAGATTAATCTGTAACTACTTAAGATCAATCATACATTAACATTTTGAAACACTTCTACTGACACATCATTAGAATGCAATAAATGAATATTCTTATTCCCAGTTTTTTCTTGCATTCAAATTCTAACTATATTTATTGTGATAAAATTATAACTGTATTAATTTATGGTGATGAATGATGTTAGAAATCACTGTTTAATAGTGCAATCCTATAGATGTCTATTTAGAAGTTAAATGTGGCCTAATCCCATGGGTTTACAGCTCATGCTGTTTAGCCTTTGTTATTACAAAAGAGCTGGTGTGGCCAAGAGTGTGAGCCATGTGACAAGATGTCCCTGATATTCATCATCATCATCATTTATTGTATTTCTATACCGCCCCATAGCCAAAGAACTTTGGACGCTTTACAAATATTAAAAACATTAAAATATAGTATACAAAGTTTAAAAGCTATTTACATAAAACACACAAGCAAACAGTATACACAGAGATAACATCTATCTAAAAACAACTTTCAGCAGTCAACCATAACCATAAAACAGATCCAGGCCTGATTAAAAAGTCTTCATATGCTGCCAAACGCTTGAGAAAAGAGGTAGGTCTTAACCTGGCGCCGAATAGATAACAATGTTGGCCTCACACAGGGCTCGTCAGGGAGATAATTTCACAGTCTCACTTTAACATATATTAACTTATGTGTTATTTATTTATCTGTCATGTATTTATTTGATGCTTTATTTACTGTAGTTGCATTGTTCATTTTTAAGTTTGTAGTCCCCTTTGAACATTATTTTATGGGAAAGGTGGAGTATACATTTCCTAAAAAAAAAAAAAAAAAAATTAGGTGGCGTTAGGAAGCCACCGCTGTCTCTTAGCTTCAGCTTCCTCATCCTAACTGCAATACGGGTATATAATACTGACTTACCTTACAAATCTGTTGTAATGATTACAAAAATGATGTACATGAAGTTATTTGAACACTTGAAATTAGATAGGTAAAATGGTTATTACATTATACTAAGCCTTGCTAAGGACCTTTTATTTGTCTGCTACTTGTGACATGACTTTGATCATCAATGGTTATTCCCCAGGGTAACTGATCCTAGGACATTCCACAGAAGGTTCTATAGTTACATTTCTTCTTATAAATCATATTTCCTATTATCACTGTCATGTGTCTGCAGGAACACCAACAACTATTAGCTCAAGCATCAAAGACAGCACTCATATTTCTGTATCTCTTGACTGCAAAAACCTGAAATTTGATAGCAGAAAAATGCACTGTAAAAAAGAAAGTGAAATGGAATGGAACCCAGATCGGCAGTTGTTCATCAAATACTCCTAGTGAGTTCTAGATGATCTATTATAAATGTGCTTAGTAAGATCACTGTTTATTATCCCATACCAGAAAGTCAACATCCCTGAATGCCTCCAGCTCACTTGCACTCTATTGACTACTCCAAGTTACAGATGGACTCTGGAAGAAGTAGTATGCACAGGTGTCCTGTCTCATGGTCACCAGGCAGTATAAATCTTGGCCTCTGACAGCAATTCCACATGCATTCTTAGTGAAAAACACAAACTCTCTAGCAAATAATATGTTTAAATCAACTGGAAATTGTTTGTCTGAGCATCACAGCAGATCAAGAAGAATTTCAGCCAATTATTGTTTGAGTGGATAATCAGGATGTCCCAGATAAGAAGTGGAGGACTCTTACAGGTGTTCCCTAAGGGTAGCAGGTCAGGGAGTTTAGATATGACCAAAATGGTGTTGTTACAAGTTTCTGCTCGTCTTTCAGTTACACCAGAGCTCTGCCTGTCCTCTGTTGCACTGCTGCATTTGTTTGCTGACTCTGTCCCTTACATTGGAGTACTTGAAGTTTGCAGATTTGCTCTGATTCACAGCTGCACATCACACTCAACAGCGTGTCAGCTGCTAATGCCACTGCATCTAGCATTACATCATTAGTTAACAGCCATGCCCTGCAGCAATAGAGTGGGCCAAACTAGATGAAATGAGAAATATGTGATTACATTTCTATCTTTTTGAACTTTCCCCTCCAATATCAGTTACAGTGATCACAATGCGGACTGGGACCACGGTGCACAGGGAGGAGGTTTCATCCTTTCTCTAAGCTGCAATTTGTCCTGGGAAGGAAAATATATGCAGAAAAGGTTTTTGTACAATACCCAAGTGGCAAAGCAGCCCATTGCTAAGCAAGCTGGAGGGAAGATAAAATGATTCCTAAACAAAACTTGCTTGATTTACACTTGCCAGTAACTATGGCTGGATATCCATCTGTTTTATGTGGCCCAAAGTGTCTGCTCGTTAGATGATTTGTTTAGAACAAACAGTTCTCTGTGCTGCAACACAAGCCTGATACTCCACCTATTAATACTGAGAAAGTCAGCCTTAAATCTGTCAACTTTACCTACTTTAAATATATGTTGTCACAAAAGGCAACAACTGATGTAGTATTCAGCTAGGTCAAGCTGCTATGTTTTTAGGAACTTATAATCTTTTCAACACCTGTGTATCCACCAACCGAAGTAAATGTCCACTAAGAATGCCACTGTACTATCCAGTTTATGTTCTGCATGTGAATCAATATGTATTGCTGCTACTTCCACATTTGATGTTTGAATATCAGCTGGAAAGAAAAAGTTTCAGATGTTAAAGCTTTTGAGATATGCACATATATGGGAGGGATCATTCTTTATTCAGATTCCGCTTCATTCTGCAGGACAACTATAGTAAGTGCAACGTAGTATTTGGATAGTTGAACCTGAACTGAGGAGACTTGGGTTCAAATTTGTATTCAGTCATGAAATTTACAGGGTTGTCTTGGACCAATTGCTCTCCCTTAGCCAACCTACCTCAGAGGGTTGCTCAGAGGATAAAAAAGAAAAAAAGAAATTCTCATGCATACCACCTTGAACTCCTTGAAGAAAGGGTGCTATATGAATATGAGAAATAACAACAATCACAAGCTGAAATATGGTTTTATAGAATCTTGTATGACTTTACTTTAAGGTAGTGCAAAGGAGGACACTAATACAAGAGACTGGTGGCTTGAAGGTTAATCTCTAAACAAATCTGAAAAACCTGGGTAGTTGATAACACAGCTAGTTATCACAGAAAGGAGGGCTTCTTGGTGCCTGACTTTAGATTCATTTGTAAGAATCTATACCCTCTACGTAAACCGATTTAGCCATCAACAGAACAGCCAGTCCAGCTGAACCAAGATGTGCTGGCATCAACAGTTCATTCCATCAATAATAGAGGTGATCAACATGATACCTGAAATGTATCTGGGATACTTTTTCAGGCATTCAAACAAGTAGGAGATTATTTATAAGAACTCATTTGCTAGATAAGACCAAAAGCCTATCTATACCTGCACTCTTGTCTTCAGCAATCAACAACCACTTCCTCCCCCTAAGAAACTCACAGAAGAAGTTGAAGATGACATCTCCCTTTATTTGTCTCCAACATCTGGTATCCCAAGGACACTGCCACTGAATGAAGAGTTTATGGGGGCGGGGGGTCTGCTTTTCTTCAGTGCTACAATATTCTTTTCTTATATGATATTCACACTTGGACAATATCCTAAATGTGATCACATCATTAGAGTTCTATGGAGTAATCCCAAGAATGACACCAGAACATGTGGAATGACCATTTTTTGGTAATAACAGTTACCACTTGGGAGCCTAGAGACTAACATGCAAACCAAACCTAGCAAAAAAAGCCCTTTCAACTATCCCAGTTTTCCTAAACATACTAAGTTTGGGGTGGCAGGAAGGACCCATCACAGGTACAGACTGGGGAAGAGGAGAAGCAACTCCAGGGGGTTCTTGTCAGTGTGCCCCTGGCTGGGGTGTGGGCCCTCAGCTGGTGTCTGACCGTGCCTCCCCTTCATGCTGGTCCTGGCCACTACCACCCCGTAACAAAAACGGATTGCTGGAGAGTCTGTGCTCTGTGACTGTGTTACAATCCCCCTGCCCCAGTATCCCCCATTACCATGGAAAAAAGAGGAATCCCAAGTTTTTAAATGAGAAGCTTAAAGAAGGAATTTTTGAAGGATAAACTTTTGAAACTCTCAAACGATATAAATAGCTTTGCAAAAACATAGAGGACAATCGTATCATCATACATAGTTGCCTGCTGATTTCTATTTCCAATCTGAAGCAGAGGGTATCAATGCTTATATCGCCAAAACAGCATCAACCACACACAAAAGGTATGAGCAAGCATATTTGGAAAATATGAAAGCATATTTTGAGAAATCCTTAAGGTATGCAGAGGGTTTAAAGGGGGGGTTATAAAGAATAAAAGGTAGAAACAGACTGCACATGCATTGCCCACTCCACTCTGAAACAGTTGCTATGAACTCACTGGATGGGGTGGGGGGGATGTGTTCCATTTCCTTTAACTATCAGGGTTTTGGTTAACAGTTGAAGCAGGACCTGCTGCCTCTTTCGCCACAGAGAAGAGCTTCTTTCCCATCATAGGACTCAGAGAAGCAGAGGAGGTCTAACAGCTTCCACTCTCCTCTAGCAGCTCACAGAGAAGACAGAGAAAGCCTACTCATCGGAAGCCAAGGTCAGAGTGCCTTTTAAGGTTGGCAGAACGATCTCCTGCATTGCAAAGCAATTGAAGACTGAGCATCAGCTAACAGTTTCGCCCTCCCTTTGCAGCTTGCTATGGAGAAAGAGAAAGCCTCCTCAGTGGAGCCCAAGAACTGAGCACCTTGCAGGGCAGACAGAACATATCTTCCTAATCTGACAGCTTCTCTCCTCCCATGCAGCAGGAGAGGAGCAGCACTGGCCTGTACATGTGATTGCCTGCTGACTGCTAGAGGCAAAAGCACCTAGTTACAAGCCAGCCTTCTACCTATTCACTCATTCCAATAATAGCACACCCTCTCACCCATTGATTCACTTGCCTGTCTGTTCGCTCACTCTGGGCAGCCTCCTGCATGGAAAGGGAGAACTTGGAAAGCTTCCCTCCTGACACACACACTTTTTGTTGTGAGGCCTCATTTGTATATACTAATAACAATCTCAATTATCCAAGCACCAGTCCATTTGTAGCCAAAATGGCATCAACTAGATCAGCAGGCTTTGGGAAATAGTATATTAAAGGGTGAAATAAATGAGATAAAGTATTGGCATTTAAACTGACAGGGAAAAAACGGAGTAAGAACTTAATTTTAGCAATTAGAAAGAATGAAAATAGACAAATGGTGACTACAACTGAAGGTATTATGGAATAACTCCTTGTTTATTGTGGGAATTTACATTTAATTTATTTTAACCTTCCTAGTGAAAAAAAAAACAAATAAAAATCCTGGGGGGAAAAAATCAAAACAGTTACCTCACGAACAATGTATCTATCAGGAGACTACTTCTTCAGAAAGCAACTGAATCCTTAAAAATGTCTAAGGAACCTGGCCAGGATCGCCTAATTTAGTTAGATTACTGCAATGCACTCTATGTATTGCTGCCCTTTAAGACTGTTCAGAAGCTGCAACTTGTGCAAAATGCAGCAGCCAGTTGAATAACTGGGACCAGAAGGTCTAATCACATAAGACCAATTCTGGCCCGCTTGCATTGGCTGCCTGTATGCTTTCAAGCCAAATACAAGATGCTGGTTTTAATTTATAAAGCCTTACACGGCATGGAACTGCAATACCTGATGGAACGTTTCTCCTGACGTGAACCTACCCAGACACTACGATCAACATTTGGGGACTTCCTCCAAGTACCTCCCCAGAGGGAGGCTCAGAAGGTGGCAACAAGGGAGAGGGCATTCTCTGTGCTGGTCTCCAATTATGGAATGAGCTCCCCCGAGACCCAACCAGCACCAACACTGTCATCTTTTTGGCCACCTTTAATGGCTAATGATGGGGTACTTATGTTGGCTCTCTAGAACAGGTCTGTTACTTAGGCTGACCATCTGAAAAGGAGGACAGGGCTCATATAACTTTAACAGTTGTAGAGGAAAGGGAATTTCAGCAGGTGTCATTTGTATGCAATTAGTTCCTGGTGAAATTCCCTCTTCGTCACAACTGTTAAAGGTGCAGGCACTATACTAGAGTGACCATATACAAAAGAAGGCAGGGCTCTGTAACTTTAACTGTTGTGGTGAAGAGGGAATATCACCAGGAACTAACTGCATACAAATGACACTGGTTGAAATTCCCTTTTCTCTACAACTGTTAAAGTTATATGAGCCCTGTCCTCCTTTTCAGATGGTCAGCCTACTGTTACTGGAATTGTGAATTAAAATTATTTTTAGCTATTTAATTGCTTTAAATTTGTATTTTTTAAAAATCTAGACTATGATTTATTATAATGTTGTATTTTAATGTTCATAATGTTGTAGTTTTGTGTTTATTTTTATGAATTGTTATGAACTGCCCAGAAAGCCTTGGCTTTTGGACGGTATAGAAATGAAATAAATAAATTCTGAGTACTATAAGGAATATTGCCAAGAAATTAGTGCAGTCTCTAACAGGTGCAATTAATAAAATCAATAAGTAGGGGAAACTCCCTTTATCTTGGGATCAGAAGATAGTACCTATATTAAAAAAGCAAGGATATATTGGATACAAGTAGGGTGACCATATGAAAAGGAGGACAGGGGTCCTGTATCTTTAACAGTTACATGGAAAATGGAAAAGGTGTCATTTGTATGCATGCAACACCTGGTGAAATTCCCTCATCATCAATAGTTAAAGTTGCAGGAACTGTGCCCTATTGACCAGATACAAAAGAGAGCAGGACTCCTGTAGCTTTAAGAGTTGTGATGAAAAGGGAATTTCAACAGGTGCTGCATGCATACAAATGACACCTGCTGAAATTCGCTTTTCCATGCAACTGTTAAAGATACAGGAGCCCTATCCTCCTTTTCATATGATCACCCTAGATACAAGGCTTTATAAACCAGTATCCTTACTCTGTTGCAATTAAAAAGTATTAGATACAATTAATAATCAGATTAAGTAAGGTGATTGGAAAAAACAATTCAGCCAGATCTGTTGGAATTTATATGATCTCAACCGTATCCAAAGAACATATAATAACTGAATTTTTTTTAAAAATGATCCTCTTCCTTATTTTTATATGACAAAAAGGCATGTAATAAATTAGAATGGGTTTAATAATAATAATAATAAATTGAATTTTTAATTTTGGTATCAATTCCTTATGCTGAAATAATTCCTTACCCAATGGGACTTTTATTACTGGGTTTCTACACCAGACTTTTTTCAACTTTGAAATTCACTGCCACAAGATGTGGTGATGACCACCCATGTAGATGGCCTTTAAAATGGGAAGCTAAGGCTATCAATGGCTCCCAGTTACTATAACTATATGCTACCTCTAGAATCAAAGGGAGCATGCCCCTCTGAATATCGGCTGCTGGGGAACGACTTCATTTCCTGCTTGTTGACATCCCTGGGGTATCTGGTTGCCCATAATGGGAAGCAGGATGATGGACTGGACTAGCCTTTGGTCTGATCCAGCAGGGCTCTTCCTATCTTCTTAAGGGTACTCTTTATCACACTGCTCTTTGCAATTTCTTCAGAACCTTTTACAACAAGTATTTTGCAGCATCTAATTAGTAGGGTGGGCATATCTGAGCACAATTTTGGGCTACTTCCCAAAAGTAGGGTACATGTATGTGTAAATAAAAGAAGTGGATGGATCAGAAACTTACTTTATATGGTATTTTTAAGTTATGGAAGGGTAACATATTATAAAGTTAATGCTGATGAACTAGGCTGACCATATGAAAAGGAGGACAGGGCTCATATAACTTTAACAGTTGCAGAGAAAAGGGAATTTCAGCCGGCGTCATTTGTATGCAATTCGTACCTGGTGAAATCTCCTCTTCATCACAACAATTAAAGTTGCAGGCACTATAGTAGAATGACCAGATATGAAAGAGGGCAGGGCCCCTGCAGCTTTAACTGTTGTAATGAAAAGGGAATTTCACCAGGTACGAATTGCATACAAATGATGCCGGCTAAAATTGCCTTTTCTCTACAACAGTTAAAGTTACATGAGCCCTGTCCTCCTTTTCATATGGTCAGCCTATGATGAACCGAAGATATTAATATGGAATGTTAATTAGGCTGACCATATGAAAAGGAGGACAGGGCTCATGTAACTTTAATAGTTGTAGAGAAAAGGGAATTTCAGCCAGTGTCATTTGTATGCAATTAGTTCCTGGTGAAATTCCCTCTTCATCACAACAGTTAAAGGTGCAGGGGCCCTGCCTTCTTTTATATTGTGAATTTGAAAAAAAAAATAACAAAAAATAAATCGTGAAAAAGAAAAACAAAGAAACATTACATACATAGGAATATCATCACTCCCCACCCCCCATAAGATATACCATTCAGGGGGTGGGGGGAAAGGGAGAGAGTTATGCATAGGTTTCAAGAAAAGCAGACCAAATATCCATGTACTTATAGGCGTTGATATAACACCCATTCAAATGTTGATAGTGTTGGTGAGTCCTCAGTCCATTGCATTATCGGAGGTGAGCATTTATCTTTCCAACTTGATAGTATAAGTATCTTAGCTGTAATAAGGGCTCCGAAAATTTCTTTTGCACTGACCATTTGATAACTTCCAAGAAGCAGGTAGGTAGTTTAGGAGGACATGCACATAGTTTCATAATAAAGATTGTTTCAGTACAAAGTTTATCATTATAACCTCCTCCCAAAAGGGGGCAACTACTGGGCATTGCTAAAACATATGAATTAAAGAAGCATTAGGTGCATTACATCTCCCACAATTATGCAAGTTAGACAAATCCTTATTAAAAAGGTGTTGTGGAGTCCAATAAACCAGAAACAAACATGTTTGCTGAATAAGACGTAGCCTAAGGATTGCTTTCTGAGAGTGGAGATGCCTCTGCTGGCCTGGGGTCTGACCATTACCTTTTTTGCAACCTTCCTGGCTTAATCAGAGAAGAATGAGCTTACTCTCAATTGCCTTGGACTAACTCAGAAATATACTGAAAAGATATATTTCTTTTCAGGCCAGAGAATAATTTAGGGGTTCGAAAACCTCCATCCTCCTCTGAGGCAGGCTTTGCAGAGCCATCAAAGTTTGTTTCAAATCCTGTATCAGAAGAACTTTACTAGTATCCCTACTTTTAATCCTGGGTTAGATGGTGTCAACAACTCTACATCTCTTCTAGGCTTTATTTCTTACTTTCAATGGATTTGTATGGCTAGCCAACATGGTATGTTTTTTTGGGAAGCTTACAGATTTTTTTTCTTCATATATGGATGGCTTTGCTTCAGAGATACTATGCAGATCTAAACAGTATAGCAGCTCGGGAAGATATTCTAATTTAATTATGAATGTAGGTGAAACATTCAATTATAACAACAAACAAAGAGCTCTGCCCTTGAAGCAATAAGCAAGAAATTCACAGGCTCAAATGGCTACATAATAGCCTATAACAGAATATGAATTATGATATACACTAGAGAGCAAAAAAGTGCAACCCTACACACAATCTGTCATAAGGCCTGTAGTTAACTTCCAAAAGTTTATAAAATTACTTATAATGTGCTTATAAAACTACTCATAATGTGCTGCCATGGAGGGAGTGGTTATGGATCAGGAAAGTTAGGAGAATGCACAACACAATTCTTGAAATTAAAAACCACAGGCAGCTGGTTCGTCATAGTGAAGAGAACCATGAGCAAGATGGACCCTTGGTCTGATCCAGCATGGTTCTTCTTATGACCTTAAAATCAATGGACACAAAACAGATACATTTCAGTGTGTCTAATTCCCATTAAAAGAAATGGGATTTGTTCACACAATTATGTACTTAAGACCCACTGATTTAAATAGGACTTAGAGCACAATCCTATACATTTCATCTTAGAAGTTCCATTGAATTTAATGAGATTTGCTAACAGGTAAGCGGGACTATGACTGTAGCCTTAGTGTGCCTAGCTTCCCCTAAATTGTGCCCTATAGCTTTTCTTGAAAAAAAGTATCATGATCTCCTGCCCTGTCTTTCCAGTATGTAGCAGAGGATTTTGATGAAGATAAGGCAAGCTACTTCCTAGGGGGTAGGATAGTCAGTGTCTCAGTCAGAGCTGTCACAGACATAGGACAGCTCCCAGCCTACCATCATCCACTGTCTTAGAGGATGAGTCCCAGCAGAACTCCCTCATCTCAGCCTCGCACTCTCAGTTTTCAGAATCAGACAAGAGTCATTTAACAGACCAGTCACACGATTAAAACAAGCTACCGTGGCTTATTCAAACTGATGGCAGATGCCAGGTGTAATTATAGGGGCAACAACAGGCCACAGGTTATTTGAGGGTTTTCCCCCTCAAACAAGCCATATTGCCCGGGTTGTACACAAGCTACATCTGGGCAACTAAGTAGGCCAATGGTGCCCAGAATGAGTTGCCGATTTAAAAAGGCCACCATGGCTTGTCTGAGGATCAGCTCATTAGGTTTTGCCAGCCTGTATAAGACTTTGATTGGCTTTAGCACCCTGCTGTAACATCCTCCTATTGTAGGAGAGAGTTCCAGCCAGAAGGACCCATTTGGAGCTATCCAAGATCCTATTTTCTTTTTGCCTCAGGCAGTATCCACCTGTGTCATTCTGTTATGTTGCACTAGCAGAAACTAGGTTCTGAACTACGTACAAGAGAAGAGTCCAACTAAAGTTACATTTGCACAAGCATGGTTGTGCAAGCAGTTTTGCATAACTATTGTGCAAGGTGTTGGGCAATGCATTAGGCAGCATGTTGTGCATTCCCTTTATGCAATCAGTTATGCAACTGCTTGCACAACCAATTGTGCAAGCATAACGGGCAACCATTTGTCCTACGACAAGATTCAGTGGAAGCTCCACTAGTGCTATTTGAGCTTGCGGAATGTCACCTTTGATTATAGCCCCTTGTTTAAATTGCCAGTGGATGCTACCAGCTTTCCCAGGGAGCCTCAAGGAACCACAGAATGCCAACTACATATCTTGGCCAGTTCGCATGTAATGCTTAGCCACTGTGGGGCTCAGCATTACATGGCTGTGGGGCTGTGAATATGCAAGCTGTGGCAGGCACAGACTGTGGCTTGTCGTACCATGTGAACATAGCTGGTGTGAGTTATGACAGGGTTAAACAACTCTCGGGTAACCCTAGAACAGTACCAGGGTTGACACAACACACAAACTTTGTGCCCACTGCATTTTTCATATTTAAACTGGCGGCTGGCGTGCTCAGCAAAGCCCAATAGATTAATTAACACATGGTGGCTTAGCATTACATGTGAACCAACTCACTGTGAAGAGTACAGCGCAAGACAACAAGAAGGTTGTCCTTCTGGAGTTGGTTTACAAGTCTAAAGGAAAAGGATGTTTAGACCAACTTAATAAAAATCATAAAAGACTATAGTATGCAAACCAATGAAGTTTATTGTGACACCTTAACCTTTAAAATTTTAACCTTTAAAAGCTTTTGTGGACCACAGGCCCTTCGGTCAGATATGAAGTGCTTCCCTAAATTTGCTACAGAATGTCCTGGGATGTTGAAAATGCTTTGCAACTGTTTTTTTAGTATTACCTTGATGATATGCCTGATGTTGCCTGAGGATATGATGTTGCCTAAGTGGTGCCCCCACCCTGACTATAAGCTTCCCACTTAGGCCTGCCTAGTGCTAACACTGTCAACTTTTCAGTGCCAGATTAAGACATCCCTCTACTCCCAGGCATTTAATTGCATTTAGTGGCATATGATGGGGCATTTATGCCAGTCATCTAAACAGGTCTAGTATTTTATTCAAATTGTTTTTAGCTGTCTAAATTGTTTTAAAGTTTGTATGTGTACATTTTTATGCTGTATTTTATGCTGTATTTTTAGGTTGTATTTTATTATTTTAGAAGCAGACCTGTCACCAAGGCCCGTGAGAAGGAAGGGTAAGTTTTATTAGATGCTGGAGAGATTTTCAATGACAGCTTTTAACATAAAAGTCAATTATTCTGTTTTGTCCAGATGTTTTAATAGATTTCAGTAAATCTCTACAGATTTCTAGACAAATGATAGAACAGTAAAACCACTATGAAGGTGGATACGGTAATAAAAGTAAGTTCTTAAAAATCAAAAGACATTAAAAGAAACCTGACCTTGACTAGTTATCTTCTACTAAAGCTGTCTTATTCCAAAGTAATAATAATACTTAGCACTTTATATAGTTCATTCAACTCTTCAAAGCACTGTAGGTCAGTGTGATATTGATGAAAATGAAATTCTTCCCAAGTTTTCTGAGTCCAGAAAGAAATGTTTAATTTGATTATCATAAATGTGATAATAGGGTCATATTGAAGGGTTATTGGAAAGAGAAATTGAGTCATGTGGCTCACCTTTGCTATTAACTCAAAGCAAAAAATAAGAAACTAGAGCAGTGGCACAGTTAGCTCAAAAACCCACTGTGAAGCAAATAAGAAAGGTAAAGATGCCTTCAAAACAGCCAGCAGGCAACATCTTGCCACAACTATTGTTATCTGCTACTGCCAATCAGCATTGTTCTGGTTATACAAAGACTCCAGTGCACCAGACTGTTGCTAATTATGTATATTCAAGTGATTAGCAAGCACTTGTTGCCTCGTTCACACCACCCTCCAAACAGCAGCCTTTGAGAGGAGAATAGACTGCAAATTTATTGAGAGAACACTGTTAATCCTTTGGGGAGAATGTAAATGTAAACAGGACTACTCTACATCAAGGTGCTTTGACAACAACAATCATCTGCATAAACACATGCTCAACAACAAACAGGTGTTCTATTTCACAACTAGCACCCATTTGATGCTTTCAAGTAAGCATTATGCCCAAACTGTTAGAAGTACTTTGAAACCAGCTGCAATTACTATAATTAGCTGTTTTCCTGCACTTTTCCCCCTCCTACCTGTCCAATAATAGTGCTGGCTGCAAACTATAAACCATAAATTAAAAGCTCATTTAAAAAAATTGCAGTCCTTAACAAGTAGATGCTGGTTGACAAATGACATAGGCAAAGAACAATCTATCTTCCTAAAAGGGCTCAGGTCTATTCAGGACCTATATTTTCAGCCTAAGTCCTCTGGGAGTATAAGTGAGTAGACTAGCATATATAAGCCAAACGAGGTAATGTGTGTACTGTTTCCAAACGAATATTACAATTAGCTTTTAAGGCCCTATCCAGGTAGATTTGCCTTTAAGTCTAAACAAGAAGGGATTAAAATGTTCTCTGGAAAAGAGGAACAAGAGCATGTGCTACAACTGCTGCTTTTGGGCTACAGTGTGCTTTGCCAGCAGCTGTGATCTTGCGAGTCTGGTTGCACAACAGCAACTAGTACAAATGTCAGCACACTCTCATTACGGCTTGACTAGAATATCTAGAAGCATATAGCAATAAAATGGATTACTGTTAGTCACTTTGTGCTTAACATCTATCAAATCATTATATATCACTCGTTTGCTCCTTCAAAATATTCTTTTACTAAGACTTTGACCCTCATCCTCTCTATTCCAAATCTTTAATCATCACTGATGCATTATAAAAAATTATTCACTAACCCCCCCAAAAAACGCAGTTTTCATCGAAGGGCCTTTCCATTTTAAGGAAGGTAAGGACAAAGCACATTATTTAAAAGATATCAAGCACATTAGTAGATATTCCATTGTGAGGGGATTGCAATTTGTCTGCAATCACCACACTTAACCAAATAAATAACCAATGTATGTACCAGAATTGAACAAAATAGGTGTTCTTCCCAGCACTGACACATATGTATCCCCCTTATTTATTCAAAAAGAAAGAAAATAACTGGTAAGTAGGCAATTTCCTGCAGCAACTCTCCAAAGAAGCTTCTGGGCTTCCATGTACTAAGTCAGGACAGAATATGGGCAACCTAAGGTCCACAGGTCATGTGTGACCCACAGATACCTTTTTGACAGGCCATGGAAGCACAATTTTCAAAAGGAGGGCTGGAGAGTTATACACATATGCCATCCTGTTCATTAAAATTGTGTTCCCTCAGCCCACCAAACAGCTGTCTGGTGGGCTACAGACAGCACAATTGTAATTGGGGTGGGGTAGAGAGTCATCCTGGTGCATCATCCCCTTCACCTTTTTCTTGGAACATGCAGACACTGTGACTTCAAGTCAAGATTTTTTCTCCTCATTGCCCCCCTACTTTTTGCAAAAACTTGATTGATGAAGAGCTTTGAAGATCTTGAATGCTTGCCCATTTTTAATATTTTTTTCACTAACCTAATAAGGTATTACACTTCTTACATTTGACATTTTTAGGGTGACCAACTGTCAGGATTTTCCCAGATTTGTCCTTGTTTTTGTTCTATCCTGGGTGTCAAGGGGGATTTTCTGTAATTTTCTATAATGTCCTGGAATGACACATTTTCCTCTTTAAGACCGCTATTAGTGTGGTGGGAGGGAATGATGCACTTTCCGGAGGCCCCATTGGAGCAGTAGGGTGGCAGGAATGATACGCTTTCCCCTCCTCCTCTCCAATCGGGGCCCTTTATGACTGGAGTGGAGGAGGGGAAGTAAATGCCTGGGTGCTGATTGGCTGGTTGCTTTCTGGGGCCTCTGGAAAGAATGTCAATCACAACCGCCATGCTAATGGCAGCTGCAAATAGCATGGTGGGGGGGAATGAGGCGCTTTCCAGAGGCCCTGGTGTGATGTTCAGCTGCCATATATGCCATTATATTTGCAAAGTTAGTGTTTATATTATGCATGTTGGAATATATGTTGTAAAAGGTTCCAGGAAGTAAATAGGCCTAAATGTATTTGCAGTTATGTTTACAGTTCTGGTAAGTATAGGTTAGAAGGAAGGGGAGCAAATGCCTGGTTGCTGATTGGCTGGTTGCTGGGAGTGCCTGGGTTGGCTGGCTGTGTGAGAGTGGGAGGAGCTGGAGAACAGAGTGAGTGTATATATAGTTCTGGCTGACAGGAGCTGAGGGGGATTAAGGGGAGTATTATTTGATGAGAAGGGGTAGTTGATGAGATGAGTAGGGTGACCAGATAAAATCCAGGACAGGGCTCCTGTAACTTTAACAGTTGTAGAGAAAAGGGAATTTCAGCCAGTGTCATTTGTATGCAATTAGTTCCTGGTGATATTCCCTCTTCATCACAACAGTTAAAGTTGCAGGGGCCCTGCCTTCTTTTGTATATGGTCACTCTAGTATAGTGCCTGCACCTTTAACTGTTGTGATGAAGAGGGAATTTCACTAGGAACTAATTGCATACAAATGACACTGGCTGAAATTCCCTTTTCTCTACAACTGTTAAAGTTACATGAGCCCTGACCTAGATTTTATCTGGTCAGCCTATAGATGAGAAAAGTGTTTGATGATTACTGAGAGAGTGAGACTAGATTAGGATAGGAAGGATTGATGTGAGATATAATTTTGGGGAATAGATAACTAAGATAAGAGTTGAATTCCACACTGAAACTATTTAAAGAGTGAACTACAGAAACCAATACGATTTGAAGCCTTGAAACCATAATGCATTTGAACTGGAGGAAACCATTTAGCTTATTTATACGAATATACTTCCGTTAATAAATTGTTTATTTACATCAACTGGTGTGGTCTTTGCATGTACCTGAAGAAGGTACTGGTGGCAGCAGAAAGGGGGAAACTGAGGGCTAAATCACTGGGTTGTGGTGCTGTGGGTCCTAAAATAATAAAGGCAAGACAGGGGCAGCAGCAGTAAGCCTGAACCGTCATATGCATCACAGGGGGGATTAAAGTGAGTCCCAAGTGCTGGTGGCATAGCACATCTTGTCAGGAGTAGCCAGGTGGGTTGCACAGGTGAAACCAAGGCGTCACACCTGGAAAGCACGCTTTCCTGCCCCCCACACTGGGTGTCCTATCTTACAGTAAATGGTCACCCTATCTTACAGTAAACACAGCTACCTTCATATGTGTGTTTTCATTTAAATACTGCACCTTCACCCTCTCCACTGCCCAGCTGACTGGCACTGGGACAACTTTAAGCGTGTGTTAACCAGCAGGCAGTGGGGATGAGTTTGAACCTCACCATCCCTGCATGATGAGATGAGAGAACAACATGGGGGAAAGGGGTTGTGTGTGTAAGAGAGATGGGGGGAGATAAGAGAGATGCTTACTACCAACACACGCCCCCCCCAACCCTCATGGGTAAAAAAAATAAACCTCCCCGCCTTTACTACAGGGCTAAAACTTATCTACTCTTGCATAATAAAAAAAACCAAGGTCCAATTTTAATATTTGCTCTCATTTGCACCTATGAATAAAAAAGATGATGTAAAAAGCATCACGCAGGGCAATTCAAAACACAGGCTGAGAAACCTGTAAAGATATACAACACAGAAGGAAATGAAAGAGAAAACATTGTGCCTGTGGGAGTTGGAAGATGATGTGTCCTGTCTGTTACCAAGGGATATTTATCTGACCTTAAGATGGTTCTTTAAAATGGGATAATTAAGTGCTTAATTAACATTAAAACTATAGACTTGATTAAGAGTTTTATTCTGCTAGCAGGAGCTTCCCGAAAAAAGAGTTCTGCTCGTAACAGACCTATTGGTGAAAAAAGGAGTAAAAGATTTTTGCCAATTCCTCTCTCCTTCTCCAGCCCCAGCATCATTTCCCCCACTGTTTTGGAGGGTACCCCAACATTCCAGAGTAGATATTTGGGGACACAGGGAATTGCAGGGGAAGAGGGTAAATCAGGGAAGACCACCTCTTCCCCCATTCAACCATCGGAAGCATCAAAATCCTCCTGCTGACAGTTGGAGCCCTTCTGTCCAGTTGAAGCTTATGTTGGAACCAACTCAATTAGTAAATTAGTTGTTTTCCATATAATACATTTAGAAAGATGCTCCATTAAATAAGTGGTTAGGGTATGACTCAATTATCCATCAAAAGCATCACATTGTACCAGTGCCTTCAGCTTTGTAACAATTGACTTCCTAGTCTTTTTAGGACTGACTTTCAGAATTCTATGTTCTCTAGCCACAGATCTTACGGTGCAGGCAGGCTGATATGTGAGAAGATGGTCCATTAGGTATTCTGGGCCGAAGCCATAAAGGGCTTTAAAGCTAATCCCCAGCACTCTGGATTCTGCCTAGAAAAGAACTGGAAGCCACAGCCAGTGCAGCTATTGTAAAATAGGTATTACAAGCAGAGCCTGTAACAAAATATTTCATAGTAGAGTGTTCCTGTTCATGTGGAGTGTTCCAGCCAGCTAGCAACGCTCTCTGCTAAGAGACTTCATTCCATTCTTCCAGGGGAACATTTACGTTACTTCTCCATCAGAGATCAGTTTCAATGCCTTGATTATTATTTTGTGCCTACCTGCCTTTTAATAAAACGTCATGCCTACTTGCCTTTTAATGAAAACTCATTTTCTTGACTAAATCCCAATGTCTTGGCTCTGTTTTCCCTCTGAGGAACTCACAAGGACATTCCACTATCCAGACTAAAATTCCCAATATTACCAAAACTGTGCTCCTGTTAATTTGGAAATTATGCTAGTTTGGGGGCCAATGCTACAGTAGTGACAGCAATCTGTCCCCCAGCGGAATAGGGCCACGGAGAGAAGAGGTTGCCCTAGCTCTCAGTCTAAATTCCGCCCAGCCATCTATGATTCCTGAACTGCTTATTCCCTAAACATGTTCTAAAGTGTACAGAGATGAGAGTCCCCAGCAAGGGTGGTAACATCAAGGGGACAAATTGTAGTCCTCCTAACACCACCTTCTGAAGACTCTCCTCCAGGTAGAAACAGAAAGAGCACAAAACAGCATTCCACAAGTGGAACCCAACAAGGTGGCCCCGAAGGACACCACGGTCAATAGCATGAAAAGCTGCTGAGAGGTTCAGCAGAAACAGGGGTGCACCAATTTCCTATGTAGATGTTCCAACAGGATAACCAAGTCAGTTTCAGTCTCCAAACCAGTTCATATACCAGTCTGATAATCTGTATTATAAACCTGGTGTCTAGATAATCTGTATTATTCAAAATAATCTGTATTATCCAAGACCACCTGGAATTGAACTGCTCAAAGAATGAAAGTTATTCTTGGGGAGCTATCTTGCCCAAAGAAGTAAGATTACAAGTGGTCTAAAAATACCCAGAATTCAGAGTTCCAGCAAACTTTTTTTCAAGAGTGGTCTCACTACTTCTTCCTTTAGGATAGGCTGACCAGATAAAATCCAGGTCACGGCTCATGTAACTTTAAGAGTAGTAGAGAAAAGGGAATTTCAGCCAGTGTCATTTGTATGCAATTAATTAGTTCCTGGTGAAATTCCCTCTTCATCACAACAGTTAAAGGTGCATGCACTATACTAGAGTGACCATATACAAAAGAAGGCAAGGCCCCTGCAACTTTAACAGTTGTGATGAAGAGGGAATTTCACCAGGAACTAATTGCATACAAATGACACTGGCTGAAATTCCCTTTTCTCTACAACTGTTAAAGTTACATGAGCCCTGACCTGGATTTTATCTGGTCAGCCTACTTTAGGATTATTGGAACCTTGTTTTCCTGTAAGGAAGTATTTACTACCACCTCCAACCAATTCACCATTCCCAGTCTAGCAGATTTAATTAGAAAAAATGGGCAAGGGTTAATAGTCCAAGTACTAGCCAGAAAATTCCAACGATCTTGTTCACTTTCCCAGGCTGCACAACCTAAAAGCATCCACTGAGATTGTATCCACAGACTCAGCAATTAACCTAGAATACAAGAAAGAATGAATATAAGTGATTTATCCACAGTGTTATTCAAATTGGTCACAGCAGGATAACACAGATTCCTCCCCACTCTCATACTGGGTAAGTTGTAACAGAACCTTCACCACTCAAAATAATTTTGCTGGTCCACAATGAGTGGCAAGGATTGTAGCAGAAAAGTTTTTTTCTGCAATCATAGCTACTGAGTAGACCCTAAAATGGATTTTCAATTGGATTCATCACAACTCTTCATCCACTGTCACTCTAGCTATCATTCCTTCTTATCCCAAGCTTTCTGGAACACCATGGAGCTGACCAGGCTCTAAAAAGCAGAAGCAGGTGCTTAAGAGTGAACATATGAATCAGTGGTTTGGCAGGATTGCCAGTCTAGGCATCAAGAAACCTCCCCAGAGCTGTCAGGAATCCACCATCAGGCTGCCTCTACAAGAGAGGTTTAAAGCTCTTTCAAGGCGCTTTAAAAAATTTACCTCTACAAGAACGGAGCGCAAATTGGGCGTAGAGGCGCGTTATCTCTCCGATTATGCGCATTATCGAATGCGCGTTAAATCGCGAGTTTTATTTTGCTCCGTCCGTTAAAGCGCATTTTGACTGTGTGAATAAGCGCTTATGCGCATTAACTACTTGTAAAGCGCATTTTGGACATCTGTTAATGCGCTTCGCCGCCTCTCTCCGCATCTCGTGCAGAAGGATTAGGCGTAAATGCGCTTCTGCGATTATGCGCATAATCGCCTAACCAGGCGCAAAAGCGAATCCTTGTAGAGGGGACCTCAGTTTTCACTGGCAGACCGTTTAAATAGACTTAGCCCACCCCTCCAATTTGGGGTTCACATTTTTCTCCTTACTTTTTCTTCATGGGATCGTTTCTGTGGAGAAACAGTCCTGTGAGGGGAAGATTTTAAAAAAATATTCATGTTCCAAACCAGGAAAGAATACATAAAAACACCACCTTTCCCTGTACCTGAGACTATTGCACCTGCATTTCTGGATTAACTCAGAACCCACTAGAAAGTAATGGGCCCTGGATCTCTTCTGAAGTGCTTCTGCTCACACAAGAAACCATGTGCCTAGACCAGTTTCTAATGAAGGTGGAAGTCTCCTTCATTCCCTAAAATCTGTTTCATTTTTAAATTACATTTCACCTTATCATGGCCATTAAGTAATTTTTTTAAAAAAAATCCACAAGAAAATGGTACCATTCAATTCTCTACATAGTACAGAGTAGTGAATCTGATAAGCTACTTTCCTGGAGGAAACAAGTACATTGGAGAGTTTTGAATTTTAGTCAAAAGGAATAACTTCACATGTTGCAGAAATTAATATGTGAGCATCGTTCTTGGAGAGAATCTTATATTTTTAGCACTCATGTCATGGATGGCAGACAGCCGTGACAGTACCAGCTCTCCATGGTACCTAACTGGGCATGCACCATCCATCTCCATCTCACTTTTTTCTCTGCCACCACCATTCCTAGTTAACCCAAGTCGAGGTGAGTAGGCTTCTTCTAGCTCTCATAGTGTTTATTCAGGAGTAGGAAGACAGCAGGGTAAGCTTCTAGGCTCCATTGACCAAACAATTAACTGACTTGCCCTTTTCTCTTTTCGTTACTTCCTCAGTAAAGTGTAACCCTAACAGTCTAGGGAGCTTGGAGGGAATAAACTCAGCCCCATAGTCCAATTAAATGAAGTTTATTAAAGTAAATATAAAACCAGGCTAGGGAAGGAAAGCTGCGAGTATGCACAATAATGCAAGAAAATAAAACCCTATACTAGACTACCGGGGTCTAATCTGTAGTTAAACTATGTAACATCAGGGTCCTTTTGGCATTTGCTAGAGTCTCTAGTGCCTTGGAAACATAAGAAATGGCACAGAGGTTCCTAATCCTTCCCTGCTAGGAGACGCTAGATGAGACATGACTGGAAGGATTGTACAAAATGGAGGCTGTTATTTCAGCCATTACATGCAAGGTTTATAAATGCAGGTTGCTTACCTGTAACTGTAGTTCTTCGAGTGGTCATCTGTGCATCCACACATATGGGCTCGCGCCGGCACCGAACCTGTTTCAGGACTTCTATAGCTAGCTTAGATTTTAGGCGGGAACCCCTCCCCCCACCGTCCTATCACGCATGCTCCGGGTTCCTGCTCACCTCAGTTCCTTGAGACCGCATGGCCTCGCGACCAAGATGACAATGTTGATTATTCCTAAACCTTAAATCATTAACATACGAGCATGGCGAAGAGAAACAATTGACAACAAAGCGATGCCAAGAGGGGATGGTGGGTGGGTTGTGTGAATGCACAGATGACCACTCGAAGAACTACAGTTACAGGTAAGCAACCTGCATTTCTTCTTCGTGGTCTTTGTGCATCACACATATGGGTGAATAACAAGCAAACTTACCGGAGGAGGGTTGGCTCGCTGTCCCATTTATTGAAGTACTGAGGAAAGCACTGCTCTTCCGAAGGTGCAGTCCTGTCTGGCTCGTACGTCCAACTTGTAATGTTTAACAAAGGTGGAGATCGTAGACCAGGTAGCAGCCCTACAAAGGTCAGGGATGGAGACTCCACGCACCAGAGCAGTAGAGGTAGCCTGACCTCTTGTGGAGTGAGCTTTAAGCAAAACTGGAGGCTCTTTACCAGCCAATTGGTAGGCTAACGAGATAGCCTGAACGATCCACTTGGATAGTCGTTGGGAAGACACAGGCAGTCCCTTAGTCTTTCCCCCATAACAAATGAAGAGCTGGCGAGATTTACGAAACTTCTCGGATCGGGATTTATAGAAAGCTAAAGCCTGTCGTACATCCAGAGAGTGCAACTTTGAACATAACGGGTCTGAGGATGCCTGAAAAAAGGTGGGCAACACAATGTCTTGGTTAACATGGAAACTGGAGACAACTTTGGGAACAAACAAGGGACCAGGTCTTAAAACTACCCTATCTCGAAAAAACTGGGTGTAAGGTGGGTCTATGAGTAAAGCACTCAGTTCCGATGATCGTCTAGCAGACGTGATAGCCACTAAGAACACTGTCTTGAGTGTAAGAAGTCGTATATTGATAGTGGCTAGAGGTTCGAAGGGCTTCGCAGTTAATGCAGCCAACACGACCGACAAACTCCATTGAGAGATGAGAGGGCGGCAAGGAGGAGAAATGTTGTGCAGGCCTTCTAGGAAACTCTTGGACAGCGGGTGCGAAAACACCGAAAATCCATCAACCAAGTCGTGGTTGACTGAGATGGCCGATAAGTAGACCTTAATAGAAGAAACTTTTAAACCCGTAGTGTGACGGGAGTAGAGGAACTTGATTATGTCAGCCATTGTGCCTGACTGTGGGTCAAACCCATTGCCCTGCGCAAAGCACAAGAATTTTTCCCATTTTCTAGCATAAGATATCCTGGTAGAGGGCTTTTGTGCTGCTTCCAGAATGGATCTGACTTCCTGCGGGAGAATTAAGTTTTGCCATCTGTCCAGATTCTCCACGCGGTGAGTTTTAGTGAGTCGAGGTCTGGATGAAAAATCCTGCTGCGGTCCTTGACCAAGAGGTCCGGGCGGGCGGGTAGGCACCATGTCATCCCTTTCGTGAGTCTGAGGAGCGGGGCAAACCATGCCTGCCTCGGCCACCACGGAAAGGGTGGAAACATTAGACCCTGTTCCACGGCACCATGAACGCATCCCCTAGGGAGAAACACCCTATGCCCGCTCTGGAGCAATAGCCTTGACATACCGCATTCCTCTGCGTCGCGAAAAGGTCTATGTCTGGGGTGCCCCACGTGGCAAAGAGGCGTCTCAGGACAGCAGGAGACAAGCGCCACTTGTGAGTGTCGAGGAAATTCCGACTGAGGTCATCCACTTGGGCATTGTCCTTTCCCGCAATATGCAGAGCAGAAAGCCGGATATTCCTGGGGACTGTCCAGAGGAGGATAGCCCTGGTGAGCTGAAGCAGAGGGATAGAGTGTGTCCCTCCCTCTTTGTTGATGTACCACAAGACCGTGGTGTTGTCGGAGAGGATTTGGACGTGATGCCCCTGGAGGTGAGCCTGGAATGCGTGCAGAGCTCATTTCACTGCCAAGAGTTCCAGCATATTTATGTGCAGGAGTCGTTCCAAGGGTGACCATTTTCCTTGAATGGTGAGGTCGCCGCAATGGGCACCCCAACCCAGCAGTGACGTGTCTGTAGTGAGTCTCCTTGACGGGCCCGGATCCACAAACGGCATTCCTGATGACAGGTTGCGGAGATCTGTCCACCAAACAAGAGAGTCGCAAATGGCCGGAGGAATGATGAGCTGGACTCTCTGAGGGTTCACAGTGGGGTTGAAATTCTGTAGTAGCAGTTGTTGCAGTGGACGCATGCGCAATCGTGCCCACCTGACCATGAATACAGAAGCGGCCATGAAGCCCAACAGTCGTAACACACAGAGTGCCGATGCTTGGTGTAGAGACAGAAGCCGGTGAGAGAGACTGCTTAGGGCAAGGGCTCTGTCCCCTGGTAGGAAAGCTCATCCCAAGGTGGAGTCCAGGCGTACACCGATAAACTGTATTGTCTGAGTTGGATGGAAGACTGATTTTTTGGTGTTTATTTGGAGGCCCAGGGAAGACAACAAGTTCATCACCGTTACGATGTTTCGCTGCACCTGGCGATACGATGGTGAGGCTATCACCCAGTCGTCCAGGTAAGGGTACAGTTCTATGCCTGTTGAGCGGAGATGGGCGCATACCGCTCCCATACACTTTGTAAATACTCTGGGGGCTGTCTTGAGGCCGAACGGAAGAATGGAAAATTGGTAGACCTGATGTCCCACGACAAACCAAAGATATTTTCAGTGAGACGGGTGGATAGCAATATGAAAATAGGCATCCTTGAGATCTATCAGGGTGAACCATCTGTTTTTCCGCAGAAGTGGAAGGATGGCAGCCAAAGTTATCATCCGAAATTTTTTTGTCACAATGAACTTGTTCAAGTGTCTGAGATCCATAATAGGGCAAAGTCCTCCGTCCTTTTTTGGGACCGTAAAATAGCGTGAATAGAATCCCACTTGCAGATTGAATTGGGAGAGTTTTGTGATGGCTCCTTTCTGGAGAAGCACAGACGTCTCTTGCGAGAGGATTGCTGAAGGTGGTGTTATTCTTACGGTACCAGTGGGAGGACTTTGAATTCTATCTTGTAACCCTCGGTGACGATCTTTAGGACCCATTTGTCTGATGTAATTGACACCCACAAATTACGAAAGTGGTAAAGGATATCTCCAAACTTTGGGGGTCCTGTCAGAAGGGGGCGGAGTCAAAGGCGATGTTTGTGGGTCGTATCCTGCCTATTGCAAGGCTTGGGAAAGCGGGACGAAGGTTTTCTTTGCTGAAAGGAGAAGGCAGGTGCGGTAGGCTGATAGCGCGATGAGCGTTCCTGTTGCAGTCGTGGTTGGTATGGGAGAGGACGATACCACTTACGAGGCCGAAAAGATGATTGAGATTGTTGGTTGAACCCTATCTTACGAGCTGTCACCTTAGCCTTATGGATAGTATCCATCGCTGTATCAGTGGTGGCATTAAAAAGGCCATGGCCATCAAATGGTAGGTCCTCAATCCTAGCTCTGGTCTCCTGAGGGAGGTTGGCTGATCTTAGCCAGGCATGTTGGCGTAAGGCTACCGCCCCAATCATTGCCTTAGCGGCGCAGTCAGTTTGATGTTTTGAAGTTTCCAGCTCTTGTTTAGAGAGACGGACTGCCTCTGCGTGAAACACGCGGGCCAGCTCCCTCTGGTCATCTGGCAAGTAATTCATCAGGGAATACATTTTTTTCCCCAAAGAAAAAGTTGATACCGTGCCATCATGGCTTGGTAATTGGCCACCTTTATCCCGAGAGCCGCTGAAGAATAGATGCGCCTACCAAAAGAGTCTAATTTGCACCCTTCTTTATCCGTTGGAGCAGAATGGTTTCTAGAAGATTTGCCCTGAGCTGCCTCGACCACAATGGAGTTGGGCTTAGGGTGGACAAATAAAAATTGAGCCTCAGATTCCTGAACCTTATACAAGGTATCTAGGCGCTTAGAGGTCGGTCCCATGGTGGAAGGGTTACCCCAAGACTGCTGGACAGTCTTTAGCAATGTAGGGACCAAGGGCAATGTCAGCTGTGCAGAAGGCTCCACATAGATAACATCGAAAATGGGATCTGTCACCTTGTCCTGAGGTTGCTGATGTTCGATCCCGAGGGACTGAGCCATGCGGAGCATTTGCTCAGTAAAATTACCCAGTTCCATTGACGGGGAGGCGCGCTCACTCATCCCGACGCCGTCATCTGGGGATAGTACCGACAGAGGAGCAGACGCCACCGATGAAGAGTCAGAGGCATAATCCTCTGCTGATTGAGGGGAGGAAGGAGTTGGCACTTCAAGATGTTGCTCCCGTACCGACGGAAGCTGAGATGGAGCGGAAACTGTAGCCGTGGGTGGACGGCGAGGTGGACGCGGAGTGCTATCGTAAAGACGCTCGCCAGTATAAGGGTCAAATATGTATCGGTACCGAGACGGTTCCGCAGGAGCGTGATGGTACCGAGGAGGGAACTGCGAGTGTGATGATCGCACTGAACGGTCCGAGTAGCGATCCCAGTCTCTGGACCGAGAGCGCGAGAGGGAGTGGGAGCGACGGGAAAACGAGCCGCACCTGGAGGTCCGAGAGGCCGGAGATCTTGAACAGCGAAAGCGCTGTCGCTGCTGTGAAGGCTGCAAGGGTGAGTCGAAGACCTCTCCATCAAATACCGACGCTGGCATCGGGTCGTCCATGCACATCGGTATCGAGGTGATCGGTACCAAGGCAGGCAGATCTCGATCATGCGGGTTCTCCGACAGAGTTTGCACCATCGGTACTGGTGGAGAAGTTGGCGGAGGCGATCGAGTCGGTGCCGAAGCCGGGTCCGAAGGTGACGGTACCGAGAGGGCCATATATTTTGCCGGAGACGATCTGGGCAGTACCGAAGATGGTCTGGACGGTATCGAAGATGGTCTGGACGGTTTCGAAGTTGCTCCTGACGCGGTCGGTACTGCGACCAATACCGATGGTCTCTGTGGAAGGCGAGACGTATGGGGGTTAGCCGAGTTCGTCGAAGGCGGTCGGGACGGTATCGACATCGATCCCGGTAGAGTGGGTACCAATGGTTTTCCAGAATGGCTAGACTTAGAAGATTTTCCCAAAGTTTTTGACGATTTTTCCGAGGTCTTAGCCTTTGCCTTCTTCTTCAGCCCAGCCTCCGCCGTAGACTTTGTCTTTTTGGAATGTTTTGTAGGTTTTAACACAGCAGGTGGAATACCCGGTGTTGCTGGGTCAGAGCGACTTATGGGCAAGGCCCCACGCTCCCCAGAAATGGAGGCGGGCGAAGGCATGGGGAAAGGCTGAGGGGCATCCACTGCCGCCAGCGCTTTTTTCCAAAGGAGGCCCCTTAGGCGATCTGCCCGATTTCTTCGTGCCTGTCTCGAAAAGTTCATGCAGTGTGCGCAGGCCTCAACAACATGCGACTCCCCCAAACAGAGAAGGCACAAGGAGTGTCCGTCTGTAAGTGCAAGCTTAGCTCTGCACTTAGAACATTTTTTAAATAAGGCATTCTGTGCCATGAGGAGGGGCAGGCCAAGCCCGCGTACACCGATAAAACTATCTAACGAACTACTTTTTTAAAAAAAAACTTTAACAATCCTAATAACTACTAACAACTAACTATCTAAGCTAAACTATCTAAACTCTATTTCAGAGAAGAAAATACAAATGGAGTTCGAGTGAAGTCTCCCGCGAGGCGAACAGCACGGCGGTCAAAAGAGAACTGAGGTGAGCGGGAACCCGGAACATGCGCAATAGGACGGTGTGGGGAGGGGTTCCCGCCTAAAATATAAGCTAGCTATAGAAGTCCCGAAACAGGCTCGGCGCCGGCGCGATCCCATATGTGTGATGCACAGAGACCACGAAGAAGAATTTAGGTTTGCCACATTCAAGTTCTTGGCACTCATGATAAAGCATATCTCAAAAAGAAAGAAAAAGAAGAATTTCCCCTCCTTATAAATTAGGAGTTTGTCCTCTAATATTACAAGAACAATTACAACAATGGAATTGAGGGAATCCATCATCTCTAAGATTTGCTGTCCAGTTTCCACACCACTATTGTGTAGTTTGAGTTCTCTGTCTTACTAGTAAAGCCAGGAAGCTGTCCAACAGGTCAAGGAGAGAAATAGCACAGAACTGTCCAACTAAGGAGTCCCATAGAACCAGGAGCTGAGCAAAATGAGGTGTCGCATCAGCCTCCTGTTCTGGGTTTCCACTTCTGGAGTGCTAGAGGTGAGTGTGAACAGACTGAAGCTGGAGGTGATCCCTCAAACCTGCAGCCTCCCCCAAGTCTTCTAGTGGGTGGTCTCCGAGTGTTTGTTAGAATCTTTTGACTTGCCTTGATGACCACACATACTGGGACTAGTGGATGGTTCCTCCTCTTCCTTCAACTTCAGTTCTGACTCCAGGTTGGTTCTAACTGGGAAGTGGCAAGACATGACACCTACCTATCAGGTATTAACCTATTAGGACATTAAGATCATCGTTAGAGGTCTGCCTCTGGGATCTTCCATCATTTGAGATTCAGTGGGTGGGTTTTTTAATTGTGACACCTCAACATCATAAGGAATATTTTAATATTTCATGCATTTTATTGTTGTAACCCATCCTGTGAGGGCCTCTGCCATGAAAGACAGAAAGGAAATGTTTTAAATAGATACATACATAAATAATAATAGTAATAATAATAATAATGATAATAATAGTATATATTTATTTCTTACCCGCCTCTCCTCTGGATTGAGGCGGGAAACAACAAAGCAAATGATATAAAATACATAAACGTATAAAAACTAATACATTATTAAAATACCAATAAAACTTTGTATGTTTCCGAGCCCGATTCAAGGTGCTGGTTTTAACCTATAAAGCCTTACACGGTTTGGGACCACAATACCTGATGGAACGTCTTTCCCGACATGAACCTACCCGTACACTACGCTCAACATCAAAGGTCCTCCTCCGGGTGCCTACTCCGAGGGAAGCTCGGAGGACAGCAACAAGGGAGAGGGCCTTCTCTGTGGTGGCCCCTCAATTATGGAATGATCTCCCCGATGAGGCCCGCCTGGCGCCAACACTGTTATCTTTTCGGTGCCAGGTCAAAACTTTTCTTTTCTCCCAGACATTTTAACAGCTCAAGTTGAGGTTTTGATTGACACTGTGGCCTGGCTTAACAGTTAAAATGTTTTAAAGTGTTTTAATGACAACTGTTTTATGGTTTTAAATTTTGTATATTGTCTTTTTAATGCTCAATCTTTTTAATTTTTGTAAACCGCCCAGAGAGCTTCTGCTATGTGGCAGTATATAAGTGTAAATAATAATAATAATAATAATAATAATAATACTCTTAAAATTCGACTGGGTAGGCCTGCCGGAAGCGATCAGTATTTATGGCTTTCTTAACTTCCAGAAGACTGCTAAGTTGGTGAATCTCTACCGGCAGGCCATTTCACAGTCTGGGAGCGGCAGAAGAGAAGGTCCTCTGGGTAACGGTTGTCAGCCTAGTAAATTCCACAAATAGCTTTAAAACAAAACAAAAATTATTGAAGCGTATTATTTGGTATTGTGATGGGAAAGGATCAAAAGATAATTACATCTAACTATGTACAGCACCATACTATTCCATATAGGTAGGCAAGTCAAAGTGCAGTCCAGGTTAATCAGCATTAACAGCAACATTTTATAATGAAGTAATTAAACATAAAAGTGTGCTTCATAATACTCAGCTATGGGAAGGATAAAACAGAACCAAGTTACAAGATATAATACAAGGCACCATTGTAATTTAATACAATGAGAATGCTATTTCTATGGCTAAGCAAAGACAACCTCAGCATTTTCAGATAACAGATGCTCTCTATGTATATATTGTTAAGAAATTTAGATAATAAGCAGAAGAATGGGAATTGTAAATAGGTTTGAAATGTAATATCATGCTCCAAACGTCACTGAATTTTACACCTTAGACATCTCCTTGAAAAATTGTTAAGCTGGATAGAGGAGGAAAATCTTTTGGAAGATGAGCAGGCCGGTTTCAGATCTGGCGCTCTACAGCTGACCCGGGTCTCATATTACAACATCTTGTAGAAAAATACTCCACTGCCCCCGGGGGGGGCACTATATGCCGTCTTTATTGACTTTAAGTCTGCTTTCGATCTAATATCAAGGGACAGGTTATGACAAAAACATCAATATTATTATTATTATTATTTACACTTATATACCGCCCCATAGCCAAAGCTCTCTGGGTGGTTTACAAAAATTAAAAATATAAACATAAAATAGCTGTCATTAAAACACTTTAAAACATTTTATCTGTTAAGCCTGGCCACAATGTCAATCAAAACCTCAACTTGAGCTGTTAAAATGCCTGGGAGAAAAGAAAAGTTTTGACCTGGCGCCGAAAAGATAACAGTGTTGGTGCCAGGAGGGCCTCATCGGGGAGATCATTCCATAATTGAGGGGCCACCACAGAGAAGGCCCTCTCCCTTGTTGCCGTCCTCTGAGCTTCCCTCGGAGAAGGCACCCGGAGGAGGACCTTTGATGTTGAGCGTAGTATATGGGTAGGTTCATGTCAGGAAAGACGTTCCGTCAGGTATTGTGGTCCCAAACCGTGTAAGGCTTTATAGGTTAAAACCAGCACCATGAATCGGGCTCAGAAACATACAGGCAGCCAATGCAAAAGGGCCAGAATCGGTCTTATATGTTCGAACCTTCTGGTCCCTGCTATCAATCTGGCTGCTGCATTCTGCACAAGCTGCAGCTTCCGAACCGTCTTCAAAGGCAGCCCCACGTAGAGCGCATTGCAGTAATCTAACTTGGAGGTTGCCAGAGCATAGACAACTGAGGCTAGGTTATCCCTGTCCAGATAGGGGCGTAGCTGAGCCAGCAGCTGAAGTTGGTAGAAAGCACTCTGTGCCACCGAGGCTACCTGAGCCTCAAGTGACAGAGATGGTTCTAGGAGAACCCCCAAGCTACGAACCTGCTCCTTCAGGGGGAGTGCAACCCCATCCAGAACAGGTTGAACACCCTCCATCTGGTCAGAGGAACCCCCCACTAACAGCATCTCAGTCTTGTCTGGATTAAGTTTCAGTTTATTAGCTCTCATCCAGTCCATTTTCACAGCCAGGCACTGGTTCAACACATCCACAGCCACCTGATGAAGATGAAAAGGAGAAGTGGAGTTGCGTGTCATCAGCGTACTGATGACAACGCAGTCCAAAACTCCGGATGACCGCACCCAATGGTTTCATGTAGATGTTGAACAGCATGGGGGACAAAACTGACCCCTGCGGAACCCCATACTGGAGAATCCATGGGGCCGAGCAATGTCTCCCCAGCACCACCTTCTGGAGCCGACCTGTCAAGTAGGAGCGGAACCACTGCAATGCAGTGCCTCCCACTCCCAGCTCAGCCAGTCGTCCCAGAAGGATACCATGGTCGATGGTATCGAAAGCCGCTGAGAGATCAAGGAGAATCAACATAGTCACACTCCCCGTCCCTCTCCCGACATAGGTAATCATACAGGGCGACCAAGGCTGTTTCCGTGCCAAAACCAGGCCTGAAACCCGACTGAAATGGATCCAGATAATCAGTCTCATCCAAGAGTGTCTGGAGCTGGCCAGCAACCACCCACTCAAGGACCTTGCTCAGGAATGGAACGTTTGCCACCGGCATAAAGTTATTAAGATTTTCTGTTGATCCTCATTCGTAGCCTTTATAACAATACTAGGGTAAAGGTGAGGTGCAATCGTGCAAGACATCTGACTAGAGTAATTCCAACATACACGGGTGTTAGACAGGGCTGCGTTCTTGCCCCCACTCTATTTAACATCTATATAAATTCCTTGGTTAAGAGGCTTACTGAGATAAATTCTCACCCTCCCAAGCTGGCACATAGATCCCTGTCTAGTTTGTTCTATGCAGTTGATGCGATACTCCTTTCTCTAACTTGTATAGGCTTGAGGCGCCTGCTAAGAGTTTTGGACAGTTATTGCAGAAATGAAATGCTGATGATTAACTACACTAAAACTAAAGTTCTAATATTCACGCGAAAGCGGACTAAACACCGAGGAGTGCTAAGGCACTTATTTCTTTCTTTTATGCTAAGGACGGACAATATATACCATCAGCCCTACAAGTGTTCTCTGCTAAAGTGCTTGCACAATTGTTGTGCGGTGCGCAATTTTGTGTATATAGCAACTTCACAGCCTTGGAAGCTATCCAAACAAAATTTTTAAGAACTATTCTTGAATTCCCAAATTGTGTGCCCAATATACTTTTACGCCTGGAAACAGGCCAAATGACGGTTGGATCCCGTGCGTGGAGCTATAAACTAAACTACTGGCTAAAAATGACATTTGCCCCATAGGGTTTGGCTCCCCTAACCTTAATAGATGTATATCAGTCTTCATGGAAAAGGGCGTTTGAAAGGAAATTATACAATCTGTGCTTTTTACGAAGTGCTATTCTAGCTCTGGGCCTTTTAAGGGCAAAGGAAGAGATATGCCAGTGAATTGGGGATATTGAGCTTCAAGAGCACATAAGGTTAGCTTGCCCACACCCTGAATTTAGGTACTATGGGCAGGCCTTTCTACCAGCAAACTATTTAGCTGCCATAACCATTCCAAAATATAGGAGAGTGTTTACATTGGCTAAATTTAATGTGCTTCCCTCTGCACTTTTGGAGGGGAAATATAACAACACTCCATATATTAAGCATTTATGCCCCTGTAAGAATGGTACGGTAGAGTCTGTGGGCCATGTCCTACTATATTGTACATTTTATTGTGATTTTTGACATATTTTCATAGTCCCCATCTTACAGAAAAAAACAGGGAGATTGGATGCATTCTATTTAAAGTACCTCCTGGCCGATCAGAACGCCCAAATAACTGCTAAGGTGGCAAGATTTTGTGCAGCCACAATTGCCTGCCGACGTAGGATAATATCTACATATGGAAACATGAATTTTTAAATGCAGTTTTAGAGTAATTAAGACTATACTTTAGTATTACACCTGTATGTTATATGTATATGTATTATGCTGTGCACTTTGTATGCTGGTCTTATGACCGTAATAAATATTTGATTTGATTTGATATGTGATCTTTAGGTATTGGATTAACACAATAATTTGAGTAGACAGTCTGATTCTTGTGCAAAACTTTTTTAGGCGCTACTTTCAAAATTGGGGACAATTTCCTTTTGGTCACTAGTTTTCATCAACTACAGAAGTTACTATATTGTGTTTGGTATCAAATTATAGGTTTTCAGGGTCAAGGAGTTCAAAGAACACGCTATTTTAATAGTCGGAGTACTTCTTCCACCATTTTCCAAGATGGCGCTGAAATGTTGTCTCATTTTCTCATTTACTTGATAAATCAACATACAAATGTGATTTTAAACTATAGGGGTTTTGGGTCAAGGAGGCCAACATGGCATTAATTTTGATGGAAAGGCTGTCCTTCCACCATTTTTAAAAATGGCATCCAAGCACTTATCTCTACAATAGGGCATTTAATGAAAATGTGTAACTTATATGGTCATTTTTTCATTATGTATGCTAAAATATTATGGTTTATTACATCATTAATTTAAAAAAGGAATGAAATTTGAGTAATTTTATTTTATATACTAGTCAGCTACTATTGGTTCACATTTTTATCTTTTTCTTCTCAGTATGAGCATTCAGATGACACTTCAGGCTCTGTGGTTGACGAAAACTAGAGACCTAAAGAAAACTGTCCGCCATATTGAAAATAGTGCCTAAAAAAGTTTCGCACAAGAATCAGAATGTCTACCCAAATTATTATGTTAATCCAATACTTCAAGATCACATATCAGCAGAGAAAATCTCTGGACCTCAAAAATTTTACGGGGGTATATTGTGGGGACTGGATCACACTGAGTTCAATAAGATTATTTACAGCTGTATAAGATTGCAGCTTTAATTACAGAATGACTTTTAAGTGATTGTTTATTGTTTTAAATTGTTGTACACTGCCTTGATGGCTTTTTGGGCAATTAACCAAACATATAAATGTTAATAATAAACAAACAAATATGAGTATGGAGAATTGGATAAAATCCAACCAACTGGATTATCCTCTAATAGTTTCCAGGGTATTCTTATGAACAGGTTTTATTTTGTAATAAATCAATCCAGGAAAAAAATGCCTTCCAAACCCATTCTTACTGTAAGTTTTCCAGACACATGAACTTATGAATAACTTCAACAAATCATTGAGTAGCAAGAAAGCAACATCCGAATAGTTTCTAGGACGCACTATTGGTGTATTACATTCATTCCGTTAACATTGTGTGGAGTTGTCCTTGTTACATCCTTTTCTCAACAAAAAGAATGGAGGAAACAGGGTTTAAAGGATTAAATGAATGGTGACATGTAACCCTAATGGAACATGAAGCAAACATCCACAAATTTGCATTTTGCAAAGAGACAAATATATAATCATAAAACTAATATATAATCATAAATATAAATAATCATTTATAGAATTATTTGTATTTTTTAAAAAAATCATTAAAAGTTCACAGAACAAAGTACAAATATGAGTATGGATATTAAGCAGATGTCAAAGTTACAACTTCAAGACACTTTTTATCCCCACTCTCCTATTCATAATGCAGCTTATTTATTTTAAAACATTTCTGAGTGACATAACAACTAACGATTTAATAGCATATACACATATAATAATAGCTAATTTTGTGACTATGAAGTTAAACAAAAGCAGGAAATGTGCTCTCCAAGAGAAAAGATGTTTATTTTGTTGGGTTAAGGCCACTTTTTACATTTAAAAACCAACATGCCTATAACTGTACTCAGTCTCTCTATTATGTAATAGTTCTTTCGGAAAACACCAGCTACCCTGACAACTGGATTGCTTTGCCAGAGTGGATCTGTCTAAATCCTAAAGCAGTACTTGGCTATGCATTGAGCCCAGTGGCTGCTTGTGATCTGAATGCCAATTAACTGTGCTCTCCCTGTTGTCTGACAAGCCAGAGACTAAAAGGTCTATCTGAGGTCAAACAACTGTCTGGACTACTTTCATAAGCCTAAAAGACAGGAAAGAAAGCCAACACTGCTTCCTCTTTCTTAAAAAGGTGGCAGTAAAGAAAACAACATTGGCTGTACTAATCTCCTTAAATGTTATTTCCAGCAGGAAAAATACTCTGAAATAACTCTGCTTCTATTGGAGGCTTTTAGGGCTCATCCAAACTATTTTGATGAATCCAGAATTTATCCATAGTGCACTATTTATGCTAGCCCCAATTGCCTAAAGCCTTGCAGTAACCATTTTTAAAAAAGACACATTTTTAAAGTTCCTAAAATAATGAAATGATACCATGTTATTTATAGAATTTGGAATTTGTTTACTAATCAGAACTCCAGGGATGTGGTGGCATGCCAGAGTATGCAAATACAGAAGGTACTAGACAACTTTTTATGTTAAGGGCTGCATTCCTTCATGGGAAATCAGGGCCTCTGAAATTAGGTTGAGGGCTGCTTGAAATTAGACTGAGGGCTGCAAGCCATCCCTGTTTAAATAATAGATTTTTGAAAGTTCAGAAAATGACACAGCCAATGAGGAGTTGCATCACACCTCATTAATGATGTCAGTTTGTCCTCATGGCACTCTATCTGCCACAATCCAAACAGAACTCACAATAACAATGGGTGCACTAGCTGAAGAACAAATTCAATTTTCTAAGGATAGAATTCTCATCTGAATGCTAGGGGAAATATATAACAAAAATGCTGGGGAAATGCAACATCCAGCTTTTTCTCCACAGAAAGCAGGATGCAAAGACACCAACTATGCTAGAAATTCAGCATGACAGTCCACAGCTCACCACACCACCCTACTGGAGCATATAGCATCCCCACACTCCATACATGCACACTAGACTGCCAGGTACAATGAGATGCATACAAGGAAAACCTAGGCATCATGTTATCTTATGAGGAAGAGGAGACCTTGAGAAGCTGAGCATCTGGTAAGCAGGATGGGGCAGTAGAAAGAGAGTAGGCAAGCTACCCTCTTCTCCACACATGTCATTCAATAGCAGCAGTCCAGATGGGGGTTGCAGCTCTCACCATCTGCTGCTGATCAACAAGCAAGGAGGCAGAGGCAGGAAGAAATAAGGAGTAGGAAAACCTGGTCTATTTCTGGTTTGCTACTCCATAAACATAGAAGAAAAGCCCTTCTGGAACAGACCAAAGGTCCATCTTGCTCAACATCTTGCTTCCCACAGTGACAAGCAGATTCAGAGAGAGAAGGGTTAAATTTCATGGGCAATCCTTGGACTGACCAGGAAATTAACTGATTTGTTTCCCAAACAATTGAATACAATTGAATTAGTTCATTTCCCAATCCAATCCAAGGTCTCACTAAATGAACACTTCCTCCCTGCCAACTCCCAAAGTGCCCTATGGTTCTTCTCTTTACTTACCAGCAAGAAGGACAGCTGCTGAGGCAGCAGCAGGACATAGAAAGATGTTTTCTTTCCATCTCTTTCCCCCTCCATGATCTTGACATGCTCCACTGAATTTTTGGGCATTGAATTTCCAAGACTCCCAAAGTACCTCTGCAGCACATAGCTAAACCTACAAGTCACATCTGTCACATTTTCAAGCTTCAAAGTTGGAGCTGAAGAACGGAGCAGGGGATTGTCCCTCATGTGGAGCAAAGTGTGAGATCAGAGACAATGGGAAGAGTAGGGTCCTAGAGTACACACATTCTGGCTTGGCTACATCCAGTAAAAAATGGCTATTCTTTCAATCCAGGGTTTGTATAAGGGCATTTCTATATTTTTATTTGCTACTATTTTTAATCCATTTTCTAATTGTCCCTACTGTAGCATTTGATTTTTCTGTAGATGCCACCACTGGGCACGTTCAGACGACATAACAGCCAACCCTGCCCTTATAGTCCACTCCACGGATAATTATTTGCATGTCAAGTTTGGGAGACATGCTAATAACTCTTTCATGAAGTAGACTATAGGGCAGGGTTGGATATTCCTCTCTTGCCCCCCTCACCACTGAATGGCGGCGCTAGTTCACGCTTACATTATCAGTGCATTCTCATTCCATGGGAAGGGGTGAAGGCGGAAGAGAGATGCTCTGCACCTCCTTCCTTTCAGAGGAGGAGACCCATAGTCGCCAATTCTTGTGGCAGCGGTGGCTACAGGGTGGAGGGAGACGTGTCGTGGCCCACCACCACTGCAAGAACCAGCAAACAGGTCTCCTCCACTGGGAGGGGAGCAGATCCATCCACCGATTCTTGCTGCAGGGGCCATGGAGGACATGCACTGCAGCCAGAGATAGAACCAGCAGACGGATCACCTTGCCTGTCAGAGGTGCTAGAGCTGCCCCCTACCTTGTTTCTATGGCCCTGGCGGTGAAGAAGGAAGCAGTGCGGAGCGATGTCATCTCGCTCTATGCCTCTTCCTCCTTCCCCATTAGTTTTGAGGCTGAGGACAGGGAGAGCTCCACCCAGGGATGGCATGATTGGCAGCCCCACTGGGCAAGAGCGGCAGGGGTTTCTGCCGCTCTTGCCTCACGACTCTGTAGGCAGGGGAAATAATCTACGGAGCCTGACAGATGACACATTAATCAACGGTTGTGCACTTAATCACAGTGGACTATTTTGTCTACCATGGACTATTTAATCAACCATTGACTATTGTGCCGTCTAAACCCAGTCACTGAGTTGACATTTTCATTAAGCTGTCCACTACAGCCCCCTAATCTCCTTCCTGATCAGGAACTATCAGCTCAGACTGATAGCGCATCACTTCAAATTCACAAACATTGAACCTCATTTGCCATTTTGTTGCCCATTCCTCCAATTTGGAGATGCTTTTGAAGCTCTTCTTCATACTCCATGTGGATGTTCACCATCCTGAAAAATGTAGTGTCATCTGGAACCTTGGTTACTTTACTATTTACTCCTAGCCCAAGAAGATAAATAGTATTGGTCCAAGTACATATCCTTGAGGGAACCTACTTGTTACTTCCCTTATAACTAGGGCTGTGCAAGCCTCGAGCCTCAGAGGTCTGAATCCAAGGCCCGGAGGGCATTTTAGGGTGGATCCACCATTTTATGACGGATTCGCCATTTCCTCGCACAGTCCCAGGCCCTCATACAGTCTACAACTCCCAGCATGTAGTGCCTGGGAGGGCTATACTTACCGGGGCCTAGGAGCAGAGGGTGGACCTGTCTTTGGTGCCGCCACTGCCTGCTCCTCGGGACAATTGCATCTGTCTTCCCGGCACCATTGCATCCTTCCCCGCGAGATTGCCAGCTTCCACGGGGAAGGACACAATGGCGCCGGGAAGACAGACGCAATCGTCCCGAGGAGCGGGCAATAGCGGCACTGAAGACAGGTCTATAACATGCAAAACTTCCACCCAACACTTTCTTAACAGAGGGCAACCTCACCACATGCAAAGGTATGCCCTTCCAACATGTTCATGTAACAGTTCCTCACATCCTTTTAAATTTCCATGGCGTTAAGTACCACCTAGATATTGATTTAAAATAGGCATTTCTCAGAGTTCAGCAAACAGAAAAGATTTGCCCAGTTTTCCAAATGTATTTCCCAAATTCATCAACCTATCCTATTTCCTTGTCCCCAATATTCCATATATGTATGTCTTTTTGGATTTGGACATCAACCCAAAGCGCTAATAAAATCTTTTCTTCGGACTAAATAGATGTAGTTGTAGCAATTTACTTCTAGCATAATGCCTTAATTATCAATATCAAAATACAGGCAACCTCTAAGTTCATTTAATGGTAACTCTAAATATTTTGTAGTGTTACGTCTTCCGTATCTGTTCAGCTTCCATATCTGTTCAGAGTGATATTAAGCCAAGCACTAAAAATGTAAATGGAACCCACGGATGGACAGACAAAGGAAATGGGTAACCTACTGATGTTGGAGGGAGGGGGACAGAGTGGACACAGTCAGGCAATACAATTGGGGGAATAGCAGAAGGAGGCAAGGGGGTGGCATCAGATACTTCGACAGTAAGGTACGGCAGAGGGCTACGTATGGACTATTGACTGGATTCAGATGACAAGATAACCCATGCTGGGTTAATTAAGCCCAACTGAAGTCTATCAGGAAAAGAGCCTTTAGTGTGGTAGCCCCTTCTCTTTGGAACTCCCTGCCCCTGGAGGTCAGGCAGGTGCCAACAATTTGCTGTTTCCGGTACCTCCTGAAAATAACTATTTTCCAGGAAGCCTTCCTCAACTGACCAGCCACTGTTTTTATTAGTACTTTGTTTTAATTTGAACAATTTTAATTTGCTGTTTTTATCTTTTTAGTGTTTTATTCCTATGTTCACTGCTCCAGAATCTATTTTAGATATAGAGCAGTATATAAATATTGTAAATAAATAAATAATCGGTAGGATTTTTTTTAACCCATGATGGCTTATTTGGCCAAAATAACCCACTCTGATAACCCATGGTCTGCAGAGTGGATTATTTAACCCATCATGGGTTATTGTGTCGGGTGGTGATCACAGTGGGTTATTTTGCCTGGTTACAGAGTGGGCGGCTGAAGCAGTCAAAACAGCTGTTGTTCATTAGCTTACTGATTTGGAACATGTTAAAGGGACCACGGTTTTGTTCCGGTACTGCAAACTCCCAAGGTATTATAGGTATTTCCCACTTCTTGGTGCACCTCAGATTTTTCCTGTTTTCAGAGTTAGGGCACTGGGTTTTCATTGTGCATCGAGTCGCTATGAGCTTTGATCCTGATCCTGCAAATAGTGAATCAAAGAATCACTTAATTAAAAGGTAATTAAGGTATACTCCTCTTTGTCATCCCACATACTCTGAGGTTCATGTAGCACACTAGCATTTGTCTTCTTGTTTGAGGCTGAGTTTCACTGAGACATTTGCTGTAATGGAGATCTCCATCAATTTAATTAAAACTCCAGTCAGATATTGTGTTAATAGTTTAAATCATTTTCGACCATTCAATAGCCAGTTCTTATTTAGTTGTTTGAATTTCTTCATTATTTGTGATATAGAATCAGTAGGGCTCAGCTGCAATTGCATCTATGGATGTGCTATCTTCTTTAGTGAACTCACTTTCTTGATGGTGATGCAATAGAACTGTTGAAGATAGGTAGGTGTGAACTTGATCCATGCTTATCGGTTGCTGCCAGCACTCAAACTCTTTAAATCTGTGTGCGGCTGCCTGACGTGGTGAGCCATCAAAGTTCAGGTTACTGTATATCCTTAAGCAGTGAAGTACCTTCAGGATCTGACCTTCTCTGCCTACCCAGGCTGGACAGAAAGGACACTCTTGTACAGGAACAGGTATAAAAGGGTTTCCATTTCCAGTTAAACCTTACCTGAGCAACATGGTCTTTATGAGCTTTGGTATGTTCTTATATGATTTGGTTGTCTTTTGGTCCCAATTTCTGGGTTGTTCTTCAATCCTTCCTCCAGGCTTGTCCTTCACTCCTGTCTTGCTCTTTGGTCCTGCTTCCTGGCTTGCTCTTTGGTCCTGCCTCCTAGTTTGTCCTTTGACCCTGACTTGCTCTTCACTTCTCATTTTTGGCTTTGTCCTTCAACTCTGATTCCAACACATTCCATCAAAGAAACATACCTGGGAACAATAAAGAGTTCTGGATAGGGATGGAGGAGAGCAACCACAGAAAAACATTTGCAAGAAATAATGTAGAAAATTGACAAAAATAGAAAAAAAAATGCTGACCAAAATCTGGTTAGTTTTTCTTAATTTTTCATTTGCAGATATAACAATAACAAAGACAAAATAAAAACAAAAGGGGGGAAAACCACAAAGAAAAAAAGAACATATCTTAAAACAAATCCATATACAATAATCATTTACATAAAACCTATCCATGCACAATAATAAAAAGGGATAAAGAATGATTTAACACTTCTATTTCAAATATATACATTAATATAAACAGTTTATTTATCAAAATAAGTATCCATATGAGATTGACGGTTGTAAGAGATATGTTCAAATGTAACAAGAGTGTAACCATTGAATGATAGGTGGCAGGTGTTTATTCTTCCAAGTTTAAAGCATCTTTAGACTGGAAAGGGCTCTCAGTATCATATCAAAGAGGTGTAATTTAAAAGCGCATGAACATCTGCTATTATCACATATTTTTCAAGAATAAAAATTATATAAGCAATTACTGGACATGCCCACATCATATGCCTCAATGAGGCATTGCCCCCATTACATCAGCAGCATCTTGCAGAGCTAGACTGATTCTTCTTAAGAAGCCTCTGTGGTACCCACCAGTATACGTGAATCATCATTCTTTGTTGAACCACCCACAATTTTAAATCTCCCGAAATAGTGCATATGGTAGTTTGGGCAATTTTCAATTTATTAGACTGTATAGAGCATTCCCACTCCTTATTCCATTCCTCTCTGACATTCTGATCATCATGTACTTCACTACATTCCAAAAGTCTTTTATAAGCAACTATTACAGACTACGCTTTCTGTAAAGAACCAATTTCTCCAACAATGTGAGAGGTGCTGAAGCACCATCACTGATTGCCCATATATGTGCTCCAAAAAATGCTGCAGCTGAATATACTGCCAGCTAGCACTAGACAGTAAGTGGTATTAAATCCACAATTGTTAGATACCATCATCCTATTAACTGATCTAAAGTATAATTTCAACTATCAGCCCAGTTCTTCCACATAAAAGGCTGTCTCTCTATTTTCAAGACTGGATTCTCCCATAAAGTTAAGTTAGTATGGAATATGAATCAAACTGGAGAGGACATTGACTGAGTTCGGACAAAATAATAACCGATGGTAGTTTAAATAGTCGACGGTTGGTTATTTAACGTGCCGTGGATTATCATGTTGTGGGGCAGGAGGTTTTTAACCTTTTTATTTTCACAGTGTTTTACCAGTTCTTCAGTTTGATTTTTAACCTTGCTGTTTAAATTTGTATTTTAAATCCCTATCAATTTCTGCATGGTTGCTCAGTTTTTATCCTGGTTGTGCTTTTATACTGTATTTTAAATTACGTTTTTATACTGTCGTTGTTTTATATTTTGAATGGTTTTTATGATTTTAATTTTTGTAAACCACCCAGACAGCTTTGGCTATTGGGCAGTATAGAAATGCTGTAAATAAATAAATAACCAATAGTTGGTTATTTGTCTGAAATAACCAATGCAAATAACCAACGCTGTGCAGAGTTGGCTATTTGAACCACTGTTCATTATCGTGTCATGTGGAGGGCACCACTGGTAATTTTGTCAGCCACAGAGTTGCAACACAAGAGCAGTCAGAGCAGCAGCTGCAGCTCTAGTCTAGTTGGCTGATGGGATACTAGTGGGAGGACTGAGGGGGGAGAGACGGCGGATGACTGAGTCAATTCAAAGTGGACTAACAGTCAACACAATGCTGATCTTAATCCACCCCATGGTCGATTATTATCATGTCATGTTTGGAGTACCCCCTAGATATACAACTGTCAAGTTGATTATTACCTCACCGTTGACTATCGTGTTGTCCAAACGCAGCCATTACCTGCTAAGTCTCTCTTGTTGTTAAAAGTGTAATTGGTGCCATTTCTTCCTTTTTAATATACCTAGATCCTAACACCATCCAGACAGAAAGAGGTGTCAAATAAATTGACTCGAAACCAACCAGTGCAGGAGTATTAAAAGAAAAAGTTGTTTTCCAGTCATTGGTATTAGTAAAAAAATAAGCTGTATGATATAAACTAAGATCTGGAAAATTAAACTCTCCCTCGTCAGTTGTCAACTGCATCCTCTTCACTGAGAAACAGGGAGGAGACATACACACCCCAAATAAACTTCTGAAATGCTGCATAAAGGTTTTGAAAATACATTTGAGGAATGTATAAAAGAATACTACACAGTAAATAAATTACCCACGGCAACTCATTCATCTTAAGTATGTTAATCCACACTCCCAAGTATTTATATTCCATTTAACCATTTGAGAAATATCTGTAGGCACCAATATACCAAGATATTTATTACTTCTTCTTGACACTAAGAAAACTGCCATTTAGTAACTACATTGGGTATCTTAATACTACCTACAGGCATGAATTCAAATTTTGACCAATTAATACTATAACCTGAAAGTGTATTAAAAATTAATCATATCAATTTTGGTATAGAATATTTTTATCTACTGATGAATAGCAACACAATTTCTATGTATAAAGCCATTTTATATTCAACTTGCTCATCACAAAACTGTAAATGTCTCTACTCTGCCGAATTGCACAAATATCAAGGGAGAAAAAGGACAGCCTTGCCTTGTGACCAGCTCCAAACTAAAAACAAAAAAATAGAAAGAGTTGTCATCATTTGTGACACAGAAAAGAGATATAAAATTCTAATCCATTTTAAAAATTCCCATGGAAGTCATTGCTTTCCAAAATCACAAACTTCAACCACCAGTATAATCTGTCAAAAGCTTTCTCAGGATCAAGTGAAATAATCACAGCTAAGTCCATTTTTAAAAAAATTCAAAGCAATCAGATTTACTGTAAGCTTTAAATTATCCTTAAAGCATTGGTGGTTTACAAATAGTTCACAACAATCAACCCAAGCTTTTTCTGGAATAAGAAGGAAATTAAAGAACTTTAGCGCAACAAAGCAGGTGGGTTGGCTGAATGCTGACCATGCATTAGCAGAACCTTGCGTCATATTCTTAGCAGGAGAACAAATACCGGAGTATATGGTGCTCAATTCAGTATACAGTCAAGCAACACAAGCTGGACAAGTTTTTTTGTGGGCATGTAGGAAGAATAAGGGCAGGATATATGGAGCCTTATTTCCTTCTCAAGGTCTGGAGGTTGTGTTTGGATGGGGGAACTGAAAACAGAACCTCACAAGTGGATGAGAGGGTGGGGGAGGAGAGTAAGGATGGGAAAGGACTGGAAATCCTCCAACCCTCTCTCTCCTCCCACCATCAAACTTCAAGCCTTAAGCTAGAAGAATAAAAGCTAAAAGATCCAAGTTTTCTGTAAACTTTCCCCCAAATTTGGGGAAGCAAGTTTTCTCTTTGCAACATCCACATAAAAACTATGTAAGAAACATGGATCTGATACATGACCAGATACAAAAGAGAGCAGGGCTCCTGCAGCTTTAACTGTTGTGATGAAAAGAGAATTTCACCAGGTGCTGCATGCATACAAATGACACCTGCTGAAATGCCCTTTCCTATACAACTGTTAGATACAGGCCTATAAGGCAATCAAGTCCAACCGCCTGCTCAATGCAGGAATCCACCTTAAAGCATAGCTGACAGGTGGCTGGCTGTCCAGCTACATCCTGAATGCCTCTTAAGTGTGGGAGATCCCATGACCTCCCTAGGTAATTAGTTCCATTGTCGTATTGGTCTAACAGTCAAGAAGTTTTTTCTGATGTCCAACCAGAATCTGGCTTCCTGTAACTTAAGCCCATCATTCTGTGCCCTGCACTCTGAGATGATTGAGAAGAGATCCTGGCCCTCCTCTGTGTGACAACCTTTCAAGTACCTGAAGAGTGCTATCTTGTCTCCCCACAATCCTCTCTTCTCAAGGCTAAACATGCCCTGTACTTTCAGTATCTCTTCATTGGGCTTGTTTCCAAACCCCTGATCACCCTCACTGCCCTCCTCTGAACCCCTTCCAGCTTGTCTGCATCCTTCTTGAAGTGTGGCTCCCAGAACCGGACACATTACTCAAAATGAGGCCTAACCACAGTGCCAAATAGAAGGGAACCAGTACCTCGCGCAATTTGGAAGCTATGCTTATATTAATGCAGCCCAAAATAGCATTTGCTTTTGCAGCCACATCACACTGTTGGCTCATATTCAGCTTGTGTTCTACAACAATTCCAAGATCCTTCTTGCTTGTAGTATTGTTGAGCCAAGTATCCCCCATCTTATAACTATGCATTTGGTTTCTTTTTTCTAGGTATAGAATTTGGCATTTATCCCTATTAAATTTCATTCTGTTGTTTTCAGACCAGTGCTCCGGCCTATCAAGATCACTTTGAGGTTTGTTTCTGTCCTCCAGGGTACTAACTATCCCACCCAATTTTGTGTCATCTGCAAATTTGATAAACTTTCCCTGAACCTCCTCATCCAAGTCATTAAAAAATGTTGAAGAGCCCTGGACCCAGGACTGAGCCCTTCGGTACCCTGCTCGTTACTTCCCCCCAGTTTGAGAGGTACCATTGATAAGCACTCTTTGGCTGAATTCGGACAACATGATAGTCAATGGTGGGGTAATAATAAACTTTACAGTTGTTCATCTAGGGGGTACTCCCCACACAACATGGTAATAAATAATCAACTGTGGTGTGGATTAGGATCAGCGATGAGTTGACTATGGCAGCATTCGGATGACACGATAGTCAATACAACTGACGATTCTTTCCCCCCCAACCCCAGTTGCTTATTGTGTCGTCCCAATTCAGCCTTTGAGTCTGATTCTGTAGCCAACTGTGAATCCACCAAATGGTTGTTCCATTTAGGCAACTTTTAACTAGTCTGCTAATCAGAATGTCATGGGACATTTTGCTGAAGTCAAGATATATTATGCCCACAGCATTCCTACAATCCACAAGGGAGAACAGATCAGAAATGAAATCAGAGAAGTCTGACAGGATTTGTTCTTGACAAATCCATGTTGGCGTATAGTAATTACCCTGTCGTTTTCAAGCTGCTTACAGACTGACTTCTTTATAATCTGCTCCAAAAATTTCCCAGGGTTGATGTCAGACTTACTGGTCTGTAGTTCCTCCTTTTTGAAGATAGGGACAACATTAGCCCTCCTCCAGTCCTCCAGCACTTTACCCGTCCTCTATGATTTCCACAAATATAATAGACAGTGGTTCTGAAAGTTCTTCTGCCAGTTCCTTTATTACTCTAGAATGTAGTTCATCAGGCCATGGAGATTTGAACTCATTCAAAGAAGGTGTTCCTTGACCCTTTGTCTATCAATCTTAAACTGTAATCCTGTCTCTTTAGCTTGTACTTCACGTTTGCAAAGGAGGTCATAGACCCTCTTTTGGGAGAAGACTACGTAGGAATAGAGCACTTCTGCCTTATCTTTGTCATCTGTTATCAATCAATCAATATTTGCGGTCAACAGACCATTATTATAACATTTAAGTACACACGTGTTAATAAAAATACATGATAGTAAAAAAGAAGGATACAAAATCTGCAAAAATGCCAATCAATAAATTTAAAGAAATGATCAAACATCCATGAGTGGTCTAATGAGAATAGTTGTCGTGAGGAGGCCCATCCCCAGGCTTACCCTCACAAACTTTGGCAAACTGATAAGACACTCAAGACGGTGAGACTCCTTTTATTGCCGAAATCACACAGTTACAAGCATTACGTTTTCATTTTTGCATTCATCTACTTAAAGCTGATAACGGCCAGAAAGCTTTAGACTCCAGTCTTGACTCAATCCTTTAGGCAATCACTTGGAGGAGAGAAGTGTAGGGTTAGCCCCTATCCTATCTGAGCATTTCCAGATGCCACATACGCTGACTCTTCAAGAACACGGCTAGAGCCCATGAAGTGCTCTAGGCAGGGCTGCCTGAAGCCCAGCAGAGACAGATCTCGCAATAACCACACCCAGCCTACTGTGTTGAGTGTGTATGGCTGTGTTAGTTTGATTGTTTTTTTGTTTTGTTTTTTGGTGTGGTGAGAGTTTTGCCTGAGTTTTTCTGAGTATGGTAGGGGTGTTTGTGTTTTTCTGAGTATCACCAGCTTGCCTTCTATTAAATGCATATTTTGTTGTGTGTAGTGGGGGACAAATATGTGATTAAGCATTTGTCTCAGCCCCCACCTCTGTCTTGTACTCAGCTTCTTAGACAAGTTACTTGTCTCTGAGTCTCATGAATTTGCCTTCTATGTCTGTGAAATTGGCATAAGAGCAGAAAACTGCGAGTTCAAATATTGATTTTGTGTTTTGGCATTCAGACTCCATGGCTGCATTCAGACAATACAATACAATAGTCAATTCCACGGTTGATTATCGAGGGGGTACACCCCACACGACATTATTATAATCAACTGTGGTGTAGATTAAGGCCAGCATCGCGTTGACTATTAGTCAATGGCATGTTTGATTGACACATCCCCTGCTCTCTCTCCCCCCTCAGTCCTCCGGCTGCTATCCCATCCGCCGTTGCAAGTTCTGTCGTCTGGACTAGAGCACAGCTGCCACTTTGGTCATTCTTGCCAAGGGATTCTGTAGTCGCCGAAAATTACCAACTATGTGCGACAAAATAGTCAATGGTGCCCGACATACAACACGATAAACAACAGTTGTTCAATTAATCAACTCTACACAGCAACACAATAACCCACCGTTGACTATTTAACCCACGGGCTGTTATCGTGTCATCCAAGCCCAGTCCATGTCTCCCTTTCATTAGGGCTCTTGGGCAACTTACTTTTCTTTTTGGTTCAAGAGTTTGCTTTCTGGGAAAAGGGTGTTTTGTTACCAACCATAACCAACATAGCAGCCATTTTGTGAAGATGCCTATGACACTCTCCCAAATTTATAAATGAGTCCACTAACCCCAAAATATTTGGGAACCCTGATCTGAGCAGTTCATAGACCACATAATATTGTGCAGCTCAATCTATGATTTCATAATTCCATTACAAACATGGAGAATTAAAGTCAACATACAATGAAATTAAATGTAGTTAAAAATAATATAAACAAAGAATTAGTACTGAAAAGCAGAAAAGTCTATTTTTAATTTGCTGCTCAGTCATTAGAAAGGTGCCCCATAACGACCATATGTTACTCAAATATGTTATCACACCTACTATTTTATCATATGTCTCCCAAGAAATTAATTAGCTCTAACTTCTTCAACTTTGACAAAAATGTCTTCAGTAAGTCATATTATTAGCTGTTGCAAACATTTCAAAATTCAAAGCTTTTCCAGTTTTTATTTAACCTTTTAATTCTTATCATTTAGCAGCATTTAAAAAGCAGATGTCCTTTTGCTTATCAATTTCTTAAGCATGGTATTTACACTTCCTCAAACTAAAATAAAAAATATTGTTTTACACATCAAAAGTTTTCCATCAATATTTTATTTATTTATATAATTACTTGTATACTGCCTAAAAGGACCTGGAATTCTAACTGCACAAATGTAAACAACATAGAAGAAAGATTCTCTTCCAGGGATACAGAATTGAAACAAAGAAACCCTTCTCACCAACATATTTTTCTGTGTGCAGGGAATGATGTATGGAGAAGAATTCAATAATGTGAGTCCCCATCTGCAGCTTGAAGTGGTACAGTGAAGAAACAGACTTACCTCCTCATTTGCTATTTTTAAGAGCTATGCCAGCACATAACCACAAGTGTATTCCTTCATCTTTGTTACTCACGTTCAAAGGCAGCATATTTCTGAATATTATTTACTAGGAAACAATGGGAGAGGGCTATTGCTATCATATCCTGCTTGTGGACTTCCCAGAGACATCAGGTTAGCCACTGTTGGGAACAGAATATTTGAATGCATAGGACTTTAGTCTGAACTAGCTGTGCTTTGTTATGTTCTTATCCCTTCCTTTTCTGTTTCTTTACCCATAGATCTCTCTGCAGTTCCATTTCCCAGTTGGCCCCTCTTTTTCCTGTATGCACTTTATTGCACTCTCCTCTTCTTGAAGCACAAACAGGTAGTCACAGACAGATGAAAGAAAGAAGCAGAGCAACAAGGCAGCTTATCGGCAGTCAAGACTCAAATAGCCAGGAGACCAGCAACAGAAGTAATGCACACTGATCTAACATCCAGATATTGACCCAGTTCTCACATAATGGCAGCAAATCATGGGTAAATTAACCTACAATTTGCTGTGGCACATGCTGGGCATGTTCCATGGCCAGTTTGAATATTAAAACCCAAATAGGGAGTTGCTATGTGAAATCAAACCCAGAAACTAAAGATTAATTGTGGGTTAAACAACCCACAGCTAATCTACAATTGGTAGCTAGGTCAACTAGGGGTTGTTTAACCCACAATTGACCTATAGACCTTGTTCGCACATAATGACAACCCACTGGTTTAAAAACAGATGGATTGTTGGGATGAGTGAGAGAGCCTGCTTCTTCTGTTTTTACCACACAGCCCATGATTGGCTTCTTCGTAGGTTGTGGAGACATGCAAACCCGGACCACTGGGTTAACCCATGATTTGTTGTGAAGTAAAAGAGGACAACCCATCCCACTCATGAACATTCACTTTTTAAACTGAGGGGTTTATGTTACATGAGAACAGAGCCATCATGTAACAAACCCCGATTGTCCCAATCAGGGGTTGAATAGTCAAAAAGGCTGCAGAACACACATGCCACCGTTGTGTGTAAACAATCTATTTATGACCTTGATAACAGAAAGTTCCAGGTTGCGTAATGCCAAAGATCTGAAAGTCTCTTCTTGCAATGCGTAAAATCCCATATGTGTCCCAACTGCTAGAAACTCTTGGGACTGTCATCCTCTGCTACCAAATCAGGGGAGACTATGGGTTTTGACATAGGCAGGCCAACTGGCAAGACCGGAATCAAGATTTGATAAGATTATATTACACTGCATTATTAAAGTTTAGTTTAAAAAAAATACTAGTGCTTGATAACTTCTGATTTCATATCAGGAATTACAATCAAATTATATATACATTTTAATTTAATATTATTAGAAAAAAGGATCAACTATATAGTACTGATTTTTAAAAGGAATTTACTTTTAATATATGGAGATTATATATAGCCGCAGGGGGGAGGTGAAATAAGCAAAAAGCACCTCACCATCTTTTCCTCAAAGGGGAAGCATCCCATAAGTGGAATTCTGCTTAGGGAAGTCTGGATCCAACTATATTATACTGACAGGCAAGTACAACCACACAAATTATAATGCTCTAGTGTCCCCTACCAGGATACTTCACAATCACTCTCTGTTTTCTGTTTTGGATCCATCCATCAGTCAACATTTATGCCCACTGAGCATCATTAAAGCCCCTCACCAAAGAAAACAAATGCTGGGAGAAAAGGATAGTACGTGGATCAGAGTTTCATTCTGCTTCACAGGAGACCGCAGCCCAGAGCAGAGAGAATAGAAACAGTTTATTTTATTTCCACACAAAAAATTCCAACATGAAAGAGGCATAAGACAACTTGTTCCCTCTACATCTGTCCTGCAGCAACCATCCCAGACTCCAGACTCATTTCAGCCCTGCCACAGTCACTAAACTCCATAAGGGACCAGGTGAACCCATTATCTCTCCTCCCAACCCCTTTTCAAGAGGCAAAGAGAATGACTGTAGTAAGCCACATTCTTCTAGGCTGCGTGGGAGGGCATAGCTAGTTGGCCACATACCGCCACTGTTTTTCCTCATTTTTAACCTTTTTGGCCAAAGAGAAGAGTAAATAGGAAATGAGGCAGGTGGCTACCAGGAGGAGGGCCTTCTCTGCTGTGGCACCCTAGCTGTGGTATGAGCTCCTTAGAGAGGTTTGCCTGGCACCTGTTTTCGGCAGGTGAAGACCTTTTTATTTTTCCAGTATTTTAACAGTTTACAATCTTAGTCTTTTAACATTGCTGTTTTAATACTGTATTTTAAATCTGTATAAATAAATCTCTGCATTGCTGCTCAATTTTATCCTGGTTGTACTTTTATATTGTGTTTTTTTATATTGTGATCTGTTTTATCCCTTGAATTGTATTTTATCATTTTAATTTTTGCGAACCACCCAGAGAGCTTCGGCTATTGGGCGGTACAGAAATGCAATAAATAAATAAAATAAATAAATATGCATTTAATAATAATAACAACTTTTCTGCCACATGTCCTGGAGTTCTTGCACACTGAAGGACTGGAGATGGGGAAAGTGCCAAAGCTCCCGAAAGCCAAGTAATGACGGGAGTACAGAGGGACTGCTCTTGGCATACCAAAGGTTGGTAGTGAAAAAGCCAGGGGGAGAAAAACAAGAGTGCAGAAACATCAGGATTCAAGCTAAAATGACATCACAGATGCATTTGTGAAAGGGGGCCCAAAGGGCCATGAGACCTCAGGCAATCATGATGATCATGAAAAGAAATAAAAAAGCAAGACAGAAGAAAAGAGCAGATAGAAAGAAGGGAAGAAAATAAATAAAAAAACCTCAGCTTGTTCTTGTTTTCGCTCAGAACAGAACCAAACACTTTGATAAGATTCCCTACGAGGCTGCCACTGCAACATTTGAAAGAGAATTGAGAGAATAGGTGGTGGAGGAGACATACCCAGGACATGCACACTGGGATAGTGGGGGTGGGTTGCCCACCAAACATTCATCACTTATAGAAGGTTCCCAAATGGATCTCCACACAGGCACAGAGCCCATATGTGTGATGCACAGAAACCACAAAGAACAACTCAGGTAATTGAGCAACAAGAGAATCTGAGCCAAAATGAGGACACTGAGAAAAAAGAGTGAGGTATTAGCATGCTTGGGTAAACTCTGAGGTAAGAAAAAGTACAATAAAAAATAATGATGATGATAATAATAATAATAATAATAATAACTACCAAGTAGCCCAAGGAGGACTGAGCACACTCAGAGGTCTCCAGGAGCTCCAAAACATTGATGGACAGTTTCGAAAGAAATACGGGAAACGCAGAGGGAGGGGAGGAAAAAGTAAGTTGACATGCTAGCTCCTCTTACTGCATATAATACCTTGGAGAAAGGCAAACTGGAGCATTCCTACTGGGATACTCTGCAATGTTTGAAAGTCCCATTTGCTTCTATAGTCAACAAACTATCATCATCTGGGATTTAATTCACGGAGGAAATAGCTACTATGAGGCTATAGTTTAGCAGTTGTTCAAATATAAGATTTTATAGAGGTACTTGTAACTCTCATTAGCATCTGATGGGTTTAGATCTAGAATCCCGCGGAACACTTCTTGTGCAATGGGGATTTCCTGCCCATACTCCCTCCTGAAGCCCTCCGTATCCTTCAAAAATCTGCTCAAGAGGGCTGAAGAACACTTTCTACAAATATGATGTGGGGTGGAAAAATTTCCGGAAAGATTTCTAATGTTTTATTTTTCCACAGAAATTCCTTAATTTCATTAATTCATTAATAAAAAATGAATGTTTGCCAATTCCAAGTACTTTATTAGGCAATCTTGGCAGTTTCAAAGTCATATTAATATTTTCCATGTGATTATCCTTAGAAAGTACATGAGAAAATACATATTTGTCTCAGAGTGAAATGGAACTAATAATAGTAACAGTGAAATTGAAGGTGCCCCAACATCCTTAGTGGAAGAGAGCTGAACTCTGTAGAAATAGATTAGTGGTTGTAATCATATGAAGCATATTTCTTTGAATTGCTAAAAATAATGTGTCAAGAGTTTTCAATACTTTTGTTTTTTCTCTTCAATGTAAACAATGTAAGGGAAGTACATGTTATTGATTTTACATTTTTAGTAAAATTAGTATTCTAATAAAAAATTCTACATAATATAACATTTCAATCATTTTAAGTATGCTTTAATTTTTCCAGTCAAATATTTCAGGTCAAATACTTGTGGTGTATTAGGACAAAAAAAAACTTTGTAAAGCTTTGTTTACTAAATACACATAAAATAAACATGCTAAATTTGATCATTCTACTGCAGGGGCGGGCAATGTTTTGGTCTTCAGCTCCCATCAGTTCTAGCCAGCACAGCCAATTGTGAGGGATGCAGGGAGCTGAAGATGAAAACTTCTGAAGGACCACAAGTTGCCCTGCCCTGATCTAAGACATCAGAATATTTTCCTATGCAAATGGAAAATTGTCCTATGCAAGTGACCCAACTGAAATGCACCTAATTTAGCATTGGAAAATTTTATGTAAAACAATGATCTTATGCAAATGGATCTAATTAGCAATGGAAATTTTTCCTGAAAACAATGGTAAGTAGGTATTGGCATGACTCATCCATGACTCACACACCATGTGAGTCATGTTTTGCAGACAGCATTAGAATATTATACATTTTTGCTATGTAGACATATGACTGGATTTCAGTGATGAAAACTTATCTAAGCCTGAACAGAAAATGATTAAACCATGACAAGGTATTCTAAGTAATGCCCTCCACTCCTGGACCACCATCCACCTATCCAGTTGAGAAAACCAAGTCAAGAATTTGCTCTGCTATATGGATTGGGCCAGTGACCTGTTGAGGAAGTCTCATGGTTGCCTGAAGTCATGAACTGCCCTTGTTAAGGTAGCCTCAACTTGAATGTTGAGGTCCTACAAAACTAACATCCTAGGGATCCTCAACCACAAATCTGAGACCAACTGTACGAGCTCAGCCACTGAGAATACAGGTCAGCAAATAGGCAGCTGTCCAACAGAATCTCTAATCTATCCTGAATGCCTACACAACATACAAACACTCCATAACTTTGCTACTAATTTGTTGAAGGGATGTATCCTTTTGTATCACTGAAACGGGTTTTTATGACCTCAATGCAAATTAGGGGGGAAATGTTGCTATTCTCCTGAGAGAAGGAATTCTACAAAACTGTATTTTGCTATCATGTTACTTTTTAACTATCTTTTACATGCTTTATATTAACTTTGCTGATCTGTGACCATAATAAATGAAATGATGACTATGACAAACATTTGAATCTAGAACCCAATCAGTTAGAAAGCCTGGAAAGGGTAATAAAATTCTTAGAGATCACAGTAATATGAGCCTTTCCCTGAAGCCTTTGCCGTTTCTGAACTGATCACAGCTAGGAAACAGGACTCTGCCCATTCCATACACCCAGGTTTCAAAAATACATTCCAGATTAGCCAAGTCATGGATTACTGTGATTTGATTATGGACTAATCTAGCATTCAGCAACAACATCCACAAGGCCAAGGGCAAGATAACAGAGAAACCAGGGAAAGATCTGAGGAAACATCTGTCTGATTTCCCCATCTCCTCACCTTGCTCATCTAACCCTCTACACCATACTTCACACAAACTGTAACAACTGATACATTAATCAATCAATCATCTGATTCTAAATTCAGCATTACAATGACATTGGAAATATATAGGACCTTACTTGATTTGTAACTCTATAACAATTGACTAAGAGTTCTTATGAATAGGTTCTCATTTGCATTTTGATGCCAGTTTCTTCTTTTGTACCACAGTAGAGTTTTAAATGGCCACTCCAAAACAAATTATACATGTTGGATCAAACACAATACAGGTGTCTCCAGAAACCAGCTTGCCATGGCCAATATTCATTATCCCATACTGGTAATAAAGTTGATATTTTGGGATAATTCATACACCCATTCTCATTTTTAAAAAATATAAATTACAGAAATGAATCCTTTAGTTGGATTCAGAAGAAGTTAGTCAAGCTTTAATCTCCCTGAAATCAATGGGAAAAGTTAGTTATACTAAAGTTTCATGATTTATCACTAAAGTGTAACTAATATCCTCTAGATCCAGCCTCTTAATCTTTTACCAACTTTCACAAATTCTATTTTTTTCCTATTGCAATAATGTGGTCAACAGAATTAAGAAAGATAAATTTAAAAAGAGAAATAACATTTTCAGAAGGATATTCATTTTTTAGGTATGCCACCGTTTCAGTCAAGCTTAATTTTAATGGGTTGTATCTAACAGTAGATTTGCCATATTAGTGGAACTTTGATCACACATGCCAGGGCACCAGATCTTTGCTGATTTCCCCAATAAAGTCCCTCTCAGAAGCTTCCTGAGGGTTGAGGGACCCTTCAGAACAGAACAGAATATGGTACAGAGGGCTGCCACAGACAGGGGAGAATCAGCAAAATTTGCGTGCCCAAACTTGCATGAGCAGGTATACTTTCCAGTAAGGCAAAGCCACCATTACATACAACTCATCCCAGTGTTCCATGTCCAGTTCCATATATCTAGGCTGACCATATAAAAAGGAGGACAGGGCTCATGTAACTTTAACAGTTGTAGAGAAAAGGGAATTTCAGCCAGTGTCATTTGTATACAGTTAGTCCCTGGTGAAATTCCCTCTTCATCACAACAGTTAAAGTTGCAGGCACTATACTATCTAGGCTGACCATATGAAAAGAAGGCAGGGCCCCTGCACCTTTAACTGTTGTGATGAAGAGGGAATTTCACCAGGAACTAATTGCATACAAACGACACTGGCTGAAATTCCCTTTTCTTTACAACTGTTAAAGTTACATGAGCCCTGTCCGCCTTTTCATATGGTCAACCTACATATATCTAATCAGAGGTATAATTCCAGTTAAAAACATTATTGTCTACAGAAAATTAAATGCCCACATTCTTTTATTTCTTTTCAAGTAGCACAACAGAAATCCGGTATTGTAATACATATCTGATCATCATATTTAATGCTAATAACCCAAGTTGACATGGTTCACACATAAGACCAATTCATGGGTTGTTTATTCAATAAATTGGCAGGGGCATGAGCAAAGGAGCAAGTGTGCTTGCTGTCACCTTCCCACTCACCACTTTTCAGACACTTTAATCAACAACCCAGGAATTCCCCAATATTGGGTTGTTTGATGTGACATCCAAATCTGGAACTCTGTGTTGTTAAGGGACAAACAACCCAGAGTTTTAGCCAAGCAACAAATGATGGGTGAATTTTGGGTTAAATGTTTGGTTTAACCCTAAACAACCTAGAGTTCTCAGTTCTGTAGTCACATCACACAATCAAGGAATGGGATGTTGCGACAAACTTCAGAATAAAAAATACAGATAAAAATAAACTTCATAAATTAATAAAAACATAGCAATAAGAATAAAAAACAAACATTCAGCCCTCAATATACAAAAGCCAATATAAATTATACCTAAAACCATCAGCAGTCCAATAAAACACAATAAAATGAGAAAGTCACTAAAACCAGATGGGTTTTTAAGGCTTTTCTAAATGTTTTTATTAACGATATAAAGCTTCAATATGAAGCTTCAATCAGGGTTTTAGTATTCACAATACACAAATACTCAGTGATTCTACAGAAAATCTAGTAACAGAATGAAATTATTTTCAGATAAAAAACAGGAGAACAAAGACAGAGGTAATGAATAGGTTCCATGGTGGGGGCCCATTACAGCAAACACCCAACTTTTTATGATTATAACATAACTGCACCCTCCCCCACCACTCAAAACAGGGCAATATCCTAGTGAGATCCATCTGATTCAGATTCCAGGTGGAATTTTCAAATACAACCAGAGCTTGTGCTGTTCAGGACCTTAAATATGAAAGAGGGTACGCTTGCATGTCTACGTGAAAGAGAACACCTATGCTTTTCTATGTAATTATGCCTTTATATCTGTGCACTCATGAAAGTGAATGTGCATGCATGTAAAGATGCATTCCAAGATGGGCTACTGTCCAATTTAATACTAGAATGCAAGCCTGAAACAAAACATTTCCTGATCCACATAACATGAGCTAAAAAGGAGAGTAAGTTTTAACCTAATGAAAAATAGTAACAAAATAAACCAGTATAAACCAACCAAACAAACAAAAAAATAATATGTCACTTTTTAATTAATATACATATTAAACATTCCAATGTAGTTTCTGTATTAGGTTTAACAATCTGCTTTCAACTCTAGTTTTAGTGTAACTGATTTCAACATTTTAACACTTGCTAAAACAATATGAACTCACTGTGATCCTTAAACCATTTTATTGCTAGAAGAACATTACTTAGAGCACAATGTTCTTTGATAGAATAGGATAAGCATTATGGAACACTATGTTACAAAAGCAAAATCACATAATGAACCAGAATTAATTCCTAGAGATTCAAAAATATTTGGCAATAAAAGAAATAAAGTGAGATGTTATATTCGCACGATGCAGCAGTTCAACGTAAAGAAGTCTTGATGCAAAGTTGCTAAGCACAATAGTATCTGATATGTTTAGATATTACAACTCATCAATATGTCTAAAGCAATAATTGCTGAGAAATATATTTTGGGTTATTTCTAGCTCTGTTTACAGTAATTTTGGAGGTTAGTGTAACTATCATTGCCACTTTAACACCTATAAGCCATTTCACACAGTATCATCTTAATGAGATAACATGTGTTAATCAAACTCCCCACAGTATGCATTTATCTGTAGAAGAAGGTTCCCCATCAGTTGGAGCAGCCAGCAGCAGCCAAAAAGCCCCCTTTAAGCATTTGCTTGTCCTCACCTTTCTCAGAAAGAGGTGTTACCTGGGTCTCAGCATGACCAAAAACCTAGCCCTCTGGCAATCGCAACACCTCTTTCACTTAGTCATTTTTACTGCACAAGTCAAAATCCATGGACATTTTAAACAGCAATATATTTGTAAAAGGTTATTACAGCTAAAATACAAATTAAACAACAAAAAACCCTAAACTAGTTTACACAGGACTTAACTTGGGCAGCTGGCTGCTATAAACTAATCTAACTATACACATAGCATTATTTCCCTCCAAAAACCATACACTCAATGCAAAAACATTTTTAAAGTTTATACTGTTTTTCTTTACTTAAGAGCAGCCCTGTTGGATCAGATCAAGGACATTTCTAGTCCAGCATCGTGTTTCCTACAGTGGTTAACCAGATGCCTCTGGGAAGCCCAAAAGTAGGACATGAGATTCATAACTGTTTTCCACTGTTCTTCTCCAATAACAGGTATTCAAAGACATACTGCCTCTGAACCTAGATATGGCATATAGCCATTCTATGTAGTAGCCATTGATAGCCTTATCCCTTTACTGTTGGTCTTATTTGCTCCTATTCTTTTCCTGCTTTGTTTTATGGTTATTTAGGACACAATCCTATGGTCCCTGGAGAATGTCCCAGGGACCATAGTATTTTTCAAGATCCCCCTCCAAAAGCTGTAGACTTTTGGGAGAGGGACTCCAAGAGCCGATCCTCCCCCTGCCCTCAAAGAGGCCAGGATATGCAAAATTCTATGGCTTTTCCAGCCACACCCCTGGCAGTGTAACTCCTCAAGACTCAGAGGCTCTTCTAGAGGAAAATATTTTAAAAGGAGCGCAAAGACGTGAAAATTGCCTCTGCTACTCCTCCCACTTTTTTGGCAGCAGCTCGGCAGGGCACAGGAATCTTGAATACTTCCATGATCAGAGGCTCTGTCTAGCGTGCCAGCAACTCGAAAGGGTTGCACTCTTAATTATTATGAATGGCTATTACGAATTTTACTAAATTATTGTTCTATACTACTTTGCAGACTAGAAAGTAGGAGCACAGCATACAAATTCATAAATCAATATAAATAAATAAAATATACCAGACATCATCCAATTATTGCTTATGTTCTGATACAAAGGGCATTCCAACAGATAATGTGGTAGATCTTTAATTTGACTAATACCACTAAGAGTGCAATCCTAAGGGAATGGCACTCTACACAGAGGGCCCCAATCTCAGAATCCATTAGTGTGGCCATGGAAAATACGCACTTTTGGAGGCTCCTGAAAATGCGCTTTCTCCTCCTCTGCTCTAATGGGGGCCTTAAAGGCCCTCTTAACACAAGGGTAAATCTTCACCCTTGCATTAAGAGGGCCTTTAAAGCCCCCACTGGAGCAGGAAGGGGGAAGCGCGCTTTCAGTAGCTTCTGAAAGTGTGCAATTCCCCCTAATGCTTTAATGGCAGCTTCCATTAACGCAGTGGGAGGAAGGGGCAAAAGGCACAATCCCAGAAGCCAGGGCAGATACGTGCCCGAGCACTTGCAGGGAGTGTCTGCTGCCCTCGCAGATCCAACTGGATGCTCGCTACATCCCTACCTAGTCCCATACAGTATCATGACAACACCACAATCAGCTGAATACAGCAGAAAAGCTAAATGACAATCATGATTCTTCAGGACACCAAAACTAGAATTTTCGTTTTGCCCGCAAAATTATCAATAACTATTTTGAAAAGAATCAAGCAAGCAGTCATCCTTGGTTAACTCAGCACGTTATCGGAACGGGATTCAAAGCAGACCTTTTGTCCCAATGCAAACCTTCACATTACTTTGGTTGTAAATTTAGTAGCAATATAACAAGCTTGTACCAGTTTGCAAAAACCTAACTCTGTTAGTCAAGTCAAATGCCAGACTGAGATCTACAAAACCTGCAAACAAGGACTGACTACAATAGTCAAAATATTTTTGAATCAAATGATGGAGAATGAAAGAATTATCCATAATGAAACATATGGGATGCAATCCAATGCTGGCCATTGGCCATTGGAATTAAATTGCCCTTTCCCCTGCAGCCCCGCCCCTTGAAATCTGCTCCAAAGGGTTGGGGAACTCTCCAAAGCAGATTGGGGGAACGATGTCTGGATGTTTGCAGGGGGAGGAGAGCAAGGGAAAGTCCACTCATGGATTTAACTCATACCATGGAGCCCTCTGAATTCTTCTGTAAAAATGCACTCAATTTTGCCCATGTTTCAAATTACTTAGCAGCAAATGAGTGTAAAACTTGAAGTAAATGTCTAGGTGAATTATTGGTTGATAGTTTATTTGGATCTTACTTACATCCTTTAAAAAATAACCATAGCACTCCCACTCTGGATGCAGCATAATTTCTGCCTACTCTAGACATTACATACATAGCCAACAAATTAGCAAAGGAATTAAGAGAGCAATCCTATGCCCCTAGACAGTGTTTGGGGGACATCGGATATTTTTGGCTCCAAGCTCAGAGCCAGGAAACCATGCTCCACGCCCCTCCTCCATCCCTTCGCAGCCAGCACAGAAAGAACCACACTGGCAAACGCAAGCTCATAGGGGATGAAATGGGGGTGTTCCCAGGGGAGGGGAGGGTACTGGGGGTGTGGGCTACAAGATATCCTCAGCTGTCCCAAGCCTCTCTCTCACACAGTCCCAGAAGCTTCTGCTAGACGGGTGAAATCACCGCTCATTCTGCACTGGATACTCGTAAACCTCCACGTTCGGAGACTTACAAGTACTGAGGGCACATCACATAGTATTGCACCCTAAGGCACATTCTAAATACTGTGTATGTCCCAGACTATACATGCTTTTGGAGTTATAAAGACTGATCTCTTCCAGCAGTCGAATTTTAAGAGTTTTATTGATTTTAATAATGTAATAATTTTATATGATTTTAATTAGTTTTATGTGTTTTTTATTGTTTGTATTGATGTTGTTCCCCGCCTCGATCTGGAGGGAGAGGCGAGTAAGAAATAAATATATTATTATTATTATTATTATGCCGCATAAATAAATTACTGAGAGAAAGGAATGTAGTTATAGAATTCAATGTACTTATTTACATATAGTATTGAAATTCTCTCTAAAATATTTTTAGAGTTAAAGGCTTGTTACCCATTAATACCTATTATTAATAAAGCAAATATATTTCTTATACTAATTGGTAACAAAATAAAATTGCAGCTACAATTCATTTTCTAATTCTATATTTTGGTTAACACTTACCCCTTTTCTGAACCCAACCTTCTTTCACAATTGTAACATCGCTCATGATGGCTCCACACCGAGCCCTCAGTTTAGAGAAAGAGTATTTTCTTTATCACTTTTAAGCTTTCACGTCTCTTCTGCCTTTTCAGTATTTTAAATCAACCTGGAAGTATAAACAAACAAATACAAATTAGCTTTCTTGATGCATCCTGTCGCTTGTCACCCAATGCGCCATTTTTCAAAAGCTTCTTTTATAGACCACTTTTCTCCTAAAATAACACTCTGGGTTACAGAAATTCAGATAAAAATATAAATAACAGTTGAACACATCAAAAACAGCAATCAAAAATAAAATTACAGTCTTAAAAGCACACATGAACAGATTAGGCAACTAGGAAACAAGTAATGACGGTACCAAATGAATTTTCTTGGGAAGACAAAACAGTGCTTCAGCTTTGTCACTGATTTCAACAATAAGCTAGGTTCGCTGATAAATGTACTTACAAATGTTAAGGAAACCACTATGAGTTGGATCCAGTTATAGTCGAAGTAGATCCACTGAAATCAATGGGGCTTAAGTTAGTCATGGCTTAAAGTACAGTTGTCCCAAGATGCTACAATAGGGGGAGGGGAGAAGCACAATTAAATTTAGGTTAATTCATGAGGTACCTTTAGACCCATTGTTATATTATTGGGATATGTGAAAGCAGTAGTGTTGTGTAAGCAGCAGGAGTCAGCTTGGAATTTATTTACACCAGCAAAAATATTAAAAACCACCAAATGAAGAAATAGCAAGGTACCTACTGTTAAAAGCTAGTTATTGAAAGAATGGGACAGAGTTTGTCATGACTAACTTAAGACTCATTGATTTCAATGGGTTTACTCTACATATCACTAAGCCTGGATCCAACCCTATGGAAATATAGAACAGCAAAATGTACTTGATTAACCATATAGTTTAATTAATTTAAAACTACCCTAGTGGTTTCATTATTTGCAACTCTTTAGTTAAATAGAAAGGAAAAAGCATCAAGGATGTCTGAGAGAAACTTTAAGTTGTTAGGAAAAGCGGTCCTGTTAGACAGGCGATTCCAGGATGACAGGGAGATTGCAGGGAAGCTGAATGAATTCCTGATGTTTTCAAGAAAGGAGTCTGAGGAACTGAGGCAAATATTAATGACAAAGATGAAGTTCACAACCTTATTGACAAATTGAAAGCAAATAAATCACCAGGCCTGGATGGTATCCATTCTAGAGTTCTCAAATAACTCAAATATGAAATTCTGATATTCTAACCAAAATATGCAACATAAGCTCAGCCTCTATATCAGAGGACTAGACGATGGCCAATGTAACACCAATTTTTAAAAAGGGATTCCGGGGGGGGGGGGGGGGGTCTGGGAAATTACAGGCCAGTTAGCTTAATGTCTGTTCTGGGTAAATTGGTTGAAAGCATTATTAAAAACAAAATTAGTAAACATACAGAAGGATAGGTCCTGCTGAAAAAGAATCAACACGGCTTCTGCAAAGGTAAGTCCTGTCTCACTAACCTTTTCGAGTTCTTTGAATGGCAATAAACATGTAGAAGGGTGATTTGGTGGACATTGTTTACTTGGACTTCCAAAAGGATTTTGATAAAGTCCCTCACAAAGACCCTTGAGCAAACTTAGCAGTCATGGAATAAGAAGAGAGGTCCTTGGATCAATAACTAGTTAAAGAACAGAAAGCAGAGAGTAGGAATAAATAGTAAATTCTCCCAATGGAGGGAAGTAAATCGAAAGGTCCCACAGGGATCTGTATTGGGCCAATTCTTTTCAACTTGTTCATAAATTATCTGGAATTAGGAGTGAGCGTGAAGTGGTTAAGTTGGCTGATTTATTTAAAGTGGTTAAAACAAAAAGGGATTGTGAGGAGCTCCAAAAGGATCTCTTCACACTGGGAAAATGGACATCCAAATGGCAGATGAAGTTCAATGTAAGCAAGTGTAAGCTGGCCGTGACCAACCAAGAAAAAGATCTTGGGGTTGTGATGGACAGCCCGATGAAAATGTCAGCCCAGTGTGTGGCCTCTGTAAAGAAGACAAACTCCATGTTAAGCATTATTAGAAAAGGGAGTTGCGAATAAAACTGCCAGTATCATACTGCCTTTATACAAATCTATGATGCAACTACACTTAGAATACTGTGAATAGTTCTGGGTCACCACACCTTTAAAAAGATATTGCAGGGCTGGAAAACGTGCAGAAAAGGACAACTAAAATGATCAAGCATCTCCCCTATGAAGGAAGGTTACAACAGCTGGGGTTGTCTAGCTTGGGGGAAAAGGAGGGTTAGTGGAGACATGATAAAGATGTACACAATTGCATTGTGTGGAGAATGTGGATAGGGAGATATTTTTCTCCCTCTCTCATAATACTAGAACCTGAGGTCATCCAATGAAGCTGACTGGTGGGAGATTCAGGAATTCGCTACCACAAGGTGTAGTGATGGCCACTTGTTTGGATGGTTTTAAAAGGGGGGGTAGATAAATTCCTGGAAGAGAAGGCTATCAATGGCTACTAGTCCTGATGACTATGTGCTACCTCCAGTATCAGAGGCAGTAAGTCTATAAAGACCAGTTGCTGGGAACATGGGTGGGAGGGTGCTGTTGCACCATGTCCTGTTTGTGGGTCCCTGGTCAATAGCTGGTTGGCCACTGTGTGAACAGAGTACTGGACTAGATGGACCCTTGGTCTGATTCAGCATCGCACTTATGTTCTTAGGAGTAGCTTATAGTTAATTAGTGATGTGAGCCTGAGTTGGCAATGTGCATTGAAGCCTATGATAAAGGTACAATATTAAAAGCCCTAGGGAAACCATAATGAAGAACTCTTTGTAGGTAAGAATTGCGATACATGACAGAGCTGACTGTAATGAGTTTCTCAGTAACTGAAGGGATGTGTACTTGCCTTTTCCTTTCCGTGTTTCTTTTGCTGGTACTATCTTACTTCTCTCTCTCTAACTAAAATCTGGGAAAGGAACAATCCTGGTGTGTTTATTGCCTAATCCAAATCCTAAAGGACCTCCACCCCAGGGGGAACAGGGAGTATAGCCATTTCTGGATGGGATAGCACTCCCTTGAAGGATCATATACACTGCTTGTAGGTGCTCTTAGATCCAATGCTGCTCCTGGATGGTGTCTTTGCCCACCTTCAGTACACACTCCCCTTCTTGGGGAACATGGATCCGGCAATAGAAATCCATGCCTTAATCGCCTCATGTTTGCATTACTGTAATGGGTTCTATGTGGACCTGCCCTCGAAGTGTGTCAGGGAACTGAAGCAAGTGCAAAATGCAGTTGCCAGACTTTTGTCTAGTGTGCATTTTACATATCATATAACACTGGTCTTCAAACAGCTGCATTGGCTTCCAAATTGTTTCGAAGCTAAATTCAACGTGCTGGTTCTTACCTATAAACGGCTAGGGGGCAGGATACCTCTCATATGAACCTATCATATGCTCATCATCTGACAACGCTTTGTTGCACATCCCACTTCCTAGAGAGGTAAGCATAGCAGCACCCCAGGGAGGTTAGGCTAGCATCTTCCTCAATATCCTTTTAGATGTCTGGTGAAGATGAACTTGTTTCCACAAACTTTTAAAAGTTAATGCTGCTCTTTATCATGCATCTACAGTTTTAAATATGTTTTATGTTTCTGTATTTTAATAGTTGTATTTTATTGTACATCACCTTGAACATTCATTGAGTAGAGGGACAATCCAAAAATATTCTAAATCAATAAATTAAAGAAATAAGACATTAATTGTGAAGGAGTTGAATAAAAAGGATTGCCATCTACCATTTATAATGCCTTATTAATTGTAGATGATTTATTAAATGATAAATAATTTATGAATACTTGGGAAACAATTACACGAAATAAGGTATCAAAACACAAATGGCTGTATATTTACTGAAGTACCAGTTTTATCTCAATGTTCAAATGTTAAAGAGAACAATTATAAGATATATACACATCTATTTAAGGTTTTTAGGCAAGGTACAACTCAACATTGGCAACGTCAAGAAAGAAGTACAAATGTATAACATATACGGTAGAGTTGTCCTAAGATGTTACAATGGGGTGGGTAGGATAGGGGGAGAAGCACAATTTAATTTGTTAGGTTGTGAGATACTTTAGAGCCAATTGTACGATTATCAGGTAGTATTACATAAACATCAGGACTGGGTTCCGACGATTGCAACACGGGAACAAGTTATTGTGGCTCCTCCCCCCGCCCCTGTGCATGCCCCACATGAGACCATTTGCATTATTCCCCATGCTGCAGTACGGGTTGGTATCTCGTCCAAACCCAGTGCCCGGTGAGGACACATCATACCCATCCTACAACCCACAACATGCAGTAGAGGATGTAGAGTAAGTACGTATCCCTCCCTCGCCACACCACCCGCCAGATTTGGATGACATGCCAACCCGGAATGCAATGTGGGGAATAATACAAATGGCAATCATGTATGCGGGAGGAGGAAGCAGCCACAATGGCTTCTTCCCCTGCTGTGATCGTCCCCTGCTGCAACCCTAGGAATTTATTCACAGCAGCAGAAATATTAATAGCCAACAAATGAAGGAATAATGAGGTAACCAATATTAAAAGCTTGTTATTGAAAGTATGGGAAATAGTGAAAATGGTAAAATTAACAGAATATCTACAATTAAGCAATGCGAAGAAGCATGTCCCCCTCCCTCCCCCAGTAATTACAGAGCAATGCTATGGTCCCTAGGAAAGTTGCTTAATTTAATTTACTGATTGGTAGTTCCATCACTTTGGATTTTTTTATCTTTGTTACTGCTTTTAGCTCGCTATAAATATGTTTTAATTATAAACTATTGTTTTTATGCTTTTTATATTGTGTAAGCCACTCTGAGCAACTCCTTTTTTGAAGGGGAAACGTGGTGTACACAGTATTTTCAATAAGTCCCAACAAGTTACTAGCCACCTGGTAGTCATGCACAGTCTAAAAGAAAAACACACCTGGAAAACATGATTACAACTTTGAAATTGCCAAGCTTGCCTAATAAAGTATTTGGAATTGGCATACATTAATTTTTATTAATGAACTCATGGAACAGAAAACATTCTGTAGAAAAATAAAGCACTTATAGATTTCCATCGCACATCTCTGATGAATATGGAAAAGTGACATCTAAATATCATTACATAAATACTTAAAATTACATAACTCTTTACATTGGGGCTGTCATGGTATTTATTTGATGAACTGATTTATATCCCACATAGTCCAAAAGGCTACGAGTAGCATAGTTTCTTGATCCCAAAATAATGCCCTAAACTGTTTTTGATGCAGATCCCAAAGGGTGATCTGTGTGTGAGAATTATGGGTGTAATCTAATCTTTTTTTAAAAAAAAAAAAAGTTAATTCAACTGTATATGATTAAGAAAATCTGCATATACTGGGTGGCCCAAAAGTAGGTATACAGTTGTTTAGAATGTTGATGGGAGGAGGAGAGAATGCGTGAGTAGAAGATGTGTGGGTGGAGTCAGAATGACAGTTGGGAAGAGTGACAGCTGGTGACAGGTGTGGAGAGTGTGGGGAGTGAGGCCCAAAAGTAGGTACAGTTGTTTAGTTGTTTAGTTTTTTTTTTACTGATATTGTGAATGATGGCAGCGAACTTGAGTCAAGAACAAAGAAAGTGGATTCTAAAGCAGTACTGGAAGACTGAAAATGCCGAGCAGATGCGCACAGCGTGGCAAGAAGCATCTGACACTCCTCCACCAACACGTCTGACAATTTATCATCTTAAGAGATAAATTTGAAGCAACAGGTGCAGTGGCTAATGCACCGAAATCTGGACGTCCTAGGACGTCTATGACAGAGGAAAATGAGATGAGAGTCGCTCTGACATTTATGAACAGTCCGAAAAAGTCCACACTATGTGTGTCTAAGCAGCTATCCATACCTAGAACGTCCTTGCAACGCTTAATGCATAAACTGAAATTGAAGCCGTACCATCCAAGACTGTTACATCGTCTTCTGGAAGATGACCCAGACCGTCGGTTGCAATTCTGTGAGATTATGTGTAACCAAATCTCTAACGAACCAGACCTTCTTGATAAGACCATCTGGTCAGATGAGACTTCTTTCAAGTTGTCAGGCCACGTGAACAAGCATAACTGTGTGTATTGGGCAGATCCTCATTTGACTATCACATCTCAACAGAATCAGCCAGGCGTCACAGTGTGGGGTGCACTGTCCAGCGAAGGTGTTGTAGGACCGGTTTTCTTCCATACAACTGTGGATAGTAACAATTACCTAAACATGTTACGCGACGTGGTAGTGCCACAACTCAGAACCAGGGCTAACTTCGCCGAACTGCTCTTCCAACAAGATGGGGCACCTCCTCATTATGCTTCTACAGTAAGGGACTATCTTGACAACACCTTCCCACAACATTGGATCGGACAACATGGCAGCACTGAATGGCCGCCACGTTCACCCGACTTAACACCAATGGACTTCTTTTGGGGGGGCGTAGTAAAGAATAAGGTTTTTGACAGGAATCCCGACAGTGAATGGATTAAAAGAGTTCATCTCGGAAGCATTTATGGACATTGATGCAGACCGGAATTTGTGTCATACTGTGTGTCACAGTGTTCTGAACAGATTCAAGGAATGTTGCAACGTTGATGGAATACATTTCAAGCACTTACGAGATTAAACAGTGTTAAACAAATGTAAATGTAATAAACAATGTAATAAAATGCAAATAAACTATACTGTATACCTAATGTAATAAAATGCAAATAAACTATACTGTATACCTACTTTTGGGTCACTTGGTATATGCATAAGATTAAGCAATAGCTTTGAAGGAAAAATACATCCTTTGTAGATAATCCCTAGTCACCATTTTAGAAGTGCCATTCCCCTTGGCAAGTAAGAGAAGGGCGATGTCTCTTCTAAAGTGGTATTTGTAATCCACAGTTTTTTAAGTATTTGTATTAAAAATAATTCTCTTTTAAATGGTGGTTGTTTGATTAATTAGGGAAACAATTCAAACCAATCAAAAGGTTTTTGCCGTTGTCATTGTTGTTGCTGTTAGTATTATTTGTAAATCCAGTACCATTTTATAAAATTGGGAAATATTCCAAGATATACAAATAGTAATGTGACTAGTGCTTTCAATACTATATAACAATATAGTACTTTCAATACTATATAACAATTAATATAAATATATATTTACCATACTTCTAATCTTTAAATCTCACTATTACTGAATTCATCTTATCTTGATCAATACCTAAATCATATTTCTGACTCATAAACTCTAAAATGGGTTCCTAACAGTACAATCTGAAGGGGAGACCTCTATCTATCCTACAGGAGGCAGACAGGATGGGATGTGGGTGGAGGTGAAAACAATCCTGTTCCTTCTTTTCTTTACGTTTTCAGTTAATGAGTCTCCAAGCTTGTCTAGCTGACCTACTTTGTTATGGGTGGGAATTTAGGATCCTTCATAATTAAGAAATATATAAATTCCTTTAAAGGTCAAGGAGCATTAAGTGGCCATGGTATGAGTTTTTCTACATTCTTGTTTCAGGTTCTAAAATTACTTGGAGCTGGTGTACTTGGTCACAGCCTTGGTGCCTTCAGACACAACATGCTTGGCCAGCTCCCCAGGCAAGAGAAGACAAACAGCGGTCTGGATCTCCCAAAAGGTGATGGTGGAGTGCTTGTTGTAGTGGGCCAAGCAGAAGCCTTGGTGGCGATGCACTCAAAGATGTCATTGATGAAGGAGTTCATGATGCTTATGGCCTTGGAGGAGATGCCAGTATCCGGGTTGACCTGCTTCAGCATCTTGTAGACATAGATGGAGTAGCTCTCCTTACTGCTCTTCTTGCACTTCTTGTCTCCCTTCTTCTGGGTCTTGGTGATGGCTTTCCTGGACCCCTTCTTGGGAACAGGCACAGATTTAGCTGGCTCAGACATTGCACCACAAAGCCAGAAAAATCATCGAAAAATCGATGTTGATCTCTTCTCAATCATCCCAGGGTTCAGGACACAGAACAATGTGCTCAAGTTACAGGAAGCCAGTTTCCGGCTGGACATCAGGAAAAACTTCCTGACTGTTAGAGCAGTACGACAATGGAACCAATTACCTAGGGAGGTCATGGGCTCTCCCACACTAGATGCATTCAGGAGGCAGCTGGACAACCATCTGCGAGGTATGCTTTAAGGTGTATTCCTGCATTGAGCAGTGGGTTGGACTCGATGGCCTTATAGCTCCTTCCAACTCTACCATTTTATGATTCTATAATTCTATGAATTAACAGCGTAAGAATTTCTATTAAAGCTAACAAAATGTATGCTTTATTAGAGAATATGTTCCAAATGTGCTTAGCATAATGTATTTTTGCTGACTTTGCCAGCATAATAATATTACTACCTAGTGGCATGAGATGAGAAACCTTCTGCCCCTCATACCAATGGCATGGAATCATAGTTTTTGAAGTGCTAGAAAGTCATCAACTGCAGCCTCTCAAAACACAGGAGTTCCCTAAACAGGCCTTCCCAACCCCAACAATTCTGTTCATCGTCATCACTTTCCATTCAGCAAGAGACTGAAAGAAAGATTTCCAAGTTGTATTGGTGGGTGATCAGGGAGAGATCATCTCCCCCAAAGTACAGCTGGCTAATTACAGTAATCTGAGTATATTAATCAGGATTCCACAATTTTTGACCAACCTTAACAGCCATGCCAAAATTATTGGTTGCCAGAGCCTTGCTCCTCTCCTAGCTGGTTTGACTTATGTTTAGTCACAGTACTCCAGGTGTCTCTGTCCAGAGCAATATTGGGGTGCTTGACCCTAAACAGCCACAGTGCCCCATGCTCTTTGGCAATGCAGCAGAAAAACAGCCCTCAGTCTTCCTACTACACTTAGAAATGGAGGGACTGGGGATCACTACACACTGCCAGGACAATCTTCACCTACCTCTGCACTTCCAAGGATGTGGCAACACAATCACATGGCACCATAGCACACCCATAATAGCTTCCTGCAAGTACCATAACTTCTCCTCCTCCCTTGTACATGTAACAAGGCATATTGATTATCTCTGTAAGCACTCTTATTTATATCATCATTAGGATAGTGATTGCATTCATATTTCTACTCAGAGGATAGTTACAAGAAATTGACTTGCTACTATATTATCTTCCAATGTCCTGCTCTGTAACGTTTAAAGATGCACCTTCTATCAATTTACAGCAGGGATATGGCCCACGGTGAGGCAGATAGGCCAATCAGCACCAGACATCTCTCCCAAGGCCTCCTATTTCCCCCACCCCTCCCCAGACTGGGAAATCCCTTATCTCCAATAAACAGCTTATAGGAGTTGGGACTTCTCAAAACTTGTTTTTGGAAAGACCTATAGATGGAGCTCAATAAATAAATAAATAAATGCTCTAGGCATTTTAGAGTACAATCCTATGCATGTTTAGACAGAAATAAGTCCCACAACTCCCATCCAGCTATAGTGCCTGGGGGATGCTGGGAGCTATAGGATTTATTTTTGTCCAAACATGCATAGGACTGCGCCCTTAATGAGACACATTTTTTATCCCAGTTTTCTATGTATTCTTGATGGAATCACAATTACCTGGATTATTGATATTAACATTTTCATGCACTTTGATTTCTAGTGTGGAAGAAATGATGCCCTCCAAGATGAGAGGATGCTGTCAGTTACTGCAACTTGTGATCCACACATTGCTTGCCCATAGAAAATATGTGTCTATCATTTGAATTAAAAAAGATGGTTTCCATGTATGTATATAGAGATAACTGTCCTTTGACAATTTCTGATGGCTGATAATAATGGCAATACATAAATAAAAAATTGTTTAAAAATGAATGGTTCCCACAGTACATGCCACATCGAATATGTTCAGAAGTTTAAAAATGTCCCTATGCTGAGAAGAAAAGCTTCCTACTACTACTACTACACACACACCTGTAGTGTATAATTCATGTTACTGGCTGTTAACGTAAGGATTAACTGAACATGAAGTTCCTAAAAGTGTGGTGTTCAATTATATTAAAATTTTTATAATAACTGCAATAAACAATGCATTTTTATGTCACTGGCAAAGTCTAATTTCAGCAAACTGTTTTTTTAAGTAGAGAGCTTTAAAAGTTTTGCACACTTTCAAAATTTTTGGATTTATTTCCAGAAGTTGAAATAACATTAATTTTATTCAAACTTTTTGAAATGACTTATCAAAGGTCAACAATTTGTATGCAGGCAAAAAGGTAAGCTATATAACCTATTTTCAAGGCCAAATCAGATCAGGGTAATCTTTAGGGCTCTTACTATGATCACAGAAAGATTAATGAGTTATTAAAGTACATGTAGGTTTGCAGAAAAAAGTGTTATTTCTATTTAACTCCCCCAAATCATGTAAACTCAACAAAAGAATAAAATCTGCCTCCTACTGTCTATAATACAGCATTACCCATAAGAGAATGAGAAAAATATGACAGCTATTGTTGCCTCTACATGTTCTGTGAATGTGTTATAAAAGTAATTTTGATCACTGTTTCTATGTGACTAAGCAGGCAATCAATATGGTCAATAAGCGTTAGATCCCATACCTTACAACCAATTATTAAAAACCTATCTCTTAACAATTTCCATGAACCAACAGCAGTAGTTCAGTTTTGCCTCGTGCTGTATATGCTACTTCTTCTACATCTATCTAAATCTGACAGAAGTATTGACTCTCTGGCCATGGAAAAATTTAAAGCACTTGAGCTTCCGAATATGAGAGTGATCAAAAACAGAGCAGAACACTATGATATCCACAAAAGTCTTAGAGAACAATAAGTACCTCAGAGACTTCTCAGAAAATTACATATAAGCCAAACAGTAGCTACTTGCCTAAAACAGTGCTACTCACAATTTATATGAAAAGATACCATCTTGAATCTTAACTTTCCTTCTGGGAACAGAAAAGAATACATGTTCACAGAACAGAGCTTTCCTGCCTTCCCCTTCCTTCTTCAGCCTTTTGCACCCATTAAAAGTCTGCCCCTAGGAGGTGAATGACCCCTGAGAATAGTGTGGAATATGGAGCAATGGGCTATACATGTAGGGGAGAATTGGCAAAAATCTCTCCCCTTACATGAATGGAGGAGCAACTGAGGATCAAAACCAATATTTTTATCCACTCCAACATCTTTTGTCTTTCAGTGTTTAATTGATTACAAGACTGCAAACATGAGTTTTTCTATAAGATGGGACATAAACATGCTTCCTTTCTCTTGTGCCAGTTTAAATTTAGAGAAAATCAGAATCATGAGAATTTGGCATCTTTTAAAATTTGGATAATACAGTATTCATTTTAACACTATTAACTTTAAGATGACACTTTTTGTAAGGCCTGAAACAGTATCTTGTGAAGTCAGTGGAAAGACCAAAACGTATATATTATTAATGACAGTTAAGCTAGATCTTTTCCTAAAGCATCTATTTATTTCAGGATCAGGAAACAAGTAATTTTATACATGTGACTAACAAGTACAATGGCAGTGTCCAGGATACCTTTAACAAGCTCCTATACTGAGGCAGTATGTGAACATCAATTCTCGTCCAAAAGAACCATATTCAGGGATCTGCTTGAGGGAAAGGAGCTTTATGAAATCTCCATCAGGCAGATTCCTGAAAATGAAATTTCTACTGGATTCTGAAGCACTACAAAAATAACAATCAGGATGTCATTAATACTCAGTTTATCATAATCAAAAATGTGTTCATATGAACAAATACAAATAGCGTTGCAGGAATTTTTCAGGAGTATATCTGATTTCTACAGCATTGATATGTTCTTCATGAACACAAAGAAAATTCCCCCATACTTTCCCATAAGGACAATAAAGTTCACACAAATAAATCCATTTGCACTCCTTTCTTTGTCATGCATTGGAATGTGAGGAGGAAAAAAGAATGCTATTCTGAAACATTAACTAAACATGTTCACAGCAAAACGACACAGTCTTCTTTTTTTTTAAAAAAAAGGATTCCTCATTTTGACTTCAAAATATAAATTAAAACATGTTCAGAATTTGCTCAACTGAAATAACTATTCATGTGAACATAAGCCTCAGTCTCTTGCCAATGGAAACTTTCTCTCCTCCACCCCCACCTCAATAACACCACTAGAAAAGTATGCCAAATGTCTTTTTTTTTAAGTTTCAAATGCATAGCTACACTTTCTTCATTCTATTAACTGTACATAACAATGACTTATATCCGCAAACGCAAATGACATTCTAATAGTGGAATCCAAGTTCCAAACTATGCACAAGAGCAGAATCCAACTCAAGTTCCACTTGCACAACTGGTTGTGCAACCGCTTGCATATTTTAGATTTCCAAAGTGGCCCACTAGAACAGGAAAGGCAGTGGAACCCCACTAGCACAGCAATTTCTTCTGCTAATTGTACAGTGGATTTAGGCTAATGATAAGATTACCAAGTAAATCTTAACAAACTCAATAGGGATTCCTTCAAAGTAAATATGCATCAAACATATGATGAAATATAATGGTTTTCGGTGCATGCCAAAGTCTTAGAAAATCCAAGAATTTTAGGTTTTCATACATGGCAAAAGATAGTAGCCTTTCATGTAAAGCAGGCACAATAAAAGCATATACCTAAGAGGACTCTTTAAACTTTACATGACAGAACAAGAATCTTCTGGCTAATCAATCCTTAAAAAATATTTCAAATGTATTCTAATTTAACTTCCTACTTTCCTGCTTGAGTTATTAAGATCCATTAGATTCTCAACTCACAAAAGTATCTTTACTTAGAAGACTTTTTAGTTTAATACAATACAGTCCTATGCATATTTACTCAGAACTGAGTCCCACTGTTCAATAGGGCTTACTCCTGGGAAAGTGTGCTTAAGATTGCAGTCTAAGAAACTTATTCCTGTAGCAATAGTTATTAGGACTACAGCTCAGTCCTAATCATTTACAAATAAGTAAATCCCACTTATTTCAATGGGACATGAACTTCAAAGTAACACATTTAGGATTGTAACCTGGAAACACAGACTACTATCATAGCTTGTTTACTTTAAAAGAAAAAAAAAGTACAATCAGTTGATGATATAGTTGTTATAGATTAAACAACTAAGTACGTCAGATTTAATTTTGTTCAGAATTTAAGGTATGTATTGACATTGGTTATCAAAAAAAGATTTCAAAAGTTTACATCCTCATTTGCATGCAGCTATTGTTTTCATTATAGAAAACAATGTAGGAACATATTACGTCCGTAATCATATACACATCTTATGGGAATAAATCTCTGTGACCTCAGTGGGATTTACTCCTAAGCAAACATGACTAAGAATGAGTTGTTAGTTTTTAAAAAACAAACTATTTTAAATTAATATCAATTGAACCAATACATTAGGCTACAATTCTATGCACACTTTCTTGGGAGTAAGTCCTATTAAACTCAGTGATACTTCCTTCCAAGTAAACATGTGTAAAACCAGATTGCTATAATATTAGTTAAAATATTTGTAAAAGTTTGTTTTATATTTTTAAAATGATTTTATGGTTTTAATTTTTGTGAACCACCCAGAGAGCTTCAGCTATAGGGCGGTATAAAAATGCAATAAATAAAATAAAATAAATAATAAAATATGGTAAAAGCAAACATTAAAAATAACTAGCTACAGAAAACAAAGAAACTCAGAGATCCAGACAGAAATATCTTCAAAGGGTTTCTTAATTAACATACACATGCAGAACTGTTGACACAATGTAGATAATTCTGTGTATTCTTCATCTGAACATCTATGTTTGTCTCATCCAATCAAGACATACATACATTATAATTAGCAGCCCAATCCAATTAAAGATATTGGGGTCAATTTAAAACTCTTGACAGGAAAACATATTTCCCTTAATAACTACTCTATATTGTATTATACAAGAAAAAAAAACCTGCAAAAGAACAGAAGAATTTTATTTGGGAAATAGTTAATAAAAAATTATAGTCTCATTATCAAAGTTTCACAAACATACACACTGAAGAGATATCTTTAAGTTCTCTGAAGTATCACTACAAATGATTTGTCAACTTCTAACAGAAATTGTTCATAAATTAAATTCAATCCTCAAATTTACTTGTTAAAAAGTATGCACAATTAATAAAAGTTTAATCCTGCCAACCCTTAAGGATACCTAATATTCAGATAGTTCATCTATTTCACGACTTTTGAAATATAATATCAGTCCATTTAAAAGAACATTTTTGAATTAAGACATAGGAAACAAAATGCCTCATATCTGCATCAGATTCAATCTATGAACATTGTGATAGACCATCATGCATGGGTTTATAAGCAACTATAATTAAACTTCCATCAATAAGTACCAAATAGTTTGGATAGCAGGAAAAAGAAATTCCAAATGCCTGTGTATCTACATACTCATGGTACCAGACTGTGACATTTAAGATGGTGTTTTAGGTTTTGTTTCAAAATGAATGATTAACTTCAAAGGATAATCCCACATACTACCAGGCCTGGCCTTTTCCTCAAATTGTATTACGCATTTGTCTATGCAATTCTTCAAATCACAGTCAGTACAAGCAAGAGATGAGAAAGACACATGGTCTGACAAGTATGTATCTGCAAAGTAGCCACTATTGCTGTTCCAGCAAAACTGATTCACAGAATCTAGTTTGTTTACTTGAAGAAGCATCACTTCAGCAATGCATTGCTATGAAGAGAATAGACTATCCTTTCCTATTTCTATTATTAGGAACTAGACACATTTTAACGAGGTAAAACATTTATTGCTTATTAATTCATTTGCCTTACATTTACCTCTAATCCATGGAAAGCCTTTTATGGGGGGGGGGGGGGGGAAGCGATGTGGACGTGTAAGGGGGAAGCACAGTGACCAAACAGCTGGGGGGGGGGGGGGTGGATGTGGTGACTGGATATGCGGTGAGAGACCAGACGCCTATTGCGCCATCATCCCCATCATCCTTTCAGATGTAAAGAACCTACATTCCATATAAATAACTGCGTGTGTGTACGCGCGTGCGTTGTATGTTGTGCCTCGTGGCCAAGCACACATCTTCAATTCCCTCCCCCACCCCCGCCGTCTTTAATGTTGCATAACCTCTCTGTCTCTACATGAGCCTGAAAGGCCCCGCCAAACACACAAACACACACGCACGCGCGCGCACTCACACATTAGAGGACTTGTTATATTTTAAGCCTCGGTTGCCGTATGTGATGACTGAGGAGGGGGAGGAGCTGGGAAAGCGCCGCCGACACCTCCCTCTGTCAACGCAAAAACACTGACGGGATCACTAGGCCAGAAATTGGGAGGGGGGGCGCCGCCGCTTAAGGCTGGGAATGTGTGAGGGGGGAGTGATAAGTTCCGGGCACTGGAAGAAGGGGGCTGTCATTGTCGCCTGCGTGCCAAGCCGCAGATAAGAGGCATCCCCCTCACTCCCCCCCCGCCCTCACCTCACGTGCCCCAAGAGCAGGCAGCGCCCATCCAGCATCCCCCGCTGCCCATCCTTCCGCCCGCACGCTCCCAGCCCCCCTCTCCTGTTCTTCACTGACTGGCTGGACCCGACTCCTCACTCGCCGGCTCGCGCTTTACCTGCAGCAAAGGCGAGGGCGGTTGATGCTGGCCGTTGGTCTGGAAGTGGCGGGAAGGCGGCGGCGGTTCCGGGCAGGGGGGCCCCACGATCCCTCCTCCCTTGTCCCCCCTGCCGGGTTCGGTCCTTCACAGCCGCGGTGTGCCTCAGCGCTGTTGCGAAGGTCCCGGCCCCGGCTGGCAGCACTCTGAGGAGACGCAGGAGGGGCGGCGGCTACATAGACAGCGATTCCCCGCTATTCAGGGAGGCGCCCGCCGGGGCAGCTCGGCCGCAGCATCCGCGGAGTCAGGGCGGCGGCTGCTGCTCCCGGCTCAATTTACCCGGAGCCGCCCGGGGCCCAGCTTTCGGCTCGGCTCCTGCCGCCGCCGCCTCTTCAGCCGCCTCCGCCAGGCTCGTTATTGACTTTCAGGAAAACTCCCGACGTCACTGGCTCCCCCCGAGTGTCTCCCCCTCCAAGACGGCGGCGGCAGCAGCATCGGCATCCCCCAGTTCTCGCGAGAAACGCCAATGTGCGGAATGGAGCGGGGGGCTGCCAGACAGAGCAGGGAGGGGAAAGGCGGGGGCTGCCAGACAGAGCGAGGGAAGGGAGGAGGAGACGGAGGTGAAGAGGATGAATGGGAGGGAGGGAGGCAGGAGCTACCGAGGGTGGCTGACCAACCGACAGGCGACTGACGGTGGGGGGAGCTAAGGTGAAAGCGAGGGAGTGGGGCAGGAGCCAGTATCCAGACAATATGCGCACGGGGGAAAGCTGAGGGAAAGGATGGCAGGAGGCAAACGAGAAAGAGCGGGTGAAAGCGAGAAAGCTACATGCACGGCAGAAGGGGTACTTTTGAGAGAAGGAAGGGGGCTGGTGAATAAACAAAAAGGCTCACCCTCTATGGCAAGCGGTAGAAGCAAGGATGAAACGAAAACCTCCGTCCGGTCATCTTTTGAGTATTGTTCCCCTTCCCAGGCACGAATGAGAAATTGGTTTTAGTGCGTACTTATAGCTACTCCATTAGCTTTACGTTGCTATTGTGACCCATAAGAACAGAACGACAATATCAGCCATCCTAATATTTATTATTTTATTCTAACTTTTATAACCCGCCCTGTAACAAAGTTCTCAGGGTAGCTTGCAACAAGAAGTACCGTGTTTCACCAAATATCACGAAGGGTTTATGTAGGAACTCCCTGAGAGTAATGTCTTGTCCTTTTCACACAGATAAAAGCATGTACATTCACAAATATGGGAGTATGCATTTCTCATATTCTTCACTTTATTTGTTTTAAAACTTGATTACCCACTTTTCAGGGCAAATAATCCCTCCGTGTTATGCTTAATCCAACAGGAAAAATACATAAAGAAGATATTTAAAAATAAATACAGATACCAACCACAATTAATGTTTCTATTTTATTTATTTTTTTCAGAACCAACCAGAACCCACTATTAAATACTACCTGGTGGTAGTAAAATATGTGTTCGGTGCGTATTTTACGCACCGAACACGTATTTCCAAAGGGGGTAGTATATCATAGTATTAAGTTACTTGTAAGAATGAAAGTTGAACTGAAGTAATAAGAGGATCTTTAGCCTGCCAGTCATAGTTACTATTTGGCACCATGTAAGTGATATAATATGCTGCTCTTTTAAGTTAAAACAAAGAATTACTTTTAACTAGATACTTTATCTGGTTACACCCTTGTTACGTTAATTGTATATACAAATTATTTAATAATTAGTAGTAGTCCAGTTCTGTTTTGCTTCTCCAGATCTTTATCCCTACTCCATATATTCTCGTCTGGGTGAAGGGAAGCCTTTGGTTTAACTAACACATTCTGCATTCTGATTGTTCATTTATGACATAATAACTCTTGAGTATTGAGATAATAATGAACATAATTCTTAATTTCAAGTTCAAATACCAGCTCAAAGTGTGTACCCATTTTCAAAGGACAGATGAAAATGCAAAATGTGTACAGTATCTTCTTCTAACACTGAGACATTGGAATTAAATTTTACATGTTCAAGTTTGTTTGATGCCATCAACAGTACTTCGTATTCCAAATCTATCATTGTGAGGGTGATACAATCCACTTATAAATGTGATTTTATTATTGTGAACTGCCTGAAGAACTATTATGGCTGAAAAACAGTATACAAATACTGTAAAATAGATAAATTAAGTAAATGTTTCAGTTTAAATACTAACTTGACCACCACACATTTTAAAAAGGGACAGATAAGATGTAAATTTACTCAATGTGATGTATTCCTTGGAGATCGAGATATCAGAATACAAATTGATCTTCATGCTCAGAATATCAGTGTTTCAATTTGAATACTAGCTTGATTGCCAGGCCATCAGACTCACCATCTTTTCTCCTTGTTTAGCCCTGGGGGTGATGAGAGCAAGCCAGCAACCCAGGTAACTGGTATGGAGACCTCCAGTCCTGGGATGGAAAGGTCTGGCTTCAACAGCTTCAGAATTTATTTATTTATTCATTACATTTGTATACCGCCCCACAGCCGAAGCTCTCTGGGCAATTTACATAGGATTAAAAACAATTAAAAACAATATACAAAAATTAAAACAGCAAAAACATACAACATACACACAATCTGTACATTTAAAACCACTTCAACACTTCAAAAAGCTACAAAAACAAAACAAAACAAACCCAGGCTCCTCAGATATTGCCAAATGCCTGAGAGAAGAGGAAAGTCTTGACCTGGTGCCGAAAAAATAACAATGTTGGCGCCAAGCGGGCCTCGTCGGGGAGATCGTTCCACAATTGGGGAGCCACCACAGAGAAGGCCCTCTCTCTTGTTGCCGACCTCTGAGCTTCCCTCGGAGGAGGCACTCGGAGGAGGGCCTTAGATGTTGAACGTAGTGTTCGGGAAGGTTCATGTCGGGAAAGGCGTTCCGTCAGGTATTGTGGTCCCAAGCCGTGTAAGGCTTTATAGGTTAAAACCAGCACCTTGACCCGGGCTCGGAAACATACAGGCAGCCAATGCAAGAGGGCCAGAGTAGGTCTTATATGTTCGAACCTACTGGTTCCAGTTATTAATCTGGCCGCTGCATTTTGCACAAGCTGCAGCTTCCGAACCACCTTCAAAGGCAGCCCCACTTAGAGTACATTGCAGTAATCTAACTTGGAGGTTACCAGAGCATGGACAACTGAAGCCAGGTTATCCCTGCCCAGATAGGGACGTAGCTGGGCCACCAACCGAAGTTTGTAGAAGGCACTCCGTGCCACTGAGGCCACCTGCGCCTCAAATGACAGAGATGGTTCTAGGAGAACCCCCAAGCTACGAACCCGCTCCTTCAAGGGGAGTGCAACCCCATCCAGAACAGGTTAAACACCCTCCATCCAGTCAGCGGAACCATCCACTAACAGCGTCTCAGTCTTGTCTGGATTGAGTTTCAGTTTATTAGCCCTCATCCAGTCCATTGTCGCAGCCAGACACTGGTTTAGCACATCCACAGCCTCACCTGATAAAGATGAAAAGGAGAAATAGAGCTGCGTGTCATCAGCGTACTGATGACAACGCACTCCAAAACTCCGGATGACTGCACTCAACGGTTTCATGTAGATGTTGAACAGCATGGGACAAAACTGACCTCTGCGGAACCCCATACTGGAGAATCCACGGGGCCAAGCAATGTTCCCCAAGCACCACCTTCTGGAGCCGACCCCCCAAGTAGGAGCGGAACCACTGCAATGCAGTGCCTCCCACTCCCAACTCAGCCAGTCGTCCCAGAAGGATACCATGGTCGATGGTATCGAAAGCCGCTGAGAGATCAAGGAGAATCAACAGAGTCACACTCCCCCTGTCTTTCTCCCAACATAGGTCATCATACAGGGCGACTAAGGCTGTTTCCGTACCAAAACCAGGCCTGAAACCCGACTGAAATGGATCCAGATAATCAGTCTCATCCAAGAGTGCCTGGAGCTGGCTCGCAACCACCCGCTCCAGGACCTTGCCCAGGAATGGAACATTTGCTACTGGCCTGTAGTTATTAAGATTTTCAGGGTCCAGGGAAGATTTCTTTAGGAGTGGCCTCACAGAATTGCTGATGGTGTGGAAGGTCTGCTGGGGAATCCTGCTCCCACAGCTCCTTCTCCAAGGAAGTTCTAGGTCTGGGCAGGACTGATCCCTGACAGTTAAACATTTTAACCAACTTGTACTTGACATAGCTGCATTATCATCTGAACCATTTGTGCAGCCTAGACTTCCTCATAAGTGGTTCCCAAGATCTAGTATGAGATGTAAGTGTTGTTGAACCAATAGAAAGTGACCACAGTGCTATTAAATTTAATTAAGATGTAAGGGAAAAGTTGCCAAGAAAGTCGAACACAGTCACATTCAAAAGAAAACATCTCAAAACTGGAGATTAGTAAAAAGTAAGTTAAAAGGGAAAGTCAAAGGGCCAAATTTTTCCAGAATGAAAAGGTGGTTGGAACATTGGAGTACTAAAGGACAATAGTAGATTGCAAAAAAGCTAAATGACTTTTAAGCCTGTATTCACCGCAGAGAATGTAGGGTAGATGCCCATGTCTGAAATGACATTTTAAAAATGGATTCTGAGCAACAGAGGCAAATAATGGTGACAATATATAGATCTTATTGACAAACTGAAAACAAATTATTTATCCAGGAATACTTCTTTGGTACTTTGATTACTTCTTAAAGTACCCAAATGTAAAATTGCCAGTCTTCTAACAAAGACATGTAACATGTCCCTAAGTTCTACCTCAGTACTGAAGGACTGGAGAATGGTCAATGTTATGATAATTTTTAAAGAGGGATCTGGGGGCACCCAGGAAATTACAGGCCAGTTAGCGTAACATCTGTTCTGGATAAATTGGTGGAAAGCTTTATTAAAGATAATAATCACACATATAAAACAAGTCTTGCTGAAGAAAAATGATCATGGCTTGTGCAAATTTAAGTCCAGTCTCACTGTTTAGTTCCTTAAGTGTTGACAAGCATGTAGATAGGGGTAATCCACTAGATGTTTCATTGGATTTCTAAAAGGATTTCTGACAACATCTCTCACCATAGACTCCTGAGCAAACTTAGCAGTCATGGGATAAGTGGAGAGGTCCTCTTATAGATTGGCAGCTGATTAAAGAACAGTAAGCAGAGGAATAAATGTTCCATTTGTGCAATGGAGAGATGTAATACTAGGTTTCCCCAAGAATCTGAATTACGACTGGTGCTTTTCAATGTGTTCATAAATGATTTGGAATTGGGATGAGCAGTTAAACAGCCAAGTTTCCTGATGGCACCAAATTATTTAGCAAGGTTAAAACATAAAATATAGCAAAGAACTCCAAAACGATATCTCCAAACTGGGGGAGTGAGTGTTAAAATGGCAAATGTGAATCAATGTAATCAAGTATAAAGTGATGCACACTGGGGGAGGGGGGGATCCTACCTTCACATATATGCTTATGGGGCTGAGCTGGCAGTGAATGATCAGAAAAGGAATATTGGCATTATGGGGATAGTTTGATGAAAATGTCATCCCAATATTTGGTTGTTGTGAAAAAGATAAACATAAAGAAAAAATCAAAATAAAACTACAAATATTATAATGCCTTTATACAAATATATGGTGCAACCATACTTGGAATATGGTATACAGTTCTGATCAATTCACTTCAAAAAGGATATCATAGAGCTGGAGAAGGTGCTGAATAGGGAAACCAACATGATAGATGGTTTGGAACAGATTGCAGTCTTAACAAACAAAAATCTTTAGTATGTTGGCCATAGTCAAATGTGAAATTTTCCAAGTGGAGAAATGCAAACCACAATTAGTTCTCCTTTGAATGTCCAAAATCTTTGTTCTCTCTCTCTCTCTCTCTCTCTCTCTTGACCAACAATATGATTTCTAAAGTTCAGAGGCACAGGTATCTCTGCTAGCGTAGTTATCCCAGGATAGGACCAGTAACTTCAGTAGGTGCTAGAGTGTCCTGTAACTTGTTGTAAGGGCATTTATATCGTTCATTCAAGTATCTATTGCATGTTTATAAAAAGCACTGCAGTGTTAAACAATTAAAACTCGAACTATGCAATAAAATAACAAAGCTTTCAACATGCTTCACATTATCTCAATATTGTGTAGAAATAACCCTATAACCCTATTTTATTTGCAATTAATCCTTGTAGAAAGATATTATAGAATTCCAAAAAGGAAAGAAAGTGGCTGTATTTGGACATCATGATAGTCCATAATGGGTTAATAAGCTACTGACAGTAGCTTATTTTTAAATAGCCCACAATGGAATGGGCTATAGTGTGTGTTTGAATGGAATGATATTACATTACTCTATAAATTGTTAACAGAGATCTATAAATATCATGAAAACATGAACCCATAGCCTTTTACATTTTATTATTCCATTTCAAATATTGAACCCTACTTTCAGAGGATCATGAATTACAAACAATTTAAATGTTTAATAAAACAAGCTGATGCTCACTCTCACTTGAAGAAAAGTGGGGACATATTCTTGAAGACCTTTGGACCATATGTATGTTCAGTATTGCTTTGTTTTTTCCATTCCTACAATAACCAACATCCTGCTTTCTCGGTAGTTTTTTGCTTACTTGAATGGTTTATATTTCAGGAAGTGTTTTTGCAGAGGTACACTACTAATTTTATTGTTTCGTGCTGGTACTTGTCCTTAAAGCATTTGAACTCCATAGAACTGGCACAAAACAGGTATTTTAAGAAGTGAAATCATAGTGAAGAGGATGAAAACACATTAGCATTCACTGTTGTTTCTATTGTGCTCTGTCTGAATTACCCACCTAAGACTCAAATTTTAGAACATGGTAGCCTCCTGATTATTAAAGACCAAGTACATCAGATATTGCTAAAGCTATTTTGAGCCATCATTTTGTCATAAGAAAGACACAGTAGAAATAGAATAAATAAAATAGATTAAATGCAGACATGTAACCACACCGATAAGAGTCTCCTGATCATGCAACGATTACAGGAAGGCTCTGTTGAGTTGACCCTAATTATGTTGGGAAGGAGGGGGAAATGCTGCATCCTCCATTTGGGGGAATATAAATTCCAGCTATTCTCAAGAGTGTTTCCATCTTGGTCGAAGCACATAGGCTTCTTTTGCCAGTGGATCGCAGACACAAATTAGGCAGTCTTTATATTAACACAACAGGAATAATTTTAGATGCTGTTCTGGGTAATAAAATTACTTTAAGCCAATTAGCTCGGGGCTGCAGGCAGTGAATCCTCAGAGAATAAGGTTCCAGCTTCATCTTGCCTGAAGAAGAGATCTGGGAATCTTGAAAGCTTACACAATAGTTTTGGTTATCCTTTGGTTATTGGATTTTGGAATTTTTCTTATGATCAACATGGCCATCTTTGCTTTCTTTTTGGTGACACTTATACTAATATTAATGTGTATAAGATGGATAAATTCCTGGAGGAAAAGGCTATCAATGGTTACTAATCCTGATGGCTATGTGCTACCTCCAAAATCAGAGGCAATAAGCCTGTATACACCAGTTGCTGGGGAATTGGGGGTGGGAGGGTGTCCTGCTTGTGGGTCCCTGGTCGACAGTTTGTTGGCCACAGTGTGAACAGAGTACTGGACTAGATGAACCCTTGGTCTGATGGCTCTTCTTATGTTCTTCAGATCCACATAATGAGCAGGAGAAATGAACTGGACAACAGTTCTGACAGTAGTTATTAAAAGTAGTTGTTAAACATTTGAGGGGTTGTTTTATCAAGTAAATGGTAGCTTTTTCCAATCATATACAATTCTTAGACAGTAAGAATCACACGGATTTCAATGGTACTTATTCCCAAGTAAATGTGTGTAGAATTACAGTTCAATTAAAATATCGAACAAATGTTAAAATATGCTTAAACACTGATCCCAGTTAAAATACTATGGTCACACAGGTCAGTGGAAGATTTTTCACAGTGGAAGATTTTTCAACAATGCAGGAATTCCTCCACCTGCCATCATCACTACCTCTATTGTGATAGCTAAAGAGAAAGACCTTAACGGGAAAAGTAGGTCTGTGGTGGGAAGGCTTAATTGGATACAACTCTAAATCTTCCCCAAATTGTCTGCTATCCATGCTAAATATAGACAATCCCTGCATTTAGGGAGCCAAGACCTAATCATCATCATCATCATCATCATCATCATCATCATCACCACCATGTATAAGAATACGGTAGTGTAAGGCTTGTTACTTGAGATCTACCTGACCGATTTTGCTCATTTTTGTTTTAAACTGAAGTTTGAGTAGTGTAGACATGCAGGAAATTTTGAAAGTTTGAAAAAGTTTAAAGCTCAAGCTTTAAGAAACAAACAGTATGTTTTTGTGCCCTGGCCAGGAGCTTGAGGCAGTTGGGGAACTACAGCTCCCACAAAGCTCTACGCTGTTCAGGCATGCAGGGAGAAAAACACAAAGGCAGGGACGGAGGGAGGCTTTGCAAGTCGAAGCTTTGTGGAGGAGAAGGAAAAGAGTGGTCTTAGGAAAAGGCAGGTTTTAAAATGTGAGGGAAGAGGGAAGGAGGTGGGCTTGAGGCCTGAAGGGAAGAAGCAAATGTCATTAAGTGGTGATGGGTGTGAGGATGTGAGGACCAAAAGTCCTCAGCTGTCTTGAAGGAAAGAAATCTCCATACAACCTCTGAAGGACTAACATAGCATGAGTCAAGGAATCATCTCCTGACTGCTAAAAGACTGATAAAGGTTCACTGCCTATAATGAAATGGATTGAAGACCTAACTACATTAGCAACATATGAAACAGTGGTATATAGGTGCATTCACAAATAGACACATATTTGGATATTTGGTTTGCCTTTACTGAAGTTTATGTGTAATTTACTCTTTCTTTCTTTCTTTCTTTCTTTCTTTCTTTCTTTCTTCTTAGAATGCTGTAATATTTGAAACTGTGGCCTTTAAAGTATATTCTTACACTTGCTATTTTTGTTTCTCATTTGTTTGTTTTGCTTTGTTAAAACTTAAAATAAAAAAAGATTTTTTAAAAAAAGGAACAGTATGTTTCACCTTCAGACTACTAACACGCATAGCAACATGGGCTTTACACTAATCATCATCATCGTCATCATCATCATCAGTGCAAGGTCTTAAGAATAGTAATATCATACTATTAATCCTTGAGTCTTGGAAAGAAATCTGGTCAACCTGGTCTGACTGTCTCACCATAAGTGTGGAGAGAGAGAAACACTTAGAATTATGGATTTTTCCATGAAATGTTCTGGTTATCCACTTATCCTTTATATTCCTCTTTCCCTTCATGGCATGTCTGTGAGCGTCATCAGACAGGGAAAAATTGTGATTCCCTACTGCTGCTTCTCCGCCCCCACTCCTGTCCCACAATACTTCTTTCTTCCCGTAGAAAAAAGAGGAAGCAAACAAAGACCACATGGCCCATTCCGGGGCTGTTTTTATCATACCATTTTTCCTGCACACAGAAGGAAATGGTGGCACATTCTGTTTCCCCCCCAAAAAAGCCAGATCAAAAGGGCTTCATTTTGTCACAGAAAAAAGGCAAGAAGAAGCAGGAGGCAGACAGCGTCATCTAAAGGACGCGCAAAAAACCATGAATGGGCAATAGTAAACATGCAATAAAATGCTTGTCTTATGGACCCCTTTGTTACGAACTTTGTGGCCTATTTAAAAGGAGCATATAAGAACATAAGAGGAGCCATTCTAGTCCAGCATTCTGTTCACAAAATAGCCAAGCAGCTGCCATGGAAAACCCACAAGTAGGACATGAGTCCATTATTATTATTATTATTATTATTATTATTATTAATATACCGCCCCATAGCCGAAACTCTCTGGGCAGTTTACAAAAAATAAAAGCACTGAACATTTAAAAACCAATATACAAAATTTTAAACCACAAAAAGCATAAAAACAAACTCATTTCAACTATCCAGGGGTCAGTTAGAAACTCAACATATGCTGTTAAATGCCTGGGAGAAGAGAAAAGTCTTAACCTGGCGCCGAAAAAAATAACAATATTGGCATCAGGCGAGCCTTGTTGGGAAGATTGTTCCACAGTTGGGGGGCCACTGCTGAAAAGGCCCTCTCCCTTGTTGCCATCCCCAGAGCTTCCCTCGGAGTAGTCGCTTGGAGGAGGACCTTAGATGTTGATCGTAGTGTATGAAACTCTCATAGACTGCATCAGGCCATTGGTCCATCTAGCCATGTATTATCTACTCTAACTGGCAACAGTCTCAGGCAATAGTATCTCCCAGTCCTGTTACCTGAGATCCCTTAAGTAGAGATAGTAGGGATTGAGCCTAGGCTCTCATGCAAGCACATGCACTATCATGGAATGATTAGTCTCACATAGGAAATGTTGTAAACCACCCAGACAGCTTCGGCTATGGGGCGGTATATAAATGGAATAAAATAAATAAATAAATAAATAAATAAATAAATAAATGACTTGAGAACAGTCCCTTACAAAAGAAGGACCCTCTCCTCTATTTTCATAGAGGAAATATAATAACAGAGTGCACATTTAATACTAATACTAGTCTGAACCCAATTTCTGCTCTGGACAGCTGACGTATGGGTGATTGGTGCAGTTCTATCCACAGTTCTGTTTTCCTTTCCTTTTAAATCATAATCTTGTTGCAGATGTGCCTTAAGACATATTCAAGCCTAGACATAAAGCCCTCAATTTATACTGAATAATTTTGTTATTTCTTCTATGCATAATTGTTGCATTTTATTGCTGTATCTCGGCTGTCTTGTCCATGGAGACAATGCTAAACTTTTAGCCTGTACCTTGGAGGATTTTCTGTTGCTTCTTATTTAGATCATCTACAGATTTGATAACTTATTATTGGTTATTAACTTATGAAAAGTTAAGCAGCAACATACACTTCATATGATTTGGTCTTTATGAAGCCACATTGGTTGTTAAGAATTACTCCATTTTCTTGAAGGGGCATTTTGTTTTGTCATTGTTTTAGTACTTGCTTTGAAATATAACAAATAATTTCTAGTCCTTTCTTCAACAACAAAAAAAGCAGCTATGCATTATATTTACGTTTCTCTAATCTCTTTTTTCCACTGAAATTAAGGGACATTTATTTTGCCAGTAACATTTATGACAAAAATAACAGAAAATTAACCTGTTGACACAGAATGCTGTGATTACTGCTAGCATATATGATTAATTATATGAAGTAGATTGGCCTATCTGTACCTGGTATCCAGTGGCTACTAGCTGCCCTAGGACTTTTTTTACAGCACGTGGAGAATATAAATTAAATAAATGCATTTACTGAATTCAGAATCTCAAGAAAAAGCTGGCAAAAGCAAGTTTCTTAGCTTCTCCATTGTTAGGGGAAAGTATTCATAACTAATACTTTCTTATAGCCAGATTTTAAACTCATATCAATAAATCTTAAGTGGCATGGTAGAGTTCCTGCGAGGCTTAAGCCGCACTATGTCATTTGGGCCAGTTAAATGAGGTTTATAGCAGCTTTGTGTCACCAGAACAGCTCTGAGCTGATAGAGCTTATATAAGGAGTGGTGCTGACACCTCTCTCTCTCTCTCTCTCTCTCTCTCTCTCTCTCTCGCCACACACACACACACACACACACACAATCTATCTGTCTATACATAATACTGTATATGGTAATCTGGTGCACAATATGTGAATCATATTTAAAATGAAATTTCCTGCCAACATGTATCAATCTCTTTGGCACAAACCTTGGCATAATAACAGAAGCTGGATCAATTATTAACCTTTTTAATATTTTCCTCCATAGCTTAAAATAAAGGAGGAGTTCTCAGCAAGGAATAGCAACTTGGAACTAGTAATAAGAAGCAAAAGTATTCACCCATCTTCTAGTAATGCCAAGATTCGAGTAGGGTGCTCCTCAACAGATGGTTTAACAGACTAAAGCATTAGTTTGCTGATCCTCTGTGCTTGCTAATTAATACTTCAGTTTACTAGGATTTAAGATGATTGTTAAAAACAAGGCCCCTCTTAAAATAAATTTAGGTAAATGTCATCAAATAGTATTGGAATAAAAGGCTTTTGTATGGGATTTTAATAATAATATTCTTCATTTAAATTGTTGAATGAACTCATAGTATCTTTACAAGTTGTTATTAGTTTATGACATCTCATTTTATTATGCACTTTATTCCCTAACACCTGCTGTCCTTGAATGTCATGAGAGCTGATTCACCTGAAAGATTTTCATCTCATGAGCTCTACTTTATATCCTACTTTAAAATAGCATGAAATGCATTGAGTGTTGCAGTCCGACCATTTATTAAAGTTATATCTACAATTTAAACTTAGAAGTTATTTTACTATCAAACCATTGTTTTCTACTTACATGTTTTTTGTTTGCCTTTTTAAATCCCGCGGTTGGATATAGTGAAGGGGGTGGGTAGGCAAAATTAAAGGCATCCTGGAACATGGGTGAGTCTGACAATTACCTGACTGAGCCCATCTTACTGCATTATCTCAGATGTATGATTCTTTCCATCCCTTTTCTCCTGAGAACCAGAGGCAATGATTGAACTTTGGAACACGTGGTAACCCTTTGCTGCCACTGTAGCTAGGCCAATGGGAGACTACAAAAGCCACATCAGATATGCCTGCTACAGCAGCAGTCTTTCTCTGTGGGGTTCAAGTCTTGTGCCTGTCCTACTGTGTCCCTCTCTGTTTTTCATCTAAGACTATTGTTGTGGCAGGACTGCCAAGTTCAATCCATGGATGTGTCCAGAGCACCATCTAGCCCTGTTTTGTTGAAAAAGTGTAAGTTGCTATGGTCTGAGAATGTGAACCAGGTACTTTGAGTAGTGTAGCCGACCATTTGTTTGTTCAACTGTTGCCTTTCCTAGCTTGTAACATATAGCAGGAGAGAAGTGACCAACTGGCTCCAAAGGGTAATTAATGTCTCCTTGTAGGGAATGGTGGTAGGGGGAGCGAGACTCCAAGCTGCCTTAAAGAAGGTGGTTGTGAGAGTACTCCTGGAGAAACCCTCCTTGAACCCTGATGGCTTAATAACAACTATTGGCATGGTGCTTGTCCAGGATGAGACTGTTTGCCTGGAAGCATTTCAATCAGGTTTCAGGCTTGGGTTTGTCAGTAAAATTGCCTTGATCACCCTAGTAATCTATGACAGGAGAAGAAGTAGAGCATGGCTTTCAATACTATAATTCATGGTATCCAAGGGTATCCAGGTTAAGAAGTGATTCCACTCCTATCTGGGCACTACTGCTTGGTTTTGTAGCATTCATACTATGGGTTTCTGCAGGATTCCATCTTGTCTCCAATGCAATTTAACATGTATGAAACCACTGAATGACATCTCCTGGAATTTTGATGCACTATTTGGTCACTGAAGAAACCCAGCTCTACTTCTCTTTTGCACCAGATTCTCATGAGAATGTGGAAGTGCAGAATCAGAGTCTGGGATCACTAATGGACTAGATGAATATCAAGAAACTGAGAATCAATCCTGAGAAGACAGAGGAATCATTGGTGGGTTCATCTGATACAACAGCTACAGCCTCTCCTGGAAAGAGACAACCTGGTCACAGTGACCGATGCTCTGGTAACTTTTAGAATAAGTTACTTCAATATGTTGTGTGTGAAGCTATCTTTGAAGGCTTCTTGGAAACCCCCCTTTGTTTTAAAAATACAACTGCTGGGCTGCTGAGACCAGCCAAAGAGAATAAATGTTGCCAGTTCTTAAGCACCTTCACTGACTACTGGCTAATTCTTGGCAAAATTCAAAGTGCTGGTGTTTGCCTGTAAAGCCCTAAAATGGGACAAAATTGCTGTGGACACAGGTGTCTGTAGAACTGCTTTCTTCCACATGATCTTCTCCAAATGTTGCAACCTTCCTCTGAAGCTCTGCTCTGAGTTCTCCTACCCCCTAAAATGAGATAGTTGGTGACTAGAAAGAGAGCACTCTCAACTGTGGTACCCACAAATGGAAAAGTCCACCTGCCTCCCTTGGTTGGCTCATTTGGCAGCAAACCCAAGGTCTTTCTGGCACTAGGTGAAGACTTTTTATTTGTCCAGACATGGCATATGACCTTTCCTCACCCTGCCAGTACGGCTTGGGCCAAAGCAAGCAGTTGTGAATGGGGGAGAGGGGGAACGGATGACTCACGAGCCTATTGGCACATGAGCAACGTGATCTTGATCGCGGCTTGCTTATAAAGGCGAGCACTGCACACTCACCCGGCCTCTTTCATTTTGGCCCCCAACCTCCCGCCCTTGTGCTAGTATGGGATTAGCCAGCTGCTTCCTTTGCAGGGGGTCTGAGTAGAAATTTTAGCTGCCACAAATTGGCTCTAGTGTATAGGTTTGTCGCCTACTCCATACTGGAATTTAAGGTTAGACGAGGGTGGTTAAATAGGTTGATTTGTTGGCAGGGTAGTGCGGGAATCTTAGGATAACAGTTGAGGTCGGTGAGCACTTGTTGAGGACTTTTATGGTGATTGGCAGGTTTGGGGGCCTGGTCCTCAGGGGCTGTGTGGCTCTCGACCCAGGATACGGCTTGCCTTTGGGAACCTCACTGTCTCATCTACTGGGAGTTATGCGGCTTCCGGTGGGGACGACACGGAGTGGTTTTCCCCAAGCACATACATGTAGCTTAAGTCCGGAGCCGGGTTCTATCCAACTCCTGACTTGGCCAAGTGGCTCGCCCATTACAGGGTAGTTGCCTGGAGAAAGGTTTGGATTCCCGCACTCTCACATGCAGATCCTGGGAGGGGTGAGTTACCCAATTTAAATAAAGAGGCCTTATTTAACCTCAAGCTGTGGTGTCTGTGCCGTTATTTCCTCACTTCTCCTCTGTCCGCAATATCTGAGCTGGTCTTTAATCGATCTTTTATTGCTTGCTCTGGTCTGTTTCTGTCTCTGCTGTGTTCAATTTTTTAAAAGCATTTTTAGGTGTTTTATACTTTTTATTATTTCTGTGAGCTGCCCTGATTGTTTTCTTGAACTGAAAGGTGGCGTAACAATATTTTAAATGAATAAAGGGTGGGTTAAACTTTGTGGAGGCCACATTTCCATTTCCTGGACTGAGAACTGAAGCCACGTCTCCAAATTTCCATTGCCATGTTCTTTCACACAGAGCTACCAGGCAGACTACGGAGTTTCTTTCCTGTGAACTTGCTGCTATTGTGTGCTTTCTTCCATTCTGTGTTACTCACTTGCAAAAGCCTTATTACCTCCCCATAGACACCTAGAAAAACATGATGTGTATGCATTATTCTAAGCATTCTTTATGTGGAATCTTCTGGCACTTCAGTATGTCTTGAACTCTTCTCATGGGGAGCTTGTTTTCTATGGATTCTACACATACACTGCCTAACTACTGGACTATCTAAGGCTCCCATGAGTGAAGTACTGTTATCTATTCATGGCCATCCATGTGCATTTTATGTGGGAAGGGATGTGCACTAGGTTCTGTGACATTACCATGGCATTTCTGCTGTTGTTGTGTGCTTATTTATTGGTATCTTCCATGCATGGGGAGCACCTAGATGCAATGTTGACTAGGGGGTCTCAAACCCTTTCAAACATCTCTAAGGACATAAGTGCTCTTGACTGTGCTCTTAACTGCTGCTTTAATTACTAACATGTATCCGTGTGTGTGTGTGTGTGTGTGTGTGAGAGAGAGAGAGAGAGGCCTTAGAAATACCAACAAAAATCTAAACTGTTCTAATTTTCTAGGAACAATAGATTTCTTGGGCAGTTTCCAATGTCTCATCCAGTTTTAACTAAACAACAAGGTTGGCTAGAGATTTACTCTAGCACATCACAACCCACAAGTGTATTATTCACAGTGTTCCAAATGTACTTTAATTTGGAACATTGAATTACAATTTGTAAAGGTACTCCACCAAAGAAGCATGGTGAAAGGAGAATGAAAAAAATAACGGAAAATGACAAAATTGAGGCATCTATTGTTCACTTGTAAAGGAAGCAAAATCGGTGTCATTTTCAAAGCAGGAGGAAAGATCTCATCTTAGAGCAGATAGGTATTTGTTTTGAGATACTTCCATATTTATTCTCACATCACCATCAATTTGTTTAGTTTTTTTGGTTCTTATCTATTTTAGCATATAAAGGAATCATTTTCTAAAGAGGATGTATTATCTGATCTCATGTTTGTTTTAGAAGGACAGTAGTTGCATTTTTTTTGATGGAACACATATTGTCTTTGTCATCTGATTATAATAGATGTCTTGATTGCACTTTGGCCTGATTATACTTAATTTCATGATGAACTCATGTGTCTTCCAGGCCAGAAATATGTCTTTCCACTTTGTTAACTGCTCCTGATGATGAAGCACCCAGATAATTTCTTGTTGATTAAATTCATCCTTCCTCTCCAGTTTTCTCACCAGGTGTCCAAAACTATAATTAAATTGGAGAAAACTTCTAAATTTGAGTTTTTAGCATTACGTTTGTTCTGAGCTTATTAGCTGTACATTTATTTCATTTGATAGAATTTCTATCACAGCATTGTTTACTTTGACACTTTATAATCATTTGAACTTATAATTTGTCACTTGTGGAATGGCCAGTTAGGGCCATAATTCTATTTTTCAAAAGAGTGCATTTATTTTAGCTCTCATTTTCTCAATATAAGTTTGATTTCATTAGTTTCGTTGTGCCCTTGTACAATCATGGCAAGAATTATTTCTAGCAGAGGTAACGTTTACTAGGATCAGCTTGTTCACACAATATTATGGTTGCTTGTAGCAATGCAAATCTTTCTTTGTGCTGATGCTCCATCACTACATATCCAGAACTACTATATGACAGTAACAGTCATCTACTCTGCTTTTGTTTGTTTAGATTGTGACCTTAAAAGTAACTGAGACTAGTGTTCCTGGAATTCTTACCGGGTGCATACTCACAAGGACTCTGAACCAGATACAGATAAGTGTGACTAAGTCCAATAGTTGTGATTAATAAGTCCCATTCATTTCAATAGAAATTAATGATGATCATTTTATGCTCACAACAACCCTGTGGGATAGGTTGGGATGAGAGTCAATGACTGGCTCAAAGTCATCAAGTGAAGCTTGTTGTCAAGTAGGGACTAGAACCCAGGGCTCCCAAGTCTCAGTCCAACACTCTAATCACTAATCTACATGAAGCTGTTAATCAGCTGTATCTACTTTCGGTTTCCTCGCAGAATTGAGATTCAAGTACTACACAAGGAGGGTTTCCTTTCCTGCTCTTCCACTATATAACATCTAGGTGGGATTGTGGTATAGCAGAATAGTGCAAATACATAAGAGGAAATCACACTTTCTTTCACTTTCACATTTAAATGCCACATTTCCCCTGCTCTAAAAAAACTTGCAGAAAATACTGGCTAGACACAGAAGCAAAACTAGAGGGTAACATTGTCATCTAAAGAACCCTTAAATAACCATGAGTAAGGAATGACAAGCACATGATAAAAGTTTTGTGTAAAAATTACCTCATTCACACATACATTCAACTAGCATATGTACATGTGTAACAAGCAACATTGGTCTAAGAGGTGTGGTGTACATGTGTAACAAGCAACATTGGTCTAAGAGGTGTGGTGTACATGTGTAACAAGCAACATTGGTCTAAGAGGTGTGGTGAGTATTCATGATGTTCTTCCTTGGATGGGGAATGGCTATGTCTAGGTTGGGGACAATTAGCTCAAACACATTCACTTTCAGAGTTCAGCCACATAGGTTATTTTATTTTATTTTGCAGATTTTTGTACTAAAACATGCATTCATTCACTATTGAGGAGAAAAATGTCTTGATAAGTATGCCCACATCCTAGTACATGGGCTGGTATGCTGATTCTAACAGAAATAACACATAGAAAAGACTAAAATTGGAGAAACCGGACTTTGCCAAATAAGGAGGTGAAGATGGTGCTCAGGAAATGGCAGAGCTGGACTTCGGGAGGCTATATGACCAAGAAGCTTGTATGCTGGTGAAAGAGTGGACCGTGAGGGCAGGAATGGAGAGAAGTGAGTGGGGGAAAGAGAGCAAGGTGTGGCTAACATTTTCTGACTCAGAATACCAAAGAAGCTCATGTCCAGATTGGTTACAAAATTGCAATGCTGCGGGCATAGACGACGCTCAGATTTTTCAGCTCAGTTCCAAATTACAAAAATGGAGCAATGGCCTCAAGCCGCTCTGCCCCTGTTGACAACAGGCTGCAGCATGATGTTGTTCACAGACATCCAGAAAAAGGGTGTCTGAGGTGCGGGAATGGAAAGACCAAACTGAGGCTAAGTCATTGCTGGGCTCTTGGAGCCACCACAATTTTGGTTAAAAACAGATCAAGATGGGAAGCTTCTCCTTAGAGTTTCCAATAGCAGCCAAAGAATTGTGCATTCACTAAAGCCTTTTCAATGGCTGCTTCCCAATATCTTAGGCACACTTCTGGCCCACTTGCCTTGAACTCCAAGCTGACAAGTCACACAAGGGCTGAGAGAATACCTGCATGACTTCTGCCTGTGTGGAATCCTGATCTAGGATTCAATGGGCCTTTTACCAGCATTCTCCCTGGGTGTACAAGGTCTCTCTAGGCCAGCCTTCTCTAACCTGCTGTGTTCCAGATGTTTTGGATTACAAGCCCCAGCATTCCTGGCTATAGGCCATGCTGGCTGAGGCTGATGGGAGCTGAAGTCCAAAACATCTATAGGGCACAAAGTTGGGGAAGGGTGGCCTAGACAAAGACAGCAAGTAAGGCAATGAAAGGGAAAGCAAAAGGGGAACCCTGGGCCAGGAAAGTTGGGCTTCGCACCAGAGCAGAAGGGCAAGTTGTGCTAGAAAAGAGTAATGAGGAGTGACAATAGAATTCATTCAAACCCCAGATATCCTAAGATCAAAAACATACTGGTGTGAGGGACCCCCAGGCAGAAGGAAGGAACTACAATCACTTCAACTCTCAGCCAATTACAGAAATTTATACAAATATTAAAAAGTGTTCCCTGATCTCAGGGAAACACTGTTTAATTAAATCAAGGCAGAATTGTGTACACTGTGTGATTTCTACAACTCTTGTAGAATTCCTGAGCCTTTGTGTTCCTGGCAGCTATTCCGCTTGTGCCATCTGGAACAAAAAGGATTTCTGAGTCAAGGTGTCAGGACAATGTCCAATAAATCCATAGCATACCATACATGTGAACAGAGAGATGCCATATCACAAGCTCCTCAGTAAAAGATCTTGAGGTCTAGCATGCTCAGATATGGAAAATATTCTGAATATTCTAAAAAAGTATAATCAGTAGTAGTATGATTGTTGCCAGAACATTTAGAGACACATTCACAAACACATGCACATGTACACAGAGATTATCATTCAGTGGTTCCATAATATCATATGGTTGCATTCTATGTATACTTTCCTGGAAGTAAATGGCAATGAAGACTGTGGGAGTTAATTCTGACTAAAGATGCGCTGGATTGTGCTGCTATTCTGTGATATTGGAACTATGATAAAATTCATTTTATATGCCATGGCAGCCTTCCCCAATCTGGTTCGCTCCAGATGTTTTGGACTTCAGCTCCCAGCATTCCTGACCATTGGCCATGCTGAAGTCCAAAACATCTGGAGGGCACCAGTTTGAGAAGGTTGTGCCATGCTGTTATCTCATTTAGTGAATATGGAAGGATTGTTCTTGAATGCTGACTGTACCATATTGCAGAGGGGAATGTTCCTTGTACTACTATATATATATATATATATATATATATTCTTTTTAGCACTTTTAAATAATTTTTGACATAGATTGACATCACTGACATAACTGACAGATTGTTTTAGTATTCTTTGGCATATATGTTATAGACAAACAGTCTTTTTGCCACTGAATACTGAAAAAGAATGATTTGAGTCATGGTTAGAATAGACCTATTGAAATTAATGGGATAAGTTAGTCATTACTAATTCAGGTCCAATCTATTTCAGTGGTTCTATCCTAGGTATGCCAAAGTCTGGTCCAAAACCTGGCTTCATCTACAAAAATGTATTGAATTTTGTATCATGCCCTACATGCATGGTTAAACTGAAAATGCTAATATAAAACTTTAGTACTGAGTAAATAACTTAAGTTTTTAAGTCAAACAGTTTCAGTACCTTGGAGAGCATTTAACTCAATTCAAGCAAGGTACTGCAATAATTTGGGACTGATGTTGCTTTTTAAGAAAGTTGGGGAAAGTTCTTTGATCTGGATATTTTGAGTTTCATCATTTACAGAATAAAGAATATTATAAAACAGATGATGAAATTTTCATTCAGATGTACTTGACATATAATCTATAATTTAATCATGAGTGATTTTGGATGTGTGTGTACTTGTGTGATAGTGTAAGTCAGAGAGCTGCATTGGTTTTAGAGGGAGACAATTCCTATAGAATTAAATAACATTTTAATTTTCTCATAAGTGTGGAAGAAATAAATATATATTCTCAGTATATTCAGAAGTACGTTGTCCTTTTGAAATGTTTGGAAGGCTGCAGTGTCATTCTCATAACCAGCCAAATGGATCCTCTACATTTTTTACACATGTGCATTCAAATATATGTTCCTGTAATTTTATCAGAGAACAGTATGTGTGACTCAAATGTCATTCACAGAAGCACTCTAGGTGACACTGAATATCCATAAACCAGAGTAAGCTAATAACATTCACATGATATCATATTCAGAATTATTCCACAAGCAACAGTTTCCTACATGAACAACACTTCTGTGTAAGAAAAAATGCATATACACTATGCTCCATGACAAGTGTACATGTGTTTATTTTACCACAACTACATGTATGTGCTGGTCATGGCTTTTCAGCATAGCTACCTTCACAGGCATGTGTACATGCATCATCTGTGACAATCTACATTGGTAGTACAGTTTTTCTATACTGCAATGATATTGATACAGGTATGTGGTGTGTAAGTTTCGGAGAGCCTGTCAGAGTAATTCCTATTTCCTAAACCTTACAACTAGAACTGGGTACAGGATTCCAAAACAGTAAACAATACAGCTGACATTGTTCTTTATACAGCTTTTTTAGTTACTTCAGGCACTTTCCATGTTACCATCAAACTTTCTTCTGTATTAACAAAGTATATTTCCAAGTGGTAGGACGTTTTGTGGGTATTTGACTTTTTGAATGGTCCAAAAACAATGAAGCAGCTAAACAAAAGCAACATTTATTTTAGAAAATAGAATTCAGGCTAACAACAACAACAACAACAACAACAACAACAACAACAATAATAGACCTTTGAAGAAGACCTTAGGTCAAAATGCACTTAGTCATCTCTGGTATTGCTTATTTTTGGTATTGTAGGATATTATTGCACTACTGTATTGTACTCTCTTCTCTTGCCTTTGAATGTATGTTTTTAAAATGTATGGAGAAAGCAACATTATCAATTTTTTTGGGATATTATTTTTCTTCACCAGTTTGCTTATCTCAATTGGTTTATTGTTTTTCAGTTGGGCTATATTTCCAAGTTGTAGCAGTCTCCTTTGCATTGTTTTTGTGATTGGACAATTTGATGTATATCTGTGTATAATTTGAATTATTTTAATCACAAAATGTGTCACTGGGAAACAGTGGTATGCTAGTGGTCATGTGAGCACACTGTTAACTGAGTTTATGATACCATTAAGTGGATCCACAACTGGAGGAACAACTGTACCCAAAGACCCAGTTTGCATGATCAAAGCAAATTACCACGGCTTGTTTAAATCAGTGGTGAGTGCTGGAGTATGCTGGGCACCATTAGCCTAATTACCCACCTTGGTGTATCTTGTTATGTCATCCAAAACTGGGCAGCATGGCTTGTTTGAGGGGAAAACAGCTGGCCCAATGAGTGTTCATTAATGGCTTAGCACCAACCAGGGGGGAGGACAAGTGGAATGCCACAGGGCTATGTCCTAGCCCCTCTGCTGTTCAGTTTTTAAGAAATGACTTGGATGAGGGCATAGAAGGAATGCTTATTAAATCTGCAGATGACACAAAGCTGGGAGGGATAGCTAGCACCACAGAAAGCTGGTTCAGGGCTGAAAAGGATCTTGACCGTCTGGAACCCTGGGCCAAACACAACAAGATGAAATTCTACGGAGATAAATATAAAGTCCTGCAGTTATGAATAATAATAATATGTCTGCTGGACATTAACACAATTCATGCTAAACAGATAAAATCACTCAGAGAATTCTTCCATACTAAAAACACCCCCATTCATAAAGCCATAGTAAAAGCAGACAAAAATTACACCCCACTCAATCTAGCACTACAAAATGAAGACCAAACACAACTACTCACACTCACAGAGAAAAAAGAAAAATGGACACAAAAAGCACTCCATGGGAAGCACTACAACATAATACAGAACCTACAAATTAATAAAGAACAATTGTACGAATGGCTCAGGAAGGGTGAGCTCTTTCCAGAAACAGAAGGATTTCTGATAGCCATACAGGATTGAGTTACAGCAACCAAGAACTACCAAAAAGACAACATGAAAGACAACGGTGGAACAACAGACTTATGTAGGAAGTGCCATCAATTCCAAGAAACAATAGATCATGTAATAGGAGGATGTAAAGTGCTGGCAGGAATGGACTATATGGACAGACACAATATGGGTGCAAATATAATTAATCAACAACTGGCCATCAAATTCAACCTCATCAAACAACCTACACCGTACTATACATACTCACCCGATGCAATCTTGGAAAATGCACATCATAAAATATACTGGGACAGAACAATTCATACGGACAAGTCAATACCTTGCAACCAAACAGACATAATGATAATAGACAAAAAAAGAAAAACACACTTACCTCTGACATAGCAATACCTAATGACAGAAATGTTTTAGAAAAGGAAGAGGAAAAGAGAGAGAAATATACACCACTGGCCATGGAAGACAAAGAACTATGGCAACAGGAAAAGGTCATAATTATCCCGTTAATCACATCAGTCACTGGCATCACATCACAGAAAACCTTCAGAAACTGGGCCAACCAAAGTACATCCACACCAACATCCTGAAAGCAGTCATAATTAAAGCATGCGGGGCGGGGCTTCAGCTATGGAGTGAACGGTGGACATTTTCAGCTCTCCCGGAGCAGAGGAAATTAAAACAAATAATCCCTATCTTTGAGAGCATGGACTGTAAGTTATAAAACAGATTTATAAATTGGAAGTTACGCTGCATTGGAGGAGGGAGGAATTTGTAACAGCAGCCAAAGCAGATAAAGAAATCTGGGCTAGCTGCCAGAACTGGCATTTGGAAAATAAAGCTGCAGAAGAAATATCTTTCTTTCATACTTAAGTGTTTTAAAAGGGATAATAAAGATTTTTAAGACTTGAATAAGGTTTTGAGAGTATACGGGGACGAGCTGCCCTGCCCTCCGGAGTATTTGGCTGAATGCCAGATGAGCAAAAAGCCTCGAGATAAGGTTTTTCCTTCTCCTAAGTGGACAAGAAAAACAAGATTGCATCCTTCTGATAAAAATTTAGATTGGCTTACTAGAATTATGCCTGAGAAAACACAAGAGAAAGCGGCTCCGTCTCAAACCGGAAGTGGCAATCATAAAGCTGGAACAAAGCCAGGAGCTGTTCCTAAAGGAGCCAAGCTACAGGAATGTCAACAGATACCGTCAGTGGAATTACTGGCTAATATTAAAGCCATGCTGAATGATGGATTGGTGAAGCAGGAGGAGAATTTTATGAAAGAGGTCAAAAAAGAGATTTTCAACTCCCAGAAGGAGATTCTAACTGGCTTTCAAGCTGTAGTGGAGAAACTGACGTCTTTGGAGAAGCAGACGGAGGAGAATAAGGAATTAAGCAAACAACAAGGAATCAAATTACAGGAGATGGACTTACGTCTAATTGCTATGGAGGAAAGAGATAGAAGAATAAATATTCGAATTAGAGCCTTCCAGGAACAGCAGGCGGAAAATCCAAAGATATTGAGAGACCAGATAATGGGATGGATCAAGGAGATGGACCCCCAAATGGCTTGGGAAGATGCGGATATTGAAATGATCCATAGAGTTGGAAACAAGAGACGGGGGATGCTTCCTAGGGATATAATTGTCAAATTTGCAAATTATTATAAAAAAAAAGTTAATGCAAGCAATTAGACGTGCTGGCTAACCGATGCTTCAATCAACACCAATACAGGTCTATAATGACTTTTGCCCTCAAACCATTAAATGGCGGAAAAGCGTGAGAATGTGTACAGTGACCCTGCGGAAGAAGGCTATTGCTTATAGCTGGGGTTACCCAGTATTTTTGAGATTTGTGTAGCAGGGGAAACAACACAGAATAACGTTGTGTGAGCAAGGGATGGAATTGCTGGAGAAGTTGGGCCTGATCGAGGAAGCTGCAGATGGAGGACAAGAACAAGAACAAGAACAACAAGGGGCAGCAGGACGCAGTCTGTGACTGAGTTTTGGATTAAAAAGGGATAGAAGAAGAGAATTAAAGGGAGAGGAAGATCTACTGTCGCTCCAGGGTGGTGAAGTCGCCTCTCCCCCCCACTGAAGAGTTCTAAAAGGGTTTGAGAATTATTGCCCAGGAAGTTCCTGGTGATGAGGGGGGAGAAATCTGGGGTAAGTGTGGGGGGAGGGGGAGGGAGGGGGGTTATATGTAACACAGATGGAGACCAACAAAGAGTTTTATGATTGGGAAGATGGAAAATAAATTAAGAATTGCGACTTTAAATGTTAAGGGGCTGGGAACTGTTATTAAAAGGAAGAGAAGTGATATTAAATAAAGAAAAAGCAGATATAATATTTTTGCAAGAAACTCATCAATCGAAAGAAGGTGTAAATGAGCTTAAAATGAGGGATGTGGGCGTTTATGAGAAGGCATATGGGACTTCTAAAGCGAGAAGAGTAGCGATAATTTCTAAAAAATGTGGTATCAATATAGAAAAAGTGAAGAGGGATGAAATGGGAAGATATTTGATAATATATTGTACTGTGGGGGAGGAGGAATATGTATTGATTAATGTTTATGCTCCAAATGAAAAACAGATGGAATTTTATGATAAAGTTTTTAAAGCTGTGGGAAATATGGGGAAAATGAATATTGTGATGACTGGTGACTTTAATATGGTGATGGATAAAGATAAGGATAAAGATAATATAATGAGAAACTTAAAAGGTGGTGGTAAAACTGGTTTAAGTAAAGTGATGGTTGAAAAAGAATTAGTAGATGTTTGGAGGTTAATAAAAGGGGAAGAAAGGAAATACACCTTTTATTCACCGAAGTATAAGAGTTATTCTAGGACTGATTACATTTTTGTGTTAAAGAACTTGATTTCTAAGATCATAGATTGTGAAATAGGAGTTATTAAAGTCACGGATCATGCATTAATGAGTATGGATATTAAAATGAAGAAAGATTATAGAGAAGCAAAGAGATGGAGAATGGATACAAAGATTTTAAATTATAAAAATATTGTTGAGAAAATGAAAAAAGAGATACAGACAATATGGGATATTAATGAAATAGGGCAAAACTCTCATGGGATAGTTTGGGACACGATGAAGGCGGTAGTAAGAGGGATATGTATTAGGGAATCGTGTACTTTAAGAAGACAACAGGAAGCACATTTCATTCACTTTTGTAAATATTTTCTGGCCTCATCTACCCCAAGCAGGATATTGCACTACGAAAGCAGTATGAAGGCGGTACATAAAAGGCAGGAGCCACAGCAAGCAGGATATAGCAGTATGAAAGCGGTATATGGTATGTGTCAATGGGCCCCCAACAGTTGTTAATGCACTTCAATACCGCTATAAAGCAGTAGTGTGGCTCCTGCCTTTTATATACTGCTTTCATTCCACTTTCATAGTTAATGACGATCTTATTTTTTGTCCATTTTTTTTATTGTCTCTGGAGCCAACCCAGGGATGGAGCCTGGTAGAAGGCGACCAGCAATTGGTTGCCTTCCACCAGGAAGACGGCAGGGGTGGCTCCGGGACCTGGATGACTGCCCAGAACCCCCATGCTCCCTCCTCGGCATCAGGATTACCTGACAATGCCTTGGGAGAGGGAAAACGTGGGTTGAAGAGGGAGGTGGTGCCAACCCGGCACCATGAAGACAGCCCCCAACTCCAGACACTGCATTGCAATTGGGCTTTCGGCCTAGTTTGGAATGGAAGCTGCCTTGGTGGGATGACCTAAGCTGTGAGAGGGACAGGGAGAGTGTGACACTGTTAATTCTCTTAGACCTCTCAGTGGCTTTTGATACCACCAACCATAGTATTCGACTGGTTGAAGGCCTGTATACTGAGTCTCAGTCCAGGCAAAGCAAAGGTGCAGATCATGTAGTTCTTATTCCTATCTGAGTGGTTTTCACATTGTCCTGGGGGAGGATAGAGAAGCTTTTTCATCCCTAGGGTCAAATTCCGATATGGGAGGTCTCAGGAGCCACGTTTCATCTGTTGGTGGGGCCAAAATGTGATTCTTACTGATTTTAAGTCTGCTTGTCTACTTAGAAGTATGTAGGACTAAATAACTCAGCAGCACTTTCAAGCAGCAACCAAACCTTTGCATTTCTACTCGGAAGTAAGCATGAACAGCATGTTGCCTCAGAAGTAAGCTGGGATGAATCATTTTCTTACTTAACTGGCTGCCTCTCTTCCTTGCAGGGAAAACTCCTAATCTCCATGCTGATCAGAAATAAAAGCAGTTTTTCAATGAATGCTGGGAAAGGAGAAAAGTATTCCAGAAGCAAAAAAAAAAAAAAAAACCCAGTGAAAAGATCAGGAAAAATTGGGGGAGGGAGTCAAAGAGGGGGCGGGATTTCAAAAGGAGGCATGTCCACTGGCAAAGGCATTGCCGGCCAGATTAGAGAGCCTCGTGAGCAGATTAAGCCTATAGGTCCAAGGTTCTCTGCCTCTGCCCTATAGGATCAGGCTCATGGTTTGTAGTTTAGGGTGCTTCTAGATCCATCACTCTCAGGTCCCCTCTACAAGGATTCGCTTTTGCGCCTGGTTAGGCGATTATGCGCATAATCACTGAAGCGCATTTACGCCTAATACCTCTGCACGAGAGGCAGCGAGAGGCGGCGAAGCGCATTAACGGGTGACCAAAATGCGCTTTACAAGTAGTTAATGCGGAGAATCGCTTGTTCACATAGTCAAAATGCGCTTTAACGGCCGGAGCAAAATAAAACTCGCTGTTTAACGCGCATTCGATAATGCGCATAATCAGAAAGATAACGCGCCTCTACGCCCGATTTGCGCTCCGTTCTTGTAGAGGTAAAATTTTTTAAGCGCCTTGGAAGAGCTTTAAACCTCTCTTGTAGAGGCAGCCTCACTGGAGGCGTAGGTGGCCTCCATGGTATGAAACAGGTTTTATCTGCTTAGGCTGATATATCAAATATAGCACTGTCTGGACAGAGATTGCCTTGGTACAGTTATCCATGCTCTGATAACCTCCTTGTTGGATACTGCATGATGTTTTATGTGGGTCTGCCTTTGAATCTGGGGCAGACACTTAAGCTGGCCCAAAATAGTGTGGCAAGATTGATCCTATCATGCTGGTGCTTTTACATCTACACTGGCTGCCAGTCCATTCTCAGGCCCAATTCAAAGTGCTGACTTTAATTTATAAAGCCCTCAACAGCTTGGGGACCAGGCTGCCTGAAGGATTCCTTCCTTCCCTATTCATCTACCTGGATCTTAAGGTCATCTTCAGACTCCCTTCTCAGGGTACTCTTGCCAAGTGAGTAGCTACCAGAGAGAGAACCTTTTCAGCAGTGATGCCCCAATTGTGGAATGCCATTCCCAGAGAAGCTTGCCTGATGCCTATGTTGTGGTCCTTTCCACACCAGGTGAAGACCTTTTTATATCTCGTTTTAAAAAAATCGATTTAAAGATAATCACAATTTTTTAAAATAATTCTGCTGTGAGTATTGTTTTATTGATGCTGGCTTTATTTTTATCTCTTTGATTTGTACAGTGATGGGCTGTTTTATTTAAGAATCTATTGGATGCTTAGCTTTTAGGGTTTTATGAGTTTATGATTTTACATTTTGTAAACCATTTTGTAAACCTCTGAGAGGTCTTCATTGATTGATTTGGAGGCAAGTAAGTCAATAAAATCATCATTATTACACTCCATTGTGCTAGGCACTGTACAAATGCTAAAAGATAGCATCTAGCATCTACTTAAAATGACTGAATTTAAATACCAGTAAGACATAACAGGTGGATGTAGCATATGACAGTAGGAGGGGAAGGGAGGAGAAGACATGTGTAACAGTAATAAGAACATAAGATTATGTAGATGTGCTGTGTGCATAACTGACAGAGTTAATTTTTAAATTAATGATTCATGGGTGTTTTGTTAGACTAGCTGGAATAGATTCTTGATTAGAGGGCTGTCTGTCTCACTGTCAATTTTTAAAACTATTATCTAGGATATTTACATAAAAGACTGCTCCTACATTTCATTGACGCTGTTTTGTTCACACCCCAGAAAGATTAAGAACAGATATTACGAATCTAAGAGCTTTTCTAACAGATAAAATATAGAATTTCTTTTTAAAAAAAATATATCTGTAGACAACTAGAGGATGATATTTAATAGTGGAGGCTGGTTACTCCAATGTCAGTGGTTTGGTGAATCCGCTCCAGGTTTCAGTCAGAACTCTAAAAGAGCTATCCAATGTGCTTCATACCTTGGATACTTCCTTTAGAATTCCAACTGGTTCTGACTGAAATCCGGAGCGGATTTTCCGCCCCACTGATATCAAAGCCACTAACCTCTACTGATATTTAATACACAAAGATTCATCTCTCAAACAGGACTGGCCCTTCCACTAAACACATTTTAGGTCGAACATAGGAAGCTGCCTTATCCCAAGTCAGACCAGTTCCATCCAGCCTAGTACTGTTTGCTCTGACTGGCAGTGGTATCAGTGATGCAGCTTGGCCCAGACCTTGGGGCCAAGGTTCATGGTCCTGGAGCCCAGGGAGGGGGGTCTAAATTATACTCAGAGAGTGGAAGATGATGAGGGCATCAAGAAAATAGAAGCAAGCTCCTTTTTATTACTGATGGTGCTATGATTTAAGTAAGTTTAAAATGCAAAACTGCACATGCATAGAGTATTTTTTTTAAAAAAAATAGGATTAGCACACAGTTTCATTGTTGTTGTTGTTGTATTTCTTTATTTAATTATTTATTTCATTTCTATACCACCCAATAGGAAAAGCTGTCTGTCTAGGTGGTTCACAAAACATAATATAAAAACTTTAGCATACAAAATTTAAAAACAATTTAACAGCTAAAAACAGTTACAATGAGATACAAGGACCTAAAACAACTGACATTAAAATCCCATCATGTGCCGTAAAATGCCTGGGAATAGAGAACAGTCTTAACCCTGCCCCTGTCAAGGGGCTACCACCAAGACAGACCCCTCCCTGATTGCCCCCCTCCAAGCCTCCCTCAGCAAAGGCACTCAGAGGAGGGCTCAGATGTTGACTGTAGTGTATGAGTAGGTTCGTACCAGGAGAGGCGCTCTGTCAGGTTTTATGGTCCCAAGCCTTGTCAAAACCAGGACCTTGAATCAGACTTGGAAATGTACAGGTAGCCAGTGCAAGCGAGCCAAAATCAGTATTATATATTCAGACCTTCTGGTCTCCATTGTCAATCTGGCTACCACATTGTGCACAAGCTGGAGCTTCTGAACTGTCTTCAAGGACAGCCCCATGTAGAGCGCATTGCAGTAAACTAACTTACAGGTTACCAGAGCATAGACTACTGAAGCCAGGTTATCTCTGTCCAGATGGGGACCACCTGAGCCACAAGTGACATTGATGACCCCAAGAGAACCCCAAGCTACAAACCTGTTCTTCCAGGGAGAGGTGTAACCTTATCCAGAACATCCTCCATCCAGTCAGAAGAACTACCTATTAACAGCATCTCAGTCTTGTCTCAACTGTTATTTGTCTAACATATCAAGAATGTAGGAGCAGTTTTAAAGCCTGCAGTGGTGGTTGGGATGGGGTGATTGCTTCACAACTGAAGAAATCCACATAGCTTTCTAAACACCCCCCCCCCCCCATAACACCATTAAGTTCAGGGTCTAAAATTGCCTTGATGCACCACTGAATGGCTGGAAAGCCACAAAAGAATGGGATGAAATGGCCTGCATTTCCATAATTTTCTTGAAAAATATATTATATAATGACATACATATTTCTGGTGTTATGCTTTTCTCAACACTTTAGGGAACGGGCTTGGCATCTGCTTAAAAACAGGGCACGACTGCGATAATAATTTTAACTTCCTGTGTTCCACTTCCAATTACTTTATTGCTCTCCAAAATCTCCCCCCTTCCTTTGTTCTTTCATGTGTACTCTTCTTGGATGACGAGTTGTCAACTCTATTGATTCCAATAGGTTAGAAACAGTTGCAGCTTGCATTTATGCCATTTGTTCATTCACCACACAATATTATGTCTCTACGGTGACATGCTGTTTGTCTGCATGGCAATGTGGAACTTGGATAAAAACACAGGCTTAACCTCCAGCATAATTACTCCAATATTAAAAGCTGTTGAGTAGGAAGGGGACACAAAGTTTCACAAGGCTTCTGCAAATTATTGTCTCGCTGCACATATTAATGCACACTTTGCCCTTTTATTAAAGACAATCCATATGTATTCCCTCTCTTCTGTTACAGAGATATCACATGTTCCCAGCCCTCAAACCATAATATGAAGTGTCTGGGGAAAATGCGATTTCCTCTGGGCAAACAATATATAACTGCTAATGCTATCAGCACGTGAAGATGTTTGTTCAAGCATTGCAGGCACCAATTGCATAGTGCCTGTGAAGTAAATGCTGACAAACAACACAAATCTGCTCCACCCTTCACTTGCCTAGTCCATTTTTTAGAACTTTGGATTTTGTATTAGTATGTTACAACTAATAAGTGCTTAATAATTAAGTAATGCAGCTTTAGGGCACATTCCTGTGGGAATGGCCATAAGCTTTTAAACTCAGAGGCTTACAGACATCCAAAGCAGAGTGGAAGGCGTGGTAGAGGCAATCATTGCCTCCATGGGCCTCCCACTCTGTACTTCTGCTAGATGGGCTTTTTCACCCATCTAGCTGTGGTGTTGGGAGAATTAGTGAAGCCTTTCTCTTCCCTTTCTCTGAACTCAGACCCAGGAATCCAAATCATCCTATGCCCCCCCTCGAATCTTGTCTGGGCCATAAGATTGCTCTCCCCATCTCTAAATTTTAAGTTTGTTTATGACATTATTCATCACTCTTTCTGTAAGGAGTACCATGTATTCTCACAGTAATCCCATGAGGGTGGCCCAGCTGAGATGAGATAATTACTTGTTCAAGGCTTTCCAGTGAGCTTAATGGCTGAATAGAGACTTGAAACCAAACTTTTCCAATTCAAGTCTGGCTAAAGTTTTCTAAGGCTGCAATCTTCTACATACCTGGGAGGAACCCCCCAATGAACTCTCTGAGACTTACTTCTGAGGAGACATGTATAGGAGTGATTTGTGATTGTTTCTCTTGCATGCTCATACACACACATACACACACTCCTCATGATACTGTACCACTGCGGCCTCCACAACCCAACTTCTTTAATATCCCAGTTGGATCTCATTGATCAGCCAGCCAGCTTAATAATAACACTCTTGCATACTGTTATAGGGTCATGGGAAGAGAAGGAGATGGTTGGCAACTAGCCTTTTCCCTTGCTGCTGAAAGAATGTAGGGTCCCCCCATCTCCACCTCCGAGGAAGAAACTGGAGCAAATTAGGCTGACCAGATAAAATCCAGGTCAGGGCTCATGTAACTTTAACAGTTGTAGAGAAAAGGGAATTTCAGCCAGTGTAATTTGTATGCAATTCGTTCCTGGTGAAATTCCCTCTTTATCACAACCGTTAAAGTTGCAGGGGCCCTGCCTTCTTTTGTATATGGTCACTTTAGTATAGTGCCTGCAACTTTAACGGTTGTGATGAAGAGGGAATTTCACCAGGAACGAATTGCATACAAATGGCACTGGCTGAAATTCCCTGTTCTCTACAACTGTTAAAGTTACATGAGTCCTGACCTAGATTTTATCTGGTCACTCTAAAATAGATGAGAGGCTGTGAGAGAAGCAAACCTAGATAGGTTCTCACTCCAGAATGGTGAGTTAGGATGACCATGTGACAAGGAGGACAGGGCTCCTGTTTCTTTAACAGTTGTATAGAAAATGAAATTTCAGCAGGTGTCATTTGTGTGCATGCAGCATCTGGTGAAATTCATTCTTCATCACAACAGTTAAAGTTGCAGGAGCCCTGCCCTCTTGACCAGATACAAAAGAGGGCAGGGTGTGAGAGCACACACAAGACTCTATCAAAATTCCAGATCTGCCCACCAAACCAAAAAAAGTTGGGGATCTCTGACCTACATAACCAAGCAGACTGTTTGTCATGTGTTGGGGGGGGGGGTGATATGATATAGAAAACAGGTAAATTATTGATATTGCACATATAATTCCTCCCCATCCCAAATTAAGGAGCATTCCCACCAAATGAGAGGAAAATTCATATTTCTTTGTAACAAATACAGTTTTACAATCTGTGATTTCTATTTTGCAACTCATCCAACTGCACAATATTTTTGTCTGTATCATTTTACCCAGTATTATTTGCTTCCCATCTTTCTCCAGATTGTGAGATGCCTAGGTAGAGATCCATTTATAATCTTTACATGCATGATATGTTTTAGGCTGTACATAAATAAATAACCCTTAGATTATTTATTTTTTTTAAAAAATCCCTAATTTGGGTGAGGAGATTAACTTCTACTTTGCCCTGATAACCCATTTGTAAATCTGGGATAGTGCTTCCTGACCTCCCAAAGACACTGTTAAAATTGATAAATGATTCAGGAGTTCCCAGGTACTATACAGCTGGGATACAGTTGCCATCTGTCTGGTGGTCAACAACTGACCTGGATCAGCTGCATCCATAAAAAGATAACTGTGATGAGTCTGGGCAATATATATGGCTTGCCCCAATTCTGAAAGCCATGAGCTTCCTCCTGATCAGGCTGACATGGTTTTTGAAGTCATATTTGCAAATGCATTTTTCTTTGTGTTTACATCTTTACATTAATAAGTAGTTGAGATGCTCATCAAATCACTGGATTTTCCCACTGGACCATGTGAGAGAATTCTCTGAACAAGGAGAGATTAAAATCAGAATTTTAAAAGGCTTGTGCCATATGACTTAATAGGGCATGATTCTACAAAGATCTGGGCCCTTGGCCAGTTCCAGTAAAACCTAAGCTTGTTGGCTTTGATGCGAATACTTGGGTACTTAAATTACCTAGTCCTAGTACACACATGTTTAGCCCTTGATTAGGCCATTAAGAAGAATGTTTGCCTGTGCTCCTTGGTAGTTGCAAACCAAGTTCTAAGTCCATGTCTAACACAAATTGGTTTGAAGGCAGCATGAGAAGTCATATTTCCTCTTCAAGATACTTTTAAATATGTAGTTCATTTTCTCTGCAACACCATACAGTTTTACTCCAGGTTAATTAACCTGGAATAGCTACCTACCACCTCCTGGTTCCATAACCATTGTCATGAGCATGGATTATAAACCTCACTTTACTAATAAGCATGCATTTAAATATCCACCCTTTAAGTACCCTAGGAGAGGCATCAACAAACTGCTCAACCGTGCTAAGGGGAGGCTAAGCATTTTATGGCTGCAATCCTATACATACTTATTTGAGACTATGGATGTCTTTACATTAAGGTAAAATCGCGTTGCTTACCTGGGGCATTTGTGCTTCCTGCATTTTGGCGTGATTGTTATGGGCAACATTACATGGGTGGAGAGGGGTGACGGTATAGTTTGAATTGAATATTTCCCTTCCGTTCAGTTCTATTGAGACAGCACCATCTAGAGGCAGGACATCCCACTTTTTTCAGTATGTTACCACTTTAAAAGTGGTTCTTTTCATTGTGGAATTTCCAAGGGATATCACAGGAGACGTCCTGGTCTTTGATGATGTCATGTAAAAGACCCACAAACTTTTGAGAATGGCCAATCATGAGCATGCAATAAATCACTTGTTTAGAGAAGCCCTATGTCCCACTTGATTAAGGGTTTTTCCCCTGAGTAAGTACACATACACTTGGGCTGCATGGGATCTTGAGTATTCACCCTTACAGGTTTCCTGGTCCCTCACATGACAACAATTCCTATTATTCCAGGGGTATAGTGGGAAGTGGGAATAATAGTTTAATTGGTTTGAAACTAGTTGTACTTGCAGACATAGTGCAGACATAACTGGAGTTATATCTAAAGGCAATTCACTACAGTTAAGCATGAATCTACCAAGTCAGGGGGTATTTAAAATCTATATGTTCTGTAATGGGAAGACAGATGGCAGCTAACCTGGTTAAAACTAGTTTACCATGGGGAAAATGCCATAAAAACAGGATGTGAAGGTGTCTGAAGCAGAACTCCATAAGACAATATATAATTGCTGAGGGAAATACTTTCCTCTAAACTCCCAATACAGTAATTTGACTGTACCGGAAACCAGAGCTTAAATTGTTGTATACATTTCTATTAATTGAATTGGGATTAAGTATAGGGGCTATGGCCCATACTGAGGTGGGGGACAGTCCAGTGAGTGAGAACTGGTCACTAGTTGTCTTTCATATTGTCATAGTGACATTTAGGATCATCCTGTCTCTTGATTGAGGGAGGCTGTCCCTGGAAAACATTGAAGCTGCCTTAGACAATGGATAGTCAAAGATTCCAACAACTATGAAGCAGCACAACTCAAATGGAATGGCTTCAGTGAAAACTCCTTTAAATGTATGTGTTTTTCTCAGAATAGTTCCACAGCTACATAAGTAACTTGGTATATTGGTGCTGGTGAAATGTTTTTCATAACCATTAACACAAATTTCAGGCTGCATTCCATAACTTCTACTTTTTTCCTTGAGCTATATAGTCTTCAGGAAGGGAAACACGTTGTCACTGAGACAGAACTTTCAGTCATCACGTACGATTTAATGTGATCAAAATACTGCTGACAGAATACGCAGTAACAAAGTTGTGTTTACAGATAGATGGATGGCTAAATAGATGTTAAGCAGTCGTAGTTGTGATTTAGTAATGATTCTATCTAAAAAAATGTGAAATAGAATCTACCAGCTAAAACTAATGAGCACAAAACTACATTGATTTGGCCCAGGGTGGACAAATAGAACATCTGGCATATTTGGCACCAATGACACAGCTGGCATTGTTGGAACCGTTTCTGCAGAAGGTACAGATGCAGAAATGGGAGAATTGGTACAAACAGTGCAGATGGAGCAGTTGGAACAGATGACAGTGGGCAGAGCTGGCGATGCTGGCACAGGTGTCATAACCTCAACAGCTGGCACAAGTTGTGACAATCCTGGGATTTCTTAGTGCAAGGCACATGTTCATTTTGGCTTTGGCTGCAGAGAGATAAGAGCATTTTATAATTAGTAAATGTGCCATTTAAAAAGGAACTCCCCCCCGCCCCCCCACTATCCTTAAGGACATCTACCTCCAACTGTTAAAGCTTGGAATGCAGAACATTTTTGCAAATTATAATTTCCCAGAGAAAGCTGCAATTGATAAATACAGATTTAATAGAAGGCAATTAGATTTTTTTAAAAATTCTCATATAGATAATAATCATGAATAGGATTTCTTCAGAAGAGATTTGTTGAAAAACATGTTCAGTTCTGTATCCCGATTGTGGAGATTAAAACAAGCGTTGTCTTAAAGCCAAAGCTTGTTTACCATCAAATTGGTGGGTTATATTCTCCTAAAGCACAGCGTTTCACAATGAAATGGATGCTGATAAACACCAATGTGAATAGAGCAGCATTGGATTACTTTTGCCAAAAATGTGTTACCTGCTTGCTTGAAAAAGGAACCGTGTGAAAAGCTTCAAAATGAAGAAAATGATTGTTCCTTGTTATACAAAAGCAAATAATCCAGAAATTGTGTGTATGTGTTTTCATATGAAAAAAGCTTGTACAGATGTTGACATGCTTATCAATATATATGTAAAATGAAGTTCTCAAAATTCCATCAAATTCTAGCATGTAGCCAACTTGAGAATCCGTAGTTTGAATCCAGACTAGGTTGGTCATGCTTTAGTCCCACTGGAATCAGAACTGACTTACCCCATTGGTTTCAATAGGCCTAAAATGTGACCAACTGTGAATCCAACCCCTTGTGACTACAAGGTGGGAACTAAATGTTTTAAATGAATTGGGTCTAACCCATGTAGTTGAATCATTTAATGTTTTTTCAAGTTGCATGAGAGATGCTGTTAAATAATGGACTGCAATGTGGCTTCCCTGCCCCACTGAAATAGGAGCGATCAGCCTCCATTGCCTAGAACTTACTATTGAGAGAAAAGGCCAAGCCCCTAAAGCTAGGGATAGGGCAGGCTTTGCCCTGCAGCTCTGTCCCCAAATGCAGCCTCTTCACTTTCTTTTCTCAAACATCTAAGTGCAAATTATTAGGTTCAACAGTTTGCATTTAGGTGCAAACCCACCTTCTTCCCAAGCGTTGGGGGCATGAAGCAGGTTCTGGCCCACCTGAACTATCTCTCCAAATGCACTTAGAATATTGTGTGCAGTTCTGGTCACCACACCTTTAAAAAAGTGCAGAAAAGGGGAACTAAAATGGTTAAGGGACTGGAGCATCTTTCCTATGAGGGAAGGTTACAACAGCTGGGATTGTTTAACTTGGGAAAACAGAGAATAAGCGGAGCCATGATAGAGGTATACCAAATCATGCATGTTGTGGAGAATGTGGATAGGTAGACATTTTTCTCCTTCTCCCATAATACTAGAACCCGGGGTCACCCCATGAAGCTGATTGGATGGAGAGTCAGATAAGTACTGCTTCACACAGCACAACTATGGAATTTGCTACCACAAGATGTAGTGATGGCCACCAGTTTGGATGGCTTTAAGGGTGCTGGACAAATTTCTGGAGAATAAGGCTATCAATGACTACTAGTCCTGATGGATATGTGCTACCTCCAGTACCAGAAGCCTATATGCACCAGTTGCTAGGGAACATGGATGGGAGGGTGTTGTTACACTCATATCCTACTTGTGGGTCCCTGGTTGATAGCTGGTTGGCCACTGTGTTAACAGAGTGCTGGACTAGATGGACCCTTGGTCTGATCCAGCATGGCTCTTCTTATGTTTTCAATAGAACAAAGCAAATTGGCTGCATTTGGAGAGATAGTTCATGTTGGGCCAAAACCTGCTCCATGCCCCCAACACTTGGAAAGAGGTTGGTTTTGGACCCATCCGAACAACTCCCCCATCACAGGGAGTTGTATGGGTTGTGCCATATTAGGAGCCCTTATCTATGGTATCTCTCGCTGTCCTCCCTTCACTCCTCTCTGACTAAGCATCATGAATAGCATTTGAGTAGAATTGAATAGCACTCATTTTTAAATGTATAATGATTAGTGGAGCAGTTTAATATCATAAATAATCAGTGCAGAATGTTCCCTTTCAAGATGCCACTCCTCAATATCTGTTCAATATCAAAGAAGGCACTACAGATACAATTATAGTAGTGTAGGAATTTCTTCTGTCCATGATATGTGAGACCCAGACAACCAAAGATGCAGGCAATGGGCTCATCAAAACACACTCAAAAACATCTCACATGCTGCAGTTGAGGAGATGTCCTATACTTTGCAATGCCTGTGACCCTCCAGGAAACCTCACACAACAGCTATCATATCACTAGTTAGGGTCAAAACGTCCTATTTTTGGTCTTGAATTCCCAAGCTACTTACTTTTATTGTCATCATTAGACCATGGTAGACCTGTTTACTAGCATCTGAAGGGGCAGAGAAATGCGTACAAACCCACCATGTGTAAAAATCCTCCCAGATGTTTAAATGTGGTTGTTTGTATTTGGGGCAATGCCTACTTGTACAACTATGCTGTATTTACACAATACTTTTGAGAAGCAAAATGCTTTACAGTCTGTATTGTGTTGTTTTCATGACAGCTCTATTGTATCGGTCATCATCATTCACAGTGGAGGCTGATGGCTCCTATATCAGTGGGGCAATGAATCCGCTCTGGGTTTCAGTCAAAACTCTAAAGGAGCTACCCAAAGCACCTTGGATAGAATTCTGAAACCTGCCCACTGACATCAGAGCCACCAGCCTGCACATTCCCATACTACAGACTGGTTCCCCAATAAGGCATGGCAGTTATGTTTAAGGGCTTCATCACACCAGGCTGAAATCCAACATCTATATTTGGGCTTTCCGCTGCTGGTTCCTTTGCAGGATTACAATGGGCTTCTTTACACGGCGGACACCTGCTTTGAATTGAAAATGTCCTTTCTCGGCAATGTTCTATTTAGTTTCATTATAGAGCACCATCTAGTAGCTGTATTATATGTCATCATAACAACACTGCCAATATCTTGCATTAACATTTGTTATCGGCTTATCTCCAATCTTTTTAAAAGTGATATACAGCTCAAAAAGTGTGGGAGACGCTCTGGAGATTAACTTCATGCAAAGGACTTGCAAAGTTCTGTGAGTGACCAATCACAAGTGTGCAACAAAAACCTTATGCAGAAATGCTCTATAGTTCCAGTTGTCTGGGCTATTGTATTCTCAGCTGTAGGATAGGTTGGATAATAGTTTGGTAGTGGTAGTTCAGAGGAGCTCTGGGACTCATCTTGCCTCTCTAATATTTTGTTTGAATCTGAGAAAAATAAGGATTTTATAACACCTCCCCTCTTCTTGAACAAATGCAAATTGGGGTGAGACTACCTATCTATCAGCCCTCTTGGTTTTTTTAGGCATTATCATCACATGGTGGCAAAATGGCATATTTGGTTAGAAAAGTGGTTAGAGTAACCATATTGCTTAGAAGGAAAGAGTAGAGCGAGATCTGGTATTTGTATGGGGTGCACAAGCCCTCTCAAAATGGCTCTGGTAAAAACAACCAATGTTGCCATATACAGAATACAGAATCACCCAGAATTATGCAGGACAGAAATGGGTGAAATTATTAGAGATTCCTAATTTCCTCATGATGTTTCTGCACCCAATATTTCATTTACACACCTTGGTTAGATCCAGATATAACCTGGATCAGCTGCACTGGCAGAAATGGACTTCCCCCACTTCCTTCCCACAGCAGCCCCTCCCCCCCAGATAATGCTACAGAGAGGGCAGAATTCACTGTTGCCCATCTACTAGTGGAAATGCCACTAATTCTATCCTGTGAGCAGCTAGCCTGCCACTTCCAGTTCGCAAGTGACTTCTACCGCTTGCAAAGTGGCAATTTAGCATTTCCGGAGGCAAGCCCAAAATGAGAGGAAATGCTCATCACGGAAAGGGGCAGGTCAGCGGAGTTCCCTTATGCAAGCTCCACCAACCTGTCCTCTTCCAGATACAAGTGTTTCTGTTTGTTTAGGCTTGCATCTGGAAGTGCAAAATCACTGTTCCGCAAGCAGTAGGGGCCACTTGCAGACCTGAAGTGGTGGGGCTGACCATGAGCGTAATGCATCATTGGATTTTGCACAGAGTCAGTAGACCTTGCTGAATGGGGGTAAGTGATGGTATTGGAGGGAGGGGGAGCTCCCAAAACTAGAAGATTTTTCATGGAAGGTCCCTTGCTCTGGTGGAAGGCAGATCCTGAATCCAACCCCTTTGAATTTAGAATGGAATTGCAACTGACTCAATATCTAGACTATATTTCTCTCACTTAATATTTTTATTCCTCTCACTTAATATTTTTGTGTATGCACATAGGGTTCTTTATAATATTCCTTGTAAAGTCTTAGCAGTTTTGCCTTTCAGTGTTCTTTAATCCAATTGTTCAAATATTTGATAACATTCCAACTTGCAATGGGTTCCTTGAACCCATGAACACAGAAAAGCTCTCTAAGACCTCCTTCAAACATGACATTTCTCATCACAGAGATATCTGAATAGGAAAAAAAAAATACATCCAAAACATGCAAGAAGAATAGGCAAGTGTCAATTTTGCCCAGAGTACACTTGTTCAGAAGCCAGCTGGGACATTTATTTTTGTTTTTGAAAATTTTCCAAAATTTCAATCTGTACCTCCAAAAGGTTGTCTGAGAATAATACTGAAAAAATATCAGTAAGAGGTAAAATGAATTTGTACAGAGTGCAAAGAGAAACATGCCTTTTTACAGATATCTCTGCAAAAGACGGGTAATTCATATTTGACAATGTTTTTCTGTATTTGAGAGGTGAAACCAGGCAGGACTTGGGGAAATGTAAGGTGGGATATCACATTGTTCTACAATTTGTATCTTGCAACAAACAGGAAACCAGAGGGCAAAATTGCAAGTGAAGGCTTTGGGATTATTTATTATTACAATCAACGTTTACAGAGAAACGTAATGGTCTAGCTAACACTGCTCTAACTACACCTACAGACATCCTCAGAGATCCTTCTCAGTGATAACCTAACTGCTGTGATGGTCTTTGGAAAGTCTACCACCATTGTTATGTTTGAGGTTGGTACATGGCTACAAAAGGCAGGTACCAACACTGGGGGGGGGGGGGGGGCTTGAGGAATAGGGTGCTTCTAAACTGATGGTTCCTAGAACAAAAGAATCATTGCTCTTCTGTTATAAGCTGCAAGCAAAATTGCCCTCATTAAGTTCTGTGTACACCAGTGCTCTTAACTCTTCTGTCTTTTTTCAGGGGTGGGGTTTTGACATGTTGGGCAGTGGTGTATTGGGCAACAGCTCAGCACACATTCATGTTACCCTTTGTATTGGGGCACCATTTTATCACCCTTTTATTTATTATTAACCAATCTTTCAAGTAATGCTAATTAAACACCTTTCCACCTATATATTTAAAAGATCAAAATAATTGTGAAATACCACATTATAGTACTATATCCCCTTTAATGCAGAGCATGTGCTCCTACAGATATTGTTGGACTGCAAATCCCAGCATTCCTCACCATTGGCTATGCTGGCTAGGGCTGATGGGAGTTGCAGTCCAACATCTGGAAGGTGACACATCCCCCACCCCTTAGGTAGAAGTATTCAAAAGCAATATATGTTGAACCCATTGGAGATGTAAAATTAGGAGGGGAACCCTTTGCAGTCACTGCCATTTTAGCAAAGCAGTTAATAGCAGTGACCAGAAAGGGTTTTTTAAAAATGATTTTAAAAAATTATCATTAATGGTATAGTGCTATAATGCTGAGACCTTTCTGATCACAAAGTTTAACCACTTTGATAAAATTGCAATATTGAAAATGGGTACCCCTTCCATCATAGATAGATAGATAGATAGATAGATAGATAGATAGATAGATAGATGAATGAATGATAGGGGTATAGAATTATAACAATCTTTCATTAAGATTGTTCGCCGGTGGCGAACATTCCTTTCCTGGGCAAGGTGCTTGAGCGGGTGGTTGCAGGACAACTCCAGACACTCTTGAATGAAACGGATTATCTAGATCCATTTCAATCGGGTTTCAGGCCTGGTTTTGGAGCAGAAACTGCCTTGGTTGCCCTGTGGGATGACCTTTGCCGGGAGAGGGACAGGGGGAGTGCGACCCTGTTGGTTCTCTTGGACCTCTCAGCGGCTTTCGATACCATCAACCATGGTATCCTTCTGGATAGGTTGTCTGGGCTGGGAGTTGGAGGCACTGCGCTGCAGTGGTTCCGCTCCTACTTAGATGACTGTTTTCAGAAGGTGGTGCTGGGGGATTATTGCTCTGTGCCGTGGCATTTAAGCCATGGGGTTCCACAGGGCTCTATTTTATCCCCTATGCTGTTTAACATATACATGAAGCCGCTGGGAGAGGTTATCCGGAGATGTGGGCTGAGGTGTCACCAATATGCAGATGACACCCAGCTCTACCTCTCCTTTTCAACAAACCCAGTTGAGGCAGTGGCTGTTCTGAATCAGTGCCTGAGCACGGTAATGGACTGGATGAGGGCTAACAAACTGAGACTCAATCCAGACAAGACGGAGGTACTGTTAGCGGGTGGTTCGTCTGTCCGGCGAGGTGATGTTCACCCTGTTCTGGAGGGGGTTGCACTCCCCCTAATGATTGGGTCCGTAGTTTGGGGGTGCTCTTGGATCCAGAACTGTCACTTGAGGCACAGGTGAACTCAGTGGCAAAGAGCACCTTTTACCATCTTAGGCTGATATACCAACTGCGCCCTTATCTGGACAGAGATAGCCTAGCTACAGTTATCCATGCTCTCATAACCTCTCGTTTGGATTACTGCAATGCGTTATACGTGGGGCTGCCTTTGAAAACAGTCCGGAAACTTCAGCTGGTACAAAACAGGGCAGCCAGATTGTTAACGGGGACTGGCCAACGAGACCATATTACGCCAGTCCTTTTCCAACTTCACTGGCTGCCGATCCAGGTCCAGGCCCAATTCAAAGTGCTGGTACTAACATTTAAAGCCCTAAACGGCTTGGGGCCAGGTTATCTAAAGGAACGCCTCCTCCCATATGTACCTGCCCGGACCCTAAGATCATCTACAGGGGTCCTTCTCCGTGAGCCCCTGCCAAAGGAAGTGAGGCAGGTGGCCACTAGGAGGAGGGCTTTCTCTGCTGTGGCACCCCGGCTGTGGAATGAGCTCCCCAGAGAGGTTCGCCTGGCGCCTACTTTGTACTCTTTTCGTCGCCAGGTGAATACCTTTTTATTCTCCCAGTATTTTAACAGTTAAATTAACTCAATTTTAATCCTTGCTGTTTTAAATTTGTATTTTAATCTGTATTAATTCCTGCTGCTTGGTTTTATTCTGGTTATGTTTTTATATTGTATGTTATTCTGTGTTTTTAGATTGTGCCTTGTTTTATATATTTTAAAATGATTTCATGGTTTTAATTTTTGTGAACCGCCCAGAGAGCTTCGGCTATGGGGCGGTATAAAAATGCAATAAATAAATAAATAAATAAAATAATAAATTAAGTGATATTTTGCTATTATTTTAGTTTTTATCTATATCTTTCTCTCTATCTATGGAAAAGTGTTTACTATTTATTAGTGTTTACTGTTTATTTTTAAAAAATAAATAAACAGGTGATAAAAATGGCATCCACCAGAGAAGTTAAACTGAATGTGTGCTGAGCTATGAAAGATTCATCTGTCCCATAGACATCTGAGGCCTAAATAAAGATGAGACTGGAGAATTGCACAGGATCCATTTGTTTGGTTAAACATTCTTATTATACAACAAGAACTTCGGACATGATGAAACATAGTCAATTTTGCTCTTGTATATAATAACTTGGATAATGTCCCAAGTACTACAGGCTGACCATATGAAAAGGAGGACAGGGCTCATGTAACTTTAACAGTTGTAGAAAAAAGGGAATTTCAGCCAGTGTCATTTGTATGCAATTAGTTCCTGATGAAATTCCCTCTTCATCACAACAGTTAAAGTTGCAAGCACTATACTAGAGTGACCATATACAAAAGAAGGCAGGGCCCCTGCAACTTTAACTGTTGTGAAGAAGAGGGAATTTCACCAGGAACTAATTACATACAAATGACACTGGCTGAAATTTCCTTTTCTCTACAACTGTTAAAGTTACATGAACCCTGTCCTCCTTTTCATATCGTCAGCCTATACTACACTGTTTTGGATACTGGCATGATATTCTTCAGAATAGGAGGTTTGGACAAGATGGCCTGAAATTGGACAGGATGACTGTAGATACATTCTGGCTGTGTAATTATGTGATACAGAAGTCTTTCATTTACTGAAATAAGAAATATTCAGTTCACCTTCAGACTTTAATCTTTTGAGTCAACAAGAGACTCCATGAAATGCCTAACCTTTCAGGTGGAGGGGGCAATCGTACGTCTTAGACAGCGTCTCATGAGCCATAGTATTGTTTGGACTCCCCCTTCTGAGGTCTGAGACAGTTCCCCAACCTCAGAAGGGAGAGGCAGCGATCCAATTCCTCCTCCCCCCTGCAAGCCGGTGTGGAAAGAACCATACCGGCGAGTCTCTGAGGTCAGAAAAACAACCTCAGAGAGGAGGAAAGGGGGAGCATTTCATTGGGTGGGGAGGGGAGGAGACCAGAGAGGCCAGGATATGAGCTATCCTGTGCCTGTGCCAGCTTCCTAATCCTTCCCCTTCAAAATGGGCTAGATGGGCTAAAGAGCTCATCTAGTGAAAAATGCAGGGTGGGAGGACAGGGAGGCTAACATTGCCCCTGCCACTCCCCCTGCCCTGCAAAGGATGATCATAAACCTGGGGGCTTACAGTAATTGAAGGTGCAGTCAGTAGGATTGTGCCCTTACTTTATGAATGTCTTAAGCCATTAAGGGAGCAATCCTATCCATGTTTATATGGAAAATAGTCCTACAAGTCCCAGTACCCCTCCAACCAATGATGGCTAGGGCATGCTGGAATTGTAGGACTTTCTGTCTCAACATGCATACGTTTGTGCCCTAAAAAGCAGTGCGTGGTTTCCCCTGTGCTCCAGTGGGACAGCAGAGCTCAAATGGGTACATTTCCTCCCCACCCCACCCCAATCATTGGAAGATGTTCAGTATTTCAGAAGATCAAGGACAGAAGCAAAGGTCTAAAGAAAATTCTTGTCGGCAGTGAGACAAAACAGCTGTCTCAGTTAGCGATCACCAGGCAAAAAAGGTTTTAGGAACAGGCAGAACACCACCAACTGGCTCAGGAATATCCTCCTAATCCCATCCACCAACTGGTCAGTGTGCTGCGGCTTCTCCAACAAGAAATGTAAATGAACTACATTCTTCTGTAAAGTCAAACATAGTGGTAATGAAACACAATGAAGAACAATCAAAGGTCCATGTTTGCTCTTCTGCAAGTCAAGCTACTCTTGAGAGAAAGATATCTTACTTTAGGTATTATCAATCCTTTTAGGAACTGTGAAAATGTAAACTTAGCCCGTCTCTCTCATTCTCTCTCTCTCTCTCTCTCTCTCTCTCTCACACACACACACACACAAAAACACACACACACAAAATGGCAGCGGGTGAGTCCTACACAATAGCAGCTGCTGAATAGCTGAGGATGTAGAAAGTCATGCCTTTCATTTCAGACAAATCAGCTGAATTCTCCTTCTTAAATTATATTCCATTATATTGATGTTTTGTGCTATAACTTTAATGTTTAAAAGGTTGTATTATTATTGGCTGATGTTTTTCACTCTTCTTTTTATTTGGTATGAAAATTTTATTCTACATTTTTTTGTACAATGTTGTTAAACTATCTTGAAATAACAAGAATACTACCCAAGGAACCACCCAGCTGAATTCTTGGTGAGAATACTACCCAAAGAACCGCCCACCTGAATTCAGCTGAATTATGGGGTGTGTCAGTGCACACACCCCATAAGCATATACGTTGGATAGTAAATATATCTTTTTGCCCATCTTGTCTGTTAAGCAATTTCGCTGGAACTGCTTACTCCATGTCAGTCTCTGGATTTCTTAAGCAAGTAGATCCTGTCTTGATGTGGAAAGTGGGCAGAAATTTTAAAAAATGTATAATAGGTTCAAGAAAGGTTGATCATTAAAGATAGAAATATAAATTGACATTGGCAATTTGGCCCCGCTCTTCCCAGTTCCCAGTTACATATTCTTGTAGCAACGACAGATCATGGGTATTGAATACAGCTTAATATCTGAACATTCTTGAGTCTCCTGGTGCGTCCATTGACACCAGTTGGAAATAAACACCATTCCTACTCATACTGTCAGCTGTATCTATGGTAACAGCCAGGCATAAAGTCTTATTCTATTAAAATATCCTACAATACTGTAGTGTGGTACTGTGGTCCACTGCTATAAAAAATATTACAATAAGTGTTTTTAAAAAAACAATTATGCCAAAGGAAGAAGGGGTTGAGTGGGGAAATGCTTGTGATTAGAGTAGCTGATGAAGTGGAGCTATACAAAACAAGTATTAAGCTGAAGAATATGAACAAACACCTTCACTTTAGGAAATTGGGTAAAAAATGAAAAGAAAAGGGCATCTACGTACCATATTGTGGGGGCAGGGGGGAAAAGTGATGATTTTTTTTAAAAAAATCTTCATTTGAGTTTTTGTGTATATGCTCTGCACCTAAAAATACTTTACACAGACATCTAAGTATGTAAAGCATGAATTCAAATATTGCGCCTTTGCAAATAAATATGGATATTCTTGTCATAGAACTGTGATTGGCAACAGGTCCTTTGTATATTCAGTCACAAGTGACTATTTGGTTCTCCCATTAGGCAAGGCCAGTCCTCCCATTAGGCAAAGTGAAGTACTTGCTCAAGTGGCAGATTCCAGGGAGCGGCAAAATGAGCACCCGCCACCCCACTTCTAACACCTCCACCCATCTTCCCAGGGCCACCACCTTCCTTCCCAGCTGTGGAGAGCTCGCCTGAAATCTTTCAGGAGAGTCTCTCGAGACTTCTGGCAAGCTCTCTGCAGCCAGGAAAGAAGGCAGTGGAGGCAGGCAGAAAGCCTGATTCTGTGTAATATGTAAATTGGCTCTGATAGGGAGTGATTAAGTGAGGATGAATGAACGATGACTACTAACTTTTTTTTTGTCTCTGATCCTTACTTTGCACACATTTATTTTAACTGTCCAATTTTAAAACACATGCTCAGCCTGAATCTTAGTAGGGCAACCTGGGCTGTTGTGGTTGTGCAAATGAACTCTTTTTAAAATATTTAAATCTCACTGATCAGGTTTTTGGCAGGGAATGGAAATTTTTTCATTTATTTATTTATTCATTTATTTACAATATTTATATACTGTTCCATATCTAAAATAGATTCCAGAGCGGTAAAAAAGTAAAAAGAAAGAAGATTAAAAACAGCAAATTAAAATTATTCAATTTAAAACAAAGTACCAATAAATACAACGGCTGGTCAGTTGAAGAATGCTTCCTGGAAGAGTTGTTTTCAGGAGGTGCCAGTAGCAGTATAGTGTTGGCACCTGCCTGACCTCCAGGGGCAGGGAGTTCCAAAGAGAAGGGGCCACCACACTAAAGGCTCTTCTGCTATTAGACTCCAATTGGGACAGAGGTCCATATGGAACCATCAGGAGCACACCCTCCCATGATCTCAGTGACTGGTCAGGTTAGTAAAGGAGAAGGTGCTCTCTCAGGTATGAGGGGAAACTACACACATCACTTCCTCCTAAAAACCTAAGCGGTGGGATTTAACCTTTTTGTAAGCAGGAGCTCTGTTGAGGCTGGATTTCAGGCCTAAAGTCTGGGACCCACACCCTGAGAGACAGGGGGAAACAGCTCTGGAGCTTTGCCAAGCAGCACATCGAACACGTGTTTTAAGAAAGAAAGAAAGAAAGAAAGAAAGACCCATTTGTTTCCTTCCCATTCCTACATTTTACTGCTTTAAAATGGTTTATAACTGTAGTGACAACTGTTGAGGCCCAGGACATACTCCATATACAGTTCTCAGAACATTGTCACAGTGTCATATCCTGCTTGGTGTAGATCTGGCCCGTGTGACAAATTATTACAATCCCATCATGGTGATGGTATATCCCTCTTGCATATTTATACCTCGTAGGACACACAATGACTTTTGTTGTGGTATTTTGGATAATGTGGAATAAAAAGCAAAACATAACAGTATGAAAGCAGTATTAATGGAGGTACAGCCGTGCCTCCATTGTTAAGGGCCATCAGTAAAAAACACATTCCGCCATGTTAAAGTGATAATTGGGGGGGCGGTCATTCTAACAGCCATAAAATTGAAAATGTTTCACCAATCTTTCTGAAATTTACAGGTGCCAGAAAGAAATGTTTGATTTACATTACCTGAAAATTTCAAGAAGATTGGTGAAAGATTGAGGGAAGGAGAGCAGTTTAAGGTAGAAAAGGAACACAAACCTGTCTCCCTGCTTTTGTCAAATGACTTTGGGTTTGTGAGTTTTGTGCTCACGATTTGCATAATTTCTAGAGCCTTATTAATTAATCCAGTGGTGGGGTCTTCTTCCTCCTTCACTGTAGTTGGTGGAAAGCTTTTCGTTTTTTAAAAATTCCCTTCAGTTGACTTTTAAGGACTATTTTTACCTATCATTCAAGTCAATGAGGAGGCCATCTTCCCTCATAGCGCGAGGCACGCTCAGTAGCGTCGCTCTCCCCCTCCCTTCTGCCTTAGAATGTTGGGGGTGGGTGGGTGAAATGGCCACTGCCTCTATAGCACAGACCTTTTGAGTGAAGAAGAAGAGTTTCTCTTTTCTCTTCTGGAACATGCTTTCCTTTGCCTCTGAGAGTAATTTGGGCTATCTTCATAAGGCTAGTTTGCTCTTTTGCTCCCTGGTGAAGCAGGGTGTGGTTCCTCTGGATCCATGATAACCTGATCTTCAGATCTCTCCTGGGAATAGGTGGCTATACATCCCTTTCAATTCCCCCACCCCAAACACACACAGTGTGCTCCTTCCCACTTTTCTAATAGTTTGGTCCACACTGCTAAAAAGTTGAAAGCTTGAAACACTTCATTTAATAAGGTTTAGAAACAGTTAAACTGTCGTGTATTTTGCATAGTGTACACATGCATTTTCTTTCTAATCCTTGCAGTCTACACTGGCTCCCTCCTGGATGTGTTTTTGGAGGCAGACAAAGGCCTGTTCCAGCAGGCCTTTGGCAAATAATCTGGACCTCTGTCTATACCTTTGACTTTTAAATTGTTATGTATTTTAAATGTTTTAAACTCTTTAATATTGAAAAGTATTTAATTATATTTTTAACTTTTGTATATTTCTATTTATAGGTTTTAGCTGTATATGTTTTAGTTTTGTTAGGCTGCCCTGAGGCCCAGCATTGGGCAAAAGGCAGGATACTACTACTACTAATAGTAATGTTTCAGATTTCACTTCTGTATCTGATGGTCTTTTGCATTTACTTTTCTTTATAAACCATTAATACCTTAAGACTTCTTGTGTGGCATGTTTTAATTGGTTTAACAAGTTAAAAGGGGTATTCACTGTTTTCATGCTTATGTTATAAAATCTATTTTCAACAGGTCTAGTAACTTCAAGAGTAACAGAGTTGGGGAAAATCCTCAATCTCTTTGCTATCAGAGGCACTGAGTAAGGGACCTCTGGAGATAATTTAGACTGACCCCAACCACATAACACTATTCCCCCTTCTGAAGAGATCTGGACCACAAACTACTAAAGACAAACAAAGTAGCAGCCCATAATAACAGTTCTCGTGTGGCCATTTGCCTTATGAGGCAGGTACTCTGCGGGCTACCAAATGGAGGGACTAACAAGCCTTAAAATTGCCTGGCTGGGTCTGCCAGAAATCCACCCTCAACACTCCTGGAAGGTCCATGTTCTATAGCAACTGCTGTCAGATGAACTTAAGGGAATCCCACCCTCCACCCCTGGGTTTAATTTTCTGGCTTCCCCTGGCTGGGCCTTGTAGGAAACTATAGGGACAGACAGAGCAGGCATTCATAGCACACATAGAATGCTGAGACTGGCAAATCTAAAAGCAAGTGTGTTGCTTTTCAAGAACCAAGGAAATTCAATGGGTCTTACTTTTGAGTAAATATCTAGGGCTGGAAATGCAGCCTGTACAAAAACTGAGTAGGGTGACCATATTTGGGAAACCAAAAAAGAGGACACCTAGTGGGGGGGGGGGGCAGGAAAATGGCTTTCTGGGGCCACCTTAAAGTCCCCAATTGGAGCGGAGGAGGGGAAAGCATGTCGTTCTCACCCTCACCCCACTGCTCCAATCAGACCCTTTTCTATAATGCCTGGGAATGACATGTTTTCCCCTTTTAAGGCCTTGATTGGAGCAGTGGGAGAGAATGACACACCTCCAGAAAGCATGTCATTCCCCCCTGCCACGCTAATGGTGGCCTTAAAGGGGAAAGTGTGTAATTCCAGGTCATTATAGACTATTGCATAAAATTCCCCCTGACACCGAGGATAGAACAAAAACCAGGAGAAATCTGGGAAAATCCTGACAGTTTTTAATTTTTATTTATTATTGCATTTATATCCTGCCTTTTTTCCTCCAAGAAACCCAAGGCGGCATACATAATCCTCCTCCTCTCCATTTTATCCTCACAACAGCAACCCTGTGAGGTGGGTTGGACTGAGAGTCTGCGACTGGCCCAAAGTCACCCAATGGGTTTCCATGGCTGAATGGGGAGTAAGACCCGGATCTCCCAGCTCCCAGTCCAACACTTTAGCCACTATGCCGCACCCTAGTGGTCACCCTAAAATTGAGCCATGCCAAGTTGGAAGCAGATTGGTTCGTGCCTTGATTTTTAGGATATTTTTTTTAAAGTTTGACTTCAAAAAAATTCCTAAAAATCAAGGGATGAACGGATCTGCTTCCAACTTGGCATGGCTAAATCCCTACTTCAGAGCTACCATGGTGCCAAGTTTCATCTCTTTATCTTTAATTTCATTTTTTAAACTTGTACTGCTCAAGGTCCTAGACCCCAAAGAGATTTCTGTTTGAACTTTTAAAAATTCCTAAAAATCAAGGCATGAACGGATCTGCTTCAAACTTGACATAGCTATATCCCTACTTAAAAGCTACCATGATGCCAGGATTCATCTCTTTATCTTTAAAAATGAGGGAGATGCAAGCATTTTGGTTGATTTATTCATTTTAAAAGTGAGTTCAACACATAACTCTAGCTTTGATTTTATATTGGATGTCAAGATGGTGTAACATCCTGGCTGATGCTGGCTTGGTTGTCAACTGTATAATGTCCAGTCATCTGTTACACAAAGCCATGATATTCATTAAACAAAAAACCTACGGTTTACAAAAACAATGTTAAGGCTCTACAGTTTCCAACCAAGCACCAAAAAGCAGGGAAATTGGGAGTTAAGGCTCAAAAGCCTTAACGCCACATCCTCCCTAAGGAGGCAGAAAGTGCAAGTGAAATTCTTATTCTCCCAAAGCAGATAAACCATGAGGACAGGATGGAGAATATGATATGCAGAGGTGACTGTGGGGTTGTGGAAAACTGATAATGAACAACTTAGGGCCACCTACTTCTCTTTTTTTGTTTAGAGCAGCCCTTCCCCAACCTGGTGCCCTCCAAAGGTGTTGGACTACAACTCCCATCATTGCAAGTCAGTATGTCCCATGGTCAGGAATACTGGGACTTGTCATCTCAAACACCTGGAGAGCAACAAGATGGGGAATACTGTTCCATATCCTTACCAAATACAGGGTCTGCCCAATACTTTTCTCTCAAACACATCTCGCATATAGCAGCACACTTGAGAACAAAAGGGGAACTACTCATTACAGATCTAGAACCAGAGCATGTGCCAGGCACTTCCAACTTTTGGTCAATATCCTGCCCTTCAAAGAACCTTTTTTTTTCTTAAAATGTATTTATACAAAATATACTGTTCACTCCCCACAATCCCTCCACAATACATCATCTCATCAAACGACAGAGGAGCAGAAGAGGTTTAGTTTGGCTGTCTTGAACACCTTTCAGATGAGATTAGTTTGCAATCCTATACCTCTTGGGAGTAAGCCCTAGTGAATTCCGTGGCACTGGCTTCTGAGAAGACATGTATAGGAGTCAACCTTCTCCAGCTTGGTGCTCTCCAGATGTGTTGCACCTTAACTCTCATGTTATGTGTTATGGGGAATTAAAATTAAAATTATTTTAATTTTAAAATAATACGCATGAAAGTATTAGCTGGTAGCTCTGCTTTTGATCTCACACTGCTGAACAAGTAAGAGAAATCCTTTATCTGATATTCAAGAAACAGACATCCTATGCCATGTGTTGAAAACTAATGTTGATGTCTGAAGGGCTATCCAGATTAGGTATTCAAGATTCATTCATTGTTGTTTCATTTGGTTTAGACAATTTATTTAAAGTGATGCAGCTCTTTTGTAGTTCCTTGATTGATCACATATCTTAATGCTGGAAAACATCATACTTTAGTACAGATGTGGGCACAAAATAGATCTATCCTGATGTTTTGGACATCAACTTGCAGCATTCCTGATAACTGCCCATGCTGATAGGGGCTTTTACAAGTTGAATTCCAAAACATCTGGAGATCAACATTCTGCCTTCCCTTGTTCTTGAACAACATTTTCCAACCTGGTGCCTGTCAGATGTGTTGGGTTGCAACTCTCGACATAAGAATCTCTAAGAAATGAGAAGTAGCTGGTCCTAAATTGTTCATCATCATTTCCCACAACCCCGCAGTCACTTCTGCATATCAAATTGCATATCTAGATTTTTGAGATGACACATCCCAGCATTCCTGACCATGGGACATACTGACTTGCAATGATGGGAGTTGTAGTCCAACACCTTTGGAGGGCACCAGGTTGGGGAAGGGCTCCTCTAAACAAAAAAAGAGAAGTAGGTGGCCCTAAGTTGTTCGTGATCAGTTTTCCACAACCCCACAGTCACCTCTGCATATCATATTCTCCATCCTGTCCTCATGGTTTATCTGCTTTGGGATAATGAGAATTTCACTTGCACTTTCTGCCTCCTTAGGGAGGATGTGACGTTAAGGCTTGTGAGCCTTAACTCCCAATTTCCCTGCTTTTTGGTGCTTGGTTGGAAACTGTAGAGCCTTAACATTGTATTTGTAAACCGTAGGTTTTTTTTGTTTAATGAATATGGAGTATGTAATGTGCTCCAACAATTATCAGTGCGTTTCAATACTGTTATAAAGCAGTAGTGTAGATCTAGCTCTGGTAAGGGAGGAGAGCAAATAATCAGAGTAGTAGTGGAGAAACTGGAGTAGACCTGCCTGCACAGTGGCAAAAATTATTGGGGGGGGGAGAGATAACCCAATGGTCATACTGAGAATATGTTTATAAGGTGGTATATAAATACTTTTTAAAAATAAAATAAATCCCCCAATTGTCTTAATTATTTTACTATAATGCTCAATTTGGACAACATAACCAATATTTCAGAGTTTTCTGACTGTGCCAGAATGATGCGCTTGAATATGGAAAGATGCCTAGGATGCTAATTACAATAGGGCACTTCTCACTAGCTACAGTTTCTTAAAAAAATGGTGCAATCCACCAGGAACCTGCCTGGTTCATTTATCCTTACAATGAATGGGAATAGTTTAACAGCAAAGTGTTTCCATGCAGCTCCATCAATGGGGATTGAGGACAGTTGGTTTCATGTGGGAGACACCCAAAACAGAATCCACAAAATGCTTTTAAGGGCACATCTATGCTACAAAGAATTCAGGGAACTGAAATCAACTGATTTGGATTCTGTGTTTCAAGATTCCTGGCCACACAGCCTTCATAGAATTATAGATTCCTCCCTTAAAGAAAAAGGGCACAAGTGTTATGAATCTGTTGCGTAGGGAGCCAATATGTTGTAGTGCCTACAAGAATCAAAGTTGGACCCAGGCCCATGTTCAAGTCACCACTCAGCTATAAAGCTCACTGGGCTGGTCACTTTCTTCCACATCTACCTCACAGGGTGGTTATGACAATAAAATGGGGGTGGGGTGAGAACGCAAGGATGCCACCCTGAGCTTCTTGGAGGAAAGGTGGGTTTAAAATGCTCAATCCACTTGCACAACCCACCATCCTGGCAGAAGCAAGGGGTTGACAGAATCCACTGATATTTCTGTCAATAGGAGCTGTATGATTTAGCCACATTTCAATTTGCTGTAGTTTTTGAGTGGCACAGCTCAGGGCTAGCATCTGTTCTCTGCTGTGCTCTAAAAGGTAAGAGATAGGGATGTGCACGGCCGAAATTATTGTATCGTTATCAGAAATTCCAACATAAAAAAAATTCGGGTCCGATCATATCTGGGGGTACCCGGATTTGATCGGATCCAAAATCCGATAAATATTGGAAGTTCCGATATGATAACAGTGTTTTCCCCATAGATTTGCATTGGGGGAAAGAAAGCTTTCCCCCAATGCAAGTCTATGGGGAAAAACACGGGGGCGGCACTCCCTCCCTCCCTCCCCCCCACTTGCACTCCCTCCCCCCACTCGTGTTCCTTGCCCGTCACTGCCCCTGCCGCCGCTGCCACATGCTACTGCTAAACAGGCTTTCCAGCCTGTTCGTCAGTACAGAGAAGCGCAGAGTGATGTTGTCCTCACTCGGCACAGCTCTACTGATGAACAGGCCGGAAAGCTTGTTTAGCAGTACTATGGAGGGGGAAGGCCCAGGTAAGGAGCACGAGGAGGGGAGGGAGGGGGTCCCCCTTACCTGGGCCTACCCCGCTGCTCTCCGCTGCCATCCGCTGCTCCAAACTACTGAGAACTAGGCTTTGCGGCCTAGTTCTCAGTAGAGCTATGACGCTCTGGGTGACGTCATCACCCGGTGCGTTGTTGTTCTACTGAAAACTAGGCCGCAAAGCCTAGTTCTCAGTAGTTCAGAGCAGTGGACGGCAGCGGGGAAGGCCCAGGCAAGGCCCAGGTAAGGAGCATGAGTGGGGGGGGAGGGAGGGAGGGAGGGCCAGCCCTAAAATATCCGATATATCTGATAGTTATCGGACATATGGATTTCGGATCCGATCAGATAGGGCCTCCAGGAATGTTTATCATTATTGTTAATCGGATGTCCGATAACGATCTCATCAGTTCGTTATCGGACATTGGAACAATATGATACACATCCCTAGTAAGAGATAGATTAGGCCCAAAAAGAAAAATCAAGATGACTGTGAGGGAAAATAGCAGTTTGGACAAAATCTTACATTCTGTCATTCTTCTATAAAATGTATTTTCTCTGCAGCTGAGGTACTAAGGTACAGATTAGCAACTAGCAGCCTAAGTGCTTGGCCCTTAAGGACTTCCCATCTTCTCATCATAGCACTCTCCCTTATTTTGTGGTGAATAAGAGCTTGCAGCAATTCCTGCAAGTTTCCTGAAGGATTTTCATTCACTTTCTCCAATGCTGGATGACATACCTGTGAACAGCAATATGACGATCAACCTGTGGCAAGCAGGCCGCAACTCTTTCAGCCCAAATTCCATTTTGGAGAAGCTCGTGAAGTCCACATCCCAGTGGTGGGCAGGGCCAAAGACAAAAGGGCTTGGGCCAGAAATACCACCATATTGTAGCTTAAAGCCCTTACTGTCAGAAACTAAGCCACAGGACAGACATTTCAACTTTTTAGAAGGGGGAAACTGCACAGGTGCTGTGAAATCCCCAATCTACTAGAATCAGGGAAAAGTGGGTGGGGCCAGGACAAAGGGGTATGGACATCTGGGGATCTCTGGAGATCCTGAAGATATATGCCTCAGCTGTAGAATAATTTTATCATAAGGAGGACCAATTTATGCGGGCATGTGGAACATTTACCAGATGTTGGGAGCAAGTATCAGGGGATGCCAGTCTCCATCTCACTCTCTTTGTGAATATGGTCGACAATCAGTTGTCTTCTTTACATTTTTTACTTCTCCTGCCCTTTCAGTACTGAGCACTATTGATGCCAAATGCTAGACTATGCAGACTCTTCTGATCAGTGTAGACCATTATTAGGTTTGTACTAGAAAAAAATGACAATGTGTTCCATTATTCCACACCTTGTGATGCGTGCCAACACACATGAGATCCTCCACTCACCCATGTCCATGGGTCAACCACAGAATGGAAGGCAGCTATTTACCAAATGTTTCAATTTTGAAGTTGTTTTTTTTAAAAAATGGTTTGCTATAATAATCCATCCTAGATGGCTTGTTAACAAATGTGGTGGATAGAATTTCTCCCTTGACGGTGTGGGAACTTCTCCCTTCTTGGGGCTTGCAAAGGTACAAAAGCCCTGTCCATTTTGAGAAAGAAAGAAGAGAAGGGGGCGGGGAGATATCGATAATAGAACAGAAGCAAGCAAGCAAGCAAGATTTCAGCCTTCAAATGGTATCACTTAAAAAGTTTCCAGTCATTCCATGGTTTATGCAGCAAAACAAAGAAGTCTTTGTGGGGGTGGTGAGTACACATTTCCCTTGCAGCTGGCACTGGAGGTAAAATAGCTCTTCTGCCAGTTGTGGCCTACTTCACAGATGTCCTTTTGTTCCCTTTTCACAGTAGCCACAATTTTTGCTTAAAGTTTTCATCCCCTTTCTCTTTCCTAATGTAGGCAAGCGTATGCCAATGCCCCCCTGCCCATTTTGTTTTTAAAATCTAGTCCTAGATTTAAGCCAGTACAACTTTTGTACTGGTTGAAAAAAAGGTGAAGATAAGAAAGCATAATTGCTTAATCAGTAAAGACTGTAGGTTTATTGGGTTAACAGAGTACAAACTGAAAAGATAAGAGATCAGATAAGCAACACAATGCAACAAGGATCAAGATAAAGATCTATGGATGTTCTTATTGATATCTCATGTTGTTGTTTAATATATTGTTAAATTTGAAAAATCATGTGTGTGTGTGTGTGTGTGTATATATATATATATATATATATAATAAATACTGTTGTGATCAAAACTAGTTCTGGTATGTAAAATGGGGTGGGAAGAGGGTGGAGTGGGATTCCTTAGAACTGCTTAATTTTTTTTCTGTTAGACTGAGAAAAAGAAATGGGCAAGATAACACAGGCTTGAAGTTTCTGATGTTTTTCGATATAAGCCAAGTGGTTATTTATACCTTATGAAAACATAGATATCCTTTGTTTCATTGAAAATCCTCATTTACACCATATTGTCCCCTGTGTAGATGGCAACATCTGTAGCCAAGGCACCCGCTCCCACATTTAATGCCATGTGGATGTAGTGGGTTGGTTCCGTCACTGATGTATAACTGCCATAGGGTGCAGATAGTTCCAGTGGAACTGGAAAATGGCACCATATTGAAGTGCCTGTAGGTACGAGGCCAGCCGGAAAGTACATCTGATGTTCTAAGAGTTCTATCAACTGACCACTGTAGAGTACTTCTAAAACTTCAATTTTTTTTGGCTGAAAAGTCATTTAATTTAGGGTGGGTTTTTTTGCTACGCTTTTTCAGTGCTATTTTCAGTAGGAGAGGAAATCATCTTTCAGAACTGCCAAATATACCAAACAACATCTACAGATGGGCTGTGCTGCAGCTGGAGGCTTTAACTTTGTAGTATTTATTTGAAATATCAAAGCCAACCCACCAAGGCTAAAACACAGTGGGCAAAATTCACAATGTTTTGGCTCTTAAGCAAATAGCATTTGAACTTGGGGCTTTTTTTCCGGCTGAAATGTAATTTTATGCAGATGAGCTTTGCACAAAATTCATTAAACAATTACATCCTGGTGCAGTTTTCATATTTTTGTAAGGGATCTGCCTAAGCACTAATTAGGTCTGAAACAATGTTACTGTGCAAATTGCAGTGCTGATTGTTCAAGCAGTCTTACATTCCGCATCTGCTTTGCCATAATGATTATATAGGTGCATGCAGTACAAATGCCAGCTTGCTACATTTTAGTAGTGCTAGTTTATTCAAAAACAACATTGAACTCAATAATGTAGTCATTTAAATATTGCGGGGGCTCCTGTAGGTAAAATTGTAAAGTGAAAGTAAGTAGTAAAAAGGGGGAATTGGCATTCTATTAACAAGAAGCAGTCCTGAACTATAAGCATTGATTTGGTTCAAAGCTCCAACTGTTTATCACTAAATTAAAGAAGTGATATTCAAAGGCTGCTTGTTCTCTAAGAGAAAAAAATAACTTTACAGGGCTGGCCATGAACTCTATGCCTCTGCTTTCAGGTTCCAAATATTAGATAGCACATAAAGTAGGATTACTAACATCGTGTATTGTCATGCATCTAAAGGAATGTTTCAGTCTGATATCTTGATCTGCAGTCCACCCCTAATGCTGAAAAGTGTGTTAATACCGCATTAAGGTCTAAATCCACAACAGTCAAGAGGCCAAATTCTGCTTCTTGATACAGCGTTTTAAACCTACTCATTTCAATGAGGATTATGAGAGGGAATGGCATTAGAGTGGGTACCCATCTCTTTCTACTAGTAAGTTACCAGTCCTGTGCATACTTGGGAGCAAGTCCCATTGATCTCAAAGGAATTTACGTATGAATAAAATCTTGTCTAGGTGCTTCCTGCCTTCAAGTATGCATAGTAAGGTTATGTTCTGTTATAGTGATCCTCCACAAATTGTCTATGATGAATTTCATATTACCTGAGATTCATGTAATAATCAAAAGAATGGATGCTACCAATATCTCATCCCATCTATCCTCATGTCCCAAAATAGGAGGATATCTAAATAAGAATCTCAAATTCTTGACGAATATCTATCCAGCATTTTCTTGAAAAACTCCCAGCAAGAAAACTCCATAACCTCTCTAAGCAACTTATTCTTACTACACACATGCTGTTATGGTTATTCTCTTTTGTAAATTACCTTCTTGTAATTTAACCAAATGCTTATGCCCTGTTATAAATGAATATGATGAACAATTGTTCCTCTCGTTTAAAAAATTTTTGGGTAAATATTTGAAAATTAAATATGACCTCTGATTCAAGCTTCTATACCAGGCATGGGGAATCTCCTGTTGGTGGGCCAAATATGGCCCATGGGGTCATCCAGCCCACCAAACATCTTCCCCAGGCACTACCTGTTTCCCATGATCCAGTGCTGAGAAAGGGAAAATGGCTTATCTCTGATCTGCTATTGGGAAGAGTGAGTGAGTGAGATGTGGATGGACTCTCTCTCTCTCTCTCTCTCTCTCTCAGTGTGTGTGTGTGTGTGTGTGTGAGAGAGAGAGAGAGAGAGAGAGAGAGAGAGACTGTTTGTGAAAATGGGAGGGTGCATGCCAGCAATAGCCCCACTGTTGGTGTACAGCCCCTAATGTACCAGCCCAGGCCTATGCTGAAAATTGTTCTGCACCCGTTCTATACCATAAGCTACACACACTCAGTTCCTTCAGCATTTCCCTGTATGAATTATCTTCATAGCCCACCATCACCCCTACAGTTCTCTTCCAAATTCAGTTCAAGGAATTTATGTCAGTTCCCCAAACTAAACACAGTATTCCAGTATCTCACCAGTACTTTAGCCATATTATTTTGTTGATGTCATGGCTTCACTACAGATGATCCTAACTAGCAAGACCATATTTAAATCTATTCTATTTTACAAATAATTTAATGAAGCATCTGCTAAGGTTTTCAAACTGGGTGAATGGACATTAAAAAAGTAACTGCAGTTCAATGTAAGTAAGTGTAAAGTAATGCACATTGAGACAAAAATAAATAAATCCCAGCTTCACATGTACGCTGGTGGGGTCTCAGATGGTGGTGACTGACCAGGAAAAGGTTGTGTGGATAGCTCAATGAAACCTTGATCCAATGTGTGGGTGTTGTGAACAAGGCTAATGCTGTGTTGGGGTCATTAGGATCATAAATCAAACTGCAATACCGTCATGCCTTTATTACAAATCTATGGGGTAACCACACTTGTCATACTGTGTTCAGCTTTGTTCACTGCAACTCAAAAAGTATATTGCAGAGCTGGAAAAGATGCAGAAAAAAGCAACCAATGTGATTGAAGCAACTCTATATAAATACAGGTTACAACAATTGGGGGCCATATAGTTTAGAAAAAGGTGAGTAATCAGGGCTGAGGTGTATACAAACATACATGGTGTGGGGAAAGTGGATAGAAGATGTTTTTCTTCCTCATAATAGTAGTATCTGGGGTAATCTAGTGAAGTTGAATGAAGATTGAGGACAGACAAAAAAAGTGCTTCTTCACAAAGTACATAGTAAAGTATGGAATTCACTACCACAAGATATGGTGAGAGCAACCATCTTAAACAGCTTTAAAAGGGGATTAGACCAATTCATGGGGGATAAGGCCTACGAGTCATGATGGCTATATAATGCCTCCTGGATCAGAGGTCCCCTCTACAAGGATTCGCTTTTGCGCCTGGTTAGGCGATTATGCGCATAATCGCAGAAGCGCATTTACGCCTAATCCCTCTGCATGAGAGGCGGCGAGAGGCGGCGAAGCGCATTAACAGATGTCCAAAATGCGCTTTACAAGTAGTTAATGCGCATAAGTGCTTATTCACACAGTAAAAATGCGCTTTAACGGACGGAGCAAAATAAAACTTGCGATTTAACGCGCGTTCGATAATGCGCATAATCGGGGAGATAATGCGCCTCTACGCCCGATTTGCGCTCTGTTCTTGTAGAGGTAATTTTTTTAATGCACCTTGAAAGAGCTTTAAATGCCTCTTGTAGAGGCACCCAGAGACAGTATACAGCTGAAAACTGGTTGCTAGGGAACAACAGCAGGAGAGGGTTATTGGGTCTTGCTTATGGGCTTCCCATGGACATCTGGTTGGCCATGTGAGAAGATACTAAACTAGATAGGCATTTGGTCAGATCCAGCAGGGCTCTTCTTATGTTCTAAACCATCCTTTTCGGGAGAAATTGTAGCATACAATATTTGTGGTGGACATATAAATTTAGATCAGCATAATCAGATTTTGAATTTTCTTGTAATAATTTGTGGCATGCTTGAAAACCAACTGGAAACAGGCAGGTGTTTCTCTTTTCAATGTACTGAAGGTGTCCTTATTCTAAGAAGCTACAGTTTTCAACAATTTACTGTGCATACTATCATCGGTGCATTTCCAAATAATAAAATAACTGCTTACTAATAGAATGACTATTAGTATTCTACTACTAATTAGAACAGAGTGGCACCTTAAAGACTAACAGATTTATTTTGGTATATGCTTTTGTGGAAATGTTAAACTTTAAGGTGCCACAAGACTCTTTGCTGTAGCAGACTAACACGGCTACCTCTCTGGAAGGCATCCCTCTGGATCTCACTGTACTTGACACAATCTGATAGGTGATATTTGAAACATTTATCTGAAAAGGACATTTGTATCTGTTTCCACCACAGTGAAAATCAAGTCAATCAGCAATTATGTGTCGCAGAGGCACTCAGGTCTCTAGAAATAGTTTCTTTATCATAGGAACAAATGTACTGCAGTGAAATCGTTCACACAGAATTTGCCATGTGGTGTTTCATCATTGTATAACACAGTGCCATCAGATACTGAATGGTTATGTTTTAATTATTCCAAATAGTGAGGAATGATTGAACATAAAGCTGCAAACCTAAACTTATTTACTGGGAAATAAGCCCCATTTTTTGTTTACAATGGACTACAAGGGTTACTATTCTCGTTTTGTGTGTAAATCCTTGCAGAACTTTCTGGCTGCAATAATAATAATAATAATAATAATAATAATAATATATTTATTTATTACCCGCCTCTCCCTCCGGATCGAGGCGGGGAACAACATAGATGCAGTACAGACCTTAAGATTGTTTAAGTGGGTTGAACCCAATGTAGCCCATTCCAACCATATGGTTATAATAGTTCTTTACAATGTGTCCAAGTTGGAGCAAAGTTGGCCCCTTCCATCATCATCCTGAACATTTGTAATTTCTGACCATCAATAAAGATGGCCAAGGAGAGCCCATTAACTTACTGGCCTGACCCAACTTGAGAACCTATGCTTTTCTATATAAAGTATTTATTGTGCACTCATAAGACCTGTTTATGGGTCTTCAGATGATGTCATGACCCTCATGTTTCACTCCTGTGTGTAAACAGCATTTTCAGTGTGTATTTTTTTTTAGAGCAGGAAAAATGGGGTATTATTTCTGAAGGCGAAAGAAAATGCTGTTTTCACTTGTGTATTTCTGATATTTTGCTATACCACAGTGCCTTCTAGAGGTTATGTAGTGGAAAAGCAGAATAAGAAATGCTCCTCGTGTAGTATTTGGATCTCAATTCTGTGATGAAACTGAAAGTAGATGGGGTGGATTAATAGCCTTGTGTCAAAAAGCTTTTGATTCTCTAGGTATTATTGTTATTATTATTATTATTATTATTATTATTATTATTATATACAGAATGCCCTAGGCAGCATACAAAGCTAAAATAATTTAAACAAGATAAAAACAATCAATAAAATACTATTGGTAGCACAACAATGTGTTTTTAAAAATTCAAAAGATAAAGCAATCAATACAACCACACAGTATAAAAACAATATATACCAGTCAGCAATAAGATTCTAAAAGGGAAGCCCTGCTGGAATAATAGAGTCTTTAATGTCTGCTTAAAGTCATTCAAAGAAATCAGCAGGTGCATTTCAACCAGCAGGTCATTCCACAGCTGAGGAGTGGCAAAGGAAAAGGCCCTCTGGTGTGTGACTGCCAATTTCACATTAGGCAGTCACAGCAGATATGAGGTCTTAGATTTCATCCTACTTGTAACTCCTGCTTTCCTTATCCCCCCCCCCCCCCACCTGACTTTGGAAATGCATCATGAGGTTATTACAATTGTGACTGTATTGCTATATATCAGCCTTCCCAACTTGGTGTCCTCCAAATGTTTTGGATTTCAACTCCGATCAATCCCAGCCAGCATGGCAAACAGTCAGGAATGCTGGGTGTAATAATAATAATAATAATAATAATAATAATAATATCCCACCTTTTCCCTAACACTGGAACTCAAGGCGGCTTTACACATTAAAACATGTATAGATAAAACAGATAGAGACATTCAAAAATTTAAAATATAATTAAATATACTATAATATTAAAATATTTAAAATACAAATAATTTTAAAAATCTAATATATAAAGAATGCATAAGCAGAAGTCCAGACTACTCCCCAATGGCTAGCTAGAACAAAAATGTTTTAGCCTGCCTCCAGAAGAACACTAAGGAGGAAGCCAGTCTAGTTTCCCTGGGAAGGGAGTTCCAGAGCCCCAGGACAGCCATCGAGAAGGCCCTCTCCTGCGTTCCCACCAGGCATGCCTGTGATGGTGGTGGGACCAAGAGAAGGGCCTCCCTTGAAGATCTCAGAGGACAGGCAGGCTCATAAGGGAGAATATGTTCTTCAGATAACCTCGACCCAAGCCACTACTTTGAATTGTGCCTGGAAACAGACTGGAAGCCAGTGGAGCTGTTTTAACAGGGGAATTGTATTCTCCCTGTAGCCAGCCCCAATCAATAATGTGGCTGCAGCTCTTTGAACCAGCTGAAGTTTCCGAACACTCTTCAAAGGCAGCCCCACGTAGAGCTCATTACAGTAATCCAAATGGGATGTAACTAAGGTATGTTTCACTGTGGCCAGATGAGACATCTCTAGGAATGGACATAGCTAGCGCATTAGCTTTAACTGTGCAAATGCACTCCTGGCCACTGCTGAAACCTAGGCATCCAGGCTCAGGGCTGAATCAAGGAGTACACCCAACTGCTAACTTGTGTCTTCAGGGGGAGTGTAACCCCATCCAGCACGAGCTGAATCCATATTCCCTGATCTGCCTTTCAATTGACCAGGAGCACCTCTGTCTTGTCTGGATTAAGCTTCAATTTGTTTGCCCTCATTCAGTCCATTACTGCCAACATATAACGGTTTGGCACTGAAACAATTTCCTTGGAATTGGGTGAAAAGGAGTAGTAGAGTTGGGTGTCATCAGCGTACTGGTGGCATCACATCCCAAAACTCCTGACAACCTCTTCCAATGGTTTAATGTCTATGTTAAATAGCATGGGTGACAAAACAGAACCCTGAGGGACTCCACAGGCCACTAGCCAAGGAGTCAAACAGAAGTCCCCCTGCACCACCTTCTGGGTCCGTCCCTCCATGAAGGAATGGAGCCACTGTAAAACAATGCCTCCAAGTCCCATCCCAGTGAGGCGGCCCAGAAAGATATCATAGTCAATGGTATCAAACACCACTGAGAGGTCCAGCAGAATCAACAGGGAAACACTCCCTCTGTCCAGTTCCTGGCGTAGGTCATCCACCAAGGTGACCCAAGTTGTTTCTGTCCCATAACTAGGTCTGAAGCCAGATTGAAATGGATCCAGATAATCCATCTCATCCAGGAATCCCTGGAGTTGGGAGGCCACCACACGCTCCAATACCTTGCCCAGAAATGAGATATTGGAGACTGGTTGGTAATTGTCTAATACATTGGGGTTCAAGGAGGGCTTTTTCAACATAGGTCGTACTACTGCCTCCTTCAGGCAGGGTGGAACCCTCCCTTGGCAGAGGGAGGCATTAACCATTCCACACCCACTCGACCAGCCCCCCTCTGGCTGCTTTTATAAGCCAGGAAAGGCAAGGATATAGCATACACGTGGTGGCTCTTACCTCTCCAAGGATTCTGTCTACATCCTTGGGCTGTACAAATTGAAAAGTATCCAATAACACTGGACAAGCCAGTGCCAAAATTACATCCACTGGGTCTGTACCAATTATAGCGTCCAAGTCACAGCGGATCCCAGCCATTTTTTCTGCGAAGTGCTGGGCAAATTGTTCACAGAAGGCTGCCGACAGGTCTGAATTCTCTTCTTGCAGGCCAGTGTGTAAAAGGCCCCTGACTACCTGAAACAGCTCCACTGGATGGCTCTTTGCAGATGCAATAGTGACAGAAAAAAACAGGTTTTTTGCTGCCCATATTGCTATGGAGTAAGTCTTTAAATAGGCTTAAACTGTGTTCAATCGGATTCACTCCAAGTTTTCCACCAATGTCACTCTAGTCGCCATCTCACTCGTTTCATCACCGCCAGTTCCTTAGAAAACCAGGGGCTAATGTGGCTCTACTTTGTGAGAGAGGATGCTCAGGAGCGATCATGTCCACCGCCCTGGTCATTTCTCCATTCCAGAGATCGACCAGGGCTTCAACAGAAAATCCCCAAGAGCCATCAGGAAACCATTCAGATTCATCAGCCTCTTGGGGTGGACCATCTTAATTGGTCCTCCACCCCTGCAGAGGTTCTGAGTACCAGCAAAGTCTAAACCCTACCAGGTAGTGATCTGTCCATGACAACAGAACTATACAAAGTTCCTCCACACTCAGATCACTATCACCCTGTCCAACACAGAAAACAAGGTGCAGAGTGTGCCCAGCAGCATGAGTGGGGCCAGATACCATTTGGGACAGATTCATGGTTGTCATGGTAGACATGATGTCCTGAGCCACTCCTGACAGGGCAGCTTCAGCATGAATGTTGAAATCCCCCAGCACAACCTGCCTGGGGGACTACAACACCAACCCTGAGACTACCCTGTCTAGCTCAGGAAGGGAGACTGTTGAGCAGTGGAATGGACAGTACACCAACAAAATCCTATTCTGTCCTAGGCACTTACCTTCAGATACACATACTCGAATCCTGCAGACTGTGGAATAGGGCACCTAGTCAGGGGGATGGAATCCTGATGTAGTCCAAAACATCTGAGGGACACCAGGTTGAGGAAGGCTGCTATATTATGACATGTCTAGGAGCATAGGAAACTGCCCCATACTGAGTCAAGTCCTTTTAGCTCAGTATCACCTACACCAAGGGTGAGGAACATGTGATCCTCCAGATATTGTTGGACTGCAAGTCCCATCAGACCTAGCCAGCACAGCCAATGGTGAGGGATGATGGGAGTTGCCACCCAACAACATCTAGCAGGAGCTCTTCAGAGTTTGAGATAGGAGTCTTTCCCAGCTGGAAATACTGGAGATTGAGCATGAGACTTTCTCCATGCACAGCATATATTCTAGGGGTGTGCACTGGATCGGGTCCGATCCACAATCTGGATCCGATCCAGGGAAATCGGATACAATTATCCGATTTCCGATCACCCTGCTGGATCGTTCAATCCAATTCGATCTGATCCAGAGAGGACCCGATCCAGATCGGAATGGATCGTAGGATTGGTGGGCGCCCACTGGCGCCAACCGCCGCTTTCATCAGTGGGCGCCAGTGGGCGCCCGCCAATGGAAGCGGACAACGGGGGGGGCTTCCCTGGTGGGGCTGTCCGCTTCCATCGGCGGGCGCCAGCAGGCGCCCGCCGATGGAAGCAGATAGCCCGGCCAGGTGAGGATCGCGGGGGGGAGGAGGGAGGGAGGGAGGGAGGGAGGGAGGCCCACTTACCTTCTGGGGACGTCTGCTCCCCTCCGCTGCTGGCCACTACTTCGAGCAGGCTTCACGGCCTGTCCCTGAGTAGCACTACCTAGGGGCAGGCTGCGAAGCCTGATTGCAATAGTGGCCAGCGGCAGAGGGGAGTGGACGGCCTAGGCAGGTAAGCAGGGGGAGGGGGCTTACCCCCCCCCAGGGCCGTCCGCTTCCATCCGCTGGCGGCCGCGGGCGCCAGCGGATGGAAGCAGATGGCCCCGGGTGGTAAGGAGCATGGGGGAGGGGGCTTACCTGCCAGGGCCGTCCACAGCGGACGGCCCCGGGAGGTAAGAACCGCGAGGGGCGAGGAGGGAGTTAGGCTCCCCCTCACCCACCTGCCACCATTTTTTCCCCATAGACTTGCATTGGGGGAAGGCTTTCTTCCCCCAATGCAAGTCTATGGGGAAAACAAAAATGGCAGCCGATCCAAAAATCAGATGTCCGATTTTTGGATCAGGATCGGGTCTGATCTGATCCGAGGGACCTCCGATTTTGTCCTGAATGATCCAGGACAATCTTGGAGGTCCCGATCTGGGTCCCGATCCAATCCAGGGGGTCCGTGCACACTTCTAATATATTTGACCACCAAGCTATACAGACGTCTTGGATTTGTTGCTGCTGTGTGACTGGATGCTCAAATGGATGTCCTTTTCTTTTCTTTTCTTATGACACAACTGATCTCCTGGAGATTTTGCCTCTGTGCCAAGGCAGAGCTCCTTGAGGTGGGCTAATCCCAGTGCTCCCGGCATACATCCTGATAATTAGTCAACTGTCTGTCTTGTACACCTTCTGGCCACAAGTACAAATCATAGTTCTGCATGCCAACATGCAACAGCCATGGGGAAGCTTTACGGAATTACCAGGTTTGCTCATGATCTATCAGTTCACCACAAGTATGGTGGGAAAAAGAGGGGGGAAGTATCCAGCTACAGCAGTGTGCTTATGGGAACTAGACCTCTATTAAAAACAGAAATGTTAAACCATGCTAAAAATACTGCAGTACTGTCACACGTTGCCCACTTTCCAGACTGTGAGAAGTTCCAGGCGCAGCATTATCAAGTTTTGTTTCCTTGAGAGAGCAAGGTTGCGTACACCAAAGACTTCAGGTGCGTGTTTTATTTCCAAATATACTAGCAGAGCCTGTGGAGGAAAACAGCCACTCCTAGGAGGATCCATTATCCCTCATTAGATTCCCTGAGAGGGAGAGGCTTGGTATGCTAAGGTACATCACTTTCAGCCAACTTGCATCTCTTTCTATCCTTCTTACTCTGTGTCCACATTAAAAATGGCCAAACTGCTGTTTCTGACACACAGTTTGCCAAGCATCCATCTCAGCCCCCCACCATCCGTGCCAGTGACTTGCTGGTTTAGTGCACACTCCACACCCATTAAAGGAACGACCAGTGGAGTCTGGTGGCTCAGAAGACAGTATGGTAGTGAATCCGCTACAGGTTTCAGTTAGAATCAGCCAGAACTCTAAAGGAAGTGTGCTTTGCACCTTGGATAGCTCCTTGGATTCGCCACCCCATGGACATTGGAGTCACCAGACTCCACTGGGAATGATAACCTTCCTCTTTGGTCCAATCCTGGATCCTTACCAGACATCACTCTGGACAAGAGCAGAGTGACGGACCCACTCACAGGCAGGAAGCACAGGGCAATCTTAATTTACCTGCAGTACCAGAGTGATCTTCTGGAATGTTTTAATATTTGGGCTGGTACAATAGAAAGCAGAGTCTATCCTTGGCTCTGAGATCCTGGCACAGCAGTAATTAGGACTGGAATCAAAGTGACCTAGATAGATATTATAGGAAGCTGGTTTCCACACATTCATTTTTTATCTACGAGGTCATGGTGTATATGCTCCACTCATTTGGAGCATATAATCCCCAGGAGACAACATATAGCCTGAAAGAAATCCACTAGGGGGTGTAGAAGATGCAGTAGCTGGAGCAGAATGTTTATTGAAGAAAGGAGAAAATATGGTGGTGTTTAAATAAAATTTAATATATGGACCTCACGAAAAAGCAGAATATAAAAATGCAGTTTAATTCCAATCCTTCCCTGTGTTTGTGTCTTAACATGTGTCAGTTGGCACATTAACAGTAGCATATGGGTTGAATTGATGTGAGTTATGGCATACAGTATGTTATGTTCAGGCCTAAAGTGTGTAATTCTTTTGGATTAGTGTTGGCAGGTTTCTGTGTTTCAGTGAGCCTAGAGTGTTCATAAATGTTATGTATCCATAGGATTTTCTGTTGTGTCAGTGTAATATATTAATACATTCTTATAACATCCAAACTTCACATGGCAATCAGAATGTTATAAAGCATTAGTCCAATATTTAGGCACCAAGAGATGGTGGCATGTATAAGATCATGAAGAAATGATGCATATGGAACTACCTTACTGACTTATACAAATGGAACAGACACAGTTGGTGGAATGGATTCCCCCTCTCCTTGGAGCCACCCATGTGTTTCCCAAATCTACTCCATAGGGTTGGAGGGCCCTCTGGAGCAGATCTGGGGGCAAAGGGAGGATCGGAAGGGGAAACCCTGTTGAACGAACAGATGTCCACTTGCACAACATTGGAATTCACTGTGAGAAAGAATATTAGTTTAGTTAGAACACTGGGAGACATCCCCCAAAGTCAGCTGTTGAAGTGTCTGATAAATATGTAACTGAATTGCAACTTTTTTCATTTTTATTAGACTAACATCTTACTGAAGAACAGAGGAGACTTTGTCCAATGTGTACAGGTTATTATTTCAAGGAGAACTAAGAGGAAAGCTTTATAAATTTAGTTAGTGGAGAATAATGGAGTAAAACAGGATCTGTTCTTTGATTCTGGACTATTCTCAAAGTACTGATGCAGAAAGACCAAAAAGTTTAAAACTCAGACATGAATTTCTCCCACTGAGGGGTTCTTCATGGTGGTCCAGACAGCTTAATGACCCACACTTCCCTCTGGTCCAGGAGACTCTTGCTACAGCAGAACAGTGATTTATATGCACACACACTTTTATATTTCATTTCTCCACGGTCCCTCAGGATTAAAAGGCAAATGAAATCTGTTGACAGCATGATCTTTATGTCAGTCACTGGTTCTCTTACAATTTATGAATGGCAGCTCCTACACATTCTTAGTAGAAACAGCCAAAGGAAGACCCCCTTCCCCCTGCCAGTATTTAGAGAAGGCTTCCTAGAACTAATTGTTAATACTATATTCGGCACACAGTTAAGATAATACCAAAAAAAGGAAAGAAAAGAAAACGTGCATTCCTTCAATCTCCTTTGAACAGTCACAATAAACATATGGCAAAGGGGTGGAGAGAGTGGGTGGAGAACAAATGTATGTGTCCTACAAGTGAACAAGAAAATGTATGAATGAGCAAGAATTACCATTAATTCATACATTTTCCTGTATACTTTGAATATAAAGTATTTTTCAACACAGAAAATGCCGTAATATGGGTGTAATAATATAGTGCTAGTTTTAAAACTGCTAGTCTTAAAGTTGGGACTTTAGCCCAGAAGGTTAATGCGTACCACCAAAACTTTGAGTTTCGTTCAGGAACAGCACCTAATAAAGAGGCTGAGAGCTTTATCACACCTATTATCCCCCTCCCCCCGGGTTGCTTCTGCGGGTTCCCCCTCCGTTTCGTATTCAAGTCTAGCGTTTTGAATCACACGTGGTCGGTATGGCTGTGATACCTCAGCTTGGCCTGTTGAACTTTGCCTGTTTTGGGCTTTGCCCGTTCAGGGATACATTGAAACAGAAACGAAAAACTGCAACCTCAGGGCGAGAGAGCAGCAAGGCGGGGACAACGTCATGCAAGCCCAGTGCTGAAGAAGTGGAGCAAAGTCGAGGTGGGTGTGCTTATAACTGCCCGTGTGATAAGGTGTTGAGTGCCAGCAAATGATTGTGAATTTGGATTATCCAGTGGCTCATATACTGAGTGCCTGGCAAAGACATAGCTTGTTTTGATCATAATTTCCAACTACTCAGAAAATCAAGAAAATAGCATCCCAAACTCAAAATTATTATATGTTTCATGATGTCTTCACATCGACGAATCCAGACATGGCAGCCAGTATGCAACATCTGGCTTGGATTCTCAGGCCAGATCAAAACCAGGCAGGATATAGCAGTATGAAAGCAGTATATAAAAGGCAGGAGCCACACCAAGCAGGAAATAGTGGGATATGGTATATGCCAATGGGCCCCAGCAGTTGTCAGTGCACTTCAATACCACTATAAAGTAGGGATGTGCATGGTCCAAAAAATCAGATCGGGATTGGAATCGGAATCGGAATTAGAATTAGAATTGTTGCGGATCGGATCGGAGGTATTTAGGATCAGATCGGATCCGATTCTGATCCAAAAATCGGATATCCGATTTGCGGATCGGATGCCTTTTAGTCCTTTTAGACTTGATTTTGGAGGGGGGAAAGACTGTATCTTTGGTATTTTTTAAGACAGAATCATGAAACTTTGTACAAGTGCGGATGGGACGTTGCCAGTCATGTGCCCAGAATTGCAGACACTTGTAAGTAAACCTTCAAAAGTCACTTTTTTATCAGTCATCTGTTCCTTTTTCAATTTACTCCTGTGTCTCAGTGGCACGTTTAAAATGGATTTTTGGCAGGTAAGAACGTAGACCATGTCCCTAGTTGGGGAGCGCACTGAAAGGCTGTACGTACATAGCTCTACCCCCTTTTGCAAACACAGGGGCACAGTTTAACTGAAATGGAATTGTGAAAAATGGGTTTGCCCATTGCATGCAAACTGCAAAGTGCTTTCATTAGATCGTGTCCCCAGAAACTGAACTCAAACTTGGGGAGCATACAGAAGGGCTGAACATTGCTCTGCCCCCTTTTCACAGACACAGGGGCATGTCGCTTACTGAAATGGAAATGTTAAAAATGGCTTGTGCTGGTAAGTAAGACCATTGCAAAGTGCTCTCTCATTAGATCCTGTCCCCACAAACACCACACTAATGTGAGGAGCGCACAGAAGGGGTGTACATTTGCCCCCATTTCACAGATACAGGGGCACGGTTTAACTTGAATGGCAGGCATTTTAGTGAACTGGGGACTCTGTGGACTTCTCCTTGAGGGAGAAACCCAAGTCCCTCAGCTTAAGCAAGGAAAGCTGCAGAAAAAGACCAGAAACCTCCAAACTCCACCAAAATCCAATATCAATTCCAGCTCCAAACCACACTCCTTCCACTCGAACTAACTAAACCCCACAGAGAGCCAAAAGGGAAAGAATGAGAATATATATTGGGTTTCTACTAAGCCCTCCTCCAGCATTGCAATTGGAGGTTGCAGGAAGTCTTTAACAGGATTGGGTGATGCACTGATGTAGTGTAAAACACAATTGGTGGATCAAGCTGTTCAACACACACACACACAGCCTCCCCCCCTTTATGGAAGTTTAAAATAATAAACCACTCATTGCCACTAAAGTCTTGCACCAATTTCTCTGGATTTTTTCACACATGAGTAGAAACAAACAATCTCCCATGTCAGGGAGTTTCAACTTTCTACCTTTTAAAATAAAAGAGTTACACAGCACATTCTTTGCTGTAAGTCCAATGTAAGTTTAAAATGGCATAATAAACCACTCATTGCCACTAAATTCTTGCACCAATTTCTCTGGAATTTTTCACACATGAGTAGCCACATCCAATCTCCTATGTCAAGGAGTTTCAACTTTCTACCTCTTAAAATAAAAAAATTACCGCACATTGTTTTTCTAAGACCACTGTCAGTTTAAAATGGCATAAAATGGAGGTCCGATCCTCCGATTTTTCCGATCCAGATCGGGTCCCTTCAGATCGGATCAGATTGGATAGGATGGTTCATAGGATCAGAATTGGAATTGTTTCGTTTTATCCAATTTTGGCTGGATCAGATCTGGATCATGGATCCGATCCAATCCGCTGCACATCCCTTTTCTTTATAGCTGCTCCAACTCCATGATCATTCTGGTTCCTCTTGTGTTCTGTCCTTTCTCCAGCCCTAGATATCCTTCCTGAAATAAGGACACCCCAATTGTTCACACTGCTCCAAATGCAGATATGCTGTGGATTTATTCTACATAGAGACATTATGACAGAGGTGGAGAAATCAGGCCCCAGACCAAATTTGGCCTTCCAGGTCTCCTCAGAAAGTAATATTAAGACTTAATGGTCTGGGTGGGGGGAGCTTTTAGATGTCCATGTGTATTATTCCAATTGTGAAGCACACAACAGACATTTCCCTTTCCTCTACCAACTGTCATTCCATGATTTAAAACTGCTTCTATGTTCCTGATATGTTAGAACAATAACAAAACTGTTTGCCAACCCTGATTTTTTAAAAAGACACCGAGCACATTTAGTTCTGCATTTTAAGTTCGCTTAAATCATAGCACCATGATGACTACAGAAATAAAATGGGGCTTTCTGCTGCTGCCCACATCACCTGCCACTCTCTGGGTAGTCATTTGGGTGGCCCCTCGTCTTTGGCCCTAATGTCAAGCCCAACACTGCTTGGCTCATCCACTTTCCCCCAACCATTGACCATTTGGGGTTTTCCCGGGTTTTATCCATTTTTTCCTCCATTGTAAAAGGTTGAAATCTCCTTAGGCCCTGCCTTCACGGATCTACATTGCCTTCACTTTGCAGCTAAACCCAGCAGTTTCACTGCTGCATGGTGGCAGTGGGTAATCTTGATGGCAGGAAGCAGTGCAGACTTCCTGGTGGCTATTTGGCTCGCCGGGCTCACCCCCTATTCTCTGACTAGCCTCCAGCAAAAAATCAGGGGTCACCATCTGGCCTGGAATGCCCTGGCTCGGCACCGGAGCGAGGTCACATGGCAGAAGGGCCATAGTGGCCTCACTTTGTTGGGAAAAGTAGGCGTAAGTCCCTGACTTTTCTAATGCGCAGCTTCGGGGGAAAACCCTGTGGTGCTGCGAATCGGCAGCTTCATCATATAACCAACGCAGCACCAATTTGTAGCCACCACGGGGCTTTGAAGATGTATAAACAGCCCCTTAATTATGGGCAGTAAGTGTTTTAAGCTAAAATATGTTATTTTGGTCCCACCCCTTTTGCCTTCAGCCCCGCCCAACACTAGAATGGATTTCAGCCCTTGGGCTGAACTGTTTCATTTTCAGTCACATTCCTAGTAACACCTGGCATGGAAATTGACTTTTTCACTGTAGATGCATACTGAGTTGATGGTAGCCCTGTTCAGGTGTTCCCCTCATGCATTCCTTATTGTGTGAAGGGGAGAACAGGGATATGCTTACTAGATCCATCCCCGCACCATGTTTCCAATGGCCTGCCCCGCTGCCCTCTACATCTTGAGGCTGAACCTCTGAAATGGGAATCATGCTCTACATGTGTTTCCCCATATGATTTAAAACTCTGATTGCACAGGATTCTAGATAATATGGGGATCCTACACACATCAAGCAGGCTGCCCAATTCAAAAGCCCAGCACCAATGTGTGGAGAGGCCAGGCCAGGCCATTTGGAATGTGATGGAGTGGGCAGGGCTGTCCCAGCTCTCCGCCTCTTGCAGCAGAAAATGCTTGAGTATTTAACACCTGAATAGGGCTGGTTTCTATCCAATATGACCCCAAGATCACTTTCTTGGTTCACCACTGACAGTTCACACCTCATCAGTATGCATATGAAGGGTAGGGTCCAATGGTGCCATACTGAAGGTGGTCAGCACCTCCAGTCCCAGTTCACGCATGGTGGCCCCTACCACTGGCGGTGGCGTTGTAGTGCTTCCTGAGGCAAGCCCCCAAATGACTGGAAATACACATTTCTGGAAGGGGCAAGTCACACCTTCCAGAAACTAGTGTGTCTGGTTGTTTGGGGGTTTGCCCCGGAAGCACTACATCACCACCTCCAGTGGCAGGGGCTGTGTGTGTGCTGCTGCCACTCGGGCCAGCTGTGTGTTCACCCGGACCAGCAGTGTTAGCTGCCAGCTGTAGGGTACTGTTGGATTCTACCCATAGTCAGGATTTTTTTACCCCCAGTGTAACTGTAACTTGAGCCCATTATTCCGTATCCTACATTCTGGGTTGATTAAGAAGAGATCCTGGTCCTCTTCTGTGTGACAACCTTTCAAGGATTTGAAGAGTGCTATCATGTCTCCCCTCAGACTTCTCTTCTCCAGGCTAAACATGCCCAGTTCTTTCAGTCTGTCCTCATAGGGCTTTGTTTCCAGACCCCTGACCATCCTTGTTGCCCTCCTCTGAACCCCCTCCAGCTTGTCTGCATCCTTCTTGAATTCTGGTGCCCAGAACTGGATACAATACTCAAGATGAGGCCTAACCAGTGTTGAATAGAGGGGAACCAGTACCTTGCGCGATTTGGAAGCTATACTTCTCTTAATGCAGCCCAAAATAGCATTTGCTTTTTTTGCAGTCACATCACACTGTTGGCTCATATTTAACTTGTGATCTACAACAATTCCAAGATCCTTCTTGCTTGTAGTATTGCTGAGCCAAGTATCCTCCATCTTGTAACTGTGCATTTGGTTTCTTTTTTCTAGGTGTAGAACTTGGCATTTATCCCTATTAAATTTCATTCTGTTGTTTTCAGCCCAGTGCTCTAGTCTATCAAGATCATTTTGAAGTTTGTTTCTGTCTTCCAGGGTATTAGCGATCCCACCCAATTTTGTGTCATCTGCAAATTTGATAAGCATTCCCTGCAACACCTTGTCCAAATCATTAATAAAATGTTGAAGAGCACTGGGCCCAGGACTGAGCCCTGTGGTACCCTGCTCATTACCTCCCCTCACTGTGAAAAGGTACCATTGATAAGCACTCTTTGAGTCCGATTCTGTAGCCGACTGTGGATCCACCTAATAGTTCTTCCATCTAGCCCACTTTTCACTAGTTTGTTAATCAGAGTGTCATGGGGCACTTGGTCAAATGCCTTGCTGAAGTCAAGATATACTATATCCACAGAATTCCAACAGTCCACAAGGGAGGTTACCTGATCAAAAAATGAGATCAGATTGGTCTGACAGGATTTGTTCTTGACAAATCCATGCTGGCTTCTAGTCATCACTGCATAGTTTTCAAGGTGTTGACAGATTGACTTCTTTATAATCTGTAACAGTTGTATTGAAAAGGGAATTTCAGCAGGTGTCATTTGTCCCACTTCATCACAACAGTTAAAGCTGCAGGAGCTGTACTAGAATGACCAGATATACAAGAGGGCGGGGTTCCTGCAGCTTTAACTGTTGCGATGAAGAGGGAATTCCACCAGGTGCTGCATGCATGCAAATGACAACTGCTGAAATTCCCTTTTTTCTACAACTATTAAAAGATAAAGGAGCCCTGTCCTCCTTTCCATATGGTCACCCCTACATGACGATATTGGGGGCAGGGCTAGCATGCATGGCTCCATATGTCTTACATGTGTTCCTGTGTAACACTTGAATAGGGCTCAAGTTAAATGTCAGATGTGATAGACACTCCTTAAAGCATTATAAAGTGCTGGGGTTTCTGCACCCTATCTTTGACCCAGAGCCTCCACATCATAAATCAATACGGGAATGGTGGCACATTCCAGAGGTGTCACTATTTTCCTTTTTCCAACCTCTTTTTCTCTGTATGGGAGTTCAAATCCACAAGAGGGGGGTTGTGACTTTGCCCCATCTCAGGCTTTCACTCTTTAGAGGTCTCAATGACACCACTGATGCCTGACTAATGTCAGTCTTTGGATATCAGTATAACAGGTTGGCCAAACCTCCTGCCCATTAAAACATTTCCTGTACTAGCATTGTACACAGATGAGGATGGGATTAAAAATCTTTGTTGTAGACATCAGTTCGTGTTTTTTTTTTTAATGTAAGCAAAGAACCGATCAAAATTTTAATCACTGTGTTTGTCATTTTTCTGCTCTTCACAGAGTGGCATAAAAGCGCCTCCATATTCTTCTCCCACATGCTGTCCTAAATTTCTCTCCCAAAGTTTTACTTTTTCTTGGAATGTCTCTATGTACCAGATGACAGTGAGTTGCTGTGCTAATTGCTTTATTCTTCGAAAGGGACATTGATTATACTAAACTCCTACCATACGTATGTGTAAATTTAAGATTTGGCCACAGATCACCACTACCACCTTTCAAATGCTTCTTCCTGGTTGTTTAAATAACACAAACATACACACACACACACACACACAGAAAGAGAGAAAGAGAGAAAGAGAGAAAGAGAGAAAGAGATTTAAAACAAATTAAGTGGTCTGTGATTTATGCAGCTTGTTTCCCATTCACAGGCATTTAATATGGAAAATAACATTATTACACATAGCAAGAGAAAGTGGGAAATGATTCTTGGGAGTAAGTCTCAATGAGATCATGGGGACTTACTTGTTCTGGAAAAATGCACACATAAGATCAAGCTATTGGTTGCGATCTAACAACTACTTAAAAGTTTGCCCATGGAAATTCAAACTGGCCTGCACATTGGCCAGTTTATTCACTTGACATTCTTCTGTACAGCAAAGAATTGTAGAATACCATATACAGGTCCATTTTTGTCATTAGCAGAGTGCTGTTCAGATCCAGAGACCAAAACCTGTTGACTTAAGTTGGTATAGCTGCATGATCATAAAGAAGGGTGATGTTGGAGATAGAGAGGTCAACCTGCTGCTCTTTGTACTTTGCCTAGAGAAGAAATGATAATTTTGGATATACTTTGCTCACATGTAATAGCAAAAAACAAAAATGATGCTGCAGGAGAAAACCATCAAGTTACACCCCCTCCATCTGTCCCCTGCTGTGCACCCACATATCCCGTCATTCTACAAATTAATCTTTCACACATTTTTTAACACAAAAATGTGTTAATGTTATAGAAGAGAAAATAAGGAAAACAGAGAGCTGTGTAATAATACATTAAAATTAAAATATATTGGCAGCCACAGTTATGGATTGAAGGAAATGAATATGAGAGTAAACAGTCCCGTCAATTTAATGCCAATGGCATGTAGATTACAGCTCTGCTAAAGCAACCATGATTGAGGTTTTATTCTCTCATTTTTGGAGCTAAGGGACTTTTGAATGACATGTCAATTAGAAGCATTTGAAGAATTAGACCTCATGTCCTTTCATGTGTGTGGGAGGGGATGGAAAGCAGCTATTCTCAATAGCGAAGGGCATCCTAGAACATACCTCATCGTCAATGCTGGCTCCATGCTTTCAAGGGCCCTTGGGCAAGACATCTTCAACTGGCCTTTCCCTCAGTGAGCCTACCTTCTCACCACCATTGTCACCAAATGCGATTGCTCCTCATCCTCGTTTGTTTTCCCATCATTGCTACCATTTGCTTGCTTGACAGACAGAGAGCAAGTAGGCAGTGCATCGACTCCTCTATCTTCTCACCCCCACTGTTGACAGGGCAAGAACAAGAAGCAGGTGAATAAGCAGCTTGCAGTGGTGAACCAGAGGAGTAATTCCAGGGGGCATTGAGCAGGGGATTGGACTTGATGGCCGTATAGGCTCCTTCCAACTCTACTATTCTATGATTCTATGAAACCATGTCTACCACTGATGCCAGTCCTGCTCATCATGATGATATTTCTAATTTCCCCACATTTTATTTCACCTTCAACCCAGCCTTCTGAATGACAAGACTACCCTATGACTATGCTACAGTTTCCAGCCCTGGACATCTTAGGGCTCTAATCCTTGTATCTTTAATTTAGGAAAGGATGAGAATTTCATTTCATTTCAGTTTGCTTTTGATAAGAATTTTCCAAAATTCGCAGATTTTTTTTCATTTTTGGTATGGAAAGTTCAGATATTTTTTTAAAAAAAACCTGAATGAAACACTGATGACCTTAAATATGAGAACCCATTATATAAGTTTGTTTTACAATTAAAGTTGTCATCTCATGATGGTCCCTAATGATACAAATGTACAACTTTTTTTTTACTAAGAATGAGGGAGCATTCAACACTCACATTAATTTTTGAAATCTTTGAGACCATCATTGTCCTGCATCCACTTATATCAAAGGACATAGGATTATGTGGGATCAGGATTGCAACCTAACATATACAACATAATTTTTGCCACATCACATAGATAGCATCCCAAACCAAAGCAGCTGTTGATATTAACTATGGAGAAGATCTCATTCCCTTTTGAACACATAGACCTGGTTCACACGACATGACAGCCCATAGGCTAAGCAACCCATGGGCTGTCAGGGGTGGGGAAGAGAGTAGACACACTACCTGCGGCAAGCCTGCCATTTTTGCTTTTACTTCAGCAACCCACGACCGGCTCCATCATAGGTTGCTGAGTGTGTCATCCAAACCTGGACCACTGGGTTGATAAGGGTCTAAACAACCCAGTGGTTAATTCACATTGTACCCCACAGCCCATAGTTTGTTTAATCCATGGGATCTCATGTTGTGCGAACTGGCCCATTAAGTGCTTATTAAATTTTGGTTCATCTTTTAAATGTGTTGCACAGCTTTCCTTTTAAGATTAGAACTCAGAGTTCAGAGATGTACAAATTGTGCTTTTTCTCACTCTCATAATATTAGAACTCAGATCATCTCATGAAGCAGAATGGTGGGAGATTCGGGACAGTTAAAAAGAAACACTTTCACATAGCACGTAGTTAAACTATGGAATTTGCTACCACAATATGTAGTGATAACCACCAATTTGGATGGCTTTAAAAAGAGATTAGACAAATCAATGGAGGATAAGGCTATAAGTGGCTACTAGATATGAGGACCATATATTATTCCAGTGTTGGAGGCAGTAAACGAGTTGCTGAGGAGCATGAGTGGGAGGGTGCTATTGCACTTATGTAATATTTGTGGGCTATTCATTGTGTGAACAGAATGCTGGACTAGATAAGCCTTTGGTCTGATCCAGTATGGCTCTTCTTTCATTCTTATGTAGAGATGTAGTGTAAAGGAGGATCCCTACAACAGTTGAGACACATTTAGGCTAGATCTACACTACTGCTTTGTAGCGTAGGGTGACCAGATAAAATCCAGGTCAGGGCTTGTGTAACTTTAGCAGTTGTAGAGAAAAGGGAATTTCAGCCAGTGTCATTTGTATGCAATTAGTTCCTGGTGATATTCCCTCTTCATCACAACAGTTAAAGTTGCAAGGGCCCTGCCTTCTTTTGTAGATGGTCACTCTAATATAGTGCATGCACCTTTAATTGTTGTGATGAACTAATTGCATACAAATGATGCTGGCTGAAATTCCCTTTACTCTACAACTGTTAAAGTTACAGGAGCCCTGACCTGGATTTTATCTGGTCAGCCTATTGTAGCGGTATTGAAGTGCACATTGCAAAAAAAACTATCAGGCATGGTGAGAGTGCGATAAATTGCTGGTGTGATGGAGCTGTATGACTTCTATAATGACCATGCTAGTTGACCATGCTAGCTGAGGCTGATGGGAATGTCGCCCGAAACATTTGAAGGACATCAGGTTGGGGAAGGCCACAGTGCACCATGTGGGTCACTTGTCACAAAATAAACTACATCTGCTTTAGTAGCTACATTCTGAGAACAGAGAAATCACTACATTTCATCATATTTTTGGATACTGTGTTGAAGAAATAAGATCTATAAGAAAAAAGCAGAGGTCTCACTGCAGAAACTCACTCTTCTAGTGTTAAGATGCATAAATGTAAACTCAGATCTTTCAGTTGTGCCACCTCTCAAACAATTAACCTGGCCCACGCTTTCTGGAATATATTGGATTTGTATTGATAATTCAGTCTGTAAATCAGACTTAAAGTTGTTACAATTGTTGTTGGAAAAAGACTTTGGAATAGCAAATTTATCTTGAGACTGTGAAAGCATAAAAGATGATATTTTCATTTGCATGGTTTGGTGGCTTTTATGTGGCAGATTCAATAACAACAGTCTACACTAAGCTCATAAAACATAGTGAGATCAGCAGCTCCTTTTTTAATGTCAGAATGAATAGTTATGGCTGACAGCCTTACATAATTCATCTTAAACTTGGATGCCCTGTATTTATTATTGCTTAACTGAAAATTAAACTATGACGGCCATAAGGAGTCTTCTAGTATCTGTTCAGACCCTTGATTTAGATTTTTTTCTTTTTCTTTTTGGCAGCACGACTGCAAAGCTTCAGTTTAATGTACATTGCTGCTACTAGGATGTTCAGTGCATTTTACAAGGTAGGCCATTTGTGGCCCATACAGAGGCCTGATCTACCCCTCATGTCAGATCATTACAAACTTGGAATAAAAAGCAGGAAATAACACCATGAACCCCATCACACCAGTGTTCATCACACTTTTGCCATGCCTGGTATGTGTTTTTGAAGTGCGGTACTCACATGATGTTGTTCCTTTCCTGTACTAATCTCGCCTCTTCCCCTCCATTTTCCATCTTATTTTGGAGCAGGGAAAGTCCATTTCCCCCACCTCCATGTGCAATAAAGCTGGTCCTCCTGTGTATTGCTGTCTTTGCGCTATATCAGACCATCCTGGTTTTTGTTGGGAGCATGTGTGTCGAAGGGCGGTCTCACTGACAAAAGAGGAGGATGGCGTGATTCTCCGCTCAACTGTTCAACTGTCAAGGGGGAGGGAGAGAGGGCGCCCGAATACCCCGCAGAGAAGGCGAGTGAGGCCACCGTCACCCATGCCCAGGACTCGGTCACATTCAACTCTATGGTTCTTAATTCCAAGTAGGCATGTCTAGTTTTCTTGAGCAGAACAATGTCAGCTTCCCCTTGCCATGCCAACATTGATCACAAACTTCTCCAAAAACTAATTGTAATTTTTCTCTTCACTTATCTTGTTTAATATGATCTTAGGGGAAAGCATACTGTGTTGTTTATTTGCGCAGAATATATAAATATAAATATAACCTGCAAGGGGAAGGAGAACGTAGGGGGCAGGGCGGGAGATTTTGCCAGCATAGTAGCGAGACAGGTGAAAAGATACATGAGTGCAACAATGCACAGACATGAAAGTGCCCCAGCGCTCGACTCGCTAAGGAAACAGAGAGGAAAACAGAGGGGGGGAAGTAGGTGTGATGGAGCCCACAGTGTCCAAAAAATATGATGAAATGTTAGTTTTTACTAAATACAATGATTTCTCTGATCTCAGAATCTAGCAACTAAAGCAGATTTGGTTATTTTGTGACAAGTGACCCCCCCCCCCCCCATGGTGCAGCGCAGTCCTCCCCAACCTGGTGTCCTTCAAATGTTTTGGGCTATAATCGTCCAAAACATCGTCCAAAACATCTGTGGAGGGCACCAGATTGGGGTAGGATTGTGTAAACCCCCTCTCCCCTCTTTCTCTCACATGGTTGGGGCATGCTGGGAGTCGTAGGACTTTTTTCCCCTGTCTAAACATGCACAGGATTTCACCCGAAAACATCTTAGCTAGCCACAGAAGTGTGATCTTATTCCCTTGCTGCACACTGGTTGGAAGAAGTTTACAGAATGGCACTAGTTCACAGACCAGTTTCTGTTCTTCTAAAATCTGCTTCTTCCCTTCTTAGTGAAATATGCCTATTCTGAACATGTGCTTTCCTATCTTTGCGGGCCTCGCTGATAGCTTCCATTAAATTAAGTCTTGGCTATCTACGATCTAGTTTCTCTGGATATTTTCTTTTGCTTTTGTCCTTGGCTTCTTCTGTTTCAGCCACTTTTAAATTACAAACAGTTCCATGTTCCCCCAAAGCATCCAGATAAGATGATACCACTGCATCCATTTTTCCATAGTGGGGACTGCGTTGTCCAGTGCTACCCCTTTTGTGAGTGCCCTGTCTTTCTCCATACCTTTTACGCCAGATAATAACATATGGCATCATGCAATTAGACAAGTTGGTGAATGAACTGAGCAGCACAGATATACTGATTGGAAGAAGACAGCTTCTGTCGCTGTAATCAGCCATAGCAGGAAATGAAACGCAGCCTAAGCATTAGGCAGTTTCAGATTTAAAGTAGCCATAAAATGCAACAGCAGGTCAGTAAAACAAACAAAATTCACAATGCAATACTAGCTGGATGATGATAGGATTGCAACTACATTCCCTTTCCTTGTGTAACTTCCAGATTACATCAGCATAGTGACATTGTTATATTATCATAAACTTAAATCAGTCTAAGTCCTATACTAGGGTAATTACATTGGTGTTAAAGAGAAGAAATTGATGGATTGGGGGGTATGGTATGTAAGGATCAGTGGAGAGGCCAGCTTAGTTTGGACTCTATCCTTGCCCAGGGGAAAGTCCCATTTCCCTTCTAACAAAATTTAAGACAACAAAATAGCTGTCTTAACAAATATCCATCCATTGTAGTCAATGGAGCACCAGAGATAACTGCCATCCCCACCTGCCACAATGGTGAATGTGATTACAACTAACTCCACATTATGCCATAGCATCTGGAGTATCTAAGGTAGGGTGACCAGATAAAATCCAGGTCAGGGCTCATGTAACTTTAACAGTTGTAGAGAAAAGGGAATTTCAGCCAGTGTCATTTGTATGCAATTAGTTCCTGGTGAAATTCCCTCTTCATCACAACAGTTAAAGTTGCAAGGGCCCTGCCTTCTTTTGTAGATGGTCACTCTAGTATAGTGCATGCACCTTTAATTGTTGTGATGAAGAGGAAATTCCACCAGGAACTAATTGCATACAAATGACGCTGGCTGAAATTCCCTCTACTCTACAACTGTTAAAGTTACAGGAGCCCTGACCTGGATTTTATCTGGTCAGCCTAATCTAAGGGCATCTTCAGATGGGGCATTTTCTCCCGCAACTTACCGCTTCTTCCTGTTCTGGATTCTTTTCAGGAATTCAAATGGAGTCTTTATACAGCCATTTTTCTTATTTTTATGCATAACACTATATGTCGTTTGCAAGGGTGGGTGGAGCCTGCAGGATGTTATTGGTTGTCCACCCCTCTGGCGTGGCCTCTCAGAGTGAAATGAAACACTTCCTCACAAGTTCAGAAGTCTGTGTCACTGGAGATCCACCCTGCCCCCCATGCAAGTCAGTATTGTCCTTGTAAAAGCAACAGTAACATTTTTCTCATTTGGGTATACAGGGAGAGGGGATTGTGTTAAAGCGGGTTGCACTTCTCTCCTGTGCAGACAAAGGGCTAAAGATTTCCAGGGCCTGCCTTGATGAAGGGTTTGTCCCAGGGTGGATCCACCGTGGAGGCAGTTCATTTATATGATGCAGCCACCATTGCAGCATTCCCCCAAAGCTCCAAATTAAAAAAGTTGGTGAGTTACCACAAGTTTTTGCTGTGAGCAAGGCGCTGATGCGTATTTGCCATCAGTCGCCTTGCTCCAAATTTGCAGTGGAGGCAAGTCTCTGCCAATGGCAATACCTGATTGGTCGCCCTCAGCCGGGGGAGGGGGCTGGCCAGTGAGCCGATTGGCTGCTGCATCACCTCCGGGGAGTTTAACATTGACAGAATAACAAAATAACAAAATCAAAATTAAAAAATGAAGCGGGATGTGGGGAAGGGGCAAGCGAGCAAACCGCCTGCCTGCTGAGTCGGCTATGTGCCTCCACAGGCCAGTGGAGCACCGCAGTTTAATAGAGAGTAAAAAAAGAAATAAACAACTGGAGCCAGCAGGGCTTACCAGAACAAGGAGGAGTGGGTGGTCGAGCAAACTGGCCGGCTGCTGAGGCAGCTACATGCCTCTGCGGGCCAGTGAGAAGTGCAATTTCACATAAACAATGAACAGGGGAGGGGTGCCCAGCTTTGCAAAGAAAAAAAATGAAGGTGCTGGCACGCTTCGGGACATGGGAAATGGGAGCCCAGCAAGTCAAATGAACGCTGGGTTGCCCACACGCAATTGCGCAATTACACCCAAACAGAAAAAAAAATTAAAAATGGTGCGTGGCGTGGATTCCTTACAAACCCCGCATTTGCGCTCCTTGTCCTCGGAATATCCCTGGAGGAGGACAAATGCGGGATGATGAATCACGAGGTGCAAATGTGACCTCCTATAGGCATGGTCCTGGAGACATGTGCCGAGCAGCCCCCATCCCCTTGCTAAATGCTGATTCTTTGCAAGTTCAGAAATCTGCATCTTCAGAGGTCCGCCTCCCGCAACTCCACATGCAAATCAGTATTGTCCCTGTAAGAGCGTCTTCACAGCTTTGACCATGCTTCCCAGCCATGCGATTTCCCTTCCATCTGAAAACACGCTAAAGCAACAGTAACACTTTTCTCATTTGAGTAGGGGGATTAAATGGAAATGGGTTGCATCTGCTCACATCCATTGCAGCCACAATCCCCTTCCCATTGCCCATCTGCTTAGGCACTCCTGAAATGTGGAGGGGTGGGAGGAGAGACTCCAAACTGATCCTCATCAGTACTGATGTCAACGCTGCACCACCCAATACCCACCCACACAAAGCAGGATCTATCACGATGGAAAGATTACATGGGGAAACATTGGCAGTTGCATCGCCTGACCGCCAAAAATACCGTATTTTCCCCATAGCAAAATAACACTCGAAAAATGGGGGAAGACATGAGACAACAACTGCATTGTGACGGTGGGAAATCACCGTCAGATTAGATTCTAAAGTAACAGTCAATATCAACTTTAAAATCAAACTTAGATGCATAATATTAAAAGATGTTAAGAGGCTGAATAAAGAAAAAAGTATTTTCACGGTGCTGAAAATATGTCACTGTGGCCCTGTTCAGAAGACACCTTAAACCACGGCTTTAACCACGATGAATAAGACTTTTTACCTTATTCACTGTGGTTAAAGTCGTGGTTTAAGGTGTCTTCTGAACAGCACCGGTGTCAGGTTGGCCTCTCTAGGGAGAGCATTGTTCAGATGGGGAGGGGAGTCACAACTGGAAAGGTTCTCTCTTGCTGCCTCCTCCATCTTGTTGCAGGTGGAGGAGGCACTCATAAAAAAAGTTCAGTTATCTTAGGGCACAGATAGGTACATTTGGGGCATTTGTTTAAGTACTGAGGTCCCAAGTTGAGTGCAGCTTTATACATCAATACCAGCATGTTGAATTGGGCTCAGAAACTAACTGGAAGCCAGTGGAGATGAAAAAGACGGGCATAATAGCTTTACAGCATAATATCTTCTGGTATCAATTAAAACATTTGCTGCCACATTCTGTACCACCAGCTGAAGTTTTGGAACTGTCATCAAAGGCAGTCCCATGTACAACACATTGCAGGAATCCAAATGGGAGGTTACCAGAGCATGGATCACTGAAGCAAGGTTATCCACATCCAGATAGGGTCATGGCTGGGATACCAGCCAAAGCTGGTAAAAAGCATTCTGCACCACAGAGGCTACCTGTAGGGATGTGCACTGGATCGGACCCGATCCATGATCCGAGTCCGGTCCAGTGGGAAATCGGATAAATTATCCGATTTCCGATCCCGCAGCTGGATCGGCCGATCCAATCCGAACCGGTTCGAAAAAGCTCCGAACCGGTTCGGCGGATCGGCGGATCGGCGGGCGCACACTGGAGCCCACCGCCGCTTCCATTGGCGGGCGCCAGCGGGCGCCCGCCGATGAAAGTGGACAGCGGGGGGGGGAGGAGGGGGGCGCTTACCTTCTCGGCCCGGTGGCTCCCGTCCGGCGCCGGCGCCTACTACTACTAGCAGGCTCCGCGGCCTGCTCTAGGGTGGCGCGCCGGGTGATGTCATCACCCGGCGCGCTACTCTAGAGCAGGCCGCGGAGCCTGCTGGTAGTAGTAGGCGCCGGCGCCGGCCGGGAGCCGCCGGGCAGGGAAGGTAAGGAGGGGGTGCGTGGAGGGGAGGAGGGGGCGCGCGGAGGGGGGAGGGGGGCCCTTACCTGCCCAGCCCGGCGGCTCCCGTCCGGCGCCGGCGCCTACTACTCCCAGCAGGCTCCGCGGCCTGCTCTAGGGTGGCGCGCCGGGTGATGTCATCACCCGGCGCGCTACTCTAGAGCAGGCCGCGGAGCCTGCTGGGAGTAGTAGGCGCCGGCGCCAGACGGGAGCCGCCGGGCCGGGCAGGTAAGGAGGGGGTGCGTGGAGGGGAGGAGGGGGCGCGCGGAGGGGGGAGGGGGGAGGGGGGCCCTTACCTGCCCGGCCCGGCGGCTCCCGTCCGGCGCCGGCGCCTACTACTCCCAGCAGGCTCCGCGGCCTGCTCTAGGGTGGCGCGCCGGGTGATGTCATCACCCGGCGCGCTACTCTAGAGCAGGCCGCGGAGCCTGCTGGAAGTAGTAGGCGCCGGCGCCGGACGGGAGCCGCCGGGCCGGGAAGGTAAGGAGGGGGTACGTGGAGGGGAGGAGGGGGTGCGCGGAGGGGGGAGGGGGGAGGGGGGCCCTTACCTGCCCGGCCCGGCGGCTCCCGTCCGGCGCCGGCGCCTACTACTCCCAGCAGGCTCCGCGGCCTGCTCTAGGGTGGCGCGCCGGGTGATGTCATCACCCGGCGCGCTACTCTAGAGCAGGCCGCGGAGCCTGCTGGAAGTAGTAGGCGCCGGCGCCGGACGGGAGCCGCCGGGCCGGGAAGGTAAGGAGGGGGTGCGTGGAGGGGAGGAGGGGGCGCGCGGAGGGGGGCCCTTACCTGCCCGGCCCGGCGGCTCCCGTCCGGCGCCGGCGCCTACTACTACCAGCAGGCTCCGCGGCCTGCTCCAGGGTGGCGCGCCGGGTGATGTCATCACCCGGCGCGCTACTCGAGAGTAGGCCGCGGAGCCCGCTGGTAGTAGCCGCCGGCGCCGGACGGGAGCGGACGGGCCGAGAAGGTAAGCAGTGGCGGGGAAGGGGGCTTACCCCCCCCCCCCGGAGCCGTCCGCTTCTATCCGCTGGCGCCCGCGGGCGCCAGCGGATGGAAGCGGGCGGCCCCAGGGGGGGTAGGGAGCGCGGGGGAGGGGGCTTACCTGCCGGGGCCGTCCACAGCGGACGGCCCCGGGGGGGGGAGGGAGTTAGGCCCCCCCTTACCCACCCGCCGCCATTTTTTCCTCATAGACTTGCATTGCAATGCAAGTCTATGGGGAAAAAAATGGCGGCCGATCCAAAAATGTACGATTTTTGGGTCAGGATCGGACTCGATCCGGTCCGGGGGGCCTCCGATTTTGTCCGAACCGGTCCGGGACAAAATTGGAGGTCCCGATCCGGGTCCCGATCCGATCCGGGGGGTCCGTGCACACCCCTAGCTACCTGCGCCTCTAATGTGATGTATCGAAAACACTGTTCCAGCACTCACACCTCATCACCTGAATGAAATGAAATGGAGTAGAACTGGATGTCATCTGCATATTGATGACATTGGACTCCAATTTCCCTGATGTCTTCACTTAGCATTTTCATGTAGATATTAGAATTGCATATGGGATAAAATGGAACCCTGCAGGACCCCAACTGCCATGGGTTGAGCCCAAGTACCCCAGATCCACCTTCTGGAAATCACCACTATGTTATGAAAAGAACCACCTCATGACATTGTTGCCAACATCCAATGCTGACAGCCACTCCAGAAGGATATCATGGTTGATAGTATTGAAAGATGCTGAGAGATAAAGGAGAATCAACAAGGTTGCACTCCCCGTCTATCTTCCAACAAAATTGTCCCAAAGGGTGACCAAGGTGGCTTATGCTTCTTCCAGGACTAAATTCAAATTGACTCCTAATGAGCCTAACTAATAACAGGGCCTAAACCTGGATTGATTCCTAATGAGCAGGCTACATCTAGGAACCACCTGTTATAGCTTCAGTCTGAACCTTTTGACCATGTCCCTTTGTCTCCATAGGTAATTGAATGGTCATTCAATGGGCACAAAGATAAGGGATGTTCTCTATCCACTGACCTAGCCTGCGAATCACCAGTTAAGGCCTCCAACAGTGATCAGTACATAGGCAGTTGCTCCTAGAGAAAGTTACCTTTTTAAAAAAAATCAAGCAGGCATCCTGTGGCTTTGAAAACTGCTTGACAGACAGTTGTGAAACAGCCATCCTTAGCATGGGGATGCAGTGATGGAGAAAACTGCACCTGTTCCTCTATTATCTGCCTTGCAGCTTTCAAAGGCATGGGTCTTGTTCTAGAACAAAAAATTCAAAACCTTTTTCATCTGTGTTGAATTCAGAACCCACTTCACCACTTACACTCTTCAATAAAAATCCTGAGCACTTCACACTCTTTCTCTCTGGTAATGAGGGTTAGCAGATGGAATCTTCACTCCCAATCTACAACTTTTTACATCACTCAACTGTCTTCAGGATGGAGGACTCAAAGAGAGCTCCCCCACATAGAGTCCTTCACCTCACCAGCACCTAGCATCTACACCATATTCATGCTCTAGCCGCTTGAACACCACATTAGCAAAGAAAGCCCTGTGGCACCTTTAAGACTAATGAATTTATTGGGGCATGAACATTATAGCTCAGAGCCTAGTTCATCACATACAAGATTTATGAGTTTTTATTAAACTGATATGAAAAAAATTAAAAATAAACAAGTTCATACCAATAAAAACTGGCTCAGTGAAACATATTACTTACTTGTTTTATACTAAAACAAAGGAATTCATGCTGGTCCATATAAAAAAGAATCCCCAGATCCACAGTTGTACAATACCTTTATTGGGACCAATCAAAACATCACTATATGGTGAGTAAGCTTTCAAGCTCAACAGAACTATTCATCAGACTGGATATTGAGCAAGTAGGGTGTATGGGGTGGAATGGAGAAGAGAAGAGAAAGGAGCTGATTTGAAGAAGTTTGCATTTAGTCCCCGTTTTAAGATGAAGTGAAAATAGTTCCTGTGTAAATTCTTTTCGTTTCATGAAAATATTCAGGGGCAGATTTGTGCTGTCGGGTAGTTGGCGTCAGCCATTTTGACCGCTGCTGTTTGTCTTGGGGTCGACACTAAAGTGCATTGCTTAGGTGCAGACAGATTTGGATTGAGGAGTTATGGAGCGCACTCAAGCAAACCAATTTCCTCAACATTTGGGAAATCTCCCCAACTACGTAAAAACTTGGTGAGCTGTCCATCATTTAGCTCCTGGAGTTCCAGCTGAAGTAGGTCCTTCCACTCCTAACTCCCCCCACAGGGCTGCTCAAGAACCATCTTGCCCTGAAGTGGAGAGATCTGGCTTTAAAAACAACACTGTATATTACCTATCTTTATCATTTTTATATATAGTTGCTATTGATGCTTTTTAAAAAGAAATGTAAACCACATGAAAGGTGGTATATAAATACCTTAAATAAACAGATATATGCTGAAGCCTACTGCCTAGGCTGACCATATGAAAAGGAGGACAGGGCTCACGTAACTTTAACAGTTGTAGAGAAAAGGGAATTTCAGCCAGTGTCATTTGTATGCAATTAGTTCCTGGTGAGTTTCCCTCCTCATCACAACAGTTAAAGTTGCAGGGGCCCTGCCTTCTTTTGTATATGGTCACTCTAGTATAGTGCCTGCAACTTTAACTGTTGTGATGAAGAGAGAATTTCACCACGAACTAATTGCATACAAATGACACTGGCTGAAATTCCCTTTTCTCTACAACTGTTAAAGTTACATGAGCCCTGTCCTCCTTTTCATATGGTCAGCCTACTACTGCCAGGATTCCATTTTCAAGTCTTTCTTTATTCAGTATTGCCCAGGTGACCTAAAGAGTGGCACAACTATGCATCCCCTAAATTTGCCTTATAAATCTTATCATGCCCTTTTGGATACTAATCACACAAGGGTCTTGGGTTATTGATCACAACACAGTCTTTAATCCCTGATCCTCACAGTGTGGGGCCATACAGTACAACACTGAACTGGAGATAACAAAAAAGGCTTTTTCTATGTACTGTATCCTTTTATTGCATCTTTGCAATGAACCAGTTCTACCCTATAGAGCACCATAAAAATATTGACACATTAAAATATTTGAGGATGGATTCCAAAGAAAATAACTATTCAGCTTTTCTGAAGAGCAACTAATCATTCATTGTTGTACACAATTTTGCAGCACAGCTACTGCTTAATTCATTCTGCAAAATCAGGAATCCTAAAGATAGAGGCTTGTTTAAGTTTAAAGATTTTCAAGGAGGTATTCACAAGACTTGTTACTCTAGCCACCCTTCATGTTCCACTGTACCAGTGTTTAAAGCGTGTACTTCATAATTCCAAACATCATTTAAAGGGTGTGGGACTGGAAACCCAAATAAATAATGCAATAATTCGATTACATAATCCAAAGGCAGATTGTTACTTGGAGTTCCAAAGATATATTCAGCATAGATCTTGGACTTTAAAAATAAACATTTTTTTTAAAAAAAAAGGTACCTCAACTCATTTAAAATTAATTTCAAGTATGACTTTTATCAGTTGACAGATAGTTATCTCTAATTAATATGAATAGAGGTGGGCAAAAATGATCTCACATAATTAGATACGGAAACTTCCACAATAGAAAAAAATAACATAATAATAGGGGGAAGAAGAGAAATATTTCAGGGTATCACTAATGGGAAAGATCTCAGTACAATTCAGTACAGAGCCATTGTTCAAATAAGCTTCAGGAGGGCAGAAGCTCCTGTTAAATGCCAAAATACAACTGTTTTCATTCAGATCTTGTGAAGATCTACATAAGGCTGCAGTCTTAAGCACCTTCATTTAAAGGTACGTTGCATTGGAATTACTGGGTCTTATTTCCAAATAAACATAGGTCCCCTCTACAAGGATTCGCTTTTGCGCCCGGTTAGGCGATTATGCACATAATCGCTGAAGCGCATTTACACCTAATACCTCTGCACGAGAGGCGGCGAGAGGTGGCGAAGTGCATTAACGGATGACCAAAATGCGCTTTACAAGTTGTTAATGCACATAAGCGCTTGTTCACATAGTCACAATGCGCTTTAACGGCCGGAGCAAAATAAAACTCGCGATTTAACGCGCATTCGATAATGCGCATAATCGGAGAGATAACGCGCCTCTACGCCCGATTTGCGCTCCGTTCTTGTAGAGGTAATTTTTTTTAAGCGCCTTGAAAGAGCTTTAAACCTCTCTTGTAGAGGCAGCCATAGTTAGTATCAAGCCAAATAGGTAAAGTTAGAGCATAGTATGACAAACAAAAGTCTAATCTTGGGAGAACTTGATTACTGCCTTGGGTGATGTTCCCTTAAGTTTTAATTGGGTGCTGGGTAGAGAGCTTGCTTCCATTCACGATGCGATCTCAGGCTTCTGTGTTGAAAAATCACTTAAATCAGGAAGACGGAATCGGAGCATTAAAGATCTGTTCTGTGCGTGCATCGCTAACAGAGCTACTAGGCTCCCACCCCCAAACACACATACACACTCTGTATATTCCACATTGCAACATCAGCACAGGTCTGAGCCAGCAAGCTTCAGGCTTAGTGTTGCTTGGGGGTTATAAACTGAAGCTGGCACATTTAAAGGTGGAAGAGTTTTCCTAGAACCTCTGTAATACGTCGTCCCAAATGATATTTTTATTTTTTGAATTAATGGGATTAGTTTGTTTTACAGTCAATGAGAAACATTTCTGTTCGCTCTGGCTTATGAAAACGCATCACTCAGGTTTTTTACTTGTTTTGTGTATTACCTAGGGATGCCTGACATGAAAGGTGTTTTATAAATGTATGTAGAGGCCAGATGTATTGCCAGATGTTGCACAGCAAAAAAAATGCACTCCAGCTAAACAGCTCCTGTTTGTATTTAATTTTTTTCTCACAGAGGTTTAGGGCCAAAGATGACATGACAGCAGCAGATTTATGCAGAATCTGGTCTGTCACCAGATCCCTATAAAATGATGATCTTTGTGTGAGATTTAAAGTGCAGCATGTATTGGCAAGGAATGGGGAGCAAAACTCTCAACCACCCACATGTTCCCTTGAAATCACTTTTAACTATTTTTCATCTGGTGATCATGGTTTGAAACACCAAACAATCCCCAGAAGGACTAAAGTGGCTTTAAAAAAGCAGCTGGGGGTTGGGGGCAGAAAAGCATGAGCTGTGGGTCAGCTCCGCCCCCCCCCCCCAACCCATGGATGTTGCACTTTAAATCACCAACTCACTTTAGCAGAAATCTGCAGGACCCAACCTGAGTCCCACTACCATCTTGCCTAGTTGCACTGTTGGTCTACAGTAAGGGAGAGCACACTCTGGCCCACTAGCCCAATCCAGCCTACTCTGGGACCCAATCTGGTCTATGCTGGGGACAAATCGAGCCTGTGCAGTTAAGCACCCTCTGTGGGCCCCACCCCCAGCCCTCCCCTCCCCAAGCCATGCACCCTGACAGGATTTGAATCCAGATGTTGTTATCGCCATGGAGAAAAAAAAGGGATTCTCCTTTGTACCACTCACCATCAATCAAATCTTGCAGATATTTTGGGGCTTACCCTGTACCATTTAGCCCTACAGGATGTTTTAAAATGTAGAGATTTTGTTCATTCATTTTACCATCTTTCTCTCATAAAGTGTGATTCCCAAAGGCAGCAGTGCCGAGCACTATTGTGCACTGTTTTGAACTTTGAACAAAGGTAAAATCAGAACCCAAGATTCCAGGATCTGAGTTTTTGGAGAGGGCTGCCCTATGTCCCCAGCTGTTGTCTTATCCAAATTCCCTTTCCAGTTCCAATATCCTTGTTGTCTCTTGCCAACTCCTTGTGTGGCCTCTGGGGGATTATTGTGTAGCTATCGCTGCCATCTTCACCATTTAAAAAAAGTCATGCACTCAAAAGCAGAATTATTTAAATGAAAGTGATATGCAGAAGACAGTGGCAAAAGCAACACAGTATAGCCCAGTTGTAGTATGTCACCATGGACACAAAGGAACTTACAAAACTGTTTTGAAAAGAAGGAAATCAGTGGCAGGAGGTACAATTTTACATTTCAAGGTGTTTCCATTTCAGTGTAACTGCAACTGAAACCATTTACTCATGCATCAATGGGACTTAAGCATGTGGAACTGTGTGAGCAGAATGGTAGCCAATCTATTCTTACAGAAGATGCACTCCATTTCTTTTAATTCATACCTTACCAGTGTATTACTATGGCACCTGGAGCAGTAAGCATCTCAGAGACCCCCTCTAGATGGATTCCGTTTGCGCCTGTTCCTCCGATTATGCGCATCTTCTCGGAAGCGCTTTATCGTAAATGCTTGTATGCAGGAGGTAATTGAGCACTCAACAGGTGACCTTACCGGTTGTTTCAAATGCGCTTTACAAGTAGTTAATGCGGAGAATCGCTTGTTCACATAGTCAAAATGCGCTTTAACGGCCAGAGCAAAATAAAACTTGCTATTTAACGCGCATTCGATAATGCGCATAATCGGAGAGAAAACACGCCTCTACGCCCGATTTGCGCTCCATTCTTGTAGAGGTAAAAATTTTAATGCGCCTTGAAAGAGCTTTAAATGCCTCTTGTAGAGGCAGCCTGATTTAAGAAAACAATGATCCTGCCTCCCTGAATATAGCTAAGGGGGAAAAAAGGAAAGGAAAAGTTTTCCTGGCAATGCTCATTATTGATTAAATTATTTTATACCAGCTTTAGGGCAATTGGCCTTCAAGACAGTGTACAATACAAAATTTAAAATAATTTATCAACAGCCTTAAAAACAAAAAAGGAACCAAACGATTGGTTTCTCATTAAGCATCATTAAATGCTGAGCAAAAGAGAAATGTCTTAACTGTTTACTAAAAGGCAACAAGTAAGTCTAATCCCACTAGGGAGCCTTGCCCAAACTGGTGCTCTCTGGATTGGTTGGACTGCGACTTTCATAATCTCGTCCAGGGCCCCCGCAGGGCAAGGCTGCACTAAGGATTAGGGACTTTTGTAGCATTTGAAAAGGTGGAGAATGTATGATCCTGAGGAAGGGACACCTGCTAGCTGTCAGGTTCAGGCCCAGTCTCCCTGATGTGTATCCTGAATCAGACCTCGAGTCTGAAGAAGTAGCACAGTCCATACAGGAAGTGAGGGAGGAAATTCTCCAAGTCTCTCCGGGAGTCAAGGAGGAATCTTCCCATGATCTTATAGACCAAGAGGCCCAGGCTCAGAGATCATCTTTTCTCTCCTCTCCATCCCTGGGAACTCAGCCTTTGTTGGAGAGGGAGAGAGCATCTTTACAGATCCCAGAATCCACCTCAGAGTCCTATGGGTAGAGTTGAGAGGAGGTGGGAGGTGGGAGGTGATCTGCTAGGCTACTGGCCGGAGGTTACAATTGTATTTTGTGTTTGGTGTTGTTCCCCGCCTCGATCCGTTGGGAGAGGCGGGTGATAAATAAATATATTATTATTATTATTATTATTATTATTATTATTATTATTATTGAAGACCCTCCCTGAAGGAAGAATTTGGTAAATGACTGACAGGCATGGTGGGAAACTGTCTATTTAGTTGATAGCCAACTGACTTACTCTGTTAGAGTAGCTAAGCTTAGAAGATAGCTCCTAGCATTCACACTCCCTTCAGTTGTCAAGGGATGTCTATTTGCTGAATAAAGCTATGTGGATTGCACGGCAGACCTCTTTATTGTCTCACATTTCAGCAGGAGGGCTTGGAATCATAATACTAGCTTTGGACAGTCCAAAGAGGAAGTCCACACCCTCTTGTCTAGAACACTTTGTACACAATTATCCGTAAACACAAAAAAATCAGAGTAGCTATTTTAATATCTGCATTAATTCAAATCATGTTCTTAAACTGCAATTTAAAGCAGAGAAGTTATGTAGTATTCTCTACATCACACATCTTATAAACCTACAATTGTGTTCTTCGTCCAACAATAAGTGGACTGTCTCCCCATCCCCAACTTAATTTCATTAAATATATTTCTGAATTGCCCCCCACACACTCAGTGAATGCTGGAGGGAGCATCTGAGATAGCATCTGAGAACACTTCAGATTCCCAGCTACTTCAGATTTCTAACTTTGAGGTCAGAGACAGCACTCCAACTCCAGAGAGGGGAATCGTAGCTCTGACACTCCCCTTGCAGCTGGCACTGGCTGCTCTTTGAGGTCGGGAGCAGGAGAGAAGGGGTTGTTCTGGCGGGTGGGGAGGGGAAGAGACTGGAGAGGCCAGGATACGAACTATCCTGACGCCTCTCCATCCTCCTTCGCTCTACCTTTAAAGTGCCCCAGCTAAATGGATTTTTAAAAAACCATCTAGCACAAAACGCAAGGTGGGAGCATGGGGAGGTGAAGATTGCCTCCGCTGCTCCTCCCACTCTGCATAAAATGACTGTAAACCTCTCAGTTTACAGCCATTTTATGCCAGGCAGATTTATATGGGAAAAGGTGGGCTTTGAGATATCTTGCTCAAGACATTCGGGACTTTATAGATAAGGACCAGCATCTTGAAGTGGACATGGAAACAAATAGGAAGCCAGTGAAGCTGATTCAAGACAGATGCTATGTGATCTATAGGACACTAGACAAAAGTCAGCCCTTGCATTTTGTACTAGCTATTGTTTCCAAACACTTTTCAAAGGCAGCCTTACATTGAGAGAGTTACAGTAACCTAAGCACGAGGCATGGACTACTGTGGTCAGATCCACCTTCCCCAGGAAGGGACCAGTGCATCAGCCAAGGCCTCCTCCACATGAGACGTTTAATGAGCCTTGAAGGCTCATTAAAAAATTTACCTCCACAAGCACGGAGCACAAAACGGGCGTACAGGCGCGTTATCTCCCCGATAATGCGCATTTTCGAACGCGCGTTAAATAGCGACTTTTATTTTGCTTCGGCCGTTAAAGCGCATTTTCGCGGTGTGAACAAGCGATTACGCGCATTAACTGCTCGTAAAGCGCTTTTTGGACATGAATTAATGCGCTTCGCCGCCTCTTGCCGCCTCCGGTGCAGAGGGATTAGGAGTAAAAGCGCCTCCGCGATAATGCGCATAATCGCGGAACCGGGCGCAAAAGCGCATCCTTGTGGAGGGGGCCCAAATCTAGGCAAAGGCTCTTCTAACCTCTGTCACCATCTGATCATCCAGGAGCAGCACTGGATCCAAGAGCACCCCCCAACCTGTGTACCTGATCCTTTCATAGGGAATGCAACCCCATCTAGCACAGATTGTACCATTTGAAGCCACAATCTTGCAAAGATATGTATAATTTCATGGTTTCAAATGATTAGCCACTTAAGTAAGTTTAGGTATGTATCCCTAAGTAACGGAATAAAGGTCTGTTCTTGTGGAGGCAGCCAAGAAGCACACATATATTCACTTGTTGGCAGTGGTGAGGACCTCCCAGGAGAGGAAGAATAAAGAGGGAGCTAAGCTGGTTGGTTTGCTTCTCTTTTCATAGTGTAGGCCAGTTTTCTTCAACTGGTCCAGACCTGAGGCCCACGTCGGACTCTCAACCTGCAACATGGGACTCACTTTCACAACTGCCCAACATGGTGGCAACATCTTTGCTGTGACCCATCTGGGCTGATCTCACAATCCACTTTGGGAGTTGAAGACCACTAGTGTAGGCCCCCTTCTGAGCTGTGTCAGCATTTGGGGGGGGGGGGTTTCCCTCTAATGCACCTATATAGCTATCTACAATTTTTGTAAAAGCAGTCTATGATCACCTTTTTGTGATTATTACTTGCATTAAGGTTCAGGCTTGTAGTTCAGCACAAACCCTCTCTTACTAAATGTAGATGCTTCTCCCCATTTTGTTTGGGCGGTGTGCTTAAATTGTGTGGTAATGCTTGTTTTCAGTCACTTGGTATTGGTTTTATATTGTTTGCTTCAACATATGTGAAGGTGTACAATACAACAGAATGACACTTAGTATAGCAAATTAGTAAGAACATAAGAGCCATGATGGATCAGACCAAAGGTCCATCAGCATTCTATTCACACAGTGGCCAACCAGATGCCTGTGGGAAACCCATAAGCAGGACATGAATGCAATAGCACTGTCCTGGTCATGTTTCAGCAACTGGTATACATACTGCCTCTGATACCAAAGATAGTATATAGCCATCCAGACAAGCAGCCATTGATAGCCTTCTCCTCCATGAATTTGTCTACCCCCCCCCCGCTTTTTAAGCCATCCAAATTTGTGGCTATCACTACATCTTGTGGTAGTGTTTTCCATAGTTTATGTGCTGTGTGATGTACTTCCTTTTATCTGTCCTGAATCTCCCACCAATCAGCTTCATGGAATGACCTTGGGATATAGTATTATGAGAGAGGGGAAATATATCCGCATCCACTTTCTCCACACCATGCATGATTTTGAACACCTTTATCATGTCTCCCCTCACTTTCCTCATGGGGAAGAGTTGCTCTAGTCCCTTGATCATTTCAGTTGCCCATTTCCCAATTCTACAATATCCTTTTTTAGGTGCAGTGACCAGAACTGTACATGGTATTCCAAGCGTGGTAGATTTATATGAAGGCAGTATGATATTGGTAGTTTTATTTTTGATTCCTTTCCTAATTATGCCTAACTTCATAAGGCTCAAGATACTCAGTAAGCAGCAAAGCACAATTCTCAAGTTGTGGCTGGGAGTTCAACCACATAACAAGATTTTTTAGAAAACAATAGTTGTCTATCATGCAAGCCATTTTCCCTCATTTGACTTGTTGATGTAAACCAATATACACACGATAAGGGACACAAGCTTAGGCGAATCTTCAATCAGATAAACTAATGCTAAGAAGATCCCCAAAGTTTTTACGTTCAGAACCTGACCCTCCTGGCTCTGACTGGAGATGCTTCCAGACAGCTTTTTGTGCCACCAATCAAACGGTATTGTGCAATTGTTCTGTCTTTCCTTGTTAATAGTGTTTTTATGGCAAGAGGGAAGCACAGGGAAAACACATGACAGTTACACATTGGAGAGGATGTCATCTGGACCCCTTGTAATATTCCATATTTGAGGCCCTGTAATTACACATTGAAAGCCTCATCTGGAAGAACCTCTAGAGCAAAAGTGTAATCCACTGAACTATATTGCCCCTTAATGTATTCATGTTGATAGCCTAGTAGTGACCCACCAAGCAAGTCATAGACCCATGTCTTCATAGTTAGTGCTGAATTTCTAAAACGAGAATTACCAGGCTGGGACATCATGCTTTTTTATTTTAAAATAACCAGCAACTCTGGTTATTTGTTTAGCAGAAACTAATAGATGACAATGGATGAAGAAAGCAAACTTAAAGTCAGTATAACTATACTTTGAAAAAAAACACAGCTTCTGTCACTTTGATGCAGGCCAATATTTGGTTGTTACAACCCCAACCCCTCCCGCCACGTAAAAGGGGAAGCTGCACCTGTGTGAATTCAGATTAAAGCTTCATTCTTTTCAAAATGTTCAAGATCACTCCAAAAAGGGAGACAGTTCACTACATTCCCTGCAGCTACTGTAAGAATCCACAGGCTTGGAGCACTAACAAGAGGTAAACAGAAGTTAAAGCTGTAGAAAAGCAACTCAAAAAGCGGCTCGGCAACAGCACAACTCGCTGAGAGAAGTTGCATGGTGTTTCCTTTGCCCTGTTCGAAAATAACAGAACACGCATCTGCCCAAGAGGGATTAGTTAGGAGGCAGCCGTCCAGCAGCAGGTAGAATTGGATCGCTAGCAGTTCTTCGATCCGGGACAACCCTCCAGGCAGGCCGCACCTTTCGCGCGCGCAGCCTTCTGCCTATCGCACCCGAGACCCAGAACCATGATTCCCCCACCATGCACCGCGCCCAGGGAGAAAGAAGCAGCCCATTCCCTCACTTGCTCCTCCCGAGGCCGAGGAGACTGCCGTGAAGAGAAGGACGCGCGGACTGACCCGGGACTACAAATCCCCGCCCCTTCTCACTCCCCTGCAACTCGCCTGACGCCCAGCCTGTGGAGCGTTAGCCCCGCCCCACAACGCGATGATTAGCCGCAGCCTCGACTCCTCTTTGCTTCCTCCCCTTGCCATTGGGCGGGCTCTGAATGTCGATCAGCGCGGCTCTCCCCCTCTGATTGGCGGGAGCTGCGCCGTGGGCCGGCTGTGCTGTCAGTCAGGCAAACTGGTCGGGGAAGGAAGGAAAGAGGGAGGGGAGTGAAGGAAACATCTGGCTGCCGCAGCCCGGGCCCGTCTGTGCCGCCGCCGCGCGTGCTCCTGCGCTGCGTGCGCCTGGCTCCCCGCCCCCTCTCCCTCCCGCTCTGCCGGCCCGGGATCCTCCGGGGCGCTGCCATGGGGGGCCGCTGAGACGGCGCGGGGGCCCCTCGCTCCCTCCTGCCTTCTTAGTACCCCCCCCCCCGGCCCACTCTCGTTGCCCCGCTTGGTGGTCCCTCACTCACTCGCTGCCTCAGGGCGGGGAGCGAGCGGGACGCCGGGCGGGGGGCACGGGGAGCCCGGAGGGGGGCAGCGCCGGCGGTGGCCGGAGGAAGCAGTGGCGGCGGCGTAGGCAGGAGCGCGGCTGGGACTTGGGGGCCTCTCCAGAGTGTGAGTCCCGACCCTGACCCCCATGGGACTGGGCAAAGGGGGGGTCGTGGGCTGGGGTGCGGCTGGGCTGGGCAGAAACGGCCCCGTGTCGCTGAGACGGGGAGGAGAGCAGCACGTTGATTGTTGTGGTGATATGGGGGTGTTAGGTTGGTACGGGGCAATTGGGAGGTTTTGGGGGAGAGGGCAGTGAAGGTGCGACGTGTAGGAGGCAGGTGGTTCAAAGAGGTTGTGGGCACTGGGAGGCTTTGAGGCGTTCTAGGTGAGCAGCTTAAAGTGAGGGGAAAGGGCTGAACAGGTGGGGTAGAGGAGGGGTCTCTGGGTGGAGGGGTGGGGTGGCTGAGTAAGAGGTGGAATCTGCTTCTGCAGTCTAGGGCGAGGAAGCAAGAGGTGTCGTAGAGCTGAGGTTAGAAGAGGGGTCAACCGGTTAATTGGTCAGGATGGAGAGAAGCCTGTTCTGGGGTAGGAGCAGGTGGGTTGACTTGGGAAGGGTTACAGGGGAGAGGGGAAAGCGACAGAGCAGGCTGTAAATCTAGGATAGGGAAGGAACAGCCCATGAATAAGAGTTTGCAAGGCTCTGAGTGTGGAGCCTCACATGCAGAGTGGGAGAGGAGCTTTTGCTGGGGGGTTGGGCTGAGCTCAGGGGCGGGGGGGGAGCCCTTTGTGTGTGGAAGAGGCAGTGTGTATGTGTTTTGTCTTGCAGCTCAGAAGGTCAGGGGGGTAGGTGATGTAGGGAGTAATGCAGTTGTGGAGACAAGGTAGGGTAGATGAGAAGGGTGAGAAGAAAGCTCTGCTCCCTTCCAGGACTCTTACGTTCAGCTCTTCTAGTTACTTTCCTTTTGTTGTTGCTTTGGCTACTGTTCTCTGGTCTGTTCCTGCAGTTGGCTGCTTTCTTCTTTCCTGTCTGTGCTGCTGTTTTATTCCCACCTCCTCCTTCTGCGCACTCTTTTTCTGATCTCTGCACACTTTACAGTGTGTCATAGGGCTACATTAAGTTATAATTGGCTTAATCTTCAACTTCTTGTCTCTCGAGTTTCTATCTACCATAAAGTTGTGTGTCCGTATTTGCCAGCCCCCATTTTTGGTATTCAGTTAAATGGTAGCAACCAGAGTAGAGCTTGGAGTTGATAGCTATTGCAGAAAAGTACAGGTGCATACTTAAATGGTGTGGAGAATTTACTTTGTTGAGCATAAAGTTAGTTGATGGCCTAGGAAAGTTAAGCTGGTGACTTGTTCATTCTGCTCTGTAGAATAATTCATTTCTTTTACTTGTTTTGCCCATTACTTATGATACTTTCCTGTCAAGTAAAAGGAGGCCATAGCATTTTTCATGAATGGGCTTACTATATGCCTGCACAGTAAAAGTAGTAATAAGTATGTTTTAATGTAGGTGGTAGTACTGTTGCCTGCCTAATTAAAAACAAAATTAGTGTTGAATATTGCATGCCACAGGCTAAATGTATTTTACAACACACCTTTGAACAACGCTATACATTATTTTGCAGGGCAGAAGGTGTTGTATGAGCAGGAGAGGGTTTTTATTATTACCAATCTTGGCCTTGTATAAAACAGCATCTTTGCAAGTGAAAAATCTGCACTGCAACTTGAGTTTTCATTCCCCATTTATTTTATATTAAATATGTTAAAGAACATGTAGCTTCATTATTGAATACAAATTCTTAAGCAGTCATTTTTTTTGCTTTTAGACATGACTAACATGCTTTGACAAGATATGACTGCACAGATATCTATACTTTGTTGTTGGTGTGTGTGTGTGTGTGTGTGTGTGTTTAAAACCATCTAAATCCATAGAAGGGTTGATCTGTGCACTGAGTTAAAGCTATTAGATAAAAATCATATTTTAAAATGAACCTCTGGGTTCTGGTAAAAAAATGGATTAGTATGGCTTGAGTAAGTTCTCAATGTATAAAAGACTCCACAAAGTTATGACAGAAGGGTTGCTGTACTGTACATGCAGTGGAGCCCCATATGTTTAAGGATTATTTTTTTTACTTTTCTCTGTTAGAAAGTTTTGAAAAAATAGACTTTGAAGTATTTTGTTTATACTAACAGACAAGAAAAGTTCTCCTAAGAAAAAGCTGGTGGCAGGAGTGTAGAGGAGTAGCATATGGCATTAAAAGGAGCACAGCTGGAGGTAGCATTTCCATCTGAACATGATGTCAGAGCAGCTGACAGCCTGCCATCCCTCAGCCTTTTATTCTAACACACAGACAGGGAGTGAGTGTGTTTGCAGATCTGTGTGTAGGGAAGGTATCTCATTCCTCTCTAACATCATCTCCACTTTGCATCTGTCTCTCTCTTAGTCTGCTTTTTTCCACCGATCTAACAGACCTGGAGCCAGCAAGACTCGGACAAAAGGACTTAATCAGGTTTATGTGTGCTAAAGGTAGGAACAGCGGTAGGCTAGCTACAGTATGTTTCTCACTTGGTGTTTATTTAATTTCAGAATAAAGATCCCATTACTTGTTTAATAAGATTTTGGAAGAATAAGTACAATTCAGAGAAAAGGGGATAACAGTTCATAGTGCAATTAAAGCTTGGAAAATATGTATTGACCTGTTTGTTCTTGTGCAGTTGTATCAAAAGTAACTCTTTAAATGGTGTAGTCCCACTATTTTTATTCTCTTGAGCACTATGGCAGCAATTCACAGTGTAGGGAGGAATAATAATAGCAATACAGTAGTTATTAATTTTCTAATAGTACTGCTTTTAAGGATAAAGAAGTGAAAAGAATAATATGTATGCAGAAAGTGAAGTACATGGTGATTTCCACTGTTCAACTTTATGCTTGAAGACCAAGCTGCTGAGAACTCTAGAAATCTACAACCTTCCTGTTTTTGAAAAAAAAAATGGAAATCATGTGTGTATTAAACTTTAGGATCTCCCCACCCCCGAGAATAATTTGGATAGTCCCCACTTTTTTCTTTCTTGCTCATATATTACAGACGTTTATTTCAATATAACAATAATTGTTTGAGGAGAGGTTTTTGTGTTCACGACTAATTTAGAACTTGTAGATTTGCGCTGCCTGAATTGGCCAGACAGCTGTAATCGCACTCCTCTATTCTTAATCTCTTTATCTGGGCAGCAGCTGCCATATGGCCACAGTCAGCTGGATCAGATGTTTATAAGCTTCCTTCTTCGTCCCTCTCTGTCCTTTCAGCCTCCTAATTTGATCACAGCTACCTTGTGAGCTGCCCTCCAATCTTTATTTTTAGCCCTCTTAAGGATTAGGATTGATGTTGGCTGTGGGGCACTTAAAGTGATTGTATTGTAAATCTTCTTGCTTTATTCTAGCAGTAGTATTTTTTCAGAATATACTTGGGACAGGATTGTAACTTCAAGAACATATCTCTATGTTCAAACATACAGCTGCTGTATGTAACTGGTTTAGCACAACTTTGATTACAAGTCACAGAAATTAGGAAGAAAGTTAAGGTATTTAAGAAGAAACTTTCCATGCTCATTTTGAAAACTTTTCCTTCTAAAGAGAATGGTTATCCAGAACAACCATCATAACAATACTAGCCAGAAGAGAGGAAAAATGACTAAATCCTGCTGAAATACTTTTTTATTATGACATACCAGTGGAAACCTCCATATGTTTTAGATTCTTAATGGAAGGGGCAACATCTTCTGTATAACTGCATTTTAATGCATTCTTTTAAAGTTTTTTGCCTGTTCAGTTATTTCGCAAAAGAGATTTTTTTAAAAGGCTAGCATTCACAAATGAGACCACTTTCATCTCTGTCAAAGCATTTTAGAAGCATCATCTTTTTGATCAGTTAAAGAAGATTTTCACTCCAATTTCTATAGGATTATGCATGTTACATCTCAAGTTTTCATTTCTGTCCTTCACATAGTAAGATCTGTTGTAACATTTAACTTAATAATGTTGAATACTTGATTCCCCCAACCGCAGACTCCTTCGTTATAGTGAAATAAACTGTTAATATAACTCTGGGGCTGCAGAAGATAGCTGAACAGGAAAAAGTCATGAACAGCTGACTAATTCATCCATACAGTTTGTTGCAAACTACAAATATGGTTTATTAATAACTCCACATCTTGTAGAAATTGTTAAATTATCAAGTGTAATCATGTGCAGGTATATTGATTGCTACTAATATTAAGCTAATTATTTTTGCTCCTAGGTTATGAAGACAGCATGGAGTTTCCTGACCATAGTAGGCATTTACTACAATGTCTGAGTGAGCAGAGACATCAGGGTTTTCTTTGTGACTGCACTGTTCTGGTAGGAGATGCCCAATTCCGAGCACATAGAGCTGTACTGGCTTCATGCAGCATGTATTTCCACCTATTTTACAAGGACCAGCTGGACAAAAGAGACATTGTTCATCTGAACAGCGACATTGTTACAGCCCCAGCTTTCGCTCTCCTGCTTGAATTCATGTATGAAGGGAAACTCCAGTTCAAAGATTTGCCCATTGAAGATGTGTTAGCAGCTGCCAGTTATCTCCACATGTATGACATTGTCAAAGTCTGCAAAAAGAAGCTAAAAGAAAAAGCCACCACGGAGGCAGACAGTACTAAAAAGGAGGAAGATGCATCAAGTTGTTCGGACAAAGTAGAGAGTCTCTCTGATGGCAGTAGCCACATTGCAGGGGATATACCCAGTGATGACGATGAAGGGGAAGATGAAAAATTGAGCATCCTGCCTAGCAAAAGGGACTTGGCGGCCGAGCCTGGGAACATGTGGATGAGATTGCCCTCGGACTCAGCAGGCATTCCCCAGAGTGTTGGAGAGGCAGAGGCGCACGCAACAGCAGCTGGAAAAACAGTAGCCAGCCCCTGCAGCTCAACAGAGTCTTTGTCCCAAAGGTCTGTCACCTCCATGAGGGATTCAGCAGATGTTGACTGTGTCCTGGACTTGTCTGTCAAATCAAGCCTTTCCGGAGTTGAGAATTTGAACAGTTCTTATTTCTCTTCACAGGACATAATTAGAAACAACCTGGTGCAGGTGAAGGTGGAGAAAGAGGCTTCCTGTGATGAGAGTGATGTTGGCACTAATGACTATGACATGGAACATAGCACTGTGAAAGAAAGTGTGAGCACTAATAACAGGGTACCGTACGAGCCAGCCCATCTGGCTCCTATGAGGGAAGATTCTGTTTTGAGGGAGCTAGATAGAGAGGACAAAGCAAGTGATGATGAAATGATAACTCCAGAGAATGAGAGAGTTCAGGTGGAAGGGAATATGGACAGCAGTCTGCTCCCCTATGTCTCCAACATACTTAACCCTGCAGGCCAAATTTTCATGTGCCCCCTCTGCAACAAAGTCTTTCCTAGTCCCCACATCCTCCAGATTCACTTAAGTACGCACTTTCGAGAGCAGGACGGGATCCGCAGCAAGCCTGCCACTGATGTCAATGTCCCGACCTGCTCCTTGTGTGGTAAGACTTTTTCTTGCATGTACACCTTGAAGCGTCACGAGAGGACTCATTCAGGCGAAAAACCCTACACTTGCACCCAGTGTGGAAAGAGCTTCCAGTACTCCCACAATCTGAGCCGCCATGCTGTAGTTCACACACGGGAGAAGCCACATGCTTGTAAGTGGTGTGAGCGCAGGTTCACACAGTCCGGAGACCTTTACAGACATATTCGGAAGTTTCACTGTGAGTTGGTGAACTCATTGTCTGTCAAAAGTGAAGCACTGAGCTTACCTACTGTCAGAGACTGGACATTAGAAGATAGCTCACAAGAACTTTGGAAATAGAATTTTTATATATATAATTAATATATATATTATATATATATATATATAAATCTATATAGTTGTGGTACAGTCTAAAAGCAGTCTTGTTTCCTTGAACTGAAAGTTTGGCCATTAGCTTGTTTTATGCACTTTAAGGCGGCATGAACATTTCACTACTTAGTGCTCTGATAATATGAACTATAAAAATGAGACGATTAAACTTCATTAAAAAATCCCCATGTTTCCCCATCAAGTAATTACTTCTGTTAAATAAAACTGCAAATGAACAAGTGTGATATTTAACCTTACTTGCAACACTGCATCATTTTAAACTCCATTTAAAACAAAAACAGAAATCCCCTCCAGTGTTTTATAATTTGGTTAAATTTTTAAAACTGCATGCATCTTTTCTAGCTGTGGGAAACCTGAATGCTTTTAGACCCAAGCGATAAATTTCTGAAATGCTGGAGTATCTATTTTTAAACAAGCAGTTGATATAGTATTGTAATTTATGGATTACAACAGTTCCCAATTTAAAAAACAAAACCCAACCACCACCACCACCGCAGATTTTTGAAAATACACTGGAATTGCTGGGACTCTGTGAAGGTGCGCTTGGGATGAAAAAGGATGTTGCAGCTTCAGCAATTGCGAACTGTGCATTTAAAAATGTGAATTACTGTTGTATACTGTAATTGATTTAATGGGCTGGGGGGTGTCAAGGAAATTGACAAGTTGTGTTAATGCTCTCAGTTGAGTCTTGAAAAGTAAATATTAATGCTACGGAAATGCATGCGTTTCAGTATATTTTTGTCTTTGTTTGCATTGTATAACTTTAATGAGTGAGTTTTAAAACTTATTTAATTTTTTGTAGGAAAAAAACACCATTGGAAAAATTGGTGTTATGAAGAACATAAATGCACTGTTTTTTTATGTTATATAATTTAAATTAATTGCCCACTGTCTTTAAGTTGAACAAAAGCTACATGTTGATTTTAGCTATGTAAAGGAAAATAGTAATGTTTACAAACAGGCTTAGAGATTTGCATGTGCAGTGTACATTTATATAAAAAAAATCTGATTGCACAAAACTCATGCCAGCTCCAACTTTAGATGCATACATTACCCATATGAGCATTTTTAGAATTCCTGCTGCACAAATTAACAATAGGTCATTCATTTTTCGCCCCTTGAAAAGATTCTATGGAGTGAAAAAGCCCCAGGCTGAAAGGACTAGAAAACCTTGATTGACATGGGGTGGAATAGGGTGGGGTGGGGGAACGGTGGGAGAAAAGTTGGGGGGAGGGTTTGTGAACTGTGTATCCAAGCAGCAAAGACTGCAGCCTGACGTGTGGTTTTAATGATCAACACACAGGGCAAAAGCATTTTGCACAGTGTTTGTTTTCCTGTCTTGCACTTACAAATAAGGTCTATGGGAGTAGCATGGAAAATTGTTTTTTCTTCTTTCCGCTTTTGTTTAGAATTTGATCGCCTTAACTACTGTAAACATAGCCTATTTTTGTGCTTAAGAAACTGAATGGAAAACTCCATTGTGTATTGCTGGACTGTTTTGGAAATATTTTGGTCAAATGTATGTTAATTTGGCTGTAATGGCATTTAAAACAAAAAAGCTGTGAAAATGGCCTTGGAGCATTATTTTTAGTTACTTGAATAGTCTCTAGGTTTTAAAAATACATTCTTTTTATTAATTTAGAAAAGACAATCAGTGTCTGGAAAAAATGGACTACTTTTTTTGTGGACGTGAGTGATTTTTGTTTTGTTTTGAGGGGGGTTGGCCTTTAGTTCACATTCTTATTTTGGTTCTAAAAATTAGACTGACATCTAGCTTTGACAATCATAGTATGTTTTATTTTCCAGAGGGGGATGGGAATAACTTATAATGCTGTTTAGTTTTGTACAATTGGTGTGTTGGTGAATTTTTAAACTGTGTGCTAACTGCAATAAATTATACATACTGAGAAATCAATTAGGTGTCTTCTCCCCTTTTTAAACATTAACACTGCAGGCTTTTTTCTTTTCTTTTTGTGTGTGTGTGTGTGATAATGTGCATATAGATTACCTTTTTGTACAGATTCCTCTTGTTTAATGGAATAATGGGGTTTCAAAAACAAAAATGATTTATATTAGGAAAATTTTAAAAATGTTGTATTTCTAAAAAGCATTTATACAAACTATTTTTTTTCTCCACAGGATAATAAAAAGTATGGTATTCACCAAGTAACACCATCCTAAGTTTTATGAAGGCACTAAACTCTGTATCTGTCAAAGCTAATTTATATTAACTAGAAAATGGGATGGGATTGGTAGGTAGGTAGGTAGGTAGAAAAAAGTAACAATTTGAAGAAATGCTTGGTTGCTGACAGGTACCCACAAAATAGAAACAAATAGTTTGCACTCAAATGATCAGATATTGCCCATCCCATTTTTCATTATGGGAGAAGAAAGGGCCTGCCCTGTCAGCTTAATTGATGAATATAATATAGCTTGGTAGACCAGGTTTGCAAAACATTCTTAGTGAAATCTTTAAAATGGAACTACGTTATTGATTGTCTAGTTTAAAAGGTATCTGTCTTTATTACACTAGGCTCTAGTGGCTAGGTGCTGGGTCTGTGATCCTAATCAGTGTCTAACTACTTTAGAAACCTATACTATGGTGCATATATTATTTATTCATTATATATCTATACTGCCCGATAGCCAAAGTTCTCTGGAGGTTTCACAAAATAAAATAATGAGAGATGATCATAAACTAAGGAAAAGCTCTTTTACCATTTGGCAAGGTGCAATTTCCATAACGCTTAGATGAGTGCCCACATCATAGTTTTTGAAAGAAATGCCAAAATAACTCACAAGTGAACAGGGGTACATTTTTTCAAAAAATTATGTAACAAAATTATTCAAATCTTTATTCCTTCTCATGAGGGTTGATATATTCTCTGAAAGGTGTGTCTTAATACTTGGCTTGGGCTTCATCCTTGTGAATGTTAAGATCATTTATGGCAAGTAAAACTGAGATTGTCACTTTGAAAATAAGAGACAATTCGAATTTCCAGTTGACATACCATTGAAGGAATTTAGAGTTTGCTAATTCTAATAGGAGTAGGAGTAGTATTGGTTAAACCTACCTATACTAGCCTCTTCCTTCAGCTAGGGCTTTAAAAGTCATTGAAAAGTTGTGATTAAAATCAATGTCAAGTTCTGTAATATTTCCTTTACTGTTGTGTGTTTGGGCAGGGGACTAAAAGGGTACCTGTAATCTAAGAGCAAATGCTCAGGATCAATTGTGTATGAGAGTAAGATTGCATATAAATGCAACAGATATGCACTTTTAATTCCCAACTTATTAGTCTTTCCATATAAAAATTAAAATTGCCCTTCCATAGGGTATGATGCTACGATAATCTTGTAATAACTTTTAACTTTGTGTGGCAAAATCCTCCTAGGGTGTTGTAGTGACAGAAAAAGTACCAGGATATAAAAGGGAAGAGCACTTTTTCACCCTTGTCAGCAAAGCTAGCATGAGTAGGTCAGCTGGGCAAATTTCTTGAGTATTGATAGAAAATGGCATGGGATGCTTTCATCCTAAAAATTACAGGACATGTTAAAGGATTACACTTGAAACTGGTCTCAGTTCATTTGCTTGGTTTTTCACATGTTAAACATAGTTAACCTGTGATTAAAAGCTGCAGTCTTATTCTTGCATATATCACACAGTGTAAAACAAGAAGCACATTACTTTTGGTAGTAATGATGAAGTAATATTTTACAATTTTATTTAACGTGGAAATGATGGATTCCCTCCTCATACACACGTATGTGCAACAGAGTGTGTGCTTATGGACAAACATAGTCAGAAATAATCTGTAGCTCTGCTAAACAATGATGCAAGATAATACAGTGTTCAAAATGAAATGACTGTACAATTGAAAATAAACTATTTACTTTGTGCTTTTCTTTTCTTACTAGCAGTTACATTTATTTAACTATTTGGAAAGTATGCCCAGGTTCATTTTTCCTGCTGAATTAAAATATTTGTTTTGCAGCTAAAGCAATCTTTGAGAACATAGCATTGTATCCTAAGTTCTGTCTTCTTTAACATGATCACAAATATTTTGCTTCTTTTAGTTCTTCATGGTCTAATCACTATGTTATGTAAAATAATGTAGGCATTTTGATGGTAGAAAGGTTTGCTAAAAAAGTATAGTTCTGCCAATACAAATTTAAACTCAACAAATTAAACTTTTTCAAATGAAAAGTTAAATGTGTGATTATTTTTACACAGATTTTCAACATTGAAGCATGCGTGGCATCTGGACTATAGAGTTTTATTGGACTCCTGATCTAAGTTTTTATTAAAAGTATTGTGGAATGGTTGGCATCAAACTCTTCCATAATTTAAGATATGGTGAATAAGAGGATGTAGTCAAAATTGAGCTAAGACTATGTTAACTTCCTCACTGCAGTTTTGTACACTTCGTCAATGTAGCTGCTTGGGTTTTTTTTTGCTGAGCACTAGCATTTGGATCATAGTTTTACTCTGCAGAAGAACTCTGACTTTTGCTTTTAAAATCCTTAGTAAAGAGTTAAGATAGTATTGCTGTCACTGCAAAAGCAATGCCAAAATGAGTGCTGTATGGTTAAAGCCTAGAGCTAGAAGATCATTCTAGTGTGATAAAATCCAACTAAACCTGTTAAAAGGTTTTCCTGATGGTAGATTGTGTGTGTTTAAGAGATTCACCATTTTTGTCATTATGGGTTTGATAAAAAATGCTTTAACTGTTGAAGATTTTCAGTGCCAATAGGACTGCTTTTTCAAATGGTATTTCAGCTTCACTTCAGGCTGCAATCTATGTACACCTACCTGGGCGTAAGTCCCATTTAATACAGTGGGACTTATTTCTGTGTAGACATGTAGAGAATTACAAAACATTCTTTGCTGTAAATGTGTGTGTGTGTGTGTGTGTGTGTTTAAATCAAAAGATCATGCTTATCATCTCACTAAGCACGGTTAAGTACTAACAGATATTGCAAAATTGGGTGCAATTTCAGCCGCTCATGGATTTCTTTTATTTAAAATAAATACTTAAAATAATACTTGCATTGTACTTGGATTTATTCATACTTTGTTGCCGTTTCACATTCTGTGGTTTGATGGGGTTCCTCCTTAGTTTTGCAACTATAAGATGGTTTTGGTTTAAAAATTAGTCATGATTTAGTTAAAATGTGCTTTTTGTATTCTAGAATTGTCTTGGGTGAGAGTGGTGAGCATCCAATAAAACTTGATGCATCTTTTCTGTCCTGCAACATTTCTGCGTTGTGCCAAATTACAATTCCATGGCTCTTAAAGATTTCATAATTCACTGGAAACATAAACAAATTGGGCTGAAATTTAATTTATTTAAACCTTAGCAGATGTAAAAGAAAGCCATGAAAACAAATGTTCTGTTTTCAAACTATTTTCAGACTTAACATTGTGTATCTTCATACAATATTTTGTTATAACATTGGTGGATGCGATTTGAGCATAAATTTTGTTGCTGAGAGATACTTGTAGTATAATCCTATACCTTCTTAACTGAGATTAGCCCATTGAACTCAATGAGATTTATGTCTGAGTAGACATGTATAGATTTGAGCTATTAAACAGCATTTGGGGGTAATTTCAAAAAGGATGTATATAAGATCTTAGTGCTGCAGGTATGATATCCTGTAATAGTTGTATGCTGATGATACTGTTCCAATTTTTTATCATATGTATACGGTACATGCCAAAATATAGATTGATATGGGTCATCAGCAATCTTTACAGATTAGGGCACGAAACCTATCTTTGAATTAGGGAAAGTTTATAGTGGGTAAATATAACCTAGAAACTGCAGGATTAAACTTTTAAAAAGCAAAGCTTTTTTCATTTAAAAATCTAACTTTTTAATATTTTAAATGTATTTTCATTTAAAACAACAAATATTTTCTTTATATATCAAAATATGCCCTTAAACTTCCTAAAAGCATAATTCACCATTTTTATTCATTCTTAAACATTATATTTCAAAGTTTCCTGCTTTTTGTAGTTAAAAACTAAATGCATGGGATATATGTTTTGTTTTTAAAACTAATTTTGAGATGTCTTAAATTGTTTCTATGCATAAGTTTGGACCCAGACTTAGTCATGCTTAGAGTAGACCCATTAAAATCAATCAGACTAAATTTAGTCATGATTATCCATTTCATTGACTTCAATGGATCTATCTAAGCATTAGCAAGACTTGATCCGACCCAAAGACATAACATTTATGGAAATCCTAAAAGGCACATTGCTTAGATAAGATCATTGCTTCTGAAATTGTATTTTCAATAAACACAATCCTTCAGGGTTCTTAAACATGCTCCATTAAATTGAATGGATGTTACTCAAGAAATGAGCTGCTCTTTCTCAACTCCCATTAATTCCAGTGAGGCTTCAGTATGAGAACTGATTGTGTTATCTTTTCATATTTGAGTTTATAAATTGATTGGCCGTAGCATATTCTGCTAGTTTTAATTCCAGAATGATGGGTGGTACATGAAGTAACTTTAAATAATTAAGATTTTTGACAATGGAGGTGATTTCTAGCCAGAATGAAATATAAACTTTTTAATATTTTGAATAAATATGTTGAATAACTGTACTGGCATTTTAAAGATTTTATTACTTACTGATAAATGTTGAGCTAGTGTACTTTTTGTTGATGCCAAAAAGGTAAAATGTGATTGTCAGTTATTCAAATATACTACCATTTTAAGTGTAGCATAGCTTAGTTTCTAGAAAAAATGAGACGACATTTCTAGGTTGTTTTCCTGTGAAAAATAATAATCAGATTTTCAAGTGGATTAACCTCCTGCTTTGACTGTGGAGCTTTAAAAAAAGAGCAGTAATAGTGAATAGCAATGTAATAAATGATCTCTTCGAGATAAAATGTGCTTTCAGTATTTGTTGTATAACAAATATTTGTTTTGCCCAATACTTGATAACATAACCTGTTTAAAGTATAAATGCCAGCTAAGCTAATAATTTCAATCATTCCCCCCTTTTTACAAAAGTGTAGCATATAATTAAGACCCTGTATATTTCCTCTTAAGTATTTAATATGTAGATAATTTCTGTAGTAGAATATTGATGGGAATGCATTCAAGTGATAGACAATTTCAATAATAGGAAAAATCTTCTCAAGCAAAGGAGTTTATCTCTCACAAAACTGCATAGTAAACTTCTTCAAAATAGTCACCTGTTTAAAGTATTCCATAATTATATAGCTGGAATGATTTTCAAAGCTGAAATGCATGAGCTGCCTATATCATAACTCTTGTCTATTGAGTAGTAGATTACTACCTTCGAAGCTGTCCTGTTCAACATATCCATGTATGCCAATCCCCTTAGTATCAGTTCTGCTCTGGTATTTGTAAGGGGAAAGGAACACTCTGAGAACCCCTATGTCTAAAGCTAGACAGTTCTATGGAACTGGAGACATTGACATTTTTCCCAAAGTAATTTATAAGAAGATCTATTCAAATATTAATCATCATGTATTTAGTTTCAGAAACTGGCAGAGAGTGGAAAATATTAAAAATGGGAAAGATAACTTCAGTAATGAGAAAACTGACACATCAAGAAATGGAGACTCAATAAGTCAATGTGAAGTGTGGAGCCCTGTTTAGATGTTTCCAGAGAGCTGATTGGGACTGGAGAGAGATGCTTAACCTTTTACCCACCTGCCATTTCTTCATACCAAATCACTCTTTTTCCATCCTCACCACTTTTCCCCTTCCCAGTTTCTCACCTGAAACTCAAAAAAGCTAGATCTCAGAAATTGGGCATTCCTCTACAAGTGTGGGTAGAAGTTATACCTCCAGATGTTTTGGACTTCAACTTCTAGTATTCCTGACCATTGGGCATGCTGGCTAAGGCTGATAGCAATTAAAGTCCAAAACAGCTGGAGAACACCAGGTTTGGGAAGACCGCTTTACTGCCATGGGAAGATTCTCAACAGCCTAGGAAACAGCTTTAGCCCAAGCCCTAAAATAATATCCATGAAACTACATTGTGCCTTGTTCAGTTTTACCTGCCTGTAGCTGCCATGCTGGATCAGACCGAGTGTCCATCACTTTGTTCACACAGTGGCCAACTAGCTATCGGCCAGGGACCAACAAAGCAGACACGGTGCAATAGCACCCTCCCACCTATGTTCCCCAGCAGCTGGTGTATATAGGCTTACTGCCTCCAATACTGGAGGTAGCACATAGCCATCAGGGCTAGTAGCCATTGAATAGCCTTCATCTTACACAAGATTCTTTTTCCTGGAGTGTATTTCAAACTGGAAGTAGACTTGCCAGCTAACTGTACCACAAACCATAGTATGCAGCAACTTCAAAGGTGAACACTAAGGGCCAAACTCCAAAATCTGTAAATTTTAAATGAGGCCAGACGTCCCACAGATAAACATAAAGTAGGGTCTCAGCAGATTTCGGCTTCTTGAGTAGTACAGCCATGTGATATTATCTCTGAGCATATAGGACAATCTAGTCTGCTCCATTTAAGGCACAATCATATACATATTTATTTAGACTGAAATAAGTCCTACAACTCCCAGCATTCCCCAGCCAGCATGGCTGGCTGGGGGATACTGGGAATTGCAGGACTTATGTCACATCATAAGAGGGCGTGATCTCAGTATGCAGGAGAGGACATTCATCTGTCTCCTCTCCACTATGTGCCTTTTCTGATAGTTCCGCAAGTGCATCCACATTTCTGGCCAACTCACTGCTTCTGCAAATTGTTGGTGCTTCCAGATGGGACTTTTATCATGGCAGCTGCCTGCCTCATTCATAGAATCTTACAGTGGATGAAGATGACATTGTCTTCTGCTTGCAACCCTCCCATGTTCCTCCCAACACAAACACCTACACTTCTTCAGTCTTTTCCCTTACTGCAGAAAATCTCTTAAAGAGGGAAAGTTGGAATAGTTGCACAAGGCCTTTTGAGTGGTCATGCTAGGAGCCCTCCAACTGAAAGTGCTGTGAGTGACTGATATAAATAGACCCATTAATGGGATGATGGCACATATCCCTTGGCTTAATAAAAGGTATGACTCTTTAGTCCTGCACCAACAAGATTCCTATAGTAATGAGGTATTTAAAAATAATGAGAAATGCTCTCAAATATACTGCTTTTTGTGGCTTATCCTTAAATGTATCCAAGAGTGGGCCTTTCAACCTTGCTAGTCATACAACCTCCTTCTAAAATTTAAAACCATGCTTCTGATAGGTTGAGGAGCAATATGGCCATGCTCTTTATTAGGGATGTGCACTGGATCGGACCCGATCCACGATCCGAGTCCGGTCCAGTGGGAAATCGGATAAATTATCCGATTTCCGATCCCGCAGCTGGATCGGCCGATCCAATCCGAACCGGTCCGAAAAAGCTCCGAACCGGTTCGGCGGATCGGCGGATCGGCGGGCGCCCACTGGCGCCCACTGCCGCTTCCATTGGCGGGCGCCAGCGGGCGCCCGCCGATGAAAGTGGACAGCGGGGGGGGGAGGAGGGGGGCACTTACCTTCTCGGCCCGGTGGCTCCCGTCCGGCGCCGGCGCCTACTACTACTAGCAGGCTCCGCGGCCTGCTCTAGGGTGGCGCGCTGGGTGATGTCATCACCCGGCGCGCTACTCTAGAGCAGGCCGCGGAGCCTGCTGGTAGTAGTAGGCGCCGGCGCCGGACGGGAGCCACCGGGCCGGGAAGGTAAGGAGGGGGTGCGTGGAGGGGAGGAGGGGGCGCGCGGAGGGGGGAGGGGGGCCCTTACCTGCCCGGCCCGGCGGCTCCCGTCCGGCGCCGGCGCCTACTACTCCCAGCAGGCTCCGCGGCCTGCTCTAGGGTGGCGCGCCGGGTGATGTCATCACCCGGCGCGCTACTCTAGAGCAGGCCGCGGAGCCTGCTGGAAGTAGTAGGCGCCGGCGCCGGACGGGAGCCGCCGGGCCGGAAAGGTAAGGAGGGGGTGCGTGGAGGGGAGGAGGGGGCGCGCGGAGGGGGGAGGGGGGCCCTTACCTTTCCGGCCCGGCGGCTCCCGTCCGGCGCCGGCGCCTACTACTCCCAGCAGGCTCCGCGGCCTGCTCTAGGGTGGCGCGCCGGGTGATGTCATCACCCGGCGCGCTACTCTAGAGCAGGCCACGGAGCCTGCTGGAAGTAGTAGGCGCCGACGCCGGACGGGAGCCGCCGGGCCGGAAAGGTAAGGAGGGGGTGCGTGGAGGGGAGGAGGGGGCGTGCGGAGGGGGGTGGGGGGAGGGGGGCCCTTACCTTTCCGGCCCGGCGGCTCCCGTCTGGCGCCGGCGCCTACTACTCCCAGCAGGCTCCGCGGCCTGCTCTAGGGTGGCGCGCCGGGTGATGTCATCACCCGGCGCGCTACTCTAGAGCAGGCCGCGGAGCCTGCTGGAAGTAGTAGGCGCCGGCGCCGGACGGGAGCCGCCGGGCCGGAAAGGTAAGGAGGGGGTGCGTGGAGGGGAGGAGGGGGTGCGCGGAGGGGGGAGGGGGGCCCTTACCTGCCCGGCCCGGCGGCTCCCGTCCGGCGCCGGCGCCTACTACTCCCAGCAGGCTCCGCGGCCTGCTCTAGGATGGCGCGCCGGGTGATGTCATCACCCGGCGCGCTACTCGAGAGTAGGCCGCGGAGCCCGCTGGTAGTAGCCGCCGGCGCCGGACGGGCCGAGAAGGTAAGCAGTGGCGGGGAAGGGGGCTTACCCCCCCCCCGGAGCCGTCCGCTTCTATCCGCTGGCGCCCGCGGGCGCCAGCGGATGGAAGCGGGCGGCCCCAGGGGGGGTAGGGAGCGCAGGGGAGGGGGTTTACCTGCCGGGGCCGTCCACAACGGACGGCCCCGGGGGGGGGAGGGAGTTAGGCCCCCCCTTACCCACCCGCCGCCATTTTTTCCTCATAGACTTGCATTGCAATGCAAGTCTATGGGGAAAAAAATGGCGGCCGATCCAAAAATGTACGATTTTTGGGTCGGGATCGGACTCGATCCGGTCCGGGGGGCCTCCGATTTTGTCCGAACCGGTCCGGGACAAAATTGGAGGTCCCGATCCGGGTCCCGATCCGATCCGGGGGGTCCGTGCACACCCCTACTCTTTATGTAGTGGAAGTTTCAAGTATGGGATCTAAGAACGTAGAAGAGCCATGCTGGGTCAATCTAAGAGTCCATCTAGTCCAGCATTCTGTTCACACAGTGGCTGACTGGATGCCAGTGGGAAACCCACATGCAAGACATGAGTACTGTAGCACCCTCCCTCCCATGTTCCCCAGCAGCTGGTGTACATAGGCTTGCTCTACTAAAAACAAACCTACACCTACCAATTACCTCCTGCAAAGACTCCCACTTCCCGCCTCACCTGGAGGAATCACCGAGCCTATCTACACACACAGGATACAACACTTTGAAAACGTTTTGAAAACTGTATATGGAGTGTGTCCTGGGCCCCAACAGTTGTCATTACTGTTATAAACCATTTTAAATAGTTTTAAAACAGTAGTGTAGATCCTGCCCAGCTCTCATTGACTGTGTGCAGACATGAAAATGATTTATGAGCAGCAGAATATGTTTCAGACAGAGTTAGTGTGTCTGTTATCAAGTGGCAGAGTTTCTTCTTAATTGCTATAGCAGCATGCCAGTTTTTTCCCTGTTATATGCTTGGGGACAATCTATGTTATATTTGCCACATATAGGCCATTGCAAATAGCTTTTATGCTGCGGCTATCATGGTTAGAGCAGTTTATCGTGTTGATTGACCTTATAGTGTGCCAATGTATGCTACAGTCAAGAACATGTGACAGCAGCATGGAGGATCTCTGCATGATGACCATATGCTACATGGTAGGCTGACCAGATAAAATCCAGGTCAGGGCTCATGTAACTTTAACAGTTGTAGAGAAAAGGGAATTTCAGCCAGTGTCATTTGTATGCAATTAGTTCCTGGTGAAATTCCCTCTTCATCACAACAGTTAAAGGTGCATGCACTATACTAGAGTGACCTTATACAAAAGAAGGCAGGGCCTCTGCCACTTTAACAGTTGTGATGAAGAGGGAATTTCACCAAGAACTAATTGCATACAAATGACGCTGAAATTCCATTTTCTCTACAACTGTTAATGTTACATGAGCTCTGACCTGGATTTTATCTGGTCACCCTACTACATGGTAAGGTGCATTAGATATTTCATCGGCAGCATGGAGAACTGGCTACATAAAGGCTATGTCAAGTGGTCTCTGTGTAGTCAGTGTAATATGTAGGCTGACCATATGAAAAGGAGGACAGGGCTCATGTAACTTTAACAGTTGTAGAGAAAAGGAGATTTCAGCCAGTGTCATTTGTATGCAATTAGTTCCTGATGAAATTCCCTCTTCATCATACCAGTTAAAGTTGCAGGGGTCTTGCCTTCTTTTGTATATGGTCACTCTAGTATAGTGCCTGCACCTTTAACTGTTGTGATGAAGAGGGAATTTCACCAGGGACTAATTGCATACAAATGACACTGGCTGAAATTCCCTTTTCTCTACAACTGTTAAAGTTACATGAGCCCTGTCCTCCTTTTCATATGGTCAGCCTAGTAATATGTATAGCAGTTCCAAAGATGGAACCATTTCTCAATCCTATGTTTTGTCTTCTAATGATAATGTGAAGGCAATGAGGGTGCTTACAGGACAGAATCTGTGTGCAAGGAGGAGGTTGTATATTTGTTTCAGAACAAACGCGGGGGGGGGGGGGAATGAACTGAATGGGGTCCACTTGGTTCAGATTTAATTTGTTCCAAAATGAATGCCATGAGTGAGAAATGGTTCATTTACATCATTCATGTCTTGGTGACAAACAAAACTGGATAACATCCAAAATGTATAAAGGGCTAAAGAGATGAAGTCTCAGGATGTTGAAAAAAGTCATTTTATTTCAAGGCATAGCCTTATGCATTTTGGCCCTTACTAATATATATAAATATGAGCCCTTTTCAGGTCTGTATTTCTAAAGGTGCCTGCAGAGATCTCTGGAAAAAAGTCTCCAAGACGAATTCAGTCTTAATATTAGACTGGGACGAAATGTGTAGGACTACTCTGAAGAATAAATCTATATCTTCAACATCCTGAGAGTTCATCCCTTTATTCCATTAGACATCTTGGCAGCTAGCATTTTGTTTTCCCAGCATGCCCTGGTTATTGCACTGGGAAAAGATGGCAGCCACCAGGAAATCACCAAAAAATCAAATTAACTCTGTTGCTGCCCCCCCCCACACACACAGCAACAAGAAAACCAAAATAAAAGCATGTAAAGACAGAAAAACACACTAAAATGAATGTAAACAAGTGTGTGTGTGTGTGTGTGTGTGTGTGTGTGTATATATATATATATATATATATATATATCAACTGGGCTGTAGTGGTAAATTTTGAGGTGCAGGCATTCATCGTGACAGGCCTTACTGCCATGCCCCACCAAGGAGAGAACAAAAATGCAGGCTGCTGCGTTGATCCATATAAACAAATCAGTTCTAGCAGTTTTCACTCTACCAGGAGCAGAACTTTTATAAAGCTATTGAGTCTTAGAAGCCATTCAAGACCAGGATATCCCAAAATACTGGCATTACAACTAGGAAAGCTCAGAATAGTTATCCTGTTCAGGCACCACACTAAGCCACGTTGGTTAAGTATTTTAAGCTAAACTTTATGGCTTAGCGTGTCGTGAAAATTATTCCTAACCATGGTGGCTACATAACCATGGTTTAAACACGCTCACTAACCATTTGCTGCAAAAGGATTAGCAGCCTAACCATAGCTTAGCGTGTCATCTGAACAGCCCTATATTTTATAGCTGAGACAATTCATCCCCCCTCCCCCAGCTACTGTGAGGATTGCAGCAAAACTTAGAGGCAACAGTGGATTCTGAGGGAAGTGGCAGATCATGTCAATGCCCCTGCTAATCAAAAGGTGCTGGCACTGTGTCCCTGCAAAGCCTAGCAACACATGAGCAACATGTTGTTGTTAAACTGTTTTTCTCCATTCAGGATCTAAGACTGAGGCAATTTGAGATGGACAGCCTATCTACACTACTGCTTTAAAGCGGTTCAAAATGGTTTATAACAGTTTTGAGAACTGTTGGGACCCAGGACACATTCCATATACAGTTTTCAAAACATTTTCAATGTGTTTTATCATGCGTGTGTAGATAGGCTCGGAGATTCCTCCAGGTGAGGCGGGAAGTGGGAGTCTTTGCAGGAGGTAATTGGTAGGTGTAGGAAGGACTAAGGACTTTCCTAATAATAATAATAATAATAATAATATATTTATTTATTACCCGCCTCTCCCTCCGGATCGAGGCGGGGAACAACATCATCATAAAACACACAAAACTGATTAAAAATACATAAAACCAATATATCATTAAAATACCAATAAAACACCAATAAAACACTTAAAATTCATCTGAGTAGGCCTGCCGGAAGAGCTCAGTCTTTATAGATCGTTTAAATTCCTGAAGACTGGTAAGTTCACGGATCTCTCCCGGCAGGTCATGATCCCATGAAGTGTCCTCTCAATTGCTCTACCTCGCCTCCTACATTCACGATAATTTGCAGACACATTTGCTATGTAATTCCATACTTGTTAATGCCAAAAAATATGGTTTGTCTAGTATGATATGAACTGAAGGAAACTCCTCCCCCTCCCCTTTTCAACTCTTTATTCATTGACCTACTTAATCTAGAAGCAAATTAAAAATGTCTACCAAAAATTGCCACAATGAAGACCAGCCATTCAATTCATGCAGTAGTCTTTCATCTTGTTTGTAATATTTCTTTTTCTTCTTATCTTAAAGAACTTGAGTTAAAAAACCAGCTCAGGCTGGTAACTCTATGAAAGTCAATGTTCATCAGTTGGAGTGTTTGTTTGTTTGTTTGTTTTAAAGATGAGGGCCTTAGGTCCTCGTTTGTTTTCCACAAATGATATTTCACCTTTGGGGGGAGGGGGGTTGGCGGCTGGTGTTGCATTTCCTGAATCTGTTAATGAAAAGAAGTGCATTGGCTAAAATTTATTTGATTTTTAAAAGGCTTTCTTTTACTTTCTTTATTGCATTTTCAAGGAATGCATTTCAGAAAAAAAGGAATTCTTAGCATTGCTTGCTAAAACATCAGCCACTGCTGGATTGTATCCAGGCTGGATCTACACTGCTGCTTATAGGGGCATTGAAGTGCACTGATAACTGTTGGGGCACAATCCACATTCCATATACCATGTTCATAGTGTTATTTCCTGCTTTTTATTCTACAGTCATACAGCCTACCTATACTACTGCTTTAAAATGGTTTAAAACGGCTTATAACAGTTTTTAGAACTGTTGGGGCCCATATACAGGACACACTCCATATACAGTTTTCAAAATGTTTTCAAAGTGTTTTATCCTGCGTGTGTAGATAGGCTCATAATGATTTGACACAAGGGGCTCATCTACACCCATGAGCCTTCCGGGAGGGAGGCGAGAGGATCCAGGGCTTTACATCTTCCAGGATTGTCCAGCAGGGGACATTCTGGCGTGGTGTGTTTTTATTTTAAAGCAGGAGCTGATCGCTCAATTGTGCTGCCCCAATCCTGCAAAAAATGTAAGAGGAGGAGGAGGAGGAGGAGGAGGAGGAGGGGGAGAAGAAGAAGAAGAAGAAGAAGAAGAAGAAGAAGAAGAAGAAGAAGAAGAAGAAGAAGGAAAATTCTGCACCAAGAAGCACTGGCAGCCATCCCGGAGATGGCAAAACTTCTGCCCCCCCATGAGCATGGAGCCCCCACCCCAGCTCTGTGCCATTTGCTGAGGCCCTACTTGCAGGGAGGAGGGAGAATCCGTGACTCGTGCCACACTGCTTGTGGTCCTTGGGGTTGTCCCGGACTGCTGGAAAACCTGGGAAATATCTAGCCCATTTTATCCCGGGGAAAGTGAGTGGTCAGCCCTGGTCAACCCTGGGATCCCCTGTACATCCTTTGGATGAACAGGGATGACCCTCGAGCTGACCCTGGAATAAGAAGCTGTTGTGGATATGCCCAAAGTGTAGATCTGACCTCCAGAGTTGTCCCTATCCTGATAGATGCCTCTTTCATCCAGTGGAGGCTTCTGTCAGTGGAACAGGGAGGAGGTGATTTCTACCACTTCTTCCTTCCCCTCCAGCTCCTGTGACACTTTTGTGAAGGTCCCCTAGCACTCTGAAATGGATTTGGGGTAGGGAATGGGAGCTGTGGTGTGAAAGGGTAATTGTCCTTGAGATATTCAGAATCTCTTGTCATTGTGGATTTCAGCATGTTTGTTCAATGTCTCTGAGGTAGCCAATTTCCAAACAACAACAACAACAAGAAGAGAAACAGAATGCATTTCAGCTTTCCTTTGCTTAGTGGGTGACTCAACCTTCTTTTGTGTCTAGACAAATTTAATTTGCAGCTTTTCGGATTCTGGTAGTTCTATGTGTTTATTTTTGGTTAAATATTCTTATTTGTTGATTATTTAATTGTTTGTTTGGGTGAAGATTTCATTCTTAAACAGGGAGGAAAAAGCAGCTTGATGCCATTGCCTGAGTCCAAAAGAAATTAACTGCTCCATTGCACCGATCGGAGTTGGGGAGTTTTAAAAGAAATTGGTCCTGCTAATACACTGTTAATTTGATAAAAGGAATGGAGATTCTGTGTGATGAACTTCTGCATTCATTTTAAACTATGGCACAACTGGGGATGATATTTTTGTTTTTGGAAAGATTTGATCTTCTTCATTTACTTTAAAATGTAAACATATTGGGTACCTGGTCCTTTCTTGGTTTTAACAGAGGGGAGCTAGAGGAGAGTGAATGGATTACTGTTGAGCTAAATGGGTGTTCAGACCTATACACATGTTATCTGTGATGTGGCACTTGAAGATGGATCTCAAAGGGAAAACATCCATCTTGGACAGATAACAGACCTGAACAAAGGATGTTTAAAATAGTGTGGCTTGCTTTATAATTATTGAAGTATAAAAGAAAGTTTTTTAAACATTGTAAAATATAACTATGATTTCCTAAAAAGATGAGTTGGAAAATAAGAAAGTGTGTCTTAGTTCATATTACTGATTCACATATAATGTATGGGAAAATATGCCACACTGTATCACATTACAAACTACAAATGGGGTAATGGAACTTCTTACAGCACAATCTTATGCTTGTATACTCAGAAATAATACTCACTGTGTCCAATGGAGCTTACTACCTGGTAAGAGTGTTTAGGATTGCAGCTTTAATTTCTTATTTTTGAAAATGCAACATTATCTGTTTGACTGTGTCTGGACAAAAGCAAGATTTTTTTTAAAAAAACACCACACCACACACATTACATCTTGGCACAGTAGATATGCAAATGCCAGAATACACTAAAACCACATTTAATTGGACCCACTTGCCAACTTCTTGAACACAGCTTGGATTATTTCACTGGAGGCTGCTTCTGTTAAAAGCTGGGGGAGGAGGAAGTGGCATGCTGTCAAAACTTTAGATTTCCCCCCCTTCTCACTGGAAGTACAATCATACTAGGAGCCAAGTTTGGAGGTATTTTACTATATTTAATAATTATTATTGCAGATATTGTAAACATATGCATTGAAGTGGATTACAAGTAGAGTAAAATCATGTCACAAATGCAGTGTTAGCTTCATTTCCACTTTCCCTTCCTTGGTTTATCTATCATTCACAGAGACTACAACGGAGGCCATCCATGCTGCTATATAGTTTAGGCTGCATGAGATGACACTTGAGGGTTAAATGAGCTGACAGCCGTTTATTCTTCTTGGCTATCTGAGACTCTTCTGTCTGGCCAATAAAAAAACCCCTACATAATGGAATTAAAATTATTTCTTTAAGGTGGCTTGAAAAAAAATCATAAATGGTGGGGAACAATTGGGTGCTTTGGGAAGGTTTCATATGAGTATTTTACTTCACCACACCACAAAAATTATCCACTTGTATGAAATAGTTGCGAATATAACATGGCAAATTACTATTTGATAGATAATCATCTGGATCTATCCTATAGGATCACACTTTATTTTTTTTCCTATAAAGCTTATTTCAGGTAAGCAGCTAAAGGATCCATTAAAAAATCCCACCTACTTCCTATTTTGTCCATTTTTTCACATCTGTTTTCACTTATTGTTTCTACAATCTGCTGCTGATTCTGCATTAATTGGGGGGAGCTTCTTCAGTGTGTGGTCCTAGGCACTCAGAGATCATATAGAGAACATACTGATGAGAGCTTTGGCTATGGGGCAGTATACAAATGTAATAAATAAATATAGTCTTTCAAATTTGGTTATACTATGTGATGACATTAAGGGACAACAAAACTCTCCTGTTGCCCTCATTCTGAACGTGGGAGGAAGACGGAATACATCCTTGTTGCCCAGGAAATTTGACCAATGATTGCTATTTTTTATATCTTGACAGTCTGGTCTGATCCTGATCTAACTCTAGTTGCCTGTAGTTGGGCAGAACATGGGTAGTGATGAGTAGTTGATTTCACATCCCATTGAACATAATGTAGTGCAGATGGCGACATTTCAATGGGATGTGCATTCAGGTCTTCATCCAAATTGCTACTCCTATCCTCATTTTGCCCTAAATACTCTCCTATGTATGAATAGGCTGAAGCAAGGGAGTGTTAGCGTGGCTGCTTTGGCATGCTTTGAAAGATAGAGAATTGCTAAAAAGGGCAGATAGAGTTTAGGTATGGCTTGAAATTATTTGTGGAACATCCCCCCTGACTTCAGCTCAACACTATTATAACCATAATAATAATAATAATAATAATAATAATATAATTTATTTCTTACCCGCCTCTCCGTTTGGATCAAGGCGGGGAACAACAATATGATAAAATACATAAAACTGATTAAAACATGGCACACATTATTAAAACTGCATTAAACATCCTAAAAAAAACACCATGATGTAATATTTGCAGCAACAGAAGATCATATCTTTTAATATTTCTTGCAATAACATAACAAGAGTAAGCTTGAATGGCTGTGGTGGGTGAGAGATGTTCCATCAGTGTTCTGGGGTCTACATGGGATTCCTTTTGCTTTGGGGACTCATTTCAAGCTGTGAATCTATAAAGCCTTGAGCTGCCCGGGCTGTTCATTTTTTAAGGAAATAGCTTCTCACCCCGCTTCTCCTGTTGCAATCTCTGAGATGGATCCCAGCCATCCTGTAGGTGTTGATCAGTACGCAAAGTACGTGTGACAAAGGCATTTAGATGTTCTTATAGACTGCTCCTCAATTGCACACTTCCTTTCTCTGGTGGCTCATCAAACCTGACCATCATCTGGAAGGACTGTCTGACCTTATTTGGGCCAAGATTGAGAGCATCATCAGATGAGCGTTTTATAACACAATTGTTACTGGCCACTCACAGATTTCCGTGGGTCTTTTTCATGATGCTATCCACTTCCAACCCACATCCCACTCCTTCTGCTCATTTTTCCATCACAAAAAATACCTGGGAAATCTGATTTTTGGGGACTGTAATGAAACTTGCCACCATTTCCTGCTGTGTGCAGGAAAAGCAGTGTGATAAAATTATCCACTGAATAGGCCACGTGGCCATTGCTTCCTCTTTCTTCCCTGTGTGAAGAAATAGGAATCTGTTTGTCCCTGTTGTGGGACAGAAGCAGGAAGCAAAGCGACAGTAGGGAAACACGATTCCCCCCTGTCTGATGATGCTCAGAAAGAGCTGGAATTCAAATAGAAATGAGATTGGTTAGGATTCAGCGTGTTCATTTCCTGTTTTATGCACTTCAGAATTGGGTTTGGCTCCATTCATTACCGTGTTGCTTTCGGGTAAACAAAGTCAACAATTACAGTGGCTCTTTCTGTGTTCTGTTGCTTGCAGCTGTTTTCAAACTGTAACCAAGACATAAACTTATGTAACTGGACAGACACTCAAGACTGTTGATGCCCTGCATGCTGTGTGTGAACCTTCTAATCTTTCTCACCTTCCAAACTTCTATCTGAGGGGTGCTACTCCCCCACACTGAAAAGTTTCCTTAGATTTACTACTTTGCAGAGCTCTGCCATTGTCTTGCTCTGTAGAAATGTGTGCTGGTGTCTTGCCAGGGACAGATGAACCAGTTTAACAGCAAAGCTAGAAACAAATTCTTTCATTGGTTTCAGAATTGGGTTGCTGTCCTCCTTTATACTTTTCAGCCATACCTCTATGTCTGCAAATGCGTCCCCTCTTTCTTGGTGGTCTGTTGCTTCTCATTAGAAACGAACTGCTGGATATGGAAAAGGTTACTTGAGGACATCAGCACAGCATTCCATGGTACAAGAAGTATGCCGTTAGCAGGGGACTTCCATCACGCCAGACCAAACACATTTTAACTTTTTTTTTAATGTATTTAAGTAACACTAACTTCTGAACTGTCACTTTCTTCAAGACACATAGATGAGGGATGAACCTAGAGACAGTACAGTTTAGAAAAATTGCTAAACCATAAGAATGGATTTGCTTAATTGAATACTTTTTGGTCTAATATACAGTAACCTCATCTCATTATTAGGATTGAAAGCATTTGCTTAATTACATTCAAAAGTCCATTTCTCTTCTCTCCGCTACTCTTTTGCTGTTTCCTCACTGCTATCAAAATATAGATTATCAGCTCCTTGGATCGAGGACCTGTCTTTTTTTTGCATCTGTTATTCTGAACATAGGAAGCTGCCTTATACTGACTCAGATCATTGGTCATAAGAAGAGACATGATGGTTCAATCCAAGGGTCCACGCAGAGACCAACCAGCTATTGACCAGGGACTCACAAGCAGGACGTGAGTGCAATAGCACCCTACTGCCCATGTTCCCCAGCAACTGTTGTATATAGGCTTACTGCCACTGATACTGGAGGTAACACATAACCATCATGTTAAGTAACAGTGTTAAATAAGAATTACATATGTAGCTCTTCTTAAGCCTACCTTTGTCATGCCCCCACTGGAGAAATCCTCCTCCTCCAGGAAGCTAGAGCTCACAGATACGGATGACACCATGGAAACACCCTTATCAGGAGACCTGAGGAAGCTTGGACCACAGGAGAGATGACCCTGAGTCCGTCCTCAAAGGGGGAGGGGAGTTCCACCTCCAAGGCAGAGGTTGTCTGACCACTTATCCCAAGAGTGTCATTGCCTCAAGAGGCAGGCCAGTAAGGCTTCTTGGAGAATGAATGATACATTACAAAGGAGGACTTCCCAAAAGGAAAGGACTGCTTGAGAGTCCCTCCTTATGAGTAGGACTTTTGGCAGAAGGCATGTAACTAATTCCAGCTAAGCCCTGGATGGGGCTGTAGAAGCTCAGGCTATATAAATTTTCTGTGTCAATCTGAGAAGACAAGGTGGCCTCTGCTTGTACTGTAGGAAAGCAAGTCATTATGTAGCTACATGCCCACAAAATGCTAATGGGAGCATGACAAAGGTAGGCACTGGAAAACAGTGTCCTACTACCCCACTCTTCAAGGCACCAGTCCCTTACTGCAATTCTAAGCTGTCTTGATCAAGCTGCCTTGTATTATAACTGTAATGCTGGACACTGGAACTCCAGCAAGTGTATGGATATTGGGTTTGCAACCATGCATAAAATATCAATACAATCCATTGGTAACCCTGCAGCTATGGAAAGCATAGGTGGAACCCTTTGAATTAGGACTTCTGACTCAGGAAACAGAACTCACATTGGAAATTCAAGGACATTGGGAGCAACTCTGTTTCTGATTGGCTTCCATCCCACACATCCTGCTGGTCTTGGGTATGTTGTGGTTGACTTTCCACTTGGGCCCAGGGGAACTAGTTTTTTCTTCGGACTATTGTCATGTACACTGTTGGCCTGAAAAGGTGAACTCTGTGACTGACTCCAGGGGGGAATCTACACATATGCTTGCAACGTTGTAAAGATATCATCATAATGTAGGAAATTACCGTGATTTAAAACATGCTGGGTCACATTATGACATAATGTCGTTATTATTATTTTTTTTTTGAAATAATTTTATTAATTTCAACATAATAATAACATAAACAATAACATAAAATACATACATAATCCTCGACAATCCCCCCCGTGCACCCCCATTCCAAGAGACCTTCTCTTAATCTTTTATTCTATCCAGAAATTTATCGACTCTTTTGAAGGTGTTTGTCCCTTCCCCGATCTTAATACATATTCCAATAGGGGACTCCATATTTCCCCAAAATCATTTTTACCGGACATTCCCCTCTTTAATTTCATTTTACAAGTCAGCATATCATTCAATGCCATATCCCATATTTCTTTATACCATTCTTCTATTGTATAGCTTCCTTGTCCTTTCCAATTTTTTGCAATCATTAATCTAACAGGTGTCAGGAGGTTGTTTATCAATTCTCTCTTATTTTTGTCCTCTTCCCCTTTATCCCATATTGCTAGTAGAGCAAGCTTTGGGTTTAATTCCACTTTACTTCCCATTATTTCACTTATTTCCTTAAATACCCTTTTCCAAAATTTTTGTACATATTCACAGCTCCACCACATATGGTAATAAGTTCCAACCTCCTGGCATCCCCTCCAACAATTTTTAGATATTTTTTTGTCTATCTGGTGAAATCTAACCGGTGTTAGATACCATCTCCACAATACCTTATAAAAATTCTCCTTAATTCTGATCGATAGCAATTTTAACATTCTTGCATTCCACAACCTCTCCCAGTTGTATTCCTTAATTTCTCCATTTACATCCTCTTCCCAAACCTTTTTTATTGCTTTAAGTGAATTTTGAAATTCCTCCTCTATCAATAATTTATATATCTCACTAGTCAACCCTTTCTTATTTTTCTTTTCTTCTTTCCTACCTTTTGACTCTATTAAGTCTTCAAATCTTGTATTATTTCTACACTTTTTATTTTTCAGTTTCCATTCCTGAGTCCATTTCCCTAATTGTATACATTTAAACCATGCTGATTTTTGACCTATCAATAGCTCTTTAATTTGCTCATTATCCTTCAAATTTTCCATCCACTTCCCTAACTTAATTATTTCCTTATCTTTCAATCTCGCTTCAATCTCCACTTTTAACACTCTTGGGAAATTCTCCACTACTACCACCGGGGCAAGTGGTGAATCTCCTGGTATCAACTTCCCCCTAAATTTCTCCCAGATCTCCACTATATTTACCAACAAAGGGTTGTCCAGTCCCTTTAATTCTCTCTTTTGAATTTTTTTTAAAAAAATATTTTTCAATTTATAATCTATTTCCCCAGTTTGCGTCTCCAACCACTCCAAATCTTCCTCCCCTAGAATACAGCTTATAACATATCTTAACTGATTAGCTATATAATAATACTTAATATTTGGAAGTCCTAAACCTCCCTTCTTTTGAGCCTTATACCATAACCCTTTATTAATCCTAGCTTTCTTATCCCCATTACAATATGCGTTAATTATATTTTGCCAACTTTTCAACTCTACATCTGATATTTTAATTGGTAACATTCTAAACAAAAAATTAATCTTAGGTAAAATCTTCATTTTAATAATTGCTATTCTACCAAACCAAGAATGTTCTAATTTCTTATATACTTCTAATTTCTCCCCTACTTGTTTTTTTAAAGCTACCAAGTTAAGTTCCTCTAGCCTTTCTAAATCTCTATCAATATTAATCCCTAAGTATCGTACTATATTTTTAAGTCTAAGACCCAACTTAACCTTACCTTCTTCCAACTCTTCCTTATTATAATTAAATAACATCATTTCTGACTTCCCCCAATTTACTTTTAATCCCGTAATTTCTCCAAATTCTCTTAAATGTTTCTTAATCACCTCTGCACTCCCTAAGGGATCTTCTACTGTCAATAAGGTATCGTCCGCAAACATATTCATTTTAATCTTCTCCTTTCTTCCTATCCCCTTCACTCTTTCATCTTCCCTTATTACATTTGCCAAAATTTCTATTACTATTGCAAATAAGATCGGTGAAAGAGGACATCCCTGCCTAGTTCCTCGGGCTAGTGTAATCTGTTGTGTTAACCCATCATTAACCATTATTTCCGCTTTATTGTTTTTATACAACTTATCCATTACTCCCATAAATTTATCTCCAAACCCAAATGTTTTTAATATTGTTTTGAGTGCTGGCCATTCCACACAATCAAAGGCTTTGAATATATCCAATGCTAGCAAGCCTGCTTTTAAATTCCTTTTTTTATAATACTAATTATATTTAATACTCTTCCCATTAAATTAGACATTTGCCTACCCGGAATAAATCCACACTGATCTTTTTTAATATATTTACAAATAAATGTGGCCATTCTTTTTGCCATTATTGCTGTAAAAATCTTTGAATCTTGATTTATTAAGGAAATTGGTCTGTATGATGCGGGATCCATTAAGTCCTTACCTGGTTTCGGAATTAATATAATCAGGGAATGATCCCATGATGGCGGAGTCTTCCCCCCTTCTATTATAGTATTAAATAATTTCTTTAATCTTGGTATTAAAATTTCTTTAAAAAGCTTATAATACTCCGACCCCAATCCATCCATCCCCGGTGATTTTCCTCCTTTCAGTTTATCAATAACTCCCTCTATCTCTTTTTCAGTAACTAAACCTTCCATATAATCCCTATCCTGCTTCTGCAATTTTATTTTCCAATTCCTCTCTACATATTCCAATACCTTATCTTGCGGTCCCGATCCTGATGTATATAATTCACTATAAAAATCCTTAAATATATTTAATTTATCTTTCATTAAATTACAACTATTCCCTGACTTGTCTTTTATTGTCCCTATCATATTCTTAGCCTTTTCCAACTGTGTGGATCTGGCCAGCATCTTAGAATTCCTGTTGCTATATTCAAAAAAATCTCTTTTTAGATACAGCAAATTTTTTTGAACTTGTTCTAATTCTTCTTTCTCTAATTCCTTTTTCTTAGCTTGAATTTGGGCAATTAGGCGTTTATCTTTTGTCTCCTTTAACTTATCTTCCAAACTCCTTACCTCCTCTTCAATCTTTTTATTTTGAGCTTCCTGTTGTTTTTTTAATGTACAACTTTCCCTAATACAAATCCCTCTTACCACAGCTTTCATTGTATCCCATAATATGTCCTGCCGGTTATTCTCTTTTTCATTAATCTCCCACATTTCCTGCAGTTCTTTCTTTATTTTCTCCATTATATATTTTTTATTCAACAACCTTACATCCAATCTCCATCTCTTCGCTTGTCTATAGTCTTTCTTGATTTCCATGTCCATTGTCATTAACGCGTGGTCAGTAACCTTAATAACTCCAATATCACAATCTATAATTTTGGGTAACATATTTTTTGATACAAAAATGTAATCTATCCTTGAATAACTCTTAAATCTCTGTGAGTAGAAGGTATATTTCCTTTCTTCCCCTCTTAAAACTCTCCACACATCCATTAATTCTTTCCCTTCCATTAATTTGCTTAACTCTGTCTTCCCCACCCTCTTAATATCTTTTAATATGTTATCCCTATCTTTCCCTATATCTAGTACCATATTAAAGTCACCTGCCATCACAATATGCTTTTTACCCACTTCTCCCAACACGTTAAATACTTCATCAATAAAATCCATTTGTTTCCCATTTGGAGCATAAACATTCACCAATACATATTCCTCTTCTCCCAACTTGCAGAACATAATAAGAAACCTTCCATTTTTATCTTTCTTTACACTTTGAATAGTTATACCACATATCTTTGAAATTATTATTGCCACCCCTCTCGATTTCGAAGTTCCATATGCCTTCTCATAAACGCCCACCTCCCTCATTCGAAGCTCATTAACTCCATCTTTGGTCTGATGAGTTTCCTGCAAAAAAATTACATCTATTTTTTTTCTTTAATAACATTTCAATCCTCTTTCTTTTAATTACTGTTCCTAGCCCTTTAACATTCAATGTTGCCAATCTAAGTTTATTTTCCATCTCTTTCTTTCACACAAGTCTTTAAGTCGGTCTCCCTCTGTGTAACCCATTCCCCCCTCCCTAACCCTCCCCCCCACATTCACCCCCAATTTCACCCCCCTCCTCACCAGCTTCCTGGGCATTGGTCCCAATCTTCTTAGAACTCTTAGGGGGGGGGGAACTCGGCCCAACATCCCGGAATAACGTCTACCCTCCCCTCCATATCTCTTCTTCTCCCTATCCCTTTTACAATATTTATTAAAGTCTATTCATTACTCCCTCCTGCCGCGCCTTCTTCTTGCTTCTCTTCTCCAGCCGATGTGGCATCCAACATAATGTCGTTATTGTAGTTCATTTCTCCCATACTTACTGCGTTAAGTCAGGTCTCACTCTCTCTTTACCGCGTCGTTTCTTGTCAAGTTCCTTCCTCATAACATAGTTTCCACACCCACATCCTCCTAACCCCCCAACAGCACAAGTAATAATTTTGGCACTGGGAAAAAATGGACATGCTCACACGTCTGTGATTGAATTACAGACGTTTGAAATTAGCGACGCTACGATGATAAGGAAAGACACATGCTACTTGTTGCCACGATTGTTTTAATAAAAAAACTGACATATATATCCGAACACAGGAGTAAAAAATAATGACGAAAACACATAACAGTAAGTGCATCATGTGGCCCAATGAGTAGTCATAGCCCTTCATTAACGTTGTATAGCTACAGTGTAGATTCCCCCCAGGTCTCTGGCCATTGCTCAACTTCTGACCAAATACCAAGATTTCATGTATGTATTTGATAAGAAAGAAACAGATCAATTGCTCCTACATCAACCCCACAACTGTTCCATTGACTAAGTACTAGGATCCTGAATTCCTGTGGGATGCGTCTACTCTCTCTCTGAATCAGAGTTTGCTGCCTTACGAGACTTCCTCGAAAAAAAATCTGAAATGTGGATTCATATGACTATCTATCCTGCAGCTGTTCTGGTTCTGTTTGTCAAGAAGAAATATGGGGAACTGAGTCTCTGCAATGACTACCAGGCCCTGAACAAAATAACAATCTGTAATCTGTATCCATTTCACCTTACCTTAGAATCATTGGAAAGACCTCATGATTGTCAGCAAATTAGATCGATGTGGTGCATATAATCTAGTTCATATTCACTCTGATGATGAGTGGAAGATGGTCTCCCAGACATGTTACGGGCACTATGAATACACAGTAATGTGGCTGTTTCCCAACACTTCATAAATGACATTTTTGGAGATTACCTTGGCCTTTTCATCATTATTTATCTGGACGTAATGCTGATTTATGCCTCTGACCATCAGGTTTATGATGCCCATGTCCGGGCTGCATTGCAGCACTTAAGACAGTATATCTAGTATTCCAAACTACAGACCTAGAATCTGTGGATATTCTGGGACATTGGATGACCGCCATCAGCATTGAAATGTGTCTCATGAAAGTGGAAACCATTGTATCCTGGTAGCCTCCCAACAACTTGAAAGACATTCAGTGGTTTATCAGCTTTGCTAACTATTATCACTGGTTCATCACAGGTTTTACAAACATTGCTGCTCAGTCCCATGAACCCGCCCAGATTTGCTCCAATCCTGTGAACCGTTGCATTGGGGAAGTGCGTTTCAACAAATATTTTGGTGCATTAAATTCACAGACCCCATTTGTAGTGGAGACCAATTCATCCAACATCACCATTGGGGCAGTACTACTCCAGCTAAAAAAGTCCAGCAGACCCCTTGTGCGTATTACTCCCACAAGCTCAGCCCCGCCAAACATAATTATGCTATCTGGGATAAGGAACTGTTAGCTATTAAGGCAGCTTTTAAAACCTGTTGCCACCTATTAAAGGGGAGGCAGTCCCTCTGGTTGAAGTGCATACCAACCATCGGAATCTGGAGTACCTACAGACCACTCATAAACTCAACCAATTGGAGGTTTGATTACCTATTTTCTTTTCCCACTTTAATTTCACCATGACTTACATTCCTGCAACTGACAGGTTGATGCCTTGTCCCCAAACCCCAAGTATGCCTCAGTGAGTATGAGAAGAACTGGTATCTATGGTGCTATGGCCACACAATTTTAAAAGCTGCTTTAGTACCACAGTGAATTATCGAGCAGCTCCAACAACAACAAAAGCAAGATCCTTTTGCTCAGGCCTGTGTGCAAGAGGTACCCATAGCAGGGGAAGTAGGAAGGCCCTTGTATATGGTCCAAGATGGCTTACTATACCATAGAGGCCATGTCAACATGTCCCCATGTGCTATTTGGGCTGAGGTGCTCCACCTGTGTCGTAAAAGATGGTCCACTGGACATTTTGATCTTTTCAAGAATCTTCAAGACTCTCCATGCAGTCATCCAAAAATTCATGCCCAGGTTCATGCAGATAGTGAACACTACATTGTGACCTGTGATACCTGTCGTTGGACAACCCAGCAAGCCTATTTGCTTATTATACCCCCTACAGACCCCATTGGGACCATGGAAGGCCATTTTGCTAAACTATTATGGAACTACTGCTGTCTTTGACTGAGAAATATTTGGAGTGGTAGTTTTTTCTTCTTCTTCTCCATCTAAATACGCATAGGATTGCACCCTAACATATTTTGATTCTATGTGGCTCAAAAGAATCTGAATATTTTAATCTGTGTTGCACACATCTGAGTTACTTCTTGAGAAAACTGTAAGGGTATTTGTAAGGTTGAAAATATCCTGGAAGCATCGTTTCTAATCTATAAATATCTTGTTTGGTATAATATAGGGACTTGGGAAGAAATCTGGAAATTTCTATAGGGTGTTACCAGCCAGATGGAGATGGGAAGTGGAGTGGCGTATAGTGAGAATTGATCAGAAGTATTGGGAAGTCTGGGTATAACTTTACCCAGTTCACACAATGACAGAAATACAGTGTAAACTAGTGGATGAACTCCTGAACCTGGATCAGGATAATATTCCAGTTTAGTCCCTATCCTTTTATATGGATGGCCCCTATCCTTTTATACTCAATTCCACCTCCATAAAATAAGAATATTGACCTATCTCACAGTATAGGAAGAATACATCTAAATTTGAGGGTAGTAAAATGTAATTCAAGTGAAACTGAAATTCAGTATCAAATGGAAGTATCTCCTTGGGGCTTTTCTTTTTGAAGTACTCAAGTGTGTTAGTGCATGTGCTGTTGGAAATAGATCTGTGTTAATAGGAAAGCAGGCTGCTATGGTTTCTCAGCTTGAGGTAAAGAGTAGTACAGACTTGCAGTGACTTGTGCTTGCTGTTTGGAAGACCGATCAGGGGATTCCAATATGTTCTCAACAGTGTTTTTGTACCGCATTGTCAGATCATTGACCCCACAGAAAATGTTCCATGTTCTTAGTTATAATAGGTACTCTGTCTTTTATTTGAGTGATCTACAGATGGAATGATCTTCATTTGAATGATAAGAATGGATTGATTTAAGGGCTTATATCATTGTATTAGAATTAGCATTTGGAGCACAACACCCTGAAACTGTACAGAAGAGCAGCCCACTGCTCTATCAGTAACTAGTCTGAGGAAACCATAAAGCAGCTATATTATTATTATTATTATTATTATTATTATTATTATTATTTACACACCGCCCCATAGCTGAAACTCTCTGGGCAGTTTACAGATAGAACTGACCATGACGGATATTTTAAAAGGGGATCTCCACCATGATAATCTTCTATGTAGTTCAGGATGTATGACTGTCATTAAATCCATTCCATCTGTGGTTCGCCGATTCTCGGGCTCTTTCGTTCTGTCATCCGCTCATTGACAGAATAGGATCTTTAAGCCAGAATTTTCTTCTACTTGTACACTTGTGCATATGCACTAATCTGCTATAGTGAATGCATTTGCACAGGCCAATACACGTTAGTGCATGTGCGACTAAGCACAAATGTGAAAAACCAGTCCACCAGTCTGCGGAATCCACATGACTCAGAGGAAGCCAGTCCATTGCAGAATCCACAGGTTGGATTCATAGGAATCCAAATTCATTTGAATCTGTTGCAGATTTATCCAACACCCTTGTGCATGGGAGCCTTCTGTATTGCTCCCATGCACAGCAGTTCTCAGAGTCTCTTCATACATACATCTTTTTTTTTTAGGTGTACACCTTAGAGTCTAAGGCTTAGACATTTTAATTTACATTTTTAGATGTACAAGTGGGAAGGTGACAAACAAGTGTTGAAAACATCTGACAGAGAATAGGGATGGGTTGAGGTGTCCTGCAGAGTGTGCACTGCGTAGCAAACCTGTGTTTGTGGTTGTGTGTTGTGTGAAATGACCCCCATTCCTTTAAAACCGTTTTGCTCCTCAGGGTGCTTCCAGATAGATGACTGCTAGCATTGAAAAACAGAAGACACTGTACCCTATTCCATCTTTTCCTTCTTAATGGAAGAAGTAGTAGGAAAACACAGGAAGGTTATGAACAGAAGATGACCATTGGGCCCTTCCTCCTATGAACTTCTGCAAATAAGGCAGGGTAATTGCAGAATGAAAGCCTCACCTGGAAGCACCCTCCATTTCTTTAATCTTGGGGTGGCTCTGGCCCCCTCCACAAGGATGCGCTTTTGCGCCCGGTTCGGCGATTATGCGCATTATCGCGGAGGCGCATTTACTCCTAATCCCTCTGCACGGGAGGCGGCGAGAGGCGGCGAAGCGCATTAATTGATGTCCAAAAAGCGCTTTACAAGAAGTTAATGCGCATAATCGCTTGTTCACACGGCGAAAATGCGCTTTAACGGCCGGAGCAAAATAAAAGTCGCTATTTAACGCGCATTTGATAATGCGCATAATCCGGGAGATAACGCTCCTCTACGCCCGTTTTGCACTCTGCTGGTGTGGAGGTAAAATTTATAATGAGCCTTCAAAGAGCATTAAACCTTTCTTGTGGAGGTAGCCTACGTCACTATGAGAAATCATGTTGTTTCCCTGGGGCTGTTGTGCTTCCTGGTTCTTTGGCACAATTGATATGAGCTGATTACATGGGAGGAGAGGGGCAACAAGGCGGAAGATCCTGGTATTTCCTCGGGGCTCCTTTAGAGGTTTGAATCCAGGGAGGGCCTCTCGTCCTCCCTGGCTTGTGTGCAAAGGAAGGTAGGGGTAGTCTTGTTTTCATAGGTGCTGTAGCCTGGATTTACTTCTGAGTAGATTGTAAGATTGTACTGTAAATTTGCAACCCTTGGCACACTTACTTCTGAGTAGACATAAGATTGCACTGTAAGTTTGTAACCCTCGGCACACTTACTTGGGAGTAAGCCCCATTGAACTTAGAGGGGTGTTCTTGGTGGAGTGGGGGATCAAATCTACCTCCCTTTCTTGCAGGGAGTCATTTTAACCTCTTCTCCCTCTGATCACAGACACAGAAAGTCTTTCCTCTGCAAGTTCATAGCACAACACCAGCTTTACACACTGCAGATTTTGCACCATTAGGATTTATTCCAGATTATTATTATTATTATTATTATTATTATTATTATTATTATTATTTCCTGCCTTTCTCCCAATAATTTTTAATACAAAAATTAAAAATATAATTAAACATAGTACAATTTTAAAATATTTAAAACATTTAAAAACATTTATCTCTGATCTTATCTCTGATCATTTTTTAAAATGGAATAAGGGGAGGGGGAAACCACGGGAGACATCCTGGCTGTTGCGCTTGGGGGAAATTGCTCTCTGTATGGAAATAGCAAAGTGGCAAGAAGGTCCTAGCTCCTGAGACTGATTTTTAGCCTTTCTTTCTCTCTCTCTCTCTCTCTCTCTCTCTCTCTCTCTCTCTTTCTTTCTTTCAATTAGAAAAGCACTTTCTACAAGCACTTCTACAAGCTGCATCTTCTGACCTACACACCATCCCCTAATTACAGATGGGCTTAATCAAGCGATGGTGTCAAAGGGAATCCACTTATTTGTTCCAGAGTTAAGCCCTTGCCCATTAAAATAGGTTCTGGGCTGAGCTCTGGTGCGGCCTCAGTCAAATTATTGTCTTTGGCATTAAAAGTGATCCTCTAATCCTTGCCATTCTAACTTAAGTATAGACGCTGCCTGAACTCCCTTTATTGCTTCAGAAAATTCATCTTAGTTTCATTTTTCCTGAAACTTTTAAAAGGAAAAAGCAGCTCGGGGGGGGGGGGGAGCTAAAAAAAAGATGTTATAGAGCTGGAAAAGGTGCAAAAAGGGGCAACTAAAATGATCAAGGGCCTGGAACATCTTCCCATGAGGGAAGGTTACAACAGCTGGAATTCTTTAGCTTGGAAAGAAGGAGGCTAATGGGATGCATGAGAAAAGTGTACAAAATTATGCAATGTGGATAGGGAGACATTTTTCTCCCCCTCCCGTAATACTAGAACCCAGGGTCATCCCGTGAAGCTGATTGGTGGGAGATTCAGGACAGTTAACTAGAAGTACTTCTTCACACAGTGCATAGTTAAACTATGGAATTCACTAGGGATGTGCAGCAGATCCGATCCAATCCATGATCCGGATCCGATCCGGCCAAAATCTGATAAAACGAAACGATTCCAATTCCGATCCTATGAACCATCCAATCCAATCCGATCCGAAGGGATCCAATCTGGATTGGAAAAATCAGAGGATTGGACCTCCATTATATGGCGTTTTAAACTGACAGTGGACTTAGAAAAATAATGTGCAGTAACTTTTTTATTTTAAGAGATAGAAAGTTGAAACTCCCTGACATAGGAGATTGGATGTGGCTACTCATGTGTGAAAAATTCCAGAGAAATTGGTGCAAGACTTTAGTGGCAATGAGTGGTTTATTATTTTAAACTTCCATAAAGGGGGGGAGGCTGTGTGTGTGTGTGTGTGTGTGTGAGTGTGTTGGACAGCTTGATCCACCAATTGTGCTTTACACTACATCAATGCATCACCCAATCCTGTTAAAGACTTCCTGCAGCCTCCAATCGCAATGCTGAAGGAGGGCTTAGTAGAAACCCAATATATATATATGCTCATTCTTTCCCTTTTGGCTCTCTGTGGGGTTTAGTTAGTTGGAGTGGAAGGAGTGTGGTTTGGAGCTGGAATTGATATTGGATTTTGGTGTGGAGTTTGGAGGTTTCTGGTATTTTTCTGCAGTTTTCCTTGCTTAAGCTGAGGGACTTGGGTTTCTCCCTAAAGGAGAAGTCCACAGAGTCCCCTCCGTTCCTGACTTCAACCTTTGAATGCCTGTCTGTTGCTGCTGCTGCTCCTACCTGCCAGATCCAACCTGCGAGTAGAGCATGCTGCTCCACTTGCGTAAGCTAAGGGATGCTGCTGTTCCCCTCAAGGGAACATCAACTGAGTGGCGCAGGATCAGGGATCAGGCTTCATATCTACTCCTGTTACCTCCCTCCCCTCTCCCTTCTGTCATTGCTTTACCGGGAAGTTGTGTGTGTGTGTCTGTCTGTCTGTGTATCGCACCAAAAAGACCATTTAGTACTGAGAAACCACTGCAGTATCTTTATTCTAGAAATGGTTACATGTGGGCACAAGCCTATTGCAAAACATGGTCGGAGTAATCCGAAAGGCATGCCGCGGCGGGGGGGGGGGGGGGACATGACAGAGGCTTGGGCGGAATGCGGCGACCAAAAGGCAAATGGCAACAGTCGCATGGGAAGGAATGTCAGTCCAGAGACGCCATGTCACAGCCGCCACTCACACGTTGGGGTGTCCCCTGCTGGCCTGGTCATTCCAATGGCAATACCGGTTGGCGGAGGGGTACCGGAGGGTGGGCACGTCAGTCTATATGCTCCAGTCTCCTCATGCGACACTGAAGGAAACGCAATGAGTGCACCATACCGCGGAGGCCAAGCTGCAAATGCACCTTCTGCCTCTTGAGAACGGCTAGGTGGAAAAACATCACCGGCACCGTGTGGGGAATAGAGGACAAAGAGACATCAGTGCCAGCCAGGGTTTTTTAGGGGGGCAGCAGGCAGCCCTCCCCCCCACTCCCGCCTGCCTAGTCACCCACCTCTGCGATGCAGAGACCTACTGGGATGGCAAGGTTGCCCTCTAGCCAGCTCAGCGTGAGGCAGCCCAGAACCGTTGTGAGCTGGCATCTCGGAGTCCAGAGACAAACAGAATAATTGGCAGTTTGTATGGAACTGGGACATCAGTGCAAAATGCAACATTGTAATGGAAAGGCTACACAAAAATTTGCCCCTGAAGCAGCACATTTCCAAGATGGCCGAGGTTGCTAGGGAGCAGGAGATAAGGGGCAGCTGCTGCAAGGATGGTGGGGTGGGAGTGTCCAGCATCGGATTCTTGGCGGAATGAATAGGGGAGGCAGACGCTCCGCGGGTGGGTGTTCGCCATAACCGTCCAGTATCTGGAAAAATAATGCTTTTATGGTTTTACATTTGGTCCCAAAGCCAATGCTGCCCTGCTAAAAACTCTAATTCTAGGCACATCCAATGTTTAGAAATCATTCCCACATGCAAAGTAATGCGTGATCGTGATTGGCCAGGGGCTAACATGTAATCAACGGAAAGGCACTCAGGTGGGCGGGGTTAACGAATAGTGGGAAAGTCCTGGTGAGGTACCATCAGGAGACAGGGCAGTGCTTTCGTCAAATTTTCTTCGTTCAACCATAGACCCCTGATCCGACTCTGCTGCGAAACTCCGCATATAAACAATTGTAAAGCGCTTTTTATGGAGCCCGTAATTCACCTTCATGGCTCTCATCTACCACTATTAGATGTAAAATGGAATATAAGAAAAAGCACATATTTGGAGAAACAGGCGCCAAAGCGATATCGTATAGAGGGACCCCAAATCTGGCCTAGCTGGTGCCTTGATGTAGCTAGCCAGCACAGCAGTGGCCTCTTCGAGCCCCCCAAGTAGATCCCAAAGCTTTTCTTCTTGTCAGTCTCAAGTGAGATTAATATATTATAATATATTATATTATAATATAATATATTATATTATATAATAATATAATATATTATATTATATAATATTATATAATATTATATAATATTATAAACTGCAATTATTGAATATTCAGTTAAAATTTGTAATCCAGCTCATTTTTTAAAGGTTTATAGCATTGTTTAAAATATTATTTATTACTGTCATTTAAATTGTCACTTGCCCTGGGCCTTTGGAATAAGATGCGATAAGAAACGAAAGACAACATCAAACGTCCAAAGGCAAGTGCCCCCACTGTAACTCAACCTGTCTCCTCCCTTTTCCAAACCCAAGTCGTGCTAATGGCCTGTTGAAAATCATCCCAGTCTTCCTCCCTATGCTTTTAAATGGAAGCCCAGTCTCATAGGCGGGGGGCTCTAATGCACATTTCTTGTCAGGGATGGGATGCTGGCCCACATATAATACCGTAAACTGACTGAAATCTTCTGGCAGCCATGGTTCATCTTCCCCAAATATTCAGCAGAGGAATTACTTGTAACTGTTCAAAAGATCAGGCTAATTAAGCAAAGCTGCTCGTTACGGGAGAGTGAGGAGGAAGCGTTTGCTTCTTGCAAATTCTCTAACATGGGAAAGGAAAAGTGGTGCTTGGAATGAAACGGACAACAGCTGGCAACCTTGGTCAGTGCTGGAAGGCTCTTTGGAACAAAAAAAAAGGAGTGTTCCCCCCCCCTCTTTTCTTCTTGCTCCTTCTGTCTAAGTGCAGCTGCAGAAAAGCCCCTTTTCCAGGCCTGTATTGATTCTGATGTTTGCCCAAAAACAGATGTAAAGGAGGAGTAATGGGACTGTTCAAGTCAACCTTCCCTCCCAGGCAGCAACCTCCAAAGTAGCACAGCACCCTTATCTTTACAGTATGCTGAGCGGGTGGGGGGGAGGAAGGAAGGGCTCTGGCCCTGTCTGCTGGTGTTAATTGATGGCTTCTGCTGCAGCTCTTCACACTTTAAAAAAAAATTGGAACAAATGTTTTTATTTATAAGTGTAAAAAGGGAAAAAAAAGCCAAAGCAAATTAACAGCTTCATTAGGGTGTCAAACTCAAGCTAGAAAAGAAAAGAAACTCTATCCAAAATGCTTTGGAGTCAAAGGCCTGGATACATTTACAGCAAAGCAGAAAGGTGCAGGGGGGATTTTCAAAGGGGTGGGGGTGGGGGTGGGGCGGAGGCAGGAAAGGAAACTGTACACGAGGCCAAACTTCACTTGCAGTTCAGTTGCAGCATTTGAGGGCTCAATATAAGTGGTCAAATGTATTGGTTCAAGATTGTTTCGTTTGTATTTGTCGATGATACGGTTTTTGTGAACCAATCTGTGAATTTTGTAAATTGAAGGACAGCGCATAAAGTTTTTGAATTCAACAAATAAATAACAAATAAATAAATTTAATAAAGAAATCAATCAATCAAATAGCCAAGGTGCATATATTTTTGGTTGCACACAAGTATTTCCCCTGCTGTATCAGGGAGGAGTAGTACCCTTTCTTGATTTAGAAAAGATGACAGTGGCTGCAATCCTATATATTATTTGTATATTTATCTGCAACTATTCATAGTAAAAAAAAAACACAGCCACACAGTCCTAATCAACAGAGGCGGTATATAGGTGATAACTTATATATTGAACAATTATCCTTGTTTGCACTATGTATACTTGGATATCTTGTATTCTGCCTCATCAAATTTGTTCAGCAGGGTTTCTTAGTACTTCAAACTGTTAAATAAAGAGGCCCAAGTTTATCCATAACTCTGTTGTCCATGTCTTTATTCCATGCTTCCTTCTCCACTCGCCAACAGAATTCCAGGCTATTCAGTTGGTTATACTATTCACAAATACGAATTCTTTCTTTAAAAACTGACTACACCTGGAACTCATCCAATACTGGATCAGGGCTATGGCCATTAAAGTGACATTTGTTCTCGTTCTCTACAGAAATTGTCTCTAAACAGAGCCAGGGGCTTATATGTGAGGCTGTTCTTGTATTATCATTGGTATGTCAGTGTGTTTGGCTATGGCAAACTCCTTGGCTGGAAGGAATGATTGATGATTCTAGGCAAGTGGCTGACTGCAAGGCTCCTTTGCCAATGTTGCATTTCTCCTTCTCTGATACCAAGGTGGCAACAACTGAACCATCCAAAGTACCCGTGTATCAAATTGGTATTTATAGACCACTATTTTGGGTTTACTTTTCTCAACCTCAGAGTCGGGTAATTGATGATCCAAAGGCCACATGGCAATTGTATCTGATTTTTTCCAGTAGTCATGCCATATTTTTAATCAAATTGTGGTTTTAAAAAATGCCTACAGTATTCACATATGTGTTGTAAGTAAAAGAGAATTTGCTTGCAAAAGTTGTGTGAAAGAAAAATAATTTGCAGTTTGAGGTTACATTTCTCTTTGAGCTTTGCATATGATACTCTGACTGAGAGTTCCCCATCGAAGCAGTGTGGCAATGCATGGCATTTCATGTAAATGTTATTGCATTTCTATACAGGTTCCAGAAATGCAAAAGACTATTGCCAATCAGCTTGCTAAGCAATATCTTAGGAAGTATAGTTTTCCTCAGTTCCCCCTTATTGATGCCTTCAGCCAAGTGCACAAAATGGTGTCAACTTTAAAGCAGAGTCTGATTACTCATGAAAAGGGAGCTCATGTGACAATATACACTTTCTGGACAAAATGGTGGCCTCCATGTACCCAAGTCCTCGCTCTGGAAAGTGTTGCTAACTGGAAGTCTTGCCCCATCCATTAGCTAACTCTATCCACAGCTTGTATAGATCATATTTATATTTTTCTCCAGAGTTGTAAAATATAGGGAAGTATGATGTCAAGATCTGAGAGTGCCTCTTTCATATGACAAGATGCAATCAATAAACCATGTGCCACGTATGGTTATTGTGCATGTCAACTCACATTTCCCATGTTGCTCTGACTGTAAGTGTTTGTGTTGTACCTTTCCACCTCCAAAGTGTTGATTCTGGAGTTGTTATTTTGGGCTCAGAGTAACTGCAAGAAAAATCACATTCCAAATGTTTCTGTCAAAAGGAGGAAATGTAATGAACAAGTCAACAGAGAATTCCACTTGTCAAACATCACTTGTTTGCATCTATGGCTTTTGTTATGCAACCTTGTGCACGGGAAAGTTGTGTGAAGTAAACTGAAAATTGACTTCCTAATAACAGACCCTTTGTTCCCATTATGGAATTTTGGTCAGGAGGATTGAAGTCCTAAGCTGAGTTACACCCCCTCCCCAATTCAAAACCACTTTAATCACTTGCAAATCATTTGGATTTTTCCCCATACTGTATGAAACCACCAGATTGAGGTTTTGTATTTTTTCCCCTTCCAATGGACAGCCAGGCGGAGAAGAGACTGTATCCATAAAGAAGAGTTTGACATTAAAAAAATTCACACACTTCTGAAATTGACTGTCAAATCACTTCACATCTGTACCTAAAGCAAACAGACATAATGCTAACAGCTTGTTAGAACTCAAAAATGCCACCCACTAATCAGTCCACCTGTGGAATTCTCAGTCCATCTTGCAAACCGTGGAGTTGGCTGCCAAGTTGCTTGACAAGGAAATGTATATTAGACTGCTGAGGAAGAAGGAAAACGGAGTGTAGAGCACTGTGGTATAAACAAAGTGCACTTGGCGTGTGGCAAGTAAATGTATCTGCTGTAGTTGACTTGTCATCCAGATAAGAGAGAGGCGCTCCTGATTAGTTGAAAGGCAGATCAGGGAATAGCTGTCCACCCTGGGCTGGATGGAGTTTCACTCCTCTTGAAGATTCAGGTATGTAGTTTGCCCTGGATGCCCATGTTTCGGGAGTGGCCCAGAGTGTATTTGCACAGCTGAGACTTGTGCATCCTCTGCACCTGTTCCTGGAGATTTCTGATCTGGCCATGGTGACACATGCTTTAGTTACATCCCATTTGGACTACTGTAACAAGCTGTACATGGAGTTACCTTGGAAAAGTGTTCAGAAACGTCAGCTGGAGAAGAAGGGTATCAATGACTACTAGTTGTGATGGCTATGTGCCACCTCCAGTATCAGAGGCAGTGTGTCTGTATACACCACTTACTGCGGAACATGAGTGGGAGGGTGCAGTTGCAACATGTCCTGCTTGTGGGTCCCTGGTCAACAGCTGGTTGACCACTGTGTGAACCCTTGGTTTGATCCCGCATGGCTGTTCTTATGTTCTGATCCAGAATTCTGCAGCCAAGCAGGTTACAGGGAGAGTGTGATTCCCTTTTTGCTACAAAAGCTTTACTGGCTCCCAGACTATTTCTGGGCCCAATTCAAAGTGTTGGTTATGATCTGTAAAGCCCTATAAGACTTGGGATGAGCCTGTCTAGGTTTTAAGATCTTCGGGAGAGGCCCTTCTCTCAGTCCCACCACCATTAGGGGCACTTTTGGTGGGCCATGAGAAAAGGCCTTCTCAGTAGCTGCTCCCTGGCCCTGGAACTCCCTGCCAAGGGAAGCCAAGATGGCACCCTCTCTGTTGTCCTGCTGCTTTGTATTCTGGCAGGATTTGGCATATAAGATAGTCAGCTGCTGAAGGTTTTTTTTTAATTGCGTTGAGTGCTGCTTGTTTCTTTTATCGTTGTATCCTTAATGGCATTTTTAATGTATTTCTTTTTAACGTTAAGTTTTAATTTTTTGCTTTAATCTCTTTTATTATTATTAGCCACCTTTTATTAATTTTATTACTGTTACCTGCCATTTTGAGTAGAAAGATACAAATTTAATAAATAATACTTTTTTGATCTACAAATGATGGGACTGTTATATCGATACAGTCCCATCATGGTGATGCTATATCTGGGGTGACCAGATAAAATCCAGGTCAGGGCTCATGTAACTTTAACAGTTGTAGAGAAAAGGGAATTTCAGCCAGTGTCATTTGTATGCAATTAGTTCCTGGTGAAATTCTCTCTTCATCACAACAGTTAAAGTTGTAGGCACTATACTAGAGTGACCATATACAAAAGAAGGCAGGGCCCCTGCACCTTTAACTGTTGTGATGAAGAGGGAATTTCACCAGGGACTAATTGCATACAAATGACTCTGGCTGAAATTCCCTTTTCTCTACAACTGTTAAAGTTACATGAGCCCTGACCTGGATTTTATCTGGTCAGCCTAGCTATATCCCTTTTGTGCATTTATACCTTGTAGCACACATCATGACATCTGTTGCAGTATTTTGGATAATATGGAATAAAAAGTGGGAAATAATTCTAGAAAAGCATACATAATGTGCCGCAACAGTTAGCAGTGCCCTTCAATACCGATAAAAAGCACCAGTACAGATCTAGCCCTGGCTTCAGGCTGTGTCATCAGGCTTCTCAAATTGTGGGACCTTGGCACATTGTAAATGGGGTCACAAGGTTACTGAAGTCAAGTGTAGTAATAGAAACAATTAACTACTATTAAAATGGGCTGCCAAGAACTGTTTCTTATATTCTGATATATAGCCAAGGGCCTCTTCCAATGTAACATTTTACATTCACAGAATAGCTTTTAAAGGGGTGCCTGAGCATCCAACCCTGGAAATGTTTTGTGGGAATTAATTCTTCATGCAACATTTGTGCAAATATGTGCACAGGGCCTGACAGGAATTTAAGATACTTTTTGTGAATCCATCCAGGCCAAATTACAATTTCCACACAAAAAATGCTTCGTGGCCTGGGACCATCATACTATAATGGGTTTGTCTGCCTAGTGGCATGAATGGAGCCTGTCTTATGACAAATGCAACGAAAGGAGGGGATGTAACAAGGAGCTGGGTAGGCAGCAATGTCCTCAAATCTCTCTCAAGCCTCTGGAATCTGACACCCATCAGAGTTTGTGGGAGAGAAAGAGAGGCAGCTAGAAGAAGCAGTTGCTGTTTGAATTTGGGCAGAAAGAAAGAGATGGAGAGAAAGAGCCAGATGAGGGAACTGTGAGCTGGCTGAAGGTGAAGAACCTTGAGCTGCTTTAGGAAGCTGAGGCAGGGTCAGAGGTTGGGCTGCATGTTTTAGGAACCTGGCAGCTTCCATTATACTTTGCTTGGATATTTGTAAACAGACACGTATTACAAAACACCTTAAGTCTCCAATGCCTTCTCTCATCCAGCAGAAGCTAAATTCTGTAGCACTGTCTCTGGACTTCTTACCACACATGGAAGAGGGGAGCTACAAGTCTGAGACCATGTGACCTTGTATTTTCTCCCAGTGTGACTATAAGTCTGTTGCTCAGACCCTTTCCTGCAATACCTTCTTTATATGAGGCTGCAAGGAGTAGAGATTTTACTGCAATTGCCCCCAAAGCTTAGGTCTCCTTATACTGAGGAGAGAAACTGTTCCTCCCTTATGGCCTTTTGCAGGTATTATAAAAACATATGAGCATTGAGGCAATTTGTAGGCTTAAATTTATTTGGTGGCTGCACAGGGGTTTTTTTTGTAATCCATTTTTGGTGTTTTATGTTTAATTACTGTTTTTAGAATATTTGATTAAGTTATCATAGGAAAAGTGATCCATAAATTATTTTAAATTATAGTACAGCATATTTGAAAAACTGCACTACCTGACTGGCATATCAAAGGATTTCAGGGCTCAGGGTATAGAATTAACAGGTACTGTTACTGGTCTGTTTGATAAAAGCATTTGCTGCCTTAATGTAACTCTGTATGTGACTTTTCTCACTATCTACATGTGATTTTTTTTTACTACTGATCTTTCTTTTCTACATCAGATTTTCTCACTGTCTTTGCTAAAGGTTTCTCTCTTTTAATTACTTCTTCACACCTGGATATAATTACCATTCACAAGAATCTGCTCGTTCACAGGCTTAACTCTCAGCAACATTTTCCAAGAAAGCATCTTTCCTGACTAAAGTCTGCCTCCCTAAGCAAAGGGCGAGCATTGACTGACTTTTTTTAGAGGTTTCTATATGTTATTCCAAGCCTACATGTTCACACAAAAGTTATTTTTTTAAAACTTGCATTTGTGTGAATCTGAAATGTTATTTTAACATCTGTTCTTTTAAGGCAGCTAGCTTTGGGAAGGCAGTGTGCTTTGCCATAAATTTAGGTCATTAATTTGTATCTGTTCTTTGTTTATTTAAGAAACAGGACAAAAGGGCAGCTGCTGAAACATTTGGCTTTACCGATGGGTAGTGGGCTGAATATGCTGGAGTTCTATGTGCGACCAGCTTGAGTTTGTATCTACAGCTACAGGACAGAACTTTATGGAACCCTTTTGCTGAGCCATGTGGCACTTTGCGCTCCTGTGCATCACTCTAAATACCTGGAGGTTTTGTGGGGGAAAGGCATGGAGGGAAAGCTCAGGAAAAGGATGGATAGCAACTATTAGTCTGTGTGTGTGTGTGTGTGTGTGTGTGACACACGCATACACCTATGCAAACTGCCCCATTTTTTATTTATTTGTTTGGCAAAAAAAGATTTTATCTGGTAAATTTTTTTTTTACTGTATTGGTTTAAGTGCTGCAGTTGGCTAGTAACACTCCACAAAGCAAAGTGACCTATTCTAATCAGACATTTATAAACAAAATCAGAATAATACCTACTAAATGGATGGCTAACTACACTGAATGTCCTTAAATTGACCATTAAGAGCTGAATAATTTCTAGAGAGCTATTGATAGACAGAGGCTTTGTTTTCATAGGCCTAATAGACACGAGGGAAATTAGGTACATTTGCAAGGGTCAGTTCTTGTTGTGTGTAGACTCTGTGACTTCCAATCTATTGCACCTGGTCTGAAAGAAAACAGCATGTTTTCATGCGTGGTTGCTTTGACCTTCTTGAAGAAACATGGTTATGCATTTTGAGCAGTGAAGGTTATTGTCCATTTGTAATACCACACAGTTATGGAAGTACAAGGCCTCCCTTAGCTTTTTTTTTTTTTTGCTCAAAGAGTCACAGCCACCCAGCCCAGGCAACCGCTTTCCAAAATGCAGAAGAGAATTAATTGGGGAAGAAAAACTCCTTTCTGCATCTTAACAAGCAGCTCCTGCAACACTCAAATGTGATCTATGTGTTGTGTTGAGGCCCTTAGATGCCAAAGTTTGGCAGCCATAGCCAGCTCCAGATTTGGGGCGGGCAAGGAAGGAACCTTGTTAAATCTGCCTGCTAGTGAGCTACCTCCTTCTTCAGTGTATCCACTTGACCTTCTCTGGCAGAAGCAGTGGCGCTCTGATCAGCACCAGGCAGCTGGTCCTGATCCTTGCAATGCTAATTGCTCACAATGCCTCCAGTATACCATTGCTCTAAGGCTCTGTGGGAAGTTTAAATGGTGGTTTCCAGGCCCAGTCGCTTGGAACTCGTTGGAAAGCCAGAAGGGAATTGTTTACAGGGAAGCCCAGGGCAGGTATCAGTGGTGGCCCCTGCCTAGGCCTTGGGTCCCTGGCACCTGCCCAAGTATATCAAGTGCTAAGATCTAGTCTGGTGGTAACTCTGCCATCTTGGGGATTCTGGCTATTTATGGCAATCTGTGGCAGCTATGAAAAGGATACTGCCAAATGCTTTGCTTTTCTGTTTGCACTTTGCAAAATGAGGTGGTTCACATACCAACTGCCTCCAAAGTGCAGTTTGCACAAAAGTTATTTATTTTGCATTCCTGATGGAGAAAGGGAAAGCTGTACCAAAATGGTTCTGCATATGTAGTACTCCCACCACCACCACCGTGGTGCAAACTGCATTTAGCCATCTGATTCTGTAAATGGCAAACAGAAAATTATTTCTGAGTGGAGCTAATGCTGATTGCGCAGGAATTGAGGGACATCTGAAGAGAACAGAATAAAACAAGGCCAAAGAGAACGGCAATGCAAAGTATACATCTCATGGAAGACCAGCAGTTCTCATTACGAGTAGGTATCACTTCACACTTACTGATAGGGAAGTCAAAAGCTGTTGATTATGAGACAAAGGGCGGATTTTTCTCTTGAATCTGCAAATATGCCCAGAACTATTTCCAGCACTCCCTCCCAACCAATGACAGCAACTACATTCAACCTCACAAATTTTGCTTTTAGGAATAGCAGTGTACCTGTTGCTCCCTGCCTGTGGTCTTCTGCTGCAGCGAAACAAATGTGTTAATGTGAGAAGCAGAAATAATCATACGTTATGTCTTAAACATAACTAGGGATGCTTGAGAAATTATTCAGTTTGCCTAGAATTTATTTCTAGAATTTACCCAGTTCACACCTCCTGGACCTGAACATGGACCTGAAGGCAATTTGCGGTTGACGTCTGTGCATTTCCAAGCTTATGATGTAATTTGCTGGGGAGGGGGATGCATTGGGAAAAAGCCTTTGAAAAATGCACATGAAAAATGTCTGTGTCTGATAGATGCACACAATCATGCTGTAATCAATGGGAAAAATGTGTACATTTCAGAAATGCATGCAATTTATGTGTACATTTGAAAAAATGCACATTAATATACTCAGGAATTTTTGTGCAAAAAGTAAAAAGCAAAGCTAACAATCTGATATGGACATGTTGGTATGAGCATCAAGGTAGAATTCTGAAAATGTCAACAACCTTGAGTTTTTTGGATTCACACCTCACGAACACGTAAGAGAAGCTGAGTGTGCAAGAACGGGGGTGGGAGAGGTCCACTGATTTATTTGGCAAGTTCAGCCTTCCTCAACCTGGTGTCCCCATGATGTTTTGGCCTACAACTCCCAATATATCTGACCATTGGACAAGCTAGCTGGGACTGATGGGAGTTGTAGTCCAAACACCTGGTATGCACCAGATTGAGGAATTCTGAGCTAGATGATTATTCTATCTATACCAATATTGTCTTGTCTCATAGGCGGAGGCTTTCCAAGCTGGCAGGCAGGGGTCTTTCCCAGGACTTCTACCTGAAATCATTGAAAGTGGTGATGCCACAAACTCAACGGGAGAGACCTTCTCTGTTAAAGCAGGGGCTATGGCCAAACCCGTGGCTGTCTGACCTTTTCTGGAAAACTCCCAGCAACATAGTGTTGCTTGCTACCTTCACCCTCTTAATAACAATGTTATGGTGATCTACTTTGCAGCAGCATGCAGGTTGGTCTAGGTTTTGAGTGACCCTTGGGCAAGATGCCCTCAGTGAGTTTACTACTTGCCTATGTCTCTGCTCCCCATTTGCTTGTCTTTTTCCTCCAGGCCCAATCTGCACAGCAACTCAGAGGAAGTGTGGAAAGAAAATGGGGGATGCTGCTCCATCTCTAAAGTCTTGTCACCAGTTGCATGCTTAGAGAGAACAGGTAAGCCTGCAGTGGCAGCAAGGAAGAGCAGTAGTAGGCGGTTGGCAGGGAACAAGTGGTCCGCTAGTTGGGCCTTGGCAGATACCCAAAAATGCCAAACCTTGACATTAGCACAGAGGACCTAGCTACTACACAGCTACACGATACAAGACTGAACAAGGTCTCTACTGGGATTGCCTGCAATACAACAGCTACTACCTAGTATAGAATTTAGAATTCAGCACACAAAACAAACACAATGAAACAGGGTTTCAGTGCATCAGGCAAGCTGCCAGAAGAATGGGTCTGTCAAAGAGCCAGGATGGTGTAGTGCAGAGTGTTGGACTAGGACTTGGGATATCCATGTTCTAGTCCCACCCAATCATGAAGCTCACAAGGTGACCTTGGACCAGTCACCGACTGGAACCAGGGTATCTTCAAAGCTTGACATTAGTGCTAGCTTTTGGCAAGCCCTCTTTGCCAAAGAATCCACACCATTGACTAGAATCATCACTGTAATTCGAAGGTAGTATTTTAATTGTCAGCGTTTTGGTCTATTTTCAGCCTCAGACCACTTCCAAAAGATAATTTCTCAGATTGTGCCAGGGGTGCTGATATCCTTTGTCATAAAGAGGACATGTTGGCTGATGGTAAAGATAAAACAGAAAATCTTGAGGCATTACATGCAGTTTTAAGGTTCATCAAACAATCTGGACTCTCCTCTGAATGAGAGATAGGGAGTTGGAAAAAACTGATAAAAATTAGTGAACAAGAAATTCAGCCAGCTTCTGAAAAAGTGAATGTATTCCTGAACTTCAAGATGTGTCTGCAGTACATTTCTAGGAATGATGCATTATTTTGGGACATGGTGGATGGGCTGTATGAGAAGGTTTAAATGGACATAGCACGTGGATGGGAAAAACACAGTGAAATATGTGCACCAATAAAACAAAAAGTGATGCCATCTTCACCAGTTTTGATGCCATACTCTGTAGACTACCTGCCGCTAGCAGCAGGTAACTCATCATGTGGACTAGGAACACTCACATATAGACACAAGCAAGAAGTTGGATGTCTCACAAAAATAGAACAATATTCTCAAGTGAAGGAAGCTTTAGCTGTGACTTGGGTATATGGGTGATTCAGTTTGGATTTGTAATTCAAAATATAAACAGACCATAAACCTTTGGTAGCGTTCAAAATCAATGGATTATCTTTTGCCCAGTATTCAAAGTTTTAGGCTATGTCTTATGAAATTTTCTTTCTCAACATTGCCTATGTACCACTATGGAGAGGAAAGGTGGCATCTAGCAGCAGACATGATGAGCTCTCGTTAAGCAGTTACTAACTGATGAAGATCAGGCTTGGAGAAAAGTGTGAAATTGTACATTAACCTTATTCAGACACTGGAGCTAGCATCAACAGGGTGACTTCAGCAAATTAGAGAGAAACGAGTTTCTCAAAATTGTCAGAAAATAGTCCATCTATAGAAACATGGATTGGGCTCCTATAGGGAACAACCCCCCCCCCAATTGAATACCTTGTTTGAAAGGCAGAAATGAATGGTGGAATGGCTGAATGGTTGAAAGGACAATGCACTGTAATCCCTGACATACAAGAAGTACTTTTTTTAAAAAATTACATGACGGCACTCCCACTTGGCCCACCTGGTTTCTGCATTCCCATGATAATGGGCTGGTATGGGGAGGAACCTTGAGGGAGTTGCAGCCAGGCTTTTCCCAAAATGTAGCAATCAGCCTCCCAAGCTTTTTGAAAGAGGGAGATGGGTGGAGGCTACAACAGAATGTGCAGCGGCAAAGCAAGGATGTGAAAGAATAGGGGCCCTTAGGAGAAAGAGTAAGGGTGGTGAAGGACAAGCAGTGAAGGCTGTCGAAAGGAACACAGACATGTATATATATATATATATATATATATATATAGTAAAACATTTTAAAACCACCCTTCATCCTTGAACATGGGCCAGGGCAATGCACAAATATAATAGAATAAAAACACCCCAAACTCATCCTCATCAAACAGAAAGCAGCAAGTACAATCAATCAGACAGAATCAGCCAATTAAAAAACTTGGGTAAATGAAAAGGTTTTGAGCTGGAGCCAAAATGAGTGCAGTGTTGGCCGTAGTCACACCACCATGGGGATGATATTCCATAGTTGGGGGCCATAGCCAATAAGTCTCTCTCCCTTGTTGTTGACAAGTAATATGCTTGAAGACGCACCTCTCCTGATGAGCTTAAGTCATGGGTAGGCTGGTATAGGGGAAAGCACTCTTGCAGGTATTTGTGTCCTAAGTCATTTAAGGCTTTGAAGGTAAGCACCAGCACCTTGAGTTGGGCTCAGAAGCAAATATATAGTCTGTGCAGCTCCTTCAGAATAGGTGTAATATGAGTCCACCTGCCTGTACTGGTTACAATTCTGCCTGCTGCATTCTGCACTAGTTAAAATTTCAAGGTGTCTTCAAGGGCAATACAGTAACCCATTTGGCAGATTACAGTAACATGAACTATGTGGCCAGACTTCTGCATACAGGAATGGTGAACCAACCAAAGCTGATAAAAGGCACTCCTAGCCATCAAAGCCACCTGAGCCTAGAGTGACAATGCTGAATTAAGGAGTATCTCAAAGCTATACACTTGTTATTTCAGGGGGAGAGCAAACCCATCTAGAATCTCCTGACTACCCAATTCCCAGCCATAAGAACCTATCCAGAAGGTCTCCATCTTGTCAAGATTCAGCTTCAGTTTATTGGTGTTCATCCAGCACATTACAAACTCCAGACACCATTTCAGAATTTGTTGTCTCAGTTGATTCAGATGACGAGAAATATAGCTAGATGTCATCAGTGTATTGATGATGCCTCACTCCAAATCTCCTGATGACTTAGCCCAGCAGTTTCATATAGATGTTGAAAAGCATAGGGGATAAGATGGATCCTTAAAGGACCCCACAACTAAGAGTTTCTTCAGACGGGGAAATCACATTCCCTTACCGTTGGCTCTGAAGCTGCATCTCTTCCGCCTCTGCAATGAGCTGCAATTACATGGACAAAGAGAGCAGGAAGAGAAGCAACCACTGGCCCATTCAATGTAGTGGGACAGCACCCTCTAGTGGGAGTTTTATAGTGAAACTTCTCCTGCACATGGCAGGAAATTTCAACCAATTTCGCTATAGCTCAGAAGAATCGCAGTTTTGGAGAATTGTTTTCCAATGAAAAAAATTGGTGAAAGGAACAGGAGACCAACAGGAGATGTGCAGGAGGAACAGGTTGTCATCAAAACGACCCGCAAAGATCCATAAGTGGCCAGTTGTGAGCGTTCGATAAAATGCTCATCTGAAGAAGCTATAAGATGCCATGAACTTCAGCAAGCCTTCCCCCTGCCCCCATGCCACTTTCTGAAACCAAGTAGGAGCAGAACCACCATATTACTGTGCCTCTGACCCCCACCAACAAAATTGATCCAGTAAGATACCATGGTCAATGATATCAAAAGCTGCTGAGATGTCAGGGAGAATCAACAGGGTTATAGTCCCTCTGTTCATTTCCCAACAAAGATAACATGTCAGAGCAATGACACCATTTCAATACCATGTCCAGGTCTGAAGCCAAATTAAAATAGGTCTAGATAATCTGCTTGCTCCAAGAATATCTGGAGTTGAGTCACCACTACCCTCCCCAAGATCTTGAATGAATGAAGACAATGGAAGAGGAAGGAACTACAAAAGCCTTAATGATTATTTGCAGGGGGAGGGAGGTTGCTTTAGATCTGAATGATAATGGAAGAATCATAGGAACCAGAAAGCAGAAAATTACAATGGTCTAATGAATAATCAAGTAGTCCAATAGATGATCAAGAGCTCCCTTTGAAATCAAGGTAATTGCTCACAGATTAAGAACAATGTAAGAAAACAATTGCCTCTGTCCAACAAATTTAGACATGCTCAAGCCAAAGTAGCCAATGCTTTCATTGAAACTGGGTTTAACCATGTGTTCTAGACGACATTATCTGTTTTGTCATCACATAATTTTTAAGTACATAAATCACCAAATGATGTTCCATTGATATCACTGTTCAGTCACAGAGTAGCTGTTCTTGCTAAATCTGATGGCTATACATTGGTGGTTTACCCCACGGGCACTTACAAAAGAGAAAAGGGGAAGTGCAGCTAAAGTTTGATTTTCATGCCACTGACTTAACAAATATGCTGTAGAATAAAAAGTAGTTATATTGATAAGTCTTTTATGGAGTGTATAATACAAAGGAAAAGCCATTCTGAATTGGTGGTTATGAGACAATATTGCAGCAAACCATTTTAACCCACTCTTATGCCCAATAGACTGGAAAATATGGCTTTTCTTTTAAGGAATAAAATTCATTTATTTATTTATTTATTACATTTGCATACCGCCCCATAGCCGAAGCTTTCTGGGCGGTTTACATAGGATTAAAAACAATTAAAAACAATATACAAAAATTAAAACAGCAAAAACATACAACATACTCACAATCTGTACATTTAAAACCACTACAACTCTTCAAAAAGCTACCAAAACAAACAAAAAAACAAAAAAACAAACAAACCCAGGCTCCTCAGATATTGCCAAATGCCTGAGAGAAGAGGAAAGTCTTGACCTGGCGCTGAAAAGATAACAATGTTGGCACCAGGCGGGCCTCATCAGGGAGATCGTTCCACAATTGGGGGGCCACCACAGAGAAGGCCCTCTCTCTTGTTGCCGACCTCCGAGCTTCCCTTGGAGTAGGCACTCGGAGGAGGGCCTCGGAGGAGGGCCTTAGACTTGACAATTAATTCAACATTTGTATTAATGATTTGGACAAGGAGGTGTAGAGAAAGCTTATCAAATTTGCACAAGAGACAAAATTGGGTGGGATAGCTAATACCCTGAAAGACAGAAACAAACTTCAAAGTGATCTTGATAGGCTGGAGCACTGGGCTGAAAACAACAGAATGAAATTGAATAGGGATAAATGCCAAGTTCTACACCTAGGAAAAAGAAACAAAAATGCACAGTTACAAGATGGGGGATACTTGGCTCAGTAATACTACAAGCAACAGGGATCTTGGAATTGTATTAGATCACAAGCTGAATATGAGCCAACAGAGTGATGTGGCTGCAAAAAAAAAAAAAAAAAGCTAAAGCTATTTTGGGATGCATTAATAGAAGTTTAGCTTCCAAATAACACGAGGTACTGGTTCCCTTCTATTTAGCACTGGTTAGGACTCATCTGAGTATCGTGTCCAGTTTTGGGCACCACACTTCAAAAAGATTGCAGACAAGCTGGATAGGGTTCAGAGGAGGGCAATGAGGATGATCAGGGGTCTGGAAACAAAGCCCTATGAGGACAGACTGAAAGAACTGGGCATGTTTAACCTTGAGAAGAGAAGACTGAGGGGAGACAAGAGAGCACTCTTCAAGTACTTGAAAGGTTGTCACACAGAGGAGGGCCACCCAATCAAGGAGAAGATGAGGATGAAACTTTTGATGCAAATTGCCAGTATTTCAAGGAAGTGTGATGTAGTAATGGGGGACTTCAATTACCCCGATATCTGTTGGGAGACAAATTCTACCAAAAGTGCCCCCTCCAAGAAATTCCTGACATGCATGGCTGATAACTTTCACCTACAGAAAGTGGAGGAAGGAACTAGAGGGAAAGTGACCACATCATACTTGATTTCTTGATTTTAAAGGAAGCAAAAGCTGAGTGTAGCCATACTCATACTCTGGATTTTAGGAAAGCTGATTTTAATAAACTCAGAACTATGAAAAGTAAGGTCCCATGGCAAGTGACCCTAATGAAAAAAAGAGTCCAAGATGGGTGGGAGTTTTTAAAAAAGGAAAATTTAAAGGCACAATTACAAACAATTCCAACAAGGAAAAAGAGGATAGAAGACAACAGAAGAAACTAATGTGGCTCCACAAAAAGCTTAGAGATGACCTGAAAACAAAACAAAAAAGGACACATCTAGGAAGTGGAAGGAGGCCAGGCTACGAAAGAAGAGTACAGACAGGTAGCACAGAAGTGCAGGAATGACATCAGGAAGGCTAAAGCTGAGAATGAGCTGAGGCTAGCAAGGGATGCTAAAAGCAACAAAAAGGCTTTCTTCAGGTATGTGCATAGTAAAAGACAGAGGAAACAAATGGTAGTTCAACTACTCAATGAGGATGGCAAATTGATAACAGATGACAGAAATGCTGAAGTGCTCAGTTCCTACTTTGGCTCAGTCTTCTCCCAAAAGCAGGTCTATGCCCTCACCCCCTGGCAAAAATGAAGTACAAGCTGAAGGGGCAGAATTGAAGCTTTGGATTGATAAACAAATAGTAAAGGAACACCTAATTTCTTTGAATGAGTTCAAATCTCCAGGGCCCGATCAACTGCATCCTAGAGTAATGAAGGAGCTGGCAGACGAACTCTCAGAACCACTGTCTATTTTGTTTGTGAAACCATGGAAGACGGGTGAAGTGTCGGATGACTGGAGGAGGGCTAATCTTGTCCCTATCTTCAAAAAGGGCAAAAAGAAGGAACCTGGGAGCTACAGACCAGTTAGTCTGACATCAATTCCTGGGAATTATTTGGAGTAGATTATAAAGAAGTCAATCTGTAAGCACCTTGAAAACAATGCAGTGATTACTAGAAGCCAGCATGGATTTCCCAAGAAGAAATCCTGCCAGACTAATTTGATCTCATTTTTTTATCAGGTAACCTCGCTTGTGGACTATGGGAATGCTGTGGACATAACATGTCTTGACTTCAGCAAAGGCTTTGACAAAGTACCACATGACATTCTGATCAGCAAACTAGCTAAAAGTGGGCTAGATGGAACAGCTATTAGGTTGATCCACAGTTGGCTACAGAATTGGAGTCAAAGAGTGCTTATCAATGGTACCTTCTCAAATTTGGGGGAGGTAACGAGTGGGGTACTGCAGGCTCAGTCCTGGAACCAGTTATCTTAAACATTAAAAAAAATAGTTTAATATTTGGAAGGCTGCATGTAATTTTGTATACCATAATCCAATTTTTAAATCTCCCCCCCCCCCCAAGATGCACAGTTATTATAAATATTGGCAGATAAACTGCTCATTCCCCAAGAATCCATGATTAATGCTTCATTCTAAAATAGTCGTCCCTCTTTCCCCCACCCCCCACCCAGATGTGTAATGCAAATAATTTCCAGTTTCTGTTCCCCTTTCTTTGTTCCACTTGCTGCTCTTAGCCTTAATATATTGCTGTGGTCCCTTTTTTGTGAATCAGAGTACTCTACTTCTTTCTGAAATGGGGTGGGGAATCTGTGAATAACCACTTTTTTAGTCGTTAAGTAATATTTTTGCAGGTCCCCTATATACCCTTCCAAGTCTCATAATCACTAACAGAGGTCTCTTTTTCCTCCCCATAATGTACAAAATGATCTGCCCTTTTATGATTGCCTTGAGAATATCCCACAAAGCCTACGGTGAGGGAGCAGATGCCTCATTCAATTCCAAATAGAAGGAAATCTGTTGTCTCAAATAATCCCTAAAATCAGACACTTTCAGCCAGCTATTACCAAGAGACCACATTTTAAGAGCAGATGTGTTATTAAGGCTGAGAAATGTTATGAGAACTTCGTGATCTGACAAATAAATGTAGTTCTATTGAGCATTCCAACATTTGATTTTGCAGGGTGGTGGGGAGAGAAACGCATTTTAAAAAAACAGAATCTATTCAAGTAATGATGAGACATGAAGCCTTTCTTCAAAAACAATGCAGTAATTTTTTCAGACATTACCTAAACATTTTTGGAGAACCCTGGCAAACCTTCATTTGATTACATGCTTTTCTTATAGAATACTTCCCCCCCCCCCCCCAGGACATATAAGTAGAATGCATTATTCAAAACAGTGTACATGTAATTCATACATATGAACTATGATATATGTTTTGGTGCTGCAGTCTCTATTCAACAGGGACCCCTTTCTCTCTGTGTAGCATTTTCAGGGAGCAGGAGGGACTGCTCTAGGAAGTGGGTTGGGAAGTCCATTTCTACCAGTGCAACCCTTAAGTTGGAAGAGGCTATTTTCACAATCTACAACAAACTGTTAGGCTGTAATCCTACACATGTTCTCCAGGGAGTAAACCCCATTGAATTCAGTGTGGCTTAGTCTTAGTAAATATGCCTAGGATTGCACTGTTAATCTGGATCGTGTTCTGTTGATGTCGGGCTTGTTCAGACAACACACTAAGCCATGGTTAGACCACTAACCCTTCTGCAGCAAATGGTTAGTGAATGTGTTTAAACCATGGCTATGTAGCCACCATGGTTAGGAATGATTCACACAGCATGCTAAATCATGGTTCGCATGACACGCTAAGTCATAATGTTTAGCTCAAAATGCTTAATCACTGTGGCTTAGTGTGTTGTCTGAACAGGGTCGACATTTGTTACTGATACAATACATTGACTTACCTCAGCATGAGTGAGGTGAACGCTATGATGATGGACAAGGAGAGCAAATAATAATTTGCCTCAATATCAGGCTTCTATTGAAACTGAAAACAAGAGATGATGGGGACCTCGATGGATGCTAGGGAATAGCTTATTGAAATGAGCCCAATGTATTTCAGATACAAAACCCTTTTTTACCAACAACTCTATTTAATTCTTTCACAGTGTGGTGTTTCTTGTATTGTCTCCTAGACTAAACTGAGACATGAAGTAATTAAATGACAGCTGTCTCTGAAAAAGATCTGCACTCCCAAAATACATAGTACTCCTAGTACTTGTTGATATACTTTTTCCTCTTATGTTCCCCTGCCCCTCACGCCCCCGGCTGCTTTTTCTTTTTCTAATTTGTATTGCATAAAGAACCAAAACTACAAGACTACAAATGAAGAATCCATTTCTCAGCAGACTACCGTATTTATTCGAATCTAAGACGCCATCGAATCTAAGGCGCACCTTAATTTCAGGGCCACCATTAGGTAAAAAGCTTTGCATCGATTCTAAGATGCACCCCATTTTCAGACACGTTTATATTTGAAAAAAAGTGCATCTTAGAATCAAAGAAATACGGTAGGGACGAATCATGCTCCTAGGCCGGGCAAGGATCCTTCGCTGCTGCTGCTGCTGCTCCTCCTATGCGTCTTCTTCTCCTTCTCCTCTACCGCTGCTCTGCCACCACCGCCGAATTCTAGGAAGGGATGAGAGAGCAAGAGCGGGTCAAGCAGGGGCAGGCAGAGAGAGTAGCAGGGCCCAGGCGAGGGAGGAGTGGCAGCGGTGGCGGGGAGGAGGAAGAAGAAGAAGCGACAAGCGGGAAGGGAAGGGTGCGGAGAGCCGGGCGGAGCCAGCAGCCATGGCAGCGAGGACCTGCATTCGCCCCACCAGCGACTCGGCCTCCACATTCACCTCCATTACCGCCCCAGTCCTCACTGCCAGAGTGCAAGATTGCAGCCTACTTTGTAGTAACGCTGTGTTTCCAGGCTGGGGAGGCCGCTGTCAGTGGCATTCAAGAGGCAGCTGGACGACCATCTGTCAGGTATGCTTTAAGGTGGATTCCTGCATTGAGCAGGGGGGTGGACTCGATGGCCTTATAGGCCCCTTCCAACTCTACTATTCTATGATTCTATGATTCTATGATTCTTATGGAGGAATGGCCTGTTTGTGTGTGAGCTATACCATTTCACAATGCGGGGGTGGGGTGGGGGAACCATATGATTGAATGTTTCTCTATTTTTCAAAAAACTTGCTCAGAGAAAATGAAATATTAGGTGAAAGTGTGTTAGGCTAGCCTTTTCCATGGCATGCTAGTTTTCTGTGTGCAATTAATTGTTTTCTTCACAACTATCTATAATTGCTTGGGCCTGAGTCTTTGGAATGCAACCGTAAACTAATGTACTTTTCTTATGGAAGCATCTTCCAGTTGAAATCATAAGAAAAACATAATTTAGGATCACAGTTAACAGTCTTAATAGGCCTGGACAGTGACTTAGCCACTGCAGTTTGGTAGCTCTGATGTCAGTGGCGTGGTGAATCTGCTCTGAATTTCAGTCAGAGCCTGTCAGAGCTTCACACCTTTGAAACCTAGAGTGGATTCACCCCCCATTGAAATGGGAGTCCCCAGCCTCCACTGGATTTATCTATTCTTTAAATGAAAACATGTAAAGGAAACTGCATAATGCAATACGTTTGACATCTCTCAGCAGGCCTGGTATCAGGATGCAGTATCCTTGGGCCCAACGCCCTATATTACTAATGTCTGCTCTAGATCCTGTAGTTGGGCCTGGATCCACTATTTCCATTTTCCACAATGGCGGTGTTCAGACAATACATAGTCAACAGTGGGATAATAATCAACTCAACAGTTGTTAATCTAGTGGGTACTTACCACACAACATGATAATAATCAACTGTGGTGTAGATTAAGATCAGTGTTGAATTGACTATTAGTCCATGCTGAGTTGACTCACTCATCCCTCGCCCTCTCTCCCCCGCTCAGTTCTCCCACTCGTATCCCATCAGCCATTGCTGCTGAAAATCTATCATTCTGGCTGAACTAGAGTGGCAGCTGCTGCTTCGACCGCTCTTGCCTTGCAACTCTGTGGCTGACGAAATAACCAATAGTGTCCTCCACAAAACACAATAACCAAGAGTAGTTTAGATAGCCAATGCTAACATGGTGTTGGTTATTTGTGTTGGTTATTTTGGCCAAATAAACAACCATTGGTTTAAAAACTCCATCCACACAACACAATAATCCATGGTGGGTTAAATAACCAACCATTGACTATTTAAACCATCATTGGATATCATGTTGTCATTACTGCTTTAAAACAGTTTATAACAGCTTTAAACTGGTTTAAAGCAGTAGTCTATGTTGAGAGCTGGGTCGAAATTTAAAATAGCACTTTCTGAACCCAGCTGCCTGGTGCTGCTGCTGATTATCACTGCCGCTGCTGGGTAAGCTAGAAGGGTCCAGAGTGTTGATGCCAGCCAGAGGATGGCCATTTAGCCATTGCCCAAAAGGGGGAAATGCATCACAAAAAAGAGGTTAAAAGGGGGGATACATATTAGCATAAAATGTGCATGTGCTAATAGATAAGATGGAAGTTGAGAGATAATTATTATTTCAGGTGACTTGTGTGCATGCTCAGTTCTGCTGCCCAGGTGTTAAGTAGTGATGGGTAACTTGAAGACCCCGGGCTCTCCCTCCTTAGGGTTCTTTATCTTTAATCCGGACTTGGATGGGTTAGCTCTTCAAAGAGGACTGTCGTCTTTAAAGTAGGACACATGGCTACCCTAAGTTTGGCCCTGTCTGTGAGACAGAGTACTATACGTGTATCTTCTATATTTTCCATATTCGTAGACTGCATTTTTACATACACTAGAAGTATTAGGTTGCCTTGCATACAAGGCATAGGAGGACCAAATATGTGACAGAAATAAAAGAAATGTGCTAACGATCATCAATCTGCAAAGTTCAGAATCCAGCAAAAACCCTTTGTAGGAAATGGGATTTGGCCTGGCAGCACTGTCTGAAGACTGCAGTCTAAATGTTCTAATTAAATCACAATAAATAACAGGGATTGATGGTTGATTTTACCATTTCCTTTATCGTCTCCATCCCATACTCTTGAGTTGACAAATGGATCTCCTTAACCTCTGATGGCAGCATTAGCCCAAGCCTCTATAAACAAAGATGAATGAGATAAAATCCTAGCAGCCATTCCCACACTTAAAAAAAAAATTAGTCATAAATTTAAGAATGCCTTAGACATTTAAGAATGTCTTAGATGAACACACCTATACTATTTTTCCTTCTGAATTTTGTGGTGATCAAATGTAATTCAAAATAAATATTGTTATTCTCACAAGAATCAATTATAAAGTGGATGGCATTACTGTGTAATGACTGTGTACACGTGTGTCTGACAAACCCAGAACTATAGGGATCTTTCCTAGAGGTGTTGTGTGCATAGAGTGGATTATGCGCTGTACCTCAACAAAATGGGAGAAATTAACTACTTCAAGGGGAGAAATCAGCTTGAGAAAAATGACCAAGCTGGATCAATACAGGTTTTATTTTATCACAAAGTATTTTACAGAAGTGAAGAATGCTTAGTGAGTTTACCAACACCATAGCATGTGGACCACCTCACTGTTCCTAATAGCAATAACAGAAATAGAGGAAGATAAAGGTGGGGAACTGACATTTATCAAATAAAGCCATGGGGAAGTGCTAGGACAGACATGCAGAACTGCTTTCAGCCCACTGTTGAATTCTACTTCAGAAAAGTTCTCTGGCACGTTCCAGTGGTGGGTGGAACTGAATGAAAAAGAGCTGGGCCAACCCCCCAAAATACCTGGATAATTTAGCATATCGCTCTTAATGTCAAGTAAGCCTTAGGAGAGGCATTTCAACTTGGGGAACAATGAAACGATTTGTGGTTGGAAAACCTTTGGCACCCATTCCTGAAGTTCTGCACCCCTGGGCTAGGAAAATGGTGAGGCAATCCATGCTTGTAGCCAAAGTGATAAAATTAGTGGGGCCTATATAGGGAGAGGTCACCCCAAACCGTAAAGGGCTTTAAAGCTTAATATCAGTTCCTTGAATTGGGCACAGAATCCTGGGCACAGAATCCACAGGCTGACCATGCCCACATTTCCTAGTATAGAACTGAATCCAGAGTTAATCATATTTAGAGTAAGACCCATTTAAATCAATGGGACATAGGTTAGGCATGACGAATTTAAATCCCCTTGATTTCAGTAGATCTGCTCCAAGTATGACTAAGTCTGAATCCAACCCATTAATTAGAAGGTATGCAGCTTCCAGATCATCTTTATTGGCAGCGCTACATAAAACACATTAGAATAATTGAGCCTGGAAATTGCAAAAGTATGGATCAATGTAGATTGGCCATCTCCAAACCTTGAAAATATCCCTTAGTGCTTGAGAAAATATTGCAGTTTCCCCCACCCTCTGTGGATAACTCTGAGAATGACTCGTACAGTATGCTTTTGTATAGTTAAAAACTAGGCTATATGGTTACAGTGAACACGGAAGGGAAACAGGTACATAGACCTTATCTCTACTAGGCAACCATAGGCATTTGTGGGGAATGGTGTGTGTGTGTGTGTGTGTGTGTGTGTGTGTGATGAAGCACAGAGGGCCCTGATGCCACAGGAAAGCAAGGAAACAACAGGCAGCCAACAATTGGCACCAGCAGCAAAGAGAGAGGATGGACAAGGAATCCTATGGGTTTGGGATGTTATTGAGTGATCGACCATTATTCTGTATCGTTTTAGTCAAATACTGGACCTATAAAATTTAGACAGTGCTGCAAGAGGTTGTAACTTGCCTGTGGCATATGCCCCATGATTACTTGGCTTGTATGGCTGAAAGGCAACTTGGAGGAGGAGGAGAAGGAAGAAGAAGTCATCTTTGCATGTGAAATAATATACAGCGATGGAAGCTTCAACTTATTACATGTAATAGAAAATATGAAGCATTCTTTGGGGAAAAAATTTAGTTACCAGGATTGGAAATCCACAAAGGAGCACAAGGACACTCTGTGATATAAACTAGGACAATGGGAAGGTGTTTTTTTTTCTTGACGCAGTGCAGGAAATCCTGTGCGTCTTGCATGGGAAAGTAATATTTTCCTCCTCTGACCCACAGCTTAAATTTCAAGCAGAATTTCACTGGCAGAGATTAGCATCCTTGAGTATTTGAAAGAGGATATTATCAATGCTGGCCTTTAGGTAGGCTTACCAGATTAAAATTTCAAAAATTAGGAACATTACAGAATGATGGGGGTATTCTATAGCATTCGGTGAAGCTGCTGAGTTCTGAAATGAGGAGGCCTTAGTATGCTTTACAGAAATTAGGTTTATGGAGCTATAATGTTATATTTCTTCCATCTAGTAAATTAGGACCCACAAATGGATTATGCTCTGGTTGCACCAGTGGCAAATGGCTTCTCCACCTTTTTCGTTTGGGAGAGAGACCAGATCAGTAGGATGCTCTTGGCTCTGATTTTGGTGAGGCTATGAATCCATTCTGGGTTTTAGTCAGAACCAGTCAGAACTCTAAAGGAGCTATCCAAGAGTCAGAAGCTATTTGGGAGATAGGGTTCAGCACCTTGGACAACTCCTTTAGAGTTCTGACTGGAATTTAGAATGGATTTACAGCCCCATCGAAATTGGAGCCACCAGCCTCCATTGGACCAGATGCAGTGGAGGGCAAAGTTCCTTTAATAGTAGCAGAAGATGCAATCTGTCTAGACCCCTGCACAAGGTGCACCTCCAAAAATTCCCTCCTCTTCACTCCTGTTAAAAGTACAGGAACCTTGTCATCCGTTGCATCCGGTCATCTTACAGAGAGAGAGACATTAATGGACGAATATTATGGTAAAAACACACACACACATTAAAATGAAATTCAAAATTGGATCCTGTCTTTCAGATCAAGGTGAAAGGTCAATCTTTGATCTGAAAAGAGTGAAGATGACTGCTCTGGATCAGGGGGGCAGTCCTTCGAAATAAAAATCCTCCTGGCATAAGGAGCATGTGGCAACCTCATCTTCAGGTAGAACTGAAGTGTCATTATTTATTTGGAAAATAACTGGTGAGCAAAACTGGGAATGGAGAAAGCGATGCGGGATGTCTAAAGCATTCCAGAGCTGTTTAAATTTGTTTCCATCCTGAAAGATGAGCCTAAACTAGAACACCTGGCAATTGCCTTAATAAACAGCTAAGAATATCTGTTCATAAGTGTATATGAAGAAGAAGAAAAGCTGCCAGGGACACTCATACAAAATAAGGTTATATTGCATGAGTGCCTCTGAATGAAATACACTGTCTCTGACCCCCCTTTTTTGTGCCCCAGTGGAAATTACAATGATAATTTAAACACAGCTGTCCTGCTGTGCATTTGTATTTGTGGCCCCGGAGGATGGTGACATGTCTTAATAGCAATGGCTGTCCCAGAACAAAAATAATGAGAGAAACATCTGTCTCCCTGTTACTGTTTTCCCCCACAGACAAATGGCATTTCTGATCCAGATTTGAGATTTGTATTGGCCTGTCAGAAAACAAAACAGAGATACCTGCCTTGGTTTTATTGTCTCCGAGTCTTTGTTAAGAGGATATTGATAATTTCCACTTAGCACTGCCATATATATATATATATATATATATATATGATTTGGAAAAGCTTATTATTTCCTGCCTTGGCTAGAAAGAACAGCTGAAACGTGGGAGTCCAGACTACAGCTGGGTGAATTAAACTTCTGAAAAGATTCAGCAAGCGAAAGCTGCTGAGTCACTTTTGCTGATATTTGCGACCTCTTTTATTAGTGAACTTCTGGAGTTTTTGTGTTCAAGAATGTTAATGAAAGGAAAAGCAAAATAGCACAAACCCACCATGTTCTTTCAAGATGTGTGCATTGTGTCACCCTTCCACATTGCTTGGGTGTTCTCACATTTTTCTCACTTTATTCATACTTATCTGTACTATTATCACCTTCGTTAATTTCCTGTCACTTATAGCTTGTATAGTTGCATGCTGGACACCAACCCGAACAAGGCTGATGCATAAATGTTCAAAATATAGCATATGCCCATGCAAACCGTATATGTTTCTCCATTCATGGAAAACATTCACCCCCCCCCCCTTTAACTGTATTAACAACTTCAATGTATTTATTTCATTACATGTTTATTCTTCCCTTTCCCAGAAGGTTAAGGGCATTGGAACCCAGACATTCCTTGTGAGCATTAACTTTACCTTAGCCGCTGAAAGCCTGCAGAAACGGAAAGTTCTAAAGTGTACCTTAAAAATACTTTGGTCTGGCTTGCATTTACACTCACTAAACATTTGCTGCAAAAGGGCTAGTGGTCTAACCATGGCTTAGAATGTTGTCAGAACAGACCCAGTATGGCTTAGCATGTCATGTGAACCATGACTCAGTGTGTTGTGTGAACCATTCCTAACCATGATGGTTACATAATCGTGGTTTAAACATACTCACTAACCACTTGCGGCAAAAGGGTTAGCGGTCTAACCACGGCTTAGTGTGTTATCTGAACAGGCCCTATGTATTATTGTATTCAGTTGCCTTCTACGTAGGGGAAATACGATTGTGTATCAAAATGTATACTTTTCTGAATTCCTGATATAATTCTCCACTCAAAAAATGCATGCAAAAATATGCACATTAGTGAAAAGTGCACAGAAAAAACCATTCAAAAATGGATACCGTGAAAATTACGCACAGAAGCATATTATAATTGGGGTAATAGCTTGCAAAAAAATGCATACATTAGCAAAATACTTACACAAAAATGTGTACGTTTGGGAAACTCTGCACAAAAAGTGTGTGTGTGTGTGTGTGTGTGTGTGTGAAAATGCATGCAGAATCCAATTCATATACTAATGCAGCATCAAACTGAAACAAACAAAAGGTTGGAAAAATGAGAAACTGAGCCAAACCAAAATTGATGGGTTTACCTAGCCCTACGTCTCCTATAGTTTTAGGATTACTTTGGGCATGCAAACCCTGCCTATTTTCTCAAAGGATCATATATGTGGTTCTAAACTGTGTGGAGAAGCATTATTGTGAACTGGGTAGTATGCAGAGGCAGCCGGCACTTCCATTCCAATAAACACAGCTGCACTTTTCCAGCATCCATGATCAAAGGAAAAACTGCAGCTGTTTGTATAAAGCCCAGCTTACTCTGACATTTCTCTATGCAACTGAGTACTTATGGACAGACTCACATAAAGAAAATAAGGAAGGCATTGCAAGAGCAGTTAGATATCCTTGCTTGGACAGGCTTTGGGGTATAATAATTTATATTTTAGTGGGTATTTTGCCTTGTTGGTTTTATGAGCCCTGATCTTGGTAGGAGTCCTGTGTTCATGGAAGCAAGCTTTTGTGTAAGCATCCCTAGCTGGATGAGGATCTGCGCACACAAATAGATGCTGGGCACATGGTTTCTGTACCTGAGCTAGCTGCTGGGAATGTGCATGCAGAGCCCTTTCAAAAAAGAAAGAAAACAATAATTTGATGATCAACTATGTGGCGGTTGGGGAGGGGAGTAGATTTCGTTCCCATGCAGTGAGAAGTTCCAGGCTGCGCTGCATGGTTTTGTTTCCTTTGAATGAGAGAACAATGGAAATGTATGCTGTCTTTACAATATTTTTAAAAAAGAAATGGGCAGTCCTTCACCAAGCAGGATATCTCACCAACTTTCCATTAGTTTCTCAAAGAGAGCCCCTGAACTCCAAAGAACTTCATCTTCAGCCAACCCATATCTCCAAAATCTGTCTGTCTTGACTGAAACTAGAAACTAAACCAGCATGGTGTAGTGGCTAGAGGGTTGGAATGGGAGTTGGGAGATCTGGGTTCTAGTCCCCAATCAGCCATGGAAGCTCACTGGGTGACTTTGGGCCAGTCACAGGCTCTCAGTCCAACCTACCTCACAGGGTTGTTGTGAGGATTAAAATGGAGAGGAGAAGGATTATGTACGCTGCCTTGCAGGAAAAAAGGAGGGACATAAATGTAGTTCATTAAACCAAAAACCTACGGTTTATAAAACAATGTTAAGGCTCTACCGTTTCCAACCAAGCACCAAAAAGCAGGGAAATTGGGAGTTAAGGCTCACAAGCCTTAATGCCACATCCTCCCTAGGGCCACCTACTTTTCTTTTTTTGTTTAGAGCAGCCCTTCCCCAACCTGGTGCCCTCCAAAGGTGTTGGACTACAAACTGTTTCTACACTGCATCTTGCTTGCTGATGAGGGTCACCTTTCCAAGCTTTGATGGGTATCACATTTCCAATGCCGGAGAGAGATTGCCTGCTATCAGGAGAATAACTCCAGTCTTAAGGATCAATTGAGGAAACATCACCTGATCATTCTGGAGTATTAGCAAGCCTTCAACCTTAATGAAAAGGATTATCCCAGAAACTGGGATAATATAAAAAAACTAAAAACTGTGTCTACCAGTTTATTCGTGATCTGTCGTCATGATTTTGTTATCTAGATTCTAGAAGACCAGATAGGATGAAAATACACAAGGGTTTATTTTTTTAATATTATTCCTCTCTGACAGGGGCTCTCTTGCCACTCTGAATTTCTCTGGTCCTATTCTCCTCCCCCATCTGTCTTTCTTCCCTGCCCTATGACTTTGTCCTCTCCCCTTTGCCCTTGTTTGTCTCGCCAACACCCTGTATCATTTGTCTTTCCTTTCTCAGAGGTTCTTCCCATATTATTTCCCCTGAGTGCAATCTTCCCATTCAGAAAAAAACAAATAAAATGAAGTGTGTTTGAAATGACAGTGCTTCAATTTGACCTAGGTGATGTTAGCTAGTTAATATGAATTTAATAATAATAATAATAATAATAATAATAATAATAATACAGCACCCGGAATGACGTTGTTTTGTGACCCCTTTCCTCTAAGCCCTGAAATCTTTTCAAGGACCGATGCTTTACCTTTGCCCCTTTTCTATCAAATCTGTCATCCTCCCATCTTTTTATATTCTTTTTTCTCTGCCATGGAGATGAAATAAAATGTAGGAAGATAACACTTCGATCACAGATGGTACAACTGTAAAAAAAAAAAAAAAAAACCACGCTGCATTTTAGACAAATATAAATTAAGTCCATGTAATATGTATGTGTGGTGACATTTATATTCACACTCCTAACAGCCTTCTAAACTCTGAAGTACACTGACAAAAAAAAACTGTGTGAGATTGTTCATGTTTTTTTTAAGTTCACTTGTATTTCAAAGAGGGGACAGGAAAAGAAACCAAGTAAACATCCAGGTTTATACTTGGCTTGCTGAATTGAAGTCTGAGTCACATTTTCATGTCAGCCACAGGACTCTTCCTTAGTGGAAGAGTTGCTTTTTAGGTACATTTGAGGAAACAGGATTTGGGAGGCCGAGGTTCAAATCTAATAAATTAGGGAAATGCCTTGGTCAAGTTTTCTGTGTGACATGATGTGCCTCTGATGGAGCCATGAAGAAGGCAGAGCCAAAAGTCATCACATTTTTACTCAGAGTAAAAAGTGCATGTAGAAGTTCCAGGTTCAATCTCCAACATTTCTAAATATGTCAGGAAAGATCCTTACCTGGGACGCTAGAGAGCCTCTGCCAATCAAGGTGGACAATACTGAGCTAGCTGGACCAATCGTTTGACACAGTAGAAGGCAGCTGCCTATGTTCTTTTGCTGAACTGCAGACCTTATTCTCACACTCGGGGCTTAAACAGTAAACATCTCTAAAGGTGGGGAGGGATTTTCCCCCCCCCCTGCAACATGGGGAATAGTTAGTTTGCTTGAACCATCTGGTTTCATTGATTCCTTGCCTTACGTTAGCATGATGGGGTATATTCAGGACTTTTGTGTCTTGCTTGCCTACTCCTTGCTGAATTAGAAGAGCTAGGATTTGAGGGAGTGTTTGGATATGAAGAATCTTCCTCACAATGGAAAGAGTTGCATTAGATTACTTTATTTTTATTTTAAAGTTTTGTTCAGTTCTATAAGTATACCATGAGTGAACAATTCTGTGCCAGGACATCATTTTTAAATTAAGGAAAATAGTGTTCCATTAGAAATTGTCTTTAAAATTCCCTGAGAAAAATGCCCTGGAAAAAGAAAATATTACACAGATTTTACCACATCAAAGACAAAGTCCTTAAACTTTCCTAAGCGTCCTCCCATAATGGGGAGAGCAATCCTATGCCCCCCCCCCAGACAGTGTCGGAAGGGGGGCATAGGATAGTTTGGTTTCTGGCTCTGAGCTCATTGACAGGGCTCAGAAAACAGAGCACAGAAGCAGGGAAAAGGCGGCATTCTCGGAGGTGGGAAGGGGAGGAGACCATGGCAGCTGCGGCACACCATTTCCTATGGCCGCCCAGGCTTCCTTCCCTCCCCTTCTGAGATTGCCATCTAGCAGAAATTGCCATCTAGCAGAAATGCAGGGTGACTGGAACATGGAACCATCACTCTCTTCCTGCCCTGCATTGGATACTCTGCAGCCTCCAAGTTCGGAGACTGTCAACTATCTGGATAGGATTGTGCCCAAAGGGCTTCAGCACACTAGGCTAAAATCCCACATCCTTACCATGACTTCTGCTTTCAGATTCTTAACTGAATTAAGATTGGCGCCCTTACATGGGTGGACATGTTTTGAATTGGGGAATTCCTTTCTTCTATTTCACATGACCATTAAAGTGGATTTATATTTATTACTGCATTATTTCAGACTTTGACCCCCTCTAGATGGACTCCGTTTGATGCCTGGTTAGCCGATTATGCGCATAATCACTGAAGCGCTTTATCGTAAATACTTGTATGCAGGAGGTAATTGAGCGCTCAACTGGTGGCCTTACCGGTTGTTTCAAATGCGCTTTACAAGTAGTTAATGCGGAGAATCGCTTGTTCACATAGTCAAAATGTGCTTTAACGGCTGGAGCAAAATAAAACTCACTATTTAACGCGCATTCGATAATGCGCATAATCGGAGAGAAAGCGTGCCTCTACGCCCAATTTGCACTCCGTTCTTGTAGAGGTAAATTTTTTAATGCGCCTTGAAAGAGCTTTAAATGCCTCTTGTAGAGGCAGCCTTTTAAAAACTGGGATAAAGGCCAGAAAGCGCGGGAGATGCCTTGAAGGTTGATGACATCGTGTAAAGGACCTGCAAACCTCTGTGAGTGACCAATTACGAGTGAGCAATAAAAGCCTTGTTTAGAAATGTTCTAAATGTCACAAAGACATTGCAGAAGATGTGAAGGTGGAAGGCATTTTGGGAGATTGTAATTGTGAATGATAAAAGGGGGTCCAAAGTAAAGGAAAGAGGTTGACAAAAATCTAGATTTTAGAAAAGTGGATTTTGAAACAAATCAAAAGATTTAGAAAGTTCCATGGAAGGTAAAGTGAAATGAAAAACGATTAAGACTGCATCTTTTAACACTTTCCTGAGGTACCCCTAGATGGGCGCTTTCCCCCCGCAGTGGCTTCGGAGTGGCCGCAGGTGATCTACATGACGACGACGCCCCTCCAAAACCATCTAGGGCAAAGCCCCAAAGCTCCGCTCTAAAAAGTCAGGCATTTACCCCAACTTTTTTAGCTTGGAACGAGGCGAAGACGGCGTTTACCATCTGTCGCTCTTGCTCCAGTGCTTCTGGGAGGCGCCATAGACTGTGGCACCCCTCTCTCTTCCAACCCCAGTGAAACAGAGATGGAAATCTCTCCCTCCAGAACTCTCTCTATTTCTCTCCAACTGCTCCCCTTCCCCCTGTCCACCCACAGATCTCTATCGTTTCCCTCCTCCACTTTCCATTCCTTTGTGCAATGAAGATACCACAGAACCTACTCAGTTTCTGTTATTTGAAACTACCTTTAAAGTGCATGGTGTTATTTAAAAAAGAAAAGAAAATAGGAGAGCAGCACAATTTATGTGGGATTCATACTTTATTTAGTAAGGAAAGGAATTCACAATTTGGAAAAAAAAAGTAACATACTGTTTGTCTTTTAATGCTCATTACTTAAGCATAAAGGCGCATTATGAAACTGGATAAGGTGGCTCCCCATTGTGAATAGGCATTAGGGGACATATGTTATGCATCCCTCTTAAATGCACTTTTTGGCTCTTGTGGGCTTATACTACTTATGCTATCCTTTAAAGATGGCTCATCATAATAGTCACTCATGTCTCAATTGGACTGATATATGTATGTAAAAAGCACTGGTAGCCATTACTTCTAAGACTCAAGATAGCTACCCAAGGAAGCACTTTGTAAAAGGCAGCAGTTTTTCTATAGAAGCATACAGAAGCATACATGTGTTTCTGTTGCACAGGAGAAGCCGGACATAAAGGCAGGATGGAAAGATCTATATGCTAGGAAGGCACGGAATGGCCAAGCACCAAGGAGCTCCTGGGTAAGGGGACCAGTACAACTGGGATTTAGATAAAGTTTGGTGTGTGTGTGTGTGTGTGTGTGTGTGAGAGAGAGAGAGAGAGAGAGAGAGAAAGAGAAAGAGAGAAAGAGAGAGAGAGAGAGAGAGAGAGAGAGAGAGAGAGAGAGAGATATGATGTGCATGTGTGAAAATGAAAGAAGCATTGCAGAATCTGGGCAAGAGCACTCATGGGGGCTGTCTTGACAATGGCACATTGACGCCACAAGCCCTCAACCCCACACATTTCTGCTCCTTCATGTTGTCCCCATGCGAAGGAGCAAGCGTTGGGTTTGCAGCCATCCTGTGCACCACCGTCTATGCACTGGGGTGCCAGCGTCTCCTCACATCCCGGCAGGTTTTTAAAACCATTTTTAAGAGGCTTTCTTCTGAGGCGGATGGAGCTCAAAGATTAAACGGGGCTGGGGGAGTCCTCCTCACTAGTGAAGAGGTAGAGATATTGCTAAACACTGATCACCCTTGCTTCCTCCGCAACCCACCCCAGGGCCTCTCCTCTCCTCAACGACCCACCTTCCCCTTCAATGGATCACGGGGATGTGGGGGGGAGGTTCCATCCAACCAAATGTTTGCAGGAATAACCAAGGAAGCCCCCCCCCCTCCACACACACACACTGCCCGCGCCAGCCTCCCATTGCCTCCTTTCATGATCAACTTGTTGATCGAAGTTGGGGCAGGAGGAAGGCAAGTTGTAAAGATAAAGGAAGCTCTGATCACTTCGGATGAATGAAAGAAAGCAGAGAGGTCTTGTCCTGGGTGGATCCATGGAAGACAGGTAAAGTGTTGGATGACTGGAGGACGGCTAATGTTGTCCCTATCTTCAAAAAGAGCAAAAAGGAGGAACCTGGGAACTACAGACCAGTTAGTCTGACATCAATCCCTGGGGAAAAAATTTGAGCACATGATAAAGAAGTCAATCTGTAAACACCTTGGAAACAATGCAGTGATTACTAGAAACCAGCATGGATTTGTCAAGAACAAATCCTGCCAGACTAATCTGATCTCATTCTTTGATCAGTTAACCTCCCTTGTGGACTGTGGGAATGTTGTGAACATAATATACCTTGACTTCAGCAAAGTTTTTGACAAAGTATCACATGACATTCTGATCAGCAAACTAGCTAAAAGATGGAACAACTGTTTGGTGGATCTACAGTTGGCTACAGAATTGAATTCAAAGAGTGCTTATCAATGGTACCTTCTCAAACTGGTGAGAGCTAACGAGTGGGGTACCGCAGGGCTCAGTCCTGGAACCAGTGCTCTTCAACATTTATATTAATGATTTGAATGAGGAGGTGCAGGGAATTATTATCAAATTTGCAGATGACACAAAATTGGGTGGGATAGCTAATACCTGGAAGACAGAAACAAACTTCAAAATGATCTTGATAGGCTGAAAACAACAGAATGAAATTTAATAGGGATAAATGCCAAGTTCTACACCTAGGAAAAAGAAATCAAATGCACAGTTAAGATGGGGGATACTTGGCTTAGCAATACTACAAGCGAGAAGGATCTTGGAATTGTTGTAGATCACAAGCTGAATATGAGCCAACAGAGTGATGTGGCTGCAAAAAAAGCACAGGCTGTTTTGGGCTGCATTAATAGAAGTACAGCTTCCAAATCGTGCGTGGTACTGGTTCCCCTCGATTCGGCACTGGTGTATTACTTCTGGTGTATTACTTCAGTTGTGAAGCACACAACTAACTTTCCCTACCCGAACCATGGCTCCATGCTGTACAATTGCTTATAGATTCCTTAGATGTTCATTAATTCATTTATTACATTTTTATGCCACCCCATAGCCAAAGCTTTCTGGGCAGTTAAAAACCGTTAAAAACCAAGAAACATCATTATACAAAGTTCAAAACTATTTACATAAAAACATACAGACAGCACCCACACAGGCAACATATATCTATGTGAAATGTTTGCCAACTCTGATAAAAAATAATAATGATACTCTAAGCATGTGCAGTTTTGCATTTTAAGTTCACTACAGGAATGAAAGTGAATCTGCTTGTTCTACCCTGATGCCCTCATTACTCACTACTCTCTAGGTGTCATTTGGGACCTCCTGGTTTAAGGGCCCCTGTACTTTGGCCCCAAGGTCCAGCCCTTGCTACACCACTGTCTGGACTGAAACAATTCATATCCTACTATAGTAACTTTTCATACATCTATTAGATGTCCACTTTGCTACCTGTAACTTCCCACCTCTGTTTTGATAGGAAACTCCTGTCCCTATTTTGTTAAGCTCAGCTATAGTGCACCAATGTAGATTGATGACATGGATAGCATACCAGACAGTGGTGCAAGGCTAGTAAGATCCAATGTGCATCTTTATAGTGATGGGAAGAGGGATGTACAGATTGGGCTTGTTCAGACAACATGCTAAGCTATGGTTTGGCCATTAACCAGTTTGCAGCAAGTGGTCAGTGAGTATTTAAACTGTGGTTATGTAGCCACCATGGTTAGGAATGGTTCACACGACACGCTAAGCCATAATGTTTAGCTCAAAATGCTTAACCACCATGGCTTAGCATGTTGTCTGAAATCTTGTGAGATCTGTTCTGTCTACATTTCACAGCTTGTCAGGTGCCTTTCATTCCATCATCCTCTCATTGGTGAAAATGGATTTTTTCCAATATGCGAAAATGTGCAAATTCCACCCCCCATGCACAAATATTTTTCATGCTTTAGCCTATAGGGGGAATGCGCATTGTCAGCCAGAGTTTTTTAATATATATATTATGTAATTTTCTATGACTTAAATTTGTACAAAATTCCAGAAAGCAAAAAACAAAACAAAAAAAACACCTGTCCAGAAGTCCGAGAAATCTGTATGACTCAAGAAAAACTAGCCCATGGGGAATCCACAGGTTGGATTCATAGAAATTCAAACTTCTTTAGGTTTATTTGGATTTCACCAACATCCCCAATGGGGAATCACCTCCAAGCTCTTTCCAGAACATTGGAAGGTTCCAGTACGTCCCCCTAGTTCTCCTCAAAATCTGCTAGATTCCACATATTTCCTGAATGTGGAAATAACTCTTGTTCTCATCTCAAAGAAATAACAGGTAATCTCAATTAGCAAATCTTTGTTAATGAATCCAATCAGATGCCTGTGTATTTCTAGAGGGAAATCAGGATTTGTTAAAGTTTCTCCATCAATTACACTGCAATTGAAGGGTGACATTCTACCTGTGGTTGCATATGTGTAATCTTAATTAAATGCAGCCAAAGCACAATTTGATTTACATTCTTTTAGTTAATGCACAAATGTTTCAGCCAGAGTGCCTAGATTGAAGCTGATCTGCAGCCAGCTCTACACACCTGTTAAGCCAGAGTATTTTAATGCAAACTCAAACATTCCCATTGCAATCTCAGCCTTTCTTAACAGGAATGTTGTGAGCAGCTCAATAATTGCATCCAATTCTACTTCTGGCATACGTTTCATTAAAATCCCCTTTACTTCTGTTTCATTCAAAGACAAGTATTCTTTCCGACTGCTTCAATTCCTCTCTTCTCAAACTATGTGTTACCCCTGAGATCACCAGATGTTTTGGACTTTAGATCTTCAGATGTTTTGGACTTTAACTCCCAGAAGCCCTTGTCAGCATGGCCAACAGTCAGGAATGCTGGAAGTTGAAATCCAGAACAACTGGAGATCTACTTTCTGCTTATCCCTGATGTAGAGCATTATGGTAGGCTGACCAGATAAAATCCAGGTCAAGGCTCATGTAACTTTAACAGTTGTAGAGAAAAGGGAATTTCAGCCAGGGTCATTTGTATGCAATTAGTTCCTGGTGAAATTCCCTCTTCATTACAACAGTTAAAGTTGCAGGCACTCTACTAAAGTGAGCATATACAAAAGAAGGCAGGGCCCCTGCAACTTTAACTGTTGTGATGAAGAGGGAATTTCACCAGGAACTAATTGCATACAAATGACACTGGCTGAAATTCCCTTTTCTCTACAACTGTTAAAGTTACATGAGCCCTGACCTAGATTTTATCTGTTCACCCTAATTATGGACATCAATAAGTTTGACATGAGTGATAAGTTCAATTATTTCAATTCATGAGAAAGGATCATAAAACTGAAAGAAGCTATTGGGTCCAACCCCCCTATTTAATGCAGAAATCACTTTAAAGCAACCTTGACAGATGGCTGTCCAGTCACTGTTTCAATAATGCAAGCAACAGAGAGCCCACCAACTCCCTAGGTAGCTGGTTCCATTGTCACTATTTAGGCTGACCAGATAAAATCCAGGTCAGGGCTCCTGTAACTTTAACTGTTGTAGAGAAAAGGGAATTTCAGCCAGTGTCATTTGTATGCAATTAGATCCTGGTGAAATTCCCTCTTCATCACAACAGTTAAAGTTGCAGGCACTATACTAGAGTGGCCATATACAAAAGAAGGCAGGGCCCCTGCAACTTTAACTGTTGTGATGAAGAGGGAATTTCAACAGGAACTAATTGCATACAAATGACACTGGCTGAAATTCCCTTTTCTCTACAACTGTTAAAGTTACAGGAGCCCTGACCTGGATTTTATCTGGTCACCCTATCACTATTAGGATTTTTTTCCTGATGTTCTACCAAAATCTACATTCCTGCAACTTAAACCCATTATTTTGTGTCCTACAGTCTTGGATGATAAGAGTACATGTTGCAGTCCTGTGTGACAACCCTTTAGGTACTTGAAAAATGCTATCATAGCTTCCCTTAGCCTTCTTTCTCAAGGCTAAACATATCCAGTTGTTTCCATCTTTCCTTGGAGGACTTAGTTACTAGTCCCCTGACATCTTCGTTGACCTTCTCTGAACTCATTCCTTTAACTGACTCCTTCGAAAATGTGGAGTCCACAACTTGACACAACGTTCAAGGTGAGGTCTGACCAGTGCAGAATAGAGTGGAACTATCATGTCCCATGATTTTGAAACTATACTGATAGTGATACAACTTAAAATGGTGTTTGTCTTTTTTGTTGCCACAACATACTGCTGACTTCATCTTGTGATTGACTACAACTGTAAGATTCTTTTCACATGTACTATTGCTAAGCCAAATTACTCCTCCCACATCTTATATCTGTGCATTTGATTTCTTTTTTCCCTAAATGAAGAACTTTGCACTAATCTCTGTTAAAATTCATCCTGTTATTTTCTGCCCTCTTTTAGACCATAAGAAGAGCCCTGCTGGACCAGACCAAGGGTCCACCTAGTCAGCACTCTTTTCACACAGTAGCCAACCAGCTGTCGACCAGGGAATCACAAGCAGAACGCAGCTGCAACCCTTGATCTAACTTATATAGATCATTTTTAGTTTTATTTTTTCTAAGGTATTAGCTGTCCCAACCGGATTTGTGTCATCTGCAAATTTGATAAGAAAATTCATCCAAATCCTGCAAACATCCATACTGTTCTTTGATGTGATTTCCATGGGATATGTGGACCTGTTATCAGTTGTTATCAGAACTGACTATATTGCATATCCAACTACCAAGCTCCTTATGCTGTGATCCCTAGCATCCTTACTTGGGAAAGAGGCAACTCAAAAAAGTTGCTTCCAAGTTAGCAAGAAATGAATAGCTTGTATATATGCAATCACTTAATGTGGACAAGTAAGATTTTATTTCACTGTGCTATAGGGATATTATGCCAAGTGAAAACAGGGGGAAGCAGAAATCCAATCTATCTTACTTCTATTCTAACTTAATTCTTAAATTGTCCTTGTCATGATAAGGTCTAATGAGTTGGAGGGGGGAGGTAGAGGAGGAGTTTACCATTCCTAGAGGAGAGAAGTGCTTCTGTCCATTGTGAGATCTACAAGACCATCTTGAGCTGCTCTCTATATAGGTTATGCTGCAAATTTGGAAGACCTGAAAAATCTGCCCCTTAAGTTTTCTATGTCTCTATGCTCTGTGTAGCCACCGCCTACCCAAATCCACTAACGTTTTTAACACTGTATGTCTCCCCTTCTTCTTAAAAGCACCATATGGAGTCATGAGACAGTCTGTCTTTCCAGAGCGAGTGGGAAAAGCAGATTGGTGCTATTTAGCCCCAAATGGTGAGTACTTCTTAATCACTGGTATGCTCAATACCACACGGGTTAAGGACTTGTTCTATCTCTCTAGTTGGGAATTGCATTCTGTCATGATTCTTTGCCAACTAGGTGGGACAACATGGGAGGAGAAACTGCTTTCTTCCTCTTCCCTGCCTAAGGCCCCGTGAAGATGTAATAGAAGACTGAGATTAAAGGGTCAGAATTTTCTACTCCAATTTTATTCAGTTATCAAAATCTCAGTATGCCAATGAACTCTGTCCTTCTATATTAAAGTAATAGGCTAGAAGAATAAATAGGAAAACAAAAAGACAGCTGTGCAATGAGCAGAGGACATGGCTACAGAGGAGAGTATCTCTCTTTGGGTATGACAAACATGTGTCGTCTCTCTTTATTCTTTTTTCACAGGCACCTCATTATCAAATTTTAGAGCTACAGCAAATTGCAATACACAGGGTGATCTGTCTACTTTCTTCTACATTTTTATAACCTCTGCTTTTTAAAAGAATAAGGCTTTGCTGATGAGGGCAGAAGGGGTGGATAATGCCCAGGTAAAACGTCTATTCAGACCGCTTGAGGGAAGGTTGCCCTTTCGTGGGGCATATATACTAATGCATGAGAAAACCAGAAAGTCAGAATATGGGATGTATTGTAGACTGGGCAACTTGTTTGCCTGAGGATGTGGAGCTGAAAGGCCCAGCAACTGTGCTCTAGAGTAGACCTTGCCCATCTTTGCTGATAAAAGCTACCAGAGAGAGACTGGCTGAGTGGGTTAGAGTTGGGGCCAATATCGTCAACATTGGGCCCCAACCATTGGGGCCAATGGGCCTCAAGGAGATGTTGGTAAGACCACTTTTTAAAAAAAAAAAAAAAAAAAACCTCACTGGACTCAGAGGTGTCAGATAATTATCAGCCAGTCTTGAATATTCCTTTTCAGGTAAGTGTTGGAACAGGTGGTGGCATCTCAACTCCAGGTTTTTCCTCAATGAAACTGACTTTCGAAACCCATTTTAATCTGGATTCTGGATTTGTCATGGGACTAAAACAGTCTTGATCACTTTGGTAAACAACTTTTCAGAGATATAGACAGGGGGAGTATGTCTCTGTTCACTCTGCTTGGCTTCTCAACAGCGTCCAATGCCATCAGACTTGATATCATTCTGGATCGTCTCTCTGGGTTGGGCATTGGAGGCATCACTTTGTGGTGATTCTAATCATCCCTGCAGGGTTGTTTCCAGGTTATGGTGCTGAGGACTTTTGTTCAACTCCATGGCTTTTGTATTGTGAATGCCTTTTTTGAATCTGTAGACCAAAACTTCTATAGGGCACCAATTTGGAAAAGGATGCATTAGAATGTTCCAGCTATTGTCCCACATTTTTATTGGCCCATTGAAAAATACTGTGTTCAGCTGCTTGGGGGGAAATGGATTCATCTACAAGACCATGTGTGGTTGAAATTAATTATTGTTCACTCAACTTCAGGAAATCTTTTTTAAATGCTCATATTGTAGGGAGATAGTCTTCACTAGTAGAAAAAAGTGATTGTTAAAAGATGTCTATATTTTGGGCGCCATCACACCAGTGGTTTATCGCACTCTCGCCATTCCTGGTATGTGTTTTTGCAGCTCAGTACTCACATTATATTATCCCTGTCCTGCACTCATCTCACCTCTTCCCCTCCATTTTCCATCTTATTTTGGAGCAGAGAAAGTCTGTTTTTCTCCCTCTGTGTGTATTAAAGCCACTCCTCCCTCCCATGTATTGCTGTCCTTGCGCTATATTGGACCATCCCATTTTTTGTTGGGGGCATGTGTGTCAAAAGGTGGTCTTGCTGACAAAAGAGGAGGTTGGGGCCGTTCTCCGCTCAACTGCTCAACCATGAAGGGGGAGGAAGAGAGGGTGCCCAAACACCCCACGGAGAAGGAGAGTGAGGCTAAACACTCGGATATTCTCCAGGTATTTGTAGGATGTTGACTATCTCTGTTTGATACTCTGCGACATTTGATTTCAAGATTGGATAGCTAACAGTTGCTATTCCATAGAATTTGATGGATAAGAAGCTTTCAAAGAACTTGAGGATCCTCAGAAAATAGTTTGGAAACAACTGATATTATCATATTTATCAGTGTTTGTTGTTTGGCATGCAATAATGTTGATGGTTGACGTGTATTTTTTACAAAATCTCATACCATTGATAACTTAACATGCTTTGGCATTTAGTATGATAGCATGTAATAGCTAATAAGCAATGGTCATTAGTATTTACAGCTGACTGTTAGCTACAGTTCAAACACTCAAGAGATGCCAACGTCTAATGCCTACAAATTGTAAGATTAAACTTTCAATTTTATTTACAAATATAACTTAAATTGCTCATTCCATGTTGGGAAATGTTGGCAAATTCTGAAGATCTGTAAATATTTGTTTCACCTCTTGCCTATAGAAATTAGAGAAATTCTGTTGGCCGCAGCTCTGAAAAGTGACAGGAGTCAAATATGGTCTTTCTTAGCAAGTTAAGTGTATGCAGGCATCAACAGACGGTGATTATGAGAAATCCTGCTTGAACAAAGTAACAGTATTCCCTTCCCTCCTACCTACTGCCAATGGCACAAGAGTGGGTGGGGAGCTGCCCATAAATAGTCTGGCTGCTGTTTGTCAAAAACAACAGTTGAAACATCCTTTTAGAATTGCTATTTCAGCATGTGCTGAAAATGACAAAGCCATCCAGATTAAATGGCTCCGCTGAGAACCTTCATTCCAAGGCACAGCCATAAAACTATTAGTGGGTGGCCTCCATCACTGGCTCCCCTCATTATAATTTCATTGTGTTTATATGGCCTACTGCACCGTGGAAGTCCTCAGTATTTCAACGGATCTCATTGATTGGGGCAATTTGACATTCATATTTATACATCTTTGTGGCATTGGGGTCCAAGCCGTTTGTAAAATGGCGTGGAGAAGAAGCACATTCAAGTCTTGGCCCCGTGAACTGGATTATGATGATGAAGTAACTGAGAATGCTGCCGGTTTGAAGCGGGGTGCTTATGAATTGTGTTTTTAATTCTGTTTTAATTTTATGTGATTTATTCTTGTTTTTATTAGGATTGATTTAGGATTATAAACCACCTGGAGTGCCATTTTTCTTGGTAGAAAGGCGGGGTACAAATGAAATAAATAAATCTTTTCCCTTCCATTATTTTCAGATTAAAATAAAACAACAGTAACAAAAAGTATACATTACGATGTGTTGCATCTTAATGTTAATCAAACACAGACCAAATTAACAATCTGTCAGCAAAAATATAGACAAACATTTTTCCTTCAAAGAATACCAATAGCTAGTAAAAGGTGACCATAACACTCTAAATTTGGTTTCCTCCCCTTATTCCTACAGATTTGGGAAGTTTAGCCATTTTAGCCATTTTCCAACATTGACTAACATTCTATAAGAGCCAAACCATATGTGGTGCAGGAGTTCCTATCTCCTGATCACATGTAGTTTGGCCATACATTTCTCAAAGCTGTTAAGACTAACTCAAGTTAGTGATTTACCAATTAGGGCCCAAATAGCCAGAAAGGGGACTACCAGAAATTGACCGCAGGTTCTCCAGTGGAGTACAGTTTACTTTCTGTGCACCTTTCTGTGCACCACAGGATAATATTTCATTTCTTTCTTTTTTAAAAAAAAAAATGTGTTACCTGAACAAGAATTTCTGATTTCATTAATAAGATTCAGATCCATGCTCAGGGCAATGGGCTGAAACTTTATTTGGAAGGGAGCTCAGGACAGGCATCAGCACCTGCCATGGGTCCTGAGGCCCCGACAGCTGCCCAAGGATGTCAGATGCTGGCACCGTCTGCATGCAGTGCTTGCACTCTTTAACTGTGGCCCCTCCCTTAAATAATGATTTGCTATTGTAAAACAATTGTTACTGTAAACATAATTAAAATCCATATTATGTTTGCTTTATAGACATATTTAGCACATTCACCTTTTTCTTAATGATGAGATATCCAGTTCTTTGAAGAAATTTTCTGTCAAGATGTATCTTAAGTGTGGAAAAGAGAGCCAAAGTGCAAAAATTGAATGCATCTCATATATTTAAATTTGTTACATTTATATCCCACCTTTTCCTAGAAGGAGCCTAAGTGGCATACATGATCCTCCTCCTCCTCCTCTCCATTTTATCCTCACAACAATCCTTTGAGGTAGGTTAGTCTGAGAGTCTGGCCCAAAGTCATCCAATGAGCTTCATGGCTGTGTGGGGATTTGCCCTACAGATGGCATCATAATTTATATAGTACTTTAGAATGTCCGAGCACTTCACATATATTGTCCTAAATGGACCAGAACTTTAGGGAGTTTGAACTGCCTTCTCCTCTGTTTTACTGAGCATAAGTAGGCTGACCATATGAAAAGGAGGACAGTGCTCCTGTAACTTTAACAGTTGCAGAGAAAAGGGGATGTCAGCCGTCATCATTTGTATGCAATTAGTACCTGGTGAAATTCCCTCTTCATCACAATAATTAAAGTTGCAGGCACTATATTAGAGTGACCAGATGCAAAAGAGGGCAAGGCCCCTGCAGCTTTAACTGTTGTAATGAAGAGGAAATTTCACCAGGTACGAATTGCATACAAATGATGCCGGCTGAAATTCCCCTTTCTCTGCAACTGTTAAAGTTACAGGAGCCCTGTCCTCCTTTTCATATGGTCACCCTAAGCATAAGTGTAAATGGGGGCAGGGATTACGCTGACACCTTGCATAGCATTTGGTCCTATATTGAATGAACATTTTATAGAAGACAGGCCTTTCAACCTACCAGTTTATCAAGCTACAGATCTTTTCTTGGGATGTATTAGACATGAGGTATTAGGAAATGGGAACCTGCCATTTTGTGTGAACTTGTAGCTGTGCTCCTTTTCTGAGGCAGGCTGCATCATGTCATTCTTTAGATTGTCTCAAACTTTCTGTCATTTGTGTCTTCATGTGCTATTGCTCAGGATAAATCTTGAAAAAAACAGCAGTAGGTAAAAAAAAAAAGTCAATTATGGTTTAAAATATATTCCTAAAATGCTTGAGTTCTGCTAACTAAAACAATTAGCAATAATATATGAACAAACTGTACTTAAAAGGCTGTGGGATGTGATGGGGCAAATTACCCTTCGTTAGAAAAATGGCAGCTATTCATAAGCTCCTGGATCAGAATCAAACCTTGAAAATATATCAGACTTCTAGATATTTGGACTGAAATGTCATCAGTAAATCCCCGCACAAGGGGGGTGGATTTAGGAGAGGAAAGTGGCTGGGTAGAAAGGTTTAACTATCCCTACCCATGTGTGGTGGTCACAATTACATTAAAGTACGCTTTCACTCTTCCACTAAAATAAAAAAAGAAACAAAAGAAATTAAGATCAGCTACATGTTACACTGAGAGTGGGCACCAAGCAACCCATTCAGCAACATGCAACCCATGAAGCCACATAAGGTCCCCCACCCCTCAGTGTCACACCCACACCCACCATACCCCCATTTTATTTAAGGAATATTAAAATTTAACATAACATTTCATCTTCTGATCCTAGGGAGCTGGTGGGGAATCCTAAATTAATATCTGGGGTCAACCCAGAAGTTTATGAACCCACCAAACTGAGATGTAATTCTGATAAGACAGTTGTCTTGTTGGTTGAAGGTTCCAGTGATCTGAGTGTAGGTGTCTGCAGCCTGTCCTGATTGGACTTACACTCCCACTGAAGAACTAGGTGAGCAACTTGGGATTATTCCTGAAACAGATGCTTTCCCTGAATACTCAGGTGGCAGCTTTAACTAATTTTCAGCTGCAGCCTTACCTGGGGAAAAAAAATCAGGCCTGACTTTGGTCTTCCATGTTCTAATTACATCCAGATTGGAACACTGCAATGCTTTCTTTTTGGAGCCACCTTTAAAGGCAGCTCAGAAACAGCAATTGTTCCAGAATGCAGCTGTCATAATGTTGGCTGGAGCCCAGCAATCAGACCACATAACCAATCTTGTACCAACTACGTTGGTTACCTATTCTTTGTTTCTGGGCTCAGTCGAAAGTGCTGGCATTAACCACGAATGCTCTAAGAGTTTGTTTTAAACTATTTTCATTTTAATGCTGCTAATTTTAGCTGTAACTGTTTAGGGCATTGTATGGTGTTTTTAATATTTTTGCCTTCTTTATTAATATGATTGTTATTCGTTTTAATTCTTGTACACTGCTTTGAGTAGAAACACTAGAAATGTGGAACGTACATTAAATGGTATTTTTTAATTTATTTTATTTTTTATTATTTATTGCATTTTTATACCACCCAAAAGCGGAAGCTTCCTGGGCAGTTCACAAAAATTAAAACCATAACAATTATTCAAAATATAAAAGCAACGACAGTATTAAAACATAGTATATGAGAACACAATTATTCAAAATATAAAACAACAACAGTATAAAAACATAGTATATAAGAACACAAGCAAGATAGTGATAATAATGATGGCAACAGCAACAACAATAATGATTATTGTTGCAATGAGGGAAGGAATGGCAGCTAGAAACGGATCATATGAAGGCTGTGAAGACGATTTCTAGGCATCTATGATTTTAATTTTCAGGAATTACTAAAGCAGGGCCTTTCAAAGTTTCTTTTTGGAAAGTGGAATGCATACATGACTACTAAAAATAATTAGCAACCGCTGTGAAAAAAAAATCACACTTCCTTTTAAAAGTGTGTGAGAAAGGCAAAGATATGAACTCTGTTAAAGGATATGAATCCAATTAAGTCAGTGAAGGAATCATATTTTACTTCACCAGTGCCTATTTCCTCCTGTACACCACAAAATGGTTTGCAATGTCCTACGGTCCTCAGGAGAGGCCTGCAATCAGAGAGGGAGACCCAACCTCATAAGCTGCCTTTTTGAAGGTTGCAGAAAGATCTGCAGATGGTGCTTCCCCCGTTTCCAAACTCAAACACGGGAGAGCACAAAAATGAGGCTTTCCTTGGATTTTCTGAGAGGCGCCATGGATCTAAAGCACCTAAAGCCCAGACATCCTCCTGATAGGTCCCCAGGAAGAGGGAAGAACTATGCCACCTGGGAGCCAGCATAGTTCATGTCCCTTCCATTGGGATCACTGGGAGGAAAAAGTTTTTAAAAAGAAGAAAAAGTCCAGAAATGCCAAATAAAAAGTAGGAAAGTGATGCCTTCCCTGCTGCGGCCCTGCCAGCCCAAGCCAACAGGGCAGCGGTAAAGGCAATTCCTCTGCCTTGATTTCTCCTTCTGTCTCTACCATAAGATTACTCTGTTATTATACCAAGCATAAAAGATTGCATCTGCATACTGAGAGAGAGAGAGAGAGAATTCATCAATGCAAATATGTTTTAGTTCCTATTAAAAGCTCTGTAAACACATTGAAGCCAATAATAATTAGCAACCCTACCTCCTAATATCAATGTGAAATGGCCTCACCTAAATAGTCGATATTGTTCCTGTGCCCATTCCAATGTGTGGAACCCATCAAGCTCCGCATGACATTACTCCAGCTCCAATGATCCCCCAATCCTCCATCAGACTCCATCAGACTACATACAGTAGTCTGGGGCGTCTGTGTATATAGTCATGATGCCATACACTGTGAAAACTAGACACCTTAGGGCTCCTTGTACCTGGGATGATGCTACTGTACCTCACAATAATGTTCCAGGCGCAAGGAGCCCTTGGATATGGAGTTTCCAGGCTGCCTGACATACCCACTCAAGTACTCAGATGCCCCAGAACACTTTATGTCCCATGGGACACTGCCATTTCATTTTTCCAACTTGCAGGAAGAAATGGAGGCTTCTCACTATGCAGCATGTTAAACCACGGAATCCACAACCACAAGGTTTAGTGATGGTTACCAATTTTGATGGCTTTAAAAGGGGTTTAATAAGGGTTTGTCTAATTCACATACTTCTTGGAGATGTAATACACAAAATGCTTCTTTCAACCATATGTTTTGTAATGCCTAATGTTTGCCTCCTTTTGTGAGGAGGTCATAATACAGATAAACTTTGTATTGAAACACTCTTTAATATGTAAGGATGTAGATGTCCTCCTAAATTATTTACCTGTTTCTTCGAAGTCAGCGCAAATGATTTTTCTGAGCCCTTTTAACAGCCAGAAGTCTGATATTACAAAATTTGAAGGACAAATGCTCACCTCCTTAATGCAATGGATTGAGGACCTAACAATTCTATCAACATTTGAATGGGTTGTATATAGCTGCCACTTGTGAATGGACATATACATGAACATTTGGTTTGCTTTGTTGAAGTTTATGCATAATCTCCTGTCTTTTTTAGAATGTTGTATTTAATGGCAACTGGTATTTCTATACCTATAGCTATACCATTGCTATTTTTCTTTCTTTTTCTTCTTTTCTCTTCCCTTTCTTTGTTCATTTTTCTTCAGGTTTTGTTTTGTTAAAATCACAATAAAAATAAATAAAAATAATTAATAAACGAATAAACGGAGATTGGACAAATTCAAGGAGGATAAGGCCACTGGCCATGATTGCTATGTGCCATCTCCAGTGTCAGAAGCAGTATGTTTCTGCATACCAGTTGTTGGGGGACACAGGCAGGAAAGTGTTGTTGCATTAATGTCCTATTAGGGGGTTCCCACAGGGAACTGGTTGACCATTTTGGCCTTATCTGCTAAACTGCATAGCTCCCAGGTATGCACTGCTTAAGATCAGGAAGGCCACTATAAATTTACTCATGCCTCAGAGTTGGAAATTCATTGAGAAACGTGGTATTTTTAAAAATGTATACTCCACCTTTTTGACAACAAGGCCCCCAGAGTGGCTGACAGGAATGGGATAAAGGAAATAAATAGATTGATACTAAAAGTTGGGAGCAGGTTGAGGGAATTAATGACTAATAATTATTTTGGAAGGAATCACACATCTTGAGGCACTTTGAGTGGTATACTTTATGACTGAGAGGACAAGAGCAAGGATTCAGGCTCAGTAAGGTAGCCAGGTTCATGAAAAAGGTAGCCCAAGAGCATTTGTAAGAGCAAATCAATGGAGTAAGAGGGAAAGCAAAGAGAATGTAATAGCAATTGCTGAAACCCTGAAGAGGTGGAGTGGACATATATATCATATTATTTATTCAGAGGAGCACTCTCATCTATTAAAGCTATACCTGCTCTACAAGCATCTCCACCTAGTGCAAATTTGCCAAGCCAATGAGAAATGGCAAGCAAAAGTCCAATAGCAAAAATGGAGTTGTTTCTCTAAGTAATTGCTTATGTGGTATGTAGGTGCATGAGGGAAAAGGAAAGTCCAATATGCACAAAACTATTTCCCCCCTAACTCTGTTGTAAATGTATTAATAATTATAAATGTTTTCTAGGGAATGACACACATATATATGAATAAAACTGGACTTCCACAGAAGTAACTTCTGCTTCCACTTCGAATAGCCAAATTGTCTCATCACATACCTTAAATACATCAGGCTACATCCCTTGATCTCAGAAGGAGATTGGTAGGTGGGTTGGAAGGATGGGACTGCATATGAAAATACTGCAGACATTTAACATTTCCTTATTAAGTTGTTAAATATTGGTGTGTGTTTTCTTTTCAAAGGCTTAATTTCACAATTGAAAAGGACACACTGGGCCATCTGTATGCAGCTGTCTCTCCACTTCTTGGATGAAAAGAAGCATTTGGCTTCATCCTGGACTTCACTAACCTCCACCAATAGCTGCACAACTTATTACTGAAATGGAAACTTACATGATTGTGCTTTCAAGGCTGACTGGTTAAAATTCACCACAATGAATAAATAGGAGGCATCTCTGCTGGCTTCTTATGAGAACAAATATCTTATGGTGATGAATATTGTGGCCATTTATCTTCTGAGATCCCAGTTCGTATAAACTCCATCAACAAAAAAAAATTCATTTTCACCAACAATAAACTTCAAAGCTAGCACTGTAATGCCATGATCCTCTAAGTTCAGGCCTTCTCTGTCTTCTATCATTCTTAAACACATCCTTACATATTTTACTTTTATGTCAGTCCACTGACTTCCAAGTAAGCCTGAACATCTAAGCAGGCAGCAGGAAGTAAGTCACACTGAACTCAATGTTGAAATATATTGCTTATTTCTAGAACAAGAAGCATCTTGGAGTGCATGTAATATTTAACTTAAACTCAAAGGAAGCTGTCTTTCACTCCCATAACAAAACTGAGGAACAAAGCGCATGTTAGCCTTTTGACCCACTGATGACACATTCTGAAAAAGACGACCATTGTCTTTGCAATACATTGCTGCATAACGTTTAGCTTCGGCAAAGGAATAACATCTCTAAGTTTTAAAATGTATGAAGAAATAAAAGGCTATAACACATCTACACTACTTGACAATTTTGTTCTGTTCTTTGGACCAGTGGAATAGCAGTCTCTGCATTTCCCCCTCCTACTTCTGAATATCAGGATCGGTTTCATGAGACATTTGGATGGGCCTATATTCACAAATGAATAAAAATGAGTAAAGTCTTCTGAATCAAAGGTAAGCCAAAACTGGAACCCAGAAGCACAAGGCAGCCCAGAGAGCCCATCTGCAGCCAAACCATGCAGCAGACCCAGACACAGCTTAAAGGCTGGCAACAGGACCGCCTGCAAAATCTGCCAAGGAGCCAGATGCTGTTGCTTCCAAAGCTTGGCATGAGGGTCCCCGACTGCCATCCAACAGAGAGGGAAAAAGAGGAATGATATAATGTGGTGGGATACAACACATCCCACCTCAACCTATTTTATTGCTCATCAAAAAAAATGTGGAAGATGGTATTGGAAACATATCATTGTTTTTGGAAATACATACATTACCAACAACAGAACACATGCCAGTTGGGAAATGGAGTACTTGCATAAATGTATTTGTGATTTAAAAAGAATGGTGAATGTGTGTTTTCACACAAAGATAGATAGCTGATGATAGATAGATAGATAGATAGATGATAGATAGATGATAGATTATTGTGTATTTACTAGCTGTCACAATGGTTACTATTAGAATGAGCACATGTAAACCATAGAAAGGATTCTGCAGTCTAATGATGATGTTTCAGAATTCTTTACCTCAGCACAACTGTCCTTGGTCAATACATCTTAATGGTGGCTTTGGAACATTCAAAAGTAAGCTGATGTTTTTAAAACGTTTTTAAAAAAGGAAAAACAATTGTCAGGCCAGATTCAGTGCAAGGAATAATATTTATTATGACTATTGCTACCTTTGCAATTCACCACTGAAATGCAATCTAATGATTCAAAGATAACAGTTCAAAGATAACAGCAAAAAGGGACCAACACGATCATAACTGTTGCTTCAAAAATTAATAAACAGCAACCCATTTTGTATAAATATATTAACATATTATTTTGTTTAATATGCTCTCAGAATATTTCCTACAGCACAGTGTGAATAAACAACTCAGTCATGCCACAAATACTGGGCTGGATCCAGACCTAGTCATATTCCAAATAGACCCATGATTTCAATGGGTCTACTTTAAGTATGATTAAATCTGTATCCAACCCACTGTATACAGGAGCATCTAAACTATAAGGCAGATAGCTTCCTAGCACAGAACAATTCAAGGGATATCTATTATTACTAGTTTGTGAGTCCAAATTCTGGTATTGTTTCCAGCATAGTTGGCTCCCTGTGTGAATTGAGAGTATGTCCAAGAATTCTGTGCAATATTCAAGGGATTCTGAGGCATATCCATAGACCTTCATCGCATGTGTTCAACCTAGCATGTTTGTGTAGCATTCCCACCAGCACAGGAGTTGGTGTGTCCAAAATCATGGGTTTGCAAGTGAGACTAGAACTGTCCAGCTAGGAACAAATACTAGCACAGGAGCCAGTGTCTAGAATGCAAGTTCTAAAACAGCAGGGCAGATGTATATAAGGGGAATAGAGCACAAAAAGTAGAGGCAGCATAGGTGTTACACCAGCTAGGAAGCAGTTGAGGTATCTTACGGTAGGCCATGCAGCTCCATCCTTACTGGTACATCAGTGCAGGCCCTAGAAGTGCTTATCAGGATGTCATCCTCAGGAGCAGAGTCTGGTGAAGGGAGAACCTGTATCTACTGGCAAGAATCTTTGTTTCTGTAGTCCAGAAGGTGGCTGTGGAGAGTTAGATGGCACAGATATGTGCCAAAGTTTGAGTGGGATCTAAAGGTGGGGGAGCCATCTCCTCCTGGTACCAGCATGCACTATGGTCTGCAGAGACTTCTCTTCTTCTGAAGAAATCCTACCTGACTCCCATGCTAATCAGAAGCTGCAGGTCATGGCAAGTTGCTTCCTTCTCTGTGATAAGAGTCCATGTAAAGTCTTTGATCTTGTGAAAATCTGCCCAAAGAAATTCTATATGGAATATGAAGTAGAAGCCAGGCAAAATGTTGAAATCAAGTCCACATAGGTTTAGCAGATGTCTGATACTATCAAGAACACTGTAGCATTGACTCAGAAATTCTTGCTTTCAGGAGACAGTGCTACAATCAGGAATGTCTTAAGAACATATGATACACCCTATTGGATCAAACCAAAGTCTAACTGGTCCAGCATTCTGCTTCCCACAGTGGGCAACTAGATGCCATTAAGAAGCTCCTCAACATGGTTTGAAGGCCATTGCATTCTCCCACTGTTGCTCCCCATTAACTGGTCTTCAGAAGCATGCTGCCTTGGATCCTGATAGTAGTATGATTAGTAGCCACTGGTTAGTAGCCATTGGTTATCCTCCATTACTATATCATGATTAGTAGCCATTGGTTGTCCTCCATGACTATATCTAATTCCCTTTTAAACCATCCAAATTGGTGGCCATCGCTACACCTTGAGGTAATGAATTCCATACCTTAATTTTGCAAAGTGGGAAGAAGACCTGTCCTGTCTGTCCTGATTCTGCTGCCCATTAATTTCATTTTGTGACCCCTGAGTTCTAGCCATATGTGCTGCTACTGTAGTGCCACTCTTCAAACTTAACTTAAATGAAATGACCCAAATAGTTAAAAGGTATTTTTTTCTGAATTTTTGTAAACTCCCAGGAGAGATTAAATATTCAATCAGCAATCCTTAATGCCAAGAATGAACTTGATGTGATATCCCATCTATGAGGATTTTTTTTCCAATTTTCTTTTGGAGAAATTATCAGTTAGAACTAAGCTAGGTAGATGTCAAAATTCAAGTGACTATAAGCATAAAAGATTGTTTCATGCAGATATTGTATTTCTCTCAGAAATCAATTATAGGCAATCTATGGGTTTTACTGATGTGAGAATGCTAGATTGCTTCCAGAAACTTACTATCAGTTGAAGAAATATTATAAAACTTTTTTGAAGTTTAAGAAGAGAAAAGCTGTAAAAGATACATGGGGTTGTAGTTGTTATTTACTTTTGAATACTTCTCTTCCTAATGATAGCTGACATTTGTGGAGAATTTTGGAGAACTCTGGGTAATTATGCAGGATGTCCAGCATTGGCTACCTCCACAAGAGAGGTTTAATGCTCTTTGAAGGCTCATTATAAATTTTACCTCCACACCAGCGGAGCGCAAAACGGGCGTAGAGGCGCGTTATCTCCCGGATTATGCGCATTATCGAATGCGCGTTAAATAGCGACTTTTATTTTGCTCCGGCCGTTAAAGCGCATTTTCACCGTGTGAACAAGCGATTATGCGCATTAACTTCTTGTAAAGCGCTTTTTGGACATCAATTAATGCGCTTCGCCGCCTCTCGCCGCCTCCCGTGCAGAGGGATTAGGAGTAAATGCGCCTCCGCGATAATGTGCATAATCGCCGAACCGGGCGCAAAAGCGCATCCTTGTGGAGGGGGCCATTGTAAACATTCCAATAAACATTTGGAAAACCAAATTTTATACTATATAAAATGATAAAATGATCCATCAAATTCTATGGTGGTTAATCTAGAAGAACATAAGAAGAGCCATGCTGGATCAGTCCAAGGGTCCACCTAGTCCAGCACAATGTTCACACAGTGGCCAACCAGCTGTCCACAGGAAACCCACAAGCAGGACTTGAGTGCACAGCACTCTCATGCCCATGTTCCATAGCAACTGGTGTATATAGGCACACTGCCTCTGATAATGGAGGTAGCATATAGCCATCAAGATTATTAGCCATTGATAGCCTTCTCCTCCATGAATTTGTCTAACCCCCCCTTTTAAAGCCATCCAAATTATCAAGCATCACAACATCTTGTGGTAGTGAATTCCATAGTTTAACTATGTGCTGTGTGAAGAAGTCCTTCCTTTTATCTGTCCTGAATCTCCCACCAATCAGTTTCATTGGATGATCCTGGGTTCTAGTATTATGGGATACGATGACAATTACCAGCTTGGTAGTCAGATTCTCTTTGGAAATGGGAAAGCATCTGGTCCTAACCATATCCCCCTGAGTTAACAAAAACTAATATAATGCTTGCAACTTCAGTTACATTTATTAATCAATCTTCAATGGGATTATAAACTTTTATTATATCCCCATCTTGTTTCTAAAGTAAAAAGCACCAAACGATTTAGGCTTTCCTCAGAGGGAAGATGCTCCAACATCTTGATAATTTAGGTTGCCCTTTTCTGTAGGGATGTCGTGGATTCCTGACAGGGTGCGGGAGTCTGGCGAACTTCCGCCGGTCCCTCATTGCAGCACTGTGTCAGCTTCTTTGCAGCCTGGCAAGCAGCCAATGAAGCCGTGGGACCCGCCAGCTTTATCCGGAGTTGCTATTGGGCACAACAGTGGGGGCTACGGAAATTGTGTATATTTGAAGCTGTAGAAATGGCAGCTGTGAAGTCCCCATTTATACGACATTAAAGGCATGAATTCTTCATTGGGTGCTTGCTGGGCTGCAAAGAAGCTTGCACGGCGCCACGAGCAAGGGCAGGCGGCAGTGGAAAAATCTTGCCTGGGAGGCAACTGAGACAGGCTCAGGTAAGACTGTCCATTCCTCCTTTTCTGCACCTTTTCCAGCTCTATAGTATAATTTTTGAGATGGGAAAACTGCACACAGCTTTCCAAATGTGGCCACAGTATAGATCAGAGGTGAGACACACAAGGCACGTGGGCTGCATGTGACCCTCCCACCCCCTAGCCTCTAATGCAGTCCTTGGTGTCAACCCACCAGAATTTGGTAGCACAGCGGTGACCCAAAAAACAAAACAAAAGGACCCACCAGTGGTTTGTTGTCAATTTTGCTGACAGATGAAAAGGGGCAGATTTAATATGAAAACAAGCTTAATTTGTCCCGTTTCAACAACCATTGTAGTTTGCCACCAAAATTCACTGGCAAGCCTCCATTTTTTCCCCAGCAGTGAATCTGCAGCAGGAATACAGCCCCCAAGTACATCCCCCATGAAAAATGCCCCTGAGACTTGTCTAACCATCCCCGCACTGCTATAGATTTATACTAGCATATTTATTTTCACTCCATCTCCTAATAATCCTAGGATGGAATTTGCCATTTTCATTGCCACTGCACCCAGAGCTGACATTCAGATGAGTTCAGCTCCTGGTTTATATGTGAAGTTGGGTGGTTTGCCTCAACGTATGTCAGTTGCACTTAAATCGAACCTGTTTTTCCACTTTGTTCTCTATTTACCAAATTTGGTGAGATCTTTTTGGAGCTCTTTACAGTGTACCTGGATCTTCAGTTTTCACCATTCTTAATGATATGGTATCAGTTGTGAACTTGGCACTTTACTGCTCACCCCCAGCTCCAGATCATTTATAACAAATTAAATAGCAAATACATATCCTTAGGAGCCCCCCCCTCCTGCCACGTGATTACTGTAAATGGGAATGGTCCTTTATGTCCACCCTCTGCTTCTTGCACAGTTACTTGCACTAATTCATAGTAGGAACAAAATGCTATTAAATCAAATTGTCATTATTATACCATGGCCCCATCTCCTTGTAATATGGGTTTCTGAACACACCACAGATGACAGACCAGTGGGAGGGCTGAAGTGCTTTCATCTCTCATTGGCATCAGTGGGTGTTTTGTCTGAGTAAAGGGTTAATAAGGATTTCAGGATTTATCTCAGTGGGAGATACATAACCTGGGCTTATATAAGGATAAAATGGATGAAATCTGTCCTTAGTTCAACTCCTTTAATGATTAGTTAAGAAAGCAAATATCTTCCCTTTTTATCATAATAATCTGACTGCCAAATGTGTATTTACATGGCCAGCTAAACCATAGGGACTTTGTTATTAATTTATATATATATATATATATATATATATATATATATATGAACTAAATCCCCTTGCACTGATATCTCTCCTGAATCTCTGAACTATTTTAAAGGAAAATAAAATAGGAATGTCTTTAAAAATAATAACATAGGTAGGAACATGAACCTTCATTTTTTCAGTGCAGAAATCCAGCTCATTGGATTTGATCGGCTCCAACCCAAAGAGCTTACTCTTCTCTTTGTTCACAGCTTGAACGTGGGCTTGTTGTGTCGGAATAGGTCTACTGAACCCAAACAGATGAGCATACTCCAGTGCTTAGGAGAACATTTTATACTCATTACACATGCAACAGAATGCCAAAATGTGTCCCCTACAATCAGGATATAAGGTGAAGAGGACATACTGTAGGCAGGGGCCTGTAGATTGATGAAACCCAAATCCTAAGCACAGAAAGCATAAAATCTTAAACTAGAACACAGTATCCAAATGACAAGAAGCAAATACACGTGCCCCAGGCTGAATATATTGCATTGGCTTTTTACAAGCATTGGAGACTTCTTTGCAGGTTTCTGAATCAGGATTTGGTAGAAGCAGGAGAAAGAACTTGATGTTGCCTGACAGAGCCTTGACACTACCAGCACCATCATTTTCTGCAGGAACTTTGACATGACTGTCAAACTAATTGGAACTTGACATACTCAATACTAGCCTAACCCAACATGGTCCCCTCCAGATGTTTTGGATTTCATCTCCTGTCAGCCCGTCAGCATGGGCAATAATCAGGAATCCTAGGAATTGTGGTCCAAAACACCTGGGGGGGCATGTGGTTGGGGAAGTCTATTCTATGCCAACCCCCACGAACATAGAATTTCAGAAACCAAAGGACATGATGGTAAGGGAAAAAGAGACTGTGCAGATAATATGCTGAGTAAAGGTATGCTGAGTAAATAAGTAAATCAGACCTTCAAGTTGACCACTCCATGCATGCTTATAATGGAAAAATATCCCAAATTGCTAAGAGTAGTCAATGAAGTACTTACTGACACGGCTAATAAAGTGGTAGTGACTATGTACATTTTTGTGAAGTCTAACCACAGTTTAGAAGTCGATGGAAGCAAAACATCAGCTAAACATCCCAAAATGTTATGATCTAAGTGCAAAATTCATCTCTGCCACAACTAAGGGACCATACATTCCGGAATGTCATGAGCTATCCATGATTTGTGTCATTGCAGAGGACGATAAATCATAGCTAAGGACATAACAACCAGCCTCATCACCGCAACATAATAGATCATGATGTATCAGGATCTTCTCTGAAATATTATTTACAGTTAGCAGGGGTTGGAATGTCAATGTAGAAACTGATATTAATCTTGCCTGTACTATGCCAAAGTGTGCAGCCAGGACCATGCCTAAAGAAAAGCAGTGACCATGATTTGCAGAAGCAATAAGGTATCTGAAAGGAACTTAATGCCGATATCTACAGGAAAAGTGGAGCTTACTGAAATCTTACCAGTTGTATCTTCTTAACTTTACTGTTGTGGGATGATATGATTTTCTGCCTCATCCAAGTAGCAGGAAATATATATGACAGGCAAGCTACGTACGCTGAGAAAACCTTTCTTTTCTAAATGTCAGTGGGGAAGTAAAGAACTGAAAGGAGTAACCAAAATGTGATGTTATAAAGCATGTATTCTGTTCTACTACATTACCATGGCACTCTTAAGTCAAAGGCATCTCGAGCAAATATATTTTTATTCACACTTCTGTATTGAAACTATTTCACATATTCTCTGCATTCCCTTTGAAATTAAACAAAATTTTCCTGTTAGGAGCATATCTGGGCCAATATCTGTGGCTACACCAGCTTCTTGTTTCTGGCAGGACTGGCGCCACACTTCTCAGGACCCTTGGACCTGGTGCCACCAAAAGCCCCCTCCCCATCTGTGCTTTTGCTTCTGCCACCCACTCCCGCCCACCACTGCCGCCAGCTCTAAAAATGATCTTGACGACCCATAACTGTGCTGTAATTAAAACATAGCACTCTGACCTATGGCATTTAATATTCCTGTTACATTGTAGTTAGAGCAGTTCTCTTTGTATGTGAATTTATGTGATGTTTCCTGGATAAGTGTTAGTTTCATTGACTGTATCTTCTTTTCCCCTGGGATCTTGAAAGATTTTGCCACACACAAAGCCTCAGTGGATGGTCAAATCACACCACAGAGACGATATCAGGCAACAGGCTGAAAACCACTTCAGTTAAATAAGAAAAAAGAAAAGAGACATACACCAACTAAGTTCCTGTGTGTGGATTCCTGGGACTTCTTACCCATCTGGATTTCAAAAATGAGGTGGAATGGACGCAGCTGCTGGACTTTATTCTCTGGAGTGAAATCTGTTGATGAATGTTTACAGTCAGCCAGAAGTAGTTTTGAGAACATGCATGTGAGGTTATTCAGAGCAGTTCCTTCATGAGACTCTCTCACAACTTTGTTTACTGAATAATAATAATAATAATAATAATAATAATAATAATAATGTTATTATTGTTGTTGTTGTATCTCCTTCTCGCTCGTGGCGGTTTTTCTAGATGGACATGATGGGCTTTGCCAAGTCATGCTGTCTTTTACAGATTCAGGAATTTCCTGACAATTGAGTATGTTTTAAGTATGATTGCTTTCTGGATGTTAGTGGATGTATTTTGGTAGGCCCAGTTTCCGAAGGTTTTCTGTATAATTTTTTGATGTGATGTCGGTGACTGATGTGACTAGCGGAATAATTGTGACCTTTTCCTGTTGCCATAGCCAGTGGTGTATATTTGTCTCTCTTTTCTTCTTCCTTTTCAACAACATTTTTGTCATTCGGTATTGCTATGTCGATGAGGTATGTGTGTTTTTCTTTTTTGTCTATGACTTTTATGTCTGGTCAGTTGCAGGATATTGTCTTGTTGGTATGAATTGCTCTGTCCCAGTATATTTTATGGTCTGCATTTTCCAAGATTGTTTTGGGTGAGAATGTATAGTATGGTGTAGATTGTTTGATAAGGTTGAATTTGATAGCCAGTTGTTGGTGAATTATTTTTGCACCTGTATTGTGTCTGTCTGTATAGTCCATTCCTGCCAGAATTTTACATCCTCCTGTTATATGGTCTATTGTTTCTTGGAATTGATGGCATTTCCTGCATAGGTCTGTTGTTACACTGTTCTCTTTTATTATGTATTTTTGGTAGTTCTTGGTGGCTATAACTTGCACATACTTATCTTTCCAGGGTTGAAGAACTGGGTATAAATATTTGCAAATATATAAATAAATGCTGCATTCCTATGCACGCTAACTTAAGATTAAGCCCCACTGTTCAATTTGACTTATTTCCAAGTATACATGTGTAGGGATTGCACTGTAAAAGTACTCCATTTCACTGATTTTGTCCCATTAGTGAAATATGGTTTATGTAAATCCCAGTCCACTATCTATCACTTCATGCATAGACAATGAGGTCTAGAACTTAGAAACATGTGCCTGTTGTAGGATATGATGAGCCCAAGAGAGGAAGAGATACAATTTGGTTCCCTGTCCACACCAGCTGGTTGAAATTAAGCACAGTTGGACTGGATTTGGTGGAGTTGGAAAAGCAGAGGCAAGTAACAAGCAGGAAGTGGCAGCTTTGGCTTTATACACAGCAGAGAACGTGAAGGAGGGCAGAGAGGAGGAGCAGGACTGGCTGGGCAGAGAAAGACTGGGAGGTGTAGTACTAGTGATGGCTGGTGTCTCCAATGTCAGCGCGGCAGTGAATCCACTCTAGTTTTTAGTCAGAACCAATCAGAACTCTAAAGGAGCCACCCAAGGTACACCTTGGACAGCTCCTTTAGACTTCTGACTGGTCCTGACTGAATCTTGGAATGGATTCACCACTCCACTGACGTTGGAACCACCATCTTTCTGACTGAAACCTAAAGTGGATTCAATGCCCCACTGACATTGAAGCTATCAGTAGTACTGAAAGCCCCAGAGAAGAAGAAAAACTCTGGTAAAGTTTGCAGGAGGGAGAAATGGACAGACCTCAATCTTCCCTCCCCTATGATGAAAAGAGACCTGGCGTGACTCGCAGCCCTGTTTTCTGACATGAAAGAGAGCTGAGGACATTCACTGAGAGGTTGGATCTTGTGGAGAGCCCTACACAGGATTTTGTCTTTAACCAATATACTGTTATCATAATGAGAAATTGAACCTTTTTGTTTCTACTCCATATCTTTTCTATTAATCTCCCTTCAGAGTAGGAATATGCAGAGTAAAAAGTTTGGAATTTTTAAAATGCTTCAGTCACCTACTTCGTCGCTTAAGATTTTTTTTTTAGTTTTTAGTTTTTACTCTTTAAATGCTTATTCAGAGATTTCAGATGGGAACACACACAAACATTCTCTAAATTTTTAGTCCTCGCTTTCTAATTGGATACTATCCCTCATTAACAATGCTGGTTGCGCCTATACAGTACTAATTGTCTATGGTTCCTCACTTGTTTCCATCTAAACGATCAGTCTTTTGTTCAAGTTCACAAAGTTGAATTTTTGTTCTCTTCACTGAAATGTAGAGAGCATCCAACTTTTGTTTAATTTTATGAAGGGCTGAGCACAGAAATCCTGGCGTCACCTCCCTGGACTGTATTTAAGGCAGAGGTGAAGAATCATATCTCCAGCTTGTATTAGAAGTTGGCTGTTTTACTGTTGCTGACAACTCTTTCAATTTTTTAAGTTGCTAAGGAACCAGTGATTCCACCTAGGCCTCTCTAAATGAGCATTTCCTTTATTCTTACTCTTTGAAGCATTTGCTCTAGTTATTCTGAGCTAATCAAAACTATTCTAAAGTAAATTTTGGATTACAGCATGGTAGCAGGCAAACTGAATATTATTGACTGACTGCATTTCTGTTCCACCCAATAGCCAAAGATCTCTTTCTCACACATGCATACACGCACATACATGCTGCAAAAACCTAAACGCTTAAGACAGAATAAAATCAAAGTAAAAACCAAAGTAAAATAAAAATAAAAACCAACAACAATGTAAGGTCTAAAAAGTACTGATTTTTTTTTTTAAGGTTGGATTAAAAAGCCTGGAAGAATAAAAGGGAGTTCACCTGGCATCAAAAAGACCACAGCATAGGCACCAGGCAAACCTCTCTCCTGAGGGCAGCCTTAGGAGAGGGATTTCACCCATTTAGAATGGGGAAAAAACTGCACAAAACTGGTTGGCGAAAAAGGGGCTATGGCTAGGGAAGGGGCATGGCTTGCTGGGGAACCCCAAAGGGCAAGATTGGCAACCTTGGGAGGCTGGATTTGCCCCCACGCCTGAGGTTCCCCATCTATGCTGTAAGGGTTCACCAATGGAAGACTGCAAAAGCTTCCCAAACTGAAATAGCTGTGCTGAATGATCTCATGCAGCCAGAAAAGATATCGGGCCTGTTCAGACAACACGCTAAGCCATGGTTAGGCTGCTAACCCTTTTGCAGCAAATAGTAAGTGAGCATATTTAAACTGTGCTTACGTAGTCACCATGGTTAGGAATGGTTCACATGACAAGCTAAGCCATAATGTTGAATGCAAAATGCTTAACCACTGTGGCTTAGTGTGTCATCGGAACAGAATCATTGTCACTAGTATTGCCATAAAGTAGGCCTTCAAAAGACCTTTAAGACAAGTTCAGTCAGATTCATTCAAGTGATTCTATGGGCTCCATCACACCTGTTTTCCCCCTGGTTTGCCTCCACATTTTTTACTTCCATTTCAGAAGCGCATCAAGGTAATGGTCCCTTTCACATGGGTTTGTGGTATTGCGCTGCACTGTGAAACCTCCCTTTCACTTGTTTGCTCTTCCACTCCACCCAGCCCCTTCTCCTTCCACCTCCAGTTCACTGGTTGTGGTACTCTGATGGGCATGGGCTCCTTCCCCACCTCTGTCGCTCTGGCTTTGTTGTCTAGAATCATAGAATAATAGAATAGTGGAAAGGGCCTATAAGGCCATTGAGTCCAACCTCCTGCTCAATGCAGGAATCCACCTTAAAGCATGCCTGACAGATGGTTGTCCAGCTGCCTCTTAAATGCCTCTAGTGTGGAAGAGTCCACAACCTCCCTAGGTAATTGGTTCCATTGTCGTATTGCTCTAACAGACAGAAAGTTTTTTCCTGATGTCCAGCCGGAATCTGGCTTCCTGTACCTGGAGCCCATTAATCCATGTTCTATACTCTGGGTTGATCGAGAATGAGAAGAGATCCTGACCCTCCTACGTGTGACAACCTTTCAAGTATTTGAAGAGTGCTATCATGTCTCCCCTCAGTTTTCTCTTCTCCAGGCTAGACATGCACAGTTCATTCAGTCTCTCCTCATAGGGCTTTGTTTCCTCATAGGGCTTTCTCTCCTCATAGGGTTCCTCATAGGGCTAGCAATTTACTGATTTAACATTTCATCAGCTGGGCTCTGTTTCTGCGGGCAATGAGGGTGGGGTTGGAGCAGTAAAAAGTCAATTCAACCGACTAAGCACAAGTCCGTTCGTTCAACATTGAGTGCTGGAGGAGGAGAACCACACCGCCCTCCCCTTTCATCAGCAAGACTCCATTCAAAGCACACGCCCCCAACAAAGGAAAAAGCGACTGGACAGCAATACCCAGAGGTTTAAGGACACATTAAATCTGCTTGGAGAAAATAATCCAGACTTTCCTCTCAGCAAAATAATACACAAAATGGAAGAAAAGAGGCAAGATGGATGAAGGACAGGGACAATGTCATGTGAGTCCCATGCTGCAAAACCAGATACCAGATGTGGCGAGCGTGCATTAAACTACTGGTGTGATGGAGCTCTAGCTGCCATCTCATCCTCTTCTTCTCCAACAGCTCAACAGACTACTCAGAGACTACCTTGACCTTATTCAGTGGGAGAAAGTCTCTAGGAACAGTCATGTCAACTCTCTGGGTCAATTCAACATTCCAAAATTCAACTTTACCGATCTGTTTTAAGGATTAGTGATATAAGTATGTGAGGGACTTGGAATACTGGAAATGTGCTATATAAATATCACACTATTATTGGAATTATTATGGTTATTATAGGCATACTGGGGAGGAGTGTGCCCGTCAAGAGTGTTGACACAGGCCTTAGGATAGCACCTGTGATATGAGTGTAATGATATTCCACACATCACTGTAATGGATTGATGTGCTGAGTGAAGAATCTTATGGTTGTAGCAACTCAACCTAGCAGTTTGATTGTGATCAGCATATTACAAAACTAACTGCCTTGTCATGTAAATACCATCTCATCTGGAAAGGCCTTAGGAAATCTTTACAATTTGAATAGCTCTCATTGCATGAAACTCCCCCGCCCCCTGATTAGGTGCTATATTGGGATAGCAATAACCAATAACTGACCAAGTATAGTCACAATCTTGCTTTCTTTTTCACTACCATTATTCACTATTTGTGAGTGGTTTCCAGACTGTTCTTGCAAATCTGAAAAATATATTACAGTGCAAATGCTCTGCCAGATTCCTGGGAGGAAGTTCTGCTGAATGCTGTGTCTAACCCAGCATTGTCTCCTTGGACTGGCACCAACTCCTCAGGGTCTCAGGCAGAAGTCTTTCACACCTAGTGCTGTGCCGAAAAGTTCTCTCACATTTTTTCAACCATTCTCATTCAATTTGATAGAAAAGAGAGAGCTTTAGAAAAGAAATTCAGGGGTGAAGAAAATTTCAGAGAAATTCTAATGGGTTGGGTTTGGGTTTCTTATGCTTCCCTTATTTGGGAGGTGGCCGAGGATTGTGTGAAAATGTCCTGTTCTAATTGTACATATCTCCAGCAGGCTGTAGCCTCCCTCAGCTTCCCACACTTCAATCAAAGCCCAAGGGAAGACACCATGATGTAATTCTGCCCATAGAACTGTTTTAGATCAGGAAATGCAGGCAGACTGGAAGGCTGCTGAGCAAGGGAGAGGTGTACAAATCAGCAAGGCTTGAGCTCACTGACATTGTCTGAATTCCACCTCAAAGCATGTTCCGAGTCAAGTCCGTATCAGATTGCAAGCTTTGGGTTTTGTTTTGCTTTTTGCATGAAAATCCATGCATATTTTCATAAATATTTCTTACATGCGTCTGTTGTGTGCATCTTTGAAAGCACATTTTTCATGTGCATTTTTCAAATGTTACACATGCTGTTGAATAGAAATGCAGAGATGTGACTGCATTTTGAGTTGGAGTCCATGTTCAGTCCAGAAGGTGCAAACTGGGCAAATCCTTATCCAAAACAAACTGAAATCAGGAAGACCTCCAAACAAGGAAGTGTTGTAATAATGGGTGACTTCAATTTCCCCCACACTGATTAGTTAAATGCATATTCCAGCCCTGACAAAGAAGTTAAATTTCTTGATACCCTAAGTGGCTATGTCCTAGAACAGCTGGTCATAGAACCAACCAGAGGGGAGGCAACCCTGGATTTAATCCTAAATGGTGTTGCCCAAAACCTAGCATGAGATGTAAATGTTGTTGAGCCAGTTGGAAACACTGATCACAGTGCTATCAGATTTCATATATATATTTAAGTAGAAAAGTGTCCAAGAAGTCCAACACAGTCACATTTTACTTCAAAAGAGGAAACTTCTCTAAAATAAAGAAACTGGTGAAAAGAAAGTTGAAAGGGGGAGTCAAGAGGACTAAATCCCTTCAAAATGCTTGGAAGTTATTGAAAACCACAATAATAGAAGCTCACCAAAAATGTATTCCACAGGTTAGGAAAGGTAGCACCAAGGCCAAGAGGTTATTGGCATGGTTAATGAGCAGTGTTAAGGGAACTATTAAAGAAGAGAGGGTTTCCTTCAGAAAATGAAAGTCTTGCCCAAGTGAGGAAAACAAAAAGAAGCACAAGCTTGCACAAAGGCAATGCAAGTAGACAATAAGAGATGCAAAAAAGCATTTTGAAGAGCATATCAGTAAGAATATCAAGACCAACAATAAAGAACTCTTTAAATATAACAAAAGCAGAAAACCAACTAGAGAGGCAGCTGGACTGTTGGATGACAATGGTTAAAGGAGTACTGAAGGAAGACAAAGAGATTACAGAGAAACTGAATGAATTCTTGTCATCGATCTTCACTGCAGACGGTATAGGGCAAATTCCTGTGCCTGAACTGATGTTTTCAGGAAGGGAGTCTGAAAAACTGAGGCATAGTGGTGACAAAAGATAAGGTTTTCAACCTTATTAATAAATTGAAAGCAAATAAATCACCGGGCCCAGATGGTATCCATCCTAGAATTCTCAAAGAACTCAGATATGAAATTGCTGATCTCCTAACCAAAATATGCAACATGTCCCTAAGATCAACCTCTGTGCCAGAGGGCTGGAAGATGGCCAATGTAACATAGGCTGACCAGACCCCCCGGGGTTTCCCGGTCCTAAACGGGAAAAATGGGCCAAACCTGGCCGACTGGGCCCCAGGGGGCAACTTCCGGAAAACAGCTCGTTCTCTTCCCGTGAGGAGGGGGGGCGGCACGGGGCGGCGTGGCGCAGGTGTGGCGGGCGGGCGGCCTGCGCGGGGCGGGGGGCGGGGCGGGGGGGGCTGCACGGGGGGGTTGTTTTGGGTGGGCGGGGGGGGGTCCGGGATTTTGATCCTCAAAATCTGGTCACCCTAATGTAACATCAGTTTGTAAAAAATGGGTCCGGAGGGATCTGGGAAATTACAGGCCAGTTAGCTTAACACCTGTCTGGGTGAATTGGTTGAAGGCATTATTAATGATAAAATTAGTAAACATATAGAAGAACAAGCCCGGCTGAAAAAGAATCAAAATAATCAATCCAGAGTTGCAGTGAAGGGTAGCTAACAGAATGGCTATCTAGGCCTGCCATGAGAGGTCCTCCTGGCCAGAGGAAAGGAAGTTGGCAAAGGAAGCCACTGAGTCTGGAAGTGAACACCATAGTTCCTGGGCTGGTAGAGCTGTTTTGGTGAGCAAAACAGGGAATGTGGACTGGAGAGGAGAGGCTGATTTAGAAATGGATCCCTTCCCAAAGAGGGGAAATTCCTCCCCAAGAAAGAAAGCATAGCAGAGCCTAGAAGGAAGGTTCAAAGGAAAAGGGTGGGGGTGGGATCCAGCCAAGTAAATTAGCTCAGGCCCAGAAGACAGATGTTGTAAATCTTTTCTAAATTCCTGAAATAAAAGGATATTTACCTGCAGCTGTTGTAAGGATAATTGGTGAGAAGGGGGTGGGATACATTCATGTGAAATAGAAGCCATGAGACCCATCTGAAATGCAGAGATTTGCTTTTCAGTATGCCCACATGATTGCAACCTTGCAGACTGATCCTATATGTATACTTACTTGGAAGTAAGCTCTCTGAAACTCATTCTCAAGCATGCATAGGACCACACTGGCTTAACATTAAAGCTGAATTTGGAATCATTGCACTTTGAATGTGTACCCTTCATCACATTCCAAAGATAAGTCTGAAAAAATGGCCATAAGCAATGTGTGATATCTTTTCTCTTTTTCTTTTTTAAAAGAGAACTTACTTGGGGAAGAAATTTAAGATCTATGGATGATGGGAATCTGGTGGTGCACACTTGTGCATAACCCAATTGGTTAAGTTGATAATGTTTAAAGTTGAAGATCTGTTCAATTTCTCCAGGGGTTTAACTTGAAGTAGTGTAAGCTAAAGCAAAAATGCACTGAGGTCCACCACAGGAACTTATCTCATGACCCTTATATTTTTCTTTCTCTTCATTTAGTGACAATAGCTGTGAATGCTGATGAGACTGTTGTCAATCCAGTGCACATGTACTGAAATGGACCCAGGGCCCATCTACATGGATACTCTTTCCAACGTGATTCATTTTAAAACTGTGTTTTCATCAAACCGGGTTTACTTCTCTCATGGCACTCACAGCCAATTAAAGTGGCATATAACAACCGCTTTTGCATGGCAGACTGCATGAGAAATGGTATTAGTTCTGCCATATGCAGGTGGAGTCATGTGGCATCAATAAGCCTCCTTTAAAAAACACATTAACCTTATGTGAAAGGCAGAGCAATTCCTGTCCCCACCCCTTTCTCCACTCCTGTGCTGAATAAGTGCAATGGAAGACAATGGGAATTATTTCTGAGTAGATGTCTTTAACGAGCTGTTTTCAGTGTGCTAACTTTCTTGGGAGTAGGGCTCATTTGGGGAAAACAAAACATGATCAGCTGAGGGTGAAGTAAACTCCTCTCCTCGGGTCCACCCTTTGATGATGCAACTTTCTCTTCCTCCTATCAGGCTGCTCTCCTCAGCCAGCACCAAAGCCAATATCGCTAGCTGAAATCACACAGACTCCCAAACCGCACTGAAGCTGTCGCGATGAGAAAATCCATCATAAAACAACTTTGTAAAAATGCAGGGTTTATTGCATGAAAATCTGCGGTTGCTGTGGAGAGGGGGGACATCATGTGCCACTGCTCTGTGTGAGGCACAGTAGGACTGGAGTAAATCCCCCAGTAGATGGCCCTGGGTGTGCTCTTCATAAATAATGGTAAAAGCTTTTGTAAATTGTTTTTTTTCCCTACACAGAGAAATTTGTGGCTGTGGTAGTTAGATCACACTTTTGTATAGAAGCTCACACCTAAGTTTACTTTTATGGAGGTAGGGGGTAGTTCTGGTTACAGAAAGTTAAGGTACTAATGGGAATCAGACTTTTTTCACCTAGAAAATACCTCATGCTAGCTATATTCTACCAGACTTCTAATTTCATTCATTGATCATTAACCACAGGATCCAAAATCCAACAAGCAGCTCCAGTTGTCCCCCAAAATTATAACATGTCCCATCAGAATTCTAATATACGTTGAGAACTAAGCAAGACAATGACCTTGGATGCATTGATTTATGATCCTCTTTCTCCACAGCTTGAGTGCCTCCAAAATATATTTTGCTTGAACTTAAGCAATAAGAAGAAGAGGAAGAAATCAGAGAATAGCAACAACCTGAGGGTTTTTTGCTTTAAGTTCAGAGATGGGTGGTTTGTGTGAGAGAATCCCAGTGGAAGCAAACATGTAAGAATAATAGTTCCCCATGCATCAAACATTAGCAGATATGGGTCCACTGTCCTGTGGAGAAAGGACACTATGGCTCTGCTTTTATTATCTAGCTGTGCTTCATGCTGTCTGTTTCTCTATTAATCTTCATAAATATACAGTATTTATAACTAACAAATCTTTCCCTGTGAGCCAGTGGTTGACATCATTTCACCAAAGGCAGCTCATAGCTCTGCATGAGCTGACAACCTAAACTAAATTAAAATCCAAGAAAACAAATCAGCAATGTCACTGGAAAATGTAAAATTAGCACATAGTGTACGGCCTCCCATCACAGGATAGTGCCACTTCTCAGGAAGAGTCTGCTTTGGATCATTCTCTTTTTCTCCAACACCTTTGCTTTTTGCCCAAATAAGCACACATTTCCTTTTTATTTATTTACTGTGCTTTTAAACTGCCCAATAACTGAAGTTCTTTGGGCAGTATATAACACATTTCAAATGCACAGCACAAGCATGAAAACAACAAATAAAAACAGCACAAAAAAAGGAAGATAAAACCACCAGCAAAGAATAAAACCATTAGAATATCATAAAATCAAATTAAAACCACCAGCAAAATAGAGCAACAAAAGTACTAAAAGCAATTCTTAAAATGCCTGGGAGAATAAAAAGGTTTTCTCCTTGCACCAGAAACACCATAACATAGGCTCAAGACAAAGCTCTCTAGCGAGACCATTCCACAAACAGCGTAGGCCCTCTCTGTTTTAGCTACCTGCTTTGCCTTATTTGGTGGTGAAAACTGGAGGGTGCCCTCAGATGATGACCTTAAATGTCTGGGTAGGTAACTATGGGAGGAGATGTTGCCCATATTTGGAAAATAACAATTATCAAAGCAGCGAACTTAATTTTGAAAGGGTTCAATATGTGTATATAATAATAATTTGATATTTAATGTTATGAGATGGCAGCCATGGGCCAAAGCACCCAAGCAGCCAGAAAGGATAGCTATGAGAGCCACCTTTCTAGAGCTTTAACGTGAATGTGTAGAAGTCATCCTGCCAGTGGAGTCCTCAAAAGGGCCAGTCTATGTGTTCATTGCATCACAGAAGTTTCTTAAAGCCGCTCTTACATGATGGACCACAGGTCAGTGGTAGAGCACATGCTGCCTATGCAAAAGGTCCCAGGTTCAGGGCTAGCCCTGTCATGAGCTACACTGAAATACTTGTCTCACATGGTGGAAAGGGAGGAAGGACGTAACAAGGAGTGCAACTACCACCGCTATGCAACTGGAGTCCTCAGCAAAACCTTGCTGACCTGGCCATGGAGTACTGCTGACAGAATGCTGGCTGAGACAGTTGGCAGCTGGACCATTACTTGTCCACAAACTGAGGCTGCACTACATGGGGAGGAGCTTTAGCTAGTCTCACAGTACTCTGCCAAACTTGTGATTCTTTGGCACAGGCTTAGAAATGTCTTGTGAGACTTTGGTGAAGCCTCGTGGATTTGGGATGTTACAGTTGCCAAGCAATCTGAAGAGCAGTGATAGCTGGCTCTAGCTCTACCTCAGGTGATAAAATGTCTTGGATCACCCCTCCAAGGTCCAGTTCCTGGGATCATGGAATAAGGCAGAAAAAAGAGTCCTATCTGAAATCCCGGAGAGCAGCTGCTAGTGTTTTGCCAATTGTTTTGTCAACAGGCAATAATTCTTTTTACATATTCAGAGGCAATGAATGCACCCATGGGTGAAAGAAAGAAGTTTATTGATCTAAAATCAAAAGACTGACAAAGCAAGAAAAAGCAAGACAATACATTCAAAGCATAATACATACATTCCCGTGGGCAACTGGTTTTGCTGCTGGTGAACATAATGCTGGACTAATGAACCCTTAATCTGATCCAACAATGCTCTTCTTGTGTTCTTGTGTTCTTATGTTCCTTCAGTCACCGGGAACCCCATACTCATATCATAAGATCAGCAAGTCAAATAAGAACAGTGATGAACAGCTCCAAAGGCCTGGCCCATGGTACCTGTCTATTTGGCCCATAGAGAAACTCCCTTAAAGATCTATTTACACTTAGTGGGCTCTTTCTCTCCCCCCTTCTGTTGGGAGAAACAATTTTGCCTGGTCCTTGGCAGGCAGCCAAACCAAGTGGAGGTAGACAGCTACAACCAACCTTGGATCTCTTCACGATAAAGGTAACTGACTATTTCTGAGGGAGACAGCTGAAGCTAGAGTTTGGGTTAATAGTATACAATTGATGAGGCATAATGCAGAAGGCCTACCAGGTCTGGATGAGAAGTCCGGGCACAGACGTAATTGGGCTCATGTGCATTTAGGACATGGAAGAGAATAATAGTGATATGGCGCTAGCTCCTTGATATACAATAATCTTCCATATTTCCACTACAGCTAGTGTAGACAATACTGAGTTAGATGGACCAAGGAACTGACTTGCACATGGCCCTTTCCTATGTTTCTCTCATAACATGAAGTGCCATTCTTGGTGTGATTGTTCTATCTGCTTACAGCTGAAGATGGCATGGGGATTTCCCAAACCACCCATAGCAATCAAAAGTGAAGACTCACACCAGTTAAACCTGAATACTTGGATTTAAATCCATTTAATCCCAGATTAAGCAAGTTATGGCACAAAGTGGTGGTTATCATGATGAGGTCAAGTGAGACACCAAGTTGTGTTGCTTCCCTAACACACCATTGTGCAGTCTTGAACCTGGGGTTCTATTTCTACTCCAGCTGAAACTACAGAAAAAAGGGTTAACTTCAAATGGAAACATATCTTTAGTAATCATGCTCTGATTGAGCAAATCTGACTACTCACATTGGGCCTCTGCAAGAAGCACCTGAATTCTGCATTGCATTATGTGTCTTGTGGAAGTGCAGGGCAAGCGCCTCTACCATATGAATTGCAACACAACCCCTGTAAATCTCGGAACCAGGCGTATGACTCATCATGTGTTTGGGCAACAGACTCAAGTCTTCTAAAACTATATGTTTCACATAGTTTACAAGTCAAGACTGGTCACTGACTCATAGGCAAATTTCAGAATACAGCTTCATTATTTGAGCTATGTGTAGAACATGTAATGCCTGGCCACATAATGTCAGCGCTAGGCAGTGTTATCACTCATTCTGTTCCATATGCTTAAGCAGAATTTAGATAAAAATAAATTAAATGCATATGCACATTATGCAAAGAGTGTTCTTGAGCCTTGCCGTATTTGGTCCCTGTGATGTATTGTAGACCAGTGATGACACACAGTGCTTAACAGTGGAGGCAAGCAAAATGATAGTGACATGCAATAGGATTTAAAGCAAATACACTTTTAAAAATACAAGTAACTACAGTCGGGATGTTAGGTAGAATGCATAATAAAGGACTAGATGGAGGTCTGACTGATGGCCAACAAATTAGCTAGCAATGTGGGGATAAGAGCAAAGAAGAGCTAAATGTATTAACTATGGCATACCTGTTCTTTGCTTGTGGCATAATGAAGACTACATTCATTGTACAATTAATATGAGGAGGCCAGGGGAGGAAGCAGTTGGACTGTGTCGCCTTTTGATTGCATCTTGCTCTATCATTGCATGAGTTTATTATGAACACCTTTTTAAAAGGTGCATTACCTATCTCTACACATCCAAATGCAGTAGAGAAACATAAAGGGAAAAGAGCAGTTTTCCCACAAAGGAATAAACAATTTTTAAGTTATAAGACAGAGAAGTACTAGGATTAGAAAAGAAAATGCTTTGCTTTTTGGAGTGATGTATGTGATGTAAGAGTCCCATAAGGGACACTTCATGAATGGTTGATGCAAGCAAAAGGAAGACAGAAAGAAGAGGAAAAAATATTGTTGATACACAGTGAAATGTTTTAAAATGTCAGTTGCTGTAACTACTTGTGACTGAGGAAAAACTGCAAGTACTGAAGTTATGTGTATAAGTCCAGGTTTCTTCTACCTTCTTTTACCATAACCGCTGGTGCTGAAACAACTGTGCAGCTGAAACAGACCACAGAGGTGATCCAGTTTGATCCCCTGTAATGCTACGATTTTCTAGATCTGAACTGGGAGTTGCTCATCTATTCTCCTCTCAAAACCACTAGTGATGGATTTCCTATCTTTCACAGCCAGCCAGTGACATAGAGCCTATCTACACATGCAGAATAAAACACTTTGAAAATGTTTTAAAACTGTATATGGAGTGTGTCCTGGGCCCCAACAGTTCTCAAAACTGTTATAAACTGTTTTAAACCGTTTTAAACCATTTTAAAGCAGTAGTGTAGATAGGCTCCTAGTCTGGACATATTGGTGGTAATTCTTGAAAGCATGTGAGCCATGCACTTGTTGTTTCCACTTTTAATCAACAACCCAGGAATGAACTTGAAAACTCTGGTTGTTTATTGGCTAAACAACACAGAGTTAACCCAACAACTGCCCATGGTTTAACCCATAAACAACCCAGAGTTTCCAGGTTCAGACATTATGAAATAATCAAGGAATGGGGAGTTCCTGGTTTGTTGATTAATAGTGGAAATGCTGAGTGTGCAGTTCACATGCTCTGCTCGTCCTTGCAATTCCTGGGTTAACAACCCAGGAATTACTACCATTACATTTGAACTCACACAGTGAGTTCAAGTCTTGGGAGTTCTCAATCACAGTGTATTGAATTGCACTTACACATGCTTTATTTTAATTCCCAACCTCCTGGCGATTTCCAGAACCAAGTATTCATGAGGCTGGTAAAAAGCAACATATATGTATCCATGATATGCATTGGCCAGATGTAGAGATACAGATATATATATATATAGATAGATATAGATATATATAAAAATATAAATTTATAATTATTTCTGTATCTCCACATCTGGCCAATGCATGTCATGGATGCAATAACCTTAGGAGTTTAGATTTCCATGTGATCTCATGTGTGCTACCTCCAATATATATATATATATATATATATATATATATATATATAGTAATAGTAGTAAACCTTTATTACAGTCAATAGACCAAAGGTACAAAACATAAAATATTAAAACTTTAAAATCATACATTGTCATTGATTTTATACAATAGTTAATATTAAAATTTAAAATATTAGGGTTATTCAGTCAATAAAATCCTTGTACACATTGCCCAATTAAAAAACTTTGCTACTTGTACAGTTGTAGTCTTATCCGTGCCCTGCAAGAGCAAGACAGTTAATTGATTTATGAATCTGCCTGGAAGAGTTTGGGTAGTGGGCCAAATTAAATCTGCTCGAGCCTGTTTGTAAAAGTTACAAGAGAGGAGAACATGTGATACTGATTCTACCTCTATACCATTGCAAGGGTAACATCTGCTATTATGCGGTATTTTCTTAAATCAGCCCTCAAGTAGTCTAGATGGCAACACGTTAAACCTTGACAGCGTGGAAGCCCGTCTGTACTTGGGCACGGTTAACCATTTTAGAAAAGGTGCTTCACGTCCATCATATTGAGCTGACAAACCCAGAGACTGTGGAGCACAAGGGCCCCTAGATGCCTCCACTAGTTCTTGTCCATCTATGTCCAGTAGTCTCCGTTTAACTATTGCTCTAGCCTGGTCAAACCCCATCGTAGATAGATAGGGAGCAGAAAGCCCTATGCATATAAGTTTATTCTTTAAAGCCTTTAACCAGGGAGAGGTGAAGGAATCACAAAGTGTTCTATGAGCTAAATGTTCGGCGGATAGTACTAATAAACATCTCAACCAAAAGTGCACTGCATGAATCCATGCTAAGCACTTTAATGATTTGAGACCAGCTTCAAGATTTAACGAAGCTCCAGCAACGCATCCCGGGACTCCAAAAATTGACCTAAGAAAGGAATTTTGAATACATTCATACGAAGTCTTTAGCAATGGATACCATATCGGTGCTCCGTACAAGATCTGCGGTACTATTATAGATTTGTAGATTTGCGTAGTCACTGGGACATAATTCCCCCCTTTTGTAAAATACACACACATCTGGCCAATGCATTTCATGGATGCACATATGTGGCTCTATCTATCTATCTATCTATCTATCTATCTATCTATCTATCATCTATCTACCATCTATTATATATACTGGAGGTACCACACATGAGATCACATGGAAATCTAAACTCCTAATGCTATTGCAAATACAGCATTTAAAGATTATTTTATATAAGCCTGAATGGATATTCTCTTTTGCTCCTATTTAGTACAGGACAATTATTACCACTTCATGGGTAGATTGAGCCCTTTTTTAAAGAAGGTTGGGAAGATCTATATTAAAAGGCAAATGGGATTTAACCTGATAACCTTTTGTGTTTAACCTAACAACCTATAAGAGTCTGTCATCCTATTCTATTTTAGAACATTTTCATATGAAGTACTTCATATAATCAGTTTTTAAAACCTCCATTATGTTGTGCTCTGAGCTGTAAAGGCACATTTATGATCTTAAGTAGGAAACAGTCAAACTGCACAGCCCAGGGACAATATAGTGAGTGTGTATTGCTAATTATTATTGCTGTGGCCCAGACATCCACCCAAGTATAGAGACTGAAGAATATCTACTACTCAAAATTCAACTGCTGATTTGGGAAAGTGCAGTTTATATCTGATCCCCTGAGATATTTTTATTTTCTTCAGGAAATCTCAGATCATCTCAAACTATTTTGTGTTATAGCCAAATATGTTAATGTTTAAATTATATTACACTACCAGTATATTTAATTTTTTGAACTGCATACTTTTGTATCATTATATAAATTATGCAATTTCTCTGCAATCACTTCAAGGAAGCCTTTTAGCTCATAGGTCTAATATCAGGTATGTCTGTGTTGTAATCTTCATGTTATAGTTGCATGTAACTTCAGAAGAAGTGCATTCCTGAGAGTGAACTCTTACATGTTCACAAACCCATAAATCAGCCTTCGCTATTCAAAATGGGATTCACGGTAGTGACATTTGGTTGACATGCCCTTCTCTTACAGCTGAACCGAGTCCAGTTCCACATACAGAATCCCATTTATTTCTTCAAGAGGAGTGTGAGAAATTTGGGCCTTCCTCACATGTGTAGTACCTGAAGGAACATTTTGATCCTGATTTTGGAGAGATGTTAACGTCTTCTCAGTCATTTGCTAGGTCCCCTCACCATAACACATTTATATGCACACACGTTCTTTTTCTACTTCTTTCCCCCAGACAAGTGTGAAGAGTTTGCTCCCAACCCTTCTCTTGGCCACAAAATCTCTGGCTGCTGCTGGGCAGCTGGCAGATACACAATCAAACACCTGTGTGCCAGATATGTACAGCTGTATGGGTGACACATGATCCATCTGCAATCCATATCAAATGCCATTGCCAGTTGCTTTATTCTGGGTGGGTTGGAGGGTGTGTGTGTTGAAGGCCATGACAGAATTCTGAAAATCACATTTTTCCTTATAATTGATTTCTTCCTCTCTTTTCATCTCATCATGCTTCTTTGTTCACATTTTGTTTATAAAGTGGCAATTGTGGTAGTGATAAATGTGCTAGTTATATAAAAGCTTGCTCCACATTATGCCAGCCAATATTTGTCTGCTTAGAATGAGTAATGAGTATCTTACAGAACTATTGCTATATGGCTGGTCAGTTGAATTATGCTATCCAATTGAGGTTTTTTATTATTATTATTCAAGCTAGGGGAATTCTAGGAGCTATCTTAGGATTTGTAGAGTGCATCTAGACCAGCACTTTTGTCACAGTTAATTTTAGCCCCTGCCCCCTCGGTTCTATCGCAGGGTGTGGGTTTTTTCATGTTTAGAATATATATAGTCTAAACATGAATATAGATATTCATATATATATATGAATATAATATATATATATATATATATATATATATTCATATATATATATATATATATATATAAAACAAAAAATCTACGGTTCACAAAAACAATGTTAAGGCTCTACAGATTCCAACCAAGCAGAGGGAGATATGGCGATAGCAGGGCGAAATGCCATTACATGGGAAGGAGAGATGGATATCTAATACCCATCTTACCTTCCGGTCGCTACCCCGGGGATCTTGGGAAATGATCCAGGCCACCCACAGAACATTTCCTTGCTCCTATGCAATGCCAGGTCGGTTAAAAACAAAACAAGCATAATCTTTGACCTCCTCACAGAAGAGGAGGCCGACCTGGCATGCTTCACGGAGACCTGGCTGGGAGATGACAGTGGCCCGACATGGGCTCAGGCTCTCCCAGCTGGGTACTGTGTTAGTGAGCAGGTGAGGGAAAGTGGGCGGGGGGGGCGGAGTAGCTGTGGTCTACAAAAACCATCTTAACCTGACCAGACATCCTGTCTGGCAACTGAATCACATCGAGTGTGTGTACCTGAGTCTGAAGACCAGGGATAGACTAGGGATTCTGTTAGTGTACCGGCCACCCCGCTGCCTATCAGACTCCCTGGCCGAGCTCACAGAACTGGTCTCGGAGCTGGTGTTGGATTCGCCCAGGCTCTTGGTCCTGGGCGATTTCAACATCCCATTCGAGGCTGGTTTGTCAGGTGGAGCTCGGGAGTTCATGGCATCCATGACAAACATGGGCCTATCTCAATTGGTCTCTGGACCCACACATTCAGCAGGTCACACCCTCGATGCTGTTTTCAGTTCCGAACAGACGAATCTGTGGGCGGAGGTACTGAATACCTCCAAATTGTCATGGACAGACCATTTTCTGGTCAGAGTTAGTATCACGGCTACCACCCGTCCCTGCAGGAGTGGCGGACCTATTAAGATGGTCCGCCCTCGAAGGCTGATGGATCCTGCTGGATTCCAGAAAGCCTTGGAGGGTTCCATGGCTGGTATCGTCGATGATCCTGTAGAAGCCCTGGTCAATATATCGAATCAAGACGTAACTAGGGCTATTGACATGATCGCCCCCAAACGTCCTCTCCGGCCCGCTTCTAATAGGGCGCCCTGGTATACAGAAGATCTCAGGGAGTTGAAGCGGAAAGGACGACGACTGGAGCGCCGATGGCAGAAAACTCGACTTATATCCGACAAGACACGACATAGAGAACATCTTCGTTTCTATGGAGTGGCAATACGTGCAGCGAAGAAAGCTTTCTTCTCTGCACGCATTGCGTCTGCGAATTCACGTCCATTTTTGGGCAAGGTGATCGAGAGGGCAGTTGCTTTTCAACTCCAGGTAGTCTTGGATGACACTGATTTTCTAGACCCATTTCAAACCGGCTTCAGGGCAGGATACGGAGTTGAGACAGCTTTGGTCACCTTACTGGATGATCTACGCCTTAGTATTGACAGGGGGAGTGTGTCCCTGTTGGTACTCCTGGACCTCTCAGCGGCTTTCGATACCATCGACCATGGTATCCTTCTGGAGCGCCTGGGGGAATTGGGAATCGGGGGCACTGTGCTTCAGTGGTTCCGGTCCTATCTCTCGGGCAGGTTCCAGATGGTGATGCTTGGGGATAGCTGCTCTTCAAAAAAGGAGCTGCTATGTGGTGTACCACAAGGTGCCAACTTTTCCCCAGTGCTGTTTAACATTTACATGAAACCGCTGGGAGAGATAATCCGGAGGCATGGGGCGGGGTGCTATCAATACGCTGATGACACCCAAATATATTTCTCTATGCCTTTGACAACATCGTCAGCTAAGGATAGTGTGTCTCCTCTGAATGAATGCTTGGAGGCGGTAATGGGCTGGATGAGGAAAAACAAACTGAAGCGGAATCCAGACAAGACGGAGGTGCTTGCTGTCAAAGGCCCCAACCTGGGTCTGGAGGTGTGTCAACCAGTTCTAACCCTAACCCCTTCCAAGAGTTGGAAGACCTAAAGATGGTAGTGCATGCGCTGGTAACTTTGAGGCTCGACTTCTGCAATGCGCTGTACATAGGGCTACCTTTGTGCCTAGTCCGGAAACTTCAACTTGTTCAAAATATGGCAGCCAGGTTGGTCACCGGTACATCTAGGGGTGATCACATCACACCAGTTTTAAAATCGCTTCATTGGCTGCCAATCAGTATCCGGGCGAAGTATAAAGTGTTGGTTATTACCTTTAAAGCCCTACATGGTTTGGGTCCAGGGTACCTGCGGGATCGCCTTCTCCCGTACAATCCGCCCTGCACACTTAGGTCCTCTGGGAAGAACTTACTCAAGCCAGCCAGAACTAGGCTGGCGAGTGTTACCCAGAGGACCTTTTCTTCCATCACTCCCAGACTATGGAATGGTCTGTCAGAGGAGGTTAGACAAATTGACAGTCTTCATGAATTTAAGAGAGTCATGAAGACTGTCCTCTTCCGACAGGCCTATCCAGATGAATTTTAAGATGTTTTTAATGTTGTATTGTTCTCTTGCTTTTTTAAAATTTTAACTGTTGTGATTTTTATGTTTATATTGTTGCTGTTCCCTGCCTCGATCCGGAGGGAGAGGCGGGTTACAAATAAATATATTATTATTATTATTATTATTATTAAGCTGGTGTTATGTGTTGAACTCACTTTTAACATTAATAAATCAACCAAAATGCTTGCATCTCCCTCATTTTTAAAGATAAAGAGATGAAACCTGGCATCATGGTAGCTCTTAAGTAGGGATATAGCTATGCCAAGTATGAAGCAGATCTGTTCATGCTTTGATTTTTAGGAATTTTTTAAAGTTCAACCAGAAATCTCTTTGGGGTCCAGGACCTTGAGCAGTACAAGTTTTAAAAATGAAATTAAAGATAAAGAGATGAAACTTGGCACCATGGTAGCTCTGAAGTAGGGATTTAGCCAGCCAAGTTGGAAGCAGATCCGTTCATCCCTTGATTTTTAGAAATGTTTAAAACTTCGATCTAATTTTTTAAATTAACTAAAATGCTTACAATTCCATCATTTTTAAAGATAAAGGGATGAAACTTGACAGCATGGTAGCTCTTAAGTAGGGACTGAGCCATGCCAAGTTGGAAGCAGATCTGTTTATGCCTTGAGTTTTAGGAATTTTTAAAACTTCAAACCCAATACTCCTCTTTGGGGTCTAGGGCCTTGAGCAGTACATTAAAAAGAAAGAAAGTAAGTAAAGATGAAGAGATTAAACTTGGCATGATGGTACCTCTTAAGAAAGGCTTTAGCCATGCCAAGTTGAAAGCAGATTGGTTCATGCCTTGAATTTTAGGGAAAAAATGAAGTCAAACTTTTTTTAAAAATATCCTAAAAATCAAGGCACGAACCAATCTGCTTCCAGCTTGGCATGGCTCAATTCTAGGGTGACCACTAGGGTGTGGCCTAGTGGCTAAAGTGTTGGACTGGGAGCTGGGAAATCTGGGTTCTACTCCCCACTTAGCCATGAAAACCCATTGGGTGACTTTGGGCCAGTTGCAGACTCTCAGCCCAGCCCATCTCACAGGGTTGCTATTGTGAGGATAAAATGGAGAGGAGGAGGATTATGTATGCCGCCTTGGGTTTCTTGGCGGAAAAAAGGTGGGATATAAATGCAATAATAAATAATAAAAACTGTCAGGATTTCCCCAGATTTCTCCTGGTTTTTGTTCTATCCTCAGTGTCAGGGGGGATTTTATGCAATAGTCTATAATGACCTGGAATTACACACTTTCCCTTTTAAGGCCACCATTAGCGTGGCAGGGGGGAATTACATGCTTTCTGGAGGTGTGTCATTCTCTCCCACTGCTCCAATCAAGGCCTTAAAAGGGAAAAATGTGTCATTCCCAGGCATTATAGAAAAGGGCCTGATTGGAGCAGTGGGGTGAGGGTGAGAATGACATGCTTTCCCCTCCTCCGCTCCAATTGGGGACTTTAAGGTGGCCCCAGAAAGCCTTTTTCCTGCCCCCCCCACTAGGTGTCCTCTTTTTTGGTTTCCCAAATATGGTCACCCTACTCAGTTCTTGCACAGGCTGCATATCCATCCCTAGATATTTACTCAAAAGTAAGACCCATTGAATTTCCTTGGTTCTTGAAAAGCAACACACTTGCTTTTAGATTTGCCAGTCTCAGCATTCTATGTGTGCTATGAATGCCTGCTCTGTCTGTCCCTATAGTTTCCTGCAAGGTCCAGCCAGGGGAAGCCAGTAAATTAAACCCAGGGGTGGAGGGTGGGATTCCCTCAGGTTCATCTGACAGCAGGTGCTATAGAACATGGATCTTCCAGGAGTGTTGAGGGTGGATTTCTGGCAGACCCAGCCAGGCAACTTTATGGCCTGTTAGTCCCTCCATTTGGTAGCCCGCAGAGCACCTGCCTCATAAGGCAAATGGCCACATGAGAACTGTTATTATGGCCTGCTACTTTGTTTGTCTTTAGTAGTCTGTGGTCCAGATCTCTTCAGAAGGGGGAATAGTGTTTCGTGGTTGGGGTCAGTCTAAATTATCTCCAGGGGTCCCTTACTCAGTGCCTCTGATAGCAAAGAGATTGAGGATTTTCCCCAACTCTTGTTACTCTTGAAGTTACTAGGCCTGTTGAAAATAGATTTTATAACATAAGCATGAAAACAGTGAATACCCCTTTTAACTTGATAAACCAATGAAAACATGCCACACAAGAAGTCTTAAGATATGAATGGTTTATAAAGAAAAGTAAATGCAAAAGAACATCAGATGCGGAAGTGAAATCTGAAACATTACTAGTAGTAGTAGTAGTAGTAGTAGTCTGCCTTTTGCCCAGTGCTGGGTCTCAGGGCAGCATTACAAAACTAAAACATATACAGCTAAAACCTACAAATAGGAATATACTAGGCTGACCATATGAAAAGGAGGACGGGCTCATGTAACTTTAACAGTTGTAGAGAAAAGGGGATTTCAGTCAGTGTCATTTGTATACAATTAGTTCCTGGTGAAATTCCCTCTTCATCACACCAGTTAAAGTTGCAGGGGCCCTGCCTTCTTTTGTATATGGTCACTCTAGTATAATGCCTGCAACTTTAACTGTTGTGATGAAGAGGGAATTTCACCAGGGACTAATTGCATACAAATGACACTGGCTGAAATTCCCTTTTCTCTACAACTGTTAAAGTTCCATGAGCCCTGTCCTCCTTTTCATATGGTCAGCCTAAATATACAAAAGTTAAAAATATAATTAAATATTTTTCAATATTAAAGCATTTTAAACATATTAAATACATAACAATTTAAAAGTCAAAGGTATAGACAGAGGTCCAGATTATTTGCCAAAGGTCTGCTGGAACAAAAAAGGGTTTGTCTGCTTCCAAAAACACATCAAGGAGGGAGCCAGTGTAGACTGCAAGGATTAGAAAGAAAATCCATGTGTACACTATGCAAAATAAACGACACCTCAACTGTTTCTAAACCTTATTTAAAAAACAGGGTGACTAGGCCGAAACCAACGTTGTAGGCCCAGAAGCACTTTGAAAGGTTTCAACACTGTACTTAAAACTTACACCGGCCCAAACTAATTAAATGAAGTGTTTGAAGCTTTCAACTTTAGAGCAGTATGGACCAAACTCTTAGAAAAGAGGGAAATTAAAAGAAAGGTATAGCTACCTATTCCCAGGAGAGATCTGAAGATCAGGTTACCATGGATCCAGAGGAGCCACACCTTGCTTCACCAGGGAGCAAAAGAGCAAACTGGCCTTATGAAGATAGCCCAAAATACTCTCAGAGCCAAAGGAATGCATGTTCCAGAAGAGAAAAGAGAAACTCTTCTTCTTCACTCAAAAGGTCTGTGCTAGAGGCAGTGGCCATTTCACTCACCCACCCCACATTCTAAGGCAGGAGGGAGGGGGGAGAGCGACGCTACTGAGCATGTGTCAGTGTCGCGTTATGAGGGAAGATGGCTGCCTCATTGACTTGAATGAGAGGTTAAAATAGTCCTTAAAAATCAACCGAAGGAAATTTTAAAAAAACGAAAAGCTTTCCACCATCTACAGTCAAGGAGGAAGAAGACCCCACCACTGGATTAATTAATAAGGCTCTAGAAATTATGCAAATTGTGAGCACAAAAAGTCTCAACCCAGAAGTAAATTTCCAAAAGCAGGGAGACAGGTTTGTATTCCTTTTCTACCTTAAACTGCTCTCCTTCCCTCAATCTTTCACCAATCTTCTTGAAATTTTCAGGTAATGTAAAACAAACATTTCTTTCTGGCACCTGTAAATTTCAGAAAGGTTGGTGAAACATTTTCGATTTTATGGCTGTTAGAATGACCCCCCCCCCCAGTTATCACTTTAACATGGCGGAATTTGTTTTTTACTGACAACCCTTAACAATGGAGGCACGACTGTGCCTCCATTAATATATTCCTACATTTGATCACTTCACCAGAAAAATTTGAGAGATTATGAAATAGCAAATTTTGGTTTATTCTAAAGATTGTGTGTGTGTAGGTAAAAGAATGAACAACAATAGAACAAATTCCATATAAAACATGTCCTCTTAGACTAAAAGATGGGATAGATATATTTAATACTGCTAATCATCCTCATCATCATAGTAAATAATAGTAATAAAAAAATCTAAGGCTCCAATTACAAAATAGCTTCTTTCAAGACCAATCATTCAAAAGTGTATATTCTGTAATTAGACAACACGATTGTTCACATTCCATACATTGAATACTAGAATGTGAGGTGGACTGACACCTCCCCTTCTCATTTTAATATCAGGAATAGATCCCATCAGATATCATAAATATTGTATGATTCTTTCGTATGTATATACTATGGTATGGGTGGAATGAGCCCAAAGCTCTTAAGGGGTTTTCCATACTTTGTTGAATTTTCCATGTTTTGACAATTTTGTGATAAACATTCCAGTGTCAACCATCACTGTTAGCAAAAAGAACACCCATTTTGTGCCCTGGATTTTGATTTCCTTAAAGTAAACGGGGGGGGGGGGTGTCATTCTGCATGTGGATGGAATCTTTTCTTGTACTTCAGACTGCACTTGCCAACTGGATTGTGTGGCTCTTCGCAAATGCATCCATGATTTTGGTATCATTGAAAATTGATTAGCATATAGTTGTTTGCTGGTGTCATTAATAAAAATGATTAATAGCACAGAACAGACCTTTTTGGAACATTTGTGCCTCTTTCCCTTGGCCTGTTTAGATCAAATAGGTCTTTCTGAAAAGGTCTGGTGACTAAAATATTGTTTTTATTTGTAGCTGCATTTAGTCTAAATAGCTGAGAATTGGCTTTATATTTACCTAACCAAGCACAGGCTGCCCTTTTAGCAGAATGTGGGCTAGCTCGCATGTGGGGAATGTTGGGTCTATGGAACAGAAATCACATGATTGCTTCAGAAAGGGTGGGCTAAAAAAGACATTACTTTAAATTGATGTTTAGCAGCTATGACTTTTCTTCTTTTTAGGAACAGGGGGTCAATTTGGATCTTAAAGTCCCTCTGCCTGCAGGTCCCAAACCTTTTGCATCTAGACAGAAGCTTAAAGCAATGTCTGTTTTGGCACTGAGTAGCAAGACTTCCAGCAGGACCTCAAAAGGAGTTGTGGCATCTATTTGAGTTCTTGACCCCAACTCCTGCTCTTTTGTCTGCATCTGGCCCACAAAAACAACAGGGTTTACCTGAAAATGACTGCTCGTTGCAATCCTCTCCTTTGTCAGCTCTGAATGCTACCCTGGACAGCTAACATAAAAATATTAAAGAGAAGGAACTAGAGTTGTAAAGGGGGCCCTCAATCCATCTCAGAGGTTGATTCAGAGTTTCTGAATTGACCCCAATTAGCCTTGGCGAATTGAATCCAGATCCAAAGCGAGATCCAGACATCTGAAGTGGGTCAGATGTTGCTATTTCCCAGGTGCCTGCTGAGAAAGCCAGGCATGAGGCTGACTGGGAGTTCATTGGAGTCCATCCCACTCACCCCCCGAATTCCGTGAGCCACTGCTTCTACCTGCCTGTGGGACTTACCTGTCCCATCCACTCACCCCTGGCAACCTTCCATCCTCTGTGAAAGCTGCCATTTTTAAGGAAGATGGGGCTGTATCTTTCCCTAGACCTAATGGTGCAAACTATGGTGGCCATAAAAGGCCAGTTTGGCCCCAACCCAACCCACTGTGGACTGCTTTGGCCCAATCCAGTCCAATCCAGATTTGCAGTCCCATCTGGATTTGGATCAAAGTGGACCAAATCAGCCTGCTTCGCTTCAGGATCTGGATCTGGAACCAAGGTGGTGCACAGCTCTAGACGAAACTTGTCTCTAAGCCCTCAGGCACAGCAGCAGAAAGTGGGAAGAACAGACGTGGACAGACTGAAAGATCCCAGCAGTGCCAGCCTCAGTTTTTTGAGGGCCATTTGGCAACACACCCTCAATGAGCTCCTCCTTCAATATTTCTATCTTCTCAGTGCCGCTATCACCAGCTGCTCTTGCTCCTCCTCCACGTTCTCATCATTGCTACTAGTTACCTGCCTGACAACCATAGGGCAAGTAGGCAGTGGCCCATATTGTTCCTCCTTTCCCCCGTCACCATTGTCTGTGCCAGAGCAAGAGGCAGGTGAACAAGCAGGTTGCATTTGGGAAGAGAGGAGCAATTCTTGTCAAGAGACTCTTGTCAGTGGGCCCCTGCTGGGGTGTGGGCTCTTGGGAGGTGCCTGACCATGCCTACCGTGGACTCTGGCCCTGGAATTACTGAATGGACCTGAAGAGGAAAGTGAGTAATTACTCTACTAAGTAACCCATCTAAGGAAATGTTGTGGACAGAAGCATAATTCTTTTTTTCCGACTCTTACTTAAGCAAGGCAGTGACTGCTCATTGTTATGAATTTAACATTCTTCACAAGGATCCACATACACAAAGGGCTTTTCGATGTGAGGTTTATAAACCCACACTTTCCTACTCCTTCTTTTGGTCTGTGCATAAATTACCTACACACCTATTTTTTCCCATCCTATATATCACTATGTACCGCAACATAGCCTTACACTGGTGGATGAAGTAGGTCCTCCCTCCACCATTTTTTCATGCCTTTTCGTCCCCTTTCTAGCCATGAAACTTTGTGGTCATGTGCAAATTCAGAACTTCAACCTTCCTTCCTCTCTCCCTCCCTGAACACTCCCCTAATACGTAGGGGAACAAAGCCCACTAGCACAACTACACCAGTGTTTTGCAATAGCAAAAAATACAGCATTTTCCATGTTCAGAAAAAAAAAGGGCAGGGGAAGCATAGGAGAATCATTCAAGGATGACAATATTGTCTTAAGTACCCATAGAAGAATATGATCACACAATAAAGACTTGTGTAGAAAGGCCCTAAAACAGACATATTCCTTTACCAAAAAGACACTGCCCAACAAATATTGCTTTCCTTTTTTATATATCACTTGCCCTTTGGAATCAACATAGCAACAAGTATTTTGCCATTCTCATGTGATAGTGAGCTATGTACAGCTTTCTACTCATCGTAACAAAGAAAAAACCTGTGCTTGTCTTGTGACATTTCTTATTCATATTTTTCAAGTTTTCATATGAGAATATAATACAGTGCTGTGCTCTGAGGAAAATAGGAATTCCATCTTTTCCTGTTGTCATAAAAGGGATGTTTTGCCATTCACATTCAATGGGAATGGATTGCACCCAAAGTAGCAAGAATTAAATTAGACTTCAGACAGTTTGTAATTAGGAGGACCTTGTTAACAATGTTTGTAATTACATTTACTCCCCAAAACCTCAGAAATTACTCTCACTCTAATTTGTACAATTAATAATCTTTTTTTTTTAGGATTCTTCTTTCAGCTCCCTCCCCACCGCCACCCCAAACACACCAACACGTAGTTTCTTCTGCTGTTAAATTGCCTTTTAAAATCTCTAGCTGACCTTCCAAAATTATATTTTACTTTATTTTTTCAAAATATTTTCCTCATTGTCTGGTGGGTCTTGAACAACATCTTTGCGTCAGCAGTCTTAGCACCTGAAGCTTTGTTGGATGTTGTCATGCAGAGTGTAATTTACACCTGGTATTGGAAAATCAATATTGGGAGGTTTTAATTCCAAAGATTTGGATTTTCTAATACAAAAGTGAAAATGAATCTCGGCATGATTGCACCAAAAATGTTGCAATAGAGCTGGTCACATGGAGGAAGCTGGTCACATGGACAATAAATAAGGAGCGAGTCAAGGCATGATGTAGGAGAGAGTACTTTTGTGTTAAAGGATTATCTAGTTAGTTTAAAGATAATGCAGGAGTCATTCTATAAGGGCTTTGAACAATTCCCATAATTTTCATAGGCTCATTAGGGCGATAAAGAAAAAGAACATTGTTTTATCTGTTACTAAGAAGTGCAGCCATGATGGCTTTTCTATGTGTATTTTGTTGGCATGCACTAGCATCTTCTCAAATATATTTTTTGTTCTGAGATAGGCTGCATGGGCAAGAGACTCATAGTAGCTGGGGGGGAAAGACCCTGATAATAGTGTACTAGCTCTCTGTCTTTATTGTGATGAAAGTTTATGAACTATGCATCTTCTACTGTACCTCCATAATATAACTTGCCAGCATGTATGTGGGCAAACAATGGGAACTCAGCATAAATGCAAATTCAGGTCACAATCAAGCAATCCATCTAGTAATGTACCAATTAGCCAACCTAAAGGCTTAGTGGGAAATACTGTCCAATCCTGAACGTCAACCACCTTCAGAAGGATCAGCTGCTGAAAGCACCACCTGGGTATGCCTCATGGTCTATGGTTGTTTTCCCCCTGGATCCTCTATCTGCTTGTCTCATGGAAATCTGGCTTTTGTCATGCTAAATCAGCAAGCCCAAACTCAATCAAGAAGCCAAATCTTAGGAAGTCTTCTGTTCCCTAGTGCTCCAGAGGAGCTCCAGATGTGCTGTCTCTCTGGTGCATGTATGCTTCTATGCTATGGATTTAATTGGCATTACCTTGACATCTTGGCTCAAGAATCTGTTTTGTTTTGGAAAGCAGAGCCTGAGAGTTGCCAGAAACACTCTTAAGTCTCTGAAATTACCACAAAAGCAAAGGAGCCATAGAATATACCTGCTTCCTGACTGCCATGCTACTACCCAACCAGTTAAACCACAAGGGTTCCATTGAACTGTCATGCCCTCCCACTCCTGGAAGAATCCTCTTCAGACAATGATCTGGAGCCTCCTGATCTGGATGTCCCTGGGGAACAAATCCTCCAGGGTAAAACTGTGCTGGCCTTTTGCTTGCTTGACTTCTCCGTCATAACCAACTCTGTGTTTCAATAGCAAAGAGCTGAACCTAATTGGAGCAGGACACCACCTCTCAGCCAGGTAGGTCAAACACTACCTGAATATTCTTACTGACATCCTTTAAATATATAGATTGTGCTTCTTTTGCTGGGGGTGGATATACTGTAATAAATGTGCATTTGTGTGTTTTTAAGAGAAAAAATCTGTAAAAAGAAAGAAAAAGACCACATTTTTTGACTTTAAGAGAGTGTTTAAGCTAATTTCCCCATTTAGAATTAGATATTCCCCATTTTATATTAAGAAGATCATACATACATTTGCTGCGTACATGCCATACCTTGGGTTAGAGCTCCCCTAGAGCTGTTTTAAGAACATAAGAAGAGCCATGCTGGATCAGACAAAGAGTCCATCTAGTCCAGCATTCTGTTCACACAGTGGCCAACCAGCTGTCAACTCGAAACACAAAAGCAGGACATGAGTGCAATGGCTTCCTCCTGCCCAAGTCCCCAGCAACTAGTGTACATAGGCATACAGCCTCTGATACTGGAGGTAGCACATAGCCAGCTGGACTATACCCATTGATAGCCTTCTCCTCCAGAAAATTGTCTAACCTCCTTTTAAAGCCATCCAAATTGCTGGCCATCACTATAGCTTGTGGTAGTGAATTCCATAATTTAACTATACACTAGCGATATATCTAAGGTCCTCCTCTGGTTGCCTACTCCAAGGGAAGCATGGAGGGTGGCAACAAGGGAGAGGGCCTTTTCAGTGTTTGCCCTCCAATTATGGAATGATCTCCCCTATGAGGCTCGCCTGGCACCAACATTGTTACCTTTTCGGTGTCAGGTCAAGACTTTCCTCTTCTCCCAGGCATTTCACAGCATATGATGAGGATTTTGTGTTTTTGTGTTTCTGTTGTGCTTTGACCCAGAAGGATATTGTAATTTTAATTTGTTTTTATGCTTTATGTTTTTTAAATTGTGTATATCGGTGTTTTTTATGTTCAATGTTTTTAATTTTTGTAAACCGCCCAGAGAGCTTCGGCTATGGGGCGGTATATAAATGGAATAACATAAATAAATTAATAAATAAAATGACACAGCAGTGAAGTCTGACAGACTCTGCCCAGCTCACACACACCCCGTATACCATTCACCAAGCCGCAGGACACTTGCAGATGTGCAGCTGCCTGCTCCTCGATGCGAACTGCCATTTTTATGCAAGTGCCCCCTACTCCTCTAATGTTGCGGAAATGGCCCTTTACAGCTGCCATTTTGCGCAACATTAAAAATACAAAAATTATGGAATTGCAATATTGAATAAAAAATGGTGGCTCACGTTGAGGAGCAGGCAGCTGTGGGCACTCCTGGACCCCTCACCAAGCCCTCCTGAGGCTCATGCAGCCAGGCAAGCTGGTACAGGTAGCATCAGTGACTCTGTAAGTGCCCACCAGGCGCAGGCAAATCTGTCCATCCCTACTATGCACTGTGCGAAGATGTACGTCCTTTTATCTGTCCAGAATATCCCACCAATCAGTTTCATGGGATGACCCCAGGTTCTAGTATTATGAAAGAGGGAGAAAAATGTCTCCATATCCACATTCTTCACCTCTATCATTGTATATCATCTATCCCCTTATTCACGTTTTTTCCAAGCTAAACAATCCCAGTTGTTGTAACCATTCCTCATAGGGGAGTTGCTCCAGCCCCTTGACCATTTTAGTTGACCTAGTTTTTTTGCAGTGACCAAAATAGTATTTCAGTAGGTTTGTATAAAGACAATATTGCCCTTATACAAGTAATAATACAATATTGGCAGTTTTATTCTCAATTCCTTTCCTAATTATGCCTAACATAGAGTTTGTCTTTTTCCCCCCCACCCGCTGGTTGGTTTTCACCACATGATCTTAGCATTGTCCAGATGTTCTCTGCTGAGAGGCTAGTTCCATTGGACACTTTCTCACTCTCAACTGTCATCTGGCAACAGCCATACCATCAGGCTGCTGATCCAATACTACTGCTGTGCTAGTAGAAATGTCCACTAGCATAATGGGAAAGTAGTACTTGTTAGCACAATAGGAAACTAGCAATTCCACAATGGGACAAGTCAGTGGAGGTAGAAGACAGTGTTCCTACCGCAGTTTACAGCTCTGAGCAATGTGTGGCATATAAAGTCATGTCAGTTACATTTTGATCTATTTTCTCATTCTAAAACTGACACAATTGGGAAATCAAGATTTAAAAATTGGTAAGAAAATGTTTTTGTGGCAGACATAGAAGGATAAGGAGATTTTTTTTTACCTTGAATCAACTTGTGGGTGCTGATGAGTTTTTGATGGTTTCTATTTTGTGTGCTAAATATGATCTGCCAGCTATGCCTGAATGGCAATTCTTGAAATTTCAACATTTGTTAGTATCTAGGATTGGCCCTGCTGCTTTTACAGCTTCCAGCATCTCTCTCACTATTGGAAGCATTTCTTGAGACTGAACAGACAAATTGATCTATGATCTACGTCTATAAATACTTATTTTGGGTGAATAAACATGATACAGGGTCTTAAGCAGGAATGGAATACAGAACTGGATTGTCCCATTTTGCCTAATCAATGGATCATCACCTTGGAGTCTGCATTTGATGCATCTATGGATCTCAGTTTGCATCTTATTCTGCCAAAACTTTTGCTTGGGGGTCTATTGGATTCTGCAACATCTCTTTAATAAGGATGTGTCTAAGTCAGCTAATTGTTGGAGGTGTACCGCAGGTAATGTGTCTTTTAAGCATATGTTTTGGCAATGCCCAGTAGTTTTCGGTCATTATTTGTATAAATTTTATATTGTTGCATTCCTCAATATTTACTTATGTACATGGTCTTTTAAATTATCTACCTGCTTCCTGGAAATTAATGCATGGTCAGCACAAAGATATCTCCATGCTACTCTGACAGCTGAAAGACTGATATTATGATATTGGAAGGATCATAGAATCATAGAATAGTAGAGTTGGAAGGGGCCTGTAAGGCCATCGAGTCCAACCCCCTCCTCAATGCAGGAATCTACCTTAAAGCATCCCTGAAGACCTTACAGTGCTTTTAACATTTGAATGGGTGATGTATAGACACTACCTGTGAATGGATATTTATGGATATTTGCTCTGCTATTATTAAAGTTTAGGTGTATTTCATATTCATATATACGCACACACACACCACATTTCATATGTATGCATTGAAATCAATATAGTCAAATCCATATCTGGGAATGTCTGTATCTGCCTCTGGCAGTGTCTAACACATTGTTCAGGGTAGGAATTGGGCCAGGATCACTGTCTGTCTGACTGACTCCCATTTACCCTTGTCTGGAAGCTGCTGGGAGAGCCAGAGTGCATTCCTGGCACAGGTATAGCAATAGACTACCAGTGCTAAATCAGATTAAAGTTCACCTCCCAACAGAATAACATCTGTCTGTCCAACCAAAATATACTCTTAATTTCCCAACTGCCTTAACTCTGCTCGCCCTCACCAGCAAGACCAAGCTGAAATGTCTTACTTTTGTTTCTGAAAGATAGCCAGGTTCATTCTTCAGCAAGTCTTCAAAGGGAGGCAGTTCCACAGATGGAACATCATATCATCAGTTTACATCAGCACTATGGTCTGGTTTGGTTTTTGATTGGGTAGCTAACTTAGGGTGATTTTTATGATGCCCCCAAATTATATGATCATTAAGGTGGTTTATAATATATTATTATTATTATTATTATTATTATTATTATTATTATTATTTTCATTTCTATACCACACCATAGCCAATGCTCTCTGGCCAGTTCACAACAATTCATTATAATACTTACACAAACCACAACCCAGCATCCCTTAGACTCATGGCTGGGGCCACAAAGAACTTCGCTTTCCCTCTCCAATCCCAGAGCAATGGGCAGATAGAGCGGAGTGTTCTCTCTGACAGGGATGTGGGAAGCTAACTCCCCACAGCTGCTCTTTCTCTGGCCAGTGGGTAAGGCCAGGTTGGTCTGTCCCCTTGCCAAGATATTCTTCCTGGGAGACAGAGTGTGCAGCCTCCCATTGATCCTTGCCACCCTGCCCAATGGCAGAGATTGGAGTGTGCTTCTCTTCAGCAATCCAGTCCCAAGGCAACTGCCAGCACTGAATCAGTTTGTATCTTGTAGGTTCTATTATCAACATCATAAAATCATGTGAGGTTTTGAGAAAGTGAATATTTCTCCCTCTCTCATAACACTAGAGCTCAGCGGTTTATCACATGTTCAGAATATGAGCCAACTTATATTCAAGTCTTATTGGTTCAAGCCAAAATGTATAGATCTCTAGCAAACAGAGTAACACGTTAACAAGAAGCAGATCTAGTCTTTAACTGTTAAATAGGCTATCTGACGACTTCAAAATGTGTTGAAATACACCAATAAATATACAATGTTTTAAACATCTTTATTTAGCACCATATTTTATGGAGATGTCTAGGTTTTCTCATAGCATTTTCTAATGAGAATTTGATTTACATGTTAATAAAATACACAAATTATTATTCTCTTAGTATTTGGGATACCCCTAGTAGAATGAAAAAGCCAATGGGAAAACCAGAAAATATATAATTGCATTTACTAAATATCTGATCAACTGAAATCTCTCCCACTCTTCCAGGTCATTCCATCCAGATCATGCCAATGGGCATCTTCATCCAAAGAACAATAAGGATGAAATATTTCCAGGAAACGAAATAAGCCCTATCTCTTAATGACCCACTTAAGTCACATGGTTTGGTTTCACCACTTACTTGCTCTTGAGTTTCAGAGACCTTTTCATGCTGTGCGTGTGTGTGTGTGTCTGTCTGTCTGTCTGTCTGTCTGTCTGTCTATCTCAAGAGTCTAATCTCTGAGGATTTGTTCACAGAGTTTATCCAGGAAAAATATGTGCTTAATGCTAAACTGGATTCATTCATTTTCTTTCTCTAAAGAGACAGAAATCCCAGTAAATCCCATCTTTGCTTGCCTCATTGTTTCTTTACATTCAATTTACCAGAGTTTGTGTACTCCCTCCACCTTGGTGTTCTTCATTTGGTCAAGACTTCCCTATTTTAAGAGAAATCTTTTTACTTCTAAAAGCCTCATTGGCTCTCCTATTTTACTATACTGGCATACATTTGCACCTGTCTGTACATTTTCCAATTTGTAGGACAGCTGTTACGTTAGCCTCTATTATACCAGTTGTTTGGTGAAATTCTATGGATTTCTATTCTATGGATTTCTAGTCACTCTGCTCAACTGGACGTTCTCCTAGGTAAATGTGCATAGGATTGCAACCTTAAATAACCTCCAAGCTTTCTGAAGGGGTCTGTTCCTTCTACTCTAATTTTTAAGAAATTTGGAACTTTGCTGTGGCTGTGTTGAATTTTCTGAGCAATTTCCCTCCAATATGTGTTGATTTTTTTAGTAGTATTGTGATCCAGTTTCTAAGCAGTTCAACAACACATACAACTTGCCGCAGATAGAGAGCATTCTATACTATTAGATCAAAAGTCTTCTCATCTCTTGCTGGTTCCATGATTAACTGTCCTAAAGGACTATCATGTATTCCATCTATAAATTTGTCACCACACAGGTTTACATTTACATTATCTAGGAGAGCTGAAATCTCCTATCCTTACCATTTTCTGCTGTGGTTACCTTCATGATTTCTTTCTGCAACGTGAGATCTCCATATACTATACTGATTGTTTTATTCAGAATTTCTAACTATAGTGACTCTGGATACATTTGTTTCACTTAAATTTTATTAGACTCCAAGCCTTCTGGACACATAAACTCAAACATTTGATATAACTGATTTGATTCTTTCTATAAATTGTATTCTCTAGACTGAGGTTCCATTGATTTCTGGTATTCCTATTCTATTCTGTTTTAATTCCAGACACTCCAATTTCCTGATCTGTGTTGGATTTTCTGGGCAATTTCCCACTCAGATGTGTATAAATTTGATATGTACATGGTCAATATTTCCAAGCAACTGATCATATCCTGGACACTCCTTGGTGTGGAAATATCAGACTAGAAGCACCCATGAGTGATCATGACAGCTGAAGCACAAGTGCATAAGCAGAGATCTGATTAAGTCCCTAGTGTTACAACACCTGTTGTGTATAGCATGCGCAAAGGAACGCTTAAATTGGATCTTGTGCACATCAGACGCAGAACACTAAGTCATATGATCATACTGTCAGGAATATACAATTAATATTCAGAATCCCTGAGAAGCAGGTTGTCCTGAGTATACAAGCAGTGACTCTAGCAGTGGCTTTGCACATTGCAATGTGTGAAGAAAAGTGAATGCACAGACTTTCATATTCCACAGCATATTGTCAAGTCCAAAAAGTGAATTCCCACATCTCCTCCATGCACACATTCACCTTTCAGACATGAATATCTCCACCGCAGAAAGATGTGCACAACCTTGTTCAAGGCAATGTGGTAGGAAGTCACTGTAGTGTAGTAGATAATTCAGATTCTGAATTAGGAAACCTCTTCCCCAGGTTGTGAGGATAAAATGTAAGCTACCTTGGGCAGAAAGGTGGGATACAACTTCTATAAATTAGAAGCACAGGTTCACTCACATATCTACATTTGGTCATGTTGAAATGTATGAATATGCTGGTATTCATATACATGCAAAATCAGTTCACATATAGAGGCAATTTTGTCTCCCTTTCACTTCTATTGTATGACACAGAAAAACAACCACACTCATTTTCATATTTTGTATTTGCCAAGATTTACAGATTTATCTTAAGCTCCTCGATCATGACTCTCCATGATGGGAAGTAACACTTTGACAGTTGATGTGATGGGCTGTCAGATCAGAACTGAACACACTGTGCTGCCTTTTGGGCCAATGAGAACTGAATGAAATGCTTCTGTCTGCCTACGTTCAAATGCCAACATGGCTTAGATCTGGAAACCTACCAGAAAAAACATGGAACAAAAGTTCTCTATGACAGTAGTACTCCGTGCCTCAAAGTATGTTTTGATGTTTATTGGCAAACAGAGCCAAACCCAACAATAACTACACTGTTTTCAGTCTTTTGAAGCGACTTCATTTCTTCACATTTTTTCCAGCCAGGGTTGAGCTGGACAAATTAGACAGAGAGTTGGGTTTGCTTCATTGAACTTAGAAATGTCAAGATTTTTTTCCAATTTTTTTTAACAGAACAGCAAACATTACACTTTTAAAAAGGATTTTAAAAAACAATTGACTGCAGCCCTCTAGCGCAGCTAGAGACAAGGTTGTGTTTTCCATCTGTGAAGCTACTACACCATCTGGTGGGCAAGCAACTGTGCATTTCTTTTTCATTAACAAGTTAAGTCCAGGAGTTCCAAAATGATTTTTTTTTACGTCCCGTCTAGAGCAGGGGTGGGCACTAGGGATGTGCACTGGATCGGACCCGATCCACGATCCGAGTCCGGTCCAGTGGGAAATCGGAAAAATTATCCGATTTCCGATCCCGCAGCTGGATCGGCCGATCCAATCCGAACCGGTCCGAAAAAGCTCCGAACCGGTTCGGCAGATCGGCGGATCGGCGGGCGCCCACTGGCGCCCACCGCCGCTTCCATTGGCGGGCGCCAGCGGGCGCCCGCCGATGAAAGTGGACAGCGGGGGGGGGGAGGAGGGGGGCACTTACCTTCTCGGCCCGGTGGCTCCCGTCCGGCGCCGGCGCCTACTACTACTAGCAGGCTCCGCGGCCTGCTCTAGGGTGGCGCGCCGGGTGATGTCATCACCCGGCGCGCTACTCTAGAGCAGGCCGCGGAGCCTGCTGGTAGTAGTAGGCGCCGGCGCCGGACGGGAGCCGCCGGGCCGGAAAGGTAAGGAGGGGGTGCGTGGAGGGGAGGAGGGGGCGCGCGGAGGGGGGAGGGGGGCCCTTACCTTTCCGGCCCGGCGGCTCCCGTCCGGCGCCGGCGCCTACTACTCCCAGCAGGCTCCGCGGCCTGCTCTAGGATGGCGCGCCGGGTGATGTCATCACCCGGCGCGCTACTCTAGAGCAGGCCGCGGAGCCTGCTGGAAGTAGTAGGCGCCGGCGCCGGACGGGAGCCGCCGGGCCGGAAAGGTAAGGAGGGGGTGCGTGGAGGGGAGGAGGGGGCGCGCGGAGGGGGGAGGGGGGAGGGGGGCCCTTACCTGCCCGGCCCGGCGGCTCCCGTCCGGCGCCGGCGCCTACTACTACCAGCAGGCTCCGCGGCCTGCTCCAGGGTGGCGCGCCGGGTGATGTCATCACCCGGCGCGCTACTCGAGAGTAGGCCGCGGAGCCCGCTGGTAGTAGCCGCCGGCGCCGGACGTGCCGAGAAGGTAAGTGGCGGGGAAGGGGGCTTACCCCCCCCCCGGAGCCGTCCGCTTCTATCCGCTGGCGCCCGCGCGCGCCAGCGGATGGAAGCAGGCGGCCCCAGGGGGGGTAGGGAGCGCGGGGGAGGGGGTTTACCTGCCGGGGCCGTCCACAGCGGACGGCCCCGGGGGGGGGAGGGAGTTAGGCCCCCCCTTACCCACCCGCCGCCATTTTTTCCTCATAGACTTGCATTGCAATGCAAGTCTATGGGGAAAAAAATGGCGGCCGATCCAAAAATGTACGATTTTTGGGTCGGGATCGGACTCGATCCGGTCCGGGGGGCCTCCGATTTTGTCCGAACCGGTCCGGGACAAAATTGGAGGTCCCGATCCGGGTCCCGATCCGATCCGGGGGGTCCGTGCACACCCCTAGTGGGCACAATATAAATCAGGACCTACTAGCAGATTTCTGGATGATTTGCAGTAGATTGGCAAGGATTCTTCACTGCCAATAGTTTAAGAACAGAAAGTAAAAATGACAGTTAAAAAATAGTAATATGCTAATATGTTCCTCATCTGAAAATATTAGTATTAACTGCTCGTTTTTCACTAGGTCTTTGTGCAGTTCTCCTGGCCATTTTTAGAATTTTGTGTTAGAATCCCTGATCCATAGTAAAGCAGATGTAGACCTTTTTGTATAGTCAGTTTATCACCGTGTTTAGCTCATAGAGTACAACAACTAATTGGCCCCACATATACCTCAGCCTCTATTTTGCTCCTGACACTAGTGAGTTGAGTTTGGAATTCTAATTAAAAAACAAAACAAAACAAAACAAAAAACACCACCAATGTAGCTACTGCAAGCTATCCCACAAGTTGCCCTCAGTGGGAAAGTTAATGTGGCATAAGGAATTTCCCCCATACAATAGGCATTCATGTTAGAGTAGTGCATGGTAGTGCCATAATTTCAGTTGATATGGGATAATAGTGAGGTCCAACATGAATTGAGTGGACCGCTTAGAACACATCTCAAAATCCTCTGGCAGTCCCATGGCAGAGACAAAGATTCTTTGGCAAATGAGTTAATATAGAAAAGGCTGCCTTGAAAATGTTTAAACCCACTTGTTTCCTCCACGACCACCCTGCTCTCTGAGATGGAACCTTACTAATCTCATTCCTACAGAATGCTAAAAGGCTTGCTCCCAGCATTCCTATTAGATCCATTTCTTCCCTTAACATTCCATCTTAATCTCACAATTTAACAACAACAAACTGTGCTCTTCGCATAATGTATGGTATTGTGGTTGTGGGGAGCTGGGGGTCCAGCGTAGTTTTTATTGTTTACCTTTACTTCTGTCCGCCCCCAGATACCCTAAAACATTAGGTAACTATCACCATGCTAAATGGATGCTTAGTAGCTCATTTTTAAAAAAAGTTATACATTTCCAGATGTTTTCTGGGAATTTGGAATTGCCTCAGTTCTTATTTAAGAACCCCCAAACCCAAACACTAGCTGGTATACACAACCAAGTGTTTAAGCACGAGTAGGCAGATATGACTAGAGTTTCAAATCACAGGCACAGTGACATGATGGAGATGGTTTTCAATTATTCCCCCTCCCCTCCTGCAGCTTCCTTTGCCTGACCAAAATCTACTCTAGAAGGCCGGGGAACAGCGTGGGAGCCGGCACATGGAAGTATATAAGGAGGGGGGATCAGCCTCCCTCCTTTCTGTGAGTGGTTGCGTCTGCTGGATCCAAAGACTGCCATTGGTTCATAGGAGGGAGGGGCCATGGCTCATTGGTACAGCACTTGCTTTGAATGCAGATGGTCCCAGGTTCAATCCCCGGTATCTACATGCTTGAGAGCTGCTGCCTGGCAGTGTCAACGATACTGGGCTAGATGGACCAAGGATCTGACTCAGTGTAAGTCATCTTTTTTTTGTTCCAAGCCAACATTTCTGAAGCAAGAAGCATACTTCCTTTATTTTTAGATGCTGCAGACCTGTGTCACAACAAGCATCATCTTAAGAGAGACATTTGCCCTGCATGTGAGAAAAGGGAGAATGCCTCGTTAAAGAAGATGGCTACTATTTACAATTTTTTTATAAGTGCTTGTAATAAAACTATTTTTAAAAAGCAGTTCCCTTATTAATCAAAGTTGTATACAATTAAAAGGATTTTTTAAAAACCAGATTAATCTAACTGATGAATTCATTAAATGTGGGGTGGGGCCATGGCTCAAGTGTAGAGCACCTGCTTTGTGTGCAGAAGGTCCCAGGTTCAATTCCCCGGCACCTCCAATTGGAGCTGGAAAAACTCTTGCCTGAAACCCAGGAGAGCCACTTCCAGATTGTGTTGACAATACTGGGCTAGATGAACCAAGGGTCTGACTTGGTATAAGGCAGCTTCCTATGTCCCTAAATGTTGCAGCTCTAGTTGTAACATCTGTTGGATTCTTGCCATGTGTACATAAAGTCTCTATGACAGTGGCTCATATTCCTGGTAGCTACTCCTCACACAATGTGGTTGGGGCATGCAATAAGAGATTTACAAAGTGTACATCCCTTGTGAGGGGCACTGTCATGCAGAAGCAGTTTCCAGTGGCCTCCACACATGAAATGTCCCTGCCCATCTTTCAGAAGTAGCAGAAGACCCCTGCCAGCATATCGGGATTGAGCAGCGCCCTGCCTACCTCTCTATTGCTTCATCAAAACAAGAAAAGGCAGCTCCCTTTGTCTAACTACTTTATCTAACATTTGGCTGGTGGACTAGGCTCCAGCACCTTGGATAGCTCCTTTAGAGTTCTGATAGGTCTGCTGAAAACCCAGAATGGATTCGAAGTCCCACCGAAATCAGAGCCACCACTCCCCACTGGCTACTTCTCATTCTCCACGTGTGACTGTCATTTGCACTCATGGGGAAAGGTTGATGCATGCAGATCCATATCCATGTACACTCCAATATTTGAAAACTAGACGTATTTATCTATTACTTTTTGAACTCACCTTTCCTCCAAGGAGCTCAGGACAACTTCTACGGTCTTTCTCCCTTTTATGCTTACAACAACCCTGACGGTCACCCAGTAGGCTTTGTGGCTGAGCAAGGATTTCAACCTAGATCTCACTGGTCAAAAGACCAATGTTCAATCCATTACACTACATAGCTGATTGACTGCACAGTTGTTGTGTATGAGCTCAACATGAACAGGGAGGTTAGCCAATAGAGCTAGGCTGAGGGTACAGCTTTGATTGCTTTCTAAGCCAATTACAATAGGTTGTGCAGATCTCGGAAGAACATTTATTTCTGTCTGCACAGATCTGTGTGCATATCTAAACTTGGCCAAAAGAGGTCTCTGTCTCTCCTCTCCCTTCATTCTGGTGTAGGCTCTGCTTAATACTTTTTTATCATTATATTTAAAATTGTTTACATTCTTAAAATGTTTCATGGAGTAACTTATTCATTGTAATGTAAATTATTCAATGATCTAGACAGTTTTCTCCCAATCCTCAAAGATGTTACTTCTACCCAACTTTTAGCAATCCTCTCTTTTCCTTCAGCCCTTCCCCCTGCATCACAGCCTACCCTATTCAACAGGGTCCCCCGGCCCTCAGAAACAGCTTTTTGTGAAGCTGTGGAGACTACAAGGGAGAAGAGGGGACTGGAAAGTGTTTCTCTGAATATGACCCATATCATCTTATGTGAGATCTTTTTTCAATTGATTCAGACAAACAATATTCAATACTTGTGTGAAAAACAATGGTCCCTTTCACACACTCACCCAGAATATGGGAGCCATATTAAAGGGTCTGTAGTTCTTAGAGTCTGAGTGGTGTATCTCTTCAGATAATCCAAACAAACTCCAAACACAAGCTTGTCGAAAATGTTGTGATAATGAAATCCTCTTTAGTTGGTAAGCTTTCATCAGTGCTCGTTAGGGGAAAATATAAAACATGTTAAAATAGAATAAAATACAAATTTCTATTCAAAGCTCCATGTACAGGGTTTGTTTTGTCTTAATTCATTTTAACAGTCACTACTAATGCACTCTTACTGGATTCTAATTTGTGCTGTAATCCATTTAAAGTTCTGTCACATCAGTTTGGCAGCAAGCTGTGTTATGTATAGGTGAAAGCAACTGTGAAAAATGGGCATACAGTGTTTCATCCTTGAAATCTAACCTTTAGGTTCTATTATTGTTGTTGCACTTAATGTACTGTATAGGCTTCAGCATCCAATTTGAAGGGTGAAGGATGGATCACTGAAATTGGTGAAATTCCACCAATGCCTATGGGATTACAAAATCATTGTTAGTCGTCTGTGAATTGCTCTTTTACAGCTTTATCCTAAAATTTGTCATGCCAGCACATAAGTGCTTAGAAGAATGAGGCAAATCAACTGTTATGTCAGCAGTTCATGGGCCATAATATTCCAGTAGTGTTGGGGGATGTTCTAGTAGGATTGTTGGCAGATAGAGAGACACAGATAGTTAGTGTTGGGGTCAAAATGTGAGGCTTATCATCCATCAAACAAAACTGGTGATTTCTAGGCTTTGGGGGCCCTCTTCATGGAATATGACACTGAGGGAGATCCTGGTTTTTTTGCTGCTTCAAACTGATTTTCCTAAATCACATACTGAATCACATAGTGTGGCTACTTACGCATTTCCAAAAAAGAGGACAAAAGAGGGCATAACATTTGCATATGCCAATATACATGTACAAATGTATAAGTAATAACTATAATTTAACTACAATACATATCACTAGGGCTGTTCATGGATCCGGATCTGGATCCGGATCCCAAATCCCGATCGGATTGGGCTGATCCGGGTCTCCCAGATCCGGATCTGAACCAGATCGGATCGGGCCCAGATTGGGCCAAATCAGATCGGATCTGCAATCCGGATCCGATTTGGATTCAGTCACCGCACTCCCTCCCCCCACTCTCCTTGCTTACCTGCTGCCTCCTCCATGTCGTCCCCCGTCATCCTCTCTCCTCGCTGTGTGCCACCGCATTTCCTGCTTGCGTCGGGTGATGACATCACCCGGCGCGACTGGCAAATGCGGCGGCACACAGTAAGGAGAGAGGACGATGGCAGGACAACGCAGAGGAGGCAGCAGGTAAGCAGGGAGAGTGGAGGAGGGAGGGGGAGAGCAGGGAGAGTGGGAGGGAGTGCTGTGCATGGATCTGATCCAGATCTGAGTCGGATTGGATCAGGCCCGATCCGGACCTGACAGATCGGGATCCAGATCGGATCGGGGGTCTGTGCACAGCCTTACATATCACCATAGTGAGGAAGACTGACCAGGCACCCAACGTGTCTACTCAGTCTACTGTCCAGGTGCTAACTCTTGCATAAGATTGCACCCTTAATGATCATGTGAGGGCACTGTTTTCAGGGAAGGGAAGGGTCAACTTGATACCCCCCAAACACTGTGCTTTTTCTAACCCTATTTGTATGGGATGGGGCAATTTTCTCCAGGAGGGAAACGGAGAGAGAGAGAAGTGGGGTGGGGGGAGGGACATGGAGATGAGTGGTGTAGGGAGGTAGTCTATAGTAATACTGTACTGAGAAAAATGTTTAATATATATCCTCTTGCGAGACTTGCTTAAACCACTTTCTTTCACCTGTTGCCAGCAGTTGTTTTAGTGCTTTTTTATCCCGTAAGGAAAGACTGATGTAACTTGCAGCAGTTTTGCTTGCTCCTCTTAGAGCGCTCAGGTGCCCTACATTACAGAGGACAGTCTTCTATTTGGAGATGTTCACTATTTGATGGTCTGCCCAGTCCATGTCTGGTTTAAAGTCAAAGAACCACAAGAAGGGAGATAAGGGGCCTTGAGATTGCTGGCTGGGGAATACTGGGAGTTGTAGGACTTTTTTCTGTCTAAACACGTGTTGCACCCTAAGTGTTTGGATTTTTAAAAAACCTTTCTGTTGGCACAGATGGAAGTACTGCCATGCAGGGGGACAATCGAGGGAGGGGTTGCAGAAAGTGGGAAGCATAGGGTTAACCCTTCTCTCCCCAGCTGCAATCTCTCCTGAAGTTTACCCACCCCCTCATTTCAATTAGGCTTTTAAAAAACCTTCCATTGGCACCAGTAGTCACTCAGGGCAATGCCTGTGACTGACCCTACCTACTGTTTTTGATAAATACCAGCTGATTTACAGCTATGATATTGAAGCCATTTTTGGGTAGAGCAAAATAAGGCAGAGCAATCACTCTCACATGGCCTTTAAACTGTTTCAGGAAAGTGGAGGAGAAAGATATTTTAGGCATTTTTCATCCGTTTTATTGGCCTCTGCTAACGTTTTGTGATGATCATATTATTAAGCAAGTGGGGAGCATTGGGACCATTTGTAGACTGGACAATTGATAAATTGTGTGATGCTTATTGTTTGTGGATTGCCAATTTACTTGGGATGATCTCATCTTTAAGTTGCATGGACGGATTTATTCAGTCCTCCAATCTGTGGTTTATTTACTAGAGTTTCAGCCAAGTAGTAAGTATTGGTGGCCTTTCTAAACTATTATCTTTTTGATATTTTGCCAGTACTGAGTATGATTTCTTATGTTTTTGTTTTGTACTTCTGTTAGACCACTGATGAATACTGATGTTGAAACGTTTGGCTTATTATGTTATAGTTTTAAATTCTTTGCAGTCAGATTTCCATTTTTTATCTTGATACATTTGTCTTTGCGATATTATTATAATATATGTTTTCATTTGTATTAAAAAGTACTATTTGAGTGTATACATTGTCCTTAACTTTGGCTTTTGTTGATGGTACATTTTGTAAAGGACTATTTTTGCTCTGTTATTCATTGCATCAGAACCACCTTTATTAGATGATGAAGTGGTCATTAGGTAGGAGTATAAACCCCAAGAATAGAAAAAGAAGAGAATGACAAAGTGGGGTCAAAGGATAGCAACAGGTAGCAGTAAAAGTGCAGCCTACCTGTTGCTGCCTCTCTCATTTCTTGGCCTTTGGACCTCCCTTGCACATGGTTCAGAAACTGCAGCTAGTGCAGAATGTAGCAGCTAGGATGTGACTAGTCTACTGTAATGCATTCTAGGTGGGGCTGCACCTAGCTAAACATGCATTACATCTGTGTTAAAACAACAACCCTACACTGGCTGCCTTTTAGCTCCTGAGCCATGTTCAAGGTTTTATTGTTAACATACAAAGGCCTATAAGAACCTGGGAGCAGGATACCTAACAGACATAATTGACCCTTAAGATCTTTTGAAGAGGCCCTTCTGGCCAGTCTATAACCAATACAATGTTGCTAGGTAACAGCATATAAGTGGGCCTTCTCAGTAGTGGCACTAACTCTGGAATGCGCTGCCACATATCGTTGGAGAGGCAGAAACTGTGGTAAGTTTCAAATGCCTCCTGAACACATACGTGTTCACACAGGCTTTCCCTGAACTACAATGAAGTGTTTCATGCCCTGTTTTATTGTCATTCTTGTTGTAAAGTTTTTAATTATTGTTTTAGATTGTTTTCATATTGTTTTACATATAATACAATATAAAATTGTTTAGGGATTTCCCCCCCGAAAAAAATATTAAGTAGTATAGATGTATTAACAATAAATAAAAAGGTGTTGAGATTATTTTAACAGACATTTACTGACCACCTAACAGTAAATATCTGTTAGGTAGTAACTGTGCTCACTATTTAAGCATATTTCTACTGGCCTCTCACTTAGGCTGCAATGGCAAACTTAATTACCTGGGAATGTCCAATTAAACTCAATGGGGATTTCTTCTGAATAAAGTTTATAGAATTCCACTGTTAATGTTTTCATCACCAAATAACTAGTATCAAATTATAAAGCAGTGCAAGTGGCTAGATCACAGATATTAGTAGTATTTTCCTCCTTTCTCCCAGTCACTGAGCACAAGAATGATACTGGCTTTTATATTATATATGGAAGTTGGTGCTATGCTATCAGGAAGATGCATCTTACTGTTTGCTTCTAGTATATACATATATCACCTTTGCTGTAATAACCAGAAGATTTGGATGCTGGTGAGAAAGGTTACTGGTTATAGCATCTGTACCCCACTGGTCATTGGCTCCTATGGTTTGAAAGATGTTTTGGGCAAAAAAAGGCATAGGTTTTGATGTGAAATGCAGGCAATCATCTGTGCTTCAGGATTGCCCTCATTATAATTTACAGGAACATCAAAAGTCCATAATTTGATTTTGGAGCAAAAGATCACTTAAGTGCTAGCTTCTTAATTCAGTTATATAAGAAGACAAGGAAAGATTTCAGAAGCATTTTTCCTCTGTCAGATAATCAATATCAAACCCAAGATCAGATGGTATGGTTTGCAATTAAGTAGATAAAATGTTGTGTGATGCTGGACTAATTTCAAAGCATAAGCATTATTTATGTTCTAGTAAATATTAAAAAGACCTAATTGAATACTGTCACTGCTGTAGAACAGCAATATCCATCTTAACTATAATGAAACATCAAGTGGACAAGAGGCTAAAAGGTTTGACTGCTTTTGAGATTTCATATATCAAGAAATTATCAGGTATATTCTCGTCTCCCTCCATACCCTTCCAAAGTGAGTTGAAGTTATATCAAGATAAGATCACTTCCACCTATGAACAACTCACAGTGACCCTGCACCTGAAGCACTGATACCATCATAGCGTTGCTTATATATCATGACATCTTATTTATTAAAATCTTTGCTAGTCTGATAAAAGTAGATACACTTAAAATCATGAGAAAATATAAATTTGTAATGGAGTCCTTGCATTTTATTCCAAGCCATGCAGAAGTTTTACAATAGGTAAGGCAGGTGTGGATTGGATAATTTTTGAGATGTTATCAGTCAAGATGGATTTAGGAGAAATTAGCATGTAAAAGGCTAAGGAAATTAGATATTCATTTTTTTTCAATATCTAGGGCCTCATCTACAAGAATTTGGCTTTACGCCTGGTTAGCTGATTATGCGCATATTCGCTGAAGCGCTTTATCGTAAATGCTTGTATGCAGGAGGTAATTGAGCACTCAACGGGAGACCTTACTGGTTGTTTCAAATGCGCTTTACAGGTAGTTCATGCGGAGAATCTCTTGTTCACATAGGCAAAATGTGCTTTAACAGCCGGAGCAAAATAAAACTCGCTATTTAACGCGCATTCGATAATGCGCATAATCGGAGAGAAAACGCGCCTCTACGCCCGATTTGCGCTCCGTTCTTGTAGAGGTAAATTTGTAATGCGCCTTGAAAGAGCTTTAAATGCCTCTTGTAGAGGCAGCCTAGAAGGGAGTCAGTTGATAATGTCTCCAATAGTTTAATGACGTAAAGAAAAAGAAAAAAAACACATTTGACTGTTGCCGAGTACATGATAGGGAACACTGCTATACATTATAAGGAGCTGACTTCCAAATTATATAGGTTTTTATTATTGACTTCACTAGGAAGATATTATTAAATTAGCTCACTTCTTGAGTTTTGCAGATATGATAAAACGTATTTGAACCAGAAAAACATGTCATTTAATATAGAGCAAGGGTGTAGATGTTTTGGTAATGCATAAGTGAACTGTGTTTTTTTTCTCCTTAAAATATGCATTACCCAGTACACCAGTTTCATCAGTGTGTGTTCATTGGTCTTCTCCCAAAAACAACCACACAGACGAACATTGGCTTCTTGAGCATACTGTTCTATACTCATTAAGGGTGCAATCCTATGTGGTGGCAGTAAGCCTCTGAAGTGGAGGCTTACAGCCACCCAATGCAGAGTGGGAGGAGCAACAGAGGAATGCCCCCTTTGCCTTCCCTCCAAGATTGCCTTAGTGGCCTCAGAAAAGCAGTTGGGGGCTGTCTAAACATTCTGGAAGCACTGTGGTTTCTCCGTGGTGAAGCTGCGTTGATTTTACAATTTGGCAACCATCTTGAAGTCATCATGGGGCTTTACAGAGAAGCCCTGCCTTTTAAAATTTGGGGACTTACCCTGACTTTTCAGGGTGGAGCTCGGTGAACATGGCCCTTCGGCTGTCTAACTGCACTCCATCCTCGATGTGGAGGTATGGCCAGGCAGATGGTGCCCCCTAATTGGTTACCATCTGCCTGGGCAGGGGGTGGGCTCGGCTGCCAGAACACCTGTGCCTTTGCTGCAGCACTGGGATTGGCCACCGCCACCCCGATGCAGGAAAAGTGCAGGGTTTAGCTTATCGTGGCAGCAACCCACCACCATATAGACTGCCCCCTGGTGTGGTTCTCTCCATGCTGGTTGGGAGGGGGAGGGGAAGGAGCAGGGAACTCAGACTCCTGGATCCAAGGTCAAAGTGTTGACTCTGACCTTGGATCCAGGAATCCAAACTATTCTATGGCTGCAAATGTCTAGGGGTCATAGGACTGCTCTTCCCATCATTAATCTGAATTCTTTGACATAAATTTTGCATACATTACTTATATTGGATATTGGATTTATTCAAATTAGCAATCCAGGCAGGTGTTAAGGTTCAGTGGTTTCTTATATTTTATTTGGACTGTAGAATTTAATTCTGTTTATTGTATGCTTATCTTTAAAATCCTTAGAGCACAATCCTATACTCCCAACTAAACGGGTATAGGATTGCATCCTCAATGAATTTGTGTGAAATGTGTATGTGTGCTTGAGTGATACATATATAAACAAAATTACTGGATACATTATTTTGGGGGGAACTCCAGATAAAATAGAGACTTAGAATGTTGGAAAACATCACCACATCTGCATCATATAACTGAGGTTTTGAAGTAAAAGATAAATCGAATGGTTTTTACATAAATCATAAGATTATAAAGCCTGGCTAATGATGAACAGCATCTACTGGGATTCAGAACTGATTTAAAATGACTGACATTGCACCTTACAATCCCACAGTACATAAATACGGTGGGGTGTGAGTGTGTGTGTGTGTGTGTGTGTGTACCATTCCTGCAGCATGACTACTCTCATTTAGAAAATCCTAACCTAAATGTGAATGTACAGAGCAGGGATTTAAAGAGCAAAGATAGCACAATATGCACATTCAGAATCCCTTTCACAGCATTGATAAATGATGATTCCACAATTTTATGCCATTACTCTAAGCTTGGGGATGATTGTAGGCAAACTGTTTTATCTGAACTCCAGGAAGTATTTTGCACCCCTCAATTCCTGCCCCTCTGTCATTTCTTCCCCACACTCTTGAATATGTAAGCTAGAGTCATCTATGCTTGTATAAAAGATTTATGAGGGATGGAGCAGGTACAAGGGGAAAGCAAATTTTTATTTGCAAAATAATGAAAGATCCTGAATTTGCATTATTATCATAGTCAGAAAGACTGATATTGATGAAATGGTTCATTTGTGGAAGTTCAGTGGAGCACAACAGTGAAGCAAAAAGTACGGCAAAACAAGTGCCTCAGGAATTCTCTACAGCAGGGGTGTTGTACCTCTGGCCCATTCACAGGACAACTCCACCTGCTGGGGTTCCCCAAATGGCCACACTCCTTTGTCCCAGCCATTTGGTTGTTTCCCAGCTTTTGTGTGGTTAAGATGCCTGTCTTACTGCTTAGGTACGGGCAGTAAGAGCTTTAAGCCAAAATATCCTAGTATTTTTGGCCCCACCCACTATTGGAATCCCTCCCCCCGGAGCTTCTCTGAAATTGAAGAGAGCCTTCAGGCGGAAAGAAATTCAATGCCCCTTGCTCTACAAGATACAGACTATTATTTCATAAATGATAAATCTCCAAGTCTCAGACTAAGAGCTCCATCAGACAAGCAGGTTTTTTTCATGCTCATTACTGGACATTCACAGATTTTCACGTGTCGCTCTCACAACGTTGTCTGCCTCCCGTGCGCCTCCCGCCCCTTGTAGCCTTTGCACCACAAAAAACACCCCAGTAAGTCCAACTTTTTTTTAAAGATGAAAGTTGTCATTATCTCTTGCTGTTCAAGAGAAGCAGCGTGGTCAAAATGGCCCACTGAATGGGCCAGATGTACATTGTTTACTTCCTCTTCCTTGTCTGCCCCACCCATCTCCACAGGTATTTCAGCCTTCAGGCTGCTGAAGGCGCGAGCCTGTGGGCGCGAGCCGAAGGTCACGAGCAAAAGGGCTCTCGGCCTGAGGCTCTCAGCCGTGGGAGCGACGCAGTGGAACTAAACCTGCAGCCATCAATGAAGATCACAAGAGAGGAGAGCCACCTACATCTACACCCCACCCTTCCTTCCAGCTATCCACAATGTGTAGGGGAGTGGCAATTTCTGTTGTGCTGGGCAAAGGGAGATATGGCGTTGGCAGGGCGATGTGCCATTACAGGGGAAGGAGAGATAGTTATCTAACACCTATCTTACCTTCCGATTGCTCTGCTATCCCGGGGAACTTGGAGAACGAACCAGGCCACCCACAGAACCTCTCCTTGCTCCTATGTAATGCCAGGTCAGTTAAAAATAAAACACATGTCATCCATGACCTTCTTTCGGATGAGGAGGCTGACCTGGCATGCTTCACTGAGACCTGGTTGGGAGATGATAGTGGACCGACATGGGCGCAGGCCCTCCCAGCTGGGTACTGTGTTAGTGAGCAGGTGAGGGAAAGTGGGCGGGGGGGCGGAGTAGCTGTGGTCTACAGGGATAATCTTAATCTGACCAGACTTCCTGTTCGTGAACTGAATTACATCGAGTGTGTGTACCTGAGTCTGAAGACCAGGGATAGACTAGGGATTCTGTTGGTGTACCGGCCACCCCGCTGCCTATCAGACTCCCTGGCTGAGCTCACGGAACTGGTCTCGGACCTGGTGTTGGATTCGCCCAGGCTTTTGGTCCAGGGCGATTTCAACATCCCATTCGAGACTGGTTTGTCAGGTGGAGCTCGGGAGTTCGTGGCATCCATGACAACCATGGGCCTATCCCAATTGGTCTCTGGACCCACACATTCAGCGGGTCATACCCTCGATGCCGTTTTCAGTTCCGAACAGACGGATCTGTGGGCGGAGGTAACGAATACCTCCGTGTTGTCATGGACAGACCATTTTCTGGTTAAGGTTAGTATCACGGCTACCACCCGCCCCTGCGGGGGTAGTGGACCTATTAAGATGGTCCGCCCTCGAAGGCTGATGGATCCTGCTGGATTCCAGAAAGCCTTGGAGGGTTCTATGGCTGGTATCGTCGACGATCCTGTAGAAGCCCTGGTTGATAGATGGAATCGAGACCTAACTAGGGCTATCGACACGATCGCCCCCAAACGTCCTCTCCGACCCGCTTCTAACAGGGCGCCCTGGTATACGGAAGACCTCAGGGAGTTGAAGCGGAAAGGACGACGACTGGAGCGCCGATGGCGGAAAACCCGACTTCTATCCGACAAGACACGGCATAGAGAACATCTTCGTTCCAATGGGGTGGCAATACGTGCAGCGAAGAAAGCTTTCTTCTCTGCGCGCATTGCGTCTGCGAATTCGCGTCCAGCGGAACTGTTCAGGGTGGTGAGGGGTCTAACCCGGGCACCTTCCCCCCTGAATCCGACTTTAGAGCCTTCGGCGGTTCGCTGCGATGCCTTTAATGATCATTTCGCAGATAAAATCTCTCGGATAAGAGCCGACTTAGATGCCGTCGTTATAGCAGAGGCTGACGATGGAGTGTCCAGTGACTCCGCGAGTAGAATTATACTGGATCGGTTTCAGTTGGTGAGTACCGAGGACGTGGACAAGCTGCTTGGACGAGTGAGGGGGACGACTTGCCCTCTCGATCCCTGTCCTTCATGGCTGGTCGTCCAGGGAGGAGATGCGGTTAGATCGCAATTACAATATATTATTAATGCATCTCTCAGGGAGGGGAGTTTTCCATCATGTTTAAAAGAAGCGGTGGTACGGCCGCTTCTAAAGAAGCCCTCCCTGGATCCCCTGGACTTTAATAACTACAGACCGGTATCAAACCTTCCATTCTTGGGCAAGGTGATCGAGAGGGCGGTTGCCTTTCAACTCCAGGTAGTCTTGGATGACACTGATTTTCTAGACCCATTTCAAACTGGCTTCAGGGCGGGATACGGAGTTGAGACTGCTATGGTCGCCTTAGCGGATGATCTACGCCTGGGTATTGACAGGGGGAGTGTGTCCCTGTTGGTACTTTTGGACCTCTCAGCGGCATTCGATACCATCGACCATGGTATCCTTCTGGAACGCCTGAGGGGATTGGGAATCGGGGGCACTGTGCTTCAGTGGTCCCGGTCCTACCTCTCGGGCAGGTTCCAGATGGTGATGCTTGGGGATAGCTGCTCTGCAAAGAAGGAGCTGCTGTGTGGCGTACCGCAAGGTGCCATCCTTTCCCCAGTGCTGTTTAACATTTATATGAAACCGTTGGGAGAGATCATCCGGAGGCATGGGGCGGGGTGCTATCAGTATGCTGATGACACCCAAATATATTTCTCTATGCCTTCGACAACATCGTCAGCTAAGGATAGTGTGTCTCCTCTGAATGAATGCTTGGAGGCGGTAATGGGCTGGATGAGGAAAAACAAACTGAAGCTGAATCCAGACAAGACGGAGGTGCTTGCTGTCAAAGGCCGCAACCTGGGTTTGGAGGTGTGTCAACCGGTTCTGGATGGGGTTACACTCCCCCTGAAAGACTGTGTTCACAGCTTGGGGGTGCTTCTGGATCCGTCGCTCCAAATGACAGCCCAGATAGATGCGACGGCCAGGAGTGCCTACTATCAGCTTCGGCTGATACGCCAGCTGCGCCCCTTCCTAGAGTTGGAAGACCTAAAGATGGTGGTGCACGCGCTGGTAACTTCGAGGCTTGACTTCTGCAATGCGCTGTACATAGGGCTACCTTTGTGCCTAGTCCGGAAACTTCAACTAGTTCAAAATATGGCAGCCAGGTTGGTCACCGGTACATCTAGGAGTGACCATATTACGCCAGCTTTAAAATCGCTCCACTGGCTGCCAATTAGTTTCCGGGCGAAGTATAAAGTGTTGGTCATTACCTTTAAAGCCCTACATGGTTTGGGTCCAGGTTACCTGCGGGATCGCCTTCTCCTGTACAATCCGCCCCGCACGCTCAGGTCCTCTGGGAAGAACTTACTGCGGTCGGCCAAGACTAGGCTGACAACTGTTACCCAGAGGACCTTCTCTTCTGCCGCTCCCAGACTGTGGAATGACCTGCCGGAGGAGACTCGTCAACTTAACAGTCTTTTAGAATTTAAGAAAGCTATAAAGACTGTTCTCTTCCGGCAGGCATATCCAGTGTAATTTTTAGAATGTTTTTAGGATGTTTTAGGATGTTTTAATGATGTTTTAGGATGTTTTAATGCAGTTTTAATAATATTTGTCATGTTTTAATTAGTTTTATGTATTTTATCATGCTGTTGTTCCCCGCCTCGATCTAGATGGAGAGGCGGGTAAGAAATAAATCGTTATTATTATTATTATTATTATTATTATTATTAAATGCATGGGCAGAGAAGCAATGGTAAGCAAACACAATTCCCCCCCCCCATGTGATGACACTCTAAGGGTTGGTTCACACATTCTGCCAAACAATGGTTTGGCATTATGTGAACAAGCGCCTTGGGCACATATGTACGTACCCCTCTCCTTTCATGCTCTGATAGAGTTATTTATAGCAAACTATGGTTTGGGGTGTCTCTCTAAAAGGATTGCAAACCAGCTTCAAGCCACTGATGGCCATCTTGCTTTGGGGAGAAAGTGGTTCTGGTGTAATAGCAAAATAGAGCTCATCGTAAAGAGGAAGTAACTAATCAACTAAATTTAAGTAGCTCCAATACCTAATGGCACCCTAGTGCTAATCATAATCTATCCCTGCTGCAAAAATAAAGAATTATTTCTATACCACTTTTGTGGCATAGAAAACATTTCAGAATTTGTCTCCTTTGCTCTGTAGTTCCAAAAGTCATGATCTTTTAAGGTAGAGCAAGGTGAAAGACAGCACTTTGTCAAGGCCACCCAATGAGTGTGCGTTGAGCAGTGCTTTCGACTAATGTCTTCAGCTTTTACATCAATATGCCATTTGTACCATATTTATCCTAAATCTAGCTGTTAGTAAGTGGATATAACTGAATACACTTCAGATTAAGATTATTGTGGAGTCGCTGCAGCAGTCAACTGATTTTACCTAGACAGACTTGTAAACCATGTTGCATCACAATATCACATACATCACAATGCCATGCACAGCTTGATTTCATGGCTATAGTTCCCACCCCCAAAGCATTCTGCAGAGGTAGGCAGTTCACATGGGTGTTTTGTTTAGGTTTACATCTTTCTGCTTCTAATGTGTTCTTCCAAGTGACCCATAGTAAAGAATAAAGTTCACCTTCGAACGTTATATGTGCCTACAGGAAAGCAGGTAAAAGTCTGTTTATAAACAATCCCTTGGAATAAGGAGTCAGTACTTTAGAAAATTACTTGTGTCCTCCTACTAGACGTATTCTTAAGAAAATTGTATGAATGTCAGTGCTTAATTGCTTAGAAAACATAGACGTGGGGACTCAAGTCTGTAATGATCTAGACTCTAGAGATCTTCAACCCAAATCCTTTTCTTTATCAATAAAAAGGGAAATACACTCACCCTGCTCAGAGGCATTTTCCTCTCTTCAATTCCCATCATTAAGCCTTGGCAATGAAAACATATGCCAGAGCTGAGCCCATGTGGATCCTAGCAAAAATTAAATGCATTTTACCCTCATGGCGAGGGGGGAATCCTCTTTTAAATCAAGCTGGAGAAGTTATGCCTACATAGTTTAGTCTATGAGTGGGTTTGCACAAAATGATAAGCCATGGTGTGTTGTGAACCATGTTTGTTTCAGAGCGGCTTGTTATGTTGTTCGAATCTGGCAGGCTGGCTTCAGCATGGTTTGTTAACCACACACAGATCATCCTGAAAACCCATGGCTTGTTGTTGGGTTGTTCAGGGTGGCCTGTTTTCAGGCTGGCTTGTTGTGAGGTCCAAACCCTAAAATGGGGCTTCAGCATAGTTTGTTCTAAAGGCCTACGGATTTGCCTGGCAAAAGTGGCACGAAACCTGGCTGCTCATGATCTTGCTTGATGGACTCAGCCTGGCAACAGCATGTGGGAATGCTGCCTCCCACCCACCTTCCTCATCAGTGCCCTCCTCAAGTTTGGCACTTTATTTGACAGTGACAAGCAAAGCTATGTGGTGTGTATGTGTGATTGACTTGCGTCTGGGTGAGCGCACGCAGCCCCAGTTTGGGACTATGCTGATTTGAGATGGGGAATTTAAGTTTTTCTCCCTCTTGTTTTCATAAAGAACCCCACCCCTTCCCCATGGGAGGGGGGTTAAAATGGAAAGGGAAGTCTCAAAATGTGCAACGGGAATTTTGGCATGAAAACAGGAAAGCAAAAGCTTAAATCTTCTCCCCCTCCAAAACCAGGACATGTCAAGATTTTTGGCAACAAATCCGGGAAAGGGGGGGATTATGAAATTTGAAGAAAAACCTGGATTTTTCCCATCCTCTCCCCACCCAAAGGGCAGCTCTACTTTATAGTCAATGGGAATTAACAAAAATGCTTACAACTATGGCATTTTTAAAGATAAAGAGATGATAGCTCTTAAGTAGGGCTTTAGCATTGCCAGGTTTCAAGCACGTCTGTTCATCTGTTGATTTTTAGTATTTTTTTAAAAGTTTGAGGTTTTCAAATTATTATTTTTAAAAAACCTTTGGAAGCCATACTCTTCAAACTCAGGTTGTCAAACCTCCTCTTTGGGGAGCAGTTTCTTGAGTAGTTTCAGCCCTTGGCATCAAGGGGATCTTGAGTTTTTAGCTAAGAAGTGCAGGGCGAGCACAGCACCTTTCCTTCTGCAGATTTGGTGGGCAGTTGGGCACCTGGAGCTCAGCAGAGGTGAGGCGTCCACAGATCAAAATGTGAGAAAGGAGAGGTCAGTCAAAGCAATCCCGTGTTTGTGCAGGAAGTAGACAGGAGTTCAAAGTCTGGATGTGAAAAGTAGTGCCAACGCACAAGCCTTCAGAAGCTAATGTATATAAGTGAGAAGTGTGAATGGACGAAGTAGTGTCCACCTCCCACAACACTCATCCTAAAGTTAGAGTAGAGAAACTTGTGACAATCATACACAAGTTTTAGAAAAAATATTGAACTTTAAAAATAAAAAGCCAGCAAGCCGTGTTAAGCAGCAGCTTGCAGCGGAGCGAGGATACAATCAGAAAACACATTTGAGGGAAGAGGAGAATGTATCACACAGAGTATAGCAACAAAGTACAGCAAATGCTACAAAAGTAGGAGTGAAGTTAATTTCAGATATATTGGATGTCTCACTTGTTATTTCAGTTGATTTTAACATTAAGATGTTATGTAGAACAGATTTATCTTAATTGTGTGCTGTAAAATCAGTTATGTGACCAAGGCTATGTTCAGGTGGGCACATCCCCTTGGTGCTGGACACGCCCCTGGGAGCAGACATATTGGTGGGGATGCCCCCTTGGGGGCCAACCATGTTGTCCTCCTTTTTGGTTTCCAAAATATGGTCACCCTAACCATGGCCCTGAATTCAGTGATGCTGACATGCTTGTAACAATCAAAGGGCAGCCAAAATTTTAAAAATATAAATTACACACCTGGGGGTTGAGATGAGTGGAGGCTTTTACTCTCATTGCTGAGAAAAGTCTTTGCAGGTGTTGGAGGGAGAAAGACATCTGCTTTTCCAGCAGGCACAGCAAAAAGCTTTTTAAAAAAAGCACGCTTGGTTTAACTCTTATTTCTTATAAAGGTCTTTGCAGGTAGCAATCTGATGGGAGGATGGGGGTGGAAAAGTTACCCTTTGGAGCCGGCAAAGACTAAACACGCCCAGCACACAAAGGGTTCCAATAGTAAAAAGGCTGATGTAGAAAAGTTGCATGGGCCCCTTGGATATGTGCTGGGTGCAGGCGGGAGGACTAAGGGGGAAAGAAACATGGCAAGCCACAAAGTGCCTGATTGTCTATTGGAAGTAACATGGGTTAGTGAGTGAACAACCAACCCATCATGGCTTATTTTCAGCATAGCTTATCCTGATGCGCAAACTGGCCCTATGCCTGCATCATAGTTTAAACACATTTGGCAGTAATCTGTTCCTACCAGTGGTTGTATATTAGAAGTGAATCAGCACAGAGGAACTGAATCAGGGAGAGTGGTTAAACATAGAAAGGAAAAGGGCAGATAACAGGAAACTGTCACAGTGGGCCAGTTTGCATGATCAAAATAAGCCACCATGGCTTATTTTAAATTGTGGCACTATTTGCAGGGTCATCACCTGGGTATGGTTTGTAGTGTTAGTCAAACCCAGGCAGCCTGGCTTGTGGGAGGGGAACTGCTCTCCAATAAGCCTACAACAGCCCATGGGTTATCGGAGGGTTGTTTCCCCTTCCAACAAGCCATGCCACCAGGGTTTGGCTGTGCCTGGGTGGAAATTATGGAATCATGGCCAGCATGCACCATGATTTAAACAAGCATAGCTTATTTTAATTCTGGAAAACCAGGTCAGTATTTCATTAGCAAAACTTTTCACCATGCATTTTGTACTACAGCAACCTGAAATGGGAAGCTTCTTTTCAAAGCAATACTTAAATACAAAAAAACAAAAAAAAACCCCACCCTATAACAATACCCAGCTCACACAGATTTCCAAATATAATCAATGAAGACTATAAATGTCTGATATTTCTTCCTGTTACTTTAAATCAGCACTGGAATAGGTACTAAAATTAATTCAGACAAGCAATAATTGGATGTAATAATTTATAATTATAAATGGATCATTAGTCTAAGGCTCTGTTGCTGCAAGTTGCAACATCCAGCTCTGTAAAGTGCTGTTTTTCAAAAAATTCAAACTACTATGTTGTTTTCAATCTGTAAAATACATTTGCAATTTACAAGTTAGAGTAAGGCTTCCCATTCATTTTGCTATGGCTTTACAAAATAGCTATCATTCTAATGATGAGTCATAACTGAGCCTGGAGATTAAGTGTGGTAAAAAATAACTTCCTATGGAGCTAATCCAGAAACTCCAGTGCATCCAGAGAACCAGAATACTCTGCATATGTTGCTTAATAAGACTTTACCTACTTTTGATTTCTTAAGTAAACAATGGAACCCCAGAGATAGCAGGGCAACCTATGACAAGGTATGGCAAGCTAATGGGACAATTCTTGGCTGTATATTGCTTTTTCTACCTCTGGTGAACATATATCTCTTACCATAACAGGGAAAGAAAAGAAGCAGCCCCATTCTATGGGGTCTGAGTAAAGCGGCTCCTTTTAACTTCTCCTCTCTCTGAACCAGGCTTTCCCAACCTGGTGCCCTCCAGATATTTAATATACAACTCCCAGCAGCTCCAACCAGCATGGCCAATGGTCACGAATGATGGGATGTTTAGTATAAAACTGGATGGCACCAGATTGCTCTGGGAATTTAACAACTAGTGCCTGAATGTGCTTTTTTCCTCTTTGGCCCTTTCTACACACGCAGGCTTTCAGGGACGCAGTGGGGAGGATCCCGGGATTTCCTGCTTCCAAAATCATCCCCCAGTGTACACACGCCAGCGCAACATCCCAGAAGGCAAGAGGGACGTTGCGGGCCCATTTTTTAAAAAAAAATGTCTGAGACGGAGCCCAATTGCGCTCCATCAACAAAAAGTTAAAACAAAACAAAACCACTCCCCCCCTCCCCCCGATGGGCACGGACTGCCCCCAAGCAGCTCCGTGCCCATTTCCAGAGCCCCCTACTCTCGGGGAGGTGGGACAAGCCAGGAGCGGTGCCCACACTGCCCACAGTCCTTTGGATGGTCCCGGGACTGCGAGAAAAATCGAGATAACTGGGCAATCAGTTATCTCGGGAAAATGGAGGGATCATCCCTGCATGCCCCGTGATCTCCTGGGCATCATTTGGATGCACAGGGATGACCCTGGGGAAAATCCATGGTGTAGACATGGCCTTGTATCATCATTTAGATTTTAACCTCTGAAGGTTATTGAACTGTAAACCATTTTGCGAACCTTTGCTGCTGAAGTGTGGGCAAAAAATGCTTTAAATGCATTTTATTTAAAGGCTGTCATGCAAAAGTTTTGGTACTAAGATATATACATGGAGAAGTTAAGGACAACATTTGTTTCTCACATGTTTACAATCAATATTTCCAAGTGTTGAGTATTATGCACTCACTACAAAGTGGTAAAGCTCACAATGAAGAAATTAGGGTGAAATAAAATATTGGGCCTGTTCAGACAATATGCTAAGCCATGGTTAGGCCACTAAACCTTTTGCAGCAAATGGTTAGTGAATGTGTTTAAACTGTGGCTATGTACCCACTAAAGTTAGGAATTATTCACATGACATGCTAAGTGTTGGTTCACATGACACACTAAGCCATAGTGTTTAGCTTAAAATGCTTAACCACCGTGGCTTAGCGTGTCGTCTGAACAAGGCCAAAGTGTGAGCCAACTTCCACTTGTGCACTGAAACTTTCCTCTCCTCCCCCTCCTCCAAACTGCTCCAAAAGGTCCCCAAATTTTGAGGCTTTTGGGGGGCTGCAGGGAGGGGAATTGTCTCAAATCAGCTGATGGAAGTTGTCCTCAACGTACAGGTTAACTGAATACCACCCTCTGTCTTGAAGCAAATGGCCATCACCTCAAGGGTCTATGAAGTGTACTAAGAATATTTGGGTAAAATCTGCAACATCTCAAATAGACCATTTTCTGTACAAATACCCATAATATGGCTATTACAACCCTTAATTTGTATAGCAAAATATAAATGCCTACAAGTGATCATACAAGAGGGTGAAAATCAATGAGCAATTCTGAATTTAGAGGAAAGGGTAAAAGCTAAATTAGAAATGTTTATATGTGACATGAAGAGGAAGTGAAAGCTTTGATGGCATTACTGACAATTATGAAGACAACAGTTGAGCATAACTGGCTGACAGGAGTATGAAAATGTTGGTAAATATAACAGCAGTTCTTAACAGCTCACACTGTGTGTGTGTTTGATCAGAGTTGTCATATTTAAAACATCCTGCAACATGTTCCAAGGTTGACTAAAATAACAAGACTTGAAAAGATTTTGTAGACTATGGCTGCTCTCCACACAAGTTAAGATGGCATAGTTGGTAATTCAGCATGCTGTTAACAGTACTGAGTGGGATGGATTCAGATTTAGGTGTGTGCAACAGGGCTGGCAGAAGCAGACTTCCTTGCTCCCTCTTCTCCATGGTGGCTCCTCCAGCCTCCTGAAAATGCTATTTGGAAGGCCAGGGGACCCTGGCGAATGGGGGGAGCTGTGGCGCAGGATGATATGAGGGATCCTCCCAAAATCAGACAGAGGCACCTTCTTTGAGCTCTCTTCCATTGTCAGAAGGCAGATCCTAGAATCAAGGAACTGAGTTTAGGTACAAAAAATGGTTTTTAACTGTACCACCTTTGTGAATGACAGCATCCAGTAGAAAACAGCAGCATTTTTATTGCAAATTTTCCGGATAGCTTTAGTTATTGGGAATATATAAATATAGCAAATAAATAAAGAACATGCAAATTCTTACTTAGAGACATCATTGGAAGCAGCGTTTATTTACTTAGGGCAGAAATCTAGAATTTCCTACAGCTCAGCCTCTGACTCATCCCACTTCAAGGTTTAAACATTTGCCTGCATGGAGGTTGCCATGGAATGGCCAAAACATGATTCACTGATGTGGTCAACCAGCAACATAATCTATAATATTTTCCAAACACTAGCAAGTCAACATTTGCACAGTCTACTGATGACTCATTCTTCAACTGAATCCTGGCAAATGAATATATAAATAAATAGATCTAGTAATTGATGTGATTCATGTAATTCAAAGTCCATACACGCTGGATATTCTTAGACACATTTAATAACGCAGCAGGGGATATCTGGAAAAGATAATGGCTAGGATTCAAAGGGCTGCTGAAATTCAGAACTTGAGAAAGACCAGTGGACTTCGTTCCTTTGAAGAGTTCACCAACAAGCCAAATCATAAACTACTTTTGAAACTCTCCTCCCATTTCAGAAGACATTTGCCAAGGGACATGAGGGGCTGCTGTTCGACACAAAGAACTCTAAATCCTCTCTGGGTTCATGAACAAGTTGTATGCGTCTTTGAATCCTGGCCACCATCTCCACAAGGTTGGCAGGCTATTGTACAAAAATGCAGTTGCCTAGCAAAGATGTGAGGTTATCCAACTCCTATAGTAAAGAGAGTGGTTAGTCAGGGTTTAGAAATAGACAGAAATGTAAACATAAACTATCCAAGTATGTATGATTGAGACAATAGACATTAATTTAAAACCTTTGCAAGAAGAGCACCTTCTCCATACAGAGCTTATATCGTGCGATCATGATTGGTTGCTCACAGACGTTTGCGGGCCTTTTAACTGATGTTGCCAACCTCCGGAACCCTCCCATGATTTGCACAGTCTACTGATGATTCATTCTTCAACTGAATCCTGGCAAATGAATATTTAAATAAATAGATCTAGTATTTATCCCGCTTTCAAAAAGATTGGTGATAACGTGATAAAATATGTTAATCTGATTTTCGGCTGTGTGAAATGGCAGCATTGCACTATATTCACAGCACCATCTAGTGGCTGTAAAAAGAAACTTATGGAAACATATCTTGCTGACTTTCCTTGATTCAAACCACATGTCCACCTGTGTAAAGGAGTCCATCTTAATCCCGCAAAGGATCGGGAAGTAGAAAGCCTGGTGTGATGAACCCTTAAGTCTTTGCCTACTGGTTTGAGGAAGAATAGGCAGTGGAGGCTGGTGGCTCCAAGGTGCTTCACACTTTGGATACCTCCTTTAGAATTCTGACAGGTTGTGACTGAAACCTGGAGTGATTCTACCACCTCACTGGCATTGGAGCCACCAGCCTCCATTGAGAGTATGCACAACTTGAGATCAATGCCCACCAAAGTTATTCTATCTTTAAGAAATTGATGGATGTTTATTGGCAATATATGATGCTGATCTCATGTGTTTGTACTTATACATATTTCTAGTTTACCAAATAATAAAGAACACCAAAATATCTTTTAATATAAATACAGTTATAGAAAAGGAATTTCAGAATAAGAGGGGGATGGGAGATCAAAAACAATTTAAAATTGCTACCTTTATTTTAATTTTGCATATTTTGCCCATTCCAAATATTCCTTGAAATTGTCTTCAAGTGCATATATACTCATTGTAAGTATAATTTTATATTTTGAATAAATACTGAATTAGTAACAGAGGCCTAACATTCTACTATCTTTTCCAGGGATTCTGATGGCAGGGCATGTTACACCAATAAGATTACGGCAGTTTGCAGATCCAGCACCAGAAATCCCTCCAGGGTAAAGTATCAGAAACAAGCAAAACCTCTCAAGAATTGGTTCAGGACATCAGAATGATTGCCAGCTTGACAGAGGATTTTGTAAGACATCATGCCAAACAGGAAGTCCAACCCAGACAGTATGACAAATCCTGATTATAAAGCCTCAAGGGACTGCCATTTCCATGCATCATATGTACATCAAACTAGGATAAAACGCAGTATTTCAGAACATTACTTTGTGATCCTTAAAAACTGCAAATATATGGCCTGTCACCAAAAATAGACCTAACAGATGAATGTAAACATGCTTTAACATCATACTGAATAGAAGCAGTTATAAGGAACTTTGAGAAAGTTGCAATTGTTATATGGTTCTAAGAACTTCTAACATTCCACAAGATTCTAATGAACACAGTGGTGGTTGGATCCAAAATCTGTCAACTGTGGACAGGTGGCGCCTTCTGTCCATGGAAGGTTTCTGATCCAGAAGAAGAACACTGCTGGTGAACTGGATGGGGCAGTGGTATTTGTTGATTCTCCTCTGCTGCAGTCCCTCTTGCCACACTCAAAATCTGCAATGGGGGGTTGGGGGAACCCTCTGAAACAGTGAGGAGAGACAGCTATAGGGACTGGAGAGGGAGGGATGAATTGACAAATACTCCCCCCCCCCCCCCGTTTTCTGCTGCTGCTGGTGTTCTGAACAGAACTCCATTCAGGGAATGCTCATGCCAACAGGAAAAAAACTGGATCCAACCCAGAGTCAGAAGACAACAAATATAACTTGTTGGAAATATCTAACTAGATACTTAGTAGAAATTAAGAAGGATTTCAGGCTGCAAACCTAAGTATACTTACTTGGATAAAATGGTATTTACTCCTAAATAAACATGTCTGATTGGGTTGCTTGTAGCCATGAATGTGCATGAATCTTTACATAGTACAAGGGGACAGGTCTATAGCCCGAGGAATTTACAATCTAAAATTCATCATAGAGGAAACAGAGGAATAAAGGAGGAAGAAGTGGAGGCAGTGGTCAAGAGAGGGAGAATGTACCATTATTTCTATTACACATAGTTAGGCTTAGTTACAGGCTTAGTTGGTGCTAAAAAGATAAAACAAAATGCATCAAAATTGCTGGGATTCATGTTGTCATTGTAATTGTGGGAAGCAGTGTTTGTATCATGTGTTTGTAGAGAAGTAGAACGACTAGAAATACTCAGACACCATAATTAAGTGTTGTGGTATTGTATTGGAATATACTATGATACTATCCAATCATATTGTCCAATGTGGCAGACAATATTTATTTCAGACTATTTATATTGTGCCCTTCCACTGAATGCACAGCACCCAGGGCAGATTACAACAATTTCAAATTTTTACAAACCCAACTAAAACAAGGCTGCCAATTTCTACTGAATTACACTGGAAAAGAACTGTAAAAAAGAAAAGAAAAAAGAACCCATATCCTTTCTCAATCCTGACATGAGAATATGCCTACAGTTCTCCAATAGATCTTCAGATATTTCCTCTCTACCTCTGTTAGTCCTGCAAGAGTTTATACAACATTTCGCTTTTGTTTGTATAGTTTTTTTAAAAAAAAACTATATTTGGGGAAAATAGCTAGGATGTTCACTTTTAATTTAATGTACAATATGAACACACACATATTTTTAATGTATTTGAAATATAGAATCCTGACAATGCTTGCATTTATTTTTTTACTAGAATTATTCATCATCAGGGAAAGGATATTCTTGGTTACTATCCAGGGCAACTGGCACGGCTTCATTTTGAATATCCTCCAGAAGGGCAGCCAAAGTAAGAAAATATTTTGTACTGCTCATCACCCTTTAGGTGCTCTAATGGATTAAGACAAATTGTCAGCAACAAGCACATACCTAGAACGTTTTTCAGCCTCCACTTAGGAAATCATTGTGACAGCAGAAGGCACAGTTCCCCCCCTTCCACACACACCCAGTCTGCCCTGCACCCCACCCATTTGTAAACGGCCCAAATTTATTTTTCAAAACTTGACAGCACTACTATCTATCTATCTGATGCCCAGAATTCTTATCCTGCTATGAAAACCCCAATATTATCTGGGGATATCTGGTATATATGCACACTAGAGGTGGTGATATGAAAAGCCCAAGAGGTAGACTTGTAATTTTAAAGGAAAAGAAAGCAAGTAAAAGAAATCAGAGTTGGCATGGTATTCCAATTTAAAATGAAGAGCTCAAATGGCAAAAAATACGAAGTAGTAATGCACAAGTCCTTAGGTTGGCAAATATCTTTCTACATTGCATGGATAGCAGGGCTAGCACAAAATCGACATGGTTTCTTACGTCATGGTGGCTGGAGCATGCTGGGAGTTGTAGGGCTTTATTCTGTCTAAAATTCCTTTGTTTCAAGACTTAAAAAAATAGAGTGGAAAGACATGTTACCTGAAATTTTTCTAAGTAGACATCACGAAAAGAACTGTTCTCTGATCAAGTACATAGTCCAGTATAAAGAATCAGAAAGCTCATCCATGATGAAAACTAGATCCAGCTTGAAGGAGTTTTCTGTGTGAATTTTGAAGGCTCTTTCCATAGCCTTGAAAACCTATCCAACTAGGCAGAAGTAGTTCTTTAGCAAATGAAAGACTATTTAGAGACATCAATGTGACGCCTCTGTTACTCATGCAAAGGCAGGACATGTCTGAACTAAGCACTCCAGAAGATGTAATCAGGGCCTTGCAGAGCTGGTAAGATGCCCAGGCCAGATGGGAAGTGTGTGCCCCCCCTCCCATTTCAAACTGCTCATTAAGTATTTTTTAATCAGTGGCACTGATTCAGCGCTAAATACATATATGAACTAGAATGATTTATAAAAAAGGTAATGGGAAGCACTTTTATTCAAGACGTAAGACATCACTTCTTCACATTCAGAATTTCACAATGGATGGCTTCTGCGCTGTTTCCACAAAACGGGCTCCTCGCTTCTCAATGGGTCACTTATGCTACGGAAGCAGTAGCGTAAGCTAGGGGGGACCTCCTCATTGGAGTGCCCCCTCAAAATCATGGCCCCCAGGCCAACTGGTCCCACTGCCCTCTCCCTTCTGCACGGCCCTGGATGTAATGATGGCCACCAATTTGAATGGCTTTAAAAGTGGATTGGACAAATTCATGGAGGATAAGGCTGTCAATGGCTACATGCTGCCTCCAGTATCAGAGGCAGTATGCCTATGTACACCAGTTTCTGGGAACATGGGCAGGAGAGTGCAGTTGCACTCATATCCTGCTTGTGGGTTTCCCATGGACAGGTGGTTGAGCATTGTGTGAACAGAATGCTGGACTAGATGGACCCTTGGTCTGATCCAGCATTGTTCTTCTTGTTCTAAAGTGCCAAACCATTCATTCAACTCAGATGTCTTCTCTCTCTCTGTCCTACCCCCACCCCCATCCCCACCCCCCTCTCTGAAAGGAAATAGGAAATTCCTCAAAAGCCCTAACAGAACACTTGGAACTGAATTAGCATCACTTAGGAGACAGGATGAAGGGGAACTGTGATTTGAACATTCTGCTGTTGAGAGACGGATATTGATCCAAAACTTAAAACTCACACACATGCAAGCCAACAGACTGCTAGCAATGGGAGTTGGGAGGTTTGTTTTTTTTAAAAATAGGGAGCTAGTTAAGTCAACAAAACTTTAGAAATCCATCTAATTTCTGTTACTGAATCTTAAGAAAAATGAAGAACTCAGTGAAAGGAAATGTGCTCTAATGGTTAAACAGGATTGATTCTTGGTTTGAACACACATTCCCATATCTCTCTCATACACATATACACACATACACACTTACCTACCTCAATTTATTACTGGTATACTTATGTGTAATACTAGGTTTAATACTAGCTGTGTACTTGCATGTAATCCTTAATATAAAGCAGCAGCAACAACAACAATCTTCTGGCCATAGTGAAAGCTATTTATTGTATGTTACAGTAAGCCTCCACATTAGAATAAATCAATGCAGTTTACACTGATGAACTGCAAAGTGCATAGCCTCATTTGCACTATTTCAAGAATCTGATAGTGCCAATTGAATAACAATAATTTATTATGAGAGTTTCATTCTAAGCTGTCATGCTGCTAATGCCTATTAGACTAAAGCTGGATTATAACTGAATAGTCCATTTCAACAGGATATTAGAAGAAGCATTTTGATACTTGGCTGTTCTTATGGGTAGCTCATGTTTTACCAAGCCGGATGTCAACATAAGATTACTAAACTATTTATGCTTTGCATCTAGACCTTTTATAAAACTGCAACCAGTTCCAGTGAAACATGAAACTGTACTTCACCATGAGTTTGACCATTTAGTTCTGAAGCAGTATATCCATTACCAAAGGACAAAGAAGAGAGCGTGTGACTGGTACACACAAACCACATACAGGGAAGCATTCACATTACCATGTTACAAGTCAGGTGGGTAAATCTGCAGCCCTCTAATATATGCAATCTCAGTTTTGTTAGGAATGCTCCTCCTAGTGTTATGAAAAACAACTTTATGCACTGATTGACAAATTCCATTTTATAAATGTGTAGCCGGGGGAGAGGGGGCAGCCCAACAGAACCTTTCAACATTACATAGAATATAGCCAAGGCAAAAAAAACCCTGTCATATCTTCATGTTCAAGGAATAATGAAGACAGCCAGGAGGTTGGATTTTTTAAAAAATCCTCTTTACATTTCGCATTTAATTCATAGATATATTTTATATAAGATAGTGATGCACATTACATGCCTTCATCATAAATTGGAAGTGAGCTAGTGACACCATTTTCCACTAAGAGCTGACCAGAGTAAATATCATAATGGACCAAGAAGCTAGTCCAACAGCACCACTGGATGAAGCTAAACTAAAATTTAACATGGCATTTAAAGGACTTTATTTCTTCCAAAAACTAATTTTACACTTCTAAAGAATACAAGCAATTAAAATTAGTATGAAAGCCTTCTTCAACTTTGCTTTGCAAATCAAGGAAAGCCATTATCCCATGGATTATCAGGGTACCATCAGATAATCATTCTTCTGATATTTTGGTAGAAAGCCTGTCTAACCCTTCCCAAAGATAAAACTTGCAATCCTTTTTCTCCTATTAAAATATATAGCTCTGAATTCCAATGTTCCATATTTAAAAGGGTGCTTGCATTTCTCAAAAAAACAGCAGTCCCATGAACTGCATGGTAAACTCTTTTCAAACTGAGGGCTGGGGAGCAGCAAGCAAATTAATTTATATTATAATGCCATGAGTGTATGTGTGCGTGTGTATCTGTCATTCAATGGCAGAAAGTCAGATAACATCAGAATAACAGCTTTTAGAAGTCTACACAACCTCTGTCCATTATGTATTCCAAACAATCATGTGGCTGTAGCTAATGTATTGAACTTCTCCACTAAACATTTTTTCTAAGGAAGAGCGTGATACAACTGTTTTCAATAGCTCCAGGCAAAAATCAACAGCGTCTTAACAGTCCAAGCTGTGTAGTTCTTCTACAATTTGTTTGCGATTCAGAAAGGATTTATCAACTCAGAATAACCAATGGAGGGGGTGCAGAATCAAATTAGAACACAGTTAGAATGAGGCAAAAGATGGAATGAAGTAGAAAAATAAAAATACAATAGCAATAGCACAGCATGATTTTAAAAAATGGTAATTCACTGTGTCTTCAGAAGGGAGCAAGAAAACGACATTACTGGTGGATATTTATGTGTAGGAGCCGATGGATGTTTGTGTATCTTTTGCGGGGTGGGGGTGGAAATATTAGAAGGTTCTGCTCAATATCACCAACTTCATTTTTCCTGAATTCAGGCAGCAAGGACTAATAACAGTTCTTCTTCTTCTTTAAATTACAGAAAGTACTGAGGATAGTTATCGCCCAAGGACCATTGCTGAATCACTGGCAATCTGGAAAAGCACTTCTGCCAAAAGGAGGGACAAAGTGAAACCTTCATTTATGGGAGTTTGACAAGTTCTTTCATCTGGGAATTTTTTTTAAAAAGCACTATGGAAGACACTTTCAAGATTGCTTCTGACAGAAGTTCTGGACTACTGCTAATACTAAACAAATGATGTGGCATTTTAAAATATGGTCTGCATGGCTTTAAAGCCTTTCAAATTTTAATTCTAGATATGGAAATGCTTTAAATAGGTATCAAAATGGGAAATGGGAGTTATAGTGAAATAGTCATAACATATAAAGCTGTGATACAGTCTTTCAGAGCTGCAACAGCACAGCACAGAGTTTAGCCTGCTATAGGAAGCCTCCCAGAAACAAACACTTCTAGGCTCCCTGTCCTAGACAGTCACAAGAGTAAAAAAAAAAGTTAGACTTACAAAATCTAGGGATGAGCTTCTGCCATTCTACTTCATTATTGGTATACGGTTCTCGGCTGCAAGGAATTTTTCTCCACCTTTCTTCCATTCTGCCTGAAGAATTTAATAATTCTGGAATTGATGCACGCACCATGCAATTTGCTCTTGCTCAACATTTCACTGACATTATGCAATTGGATTTATTTGGATTTGTGCAAAGGCACTCCACTGCATTGAAGTTTTGCACCAAAAACAAATCACCAGATAGTGCGTGCTTGTGAACAAGCACCTCTGTTATTACCGCAATTTCTGTTACCCTTATTCTGACTTCTATTTTTATCTTTTCTCCTCAAATAAGCACCCACCCACCGTATTAGAGCAAGGCCATTTCTACCTTTTGCTGCAGAAGCAGGTATAATGGTCAAGTTGGAGATCAGATGCTTGAATGCAAGCACAATTTATGACTCTGTAAACCACTTTCTTTTTACCTAAATCTGGGTGGTTAGAGCTAAAGGACTTGGGGGGGGGGGGGTCATATAGATGTACTTCTATTTTGTAGTATAATCAAACCCACACACTTCAAAAGAGGTGACAGTCATAGCAGAGATAAGTCCTAAGGAAAAAGGTGATTTATACTATCTGTGGTGTCATACAAAGCTAAAAAGGACACGTCTCAGATACTGGAAGAGGCTTTTTAAAACTAGTTCTTTTCAGACATTATTTTTGACAGCTTTCAAAGTAACTGTGTGAGAGCATACACAGAGCCCATACTTGTATGTAGCATGCTGACTGAGCTGTGCAGTTTTTTTCCCATAGGTGCAAATGTATGTATATTTCAAAAACCATACAACAACCTTCCCACCACTACATTAGTTTTTAATTAATACAGAGGAGTGAACCACAGGATGCTAGAAAAACCATACCTGACAAAGAAAGCCACTGTGGGCAGCCATTAGGAATTTTAGGGCAACGTGTCATCAGTATGTTGATGACACCCAGTTCTGTTTCTCTGAAATATCTGAATCAGGAGAGGCTGTTCATATTCTGAACTGGTGCCTGGATATAATAATAGGCTGGATGAAGGTCAACAAACAGACTGAATCCTGACAAGACGGAGACTCTATGGTGGGTGGTTTTCAGGTACAGAAATTGAAGACTTTGCCTCTTCTAGACTGGGTTGCACTCCCTCAGAAAAAAAACATGTTGCACTCCCTCAGACAGCCATTGTTGTGTAGTGGTTCAAGTCGGGAGATCTGGGTTCTAGTCCCCACTGGGCCATGGGAACTCACTGGGTAACTTTGAGCCAATCACAGACTCTCAGCCCAACTGACCTCACAGGGTTGTTGTGAGGATAAAATGGAGAGGGTTATGTACACCGCCTAGGGTTCCTTGGAGGAAAAAAGGCAGGATATAAATGTAATAAATTAATAAATAAAACAAAACAAGTACATAATTTGTGGGTGCTCCTGCATTCATCATTGTCATTAGTGGGCCAAGTGGCTTCTGTGGCAAGGGACACTTCTTACCAACTGAGATTGGTATATCAGCTAACCCTTTCCTGGACAAAGACAGCTTGACCACTGTAGTCCATGTACTGATAACCTAAGTGGAGTGCCTGGCTATGTATTACAGCAGTAATAAAACAACTGCATAGGCTACCTGTTGGCTACTGAGCCAAGTACAAGGTCTTACTGTTGGCATAAAGTCCTTAACAGCTTGGGACCAGGTTACCTGGCAGATTGCCTCCCCCAGGACAGAACTGTGTGAGCATTAAGATCATTGGAAGAGGTCTTGATGATTGTACCACAACCTACAGATTGCCATCTCCAAGCAACCAGGAAGCTGCCCTTCTCTGTGGGGGCACCCAATTTATGGAATTATGATCCCTTTGGTATGTGAGAGGCACAACCAGGTTATCATGCTTTAGGCACCAGTTAAAGACTTATTTCTTTGCTCAGGCCTTCCCTGAATAAATGTGCTGCCCAGTTTGTTAGTTTGTAATTGCAGTGTTTTTTAAATTGATTTTAATATATTAATGTTTTATATAAATCAGCGATTTTATGTAGTTTAATGTATATTAAAATGTATTTATGAGCAGCTTAGAGATTTTTTTAATATGTTCAGTATATAAATCTATGGAAAGCCCACAAGCAAGACATGTTGCCAATAGCCCACTCTAGTTGTTTCCCAGCAACTGACATACCGAGAAATGATTCAATCTGTGCTATACATGTTAACAAAACAAACCACTCCTAAACATGGATACTATATTAAACTGGAGTAAGGGAAAATCTATTCTGTGAATTCTGTGTAAATTCTGGAAATTAAATCCAGATGAAAGACAGGTACAGAATACATCACTGATAAAATAGTTAGAAGGCCAGAATCCAAAGTCCCATGGAGAAATTTTGAAAGCACCCTAATCAAAGCCTTGTTCCGAATCAAAACACAATAAAGCCAATTCTGAGCTTCAACGTAAGGTTCTTTTTGAAGTTTTCAGCTGTCAGAAAATGAATCTTGGCGTAAGAGTGGATTGCTGGTTGAAAAACGATCAACTCACCACACTGTACTGATCAAAAAGTCAAACAACAAAAAAGAGGAAAAACTAATGCCATATTATTCAGATGCATATACGGGGCTGTTTTGGTATTTAGAGGCACTTGGGAAAGCAAAGGACCACATGTTTGTAAGGGCAGGGACACTTAGGGCAAGTTTTCAGGGGTTGCGGAGTGGGGTAGTGAGGAGGAGGATGAAAACCATATGATGTGAGTTGACTGCTGCACACACAATTCTGAATCCAAACCCTAATCTCTTAGTAGAAAATGCTAGCTAAACACTGGCTAATCACTGATTCCTGCCTAAAGATCATCTTAAGAAACTGTATACAGTAGTCAAGTCATATATAGGACATAACTGGAGGTCTCCTAAGCTACGTTCTAATCAACAGTGGATTAATAATATTTGGGAGCCCATGATTATGTACAAATGTACAAAGCAAGCAAGGAATCCCAATTTTAAAATAGATCCCAATTTCTGTTTATCTTGTGTAAAACCCCTTCAGACTTCTGATCATGTTCCAATTAAATGCACATGCATGCATATTGTTCTGCCTGTGGTTTGGTGGGATAGCATATGCATTCAGGCTCAATACCTGGTGAACTTCACCTTAGGTTGTTTTATTCTAATTTTCCCACAGGTTAACTCATGCTATACTAAGGACAGTAAACACTTTCCTTTTCCCCTTTATCCCCTTAATTAGTGATCTTGTTCTATTGCTCTGTATTCTTTGTTTTTGTTGTCTGTGTTTAACTTCATTTTAAAATATATATTTTATGTGGAAATAAAGCATAGAAATGCTAGCAGTGTTAAAATGTGGCTGTCTTAAAGATAGGATTTGCATTCTGGGATAAGCATGGAGCATAGAATGACTAACCAAACACATGTACTTTCATGCACTACTGACATCATTCAAGAACTTACTACAAACTTTCCCAGAAAGTGAGGGTGATATTTTCATAGAAAATAAGTATTTTAAGCCCTTCTTTCTATCCACCCGCCTTATACGCAGCACCTTTCCAACAAAAAATTGATAAAATGTTCTTTTGCGAAGAGTTCCAGCTGCCAAATATTTTTTTTCTAGAAATCAGCACAACTAAAGTCATTAAAATGTATTTTCAGGAGCATGATCTCAAGCATTACAGACATCAGCTGGACTGGAAAAACTGTTGAATTCCTAGATGCTAACACCCAATTTTTAGACAACTGGGCAATAAGAAATGTCTAGGGGACTTTTTCTAACCACGAGCAGTGTAGTTTATGTATTGTGCTCTCAGAACACTAAGTAGCAGCCTTAACTCTTAACAAAATGTCAATTAATAATACTGATGTATGCCCAAACACTGAGTACCCACTCCTCTTAAAATATCACAGAAATAAAGGTATAGAAGGGTTTCTATATAAGAAAGGAAAGAAGCATAACTCAGCCTTCTTCACCTTACAGATGTCCAATGCCCAATGAGAAAGAGCAGGTCATGAATGGTATTAAGACAGTTAAAGAATGTAGTAGGGATTAAAGTTACTTATATCTCAACAGGCATGCAATGTAATCAAGAGAAATGTATTTCGCAAAACACAAACATGAGCTGTAGAACTTAGTTTTTGCCTAATAGTCCAACATGGGTTCAGATTTTTAAAAAAAAATCAATTTACAATAACATGTTATCTTCTGTGGCTATTTACCTAGGCAGCCCAAAGAGGCTCTAGTTGGACTGCCACAATCCGATGTATTCATACCCAAGAAGCCAGCTATGCAACATCTATTAAACCCATTTCCAATCATCCCTTAAATACCTGGTACTGGATAGATTTGGCAATAGGCCAGTGAATTGATGGATCATTGGCCTGAATGAGGAAAAGCTGAAATACAAAATATCATAACTAAAAACAGCAACTATCAGTGAACTCCTTATCGTAGAGAGCAAAACACACCTACAATAGGTTTTCAATATTTTCATTTATAAATTAAGGTGTTGCATTGAATACATATTAAGCACCGCTTCCAAACTACCAGCTAGCTCATCATCATAGTTTTAATAAAATCTAACAAAAAATCTTTTCTTCATCATTATAAAATCATCCCTCTCTTTAATCACACACTATATCAGCAGCCATACAGGGAACAACAGCTTTAGGAGTACAAATGAGGATGTAAAACTTTCTGTGCAAAACTGCATTAATCATTTTAAGCATCTAAAATTTCAGGAAGTAACACCACCAAAAGCAGAGAGACAATAAAGACAAATGGTCATTAAAGTAATACAATCTTAGATTTTGAAATTAAGTGCTGAGACAAACAGCTGAAAAAAAAATCTGGTGGCACCATGACAAATGGTGGCAATAGTGACAAATGCCCTGGAACTTGTGAAGTGATAAGAGAAGTGATACTGATAGTTGTTAAAGTCTTTATAGCAGTAACAATTGTTTTTCCAGACTATCTCTAGCTCTTTTCCATACAGTGTCCAACTTTCCCAAAACCATTGTTTATCAGGCTAAGGATAATAGATATAAGAACAAGCAGTCTCTGGAGTGTGCTTTCTTTTCTTCCATTTCTTCCGTATCTTTAGAAGAGCTGGATCATTGACTCCCTGGATTTTCCTACTCCAATCCATTTAACTGCAAAAACAAAAATATTTTTTGCATCATGCATTGAAGGAGTGGTTGTCTTACAATACCAGAGAAACTTTCAAAGCCTTCCCAGATTAGAAGCTTTTCAGCAATTATGCAATTACATTGGGCGAACTGTGTGATGCCCTACTACTTAACACTGATCTGATTCGCATGACACGACAGCCCACTGTGGCTTCATTTACCCATGGGGCTGTTGCATCATACCAGGTGCCAAATAATCCATGGCTCGTTTAGGCTATTTGAGGATTGCCTAACCCTCAAACAACCTCTGCTGCCTGGGTTCCCACGACACAACAAGCCACGTGTCCGTGGACACGACACAAAAATGGTGCCCATGGGTACCTGGTACAATGCAACAGCCCTCACAGGTAAATTAAGCCATGGTGGGTTACTGTGTTGTGCAAACAGGGTCACTATGTGGATTCTTTATTCACTGAAGGCCAGTGCTTTTCAAGCAGTTCTGCCAAGGATTATAAACTTGACCAAAAGAAACTTTGGGTTTACTGGCAAAACTACGGATTTTGCTCAGTTTTCATCAAAATATTCCCTTTGTAAAACAAAAAAGTAAAGTTTCAACAACAGCTTCTCACTTCAGTGTGGTGTATGGAAATATGAGATTTATCAAAGGATGGAACTTGTACTCATACTTGCTAAAACTTAGCAAAGCTGGGAATATAGCCAGCTACTACTAATACTAGAGACCAGTAATTTCAGGATATTGTTCTCTAGTTACTCAAAGTGATTCAAAAGGATTCTCCCAATCAATTTAAATTATTGTCTTAAGTTATAACAATTCAAGAGCCAAGATCATGAAATGATCTGGAAACAAGCAAACCAGTTTACAAACAAATATGTTATCCACACTAACTTGGGAAGCCAAGAACTTAGATTCCTTGGTGCTTCTTTTTCACTGTGTGTTACTTGCAGGGAGCAACTGCTTCCAGAAATAGCTGCTATACAAATTATGAACTGTTATAAAGCAGTATACAGAGTCTCAGGCCCACTTTACCAATTATGATATTCACAGTTACATTTACAAATCCAGGTCTACAAAAGGGCAGTTATAAATATACCAAACAGTAATAATCTCAGTAATAAAGCATTTTCTTTGGAGGACTTCTGCTTTAAGTGGTCTCTTGAACCCAACAGATTTCGTTTACCTGGGTCCCTTGAGACATACCAATCTATTTACTTACCTGGAATGCCTAGCTCCATTTCTATAAATCGAACATAGTTTTGTGCATTTACAGGCAATTCATCAAACGTCCTTGCATTTGATATATCTTTTTTCCATCCTGGGAGGGTCTCATACTGAACCTCTACTTTATTTAAGACTTCCTGGTTTGCTGAGAAGAAAAGCAATGGCATAACAATAACATAGTGACAGGAACTGAAGAGGTTACACTTGCATGAGAATTCTCTAATGATTAGCTATGAACAGCTCAGAAACAGCTTGTCATATGTTTCATCTCAAATAAAACAGGATGAAGTCTGGCTGTCCCAAACAGCTCAGGAACAGACTTACTGTGTTTAAAAATAGGAGTACATCCTAAAATTATATTCCCAGTAGAGATAGAACTAAAGGAAAGGGGAAAGTAATTGGACTAATTCCATTATTTTGTGGTTTGCAAGATGACTCAGCAGTAGAAATTATTAAGGTTGCAATCTTATACCCATTTAAGTGGGAGTGTGTTCCACTGAACTCAATGGGGCTTACTTCTGAGTAGACAAAAGTAGTACTTTTCACTATGACTGGGTTCACATGATCATGCGGGTAAAGTCATCGTGGGTTCTCCCTCTACCCCTGCACATGCCCAATGTTTATATAATTGTCCAAGCCTGGCACGCAGCACAGCGGGGGTGACTTAGTGCTACTCTATAACCCCTACTACACAACACCCCAACACACATTGTAGCATAGGTAATTATGTAAACATGCAGTGTGTGGGGGGGAAGCCACCCACAATCTTTTCTTCTTTTCCCACCCCACAATCATATGAATCTGGCCAACGTGTGTTCCAAGTCTGGCTAACCATGTCAGAGGAGTAATTACTGTAATGAACTTCAGGTTCCCTATAGGCCAGGAGTGGGGAACCCTTTGACCTCCAGATGTTGATGGACTCTAACTCGCATCAGCCCCAGCCAGAATGGGCCAATGGTCATGGATGAAGGGAGCTGTGGTTTAACATCATCTACAGGTTCTTTATAGTTTCTCCTACACATTTTGTAAGGGGATTATAAAGAACTAGTTACTACAGTGTTGAGGTACTTCCAGTAGCAACCATACAGTTATACAAGTGGTAAAGTTACACTATGAACACACACACACTCACCTGGAAAATGAGGTATGATTTTATCATTTATTTTGTAAGCAACACCAACTTTAATTTCAGGAAATACATCCAAAATATCCAATTTGGTAAGAGCCAATCTGTTTAAAAATAAAATATTGATTTTAGATATATGTAGACAAACATAAGAACCTAAGAGTCATGCTGGATCAAACCAAGGGCCCATCTAGTCCAGCATTCTGCTGACACAGTGGCCATCCAGCTGTCAACCAGGAAGCCACAAGCAGAACATGAGTGAAACAGCACCCTCCCACCCATGTTCCCCAGCAACTGGTGTACATAAGCTTACTGCTTCTGCTACTGGAGGTAGCACATAGCTATCAGGAGTAGTAGCCATTGATAGCCTTCTCCTCCAGAAATTTATCTAACCTTTTAAAACCGCCATCCAAATTAGTGGCTATCGCTACATCTTATGGAAGGAAATTAATTATTTGCTGTGTGAAGCACATAGTTAAACTGGGATAACCCTGGGTTTTAGTATTTTGAGAGAGAGATGACCCTGGATTTTAATATTTTGAGAGGGAGAAAAATGTCTCCAAAAATTCTCAACACCACACATAATTTGGTACACTCTATCAAGTCTCCCCATAGCCTTTTTTTCCAAACTAAACAATTCCAGCTGTTGTAACCTTCCCTCATTGGGAGATGCTCCAACCCCTAGTTGCCCTTTTCTGCACTTTTTTTCCACAGCTTTGCATTTTTTTAAAAAAGTATAGTGACTAGAACTGTTTGCAGTATTCCAAATAATATGGTCACACCTTAGATTTGTATAAAGGCAGTATGATCTTGATAGCTTTATTCTCAATTCCTTTGCTAATTATGCCTAACATGGAGTTTGCCTGCCTTTTTTACAGCAGCTGCACACTGGGTTGACATTTTCATTGTGCTGTCCGCCACAACCCCCTAACATAAACTACCAGATTTTACATTAATTTGCTTTTTGAAAATTGTAAAAATTTAGTTATAGAATGGATATAAATTTGCACCATGAAAAAAAAACTGTTTTTACTAAGATTACCAAGTCAGCCAATTGCTCAGTCAGGGCAATATTGTCAATTGACCACCTATTTGACTGCAGTCAAATATTCCATGAACCTAAGAGTGTGTGTAGGAGGCAGCTTACTTTTACAGCCGGCTTTAGAAATATACTTTTGTTTAATAGCTTCTGATACTTTATTTCTATTTTAAGAACATTGTTTTATAGTTTTGTAACTACAGGTAAACGCTGGTGTTCAAGTTAAAAGCCAAAGAGAAGAACAGTTCAGTGAAATTGGTCAAATTTATAGGAACCGTATCTATCTTTGTTAACAGTTTTAAAAGTTATCGAATTTATTAAAATGAGTTGTAATAAGTCACTGACTTCAGATTTAGCCCTCCCCAACCACCGGATCCGATGGCAGGGGGCGGGGAAGGTCACAGACCAGAGCTTCCAATGTTCATGTATGCATGCTGGCAGGCTGACATGAGAAGAGGTGGTCCTTTGCATATTCTGCTCCCAGTTAGTTTAAGGGCTTTTAAAAGGTCAACACCAGCCCTTTAGATAAACTCTGGGAACAGATAAGCAACCAATGGAGCTGAAAGAATATTGGAGTAACATGCTCTGTGCAATATATACCAGTTAACAACCTAGCTGCTGCATTTTGAACCAATTATAGTTTCTAGACACTTTTCAAAGGTTAAATAACTAGACATAGATCAACAGTACTTCTATCTTGTCTGCATTAAGCTTCCGTTTGTTCAGCCATATCCAGTCCTTCACTGACTTTAGATACCGGTTCAGACCCGACACAGATCACAAGGATCAGATGGAAAAACAAGAGACAGGGAGCTCAGAATCATCAGCTTAATACTGACACTTTAGCCTATCTGGTTGATCTTGTCCAATTGTTTCATGTAGATATTGAATAGTATGGGAGAGAAGATGGAACCCTATGGCATCCCACACAGAGTGGAGCCGCAGTTTCAAGCAACACCTTCTGGGACCCACCCTTGAGGAATGATCAGAATTACGAAAGCTTAGTGCCCCCCAGCCCCAGCAAGGTGGCCCAGAAGGATACATAGTCAATGGTATCAAAAGCTGCAGAGAGAGCCAGAAGAATCAACAGGGTTGTGCCTTTATCCATCTTCCACAGTAGCCCATCCACTAGGGTAACCAAGGAACTCTCAATCTAAAAATCAAGCTGGATGCCAGATCACCTGGAGCATTTTCACTCAGTCACCTCCAGGAAAACGTGGAGCTGGGCACCACCACACACTCCAGCACCTCCCCAAGTATTAGAAACTAGTACATAATTAATTTAGATACAGCAGCCCCTTTCAATGCCACTGGGATCCTGTCTTCTCTATGCTAAAAGAGAATCAGAAAATACAAAAACAAATCTAAATTCCACAGCGGATGCAGGACCTACAATCAGCCCATCCACAACTCTTCCAACATTACTCTGTTTCTCCCAGCATTTTTCCAAATAGGGTAAGCCTAACAAAACAGCAGTAGGGATAGCAAACAGAGTTATTTGCTTTAAAAGAAATGGCTGAAAACATTTGGTACCATTAAGCAATCTTAAAAAGTACTATTACTGTAAGATTTTCCCACGTAAATTCCACACTACAATTTAAAGAGAGACATATGAACATTTAGCATAATATACTTTCCTCAAGACAAGGATATAATTACAATTAGTGTAGCCAGCTGATAAGTCTTACATCTATTCTGTAAAATTAAAAATGGCTATGTCTTCTATAGTGGAACCTTGACAAAAATGGTTCTTTGCTACTGGAAGGGGTGGTAGTTTCATCCCTGTTACTTCAGAATAATTCCACAAAATACTTTAGCTGTTATGGTGCATGTGAAGTTCATCCTGTCACCACTGCAAGCTACTCACGCAGTAAATCCATTGATCATGTGAGCATATCTAAGCAACACAAGATCCAGCCAGCCACATCTTCTCTTTCGACCTGTTGTCACACCAACTTCTTTTCCTCGTGTCTGTAGCAATTCTCCAATTTCCTAAGAAACAGAAGAAAATCATGCTAGTATTTTGAAGCAGTATTACTAATTTCCAATTTATAAACAGCATTTTTGTCAAAAGAAGGAAACAGAATATATTTTACATTTCCAGGTCCATAGGATGAACCAAACTATTAACAAGACTGAAGGATACAAATACAGGAGCTACCTTTGTAAGGCCAGGAATCAGTGTGTAAATACTAGTTGAGCTGGCTAGTTTCTCCACACTCCATGTTGATTCCACTGTATAATGCCTACCTGCTATCTCACAGGAGTGCTGTAGCTCAGTTATTGTTTGTGAAGCTCTGAAATCCTTGGCCATCTTAAATTGCTAGTCCTGTTAATTAAGCTTGGAATCAAAAAGGCAAATGGAATCGGGTGTATCATCACTAGTTATAAAGATTCTTTAACTGGAACTTAGTTAACAATTCTGTTGCCAATTCATAAGCAAGAACAGAACTCAGTTTGCTCTCCAACAGAAGTATAGGGTCTGCTGGACTGAGGAATAATTAGCAATTAAAAACCTTTAAAAAGCACATATTAACACTCAGGCAGCAGATCTGTGGAATGAAGTTATATTCTAGACAGATATGAATGCAATATCCATAAACATGCCTTCCTTAAATAATATTGCTGAGAATTACACATTTCATTTGGTTTGTCCTAGTAATACCTTTACTTTAATAAGATACTTACATTGTCTTGTTCTGTAGGAAAGGCACCAATTCCAACTCTAGTTGTGTATGCTTTCACAACTCCATATACTTCACCAACATTCTGAGGCGGCATTCCCAGCCCAGTGCAAACACCTCCCACAGTGCAATTTGATGAGGTCACAAAAGGATAAGTCCCTATTTTGGGCCGGGGGGAAATGGAGGGAAGAAATTAATTACCTACCAACAACATAGTTTTATAAAAAAGATGTGGATGCTAAGTTCTGTATTTTTACATTTTAAGGTAACTGAATAGCAAAGCAAGTTTGGATCCCTGGGATACTATTCATTTTGTACAACAATATACAATCCCATTAAGTTGTAAATCACAACAGATTCACTTATATGCTGTTCTTCAGTTAAAAAAAATAATGGTCCACTCCAGGAAAGTTTCCAATTCCCAGCAAAGGTAACACATTGTACTTAAATATTTGTAATTCAAATCACATTGTCGTTTATTGAGAAGTATTTTTGTGGTTTATGCCCTCTTCTCCTTCCCCGTGCAGCCTCCATGCCCGCCCCCATGCATATCTGCTCTAGAGGACCCCACAATCCTCTGGGGCAGATTTTGAAAGCATGCGGGTGGATCTCCCCCCCCCCCCCCCATCCCATTGATGGAAGCCATTATGTCAGGGTTAGGCTACCACCTATTGGATACCACCTATGGTTTGAATGGCTTTATGAAGTAAAGTTTACGCAATACAAACATAACTTGCAACCACTCATTTTAACTACATGTAATCCTTCAAGTACACATTTCCAAGTGTTCCCCTCTGCTGCCCGACAAGAAATCTGCAAGGCAAATACCTCATACATTGCAATTATGGCAAGCACAAATTGAACTCCTTCTCAAAACCAGTAGTTTTTATACTTACCAAAATCAATGTCCAGCAGTGCTGCATTTGCACCCTCTACTAAAATTTTCTTTGGTGGGCCATGCAAAGCTTCATACATAAAATATACACCATCCCTCACCATTGGTTTGATCCTGTCAATGTAACCCTAAAACAAACAAATATATTCTAGAGATTAGGATTAAATTCGTAAATTATAATTTACAATAATTTTTTAGTAAACTGTAGTTAGAAAGATAAATTGTTCTAGACTTTTAATAAAGTCAAAGTTCCTTCCATTTGCAATTTATCATTAGCGCCCCTAACATATGTACACGTCATGGAGCAGTAACTTACTTTAGGAAGCATTAAGAATTCTTTCTTATATTAAAAATGAAGAAGAGCCCTGATGAATCAGACCAAAGATACATATAATTCAGTATCTTATTTCCAATATTTGTGAGCCAAGTACTCCTGGAAATATCTCAGGCAGAGATTGAAGGCAACACCCATCCCCTGTTCTGTATCCCCTAGCAAGTAGTATTCAGAGGTACACTGTCTCTGAATCTGAAGATTCCATTTAGATGTCATGGCTAATAGGCATTTTTAACAACGGATCTTGTGGCAGTAAATTTTGTGGCAGCGAATCCTGCAATTTGTGTGTTGTGTGAGTAATCTCCTGACTTGACCATGAGTGGGTGTCAACATGACATGACGAGCGTCTGAGAATAGCTTTGACAGGTAGCAGGTAATATCTGCGTTTTATCCATCATTCATGGTCCACACTATCCCTCTAAGGCAGGATGCAGAACTCAATCCAGCCCTCTGGGGTTCCCTAAATGGCCATGTCCCTCCTCTGGCCCCACACATTTTGCCCCAACCACCAATTGCTTTCTGCCGCTCCTAAGGTTTAGTGACTGGCAGTAAGAGCCTTAAGATAAACTATACTGGGGTTTGACCCCACCCCTTTTGTCTTTGGGCCCTCCCCACCACTGGGATGTGGCCTGAGAGATTTTCTTTAATGGAATTTGGCCCTCAGGGTGAAATAGGTTCAGCACCCCTGCTCAAAGGCTCCATCTTCTTCCCTAAAGAGGATAAGGCCTTATAGGACTAGTCTTCTGACCTGGAGCCTAGGCTCTGTTATCTCTCAGTTAGCTTCTGCCTTGTGCAGCATTATCTGCACCAGTGAACAGGCACAGGGAAGCATGGCACTCCTGTTTTAAAGGGGACCAGTTCCTCAGGAGAATCTTGGGGTGCCAGTTCAGGGGCCCTGGCTGACAGGGTCTGGTTTGGTATTGGAGAAAAATGTCTGCTCATCCACATTCTACATAACATGCATAATTTTATAATTATTCATGGTAGAAAAGATATCAACCAGGGATTTTCTGATTCATAGCACCAGTCTTTCAAGATGCTATGCTACAGAAACTCTCAGCAGCACTATCACACCAATGTGGAATATGCACTTGTAAAAGATAAGACATTGCAGGGTCCTTTAACAGAAATAAATTATTCACCCCACAGTCATCCAGTTCGCATGATCACTGTGACTTAAACAAGCCATGGTGGCTTGTTTAAGCCTCAGTCTGTGCTGGGTGCCATGGCCTATTGTTGGTTTATCTGAGGATCATTTCTCCCTCAAACAAACCATGGCACATGTGTTCAGACAACAAAACAAGCCATGTCCAAGCAGGTAGTTAGGCAAACGGTGCCCGGCATGCGTCATTAGAGCTACCTTTAATCAGTAAATAGTTCACTATAGAAGTAAAGACTGATTATTGTGCTAAAGCTACCTGGCCATCTTTTCCTAACTTCTCAGGAACTCTGATGCAAGTAATCAAAGCCAGAAGTTAGTTTTGACTGCTGTGTTGTATGTCACAGGCAGCTTTAAAAAAATCTCTCTCATTGAAAGTAACATACATAGGAAAATCCAGCTGCATATAAACATAACTTCTATAACTTTACCTTGAGTCTTTTCAATTCCCCTTCAATGTCTATCTCTAAAGTAGGATAAATAGACTTGTACTGGTTGGCCAACACTTTGAATCTAAAAAGTAAAAAAGTTAATATTTGTATTCTATTATACTTGTAACATCTTATACAAACCTTTAACACAGACTTTGACTTGAGATGAGAGAAAGAGAGAAAAAATTACGAATGAGAGATCTGGTAAGGATTTATTAGAATACAAAATCAGAATCTATAAATGAGTATACTGATAGCCCTAATAATAAATATATTTGAAATGTAACATTACTCTAGAGAAATGGTTACCTTTCTGAAAATTCATTGAAGTCAGAAACTAGATCACACATTCTGAGCCCACTTCGAGCTGCTTTAGAAGAATACACTGGACCAATTCCCTTTTTTGTAGTTCCCAAGCTTTAAAACACAAAAATAAAACACACACACACATACTACACAATATGGTGACTCTCAATCAAAACATGATGACTAGTTTGTTGATACTCAGTGTTTACAGATATAATCATTTTGGTAATTTCACGCATTGGGGTCAAACATGCCCCCACGAGGGTTCCCGTGGGAAGAGAGAGGACTGAAATAGGCGAAACCCAGGCAAGCGGTGCAAAAGATGGACAACTATCTCGAGGAGTATTAATTATAACACTGATATGCAAATACTTAAAAATAAATGAGGCAACAGGATAATCACTAATTAGCTTTCAGACCTTAAAGATGATAAATTTATAAAACTGCTTAAATACAATTAGTTTTATATGCATTTCTATGAAAATATAATTTCAGTTTTCAAAAGAAGCCAAAATTCCTAATGCCAAGAATCTTAATGGTGTGAATCTTAACATGTTAGATGTGTGTACTCTGGGTAACTTAAATAACAGCATTATGAACTGCTGTGACATTATCAGCAAAGCAATATACAGCAACATATATCTAAAGTATGGTGTAGAGTTGCTGAGATCATTAAAATGATGCTGATTTGCTGAGACTGAATGCCTATCTCAGCAAATCAGCATAATTTTAATAATCTCTTCTTTGGTGCTCAAGCTGGACAGTCATTGCATATGATAAGCAGAAAGTTTTGCCTATCTCTACCAAAAGGCTCTAAAATTGCTCAGCTGATCTGCACTAATGTTTAGCATTACAGCAAATCATCCAGTGGTATAAGAAAGGGCTGAACAGAAAGTAGAATTCCAGATGTTTTGGATTTCAGCTCCCAACATTCTTAACCATTGGCCATGCTGGTAGGCGCTCTAGGGAAATTAAGTCTCAAACATCTGGAGATTTATCTTCTGCCCACCCCTAGCATAAGAGAGGCATGGCAGACCGAAATGTTATAGATTGCAATTATAAGAGTGTGAAAAAAATCACAGGACAAGAAGGGATGTGCAGAAGAATGCTGACACACCCAATTGCTAGTCTAATATAATCAAACGAGATGGAGATTGGTGAAATTTTTTTAACAGACCCAAACAGATTTTGTTTTGTCTATTTTGTTAATTATATGGTATAAGTATAACTACAAATACACTAATTTACTGTAAACAGTGGTCGGGCTCTGGAATGTAGAAAATGTTAACAGCACAACCAGTCTTCTTACAAGAGGATTTCCCTCCTTAATAGAGCTAGTGTCACTACTGTAGCAGGTCACAGTAGAGCAAGGATCTACATGTCTTGGATCCATTTCCAATGTTCTTCCTGGGGCATTAAATGGCAATCACAGAACATATTGAGATGATTGCAGGAACCAAGTTTGTTCTAATTTGATATCTTTAAGACAGTACTACTCTACCCCCACACCCCTACAAATGCCTCTATCTTTGTAAAAGGCAGTATTACAAGCTTGTTTCTTGCCTCTTTAAAGGTGGACAATCAACAGGGATTTTTCTTTTTTAAATGAGGTAATTTAGCAGACATTTGACAAGGCTATTTGGTACTGCATGGATGAAGCTGAAATCAACACCTTTGTGAAAAGATCAGAAGGGGGAAAATTGATTCCACTAATGTTGCCATTGTTCTTGTTATGGAGAACTTAAGTAACAAATAAATGAGTACTATCTCACTGACTCCAAGGATAGATTGCCAAGATCCTGAGCAGGATTCTCTCTTGTTCCCACTCCCATCATTCTAATTGGGATCGCTCATGGTGTTGCAATGAATTCTAAGTGCTAAAACCTAGAAATGGCTTCTCAACCTTAGCACAGGACCTGAAAATTTCCTAACTATTCAGGACCATAACACTATCATTTTATAATATGAGAGTGAGGTAGGTATCCAGAACCCTCACCTAATATTAGCTGGTTTTCCTTGTTCAGGTCAAGTATTCATTATAATTTCATCACATCAGTGCAACTGCAAATCCCAAATCTCATGAAGATACCCACAGTCTGCTGTACTCTAACAAGGTGTAATATGATTCTAGAGGTTTGGATATATTTCCTGTTCCTGCTCAAGAACAAGATTTACATCACTGATAAACATTTTTAGATGCATATTGTGCCTCAGAAACAAGAACAATGCCTTGATTCACTTGTTCAGATATGCTACATTATATGCTCTGCCAGCAAAATTACCCAGTGTATTACAAAGGTATTGAGGCTTACAATTTAAGAAGAGAACTGTTGCATAAAACATAACATCTTATGCACTTCCCAGTCAGAGAGAATTACTTTTGTTGCACTGTTCGCACTGAAAATAAGCTAGTTTTGATTCATTTCAATTGCCTGCCTTAAAAGTATATACAAATAAATGGGAATTTACTGATGTTTCAGACTTCCTACAAGAACATTCAGAAATATTATAAAGCATCATTAACAGATTCTGGAAGTGAATCGCTTAAACCTCCCTTTGTCTGATTAAAAAATTCTTCCATTATGTAACAGTTAAGATAAATGACAAAGCAAAACATACTTCTTTCCTGCTTGCTCTTGCCTTTGTTGTTCCTGGATGCCATCAGCAGCTTGATGGAAGTCAAATACTAGGAAATTTGAAGGGTACAAAATGAATTCTGTTGTATACATATCTGTATTACATAAAAAAACTAAAATAAGTTAATATTTCTAACATTTTTTTTCCAAAATGGGATACATTGTAGAGGTTATCATTTTCATTAGCTGTTTAAACAAAGTAGAACACACCCAGAGAAAATACAGCTGTTATGTAAAATATGCACTTTGATATGTGAGAACAGAAAAGTCAAGGCAAATATAAGCTGTACTGTACTATACTGCAAATCAAGTAATGTCATTCAAAATTAATTTCCCCCCAGAACATTTTCATTTCTCAAGGCTCAGTGACAGCAGGATCAAAAAATATTCTCTCTCATCACAGAACATATAGAGCCAGTTCACACTCAGCAACAGCCATGCATTAAACAGTTCATGGGCTTTTAGGGACAAGTGAGAGAGGGAAAAGACCATGAACAATCCAATGCTCTGGGTTTGCACTTCATGTTCAACAACCTACAATCCAGCTGGTTGTGGACCGTTGATTAAAAGTGGAAGTGGTAGGCATGTAGGAGGCAGCGTACCCATTCTCTTCTGCTCGTGCATGACAACTCATGGGTAATTTAACCCATGGCAGTCATTATGCGTAAACTAGGTCAAGACATATAGAAGCTTCCTCAAAACACAGAACATATCTTGATATCCAAACAGGAGATGAACTGAAACTGAGAAACATAGAAAACAGCAAAGAAATAAGCCCCAAAGGTAGATATGTCGCATCACAAGAAATGACAGAGATTCAAGTACAGGTTGTCCAGTGGTTAATTCACAACAACAAAAATCCAGTCATGTTCTAAACATGTATTCTTCACCAGGAGATATGTAAAATAATAATGGATGGCTCAGAATGGGCTCAGGAAACTGAGCTACTTTGCCTTCCCTAAATTGAAAAATAGATCAGTCAATGATAGACATCTTGGAGGTATGACAGGGCCCAAATCTGTGGCCTACCTCCTGAGAGCTCCCACCCCGCTTATCTGGCTATTGCTGCTATGTCGGCAGCTGCTGCTGCTGCAGTGATAAAAGTAGTAGCAGGCAGGCCTCCCTGCCACCTTTATGTCACTTGGAACATCAGGCACCCTAAAGCATTTCACAGGGCCCCTGCTCTCCGAGACTCTGCCATAGTAAGTAAGTTATCCTGATTAGCTGTACTGATACACTAGAGAAATGCCCCTTGTCTTCTCGTATGGGCTTTGTACAAGAGTGCAAAGGTGGAAAAGAAAATCAAGATACTTCTCACTCTGTTTTCTAAGTTTTATAAAGTGCTAGGATTAGTTTGTGGAGACAAGATGAAGTTTAGTTGTGGGGCTGACATTGCTCATGTTGCGACTAGGCGATCCTTGGGCACAATTTGGTGAAAAGGCAGGACATAAAATTTAACAAATAAACATGCACTGAAAACGTAGTACACATCTCTATTTATACAAAAGGCAATAAATAAGCCCCTTTCTGTCAAAAGTTCTCCCTAGATAGATGGTTGGAGGATCATCTTTAAGAACAAATTTTATAAACCAATTAACAATTTACAGAGAAAAACAACCTCCCATGTCTAAGAATTTGGACATGGGTGCAAACTCAAGTCAACAACATTCAATGTTAAATAGCTAGAACTGGAATCTCAATAGGTGTAAATATTATGGGTTCTTATTTACAAAAATCTATTTGACAGACATGTTACTAATAGCAAACACACTTGCTCTTGAATGGAATCTCAGATGCTACAAGTCTGAGAAACAGCACTTGAGAATTTGATGAGCCTGTTTTGAATTGACACCTATTCGTATTCTTTAAATCCAGCTTATATTGTGTTGGAGGCTGTACAAGTACTGCTTGTTGAGTAGCGCAGTGTGGGTGAATCTCACAGAAGTCCCACTCTGTGCTCAGAACTTTCACATGCAGCGCTTTAGATCCCAGTCTATATTATTGCTAGGTGTTTATAAAGGGAAAAAAAATCAGAGTTATCAGAGAATACTATGAATCAATTTTATATATATTTTACTTACCAATATGAGCTCTGTCAGATATAATTAATCTTTTTTCCCAGCCTTCTAATCCTTTAAAAAGAAACAGAACATTACAAAACATTCACAACCAGTTACTTTTATTTAAAACAAAAATAGTTAAGATGACTAACAATGCAATCCTATTCATGTTACTTAGAGGTAAATTCCTTTGGCTCCGATGGTGATTACTTCCAAGGAGGTGTTTGTAGGACTATAGCCTAGTTTGATCTCTTGAAAGGAGGGACAATTAAAAGGACACCACAAAATTGATTGTATTTTGGAAAACCAAACAAATATCTGTCACATGTCAAGATGGCAAATCTTAGCTTGATTAATCCACGATTTGCTATGATGTGCACTGCATACAAGGTGTTTCCAATTTCTGTAAACCTCCGACTGATTCGATTGGAGGTTGCGAATGTAACATGTGGACCTGGAGCAATGGGTTGTTTAGCTCCATGATTTGTTGTTGGGTTAACTGTTGGGTTGTTAGCCCCTAAACAACTGATCAGTTTGGGTTCACATGTCATGCCAACAACCTCCAATTGGATTGATCAGAGTTTATTTAGAGAAATTGGAAGCAGCTCACAGGTGGTGTGTGCCCAATGAATCATGATTTCCCACTGTGATGTGTAAACCGGGTCTCTGTCTCAACCATAGAGTACTTGGAAAATGCATCTATATCAAACTGGGCTTCTGAATCCTCTAATTTGCAATAAAAAATCTAGGTCAAGCGTGGGCAACTTAAATGGTCCAAGAGCCAATTTCCACCTCTCACACCACCCTAATGATTGCACTCCTGTTGCTGCTGCTGCACTACTGGCAAAAAAAATAATAATCATTGGTTTGCCACCAAAATTTGATGGCAAACTACTCCAGAGACTCAAAAGGACAATATTTAGCTTAAAAATAAAGCTACGTTTGGTATTTTGAGTCTCCATACCTGTTTGCTGCAGAATTTGTTTGAAAGTGTTAGAGAACTGAATACTAACCTGTCATCCTTGTCCACTGATGCATAGCATGTTTTTGCATTTTAGAGCATTGTATGTAATGTACCACAAAGTTCTAGCTGTTAAATAAAATAAGTAATTAAAATGTAAGGGATAAATACTTTATTAGGGGGGAAAGCCTATGAGAATTACCTTTCTTTTTTATCAATATATTAACTGGACACCATAAGGTAGCCTTTCCCAATCTCGTCCCAACAGCCATGCTGGCTGGAGATTATGGGTTTTATAATCCAAAACATCTGGAGGGCACCAAGTTGGGGAATGCTGACATAAGGCAACTGCGTATGAACAGCAAGGATTTGGAGTTCTGCTACATGCCACTGTGAGAGGATCCCTGCCTCCTCCTTACTGATAGTACCTTAGAAAGCTGTTACCTTTTCCTTTTTTAACATTCTTCTCTGCTTCTTCAAATAACCCTGGCAAGTGAATAACCACACCATTTCCTGGAGAAAGCCATGAAAGAGAGAGTTCAATGAGGAATGCAAGATATATTAACATTCTCTCCCAAAGTCCACAGTCTTACTTTGGAGATGAGAAAAGTACACCAACACTATTACGCTCTTTCTATTGTTAAACCATTTCAATTAAAATTCAAGGCCTGGGTCAATGATGAAAGCAATTCTACATACGCAATATAGGGTGCTCAATTTTTTTCAATACTCTCTGTTCAGAAAAAAGGACATGAACCTTAATTAATTAGCCAGATCTATTTCTTTAAGAAAATGATGACTAGCAAATAGATGATGGAAGGAGGACAAGGAGAGAAAGAAACTGGGTGAATATCACTTCACACTTTTCATTTTTTAAGTGTACACCCAATATTTTTTGCTTTCATACCTAATAAACTTTGAACACAACAAATATGTTTGCAAATGCATGCATCACAGAGAAACAGTCATCAAAGAACTGAGATTAGCTGCAGCTACTAAGCACACCAAGAATCAAGCTCAGGGCTACTGCTGTATAAAGCATGGAAAGCCCTGCAGCCCATTGAGTTAATATCAATCTATGCCATTTCCTCAACTAAAATCACCCACAACGGTGCTTTTTGCTCCCCTGTTGGGGAGTAAAAACAGGTACAATATGGATATCTAGTTCCTGTCTCCTCCTTTCTATTGGGGCCAATAGCATCTTACGGGATTTCCCAGAACGGTTTTATCGATCAACTTAACAGCCCTTCAAAGTTGCTTTGAAATAAAGGTATCAGGAAATCTGATCATGGGTGTCCAAATATGTAGCTTGGTCCTAAGAATCTCTATTGATTGCAGGAGGAAAGAAAAACAAAATGCAAACTCCCTAATGAACAAACAGCATTACTGCAAATACCATCAGGAAACGTAGCTGGAATGTGTTTAGATATGGATATGTGCATGCCTGCTTCAGAAAAGAACGCAGGCGATTCCTAATGTATGCATTTAAGTAGAGCTATTTCACAATATGTTTCGATGTTGACAGAAATGCCAAGAGACATTCATAATCTGCTCTTCCATGTTTTTCAGATTAAGGACCAAGGAGCTGTATGTAGACTGTAGAGGTACATTACATTTTGAAAAATTATCACTTACCAATAAATGCCATGACTTTTGGATTGATGATACCACTGGGTAAGAGATGAAAGTCATATTCCACAGAATCAACGACAACAGTATGTCCAGCATTGTTGCCTCCCTGGGAGTTAGAAAGGAATGAATTGTTTTTCACCTTATCCAAAAATACGTACAAATAATAAAACTACCATTCCCATTTCATATATGTATTGCCAATTTCTATATGGATAGGGAGAAAGCCAAATCAAGATATTTGTACTTAGCTTGGCAGTATGAACAATAAATGCCTTACTAATATGCTTGAGGATACCAACACTGACTTGGCTGATTGTTTATTTAACTTGCTTTCAACTTGTCTTTCCATTTTCATACACTCTCAATGGTTTTCAATTGAATTCACAAGACAAAATTTATTTCTTGAAAGGTAACAATTAGCTTTACAACATGCAGGGCTGTATTCAGTTGTTCTAACTGGTTAAATACCTCATGTTATTATGGTTTTTATTTATCATAATTATTTAAATCCTGCTTTTCAGGATAAAATCCTACCAAGGTGGCTTACAAGTTAGACAACAATGCATTAATATAAACCACTATAAAACAATATTAAAAATAACTCATAGGGATCCTACCCACAGAGCAGCAAGTGGTAGAAAGCTATGGGGGAAGGGAGGACAGACCAGGTGGAATAAGAGCCTGAGTCAATTTTCGCCTGCCTGCCTGGGATCTTTCCTACAGGGCAGTTAGTGGTTATGGCCTTGTCGGATAAGGAGACAGTCCAGCTGGAGCAAGAACCTGAGGTGTTCTTTGCCTGCCTGCCTGCCTATCTCTAAAGCAGCCTTCCCCAATCTAATGCTCTCCAGATGTTTTCATTAATTCATTACATTAAGGACACAATCCTAAGCAAGTTTAGACAGAAAAAAGCCTTACAAGTGCCAGCATGCTGGGACTTAGTTATAAGCCCTCTTTCTGTCTAAACATGCATACAATTGCACTTTAAGGGCACAATCCCATGCATGTTTAGGCAGCAAAAAATCCTACACCATGGCTGGCTGGGGAATGCTGGCCGTTGTAGAGCTTTTTTCTGTCTAAAAATGAATAGAATTGCACCCTAAATCCCTGTATTTTAGACACTGCTTCAGAACCACTATACAAATCCAACAACACTTCCCATATAGTAAACCACTAGTGCAAGCACACCATGAAATGTAGCTATATTTACCCTGTTCTCAGATAAAAACACAGTAATGCTGAGACACTTGAGCTGATGAAGACCAGATACATGGGGAGAGAAAAGCATGAAAGGCCTCCACAGTTCAAGCAGTAAAAATCCAAACTATTCTAATACACAATGAATATGAGCTGCTATATTATTTTCCTACCCAAATAAGTGATCAAGCATTATATTTTATGAGCTAGATTAATTAATAGGCAATGCTAGGCTGACCATCTGAAAAGGAGGACAGGGCTCATATAACTTTAACAGTTGTAGAGAAAAGGGAATTTCAACCAGTGTCATTTGTATGCAATAAGTTCCTGGTGATATTCCCTCTTCATCACAACAGTTAAAGTTGCAGAGCCCTGCCTTCTTTTGTATATGGTCACTCTAGTATAGTGCCTGCACCTTTAACAGTTGTGATGAAGAGGGAATTTCACCAGGAACTAATTGCATACAAATGACACCTGCTGAAATTCCCTTTTCTCTACAACTGTTAAAGTTATATGAGCCCTGTCCTCCTTTTCAGATGGTCAGCCTAGGCAATGCTAGCATGAGTTTGATTATTTTAAGAAACTGAGGAAAAACTAACCACTTGTAGCAAGCAAGCAAGCCACTCCTATTCATCTTCCTCAGAAGTAAAGACCTACTGTGTTTAATGAAATTTACTCCCAGATAAGTGTGCATAGGATTGCAGCTATGCAGTGCAATCTTAAGCATGTTTGCTCAGAAGTAGTTCCATTCAATTCAACGGAGCTTGTTCCCTAGTTAAGTTTGTTTATTTATTTATTTATTTAATTCCATTTATATACCGCCCCATAGCCGGTTTACAAAAATTAAAAGCATCGAACAATTAAAACACCGATATACAAAATTTAAAAGAATAAAGCATAAAAACAAGTTAAAATTACAATATCCTTCTGGGTCAAAGCACAACAACAACACAGGTCTGCAGTCTATGATTAACAACACAGGCTTATGTTTGTTTTAAATTAAGTCAATTTAATTGTGCTATGCATCAAGCATGCACAATCTTCAGTGGCTTTGGTAGTTGAATAGTGAGTAAAATATACAAATCCAGCTTTCCAGTTATGTGAACATACTTGGCATATTTTTTCTGACAGGATTTACCTTGCAATAGTCCATGGAGCCAATATTTATATAGATATAGCACACCATCTCTGGCATTCCATAAAACCACAAGAAATTCAGAAAGCCTCCTGTGCATTTGGCAGAAGTTTTCTCCATTATCCAACAAATGCATTTATCTTAAACATTTTACCTTGTCCAATCCTCTAGAATACAGAATTTAGTTCTAGCAAGGAAATCTTATGACTCTATACTGCCTCAGTTCTGTGCACCCATCCTTCTTCTCTCCAAGCCTCATTTCCATTTACTGTCTCCCTTACTTTGCTTCTCCAGCTCCCTCTGGAACTGCTAGACCCTCTACCTTCACCGGACATCCAGCACCCACTATTCACTCACCAGCTCGCATAGGGCAAGCACTCACAGTTCTATGGCAAGAAGGATAGCCAGCAGCATACATACCTGCTACAAACTGTCACTTGTGTTACAGTTTAGAGTAAGAACAAAACAGGAGGAGTTTCTTACCGTCTCCATATCCCAGGGCAAATCAAAGAAATTCCTACTTCTCCCTCAAGCTCTTTGTATATGCCAGAGAACTTCACATGAGCAAAGGATTGGTTGAAAGCTCAAATAGAAGCTAGCTAGTAAGTCCATCCAATATTTTTAAACTTATGTCATGGGAACTAAGGCAACATTTTACTTAGGGGTGTATCTCCCCTTTACTCAAGAGTCTTGTGTTCCCAAAAACATACTTCCCTAAGATATCCAGCTCGAGTCTTGGTTTGCTGCCACCAGGCTTCTACAGATGATTTCTAGTTCCCTTCAAAAGAGTACGCATTCCTGCCGAAGTAGTTGAAGAGGGTAGATTGTTGGATCAATTTAGGACCATACTCTCACCAAGTACTAGGTCCTAGACAGCCCTTTCCAAACTCCTCCATGATCTGTATGGTCATTTCTTAGGCATGTACATGAGCTTTAAGAACTTGCAGATTCACACCAGCTTAGAACACTTGAATAAAGAAAACATTTTTACTGAAATGTTTATACACAGAAAATTAGGGAAACAAAGAACACATGCAATTTGTGGAGAAAATGGTAAAGTACAGATGACTTCTATATAGAGGTGCTAAAGTGGAAGTGGGTCCTACAATCTTAACATACATATTCAGGTCAACAGAAAGTCTGCAAAAATGGGCAGGAATCTGTCCCTAGGGAGAAGGTAGTAGTGGTGGTGGAAGCAGGAATCTTAAAGTTGAGGTTGCAAGGGACTCCTAACAATATCCAGCGAAGCCGTTTCCTGGCACTAATAGTAACACTGGAACAGCATTTTTGCCCCACAATCTAGCTATTCAGCTGGGCTGTGGTGCAAGTAGCAGGGTCCCCAGTGCTCTGCAAGCTGCACCAAGAGCAGCCAAGGGCTGCATGCGACTCACAAGCTGTGTACCCCAGTGTAAACCTTTGCTAGGATCTAAAGATCCAGAAGAATTGCACTAAACAATAATGGAGGGACTGCCCACCCCTGCAGCACTCCATGCACCCCCAAAAGCTATTCCACTGGAGTCATTTAATGACCTATTTTATTAAAAGACATGAAAAAATAGGCATCAAGTTCACAATCCTGGGGAGGGGATTCCAAAGTAGCTTTTGACTTGTTGAGCCAGGCTCCAAATATTCTCTGGAAAAGGGTACACCAGAAGAAATTATACCTCCTGGCATAGTATTCATCAGATATCCCCCCCACACACACACACACACCACAAAGTATTGGGGAAAAGAATAAAGATGTAAAAGCCTAGAGGGAAAAACTGGGAAAATTCAGAAAAAAACACAATTTTCCTCAGAAGCCATGTTTTGTTCCAAGAAATTGAAAAAATAAAAAATGGATTACATAATGTTTTATTTTAGCATGACAAATAAAATGTTTAAGACAAGGTGTTCATATATTTACTTCTCCAAATGATTTCTAAAAACTTTTTATGGGAACGGGTGCTTGACACTATGGAGGACTAGCGGAGAAATAAAAATTTTCTTTGTTACTAATGTTGATGGTTTCTTCTTTTTTAGTTGTTTTTTTTCCTGCTCCTCATAAACTGGCAAAACCAAAGAGGTTCCTTACAGTTCAGGCATTCCTGAACTGTAGCTCCATTTGTTACCAAAAAAGGGGGGGAAAGTAAAAAAAAGTTAATTTAATTTGTAATAATTGTTTGAATGCTTTTAATTTACCAAATGTGATAATTTTATCCCAAACCAACTTGTACATAATTACATTTTATGTTCCTAAAGTAACAAAGTGACTTCCAATCTGTAAAAAGTGCTAATATTGCTTTTTTTTCAATTTTCCAAACAACGGGAAAAAACATTTTTTTCCATGGCTTCAAAATTTTTGAAAATTTTACATCTCTAAAAAAGAACGTTTTTCAATTTTTTGACTGTTTTGGGAAAGTTAACAAAGAAATAAACACTTGAGATTCTCTTTCAGAATGACTGATGAAAGAAACATTTTTAAAATACTGTTTTAAAATAATATTATTCCAGCCAATTACACAGCTACAAAACTCTTAGACAAAATATTCCATGGTAGCAACTTTCTAATTTACTAAACAAGCAATACAACACTCTTAAAACCAAATTAGAAGTCTGCTTAACCTATTGCTCCTGCAACCTGGTACTATGTTCTGTGTGTATTGTGTAGCCTATGACTGCTCTTGCTTCTCACTTGCAGAAGACAGAAAAATCTGAGACATCAAGTGCAGCAATAAAGTGACAAAGAACAAACTTACACTTGAAAGATGTTTATTTTAATTCATGCAAAACTGAAGTCAATGGAGCTTAAAGAGGAAGTTCTATAGAACTTTCATATACTGATTAGAGAAATAAATATGCTAGTATTTTCAATTATATATTTCCCCCCAAGATGGAGTGGGATCTAGATAAATATGGATACAGGCTAGTCAATTTTCTTAAATGTTAACTGACATTTTTATTCTGTACACATTTACTCAGAAGCAAGTTTTACAATATTCAGTGGGGTCCAATTAACTATGCACAAGAGATGGAGATCCCTACTACATATAAATGACAATATGCTAATATCCAAGTTTATTGCAATTTCTTAATTATAGGAATTTTTATTTGAGTTTTTCCACTAAAAGTATGGGTTTTTTTGTTCCATCATGAATGCCAAGATTTACATATTGTTTCTAAGACCAGATAATAAAAACTTTTAGTGCAATGTCAAGTGTTCCACAATATACTTAGAGTGTAATCCTATACATGTCAACTTAGAAGTAACTTCCATTGAGTTCAAAGAGCATTACTTCATTTTAAGTGTGTATAAGATTCTGGCTGTAAGTACTTAAGGGATGCAGCTGCAAACTGCTCTACCTAAACACTGCACATATTTGTAACAATTGTTTGAATAAAACGAAGAGCTTTTATACTCTTGAATAAATTGTTTGAAAAAAAGAACTTCATTCTTTTAAATTTCATAAATCTAGAATACACTACATTTTTAAGTGCTACATTATATGATGCATTTAATTTTCTTAAATAAAGTGAGCTTATTTTTGACAAGGAAGTATTGAATATTTTTCAATGTTTTCTAAGGTAGAAAAACACTCCTTTCTCACTATGGCTTCAAAATTTCCAGTACTTTTACATTTGCAATCTCCACTTTTACATCGGCTGGTTTTGCACAACATATTAGGCAACGGAGGGGGAAATAGCGTACTGACTGTGCATTAGGTAGGCGGTGCTCCCCACACGACACGTTGCTACTCCATCCATTGAGCGGCTGAAAGTTCCGGCGTCCATCTTGGCTGCAGCATGTCCTCCGTCCCCCCTCCCTCAGTCCTCCAGCCATATCCCAGCATGCACCACAAGTTCTACCGACTGTATCAGAGCAGCCGGGGGGTTTCGGCTGCTCCAGCCAGCAGAATTCTATGCCCAAACGGAATAGTGCATGGAGAGAAGGGGGTTCCCTCCACACGACACTTTAAACAACGGGCTTTGGGCTAAACAACTTGCAAGCCCGTTGTTTCTCTCCGCTGCTTAATTGGGCAGGATAGCATACCGTCAGTTGTGTATGCGTTGTATGTAATCCTCCACACAACACAATAAGCAACACAACTGGCGGTTGCTTCCCCCCCCCCCCCACATTGCCTAATGTGTCGTGCAAAACCAGCCATTGACTATGATGGCCAAAGGAGTAAAGCCATTGATAATTGAGGTTGCAATCCCCAGTAAGACTTATTTCTGAGTAGATATACATAGAATCACACTGTCAGAGTTCTTAAAGCATTTATTTTGGTGTCTAAAAGAAAACACAGCAAGACTGGAGGGGGAGAGGGGATGCTGAAGAGAGGTAGACAGAGAAGGGGTGAATGCATCACCACTAGAATTTCCACAATGCATCTAACCGAGTCTACAGAGCAGGTAGTGAGGATCCTAATAAAGCTCAAGCAAACATGTAGGTAAATCAGCCTTATTTGGACTATAGCTTTTTCATAAAATTTAGATTTTAGCTGATCTATAATAATGTTTTACAGCTATTTATTTATTTATTACACTTGTATACCGCCCCATAGCCAAAGCTCTCTGGGCGGTTTACATAGGATTGAAACAATTAAAAACAATATACAAAAATTAAAACAGCAAAAACATACAATATACACACAAACATTTTAAACCGCTACAACAGCCCAAAAAAGCTACAAAAAACAAACAAACAAAAAAACCTAGGCTCCTCAGATATTGCCAAATGCCTGTGTGAAGAGGAAAGTCTTGACCTGGCGCCGAAAAGATAACAATGTTGGTGCCAGGCGGGCCTCGTCAGGGAGATCGTTCCACAATTTGGGTGCCACCACAGAGAAGGCCCTCTCCCTTGTTGCTGACCTCCGAGCTTCCCTCGGAGTAGGCATTCAGAGGAGGGTCTTAGATGTTGAACGTAGTGTTCGGGTAGGTTCATGTCGGGAAAGGCGTTCCGTCAGATATTGTGGTCCCAAGCTCTATAAGGCTTTATAGGTTAAAACCAGCACTTTGAATCGGGCTCGGAAACATACAGGCAGCCAATGCAAGCGGGCCAGAGTAGGTCTTATATGCTCGAACCTTCTGGTTCCAGTTACCAATCTGGCCGCTGCATTTTGCACAAGCTGCAGCTTCCGAACCACCTTCAAAGGCAGCCCCACGTAGAGTGCATTGCAGTAATCTAACTTGGAGGTTACCAGAGCATGGACAACTGAAACCAGGTTATCCCTTCCAGATAGGGACGTAGCTGGGCCACCAACCGAAGTTGGTAGAAGGCAGTCCATGCCACTGACGCCACCTGAGCCTCAAGTGACAGAGATGGTTCTAGGAGAATCCCCAAGCTACGAATCCGCTCCTTCAAGGGGAGTGCAACCCCATCCAGAACAGGTTGAACACCCTCTATCCGGTCAGCAGAACCACCCACTAACAGCGTCTCAGTCTTGTCTGGATTGAGTTTCAGTTTATTAGCCCTCATCCAGTCCATTGTCGCAGCCAGGCACTGGTTCAGCACATCCACAGCCTCACCTGATGAAGATGAAAAGGAGAAATAGAGCTGCGTGTTATCAGCGTACTGATGACAACGCACTCCAAAACTCTGGATGGCTGCATTCAACGGTTTCATGTAGATGTTGAACAGCATGGGGGACAAGACTGACCCCTGCGGAACCCCATACTGGAGAATCCATGGGGCCGAGCAATGTTCCCCAAGCATCACCTTCTGGAGCCGACCTGCCAAGTAGGAGCAGAATCACTGCAATGCAGTGCCTCCCACTCCCAACTCAGCCAGTCATCCCAGAAGGATACCATGGTCGATGGTATCGAAAGCCGCTGAGAGATCAAGGAGAATCTATAAGTTAAGTTGGAAATATTTACAGAGAAGAGCTTTTGGAATACATAAAGTTTTAAGTTATAAAAAGCTCTTTGGCATATGTGTTTTGGCATGTTATCTCTGAAAACGTAAGAACTAAATGATAAGAACAGTCTTCAAAACTTGTCATGGAACTCCAATGCCTATGCTGTTGCCAACTTCTAAAACACCTCATGGAACTGTAAAAAAATTATGATCCTCCACTGTCGTTTTTATATATTGTGCTTTACTATTATTTTAACTGACGTGTTAAAATTGGAATGAACTGTTTTAGTATAATTCCATAGTATGTCTGGGTTTTTTGGATAGAGTGAATTATTTAGATACATTTCAGCCTGGCTCCAGACCTGGTTATGGGACAGAGACTGCTTTGGTTGCCCTTTGTAGATTATCTATACTGGGAAATGGAAGGGTAAACTGCTACACCTCTTGGCAGCTTTCCAAGGAGTCTCTAGGGGATGGAACTTTGGCGCTGTCGTGGTGGCTCTCGTCGTTCTTGATGGGCAATTTCAGAAGGTGGTGCTAGATGACTTCAACATCTTGGCTATTGGCCTGTAGTGTTCCTCTGGATTCCACCTTGTCCTCCATGCTATTTAACATATACATGAAACAACTAAGAGAGGTTGTCCGGAGTTTAGGATTCGGTGCCACCAGTATGCTGATAACACCCAACTCTATCTCTTCTTTCCATCAAGATCCATGGAAGCTGTTCTAGTTCTAAATCAGTGTCTGATGTGGGTAATGGACTAGGCAAGGACAAACAAATTGAAGCTTAATCCAGACAAGACAGAAGTTGATTCGGAAATGTATAAAGTGTCAATGTTTGAGGCTGCCTCTACAAGAGAGGTTTAAAGCTCTTTCAAGGCACTTAAAAATTTTTACCTCTACAACAACGGAGCGCAAATCGGGTGTAGAGGCGCGTTATCTCTCCGATTATGCACATTATCGAATGCGTGTTAAATCGCGAGTTTTATTTTTGCTCCGGCCGTTAAAGTGCATTTTGACTACGTGAACAAGCGCTTATGCGCATTAAGTACTTGTAAAGCGCATTTTGGTCATCCGTTAATGCGCTTCGCCGCCTCTCGTGCAGAGGTATTAGGTGTAAATGCGCTTCTGCGATTATGCGCATAATCGCCTAACCGGTTGCAAAAGCGAATCCTTGTAGAGGTAACCTAAGTCAGCATTTTTCTTACGGGCATCCATAGAATTCATTTTGGTAAATGCCAGTATTTATTGTTTCAAGCGGTTAACAGCGAGCCCTAAGCACAGCTACTAACAATTATTCCATCAAGAGAGATCTTCTAGGCACTCATTCTTTTTTCTTTTCTTCTCTAGAGTAAACCAGTCATAGAAGGCAGCTATATTCAAGGCACTTCCTGTTTTGATCCAAACTGGGCTAAATATTTTTTGTACAAACAAAGTTTGCTTGCAAACCAGAACTGAAAGTCACTCCTGCTATTGACTGGAAATATACTGCAACATTTTCTTGATCATCCCTACTCGCACCTCTTCTAATGCCAATCCCAGTGCCAGAAAGAGGATATGAAAGAAAATAAATTCCCTCCTGAGCTCCAAAGCACACTACAAGCATTTTGTTCCAAGCTGGCTGGAGTCCTGAACCAGGATGCTCTAGTCAGGGGCTGAAGATACATGAGAACATTTTGTTGCAGGTTCCCACTTATAAATCTTCTAATGCGACTGTTGGAGTAGATCCCCAATCTACAAATCCTCGCATGCGCATGACAATCTTGGCATATTCACCACTGGAAGGGACCACAGGGTGTGTGTGCATGCCAGATTCGCCCTAGTTAAACTCCGTAAGTTAGAAATCATTCACCATGGGGGACTCTGTATCCATGTTAGTATTAAGAGTCACACAAGTGCTAACTTTGGATTCTAAGTTTAAATAGCATTCCATCTTCACATTAATGTGTTGCCATTTACAATCAAGTATTTTATCTTTTGAATATATATTTTAGTAGTAGTAAGAAACATTTCTTCTAAATTTCCTGCAATAAATATTTCTGAAGTCTCTCTAGTGCTGTTCATCCACAGAAAGCTACAAAGCTTTTATCCTTAGTTGAACTACTTCCCTGGAGGTAACCTAATCTAGCAATCTCAATCTCTGCTGAAGGTTTGTGAGCTAGTCGAAACTGTGCTGGCATTTCATATATTCTACTGCTAGTACTACACTCCCCATTAATAATGTGGGTCCCCTGCATAGGTTCATGCTGAGCACAAAAATAGTAGGAGAGAGAGAGAAAGAATGGGTCTTCACAGAAAGTCAGGATCTTCAACTCATGCAGGATAATCTTGCATCTTCCCTCTAAAAACTGGATTCAGCAAGGGGTGGGATATGCGCACTTGCCTCTGCTACCTCACCGCAGGGCCAAAATCTCTCTCCCAATAAACATTTTGGAGGTCAATAATACCTCCTTAGAGAAGCATACAAGATCCCCCCACCCCAATTTTAACCTCATAACAACCATGTTAGGCAGGCTGAGACATGGTGACTTTGAGCCAGTCCAGAGAGCTTCATGACTAAGTGGGGATCTGAATTATTGTCACCCCAGTTCTAGTCTGACATTAGTTATACCTAGATCAAATGCTATTTTATTTTAATTAAAATTGACATCACAAGATATTAGAAAGGGCTGTAGCTCTTATCTAGAGACTTTTGCACAAGGCAATGTTTTATACCAATTAACAAAAGGAAAGCTAGAGCTTAATTGTTACTTAGATCAATAAAATTCTGTGCTTAACCAGAATAAAACATGAAACTTGGCTCAGAAATGGTTGACGGTATCACTCATATTATCTTTAGTAGCCCAATTGGGTGACACTAGATTAATAAAATAGGGAAAGAAATAAGAGCACATGGACTATTGCTTACAGGAGCCATCTCCACCCTGTTACACTCCAGATATTTTGGACTTCAAATCCCACCAGCCATAGCCAATGTTAAGCAATCCTGGGAGTTGCAGCACCAACATACAAAATTTACAGCACCAAAGCTATCCTAAAATCCTTACAGACCCCCAAGTTTGCACATTCCTACGTTGTTTATTTATCACATTTCTATACTGCCCAATAGTCGAAGCTCTCTGGGCGGTTCACAAAAATTAAAATAATCAGTTTAATGTAGTAAGAAGTTAAATTAGGAATACAAATGGAAGGCTGCAAAACATGAGTCAAATCCAGGAGAGCACTATAACTATGACAGCACAAGTGACAGCCAGTACAACTATGTACATCTATAAACCACATTAGCTACTCACATCTCCCAAAGGCTAAAACTAAAAAGACATTTTGTACAATCTTAGCCAAACTTTTAAATTGAAGTCATACCCTTTTATTTTTATTTATTATTGCATTTATATCCCATTTTTTTTTCTCCAAGGAACCCAAGGCGGCGTACATAATCCCCCTCCTCTCCATTTTATCATCACAACAACAACAACCCTGTGAGGTAGGTGACTGGCCCAAAGTCACCCAGTGGGTTTCAATGGCTGAGTGGGGACTAGAACCTGGATCTCCTGACTCCCAGTCCAACACTTCAACTACTACACCACATTGGATTTTACTAGATTTTGGTGTAACGGATTTAAGAAGTTTTTTCCATGGAAGTGAACAGGGTCTGCCTTTAAAGCAAGCACTGACCTTCCTGAGTACCCATGTTCTAAAATCCACCACAGAATGATGGTATTCCTTGAGGTTTAAGATGTCCTCTGTCAAGCCATTTTAAAAGGGGGGGAATAAAGTCTTATCGTATTTTTTGTTTTATAACTGCAGTTGCAGAAGTGCCATTATTTTTAAATCATCTTCAATTGCTCAGATTATGTTTCAGACAGGAATGTAATCCCTGACCACTAGTTGATAATCCTAAAGTATCCTAACTAGTCAACATGCACAGCAGTTAAGTAAACACATGTGAAAGAAAAAACGAGATAATAATTTGACGAATTAACACTTTACTACAGAAAGTCTGTTCATTTCCAGCATGGCATATTACAGAGATTAAAGGCTCAACCCTACATATGTTTACTCAAAGATAAGTCCCATTATGTTCAATTACTTTACTCCTGAGTAACTTTGTATAGGATTACAGCCTAAATTAGCACTACATAGTTGCTTGCATATCTGATGAAATAATGACAGCTTGTTTTAAAGCTGCGGATGTAAACATTTTAAAAATAATTGTCTATCCTGAGTGAACAAAAATCTGTAAAATGCCTAGAAGTAAACAAAGAATCAAATATTTCATCATCACTACCTAAGGCAGCAAGCTTCTTATAGAATACGTTCAGAATTATAAGAAAGAAAACAAAAGCTAGTGATACCATAGCCACCTGAGGAGAAAGCTTGATTGGTGTTTTTTTTAATGTTCCTTGGCATATTTGTAACATATATTTGAAGATACCAAGAATGAGGGTATTGATACTAAGGAAAGGTGTCTAGCAAATGGATTTATGGGAGGTTTTGGTTCTGTTTTGCACTAAGAACGCTACAACTACACCGTTCTGGTATTTCATTTGACTATGCGAGAGTTAAAGTGATGTATGAGAATGGAAATTGATACCTTTCATTTTTCTAACTTTTTAACACTTGATGAGTATGTTTACATCATTCAACAGAGGTACAACTACAAAGTGGCTAGAATTAACTGAAAACAAAGGAATTGACACTGTAAAATATAGGTTAGAATCTGTTTATTTTTTGGGAAAGAAACCTAATCCTTCTCCTAATTTTAGAGTTCTTAATAGACAGTCAAATCAGGAGGCAGCTGCAGATGTTCAGCTATCATGTTTAAGAGCTATTTTGAACAGCTGAGTCCCATGCTATAGTACAAACTTCAAAAGCAGGCTTGTCAGGGAAAACTGCTGTTTGAGAAGGAAGCCTAAACCCCCTATTTGAGATCTCAGAACTAGTTTTGCAGTTCTTGGTAATAGTTTGCATCTTTCTTGTTTGAAAAAAGGTGGAGTTCTACCAAACATTGTATTATCATCAATATTTATACTAAGAGGAAACTTAAAATATCTCAGTGCTGCTCCTTACACAGCCCAAATAGCAACATCTACACACAAGAGAGAGTTATCAACAGGCTTGGGGGACCCCGAGATCAAAGTAGTACCAACCCCACTTTTTAAATAAACATTACCAACAGAAATTATTGTTAACGGGTAGTATACAAATGCAGACTATATTTAACAATATTTACAACAAACTCTAAGTGGGGAGGGACCCAAAACAGCCCCATGAGGCTGAGTAAGCTCACTAGCCACAGAATGTTAAGAGACTTGGGATGGAATTGATTATCCTAAACAGGTGCACTCCACACACAAGTTTTTATTACAGGTCCGATTTGGCTAATTGTAAGAAAGACTAAGGGCTTTTCAGATTAGCAAAATATCTGAGGAAAAAACATTACAACTGCTCAATTAGAGAGGACAAATAGGAAATCTAGGCTAGTATCCTATATCTCGAGGTAAGCAATAGGAGAACATAAGAATAGTCATGCTGGATCAGATCAAGGGTCCATCTAGTCCAATGCTGTGTTCACACAGTGCCCACCAGCTGTCAACCAGGAACCCACTAACAGGATAGGACTTCCCCAGAAACTAGTGTATACAAGCTTACTGTCTCTGATACTAGAGGCAGCACATAGCCATCAGGAGTAGTATCCAGTGATAGGTTTCTCCTCCAGAAATTTGTCCAACCCCCTTTTAAAGCCATCTAAATTCATGGCCATCACTACATCTTGGGATTCCATAATTTAATTCTGTGCTGTGAAGAAGGACTTCCTTTTATCTGTTCTGACTCTCCCTCCAATCAGCTTCATGGGATGACTCAGAGTTCTAGCACTGAGAGGGAGAAAAATGTCACCTTATTCACATGCATAATTTTGTACACCTCTATCATGCCTCCCCCTAGCCTCCTTTTTTCCGAGGTAACAATCCCACCTGTTGTAAGCTTCCCTCATTGAGATGCTCCAGCTCCTTGAATCTACCCAACAACCAGGAGAGTCACAAGGCTAAGCCAGAAGATTATATTTTGACATCAAAAAGCATTCCCCTTATATATTTTTAATTTGTTTCTTCCAAAATATTCACCTATTCAAGAAGCACTTGCCTCAATGTGAATTGATGTCACTTGCCCATAGTGACATCAGCTAAATCCAATTGGGGATCACATTACGATGTATATAGCCAATTATTTAGGGACTGGCCTTGTAACTAATCCAGAAAGACATGCCGAAGAATTAGCCAGGGGAAAGGAGGAGAAATAATGGCAGAAAATAGTATTGAAAAAAGCTGAATGTTTTGACAAGGGCTTTTGATAAATATTTCTACTTAAACTCAAAAAAGCTCTAATTTTGACCCAAAGATCAAAACAGTGAAAGTTTCAGTGCAGTATTGGGTATATGGACTCTTCATCCAACTAAGTAATGTATAAGGTTTTAGGCCCTGACAGACTTTCATGCTTAGGATTTTAAACAAGTTGAATATGCACTTCATTTACAACAGGCTGGATCAGGTGGAAATCATTCATGCAATAGATCTTTCCTATGCCCATCCCTGCCCTACAAAAGACTCATCACAGGGCTGGTGGACCCTCCTAAACAGTGTGGGCAAATGCTTGTATAAGAGGCCCCTGCCTGATTTTTGGCAATTCACCCCTTCACAGTTCAGCCATAGGCTATACCTTGACCTCCATAGATGCTTTTCAGGGTAGGCAGAGGGAGTAGGCAATGGGAAAGATCTGCTGGATGAGTAGCTTCCCATTCACATAATGTTTGATCCAACCCAATATATGAGCCTACTCTTTAAGCCACATTTTAATCTGTCTACACAAATGCAATAGTCCAATGAAGGTTGCAAATAAGCAGAGCATAATTTGAACAGAACTTCAGAATTTATGTTTGTTCCTAATGCTAATAATATTTCATAGGCTAAGGAGTCATAATTCTGAAAAGTTGAACAGGGGTGGGGAGAATATTTACAAAGTAACAATGGCAATGAATTCAGAGTATGACGTATGCAAGAAAGAAGGTCAATGAGATGTTGAAATGAGAAACAAAAACCAAACGACAAGGTGTTTTTCATAATAGTAGCCCTCCAAAACAAGACAACTGCAATCGACTCAAATTCTTAAAATCAGTCAGTATGGCAGGAAATCCGATTTATCATCTTGTAAGTATGTAACTGCTATTACATTACATTAGAAAAGGTTTATCACCCTTAAGCAAACTATGTTGGAAATACACAGTCTACAATCTGTATATAAAGATCCAAAGAGTTGTATGTGAGCGTCTAGGCATTCAACAGGCCCTTTCCCACCACAGCTATCATGTTTTCTGAAGGCCAGAAAATCCTCCAGAGAAGCATGTGATACAGTTTGAGAGGCTGAATTTGTAAAATATAGTCATCACATTTCTTGTACATGTATGGAAGAGCTTAAGCATGCACATGATGCTCTTTGGATCTTTGCCACAGTTTAGGAACACTTCTGTTGTACATTGTAGTCCCATTATATAATCTCTGGACTCTCTGTTTCCAGAAAATCACCCAATTAGAGAAAACAGGTGTTTTAATTATTATTTTCAACTGAATTTAGGATCTTACTAGTATGAAACATTATTCCAAGTACCTACTGCATGATCAGTGTACGTCGATGATATGCAATACCAACATCTCTTCATGAGCCATCTTTATACACCAAGTTTGGACTCACAGAACCACTCAGGTGTGTACATTTTATTTTTGGAAAGAAAAGCACACCATCCCGCCTTTTTAACAGACCACAACAAGAACTGAACACTTGTGACTCAACGTTCCTCCTCCTCCTCCTCCTCCTCCTGCCGCCTAGGAACTCAGGATAGAGGTTAAAAGAAGGGGACAGCCTCCTCCTGGTGAAGGGGCGGCCAGGGCCTCGCTCACACTTCGCGTTCCCCCAACAAGGGTTTTCCTGCTCCACACGTCTTGCCTGGGCGAAGGCAGCCACCGTGGCACTGCAGGAGCCCGAAAGAAAACGCATTGGATAACGGACTGGCAAGCGACAGAGTCACTCTCCACCCTCCCCAGGCGGGAAATGGCCTTAACGGTTTGGGGGGGGGGGGGAGCGAGGAGAGAACTACAAGGAAGGAAGGAAGGAAGGAAGGAACAGGTCGCTGCTGGGGTTTCTCCCCGTCACAAAGCAACGCCGTCGGGGAAGCCTCCTGGAGCTTCTAAGGACGCAGCAACCCAGCATAGTAACAACAATGAGGGGGGGGGGGGGGGAGGGCGTGCGGGGAGAAGGCGCGAGAAAAGCCGGCTGTGGGGAAAGCGAAGGAGGAAACGGGCATGGGTGGGATGGGGTGGGAAAAGATAAATACTCCTATTGATTGACTGCTGATTAAAGCGCAAGCGAGGACGGGTTAATATAGAGCGCGGTAGTTACCATAGAAACTAAGGCGGGAAAAGCCACGGAGGAGCTATTTAATTGCCCCGTTTCCCTGTCTGTTCACAGAATGAGCCCCCGGAAGGCTCAAGGTGACTCCATCACGGCCCTTTCGGCTCCTTACCTGGCACCTGCAGACGATGTCCGCGTCCTGCGCTAGCAGATCCACCACTTTCCCTTTGCCCTCGTCGCCCCATTGTGCTCCCAGGACCACGGTCACTTTGTTGCCGGGTTGTCGGGAAGCGCCCCCACCATTGGGGATGGCGGCGGACGAGGAGCCGCTTTCAGACATGGCTCCCGTAGGCGAAGGTTCCCCTCTTGCTCTTAAGACACATGCGAGAGACAGAGGAGGAAGCGGCGCGCCCGACTCTGCCGGCGACGACTATTTCTTCCCCGCCTTCTCACATAGAAAATACATTTGCCGCATCCAACAGCTGCTGCCCTCGCCTATTGGTCTCCCTTTGACATTCTTCTTCTACGCGGGTCAAAAGACCCGCCCCCTCATCTGCATAGAATGAAAGGGGGCTCTTCATGCCCGTATATAGAAAGAACTACGTTTCCTAGGGTGCACTGCAGCTAAGTCCCGCACAGTCTTCGTAGGATGGTCGCACGTGGTCCTGGGAGGCGTAGTTACTGTTGGCAATACTCTGGGAGGGGGAAGTCCACTCTCCAGCTGCAAAGCTTAGGCGCTGCTATAGGCCACTAGAGAGCGCGCGGGTGTGCGCGAGACGGAGTCGGTTGCAAATAGCAGTTTGGGAGCGTCCATTGGGTCATACCAATAGCGCGCTTTTTGTCCGTGGTTGTGAGGGCTGGGCTCTTGTTGCTTTGCCTGTGGCTGAGCGGGTGCTGGGCAGTGTGGAGGTGCAGGAGCGAAGGATGGCATCAAGGACTAGATAGAATTGGTATTGTGTGCTCATGCAGTGGTGGAGTTGGGCCAAGCAAGGCAGAAAGACACTACAGCAGGGTGGATACACATTGATGCTTAAAACTGGCCCCAAAAATGGATTTTTTAAAAAATGGATTTTTTCAGCTCTGTAACCATGAAACCTTGGTTTGACCTATCAGTAATCAGTGTTTTGTTTTTGTTTGCCATTTTGTGTGTGTGTGAAAAGGGCTGATCTAAGGCAGAGCAAAGCAGAAAGAATCAACACTGGAAAAAAAAGAGTGGGAAAATTGTCTAGTGTGTATCTTCCTGTATTATACTAAGGCTGTAATCCTATACCTGCTTACCTGGAAAACCCCCATCCCGCAGGGGGTCATCTTGACTCTGGGGAAGAAGATGCAAAGGAGGCAGGAGCAGCAGAAAGACCATCAGGGCCTGCTCCAGTTGGGACCCCACCCCCAGGGCTAACTGACAGTATCATCCTATGGGGAAGAAGAAAAAATAGTTGGTCTGCCCCTCTGGGAGATGAGAGGGGGGAGCAGGGCCTTCCCATCAGCCCTGCTAAACAGTGTCCTTAATTTCTATTTCTTTTTTTCCCTCTTCCCTGCCCATCCCCTTTTCCTTGTGTGTCATGTCATTTTTTAGAATGTAAGCCTGAAGGCAGGGACTGACTTCTTTACTGATCAGTTGTAAGCCGCTCTTGGAGCCTTTTTGGCTGAGGGCCAGGATAAAAGTACTATAAATAAAATAAATACCTAGGAGTAAGCCCCATTTAACTCAATGTAACTTATGTATGAGGAGACACATAGAATTGTTCTGTTAGCTTTAAACTGTTATGGGTGTTGGTCATAAGAAAGAAAGACCATATGGGAATATTTTAGGCACATTTCCTCTATAGATAAAAAAAGGAAAGCATACAAAATATAGAGGAGTAAATAATATTCTATTTAGTTATAATCAGTATGGCTTAAATACTCAGTTTTTCACCATTCTTGGGAAATACATGAAAAAGTTTAAATGGAAACTTGATTTAAATCAGCTTTTCCCCCCTGCTTGTTTAAATCACCTTGATTTAAATCAATTCACCCTCAGTGGCAGTTAATGTAATGGCTGATATTTTCATGCAAGTCATTAATTAATTGGTTAGGCAAGTCATTAATTAATTAATGATTGATTAATTATTAGTGTTCAGTGAACATGCATGTGAGAATTAGCCCTTTATCTTTTGAAGTTGGTACCTGAATTAAATCTGAGACTCTGGTAACTGCAAATGATGTTGACTGCCACCTTTCTCAGGATCTCATTCTGTCCACACTGAACTCAACACCTTTATTGTTATCTAAAGGTTTGCTATTTCTAACTCATTCTATAGATTTTCAGACTTCTGCAAGCAGAAGACATATTGAGGAACAAAAATATGGATTTATTCTTTGTGAATTCAGAAACTGCATTTTCTGTGATCAAATATTATCCAAAGTGGTGTACAATTTAAAAAATAAAAAACGAACACAAACAGTTATTTCACAATACTGTATTCAGATGCAAACATGAAAATATGCTTCTAAATTATGATCATATGTTCATAGAATGATTTTCAATTTGTTATCCATAGCAATAAAATATTGAAAAACTATTATACTAAGTGATGAGCCCATGGTCATTGTGCCACCTTAGGGTAGAACTGTACTTCAAGATGTAAACACAGAATTCTGAACTCTTTTCCTCATCAGGCATGGGTAAAGGAGAATCAGGAGGCAATGCTTAACATCACTCCTCTGTGCTGATTTTTTAATGCAAATCCTTCCCAGGCAATGTTAAGTATTTTCCCCAGTTGGGTTCAACAACTGAAGCTTGGCTATGAACCGGAATAGCCTGAGAGTTATTTGCAGAGGACAATCAGGCAAAGGAAGAGTCAAACACCCCCAGCCAATTTTCCTCTACAAGTACCTCCTACATTTGCATTATTTTTGCACATAGGTTTGTGAATGTGTTTGTTGAGGTAACATAGTTGCATCCTTAAACTGGATAGTCACTGGTAGATCTGATCATTACAGAGGAGGTCTTTGCTGCCAAAATATGTTGGGACTTAGTTCCTACAAAGTTGAATGATAGCATATATAGTGAATAATTGTATTAAACTTGTAAAATCGATAGTGGTAGCTTCAAATACATTCAAGCTTGTGTGTTCACTCAATTTATACTCCAATGAAAATTGGCTCTATAAGTAGCAAATATCTACAGATAAAGCAGACAGCTGGGAATCGTAATTTTGTGTGGAAGCAAAGAATGAAAGTATTTCACACTCAGGCACACACAATGATTAGACCAGAGATCCTGAAGGGAAGCCAAAATAGTGAACTTTAAAAAATAGTTTAAGCTTATAGTATGCTGGTGTGTACACTGGGTTTGATCATGGGGAAACTTGCTTTTTTGCTTTGGTTAATGAATGCCTTGACTTTTAATCTTTCTATTTTTTAGATATAAAACTAAAGTAGAAAACTACATTATATTCAATGCAAGAACTACTGAAAGTACTTAATGTTTTATACTAATATATTAAAAGTCTGTAGATTTTAGGCTTACTTCTCAGATTACTATAGCGCTCCTAGTCCGTCTACTTTTTTGGTAGTTATAACACCAAAGCTGGTAGTAGTTTTAAATTTGTGATTGATAGGGCTCAGCCCTGGAACCGTTATTTTCTGTCAAGGCTCAGGGTTGGAAATTTGTTATAATAAAGGATAGAGTGCTTTAAAATGTGCATAATATCTTCTTATCTTGAATAACCAGAGGCACCTCCTATATAAAAAGACATTCAAGTCAGATGTGGGACTTCTAGAAAGATTTGTGTTCCAGCATACTTAATTTTAGAAGTTAATCATTGGTATATAGAAAGAGGTCTAAGGTTCTTGAGCAATTCTGAGGAAATTTAATTTCCGACTGAATATTTGAATTCCATTTGAAATTTCCTTGATTTCAAAAGCTTCCCCCGATATTTGAAATTATGCTTCTTTTGATGGATAACTTGAATATTTCCTGTTTTTTAAATCAACCATAAGAACACAAGAATAGCCATACTGGATCAGACCAAGGTCCATCTAGTCCAGCATTCTGTTCCCACAGTGGCCTACCAGCTTCCCACAGGAAACTCACAAGCAGGAAATGAGTGCAAGAGACCTTCCTGCCCATATTCCACAGCAACTGGTGTACAAAGGCATTCTGACTTGGATGTTAGAGTTAGCATATAGTTATCAGGATTAGTAGCCATTGATATCCTCCAGGAATTTGCCCACCCACCTTTTAAAGCTATCCAAACTGTTGGCTATCACTACATCTTGTGATAGCAAATTCCATAGTTTAACTATGCGCTGTGTGAAGAAGTACTTCCTTTTATCTGTCCTGAATCTCCCACCAAACAGCTTCATGGGATAATCCTGGGTTCTAGTATTATGAAAGAGGGAGAAAAATGTATTTCTATCCACTTTCTCCACACTTTGGCTGAAGAGTGGGGTAAAATTGCTATAAATAAATAAATAAACAAATTGTTTTATATGATTGCAATGTGGTTCTGAGCATTCATATCCCACACCAGGCACACTAGATTTGGGCAGTTCAGAAATTAGTAGAATGATTTATTTATTATAAGGTTTCTATTCCACCTTTTCATTCTAAGAACAGAGTGCTCAATTTTTTAAAAAAATGTATTTAAAAAGCCACTTTAAACATACATACCATCCAAATAAAATAAAAAACATTTTTAGAGGAAGCAAATGTGAAATAAAAATTGGGCTAAAGACTTGTTAAAACAGTTGCTTGAGAAAACTAGCAAAGAGGATCAAGTGAATTTTTCAGAGCAACGAGTTCCACATTCTGGGTTCTGCAACAGCGAAGGTGTTCTTCTACATTCTTAGTTCACATTGTAGTCCCAAGTCATTTAGAGCTTTAAGGGTAATGATCACTACTTTGAATTGAACCTGGAAATGAACTGGCAGGCCGCGCAGTTGGTATAGGTGTCAAATAACATTGGTAGGCAACACTTTTGCAGGTTTTCAGATGCTTTTTGAAGGCAGTCCCCACGTAGTGCAGTATATTAGTCCAATCTGTGTAGGGATGTCCATCCGTGGGAAATCCCATTCTTTTTGGACTCAATGGAGTTCTGGGGCATGTACGACTCAATTTACATTTACAATCTGAGCTGCATGCTTTCCCTTAACTCTGAGAACATTTTTGTGCATTTTTTGGAGGTTGTGCAAATTGTAGCTGAATTTGAGCAAATTGCTCAGAAATTAGTACAAATTGCAGAACCTGTGGGGGGGAAGAATGTGCAAAATGCTTGGAAAATCCGTGAACTGGGCCAACTTGCTGCAGACTGAGTTGAGCGCCACAACGGAAACCAGAACAAAGCCTTGGGGGCGAACCTAGTAAAACTCATTTAACTCCATCCACAAATGGATTTCTCTGACATTCATAATTTTGTGTGCATAACTGGGCAGAACTGTGGTCTCAAGAAATGGGTGCTGTTGGTGCACCAACCTAAGGTAGGCAAAGGCTTTCTGGGTTATGGCTGCCACCTGGGAATCCAGGAAAAAGACTGAGAACAGAAGCATTGCTAAACTGAACTTGACTTTTCAAGGCGAATGCAACTTCATCTAAGACCTATTGAATCCCTGTTATTGGATCAGCAGTCCTACTGACTAAGATCCTTTGTGTCTTATTTGGATGAAATTTCAGTTTGTTAGCCCACATCCTAATCTAACATTCTGCAATCTGGTGCCCTCCAGATGTTTTGGACCAACTCCCATCAGCCTTGGTCAACATGGCTCATGATGTGAAATACTGAGAGTTATAGTCTAAAACATCTGGCAGGCACTGATTTCAATCAATGGTTCAGAACTAATATATAAAAATAAGCGAGACCTGCAATAAAATGTTGCAGTGCAGAGTGCTGCTGTTCAGGGTTCCAGCCACTCCATTCCATTCCTCCCTCTCCCATTTTTCTATCCCCCCACCAACATTCAATCAGCATTCCATGCCTGCTGAGCATTGGGGTATGGGGGGGGGGGGTTCCCCTACATATTTTTTTCTAAAAATGTTTTGTACTCCTGTAAACCTTGTGGTTTCCTCCAGGTTGCTGCTGCATCCATCTTTTGTCTAGTGTTGTCAGTTTGTCTATACAAGCAATGGCACACACAGCCTGAACATTGGAAATAGAGAAAATGATATGTGACTGGGCTATATGTGGTCCACTCTTGAAATAGTGACAGAAGGGTTTCCATGACTCTGTTTCCTCTATTTCTCTTTATGAACTGGCTTGTCCTTTTCCCTAAGGATTTTGTCAGAGACTATCTCTTCCCAACTTTCTATGACAGCTGTTCGTCCTCCAGCCCAAATCCGAGAGTTAGACACTAAAGATGAAATCCTATACTAATCTGGGAATAAACCCAATTGAAATCAATGTGGCTTATTTACTTCTGATAGAAATGAATAGGATTGAGTTGTGAATATCCCAATGGTGTCAAATTTTAAATTTTCTTTGTTCTGAGAAAGGTGATTACTTGGAAAAATTGATTTAAAAATTTCTGCTCCGTAGCAAATGCAACTTTTTATCCGTTTTTCAAGTGATAAGATCTGTGACTTATTGAATTTAAATTTATCCAGAATTCAATGGTATCATTTATGCTGCTTGTTCCATTATATGACCAGGTGACTTGGGTCCCATTATATGACCAAGTGACTTGGGTTCCTCACCTAATAGCAGTCATTCTATCAGGCTATAGCAGAGGGAGAGAAGGCAGCAGAGCCATTCAATCAGCTATACTGAGAGATCAGCTCCTTTTGACTTCTCTCTCCAAACAGTCTCCAGCCCAACTGGTTGTTATAAGAATTGTGGAACTTAAAGAACTGATGCCTGAGTTTGCTTTTTTCCACCTCTCTCCCCATCCCTTTTCCCTTTTGTATCATGTCTTTTAAATTTTAAGCCTGGTGGCAGGGATTGTCTTATTTTTATTCATCTTTGCTGGTCTGGGAAGCTTTCCAGCTAAAGACTTGGGCAAAATTGCCTTAAAGAAAGAAATATATTGAAAATGTTTGAATATTTCTAAGTTATCTTCTCTTTTTTTAGATATATCTAGAGTATGAAGGGACTTCCTTTGTGGAATGGGATATTTCCATATTATGTTCTGTTGGGGATAAAAGGTAAGCAATGCAAAAATATGTCATAATATATGGATATACTTAAGTAGCATGGGGGAGAAGGAAAGAGTAATAAATGGTTTGCTGCTTTGAGCTATGCTGAAGATGTTGCCATTGAAATCTCTACATCTGTTTTTTGTTGACAAGGGACACTGCATTTTGTGTGCTGCTTCACACGAGCACTTCACACAGCGTATAGTTAAACTATGGAATTCACTATCACAAGATGTAGTGATGGCCACCAATTTTGATGGCTTTAAAAGGACTCTGGATCAATTCATCGAGGATAAGGCTATCAATAGCTATTAGCCCTGATTGCTATATGCTACCTGCAGTACTGATACTTTGTTCTTCTTTGTCTTCTCTGTGCATCACACATTTTAAGATGTTTTCAATAATGTATTAGTTTTTATTTGTGTTTAATGTTTTATCTGTTTTATGGTCCTTGTATTTATATTCATTGTTGTTCCCCGCCTCAATCCGGAGGGAGAGGCGGGTTAGAAATAAATATATTATTGTTATTATTATGGGCTCTGCGCCTGCAAGGCATCATTTCGGGAAAACCCTCTATAGCTGAAATGGTTTTGGCAGGATCCCTTCCCCCACCGTCTACTGCAGATGTCTTAACGGATTCTCGCCTATTCTCCTCAGTTCTCTTTCATCCGCCATTGTGGCAACCTCATAGGGGAACTTCTCTTCATGTTCATTAAAAAAAAATAGAGTAAAGAAGCATTCTTTCTTCTATATCTCCTGTCTAATATTTTGTCTTTCTGGCTGTTCTTTTTTGTTTTGCTGGTTATTTCTCAATCTTTCGATTGCTCAAAACAGTGCATGGCCCTGAGGGCCTCTTTCAGAAAAGTTATTAGGTATGGCAGTAAGCTCCCACCATCCAACGTCCACTCTCTGTACCTTCTTTGTCTAGGAGAACGGCACATTGTAGTATCCTATCAATTTTGCCAGGCTTTCTCTAAGAAAACGACAAAGTCATTCTGTGGACTAAAGCGCTTCAGGCTGTTGATACTCAGGCACAGCAATTGGCTTCTTCGGAGATGGCTACAGGAGAAAGACACACACACCCAATGGCTAAAAAGTTGGCTAAAAAGGCTAACTGAACTAAACATACTACGAAGAATGTTACACCGATATCAGCAGAGAAAAAGAGGAAGTCTCCAAAGAGACCCGGTCCTCTGCAATCTAGCCCAGTTCATTCTCTCTCCTCTGCCGCAGTCCCACTGAAATCAGTGACCAAGCTCAGCTCTCCATTACCTCTAACTGCCCAATCTATACTGTCGATGTCAATACCGACAGCTAGAGACAGACCTACATCTGTACCGACAATAGCTCCTCCATCGCCACCATTGCTTCAGTCACCAATCCCGACCATGCAATTGGCACCATTTGATCAACAACTTGACGTCAGAAGTCAAGATCAGGGACATGTCACCAGTCCCCACGAGGCCAGTTATCCCACAAGATAGGATACTAAGGCGAGAACACAGACGTGATTCCCAAGACTCAATGTTTTCAGCACCATCAGAACGGGGATATTACTATTCTGATATAAGATCTAGGGAAAAGTCCCATTTGCCTTTAGACTGCGATAGGCACTCTGACAGGGGCTGTCCTCACTACAGACTCAAATACTGGGAACTGGACCTGTACAGTCCACGGTTTTATGACAGACATTGGCATGAACCACCTTTGGTTCATTGATCTAGTCATCTTTCAGCAACAGTTTCAAGACTGCCACCTCTGGAGACGCAACCAGCAGTATTGCCTCAGTTTGTCCTAATGGACCCTCCACGAATCCCAAGTTGGGCTGTGACACAACCTTGGGAGCAGACCTAATTGGCGCAGCCGTTGGGATCATCCCGGTATCAGTATCGGAGTCTCTTGGGATTGTATCTCCTCAGAAAGATTTCTCAGCATCTTATTCTATGGAAACTTGAGCATGACCTCAGGAGTCACCTTTTTCAAGACTAGATGACTATTGCTCTGACTCATCATCCCCATCTTCAGCCCTGCCTTCAAACTCTTCTCCTGACACCGGTGGGTATGCAAGCCGCCATTTCTCCGTTGGAAGACCTCAGTCAGTTCTCTGACCAGATCATGAAAATGGCTCAGGCTTTGGGCATTTCAGTACATCAGTTGATGTACTGTACAAGTACAAGATCCTGTGTTTGATTCCATTGACACAGATCAGGGCTATGCAGAGCTGGTAATATGCCCAGGCCAGATGAGAAGTGTGTTCCCCCCCCCATTTCAAACTGCTCATTAAGTATTTTTTAATCAGTGGCACTGATTCAGTGCTAAATACATAAATGAACTAGAACGATTTATAAAAAAGGTAATGGGAAGCACTTTTATTCAAGATGTAAGACATCACTTCTTCACAGACTCTCTTTTAGGCTGACCATGGAAACCAAAAAAGGAGGACAACATGGCCGCCCCAAGGGGCATGCCCACCAACATGTCCGTTCTACATAACACCTTCATATTAAACCTGTTCTACAACACCTCAATGTTGAATCAGAAATTAATATTTGTTTTTAGTTGCTGTATAAACAGAAGCAACAACAATAGAACAGTCCATCATTATCAAACATTATCATCATCATCACCCTCACGGTATCATCATCATTATCATTAATAACTATCATCATCATTACCTCACCTTCCGCTCCAGAGATTATACTTTCCATCATTGGCCAGAATTACTTCAGACAATTGGGTGTTATCCATAATCCAAAATGGTTACAGGATAGAATTTGACGTCTTCAATCTAGCCCAGTGAATTCTCTCTCCTCTGCTGCAGTCCAACTGAGATCAGTGACCGAGCTCAGCTCTCCATTGCCTCTAACTGCCCAATCGATACTGATGACTTGAGATAGGTTGATGTTGATGTCAATAATGACAACTTAGGCACATATATCCCTGTCCCGCATGCGGCATGGCCCTCTGGAGCTTGTAGTCTGACCGTGGTATTCATGGCAGACGGCTTCTGAGCTGTTTCCGCAAGGCGGGATCCTCGCTTCTTGATGGGCCACTTATGCTACAGAAGCAGTAGCGTAAGCTAGGGGGGACCTCCTTGTCAGAGTGCCCCCTCAAAATCGTGGGCCCTGGGCCAACTGCCCCCCCCCCCCTGCCCTGCCACTGATACATCCAAACCGATGCTACTGGTCCTCTGGGATACAATAAAGCAATCCTGGAAATCACCATCTTCTATGCCGCCCACTTCCCAGCACCTAGAAGGGATGTGTAATGTCCAACAGAGTGATGTAGAATTCGTCTTCCAACACCTGGCTCCTAACTTAGTTGCTGTAGAAACAGCACAGAGCAAGTCACATCGTCAACATTCTTCACCAGTAGATAAGGCAGGCCATCGTTTTGATCTACTAGGCCGGCACTGTTATTCTTCAGCAGCACTATGTCTTTAGGTCTCCAATTATCAGCTGCTATGTTGAGCTATCAGATTCTTTTATGGGACAAAAAGGGCAAATGGACGGAACACCTACCCGAAGACAAGTGAAATCTGGCCCGAATGTTCCATAATGAGACTGTGAAGTTTTCAAGGCAACAAATCCACACCTCTAAGCATCAGGTGGATTGTAATTCTAAAACACTTGTTGGAATAGTTGCATTGAGGCATCACATTTGGTTAAGATCAGCAGGGCTCTCCCTGGAAGCCCATATGAGAATTGAAGATGTACCATTTGATGGACTGGATCTTTTCAATGCGAAGATCGATGAAGTGCTGGACACAGAGCATAGTACCAGGACGACAGCTAGGAGGATGGGATTTTCTCAGCCTTGGTAGCAAGAGTAGCAACAATGGTACCATCCTTGATCACAGTATTTTCAAGGACAACAACACTAGCAGCAATAATCCACGCAACTCCAACAACAACCCTTTCATCAGAGGAAACAGTATACATTCTCTAAGAATAGGGGCACATTCCGAAAGTGTGAGGGATTGGGAATATGGCATCTTTGACTCCAAAGGAATAATCCCTACTCGACCGTCTTCTCTCCCATTTTTCAATGATCTCCTGAAAGCTTTCTTTCCATCATTGGCCAGGATTACTTCAGACAATTGGGTGTTATTCATAATCCAAAATGGTTACAGGATAGAATTTGACGTCTTCCCTCTGGTCAGTACGTGAGGGTAACAGCAGCAACTCACGCTTAACAGCAGGAGGTTGACATGCTCCTTCTCAAGGGTGCTATAGAACCAGTTCCTTGGAGTCGCCTCTGCAACATTTTTTACTCAGATACTTCATGGTACCGAAGAGGGATGGAGAATTTCTTTTGGACCTGTGGCTTCTCAATACCTACCTGGCATCAAAGAAGTTCTGCATGATTTCACTAGCCTCCATTCTTCCACTTCTAACTCAAGACTGGTTTACTTCCATCAACATTCACAATGCATACTTTCATATTGCAGTTGAGCACTCCCATCACAAATACCTCCACTTCATCATAAGTGAGAACTTCTACAAATACAGGACCCTTCCATTCAGCCTTGCTACCACACCACGGTCTTTTCAAAGTGTATGGTTTGTGGTTTGTGCCAGTCTGTGGCTACACGGCATTGAGGTATATCGATACCTCGATGACTGGCTTGTAGTAGCGTCTATGGAGCATCAAGTATAGAACTTGATGGGACTTACCTGCAACCTTTTCCAGGAGCTGGTCTCAAGCTGTTTAAGGCTTTGTACACTAGTACTAGAACCTTAAACCTGGCCCAATAGCAAATAGGCAGCCAATGCAGTTCCCTCAGCAAAGGAGTTGCACGCTGGAAAAGGGCAGCTCTGACAATAGCTGAACTGCTTCATTCTGCACTAGCACCAGCTTTAAGGGCAGCCCCGCATAAAACTTTAAGGGCAGCCCTGAGGTTATCCCTTGGTGGCCGAGACAGGTGTAGTTCACCCTGTTTCTCAGAATGGTGAAGGGTCGGCACTGCAGACTGCCACTCATAACCACATCATTAATAAAACAGCAAGGATGGATCAGGCACCCAGACCTGTCGACACTAAAAATGATGGCATGGAGAATTTAGTCAATTCTTCTGTACCATACATCATTCTGTACAAAGAATTTTAGATGCATCTAGAATATCAGCCACACACAGATCTTATAACTATAAGTAGGCAGCATTTTCTAAGTCTGCAGAGCTCATCCATTTTTGCCTTGAGAATGCTTCTTTACAACAGATTTTGTTGTTTTTGTTCAGTTTGCTTGATAAAGATTTAATATTTTCATCATTTAGAGTATATTTCTCAGCAATTTTGTCTTTTCACCCTCCCATTGAAGGTTTTACAGTTTTTGTCTCCCAATAGCAAAGAGCTTTCTTAAGGGAGTAAATAATCTGGCACCATCTCTTCGCTTCACAGTCCAAGCCTGGAGTATATTTGTAGTTCTAAAGGCTCTGTCTTCCAAGACCTCTGAACCCTTAGCAAAGACTAATCTCTGGTTGCTATCATGGAAAACAGCCTTCATGGTAGTGATTATTTCAGCATGTCGAGCTGGTAAACTTTGTGCCCTCCAGGTTGATTCTCCATATCTAACCTTTCACAAGGAGAAAGTGATGCTATGTCCCGATATCACCTTTCTCCCTGAAGTGGTCTCAGATTTCCATTTAAAACAAGACGTTGTCCTACCTACATTCTTTCCTTCACCTACATCCAAGTTGGAATTGACTTTGCATTCAACAGATGTTTAAAGGGCATTAGCCTTTTACAAGGACAGAATGGATTCTTTTAGAAAATCACCTCCTTTATTTGTCTGCTACTCAGGACAGCGAAAGAATTTACCTGTGTCATCGCAACGCCTGGCATCTTGGATAGTTAGTGCCATTACTCTGGCATATGAGGTGGTTGGTCTCTCTTTGACAGCTCCAGTATGGGCTCATTTGATTCAAGTGATGGTTACATCAGCTGCTTTCGATAAAGGCACAATGGTCCCAGACCTTTACTGGGCAGTGACATGGTCAAGACCTTCCACGTTTGTGAAACACTATCGCAGGGCACAGGCTGACTGTTCATTTGGAAGAGCACTTTTGCCATCAGTATTGACATAGACACCAACATAGTTCTTCGAGTGGTCATCATCTGTGCATTCACACAACTCACCCTTCGGTGTCCAGGTTGATCTCGGTTCCTAAGCTACAATAATTGATCTCATGGAACTGAGAGAATAAGTGGGAACCTGCCAGAGGCATGCACACTGGGATGGTGGGGGAGGGCTCCTGCAGAAAATTCCTCGGCTGTAAAGGTTTCCTGAGTGAGGCTGTTTGCATTCATTGAGCCCATGTGTGGGAGGAATGTACAGATGACAACTCGAAGAACTACATTTACAGGTAAGCAACCTGTCTTTCTCTTCTCTAGCCCCACCCACCCATGTTCCTATTTGGTAGAAACAAATAGGCACTGGAGGAGGAGCAGCCCACTGAGTACTGGCTGGGAAGACAGTGATGGAGTCCTATGAAGAGGGCAGCTTCAAACATGAAGCTACTAGCCTGAGTGGTTCAGTTTCTTTCTTTGAAAACTTTCAAAGATAGGAGCAGATTAAAAATAAAAAGTAATGAATACTATCACATGAATAGTCTTAATAAACCAGTATCATAGAGAAAGAAAACTATTATATACGGTTTCCATAATCATTTAGAATCCTTACCAAATACTGAATTTTTAATTGTTTATATATCTCACATTCAGACATACTTAAACATACATAAATAAAACTTCACTTTGAATAGAATAGTTATTTGTTACAGCAACATACCACAGTGTGGCAGTATGCTACAGGATATATAGTAGAGTTTTGATTCCTGAGCTTTATATTGGTTTATCCTTACGCTCTGAGTATTTATTCAGAAGAAAATTCCTACACCAACCTTCCACTTTTAAAAAATGCCCAAAATGGCTGATAATCAAAGTTATAATGAATTTATAAGAATCAAAACTAACTTGTAAAAAATTAATACAAAGCAGATAAAGAAAATGGTCCTTTAGATATTCTAGTTCTAAACAGTTTAGGGCTTTAAAAGTAATGACTGGCAGTTTGAATCGAATATGGAAATGAATTGCTAGTCAGTGCAACTAGAGTAGCAAAGGAGTCACCTGTTCCAGAAGACCAGGCCTCTGGTTTTTACACCAGCTGCAGTTTCTAGATAATTTCTAGTGTGTATTACAGTAGTACAATTGACCAGATAATACACACACCTGGACCAAGCCAGCAAGCCAGATGGCATCAAGGAGGTGGGGCCCCACCCCAAATTACCTCCTAAACATCTATATATCAGATGTTATAGTGTATATACCCTATACAATATTTATTGCCTATTAATTAGCAACCATTAACTGATAAGCAATGCTCTTAGTACATCTTTGCCTGTGAATAATAAAATAATACAACCCAATACTCTTCAGATAAACAGTGACACCAAACATTAAGTATTATATCTCTTCATTCCTCTTGAACCTGAGTGATAGGCATTAATGCAACATCCTTCCTTAGATATTATCCAGACCTATTTGCCAATTCTTGAAATCAGATATCAGTATTCATTATGAACCTGCTCGTGTCTTTGTGTGTCTTCTCTATAATATAACTACTATTCTTATTTGTTTACATTCAAATTTTACTTAGGTATCTTTAAGCACATTCAATTGCTTTTCACTTGGCATTCTGTAAAAAAACCAACTTCTGTTGCTTTAAGAGAGGTATGTTAGCAATTTCTCAGTAGCTTTACCAACAATTGCAATGCAGCTAAAATTAGGTATTTTCTGGAAGTATGTTTCAGTAGCTACTAGTGGGGAGAACACCATTTCAGTTCAGCATCTGGCAGCAAAATCTGTATTAGCTCTGATCTTTTTTAAAAAAGTGAGATTATGAAGAGAAGGTGCAGCAGATGTCCTGGAGGTTGACTGTGTCACGTGAAGGACCTGCAAACTTCTGTGAGTGGCCAGTCATGAGTGTGCAATAAATTGCTCATGCACACAAGCTCTCAGGCCACAATTCTGCTTGGGAGTAATCTTTTTGAATTTAGTGGGATTTACATCTGAGTAGATGTGCTTTGGATTACACTGTCAGTAAACTAACGTTGAACTAACTGAAACTTAACAAATGAGCTAAAATGCTAAAAAAAGCTATTTACAGATATTTGAACTTTTGCCTTTTCTAGGTAAAAGAAGCTAGAAGAGTACCAAACTACAATTAAATTCAAAATATATGTTCTAAAATTGATCATATTTTTATTGCAAATTTGTATAATTGGGACTGACATATAGTACAGTGCTAATAAGTTTCATACTAGACATGTTATTTTTCATTTCTCTAGGTCACCTTTCACAGAAATAAGTTGTCCAGTTGCTGAAACCCATAGGATTATGCCAGTAGTTTGGACTTTGGTAAATTGTTAATAATTTCATTCAGTTTCAAAGTACTCCCTCAGGTGTTTGAAAAAAAAATCTATAGAAATTTTAATATACAAAGTATTTTCCTCTTTATATATACTATTTTATTCGGAGTAGGGATGGATGAGAAATAAATTGCAATTGCATTTAAATGGAAACTCCCCAAATTTGTCAGCATTTGAGCGCCAGTCCTAGCGATCATTAGACATGCTACTGTAAGGAGCAGATCAAGAAAATCTTTATGTAAGATTAGTTTAGGGGTGTCAAGGTGAAGAAACAAGTGTGCTACTTGAGGATTATGGGTCATTTGGGAATTAGTAAACTGAGAGAGCACCTCAGACCATTTTTGCCAGAATTTCTGTTTCACAGTTCTATCACATGTGAGGGAGTGTTCTTTACACATCACATCCTCTCCATCAATTAGGGAACTATGACAGATTGATGTGACTCAGTTTAATGGAGTATAGTACAAAAAATAATAATTTTAACATGGTTTTATGCATGCCACTGAAATAGTATAGAGAGTCTGTCTGTTCCACAGAGATTTCCATGCTGTTTCATTGATTCTCAGCCCCAGATCCACTTCCTATATTTCGTGCTCATGCAAACCGTCATATCTGATGATCACCAGGGTTTGTAAATCTCAGAAATCAGACCCCTGCTGGTGAGGAGGGGGGTGAATTGGGGGTGAATGTGGGGGGGAGGGTTAGGGGGGAGGGGGTATGTGTTACACACAGGGAGACCGACTTAAAGACTTGTGTGAAAGAGAGAGATGGAAAATAAACTTAGATTGGCAACATTGAATGTTAAAGGGCTAGGAACGGTAATTAAAAGAAAGAGGATTGAAATGTTATTAAAGAAAAAAAAATAGATGTAATTTTTTTGCAGGAAACTCATCAGGCCAAAGATGGAGTTAATGAGCTTCGAATGAGGGAGGTGGGCGTTTATGAGAAGGCATATGGAACTTCGAAATCGAGAGGAGTGGCAATAATAATTTCAAAGACATGTGGTATAACTATTCAAAGTGTAAAGAGAGATAGCAATGGAAGGTTTCTTATTATGTTCTGCAAGTTGGGAGAAGAGGAATATGTATTAGTGAATGTATATGCTCCAAATGGGAAACAAATGGATTTTATCGATGAAGTATTTAACGGGTTGGGAGAAGTGGGTAAAAAGCACATTGTGATGGCTGGTGACTTTAATATGGTACTAGATATAGGGAAAGACCGGGATAACATACTAAAAGATACTAAGAGGGTGGGGAAGACAGAGTTAAGCAAATTAATGGAAGGGAAAGAATTAATGGATGTGTGGAGAGCTTTAAGAGGGGAAGAAAGGAAATATACTTTTTATTCACAGAGATTTAAGAGTTATTCAAGGATAGACCACATTTTTGTATCAAAAAATATGTTACCCAAAATTATAGATTGTGATATTGGAGTTATCAAGGTCACTGACCACGCGTTAATGACAATGGACATGGAAACCAAGAAAGACTATAGACAAGCGAAGAGATGGAGACTGGATGTAAGGTTGTTGAATAAAAAGGATATAATGGAGAAAATAAAGAAAGAAATGCAGGAAATTTGGGAGATTAATGAAAAAGAGAATAATCGGCAGGACATATTATGGGACACAATGAAAGCTGTAGTAAGAGGGATTTGTATTAGGGAAAGATGGACATTAAAAAAACAACAGGAAGCTCAAAATAAAAAAATTGAAGAGGAGATAAGAAGTTTGGAAGAAAAGTTAAAGGAGACAAAAGATAAACACCTAACAGCCCAAATTCAAGCTAAGAAAAAGGAACTAGAGAAAGAAGAATTAGAACAAGTTCAAAAGAATTTGTTGTATTTAAAAAGAGACTTTTTTGAATATAGTAATAGGAACTCAAAGATGCTGGCTAGATCCACACAGTTGGAAAAGGCTAAGAATATGATAGGGACAATAAAGGATAAGGCAGGGAATAGTTGTAATTTAATGAAAGATAAATTAAGTATATTTAAGGACTTTTATAGTGAATTATATACATCAGGATCGGGACCGCAAGATAAGATATTGGAATATGTAGAGAGGAATTGGAAAATAAAATTGCAGAAACAGGACAGGGATTATATGGAAGGTTTAGTTATGGAAAAAGAGATAGAGGGAGTTATTGATAAACTAAAAGGAGGAAAATCACCGGGGTTGGATGGTTTGGGGTCGGAGTATTATAAGCTTTTTAAAGGAATTTTAGTACCAAGATTAAAGAAATTATTTAACACTATAATAGAAGGGGGGAAGACTCCGCCATCATGAGATCATTCCCTGATTATATTAATCCCGAAACCAGGTAAGGATTTAACGGATCCCGCATCATATAGACCAATTTCCTTAATAAATCAAGATTCAAAGATTTTTACAGCAATATTGGCAAAAAGAATGGCCACATTTATTAGTAAATATATTAAAAAAGATCAGTGTGGATTTATTCCGGGTAGGCAAATGTCTAATTTAATGGGAAGAGTATTAAATATAATTAGTATTATAAAAAAAAGGAATTTAAAAGCAGGTCTGCTAGCATTGGATATATTCAAAGCCTTTGATTGTGTGGAATGGCCAGCACTCAAAACAATATTAAAAACATTTGGGTTTGGAGATTGTTTTATGGGAGTGATGGATAAGTTGTATAAAAATAATAAAGCGGAAATATTGGTTAATGATGGGTTAACACAACAGATTACACTAGCCCGAGGAACTAGACAGGGATGTCCTCTTTCACCGATCTTATTTGCAATAGTAATAGAAATTTTGGCAAATGTAATAAGGGAAGATGAAAGAGTGAAGGGGATAGGAAGAAAGGAGAAGATTAAAATGAATATGTTTGCGGACGATACTTTATTGACGGTAGAAGATCCCCTAGGGAGTGCTGAGGTGATTAAGAAACATTTAAGAGAATTTGGAGAAATTACGGGATTAAAAGTAAATTGGGGGAAGTCAGAAATGATGTTATTTAATTATAATAAGGAAGAGTTGGAAGAAGGTAAGGATAAGTTGGGTCTTAGACTTAAAAACATAGTACGTTATTTAGGTATTAACATTGATAGAGATTTAGATAGGCTTGAGGAACTTAATTTGGTAGCTTTAAAAAAACAAGTAGGGGAGAAATTAGAAGTATATAAGAAATTAAAACATTCTTGGTTTGGTAGAATAGCAATTATTAAAATGAAGATTTTACCTAAGATTAATTTTTTGTTTAGAATGTTACCAATTAAAATATCAGATGTAGAGTTGAAAAGTTGGCAAAATATAATCAATGCATATTGTAATGGGGATAAGAAAGCTAGGATTAATAAAGGGTTATGGTATAAGGCTCAAAAGAAGGGAGGTTTAGGACTTCCAAATATTAAGTACTATTATATAGCTAATCAGTTAAGATATGTTATAAGCTGTATTCTAGGGGAGGAAGATCTGGAGTGGTTGGAGACGCAAACTGGGGAAATAGATTATAAATTGAAAAATATTTTCTTTAAAAAAATTCAAAAGAAAGAAGTAAAGGGACTGGACAACCCTTTGTTGGTAAATATAGTGGAGATCTGGGAGAAATTTAGGGGGAAGTTGATACCAGGAGACTCACCACTTGCCCCAGTGGTAGTAGTGGAGAATTTCCCAAGAGTGTTAAAAGCGGAGATTGAAGCGAGATTGAAAGATAAGGAAATAATTAAGTTAAGGAAGTGGATGGAAAATATGAAGGATAATGAACAAATTAAAGAGCTATTGATAGGTCATAAATTTGCATGGTTTAAATGTATACAATTAGGGAAATGGACTCAGGAATGGAAATTGAAAAATAAAAAGTGTAGAAACAATACAAGATTTGAAGAATTAGTAGAGTCAAAAGGCAGGAAAGAAGGAAAGGAAATTAAGAAAGGGTTGACTAGTGAGATATATAAATTATTGATAGAGGAAGAATTTCAAAATTCACTTAAAGTAATAAAAAAGGCTTGGGAAGAGGACGTAAATGGAGAAATTAAGGAATATAACTGGGAGAGGTTGTGGAACGCAAGAATGTTAAAATTGTTATCGATCAGAATTAAGGAGAATTTTTATAAGGTATTGTGGAGATGGTATCTAACACCGGTTAGATTTCACCAGATTGATAAAAAAATATCTAAAAAGTGTTGGAGAGGATGCCAGGAGGTTGGAACTTATTACCATATGTGGTGGAGCTGTGAATATGTACAAAAATTTTGGAAAAGGGTATTTAAAGAAATAAGTGAAATAATTGGAAGTAAAGTGGAATTAGACCCGAAGCTCGCTCTACTAGCAATATGGGATAGAGGGGAAGAGGACAAAAACAAGAGGGAATTGATAAACAACCTCCTGACTCCTGTTAGACTAATGATTGCAAAAAATTGGAAAGGACAAGGAAGCTATACAATAGAAGAATGGTATAAAGAAATATGGGATATGGCTTTGAATGATATGCTAACTTGTAAAATGAAATTGAAAAGGGGAATGTCCGGTAAAAATGATTTTGGGGAAATATGGAGACCCCTTTTGGAATATGTATTAAGATCGGGGAAGGGACAAACACCTTCAAAAGAGTCGATAAACTTCTGGATAGAATAAAAGATTAAGAGAAGGTCTCATGGAGGGGGGGTGCACGGGGGGGACTGTCGAGGGTTATGTATGTATTTTATGTTATTATTATGTTGAAAATAATAAAATTATTTACAAAAAAAAGAAAAAAAAAAAAAAGAAATCAGACCCCTGGTTTCCTACTCTGTGTGCACATATTTGGTCTTCCACTTCATTATCTCCACACTGCATGGGTCCAGGCATAGAAACGTCCAAGAGTCAGGATCAGTCCAAGCTAGCTGGCATTCTGGGCTATTGACAGTGAAGATATAATCCAGAATTAAAGGAATTTGAAAAGTATAGCAATACCTTCCACAACATATTCTTAATGATTCACAGATCAAATAGACAATTCAGGTTTCAAGGAAAGACATTGCAGGTGAAACTAAGTTCATGTGAGAAGTGTTTCTCACAGCTCTGGTGGAGGGAAGACTTAAACATGAAGGGTTGCATGAAGTATATGGCGGACAATAAAAGATGGACATTAAAGTCAGTGTTTCCAGAAAAGGCTCCCACCCTGGGGTCCAGCTTAAAAGCAAGGGTGTGTCTGTAATACACACCTCCTAACTATCTAATTGACAGGAGATCTTAGCCTATAAACGAAACCTTTGGATTCTGCTCTCCTAAGTTGATGTATTCAACCTGCCCTTTCTACTAGTTTTTCATGGAGAGGCTGTTAGCTATGACATTCAAGGTCAACCACTAGCATCTGGACAGGACTCACTCTCCTCTGCTTTTCTCTTAGAATATTGACAGAGTTAAGCTCTCATTTATTCTGACATTCCACAGGCTGATTAGGCCCAAACCAGCCCCCACCAACACCTCTTGCCATTAGAGGAATAACTAGGCACAATCAAAACTTAGGCCCCATGTTTTTCACTACAGAACTGGGCTTCAAACCTTTCTGGACTACTTCTGATCAGATTCTGAGTGTAAACTATAGAACCCACTGGGGCTGGACTTCGACAACTTGATTGGAGGATTCCACAAGCCTTTTTTTTAAATGAATATTTATCATCTACTGAAAATTATGCATGATTCTGGTTTCCCACAAATAAGTCAAAGATTATTTTTTTACTTTGGTATAGGTTACTTACAGCACAATCCTCTGCATCTCTGCTCAGAAGTAAGTTCTGTTGAGTTCAGTGGGGCTTATTCCCAGATTAGTGAATACAGGAAAGCAACCTTAGAGAGTACATTGCTTCGTTTCTTTTTATGCTAAGCTGTTTTTCCTTCATCCCTCCTGCCTCCATGCCTTATATGTGCATTTCTAATTTTAAAAAAGCTTATTAATTGTGAACTGTGTACTTTGACAATAAGGCTTTCTCCTATGTGCCAGGGCACTTTTACATTTTATACTTTAACCATGGAGATGTATGGGGAAAACAGGCTGAACATGCTCAACAGTGATTAGAGAGTTAGCTGGTAGTTGCCCCTTTCCAGGTTGAAAAAAAACAAACAACTCTTGGAATTCCTCTTGTTCAGGAGTTAGAGTGAATCAACTCCTCTCACTGTATCTTCTGATGTTACAAAGACGAAAAGAAAAGTCATGTAGATAACAAAATAGGATACAAGACAAGAATAGGGTAGAGAAAAGACAAGCAAGAGTTCTGAAGCACAGTTAGTATCAAGAGAGCTATGATAATGACACAAGGAAAGAGCTGGGCAGAGCCTTTAATATAGGCTTGCTTCTCTCCTGTTCTCAATTCCTTTCAGTCCCCCAGTTGTATCAAATACTAGTATGTTTAAAATGTGAAAGTACTGATGCCAGCATCTTTGAAAGTGCTTACAACCTAATGTAGAGTTGTCTACCGACAGAATAAAATATATAAATTTATTTTAATTTTTTAAAATTCTTTTTAGACTTTTGAAGATGAGGAACGCTACTTAACTGTAAATGCTGAGTTGCATTGTTTTTTTGTGGTAGGTGTTTTCTTCCTCCAGAAACAGGTAAGGAGATTTAACGTATATCTTGAAAAGTATGGTTATATTTTTGCTTTAGGCTGAGCTCCTGTAATCGCTTATTTTAGAGTAGTCATGCTCCTGTTGTTAAAATGGTTATATCATCTAGTGTGTGAAGATATAACTGTGGGTTTCAAAGACACATTTAAATTAATTAAAATGATTTAATTGATTTTAAAAATGAAATAACCCTGAGGTTCACACCTCTAAGATTACCTTTGTGTGCATGCTAAATTTCAGGCATCTAGGTTTCACGGCCCTATTTTCATTCCTGCCTAGTTCTGAGGCCAGTAGTTGGTGTTAGATTGCAGAAACTTTATCTTCCCTTTTTGATCTAAGCTAAATTTGTAATCTTTGGGTCAGAAACATTATTACTTTATCATGATAAGTTATTAAAGACAGTACCTCTCAGAGTGAGTTTAGTCTCTCTAAACTCTTTGAGAAAGATATTTTCCAGAATGGCCTTAAATAAAAGATAGAGCCTATCTACACTACTACTTTAAAACGGTTTATAACAGTTTTAAACTAGTAACCGGTTTTAAACTGTTATAAACCGTTTTAAAGCAGTAGTGTAGATAGGCTCACTGCTAGCTCATAATAGAGGCAGACATTTTATCCTGTATTCTAATCACTTCCTGCAGACTTTCAAAACAAAATTTGTCTCTGTGTTGTACAGCTGCACACACAGGGCTTCTTGTCTTCTCCTCTATCCACCGCACTTTTTTTTTCTCCGTTGCCATTTGTCCGTTTATATTTTTCTCTTTGCGGCATGGGCTCATTAGCCACATGAGACAGCTGGCTCCCACCTCCTTTGGGAATGCCACAATTACTTTCAGGTGGAGTTGCAAGACTAACCAAATTTTGACCCATGCTAAGCCTCTCACATTTAAAATTAGTTAATTAAAATTAATGTGATTTATGTAGTTGTTCAAACATTTTACACATTCATATAAATAAAAAACTAAAAAGTTTAACTGATTTTGTCAACAACTAACAAACAAACACATGTCTAATGGCACTGTCACGTATGCATAATGGTCACAGGAGACATAAATCCCAGCACTCACACTCCTCTCTCAACTTACAGATACAAAATTATTACATAAGGAGCTTAATTTTTTTTATACAGCGGCTCAACCTACAATTGCAGGGGTGGGGAAAATCTTCAGATTTTACTTTAGAGTTTTGGTATAGTAGTGTATGGAAGCTTGCCCTGATGGAAAATGGGCATACTAATTCTGAGGACTGGTACAACTTGGGTTCCTTTTATCATTCATGTATCTGAAATCTCAAACAAGTAAAATTAAAAAAATAAAAATGAAGAAAAAGAAAGGAAGAGGAGAAGCAAATCAGCAATAAGCAGCATCCCTGCAGCATTTCTTACTGTAAACAGAAGGGGTGTCTTCATGGCGCAAGGTTGGCGCCTCGTCCCTCAGAAACCTTATGCTTTCCCTCCCCCAGGGTAGCATTGGGTAATCTCGATGCCAAGGAGGGAATGTGGGTTGTTTGGGCGGCTATCCAGGGACTGGAGCTGCACCCGGCCTCTTCCTGGTGGAAGATAACCAATCATAGGTTGCCTTCACCAGGCAACGCCCAGCCATGCCTCCACTGTGGCTCCATAGCGAGTTTTTGGGGCTGTCTTGATGCCATCTTGGACATCTTTGCTTCGCTCCAGAGAAAAAAAGTCAGGGTAAGTCCCCAACCTTTTTCTCCACAGCTTCAGCAAAAAGCCCTTGGGTGGGTCCACGATTGAGCAGCGGCATATAAGTGCCGCCGCACACCCACCCTGAGTATTTAGACAGCTCCAGAATGGTAATGATGCTATGTGATATCACAAATCTTTAAGTTGCAAAAAGGATAGAGTCCTAAACACTTTCAAGTATCCTGGAATCTGCGTGAAAATGTGTACCAGGTGTGTACCATCTCCCATATAGCAGAGGATGTAGGGTAGCCTTCCACAAACTGGTGCCCTCCAAATGTTTTGCATTGCGTTTTCCAGCAGTTCTAACAATTTGCTATGCTATTTGGGGCTAATGGGAGTTGAAGTCCAAAATATCTGGAGTGCGCCAGATTGGGGAAGGCTAATAAAAATAACTTGCTATGGTACATATAACCTATGTTTAATAACAAAACTATATACATAAAAAAGGAAAATTATATATATTTATTATAGTTATTATGCCGGTTGATACATTCATGGAGATAGAAAAGGAAGTGATAGTAAGGGGGGAGGAGACAGGGAGAAGAGAGAGACAAAGAAAGAAAATAGAAGCAATGCTTTGAGCAGATAGTAGCTGTAAATTAATATTTTTTATCAAAGCAAGTAGCTTTTCTCCCTTCTCGGCAACTTTAGAAACCTTCAAGGGAGGAGGAATTGGTGGCATAGGTGGTGTCCTGGTGCTTTTCTTACCTTTCGTTGTAGCCATGGCCAGACCCGCCTCCAAAGAACGACAAGTAGATAGAAATGTAGAGAAGCAAAAATAGAAGCTTCAAACAAAGTTAATAGTAAATACCCTGATAATGTGACCATCTCTTGGAGGTTTTTGTAAAGCTGAAACTCGGGAGAGATGCAACGGAGATCTGATTACGCTGCCATCTCCAAACGGAAGTCCCCAAATATGGTAATCCTAAATTAATGAATTCTGACTGGAGTTTCTCTTCAGATTCCTTTCCATAGGTTCAAATGATATCAATGTACATAAGGAGCTAGTTGCTCAATAACATGAAGATTCACTTCTGGTTCTAGCCGCCACATTTGGCTCTTGCCTGGCCTACGCTTGGCTGCAGCCCAAATTTACTTTTTCTCATAGGACAATAGTCCTTCATAGGAAAAAGGTTCCCCAATTTCTAAGTCAGCTTCAGGTAAGAGCAAAGAATCAGGGGGATGCTTTGACTGGCAAACTGCAGCAGCCATTGTGGATCAACAGGTAGACATTTTAATTTTTCATCATGACTAGGTTTACACCAAGAAATTTGAACACAGTGGGTAAGATGCATAAGATCATGCTGTAAGATTGTAACATTAATATAATATCTTTTAAAAATCCCCTTAAGGTTTGATACAATTTTAAATATGTTATACAATTGGGAGTATGCTTTTGGGGAGAGAGAGAGAGAGAGAGAGAGAGTCCGTGTTTTACTTTGTGCATTTATATTCTTTGAACAGGTATGTTGTTTGCAGGCAGCCCAACTATGTCTTCAGTATTTCCTAAGGATATAAAAAACAATTCCAATTTTGATAGAAATGGATCTTGGGGGCCAGAAGTAAGAAAATACATATTTTAAACTCGGTAGTAATGTGAATTTTATTACTCCGGCATAAGCATCTCCAATTTTGCTCAGAACACTCCTGATGGCAGAGGAGTGGTGGCAATATTTGGCAATTCCCCCCTCCCTCAGCAGGGGTCATAGAGGACTGTAGGGGGAGAGCAGAAATTGGTGTAGATCGCCTCCTCACCCATTCAGCCAGTGAAAAAATGGCTCAACAGCCTCTCACTGACCAAAGGAGCCATTCCATCCATAGAAGGCTTTTGTTGCACCCATCCTGATGAATCTCTTTCATATATTTTCTACTATGAATTCTGATCAGGAGGGGAAATTCCTAATCAGGTGGCAAACTAATAATTATGGATAATGCTTTGGCTATAATAATTGCCAATACACAAAAATAATACTGTGTTGTTATATGGCCTCATAGAAAAGTATTTATCCATGCCAACAACTACATAATCAACTACTGATTTATAATGCAAGCTCCTTGGGGCATGAAGGTAACTTTAATTGTTCTCCATACAACACATGTATGGAATATATGATCTGAATTTATTAATCACTCATATGTCTTATGGTCAGTTAATTGCACTTTCCCCTATAGTCTTATAAATCCTGTTTTGTGGCTGAAGAAGAGTTTCCAGGAGACTTAGATAAGTCATATGAAATGATGAACCACTCTGGCATCAACTCTATTATTTGTCCTCAATACTAAACTGGCATTTTCATGTTCAGATTGACAATACTGGACCCAAACTACAGGTTAGCTTTACAATATTAGAATGTGAACTATTGTGTATAATTCATTAAACAAAAAACCTACGCCTTACAAAAGAACATTAAGGCTCTACAGCTTCAACCAAGCACCAAACACCAACAAGCAGGGAAATTGGGAGTTAAGGCTCACAAGCCTTAACACCACATCCTCCCTAAGGAAGCAGAAAGTGCAAGCGAAATTCTCATTCTCCCAAAGCAGATAAACCATGAGGACAGGATGGAGAATGATATGCAGAGGTGACTGTGGGGTTGTGGAACACTGATGACGAACAACTTCGGGCCACCTACTTTTCTTTTTTTAGAGCATCTCCTCATGTTGCGAGTTGCAACCCAACACATCTGACGGGCACCAGGTTGGAGAATGCTGTTCTGGAGCAAGGGCAGGCAGAATGAAGATCTTTAGATGTTTTGGAGTTCAACTTGTAAAAGCCCCTACCAGCATTGGCAGTGATCAGGAATGCTGGGAGCTGATGTCCAAAACATCAGGATAGATATATTTTCTGCCCACATCTGTTCTAAAGTATGATGCTTTCCAGCATTAAGTTATACAATCCATCAAGGAACTCCAAAAGAGGTGCATCATTTTAAATAGACTCTTATACCAAATGAAGTGACAATGAATGAATCTTGAATTCCTAATCCAGACAATCCTTCAGACATTAAAATTAGTTTTCAACACATAGCATAAGTTTTCTGTTTATTGAATATCAGATATATGGTGCTGGGGGACTAATGCAGAGGATTTTTCTTATGTGTTCAGCAGTGTGAGATCAAAGGCAGAGCTAGCACCTAATACTTTCATGCATAAAGATTATTTTAAAATTAATGATGAAAATGATTTTGGTCTTCCTCATAACACATAACAGGGGAGTTGCAGTGCAACACATCTGGAGAGCACCAGGCTGGGAAAGGTTGGTTTACACTTGAATTCTATACATGTCTTCGCAGACATCAGCACAATTTAGTTCACTAGGGTTGCAAAATCTCATCTGAAAGGAGTTCAAGACTGCCAAACGAAACCTTTTCTGCTCCTCTGTCACTATGATGAGATGATGTATTGTGGAGGGATTGTGGGGAGTGAACAGTATATTTTTTATAAACACATTTCAAGAATGTCCAAAAATTTAAAGTGCCTGGCACATGCTCTGGTTCAAGATCTGTAATGAATAGTGCCCCTTTTGTCATTGATTGTGCTTCTATATGGGAGATATATGGGAGAGAAAAGTATTGGGCAGACCCTGTATTTGGTAAGAATATAGAAGTGTTCCCCAACCTGCTGCCCTCCAGATGTTTGAGATTACAAGTTCCAGCATTCCTGACCATGGGACATACTGACTTGCAATGATGTGAGTTGTGCCCTCCAAAGGTGTTGGACTACCAGGTTGGGGAATGGCTGCTCTAAAAAAAGTATAGGCCAGATACAGAAGAGGACAGGGCTCCTGCAACTTTAACTGTTGTGGTAAAGAGGGAATTTCACCAGGTGCTGCATGCATACAAATAACACCTGCTGAAATTCCCTTGTCTATACAAGTGTTACAGATACAGGAGCCCTGTCCTCCTTTTTATATAGTCACCCTAGTTATGTTGTTGGGATCAGTCTAAATTATCTCCAGGGGTCCCTTACTCAGTGCCTCTGATTGAAAGAGATTGAGGATTTCCCACAACTCAGTAACTCTTGAAGTTACTAGGCCTGTTGAAAATAGATTTTAAAACATAAGCAGGAAAACTGTTCATTCTCTCAGTTTTTCTAGACAGGGTAGGAAAGTGCTGTATGTCCATGGCAAAGACCATATTCATTTGATTTCATCTCTGTATACACATACTCACAATTACAGGCTCTCACCATGTGTACACACTGCAAAAGGGCACACGTGTAAACTTTACATGTGATGATATTGGCAGGGAGGCCTGTCCACATGCCTTGTCCTTTACACATAAATAGGGAACAGATCATCTCATTCCATCTGTATGCCACTTTTCTACAAAATTGTGCTTAAAGCAGCTCACAACATAACAAATGAACAGATGTAAATATAATTTACAAGAACATATCAAAAAATATATTTTTAAAATATGATACAATCACAAATAGCCAAAATGCTGGGAAATACATAATAGAAATATCAATACATACAGTATCCAATAAAACAGTACAAATAAACTAACCTATTCCAATAACTAAGCACTAAATGTGTGAGAGAATAAAACATAACAGAAATATAAGAAAAACTCCCTGCAAGGATAAATATATCTCCATTCCAGATAAGTTCTCCACAGTTAGCCTACAAATATGGGTTGGCAGCCACACACCCCCTTCCTTGCATAAGCCTTCCTCCCAGCCCTCACCCAGGTTTCATCTCACAATCTCTTCTTCATCTTTCACCTGGGGAGGTAAAGCTTCCTTCAAGCTCCACATACCTGCAAAGTTTTAACAGTCTCCATGAAATTCCTCTTCCACAGCGTCCATCTTCAGATAATAATAATAATAATAATAATAATAATAACGATTTATTTCTTACCCGCCTCTCCGTCCAGATCGAGGCGGGGAACAACAGGCTTTATCCAGCTCCCAAGGTGACAGATGGCGTGAAGCAAGTGGAAATGCTCAACTGTTAGTGCCGCTCCACCAAACTTCCAGCACTGGTCTTCAGGAAGCAGTCTTAATCAGGCTCCAGCTGTGGGTGGGGTGAGGGAGATATAAATATTCAATCCTTTGATATTAGCTTCTCTCCGTAAAGGACCCCTTCCAGCACTGGTCTTCAGGCAGCAGGCCATTAACATTGACATAAACTATGCATTAGAAGTGTTTTACGGGGTACATACACATGCTACATTATTGCTTTATACCTCTATCCTCCCAAAAGGTTTCCAAAATCCCCCAGAATAAGCTGCCATAATAAGTGAACAGATTGCAGGCAACACTAAGCTAGGGCCATTTCCCCACTAGCCAAGCTCTATAAAGACTACTTTTTGGTAAAGCTACTATAAGCATACAAAAAAGGCAGAGATAAGCCAGACCAGATGCTAAGATACAAATCAGAACTTCCAAATGAAGTGCACTCAGTAGCACCATCTCTGGAAAGGCAGAAATTATTTGTTACCATTCTTTTCACAGCAATAGAATTATGATGAATGTGGCAAAATTTTCAGAAATTTGGCTCTTTCCGTTTATTTTTACTACTTTAATTAGAAGAAATACTTTGATTTTGATTCTGTCTATTTAGGACTCAGTTGGTGCCAAAGTTATCTCTCCCATAACAGCTACTTACTCAATCTTCCTGCTTTTGAGATGCTAATTTATCAAAATAGTGTGATGGTCACTGTAGTTGTGTTGTACACATTTGTGCTTTCCATAAAAATATCAGGCGTACTGCATTTTGTGGTATTCCACTGTTTATAATTTTCCCACTCTATATGTGTGTAGGTGTCTGCCAGCTGAGGATATATTTCATGAATAATATATTTGATTCAGTGGGCTCTCACCTACAAAAGTTTAGACAGAAATAAATCCTACAACTCATAGCATGCTGGCTGGGAAATGCTGGGACTTGTAGACACTTTTTCCTGTAAACATGCATACAGTTGTGCCTTTTGGCTTTGAAGATATTATAACTCCTTGTTTTCTTATCTAAGAAGTTGTTCCACATTTGACTAGGAAAGTTTTCCATGAATGTATTTCCATGAATCAGGAATTCTCACTGATTTTAGCTTCCAGTACTACTGGATTTCCCCATTCTCCAGCTAGCATTCCTGATTTAATAGAATCCAAAAGAAATGTATTTCTGTCAATTTGTATTTTCCAACCTTATCACAAACTTGGCAAACTTTAGCATTAATAATACAAGAATAACTCTTTTCTCTCTATGACCTAAGATCAGGAGATGGAGGTACACTTAAGGCTGATTCCAGTACTGACACTAGGATTCACAACTGAGCACAGATTTTTTTCCTTTTAAAAGAAGAATGCAGCAACAGATTTTCTGGTACAACCATGTTTATATTTGTGTCCCTTATACAGTTTATAAGGCAGCACATACATCAAATAATAACAACAGTTAAGCATTGAGCCTGGGTGTTCAAAACACTGCAGTCTTGCTACTGACTTCCATGTAGGTGGTACTGCTGATTTCTGCGCAACTGAACTAGGATAATTTATCGTAATTTTTGTTAGCTGTGTTTCAGGACATACATCTCCTTTGTAAGAATCGCTACAAGTGTCCTGGGTGGGGTATATCAACAACAGAAGTTGATGCTTGTAGAAACCTAAAAGAAATGTTGAAGCTAGAGTACATCTTGGTAAAGTATATTTGCTGCGATAGGCTTACTGCTCTATCTTCCATATAGTGGCTGCAATCGTCACATCTATTGGTGGGACAGAGGCACAGCTCTCTGCCATCTGTGTACTTTTTCTTCCCGTGGGGAAAAAGGCTTGAGACGTGAATATTCTCCACCCCGCTCCTAGCTAGCTCCACCCGCACATTGTGGGTGACATGTGGAATGGGCCAGGCACACTGTGCAGAGCTGATTTGGTTCATTCAGGCAATATCCTGTGTTCCCTCCCAGAAGGATGGAGTGTTCCATGCCAGATGATTACCATGGCAGAGCTGTTGGAATGCAGAGGCCATAGCTTGCTGCAGCACACTACATTGCTGTGTAGATATTGCAGAAATATTATACCAGTATAATAAGCTAAAGTGCTAGACCAAATGTTTACATTCCATGCAATAGAGTTTGTAATAATACAGCATTTTGAGGATCCAGCTGTTCATAGGAATGGAATGAGAAAAAAACTTAGTTTATGTTCCATTTTGTTTGCATTTTAGCACAAACATGTTTAAGATTGCTGGTTGGTCTATCTTGATAGTTACTCTATTTTGGGGAGTACTTGTCTTCAGCTACTTTAGGTATGTAAAAATATATCAGTCACTCAGTTTTGTGGACCCACTGCTGTCACTTGATCCACATCTTCATGCAACAGCTTCTCCGTAGGAAAAGAAGAAAGAAGAGTAGCTTATTTACCAGTCTCTACTTATTACACTGTATGTAAACTGTACGAATACTATGTTTAAAAGTAAGACTAAGACAAGTGTGCTTTTAATAATCGGTTTTCTTCCTCTAAGTGAATTTTAATGTTTCTCTAAGTCCAGTCTCAGGCTGGTTCATCCCTTGCCCTATCCCCTGAGAATTTGTAATAACAATATTGGAATAAGACATGGACTTCAAGTGATACTAGTAGTGATTTTTGGATACTCAGGAAGTGAATCCTTGACTCCATTTATGGTATTAGTAATGTTGGTGGTAAATAAGTGGTAGTCTTGGGTGTTATGACATGTTTACTCTGTGTGTGTGTGTGTGTGTGTGGCAGACAAGAATAGTCTGGCCAATATATTGTTTAGCATAAAAAAATGCAATAAAAGTATTTCTTATACCAAAATGCTCAGGAAGATATGGTCTATCACAAAACCAAATTCATCACCACACCATTTTTATGGCACCACTTTTGTTTGTTTTTCCACACACTTCTCTATCAAATGTAATATCTCTTGAAATAATTAAGATAGCAGAATGAATCAACCCCTCTGAAAGCCCACATCACAAGCTTCAATTGAATACATAACACATGGAATTTAGATACAATTTAAGCTGTAATTTGGCTAAAATAAGTTATACTATATATTTAAAATTCATGTTCAGATATCCTAATGGGCCATCTTGCTGAGAAATGAGGAAACGTGCCGGTGTGCTGCTTGATCGCTCCCATTTGGTTCCTCCTGCCAAAGTGTGTAGGTCAACAGGCCAGGGACCCCATCCATCTTTTGTTTAGCATGAAATCCAAACTGGGATCCTTGACTTTCCTAACAAGCCAGTCATAAGCCAGTATTTGTTGTTGGCTTATTACAGTCTCTCATTAAGAAAGTATCAAGAGATCATGGTTCGGAAGTCATGCAAAACAAAACCACCGAAGGAGAGTCCTTAGCTTGTTTAACTGCTCACACTCACAGGAGGAGCTAATGGAAGGAATCAAACAGTGTACACCAGATGGATGGGATTGGGAGTTTACAGGGAAAACATATGAACCATGGCATGGGGCCAATGGAAGCTTTTTCTTTGGGGCAAGTTATGGACTTTCACTAGAGTTGTGGTATAGAGGGAAATAATTAAGGATTTTAGGAACCTGCCTTATATTGAGGCTGACAGTTGGCCTACGTAGTTCAGTGTTGTCTACACTGACACAGCAACTCTTCATGGTTACAGACAAGAGTCTTTGACCCTGTTCAGATGACAAGCTAAGCCACAGTGGTTAAGCATTTGGAGCCAAACATTATAGCTTAGCATGTTGTATGAATCATGTATGGTTTAACATGTAGTGTGAACCATTCCTAACCATGGTGGCTGCATAACCATGGTTTAAACAGGCTCACTAACCATTTGCTGCAAAAGGGTTAGCAGCCTAACTTGGCTTAACATGCTGTCTGAACAGGCCCTTTCTCAGCACTACTTGGAGATGCCAGGAATTAAATCCTCAGGGCCTCCTGTGGCTGCTATTTAAACTGGAAATGCTAGACAAGTTCATTTCATCCACACAATAACTGTTATGTCCAGTTTGGCTTCAAATCCCCTTCTTGGTGGTTTTACTGAGAATGAGGAGGTGCAGTCTTCAAGCTCTGGGGTATTTCTAGATGGATGCTCCTAGCGTTACCAATCAAAAGACATTGTGCAGCTCTTCCACATTTCCTTTAACTTTTTTTTTTTTTTTTTTTTTGCAGAAAGAAAAAATGGTGAAAGAAGCAGAGAGAAAACACAAGACATAATCTGGACACACATATATATAATTTTGTGAATGAGGCAGGATGTTAGCATATTAAAAGCCTCATCTGGAATCACCCTTAGTCCCTTTGTCCTTTGGAATAAGGGAGAAAGGGAATACAAGTAGTTTAAGGTGTGATGGATTATAAAACAGATGTTCAAAACGGAAGGAAATTGTATAATGTAGTTCGCAGTATAATGTAGAGAAAGTTGTGAGAAATTAATTTCATCTACCTCCTTTACCACAACTGGTATTACAAGTAATAAAATGAAAAAGATACCACTACAAAGATATAATTTGTTTACATTGTACATGCGGGCAAAGAGATGATTTCATCATGTCCATAATATTTTATTAGTCTCTGCAAAGTATCCACACAGGAGCAGCTATTTGGAAAGTATTGAGTATTATTCCATTTTTAACCCTTTCAAATAAACATCTGGCACTTTCCTACCAATATTCGTTCAAACATAGTTTTAAAATCGCAGGTCTACAGAAAAGGGAACAAAAATCCTTCACAGACATTAATTTAAAGACTGCTAAGAATTATATCGCTAAATTACATGGCCGAACGTTCTTCAGAGGGTAAACATAAGACTTCTTCCGGAGCAGAAAATATTATTTCAAAGATACCTGCTAGATATTTTTCCTTTACCTTCATCACTCTATTGCACCTAGCTCCACAGCCATCTTGTCGCTGTGGTGGTTGACGACAAAAGAGGATGGCTTTCACAACGAAGCTTCCCTCCGTTGCTGTCAGATAACATAAAAGATGTAAAAAGGGCTCCTTCGCCACCTACTCTTCAACCCGATACGCGTCTATTTCTGATTCTGCCCATTCTATTTGAGTCAAAAGACCTACCCCTTCATTTGCATAACAAAGGGGGCATTTCGTGCCATATATGGAACTACGCTTCCCAGGGTACATTGCGGCTGACCGCGGAGTCTGTGGGAGGTTGGCAGCCCATTCTCCTGCTGCAGAGCTTTAGGCCGATAGAGAGCGCGCGGGTGTGCGCGAGACGGCGTCGGTTGCTAATAGCGGTTTGGGAGCGTTCATTGGGCCATTCCAATGGCGCGATTTTTGCCCGCGGTTGTGAGGGCCGGGCTTCTGTTGCTTTGCCTGTGGCTGAGCGGATGCTGGGCAGTGTGGAGGTGCGGGAGCGAAGGATGGCATCGGGGGCTAAGAAGGTTGGGGAGGGGGTCATATCTGAGGGTTATGGGCGGCCCTGACGGAGACCTACAGTTTGAACTCTCATGAAAAGTGAAAGTAATAGATGTGAGCTAGAGCGCTACCATAGTCGGCCTCCTCACAAGGAGCGTTACATTGGTCTAAAATGAAAATAGAAGTCTTTGCATATGGCTTTTGAGACTTAAAGGCCCCCTCCACAAGAATGCGCCTTTGCGCCTGGTTCCGCGATTATGCGCATTATCGCGGAGGCGCATTTACTCACAATCCCTCTGCACGGGAGGCGGCGGGAAGCGGCGAAGCGCATTAAAAGATGCCCAAAAAGTGCTTTCCAGGTAGTTAATGCGCATAATCGCTTGTTCACACAGCGAAAATGCGCTTTAACTGCCGGAGCAAAATAAAAGTCGCTATTTAACGCGCGTTCGAAAATGCGCATTATCGGGGAGATAACGCGCCTGTACGCCCGTTTTGCGCTCCGCTCGTGTGTAGGTAAAATTTATAATGAGCCTTCAAGGCTCATTAAACGCCCCGTGTGGAGGAGGCCAAACTCAGGTCTGCTTTTACGTTCTTACCAAGAGAAGTAAATCCCACAATCACTAGGTCTTCTAAGCTGACATTCATGGGGGAAGGCTGTATAGTCCAAGGCAGTATCAGCATAATCTCTTTCCGTGTTGTTTTGGTGTTACCGATTTCAGAATAGGGCTGCAAGACCTCTTCAGCTCAGTGAGACTCGCTTCTGAGTAAGCACTGGAATGAGCTCTATGAGAAATGTTTCCGCAGAGAAAAATAGGGGGTGAATTATTTGCGGTACTGATTTATACAGAGCCCATGTCAAAATGTTTGTCAGTGAGATGCAAAAGGTTTGGCTGTATATATGTCTTACAAAAGTGGCTTCTCCAAAACTGCTAGCCTTATGAACAATTACTGGGATGTTTATGGGGTGTCAGCCCCCCCATCCCTTTTCGGTACTAATAATTATGTCATACAGTACATGGGTGAATCAAGCAATGTCTGTGGGTAAATTAGTGCATATTATTCTAGACTGTCCTATCTGATTGACTTTGTTGGGATATACCCCTTTCTGACCCCTCCAAACAGGAGGCTGTTAATTACATTCACAAGGTACAAGGCTGAAATTGGTAGTCTTTGGTAGAGACCACCTTCCTGAATCTTAAAATATCAAATCTGGCTGCTTTACTTGGAGCCAATCAGGGCTTTGCACCAGTGTCCTCACAAAACACTATTCTTTTGCTGTTTATCCCTAAATGTTAAGCCTTGTAGCTCAGTGGTAGAGCATATGCTTTGCATGCAGAAGGTCATAGGTTCAATTCTCAGCATCTTCTTAAAAACATAAGAGGAGCCCTGCTACATCAGACCAAAGGCTTATCTAGTCCAGCATCCTGTTTCCCACAGTGGGCAAAGACATGCCAATGGGAAGCCCCACAAGCAGGATGCAAGGGTAGTAGCCTGCTAGTTATTGATAGCCTATCTTAAATTTGTGTGATCCCTTTATTGAAGCTGTCTAAGTGGCTGGCCATTCTATAATGGAATGATGTGCTGTGTCAAGAAATACCTCCATTCATCTTTCCTGAATCTCCCACCATTCCGTTTCATTGGATGACCTGGTATTTTCAGAAAGGGAGAAAATCAATTTTTCTATATCATTTTCTATACCTTTATCATGATCCTCTCTTAGCCTTTTTCTAAATTAAATAGCCCTAAACATTGTCACCTTTCCTCAGGAGAGTTGCTCCCATCCCCTGATCATTTTGATTGTTCTTTTCAGCATCTTTTCCAGTTCTACAACATCCTTTTAAAGATACAGCAACCAGAATCCTTTTAAAGGTGTGGCAACCACAGTATTCAAAGTGGGATCACCCTCATAGATTTGTAGAAAAGTATTAAAATAATGACAGTTTTATTTTTGATCCATTTCCTCATTATCGCTAACATGGAATACATTTTTTTCACAGTTGCTGCACACTGGGTTTACATTTTAATTGAGCTATCCACCACTTCCCCAAGATTCCCTTCCTCATAAGTCCCTGCCAATTCAAGAGCCCATCAATGAATATGTGAAGTTCCCCTGATGTGTATCATTATACATTTACATTTCATGTTTGCCGTTTTAATGCCCATTCATCCAGTTTCAAGAGATCCTTTGTAGCTCTTCACAATCCCTTTTTGTTTTTATCACCCTGAATAATTTGGTATCATCCACAAACATGGCCACGTGACTTCTCACCCTTCAGATCATTAATGAGCTAGTTAAAAAGCAGGGGTTCCAGTGCAGATTCTTGAGTGACATCCTGCACCCTTTTTACATCCCTCAATTATGAGAACTGTCAGTTTATTCCTACTCCTTGCTTTCTATTTAAGTAGTTACTGATCCACAAGAGGACTTGTCCGCTTATCCCATGACTACTAAATCTGATCATGAGCCTCTTTGAAAGTCCAAGTATACATTGTTCTCAGATCACCTTTATCCAAGTGCTTGTTGACACTTGCAAAGAATTTTAAAAGGTTAGTGGGACAGATTTACCTTTGCAGAAGCTAGACTTGTTTTTCTGTATACTAGATCAGGAATATATAACCATTTGGGGCCTGTGGGCACATTTAGTCATTTGAGAAACCATCTTGGACACCTTCTCAAAAAGTCTGCCCTGGGAGGTGTGGCTAGTCACAAGAGAGGAAAGACTGAGTACAAGGCTTAAGTGGGGTTACACACTAAACAACTATTTTGAATTCAGATATTCTTGTTAGAAAATCAACATTTTCACACTTGAGTTATTTATTTTATTTGAAATAGTTTTTAGACTGCCTTTAAGTGGAATCCTCTAAGGGCAGCATGCGAAATTAATAAAGGTACAAAAATGCAAAACAAATAAAATAACATTTTAATCAATAAATATTCAATAAAAATCATAATAATATATATTAGCAATAAAGCCTACATTCCATGAACTATGAAAAGTCTAGTGAAAACAGATGGGGCTTCAGAGCCGTCCTGACGATGTGTAAAGAAGGGGCTTGATGAGCTCCTGACGGAAGCTGATTGCCAAGGTGTGGGCCACCACTGAAATGCTCGTTCCCTTGAACTCACTAACCCCACTGCCCTTTGTAGCAGGCAGATGAGAAGACCTAAACTGATGACCTCAGAGTGTGGGTGGGCTGCCACAGTAGAAGGCAGTCCTTCAAGTAAATTGGGGTCAAACAGTTTAAGACTTTAAAAGTTTAAACCAGCACTGTATATTGGGCTTGGAAATGCATGGCAACCAATGCAGCTGACACAGTATTGGTGTCACATGAACACCTCTATTCTCCACTGGCTGAAGTTTCTGAATCATTTTTAAAGGTAGCCTCATGTAGAGTACATTACAATAATCCAGCCTGGATGTTCTGATCCAGCACAGCTCTTATGACAAGATCCATCTATTTCTGCATTCTGTTCACAAAATGGTTAACTAGCTGCCCACAGCAAACACACAAAGTAGTATTTATTATTTATTAAAACATTTGTATCCCGCTCTACATCATTGGGATTTCAGGGTGGTGAACAGCTAAAAACAAAGCAGTGTAAAACAAATAATTTGCAGAGCTAAAACTTATTAAACCATTAACAATCTAATACCAGTAAAAAAATAAAACAGTTCAACTATGTGCAGCTTTAGACAAATTTAGCCGTCAAAGACATGTTTTAACTTGGCGCCAAAATTAAACCAGTATATGCACCAGTTGGGCCTCCAAGGGGAGGGCATTCCACAACCAGGGAGCCTCAACAGCTTCCTCCCATGTCCTACCATAATCTATGTTGTCTACTGGTGGGACACAGAAGAGGGCTCCTCCAATAGATCTCAAATCTCAGGCAGACATATAAAGGAAGAGGTGAACCGTCAAGTATCGAGGTCCCAGGCCATTCAGGGCTGTATTGTCATTGCCAACACCTTGAATTCCGGCCAGAAGCGTATAGGCAGCCAGTGCAATTCCTTTAAGACTGGTGTTATATGGTCTTTATGTGATGTTCCAATATGCAATGTAGCTGCAATTTCTGAGTCTTCAAGGGCAGCCCCACATAGAGTCCATTGCAGTAGTCTAATCAGGAAGTTACCAGCGCATGCACTACTGTGCCTGTGGTATACATAGGCATACTGTCGGTGTCTCTGATACCAGAGGTAGCATCTAGCCATCAGGGCTAGCAGCCATTAATAGCCTTATCCTCCATGAATTTGTCCAGTCCTTTTTAAACCATCTAAATTGCTGGCCATCGTTACATCTTGTGGAAATGAATTCCATAGTTTAACTGTGAGCTATGTGAAGAAGTACTTTTAGCAGTCCTGCATCAGGCCCCAGGTTTTAGTATCGAGAGAGGGAGAGAAAAGTTTCCCGAGCCACATTCTCACACCATGCATAATTTTGTACACCTCTATCATGTCTCTGTTTACTCTCCTTTTTTCTAAGCTAAACAATCCCAGCTATGCTTAATTATTGTAGTTTCCCTTTTCTGAATTTTTCCAACTCTACAACACTCTTTTTTAGGTGAGGGAACCAGAACCATGCACAGTACTCCATGTTTGATTGCACCATAGATTTGTATAAAGTCAGAATGATATTGGCTATTTTATTTTCTATTTATTTTCTAATTATGTTCCCGGAAAATTGGTTGAAAACATTATTAAGGATAAAATTAGGCATAGAAGAACAAGCTCTGCTGTAAGAGAATGAGTATAGCAATTACACTCAAGGGAAGGAAAATCCAGGGTGCTTCAAAAAGAGGGCGGCACAAGTAAACCTTTGGAAAATATTATCCGTAATAATGCTTTCAACCAATTTACCAGGAACATAAATTACAACTAACTGGCTTGTAATATCCTGGATTCCAGTTCAGGCACACATATATGTCCTACATCTTCTGCAGTGAAGACTGATGATGAAAAGAATTCATTCAGCTTCTCTGCAGTTTCTTTATCCTCTTCTAGTACTCTAAAGTTGTACTCTTTTAGTATTCTCTTGTCATCCAACTGTCTCCCTGGCTGGCAAGACTTCTATTATCTGAAGGCTGCATTCTTTTTCTCTACTGCTCTAAATGTTTGGAATAATGCTGAAATGTTTTTTTCTATTTTTTTCTCCTAATTTCATTTTGTTTATCAGTTTGCATAAGAAAGGCTGTTCTAGTCAATCAAAAGCTTTGCATACATCAAGTGAGGATTGCTAATCTCTGCTTCGTGCATTTACTCTAGTGGACTGCCTTTAGGATAGGGTCTTCTGGTTGCCTGTGTGGCATAAAGCCTGCCTGGTCTGGATTTATGTATGACGTTACGATCTTGTTACGTTGTACTGCAAGAATAGCAGTAAATAATTTTAGATCTTGATTTAACAGGGCAATGGGCCTACAAGATTGAATTAATTTTGGATTTTTACTTGGTTTCAAAATTAATGTAATTCTGGCTTCCCTCAGTGTGTCTGGAATTTCTTCTCCAAATAAAATGCCATTAAACAATTGGAGCAGATGTGGTGCTAATAACTGCTTATATTTCTTGTAGAACTTCCCAGTGGATCATCAGTATTGCTTACCTGTAACCGTAGTTCTTCGAGTGGTCATCTGTGCAGTCACACATATGGGCTCGTGCCAGCGTCGAGCCTCAATTGGAAAACTTCTATAGCTAAGATTTTTAGGCGGGAACCCCTCCCCCACCATCGTATTGCGCATGCACGAGTCAGGTTCCCGCCCTCCTCAGTTCCTTTTCGACTGCCGTGTTGTTTGCCTCACGGAGACCTCACTCCTCAACAGACTTCGTCGAAAAGCATTTGCTTAGCAGCTAAGATATATCTTGTTATTCTTTCTAGTTAGTTAGTATTTAGTAGTTATTATATATATATATATATATATATATATATTAAAACATCTTATAAAGTGTAGTGTTAGTCGAGGAAGGCATCCGTGCCTCCTCCGTTTATTCCTTCTCGTGCCTATGGCACAAGCAGCACCGTTTAAGAAGTGCCGTCGTTACAGGGCTAAAATTCCATTGTCTGATGGACATTCCCTCTGTTTGCTGTGTTTGGGAGAAGCCCGTGTTGTAGATGCGTGTTCTCATTGCTTGAAACTTTCGAGACAAGCCAGACATAACCGGTCCGATAGACTAAGAGCTATTCTGTGGCTAAAGGCCCTGGAAGCAGTTGATACTCCAAGCCCCACTCCCTCCCAGACCTCATCGATGCCTCTACCACGATCAGAGACTCAGCCAGCAACTTCTGCTAGCTGCTCTGAACCACCGACTCCTGTACGTTCCTTAGCCTCTAAAAAGACTAAGAAAATGTCAACTAAGACCAAGCCCCAAAAAACAATGGAGGCTGTGGCACGAAAGAAGAAGTCTAAATCTAAAAATTTGCCTGAAAGTACGCAGTCGGTACCGACGGTATCAATACCAACCACGTCCTCTGTACCAACGGCTTCCAATCTGGATATGCTGGAGACCATTGTTTCCCACTCTCCGCTTCCGTCTAAAGCGCCTCTTCGGTCGATACCGAATGATACTTCGATATTGGAGGGGGAAATGAGAAATCCTTCCTCGCCAACTGGGCGCCCTTGTAGTACAGCCGACTCACGGGGCTCTTCTCGGTACCGACAGGACTCCGGACATGACACGCACTCTGGATATGATGCGTCGCACTCACTAGACCATCCTTCCCGCCCTCACAGTAGGTGCGGTTCGCAGGTTTCTTCACGATACCGACCTTGCTCCCGTTCCCCGTCATGTGAATGGGATCATTACTCCGACTACTCCAGACATTCCTGCTGTTCCCAAGCAAGGCATGACTTTAGAGATGTGCCTGCTTACCATCCTCAGTATTACCGTCATGAGCGCATCCACCATCGTTCGGTACCGATGGAAATAATCCAACACCATCACTCGGTACATCAACATCGTGCTGTATTGTCGCTGGTGTCAGGACCAATGGAACTTTCTTCCCATCAGTCGATCGCAAAGGAGCCCGCTTCACACCACCACTCGGCCTCGACAACTCACACCCTGCCACACCATCCGTCGCTTCCAATTCAACCATCGGTACCAACCACTGTTCCGGAGGAAACGCGCCCATCCTCTCCAATTTCAATTGAAGATTATGTTTCCAATTTCTCTTTGGCACCTTCTATACCTCCTTCTGTACCATCACCTGTTGATCTGGTTGGATTGTTAGATACTGCATCACCATCTGAGGACAATGTACGTTTTGCGGAACAAATGCTTCACATGGCGCAATCTTTAGGAATCGATACCCAGCAGCCAACTGAAAGTGTAACAGACCCAGTATATGAGGCAATCTATACTGAAACGTCAACGCCTGTTTCAGTACCCTATTTGCCTACTCTACTGGAGACTGCTAAACATTCTTGGAAGTCTCCTTCAACAATGATACCCACTGCCAAATGACTGGAGAATATTTATAAAGTACAGGAACCAGGTGCAGGTTTTTTTTTTTGTGCATCCCAAACTGAACTCCCTCATTGTTGAGGCAGCACAGGAGAAATCCAATAAGGCACACTCAGCTCCCACTGACAAGGAGGGCAGGCAATATAAATCTTCCCACTTCCGTCAATCCTGGGCTAAGGTTGATACTTCTCAAAAACGGTGCCTTTGACTTACCCGTCCAACCTGTTTTCGGCCACATCCTCAGACCGTTTTACCACAATTGGACACAGATAACTTCAGACAATTGGGTCCTAACTATTGTCAAGATGGGGTACAAAATGGAGTTCGAATCCCTTCCTCCCCTTGGTACTATACATGTTACCACCCCTTCGGAAGTTATTTCTCAGAAGGTTGTCTCCCTTCTGGAAAAAGGAGCTGTTCGTACCTCAGATATAGGAATCAGTTTTTACTCCCGTTACTTCACTGTGCCAAAGAGGGATGGGGGAATTTGACCCATTATGGATCTCAGAGGTCTAAACGATTTCATTCTAACCAAAATATTCCGTATGATCACATTAGCCTCGATCATTCCGCTTTTGAAAAGAAATCAATGGTATTCTCTGATAGATCTAAAGGATGCCTTTTTTCACATAGCCATTCATCCAGATCATCAGAAATACCTCAGGTTCATAGTCAGCCCAAACATTTTTCAGTTTTGCGTACTTCCCTTTGGTCTCAAAACCGCACCAAGGGTTTTCACAAAGTATATGAGTGCGGTTTGTGCCCATCTTCGAACTCAAGGTTTGGAGATTTATCCCTACCTCGATGACTGGCTCATCGTTTCTCGGTCCAAACATCAAGCAGAAGCAGATGTGCAATGTGTCCAAAACCTTCTTTCAGACCTGGGTCTTCAAGTCAACCTCAAAAAATCTTCACTCATATTGATGAGAACTCTACAGTTCATAGGATTAACCCTGGATTCCACAACAGGTCGTGCCTTCTTGCCCAGAGATCGTGCGGTTACCGTACGAACTCTTGCCCTACATGTTCTGGAAGCAGGCCGTGTCACCGCGTTTGTTATTCAACGGCTCCTCAGCCTTATGGCAGCAACAATCCACGTCGTCAGGTGGGCCAGACTACGTATGAGACCACTACAGCACTTTCTCCTAACAACCTTCGACCATTCTATGAACGCGAGGAGAGTTTGCCTGACTATTCTGACGAAGCTTCGCAATTCCATTCATTGGTGGACAAACCTCGCCAACCTTATGCATGGCATGCCGTTTGTGACTCAAGGCCCTACAAGGATAATCACAACAGATGCCTCTCTAGAGGGCTGGGGTGCCCACCTCGGCTCTCTCACGATTCAAGGCCAGTAGTCCAGCTCGGAGAAGGACCTCCATATCAATGTACTGGAATTATTGGCAGTCCGGATTGCACTGCTAACCTTCGAGTCAATTCTGCGAGGTCATCACGTTCAGGTGCTTTTGGACAATACCACCATTGTATGGTACCTCAACAAAGAAGGCGGAACGCATTCCATACCTCTTCTAAAATTAACCATAGACATCCTGAATTGGGCTATAACCAGAAACATTGTTCTATCTACTCTTCATATTGCAGGAAAAGACAACACCCTAGCAGACAACCTAAGTCGCCATTTTCACGACACCCACGAGTGGGAATTGTCCCCTATAATTCTTCTTGAGCTGTTCCTCCATTGGGGCCCACCTGTCATCGACCTCTTCGCAACACTGGAAAATCTGTGTGCCAAGCATTTTGCTCCAGAGCAGGAATAGGTCCACACTCGCTGGGGGATGCGTTCATGACATCATGGACAAAAGGTCTGTCGTATTTATTCCCTTCGTTCCCACTACTGACGAAGGTTGTCACCAAGATCTCCATGGACCAAACTGATGCCATCTTGATAGCCCCGTGGTGGCCAAGACAGGGTTGGTTCGCTCCCCTTCTCAAATTGACAAAGAGAGAATTCTACCACTTACTGGTAATACCGAAACTCCTTTCCAAGAACCAAGGGAGAATGCTCAACCCCGGCCTCAATGCACTCCACCTGACAGCGTGGCGAATCTGGCACGATGGGATCATTTAGATTTATCTCAGACCATCATTGCTATCCTGGAGGCTTCCAGAAAACATTCCACTCATCTTTCTTACACTAGAAAGTGGAACAGGTACGCACGTTTTGCAACCACACACAACTTTGATCCTGTATCAGGACCTATTGAGGGAGTGCTTTCCTTCCTTCATCATTTATCTAATGACAGACTAAAACCCACATCTGTCAGAATGTATTTAGCTGCCATATCTTCCAGGCTTGATATCGTTGACAAGTTCTCTGTTTTTACCCATCCATTGTCTAAGAAATTTTTGAAAGGTTTACTTAATCTTTTTTCTCCTACTAAATCTATTGTGCCTCAATGGAGCCTATCCTTAGTTCTTACAGCACTGTCGTCTAAACCGTTTGAACCCCTGGCAACTATTGATATGAGACTGCTCACCTTCAAAGTTGTATTCCTCGTTGCAACCACCTCTGCCAGGCGAGCATCAGAGCTTTGTGCACTGAGGGTGGATCGTCCCTATACTCAGTTTTACAGGGACAAAGTAGTGCTAAGAACTGGTCCTTCCTTTTCTCCTAAAATCATTTCAAGTTTTCATGTTAATCAATATATTATATTACCATCCTTCTTCCAAGCTTCATCGGAGCCAGTTGGTTTGAAGTTACATTGTTTGGATGTGAGGCGTGCGTTAGCGTTTTACAAATCCAGATCACAGTCTAATCGCAAGACTCAAACTCTATTTGTATGTTATGGTGGCTGAAAAAAGAGCTCCCCTGTTTCTGCCCAAAGACTTGCGAGCTGGATTGTGCACACTATCTCCCTAGCCTATCAGCTCGCTAATAAGGAGCCTCCTGAGTCTCTCAAGGCTCATTCTACAAGAGGAATGGCCACATCAACTGTTTTTGCACGTGCAGTGCACATTCCTGAACTTTGTAGAGCCGCTACCTGGGCTAAGGACTCTACCTTTGTAAACCATTACAAACTGGATATCAGAGCAGGACAGGACTGCTGTTTTGGTCATGCAGTGCTCTCAGCTATTCTCCAATGACAGACCAGCGACTCAACCCACCTCCGGTAAGTCAGCTTGTTATTCACCCATATGTGTGATGCACAGAGACCACAAAGAAGAAGTGTAGGTTGCTTACCTGTAACCGTAGTTCTTCGAGTGGTCATCTGTGCAGTCACACAACCCGCCCGCCGTCCCCTCTTTGACGTCGCTTCTGATGTCATCTGAGGAATTCGTTATTGTGCATGCACTAGTTTTTAAATAACATTACTATGAATTCCTTGTTATTGGGGCCACTTGGTCTCAAGGAACTGAGGAGGGTGGGAACCCGACTCGCGCATGCACAATACAACGGTGGGGGAGGGGTTCCCACCTAAAAATCTTAGCTATAGAAGTTTTCCGATTGAGGCTTGGCGCTGGCACGAGCCCATATGTGTGACTGCACAGATGACCACTCGAAGAATTATGGTTACAGGTAAGCAACCTACATATCCCTGCACCTAATTATTTTTTAGTTTAGCAGTTACCCTCTGTAATTTCTCTGTTGAGATCTCCTGGTTTACCCCAATGCTGTGTTCAACAGACACTTGAGCAATTTGCAAGCTATCTAAGTGTCTATTTTGCCCATCAGAACCTCTGGAAAGGTCTTAACCATCAGTGTAGATGGAACGATGTTCTGACATTGTATAAGTTAATTTCCTATGTTCCAGAATCCATGAAAGCAGCAAGAACCAGCCAAGAATTGTAGCCTTTTTTGTATAATATTATATTGCCAAGCTACATATTACATGGAAGTTCGATGATTTAATCTTCCAACTTCTTTTTAATTTTTTCTCTTTTCTCTATTTTATTGTGAATGTAATAAAACAGAACAAAATAAATTGTGAAAAAGAAAAAGAAAGAAACCTTACATACATAAGAATATCATTTCCCCCCATCAGAGATACCATTCATTAAAAAAGGGGGGAAAGAGAGAGAGTTATGCATAGGTTTCAAGGAAAGCAGATCAAATATCCATGTTCTTATCTATTCGGGAGTGGTGTCTATATAACACCCATTCAAATGTTGATAGAGTTGTTGGGACATGAGCAATTATCCTTTCAACATGATAGTATAAATCTTCTAGCTGTCAGAACAGCTCTGAAAATCCATTTGCGCTGACCCTGTGTTAACTTCTAAGAAGCTGGTATGTAGTTTAGGAGGACATGCATGTTGTTCTATATTAAAGATTGTTTCAGTACGTTTATCTTTATTATAAACTCATAAAAGGGAGCAACAATTGGGCATTACCAAAACATGTGCATTAAAGCAGTATTAGGTGCATTGCATCTCCAACAATTATGCAAGTTAAACAAACCCATATTAAAAGGCATTGAGTTCAATAAATCCAAAACAAAAAAATTGCTGAATAAGGCATAGCCTGAGATCCATAGAATAATAATAATAATAATAATAATAATAATAATAATGCTTAAATTATTTCTTACCCACCTCTCCCTTTGGATCAAGGCGGGGAACAACATTAATACAATACAATATAGATTAAATACATAAAATTAATTAATTAAAAGAGCTTATAAAACAACACATTAAAAAATTTTTGGTTTAAAGTTCATCTGGATAGGCCTGCCGGAAGAGGCTAGTTTTTATAGCTGCATTAAACTCGTAGAGAGTGTTAAATTGACTAATCTTCTCTGGCAGGCCATTCCAGAGTCTGGGGGCAACAGAAGAAAAGGTCCTCTTGGTAACAGTTGTCAGCCTAGTTTTGGCTGACTGAAGTAAGTTCTCAGATACAGATGCTAGGGCAACAATCCATTGATTAGGTAAAACAAGACACTCCACTTCTCTATTCCAATCCTATCTTAAACCATGGGTATCATATTTATTTACTAATACTAAACGTTTATATATATATGGATTATAGGTCAACACGTCTGTTCAGCTGCTATAAGTGTATCTAACAATAATGGAGGCTCTGAAGCTGTAAAAGCGGCCAGATCAAACCTAGATTCCAGCAAGTATTGCCATTCAGCCGAAGTAAATTATATTTAATGTCTAGATCAGAAAATGACAAAAACTCATTGTCTGGGCCTATTAATTGATCCAAAGTAAAAATCATCCATCCATGTCCTCCACAAGAACACTTTCTTTCCAATTCTTTAATCTGGATTTCCCCATAAAGTCAATTTTGCATGAGAGAATGGATCATATTGTAACTGACATGATACTATACGCCACACCTCTCTAGTGGCCAAGATTGTAGAGGGGGTTATTTGCTCTAATATGTCAAGAACCGAGTGCCATACAATTGAATAGAGTTTCTAACCATAAGGATTCCAGAACTGACCAGGGTGGCAAATCTATGCAAACTGGAAAGACCAAAATTTAGTACAGGCCAATAGATAGGCCCAATGGTACATAGCAAGGTCTGGAAAACCAAACCCACCTCCTTTAATTGGAAACTGCATCCATTGCAAAGATATTTGAGGTGGGGAAGAACCCCCGAAGAATTTACAAAATATAGCATTAAGTTGTTGAAAGTATTTGCCAGGTATAAGTAAAAGAATCTTATGCATAACATAGACAATTCGAGGTATAATATTCATCTTAGGTGCATTGACTTTACTCCACAGACTCAACTTTAACAGTGCCCATCTATTTCTCGTGCAATCTCACTAATAAGTTTATTCAAATTTATTTTAATCAATTGAGATATATCTCTGGGAATAAGTATTCCAAGATAGGTAATAAAATCACAACACCATTGAAATTTACCATTAACCAACACACATTTTAAACTTAAAATCAACCACTAGAGGAGGGGCAAATTAGATTGAAGTAGTAGTGCTTTAGGAGGTAATGTGTAACACTTTCCCCAGTTGAAATATCCCCTTTATTAATCCGGGGGGCATGGAGAACAGGCACAAGACAAAGACCTGTTTATCCCCAATGGAAAATAGCAGGTGGGACAATTTTGATCAGGGTACTAGTGCAACAGGAAAAGATGAAACATCCTTTCCAGCAGTGTCAGTAAAATGCCCCTTTCCCTCTGGCTTTGAAGTTTTAAAAAATGTCAGGATATCCAGTCATGAATATAGTGTGCCTTGTATGTGTGACTGGTTGAATGCTGGCTGCAATTATTAGCACTTATTGCAAGAAAAACTAATGCTTTTTTAAAAATTTACTTTCAGGTATAGAACAAACACTGGAAACTATTTTATATTTTCTACAAAAACCACTGTAAGTGTTTATGACCAGAGTCATCATATGGAAAACATGCTGCTTAACCGTTAGCACTGGAGCTAATCACATTGAAATTGATCATTTCTATGTTATTTCTTGAAAGTTTTGTACTATAATTTGATGTGGAGTATTGATGAAATACTTCAAATTGTTTTAAAGATACTGGCATAATCTACAATTAAGCATGTTTAAGTTCCATTGAAACTAGAATATCAGCACAAGCCCTATTCAGGTGTACAGAAACTGGATAGACTAAACATGTGAGGAGTGGGAGAGCATTATTCCTGCCCCCCTCCATGCATGTTTTCATCACCTGCTATATGTGGTGGGCAACTTTCTGCTCCTCAGACTTAAAATGACAAAGGTTGGGGTGGGGCTAGCATCCTCTCCATCCTCACACATTTATTGTATCTTTTTTAAAAAATTTTTTTTATTATTTTCAACATAAAATACAACATAATCACAACATAAAATACATTACAAAAACTAACAAACCCTTTACCACCACCCCCCGTGCTCCCCAACCCAATGAGACCTTCATTTATCATTTATATTATAAATTTTCCCAAAATTGTAAAGAATCTTTAAAAGGTGTACAACCTTTCTCCTTTATTAATACAAAATCCAAAACTGGACCCCATATACTTTCAAAATCATTCTTCCTGGATAATCCCCTCTTTACTTTTAAATTACATGTTAATTTATCATTAAGCGCAATATCCCATATTTCTTTATACCATTCTTCTATTGTATAATTCCCTTGCATTTTCCAATTCTTAGCTATCATTAATCTAACAGGTGCCAGGAGGTTGTTAATCAATTCCCTCATACTTGGAGTCCCAACTCCTTTATCCCAAATTGAATAGATGTCGATTGCAAATATAATAGTAGGCAAGCTTGGCAGTTTCAAAGTTGTAATTAATATTTTTCAGGTAATTATCCCTAGCATGTATGTGAAGGAATACATATATCTCAGTGTAAAATAGAACTAATAAATACAGTGAAACTAAAGGTGCCCCAACAAACATAGTGGAAAGGAATTGAACTCTGTTGAAATACATGAGTCGTTGCCAACCTATTATGCACAGTTCTTTGGGTTGCTAAAATTTATTAGTGTGAAATAGTTATGGTGTATTAGAACAAAAAAATAACATGGAATACTTTTGTAGCTTTGTTTATTTTACTTAGTAAACATGCTAAATTAGCAATCTGATTTTGTTAATGAAATTTGAAGACTGGAACAATTCTTCACTTGGGGGAATGGCTAAATTAAAACATGAAAAACTTTCTCATTTCCTTCTGCACACTACCTGAATGTAAAAAACTAAGCTAAAGCATAATTAAACTCCAGTAGACATGTAAAGAGTTAAACTTGGCACCTATGTAGTTAAATATAGAAGCTAAAGCAAAAACAAACCCAAAGACTAAAGGTGAAAATTAAATGATCTATAAAAAAGTTTCTGGGTCTTAGAATCAAAGAATGGTAGAGTTGGAAGGGGCCTATAAGGTCCAATCCCCTGCTCAGTGCAGGAATCCACCTTAAAATATCCCTGACAGATAGATGTCCAGCTGCCTCTTGAATGCTTCTAGTGTTGGAGAGCCCACTGCCTCCCTAGGTAATAGGTTCCATTGTCATACTGCTCTAACAATCAGGAACGTTTTCCTGATGTCCAGCCGGAATCTGGCTTCCTATAACTTGAACCCATTATTCCATGTCCTGCACTCTGGGATGATCAAGAAGAGATTATGGCTCTCCTCTGTGTGCCTGTGATGGTGGTGGTGGGACCAAGAGAAGAGACTCCCCTGAAGATCTCAGAAGATAGGCAGGCCCGTAAGGGAGAATATGGCCTTTCAGATAACCTGGACCTGAGCCGTATAAGGCTTTATAGGTCATAACTAGCACTTTGAATTGTGCCTGGAAACAGTCTGGAAGCCAGTGGAGCTGTTTTAACAGGGGGATTGTATGCTCCCTGTAACCTGCCCCGGTCAACTCTCTGGCCGCAGCTCTTTGAACCAGCTGAAGTTTCCAAACACTCTTTAAAGGCAGCCCCATGTACAGTAATCCAATCAGGATGTAACTAAGGCATGTGTCACCGTGGCCAGGTCAGACATTTCTAGGAACAGGCACAGCTGGCACACTAGCTTTAACTGTGCAAATGCACTCCTGGTTACCACTGAATCCAGAAGTACACCAAAGCTGTGGGTCTGGGTCTTCAGGGGGAGTGTAACCCCATCCAGCACAAGCTGAATCCCTATTCCCTGATCTGCCTTTCGACTGACCAGGAGCATCTCTGATTTGTCTGGATTGTTTGCTCTCATCCAGTCCATTACTGCCGACAGACACTAGCTTAGCAGCAAAACAGCTTCCTTGGAATTGGGTGGAAAGGAGTAGTAAGGTTGGGTGTCATCAGTGTACTGGTGGCACTGCACCCCAAAACTCCAGACAACTTCTCCCAATTGTTTAGTGTATGACATGGGGGACAAAACAGAACCCTGGGGGACTCCACAGGCCAGTGGCCAAGGAGTCAAACAGACATCTCCCAGCACCACCTTCTGGGTCTGCCCCTCCAGGAAGGAATGGAGCCACTGTAAAACAGTGCCTCCAAGTCCCATCCCAGCAAGGTGGCCCAGAAGTTGAGAAAGCAAGGCCACAAGCCTTTATATACCTGCTCTGTATGTAGGTCTCTGCATATAGTTTGGTTCTTGCAAGTGAACTGCATGATGGGATTGGAATGATGTATGTGCCTGAATGTGCTGTAATGCTGAAACTGCTTGATTGGAAGGAAATGCTTAATTGAAATTTCTAACTGTCAAGACCTTTTTGATATAGTATGAGACAAATAAGCTAGCTTGATAAGGAGGACTGACCATCCAGGTCAATCTGACATTGCTAGAAGAGTTATGGGCCACCTGTTGATAAGGCATAATGAAGAAGCTTTCTTTGATCTATCTTTGTTTTGCTTTAGAATGTTGTCAACTGCTAATTGGTTAAGATGCTACTATGTATAAATATACCTGCTTTTCACACTGCCAGTTGAGAGGTTCTTTGTCTGTAGGATTCTCTCCATACAGCTGTATTAACCTCAATAAAATAGAGTTGCCTTACAGCCAAAGTGGATTTTTATCCTTGACAAAGGATACCATGGTTGATGGTATCAAGCGACGCTGAGAGGTTCAGCAGAACCAATGGGGACACATTCCCCCTGTCCAGTTCCCAGTGTAGGTCATCCACCAAGGTGACCAAAGATGTTTCTGTTGCATAACCAGGTCTGAAGCCAGATTGAAATGGATCTAGATATTCCATCTCATCCAGGAATTCTTGGAATTCGGAGGCCACCACATGCTCCGATATTTTACCCAAAAATGGAATATTGGAGACTGGCCGGTAATTATCCAGTACAGTGGGGTTCAAGGAGGGCCTTTTCAATGTGGGTCTTACCACTGCCTCCTTCAAGCAGGTTGGCACCCTGCCTTGGTGAAGGGAGGCATTGACCACTCCACTTACCCACTCAGCTAGTTCCCCCTATGGCTGCTTTTATAAGCCAGGAAGGGCAGGGATCTAATACACATGTGGTGGCTCTCACCTCTCCAATGATCCTGTCCACATCATCGGGCTGTATAAATTGAAAGGTCTCCAATAAGGTATCTTCTGACGGGATAGAGGGTGTTCAACCTGTTCTGGATGGGGTTGCACTCACCCTGAAGGAGCAGGTTTATAGCTTGGGGGTTCTCCCAGAACCATCTCTGTCACTTGAGGCTCAGGTGGCCTTCTACCAACTTCGGTTGGTGACCCAGCTACAGCCCTATCTGGACAGGGATAACCTGGCTTCAGTTGTCTATGCTCTGATAACCTACAAGTTAGATTACTGCAATGCGCTTTACATGGGGCTGCCTTTGAAAATGTTCGGAAGCTGCAGCTTGTGCAAAATGCAGCAGCCAGATAACAGGAACCAGAAGGTTTGCTCATATAAGACCGACACTGGCCCGCTTGCATTGACTGCCTGTACGTTTCCAAGCCCAATTCAAGGTGCTGGTTTCAACCTATAAAGCCTTACATGGCTTGGGACCACAATACCTGACAGAATGCCTCTCCCGACATGAACCTACCATAACACTATGCTCAACATCTAAGGTCCTCCTCCGAGTGCCTACTCTGAGGGAAGCTTGGAGGATGGCAACAAGGGAGAGTGCCCTTTCAGTGGTGCCCCCCCCAACTATGGAACGATCTCCCTGACGAGGCTGACCTGGCGCCAACATTGTTATCTTTTTGGCGCCAAGTTAAGACTTTTCTCCCAAGTATTTAACAGCACATGTTGAGTTTTTTAACTGACCCCTGGATAGTTGATCAAAATTCAAAAAACATTTATTGCTCAATCTACAGATCATTGCAACACATATAAACTTAAAATTTTGCAATACTATTATACAATACTATTATATCAAAAGTTACATATAAGGTTAAAACAACAGAGCTGTAAAATACATGACATCCTTAACTGAATTGATAGTAAGGTGGGTGAACAGCAAACATACAGAACCTTTAATAACCTGTCAGTCACATTGCATTCATATCTCTGAATCATTATAACATTTTACACCAATCGTTTCTAAGAACTTTGCTCTACAGCCAGTAGCTTTCACTGCAAATAGTGCAACTCTCTGTATCACGTATGGGTTGGTTGAATATAATAAATATGTCAATTTCTCCTTAACATCCCTATATTTCACTTTCTTTAAAAGAGGCTCTAAATAACTGTTTATGTCTGTATATAGTGGACAGTCAAATACGTAATGTGCCAAGTCTTGTAGAACTGGATCTCCACAAACACACAACCTATCTTCTGTTGGTATGCCTTGAAAACTCCCTGGTTTTATCATGGTATCCATTTGTTCAAATCTTAAACGTGTAAGAGCTTTCCGATGTTCCATTTTCATGGGTACTGATAAGTATTTCTCAAATTGGTGCAGATGTTTTGTGCTAGCTAACCATTTCGCTGTTTTTGAGGATGTGAGCGCAGTAATATCAGTTTGCGTTCCTACATCAAATACTCTTTGTTTGAAAATATTTCTGCTAGCTGTCAGTGTTGGATTGAGTGCCTGGTCAGAAAATCCAAAGTTTGAAAGGAATTAAAACAATTTCTGCAGCCAAAAGTTCCCTCGCACAATTGACTTTTGTTCCTCCAGACAGATATTTGGGAGTCTTTCTTCAGTTAAGTTATTGATTCTACACCAATAATTTACCATCCTTACATATATCAATCCACAAATCTTTTCCATCCGCAATTCTACTGTAGTTAAGTATGCTGGGGTAGACTTAAAGACCCCCAGAATCAGACGCAAAAAGTGACTTTGAACACATTCAATTTTTGTAAGATTTGCAAAGGCCCAAATTTCTGCTCTGTAAATTAGCATAGGTATTACTTTTGCTTCGTAAAATTTTAAGATTGGGCATAATGTGCCTGGGTAACTATAATTTAACAGTCTATTTAAGGATTGTAAACAAGCAACTATTCTTTATTTGTGAAGCCCAAAATCCTGATGCAGAGAAGTTAAGACCAAGGTAACAGTAATGTTTACCTGCTCTAACACCTTGCAATTAATACACCATCTATGAAACTTTCTCTTTTTACCAAATACCACTACTTTGGATTTGTTATTGTTAATAAGTAGATCGTTTTCTTTGCAGTATACACTAAGCTGTCTCAGGAGTCTTCTCAAGCCAACTTGGGATGTTGAGAGTAAAAACATGTCATCAGCATACAACAAGATATTTGCCACTCTGTTTGAAATTTTGGACATGTGATAACTCTGATTATGTACAAATGCCACCATGTCGTTAATATAAAAATTAAAAAGAAATGGTGCTAGGATACATCCTTGGCGAACACCTTTGTGTGTTGGAATATGATCAGTGAGGGCAAAATTTGAACCTGTTCTCACCTTTAGATAGGTTTTGGAATAAAGTGCTTTCATTAATAAGAAGAGTCTTAGGTCTATATTTGTGTTTACCAACTTTTCCCAGAGATGGCACCTGTTTATAGAATCAAAAGCTACACAGGTCTATAAAAGCAGCAAAAAGCTGTCTGCCCTTAGTAGAATACTTAGTTATAAGATGATGTAAAGTAAAACAGTTATCCAGAGTAGATCGTCCTTTCCTAAATCTGCACTCCTTTCTGCAAAAATGGCATTTTCTTCAGCCCAGTCCTCTAGTTTTTGTTAAAGGTGCTTAGCATAAATTTTTGCTGGGATATCGATCAGGCTGATTGGCCTATAATTACTAGGATCCTGCTGGTTGCCTTTCTTAAATATGGGAATAATTATACTAAGGTTCCAGCCCTGTGGAATACAACCTGTGCTGTTTATATGGGTAAATAGTCCAGCCAGTAGTGAAGCCCACTACTGGCTGGACTATTTACCCATATAAATACTTGAATAATTCAGGAGCTAAAAAATCTTCACCTGGTGCCTTATTGTTCTTCAATGTCTGAATAAGCAGTTTGATCTCAAGAGCAGATACAGGAGGCCATAAAGGTAAAAGATTTGTGTCCTGTGCCTGAGGCAATTTACTTACTGTCCTTGGGTCTTTTCCCTTAAGTACCTGATTTGAAAAGTGGTTGAAAGCTGCAGCTGATGAGAATGAGACAGCCTGCTTCCTTTCATGCCAAGAGCACCATTGTTTGTTCATATATTTTTACTAGACTTCTTCCTAATTGCTTGTGCTTAACTTTAAAGCCATATCCAATGAGATATGAATTTTATAAATAAAATTCTTAAAAATAATTTAATATAGAGTGAGCTTTCCTGTTGCTTCCTCTAGTTAAAAAGTTGTGATACAGGTCTAGTCCCATTGAATTCAGTGGGTTACTTCTGAGTAGATATGTATAGGTTTGTACTGTTTGTTACCATTTGTATAGCAATTGTGTATTTTATTTCTGTATTCTTCCCTTTCTCTAGATATATTTAGAATATGAAGGTACTTCATTTGAGGAATGGGATGTTCCTTTGTTATGTACTGTTGGTGATAAAAGGTAAGAATTGCAAACTATGTAGAAGTACATGCCTAAACACCAAGGAAATCATGTGCTTGGCATTTTTTCCTAGTTTGCACATTTTTTATTCTGGGTTTGTTAGTTATGCTAGTGGAACTTTGCACATTTACACCAGTAATCCAGCCACTTTTCTCCATTCTGAGATTTCAGCAAGTTTAAAGCATATTTTTAGAGTTGTCGTAGTAGGAAGCTTTTTAAAAATAAAAATTGAGATCTTCAGGAAGTTGGATTACATGCGAAAAACATGTGGGGAGGTTTGTGCATGCTTCCACAGAATTGCAGAATACATCATCCCTGCCTCTAAAATAGGTGGTTGGGTACTGTATTGACATTAAGTTTTGTTCTAGTAACTAGCAAACTTTGGGCCAAACCATATATTTGTGTGAACATGCATAACTATAGCCCAACAGACACTTACCGTATTTCACCGAATGTAAGATGCCATCGACTGTAAGACGCACCTAAATTTCAGGGCCACCAACAGGGAAAAAGCTTTGTGTCGATTCTAAGACGCACCTTAATTTCAGCACCCCTTCCCCCTCACCTCCATTGCCATTGCCCATCCTCGTTGCAGCCGCCGCTCTGCGCCACCGCCAGCACTCACCTCGGTCTGGCAAGGCGGCATTCCCAGTAACGAGGCAAGTGTTGCCAGCAGCACGGAGTGGCAGCGGCGGCAGCGAGGATGGGCGACAGTGATGTAGGGGAGGGGGGGAGGGCCCCGCAAGTCCCCCTCCCCCCTTGCAAGTCCCCCCTCCCCACTTGATCCCTGCTGCCTCGGCCTGGGAAGGCTTCAGTACTGGGAAGGAGGCTGAGACCTCGTGAGATTTCCTGAGATCGCGGCCTCTTTCCCAGTACTGAAGCCTTCCCAGGCCAAGGCAGCAGCGATCAAGGTGAGTGGGGAGGTGGGAGAATTAGGGCTATGGCCCTGCAAGTCCCCCTTTCCCCTCCCCCTCCCCACTTACCTTGATCGCTGCTGCTTCGGCCTGGGAAGGCTTCAGTACTAGGAAGAAGCCTGAGATCTCACGCGATTTCCTGAGATCGCTGCCTCTTTCCCAGTGCTGAAGCCTTCCCAGGCCGAGGCAGCAGTGATCAAGGTGAGTGGGGAGGGGAGAGGGTTAGGGCCCCGCAAGTCCCCCCTCCCCCATCACAAGTCCCCCCTCCCCTCTCCCAAGTCCCCCCTCCCCACTTACCTTGATCGCTGCTGCCTCAGCAGGCTTCAGTACTGGGAAGGAGGCCGAGATCTCGTGAGATTTCCTGAGATCACGGCTTCTTTCCCAGTACTGAAGCCTTCCTAGGCCGAGGCAGCAGCAATCAAGGTGAGTGGGGAGGGGGACTTCCGACCGGCCTTGTGGGGTCTTTTGGGACCCACTAGGGTGAGTCGCGGGCATGGGGCATGCAGAGCCCTTGTGCCTTCTGCAAAACGCAGGAGAAATCCCGCAATTGCAAGGCACCATCGATTCGAAGACGCACCTCATTTTTACAGATGTAAACATGGGAGAAAAAGTGTTTCTTAGAATCGATGAAATACGGTATTTAGATTTAAAACTGCATTGGGAGGAGCCGGTTCCAACTTAGAAGAGGCAGTGATGTAATCCTGTTCAATTTCCCCACTCCAAATCACCTCCCCCCACCCCATGGAATTTCAAATGTGTGCTTATGGCAATCCTGCTATAGCATGATTTAATTACCACTTCTCTTGAAAAATCAAATTGTCAATCTGGGGTTGCTCCTGGATCTGGTCCTATATTCGATTCTCAGATAGCAGCAATAGCTAGGTGAGCTTTTGCCTGGATTCAGCTGGTTCCGCAGTTGTACTTCTTCGTTTAGAAGATGTATATGGTCATGGTTACATATACATCAAGGTCTGGACTGGCGTAATTCAAAAAATTCAGTTAATGCAAAATACCACTGCAAGACTCTTATCAGTGTCAGTTTTAGGGAGTATGTCACTATCATTGTACCATTTTCATTGGGTTTGTTACCATTTTAAAGCTCCAAACACTTTAAGACTATGATGCTTGAAGGCCTATGTACTCCTACACAATTGTGTCTGTCCCATATGGTCAGTTAGGTCCTTCTGTATTTTTTTAAACTGGCTGAAACTTGGTGGGTGAGAACAAGGAAGAGGGTGTATTCTGAGGCAGCACTAAAGTTGTGAGGGTCCAGAAAAAAACTGCAAAAAAATAGTTTTTTTAAAAAAGTTCTTCCCTATTTTTCCAAGGACATTTTTATTTTTTTCTATAAAATTGAACAGCCTTGGATTCTGAAATATTTTCAGTTATTTTCAGATTAAAATATAAAAGACTAGGTGTTTATATATCGTTACCCAGCCTTTAATCCTCTAAAATTATTTCTAAAAGCTTTCTAATAAGATATTTATGGAAAGAATAGAAACATAAAATTTCTGGAAATAATGAAGCCATGGAAGGAAATGTTTTTTAAATCAACTCTGTAAGATTCCCAGCATAATTATTTCTTCAATCCCTTATTAAAATCATTGTAGGTTTGTTCCAAGTCATGCTCATTCTCCCAACTTGTCAGTAGAGTTATTATATCATAATATGGAAGAAAATATGCATTCTTGACATTTGGGGTTTTGTTCCATAGACATTTTGTGTTTCTGGGTTTGTTCTGATTAGTTATTGTATCAGTCAATTTAATTTTGTTTTAACCCACATGTGAAAGAAACACTGTAGGTTATTCCACCATTGCTACTAGATGTGACAGAACAGCATGTGGGTTATCCCACCTATGGTTTTTTCAAATTGACTTTGAGCCTTGAGTCTATAGAACACACTGCCACCATTTTTAATAAAGTTCTCAATTAGACTCCATCACTAGGAAATGTTGCCTGAGATATAAACCTTTTAATGTTGTCATTAGAATAATCCATCTCTGCCTATAAGAAACTCAGTAGTCTGGTTCCTGTCACGTAGGCATAGGATTGACACTACTGCTAGAGACAACCTTTCAAAAGGAAAGGTTTTGCTCTACTGTTGTTGTTATTTTTTTGCTGTATTATTGTAAGTTTGACTTTACTGTAATTTTTCTGTACTGTTCTTAAATAATGTAAGCTGCTTTGAATATTCATTGCAATGAAAAGGCAGAGTAGAAATTCAGTTATTAAATCAATAAAAGATGGGTGTGCACTCCAAATTGAATACTAGGTAGAAAACACTTCAGAAGTAATATAATAGATGAGAACATTAAGATGAATATGCAATTTGCAACAGTCTTATACATGTTTACTCAGAAATAAGTCCAATTTAATTCAAGGGAGTTTATTCCCAAATAAGTGTGTGTAGCCTTAGAACTAGGGATGTGCACTGACCCCCCGGATCGGATCGGATAGCGGATCGGAATCGGACCTGGGGGGTCGGATCGGATCGGATCGTGTGTCGGATCGGATCGGATCCGATTCCGATCCGCGGATCGGATTTTCCGATCCGGATCGGACGCCATTTTGAATGCTTTTTCCTATAGCAAATTATTGTTTTACAAAAACGCCTATAACTTTTTCATTTTTAACGACAGAAGGATGAAACTTGGGCACATTGTACACTGGTTAGGGATAGGTATCTGTGAGAAATTTCAGAAAGATTGGTGCATGCAGTTTGTGGCAATTAATTTTTTAATAAATAACATGGAATGCCTATAACTCGGTCATTTTTAAAGTTACACACATGAAACTTTGCCACATTGTAGGTGGAACCTTGGGACCCACGTGTGTGAAATCCCAGAACCGTGGGTGCTTGCCTGGTGTGGCAATGAATTTTTGAAAAATGGGTAGTAGTGGGGTAAATGCAGTTATGCCTCCCATGTTTTTATTTTTAAAGATACAAACAGGACACTTCGGCACATTACAGGGAACACTTCCCTTGATATGTGTGTAAAATTTCAGACAGCTAGCTCCAGGCATGTGTTGGCAATGAATTGTTGAAAATTGGGTAGCAGTGGGGTAAAATACAGTTTTGCCTCCCATTTTTTTATTTTCAAAGATACAAACGGGAAACTTTGGCACATTGCAGGGAACACTTCACTTCAAATGTGTGTGAAATTTCCGGAAGCTAGGTGCAACATTTTAGTGGGAAACGAACGTTTATTCATGGCATTTCACATGGGATTTATGGGTTGGTTTTAAGAGCTACAAACCTCTAACTCGCTCACATGGCACAGGACCTATGCCCGCTCAAACGCTGGAAATTTAACAAACTTTGGTGCAATGCTTTAGTGGGAAAACAAAGGTTTATGCATGGCATTTCACATGGGATTTATGGGTTGGTTTTAAGAGCTACAAACCTCTAACTCGCTCACATGGCACAGGACCTATGCCCGCTCAAACGCTGGAAATTTAACAAACTTTGGTGCAATGCTTTAGTGGGAAAACAAAGGTTTATGCATGGCATTTCACATGGGATTTATGGGTTGGTTTTAAGAGCTACAAAACTCTAACTCGCTCACATGGCACAGGACCTATGCCCGCTCAAACGCTGGAAATTTAACAAACTTTGGTGCAATGCTTTAGTGGGAAAACAAAGGTTTATGCATGGCATTTCACATGGGATTTATGGGTTGGTTTTAAGAGCTACAAAACTCTAACTCGCTCACATGGCACAGGACCTATGCCCGCTCAAACGCTGGAAATTTAACAAACTTTGGTGCAATGCTTTAGTGGGAAAACAAAGGTTAAACTTTATTATTTTAAACCTTCAGGAAGGGGACATTGCCTGCCTGGTGTGGATTGGTAATGAGGGAAGAAAGTTTCACTTATTCATTTGTAAAATGTAAAGTGATTGTAAATTGCTTTAGGGACCCATACATTTACATGACAAGACAGGTGTTGGTTGCAGGAATGCTACCAAATGCACTAGTAGCTAATCCCAGGTAATAGCTATTCAGATCCTAGCTAATAGCTATTATTCAGATCCTAGCCTGGGAAGGGATCTTGCAGGATAAGTGATTGTTCTTTTCTTGTGTACTATGTAATTCTAAACCAGAAGGCTGCTTTGATGTAGAGCCAATCCACATGGTCTCTTGCAGCACCTAGTATTATTTATTTCTCCTTCCACAGCAGAATCTGGAAGGCGGGCAGGCAGGCTGGCATTTAATGGGCAAAGTCCAACAGCGGCATTGGGGACTGGGTGACATTCTCCTTGAGGGCGAATGCCAAGTCCCATGGCTTGTGCGAGGAGGGCGGCTTGCTCTCTTTGCAGGAAGGATCTGGGAGGCGGCAGGCGGCATCAGCAGCGGGCGGGCAGGCTGGCATTTAATGGGCAAAGTCCAACAGCGGCTTTGGGGACTGGGTGACATTCTCCTTGAGGGCGAATGCCAAGTCCCATGGCTTGTGCGAGGAGGGCGGCTTGCTCTCTTTGCAGGAAGGATCTGGAAGGCGGCAGGCGGCATCAGCAGCGGGCGGGCAGGCTGGCATTTAATGGGCAAAGTCTCTCCTTTCCCGGGCACTGTGGCAGTGAGAGTGCCATAGGCTGCAAAAGAAGAAGGGGGGGGAAAAAGAATGAATATTAGTTGACCACTTCAACACAACCAGCTCCCTTCCACCCAGGATTGCCCTTCCTGAGTGCCCACGCCAAAGCAGGCACACGGGGCTGCCTGCTCACTCGGAAGTTAGCAGGCAGACAGCCAACCTTCAGTTAGGTGGAAGGTGCCCCCCCCCATTCACAGAACACTTACCGTAGTCCTCCTGAGGGCGTTGTTGATAAGATGCCACTTCCAGGCGGGCAGTGACGGGCAGGTGGGCAGTCTGCATTACCGTCTCTCCTGGGCACTGTGGCAAAGAGTTCCATAGGCTGCAAAAGAAGAAGGGGGGGGGGAAGAATATGAGGAAAATGATACTTTTCCACCACTGGCTCCCTCCCACCCAAGACTGGCATGTGCCCGTCCTGAGTGCCCACGCCCCAGCAGGCACACGGGGCTGCCTGCTTGCTTACTCGTGGGTAAGCTCTCTGACAGGCTCTTACCAGAGTCGTGCGGGCGACGTGAATCGATGGGCCACCTCCATGCGGCCGTGGCTGGGGCAGATGGGCAGTCTGGATTCACGGGTACGCTTTGCGCAGTGGCGAAGAGTTCCATAGGCTGCAAAAGAAGGAGGGGGGGGGAAAAGAATTAACATGAGATAAATCATACTTTTCCACCATTGGCTCCCTCTCACCCAGGACTGGCATCTGCCCGGTCCTGAGTGCCCACGCCCCAGTAGGCACACGGGGCTGCCTGCTCACTCGGAAGTTAGCAGGCAGACAGCCAACCTTCAGTTAGGTGGAAGGTGCCCCCCCCCATTCACAGAACACTTACCATAGTCCTGAGGGCGTTGAGGACTCGGTGAGATTCTCCTGGAGGACCCCTAGTCCCATGGCTTGTGCAAGAAAGGCGGCTGGCCCGCCTCGCAGGAACGATCTGGAAGGCGGCAGGCGGCATCAGCAGCGGGCGGGCAGGCTGGCATGTAATGGGCAAAGTCTCTCCTTTCCCGGGCACTGTGGCAGTGAGAGTGCCATAGGCTGCAAAAGAAGAGGAGGGGGATAATGAATATTACATAAATACTTTTATACTGCAAAAGAAGAAAGGAAAATAAATAAAGATTTGTATTAATTAATACATGCAAGTCCTAGTAACTAGTCTCCCACCGGCACACTTCTCTGGTTTGTGATGCAATCCTCTTTCTCCTGCACCCCTCCCTTTCTAAATCACTCTTCTGAGCCCATTGTTAGAGGGATTGGCTATCCTTTTGTGTCTGGCAGGACACAGCTTACCGGATCATTAGAGAATCACCATTTCTTTTGTCCTTGGGTTATTCATTCACTCCTAATAGCACCCTACGTTAGGCTGACCAGATCAAATCCAGGTCAGGGTTCCTAACTTCAGCAGTTGTAGAGAAAAGGGAATTTCTGCCAGTGTCATTTGTATGGAATTAGTTCCTGCTGAGATTCCCTCTTCATCACAACAGTTAAAGGTGCAGGGGCCCTGCCTTCTTTTCTATATGGCCACTCTGCCTGCACTCTTACCTGAGTCGTAGGGGCGACGTGAATCGAGGGGCCACCTCCATGCGGCCGTGGCTGGGGCAGATGGGCAGTCTGCTTGCTTACTCGGAAGTAAGATCTCACACTGCCCCACTTCTGGACACTCTCAGGTGTCCCTGCGTTGACTGCACACACTTACCTTATTCGTGCGGCGGCTGTGGATCGGAGGACTCCAGTGGCACATAGGCTCCTCCAGGCAAAGTCCCAGTGGCACAGCTCCCTCCAGGCAAAGTCACATTGGCACAGGGTCCTCCAGGCAAAGTCACAGTTTGGCACAGCTCCCTCCAGGCAAAGTCACATTGGCACAGGGTCCTCCAGGCAAAGTCCCAGTTTGGCACAGCTCCCTCCAGGCAAAGTCACAGTTTGGCACAGCTCCCTCCAGGCAAAGTCCCAGTGGCACAGGCTCCTCCAGGCAAAGTCACATTGGCACAGGGTCCTCCAGGCAAAGTCACAGTTTGGCACAGCTCCCTCCAGGCAAAGTCACATTGGCACAGGGTCCTCCAGGCAAAGTCACAGTTTGGCACAGCTCCCTCCAGGCAAAGTCACATTGGCACAGGGTCCTCCAGGCAAAGTCACAGTTTGGCACAGCTCCCTCCAGGCAAAGTCCCAGTTTGGCACAGCTCCCTCCAGGCAAAGTCACAGTTTGGCACAGCTCCCTCCAGGCAAAGTCCCAGTGGCACAGGCTCCTCCAGGCAAAGTCACATTGGCACAGGGTCCTCCAGGCAAAGTCACAGTTTGGCACAGCTCCCTCCAGGCAAAGTCCCAGTTTGGCACAGCTCCCTCCAGGCAAAGTCACAGTTTGGCACAGCTCCCTCCAGGCAAAGTCCCAGTGGCACAGGCTCCTCCAGGCAAAGTCACATTGGCACAGGGTCCTCCAGGCAAAGTCACAGTTTGGCACAGCTCCCTCCAGGCAAAGTCACATTGGCACAGGGTCCTCCAGGCAAAGTCACAGTTTGGCACAGCTCCCTCCAGGCAAAGTCCCAGTTTGGCACAGCTCCCTCCAGGCAAAGTCACAGTTTGGCACAGCTCCCTCCAGGCAAAGTCCCAGTGGCACAGGCTCCTCCAGGCAAAGTCACATTGGCACAGGGTCCTCCAGGCAAAGTCCCAGTGGCAGAGGCAAAGTCCCAGTGGCAGAGGCAAAGTCCCACTGGCAGAGGCAAAGTCACAGCTGCATGGGCACCTCCAGGCAGGCAGGCGGGCGGGCAGGCAGAGGCGGGCATGATGCCAGGCGCTTGCACATTGCACAAGTAAGCAATAGAACCGTGAGACCAGCCCACGCATTCCGGCTACTTCACAATGGCGGCAACCTAGCAGGCAGGCAGGCAGGCAGGCAGGCAGAGGCAGAGGCAGAGGCGGGCATGATGCCAGGCGCTTGCACATTGCACAAGTAAGCAATAGAACCGTGAGACCAGCCCACGCATTCCGGCTACTTCACAATGGCGGCAACCTAGCAGGCGGGCAGGCAGGCAGGCAGGCAGGCAGAGGCAGAGGCAGAGGCGGGCATGATGCCAGGCGCTTGCACATTGCACAAGTAAGCAATAGAACCGTGAGACCAGCCCACGCATTCCGGCTACTTCACAATGGCGGCAACCTAGCAGGCAGGCAGGCAGGCAGGCAGGCAGAGGCAGAGGCAGAGGCGGGCATGATGCCAGGCGCTTGCACATTGCACAAGTAAGCAATAGAACCGTGAGACCAGCCCACGCATTCCGGCTACTTCACAATGGCGGCAACCTAGCAGGCAGGCAGGCAGGCAGGCAGGCAGGCAGAGGCAGAGGCAGAGGCGGGCATGATGCCAGGCGCTTGCACATTGCACAAGTAAGCAATAGAACCGTGAGACCAGCCCACGCATTCCGGCTACTTCACAATGGCGGCAACCTAGCAGGCGGGCAGGCAGGCAGGCAGGCAGGCAGAGGCAGAGGCAGAGGCGGGCATGATGCCAGGCGCTTGCACATTGCACAAGTAAGCAATAGAACCGTGAGACCAGCCCACGCATTCCGGCTACTTCACAATGGCGGCAACCTAGCAGGCGGGCAGGCGGGCAGGCAGAGGCAGAGGCAGAGGCAGAGGCAGAGGCGGGCATGATGCCAGGCGCTTGCGCATTGCACAAGTAAGCAATAGAACCGTGAGACCAGCCCACGCATTCCGGCTACTTCACAATGGCGGCAACCTAGCAGGCGGGCAGGCGGGCAGGCAGAGGCAGAGGCAGAGGCGGGCATGATGCCAGGCGCTTGCGCATTGCACAAGTAAGCAATAGAACCGTGAGACCAGCCCACGCATTCCGGCTACTTCACAATGGCGGCAACCTAGCAGGCGGGCAGGCAGGCAGGCAGAGGCAGAGGCAGAGGCGGGCATGATGCCAGGCGCTTGCGCATTGCACAAGTAAGCAATGAAACCGTGAGACCAGCCCACGCATTCCGGCTACTTCACAATGGCGGCAACCTAGCAGGCGGGCAGGCGGGCAGGCAGTTTTTTAAATCATATAGCCAAAATAAACACAACACACAGTGACAGCCCTGCAAGGCTGCCACATAAGTCCAAAAGACACAGTCAGAAACAGTGTGGGATGCTGCTTGTCATCCACTCAATGTAGGAGCCTGGAAGAGGAATCCTATCGCGTCCTTCGTTCATAGTCAGAGAGGTGCATGCGTTCCTTGGCGATAAAATTAAGCCTTCTTCTTATCCAAAGTTCTCATGAGCCTCTGACGTGGTCTTACAAGAAGAAACGCCCATGGAAGTGTGGGACCTTACAGAAGGCCTGGAGGGAGCCATCGGAGTCCAATTTCAGAGGCACACGTGCAAGCACATTGGTTCAAGTCAAACAACATAGAATGTGTGAGATGCTTGTGCATCCCCTCAATGTAAGAGGCTAGGAGAAGAAACTAGATCCCTTCGGGATCCATCGTTCAGAGTTGAGTTACTGAGCTGTAAACAACACAGCCAGTAAATTAAAGTAAAGAAAATTAATTAACCGAAAATAAGAATTAAAAAATCAAGGGCCTGCCGGTGCCTGCCCAAAGGTGTGGGATGGATGGGGGGTGCCTGCCAATTACTCCCCCGCGGGCATGAGGGTGGGGTATCCCAGCAGGGGCAGATTGACCTTGAGGAAGACCAGCTGCTCCACAATCTCAGCGTCCAAGCGAGAGCGGTGGGGTGTGACCACGTCGCCCGCCATGGAAAACACCCGCTCGCTTGGAACGCTGGACGGTGGGCAGCTGATTCTGTCCATGGCCACCCGCGCCAGATCAGGCCACATCTGGCGCCGAGATGACCAGTAGGCCAGGGGTTCGATGGAGCCGTCCTCCATCTGCTCCGCCAGGTAACGCTGCACTGCTGCTGCAGCGTCATCCTGGCGGCGGCTGGGTTGAGTGCCTCTATGCCCAACCGCAGCCTGCAAAGCCTTGTCCCAAAACCCCTGGCCTGTCCCCCTGCTGGGTGTGGTGGTGCTGGTGCCGCCGCTGCTGGTGGTGCTCAGCGGACTTAGCGCCTGGGCTTCGGTGGGCTCCTCCTCTGCCTGCCCAATCCTGGCATCCCGGGCCGCCCGAACGTCCGTCACCAGCATTTCCACCCAACCTGCCCGGGAAGTCTGCCCACATAACCCATCCTTGATGCGCGGGTCGCACATGGTGGCCAACATGTACTGCCTCTCGTTGTAGAGAGGCTGGACCCGGCGGGATAGGCTTTCCCTCAGCCTCGTCACCACTTCCCGCACCTCTGGCAGGAAGCGCCTGCCGGTGACGGCATCCCCGGCCTCCAGAAACTCGCCCATCTGATTCTGGAGATGCCTGGCCACGGGGAGCACCTGGCTGAGAAGGGCAGTGCTGCTGCTCAGGGTCTCGGTGGCCTCAAGGAACGGCTTGAGGACCACCAGAAGCTGGGACATGGCCTCCCACTGCTGCCTGGACAGTGGGGCCTGGATGCCAATGTCCCCGACCCTGAACATCTCGTGGACAACACGCTGTTGCTCCACCATACGCTCGAGCATGTGGTAGGTGGAGTTCCAACGTGTTGCCACGTCCTGCACTAGCCGGTGCTGCGGAAGTCCCAGCTCCTGCTGCTTCTCCCGCAGCAACCGACTGCCCTTCACGCTGTGGTGGAAATGCCCAGCCACCTTCCTGCAGCTCTCTAGGAGATTACGGATTTGGGGAGGGAGAGGGGCCTTGCTGCCTCCAAGGCCATCCCTGACGACCAGGTTGAAGACGTGCGCGATGCAGCGGATGCCCTCAAATCCGCCATCGCGCACCGCCTTCAGCATATTGGCTCCCCCGTCCGTGACCATGTAACCGCGGGTGTGCTGGTGCCCGCCCAGCCACCCTGCCACCATGCGGTTCATGGCCTCCGTAATCTCCTCCGCCGTGTGGGACTGGTCCATGACTGCGGTATGAAGGAGGGCCCAGCGGCAGCCCTCCTTCCCAGTCCCAGAAGTCCTGGGTGCTTCCTGCCCTGAGGCTCCCCACCAGTGAGCCGTCAGGGACAGGTAAGCGTGCACTCCTCCTTCGCTGGACCAGATGTCCGAAGTGAAGTGCACCTTCTGTGCCTCTGCCTGGCACAGACGACCCAGAACTAACTCCCTGCATGCCTGGTACAGGGAGGGCACCACACGCCTGCTCAGGGTGGTGCGACACGGCGGCTTGTAGTATGGAACCACAAGAGCCATCAGCCTCTTGAAGCCTGCGTTCTCGACGAGGCTGAATGGCTGGTCATCCAACGCCACCATCTCACCGATGCAATTGGTGATCTGGTTGGGCGCTGGAAAACGCCACCTTGTGGCTCCATACTTCCCCCACCCCATCTCTTCCATGGTGGCCTGGCGAAGCCTCTTGGGGATGGGAGGTCGAGAGCTGGCAGAAGTTGCAGGAGCCTTCTGCTTGCCCTTGCCGCTAGCACCAGTCTGCTGCGAGGTGCCCGCCTCGGTCCCAAGCAAAACAGACTGGTGGTGCCTCTGCATGTGGCGGGTGAGGTTCGTGGTGGTGAAGTGGCCTGGCATTTTTCCCCTGCTCACTGACATCTTGCAGTGGCGACAGACAGCAAAGCGGGAATCCACTGCCACCTCAAAGTGGTCCCACACCTTGCTTGCCTGTCACTTCTGGGGTGACACAGACGGCCTGCCGGCGCCTTCGCTCTGTGGTGTCACCTCAGGAGCAAGGGAATGAGTGGAAGAGAGGACGGATTGTGGAGAGTAAGTCTCTGGTGCTGCCTGCTCTTCCTCTTGCCCCACATCAGAGTCCTCCTTCTCACTCTGAACCTCGCTGACTTCCACAAGATCTGGGAAAAGATCAGTCAGCGGGTTCACAGGCTCACCCACCAAAGAAGGAGCTGGATAATATAGTGCTCCTTCTTCATGCCCACTGCTGCTCCCAGCACCTGCCTCATGTTGCTGAAAGAGTGCCCTGCAGGCACTACTTTGAGTTGCCTCTGCCTGCTTCTGCTGCCCCAGTGGAGAACGCCTCAGTTTAACTGGGGGTGTGGAAGTAGGCTGCCTGCTGCTGGTCCCAGCAGCAGCAGCAGCAGCGCCATGCCCAGAGCGGCCTCTCCCAAATGCTGCCTTGGGAGCACCCCCCCTTTGAGTGCCACGCTTCATTTTATTTTTATTATTATTTATTTTTGTGTAAGTGTGTGCTTTGCTGACTTTTTTTGTGTTTGTAGCAGCAGGCTACACAGCCCAGCAACACACACTCACTCACAAGCGCGCACACACACACACACACACAGAGAAAGAGAGAGAGAGAGAGAGAGGATAGAAATATTTTTTTATTATTTTTTTGGGTTTTTTTCAGAAAGCGAAAGTAGAACAAACAAACACACTCACTGCAAAGACAAACTGAACTCACAGACAAACAAACGTGCTATCTAAGAAAGGAAAGGCAAGAGAGAAAGGAAAGCCAAGAGAGAGAACAAGAAAAGCTGAAGTAAAAGATCAGAAACTCCTCAAAACCACCTCCAAATACAATCAAATCAATACAGTCTCTCCAACACAGCTCCAAAACACTCCCTAATCTCCTCCACGTTCAACCCACAAAGAGCCAGAAGGGCAGGGCTGAGAGAATATATACTGGTGCCCTCCTCCAGCATTGCGATTGGAGGCTGAAGAAAGTCTTCACAGGATTGGGTGATTCAGTCATGTATTCTAAAGCACAATTGGTGGATCAAGCTGTCAAACACACACACACAAACACAGCCTCCCCCTCCCTTTCCTGAAGGTTTAAAATAATAAAGTTTAACCTTTGTTTTCCCACTAAAGCATTGCACCAAAGTTTGTTAAATTTCCAGCGTTTGAGCGGGCATAGGTCCTGTGCCATGTGAGCGAGTTAGAGTTTTGTAGCTCTTAAAACCAACCCATAAATCCCATGTGAAATGCCATGCATAAACCTTTGTTTTCCCACTAAAGCATTGCACCAAAGTTTGTTAAATTTCCAGCGTTTGAGCGGGCATAGGTCCTGTGCCATGTGAGCGAGTTAGAGTTTTGTAGCTCTTAAAACCAACCCATAAATCCCATGTGAAATGCCATGCATAAACCTTTGTTTTCCCACTAAAGCATTGCACCAAAGTTTGTTAAATTTCCAGCGTTTGAGCGGGCATAGGTCCTGTGCCATGTGAGCGAGTTAGAGGTTTGTAGCTCTTAAAACCAACCCATAAATCCCATGTGAAATGCCATGCATAAACCTTTGTTTTCCCACTAAAGCATTGCACCAAAGTTTGTTAAATTTCCAGCGTTTGAGCGGGCATAGGTCCTGTGCCATGTGAGCGAGTTAGAGGTTTGTAGCTCTTAAAACCAACCCATAAATCCCATGTGAAATGCCATGAATAAACGTTCGTTTCCCACTAAAATGTTGCACCTAGCTTCCGGAAATTTCACACACATTTGAAGTGAAGTGTTCCCTGCAATGTGCCAAAGTTTCCCGTTTGTATCTTTGAAAATAAAAAAATGGGAGGCAAAACTGTATTTTACCCCACTGCTACCCAATTTTCAACAATTCATTGCCAACACATGCCTGGAGCTAGCTGTCTGAAATTTTACACACATATCAAGGGAAGTGTTCCCTGTAATGTGCCGAAGTGTCCTGTTTGTATCTTTAAAAATAAAAACATGGGAGGCATAACTGCATTTACCCCACTACTACCCATTTTTCAAAAATTCATTGCCACACCAGGCAAGCACCCACGGTTCTGGGATTTCACACACGTGGGTCCCAAGGTTCCACCTACAATGTGGCAAAGTTTCATGTGTGTAACTTTAAAAATGACCGAGTTATAGGCATTCCATGTTATTTATTAAAAAATTAATTGCCACAAACTGCATGCACCAATCTTTCTGAAATTTCTCACAGATACCTATCCCTAACCAGTGTACAATGTGCCCAAGTTTCATCCTTCTGTCGTTAAAAATGAAAAAGTTATAGGCGTTTTTGTAAAACAACAATACTTTGCTATGGGAAAAACGCATTTAAAATGGCGTCCGATCCGCCGATCCGATCCGGATCGGACCTCGCCGGATCGGATCGGATCGGATCGGATGGTGTATCGGATCGGATCGGATCGGATCGGATTTTCCGATTTTTGGGGCGGATCGGATTCGGATCGTGGATCGGATCCGATCCGATGCACACCCCTACTTAGAACGGGTCCTATGCACGTTTAGACAGAAATATGTCCTACAACTCCTAGCATGCCCAAGTCAGATATGCTGTCTGGGAGATGCTGCAAGGTATAAGATTTATTTTTGTCTAAACGTGCATAGGATTGTACCCTTTATGAGTTTGCCAATGTCTGAGAAGCTGAGAAATTCCCTAGCATATGCAACATATTGTTAGCGATTAAAATAACAAAAGGAATTATGTTAAAGGGGTAAAAGGAATAAAGGTTTGGATGACAAAATTAGTGACATTGGCATTAAGAAAAGGGGTTAGTTTCACCCATGTTGTCTGGACGTGCTCCCCCTTGCGGGTGTTGAATTTGTGGGGAAAATGGCATCCATAGTGGCTTTGGAGTGCCCAAAGGGTAAAATTTTGCTTGTTTACTTATTTGTTGTTCAAAAAGAATGGGTTTTTTTTACTGTATTTAGTGCGGTAGGTGCACATATGGCCTATAGACTGTATGTTGCCCACCCCTGTTCTAGAAAGTTCCAAGCTAAGATTAAATGAAACGTTGAATGGAACAAAGATAAAGATATATTTCCATAATTAGTTATTACAATCTATTTAATGTAGACTTTTTTAAAAAATTGCTTTAGTGCACCAAAGACAACACTGCATTGTCCAATTCCTGGAGCACATCGGATTAGACCTATAGTTAAACCCCCGGTAAGTTGTCAACAGTTGATTTCAATAACAATATAATATAAGACATATATTATATTATGCTCAATCTTTTTAATTTTTGTAAACCGCCCAGAGAGCTTCGGCTATGGGGCGGTATATAATTGTTAATAATAATAATAATAATAATAATAATAATAATATACTCTAGAAACTAAACTGTCATTTTAAACACTATATTTTTGCCAGATTCAGAAAAATCAAACAAGCTTTTCCTCATATGTTTTTGTAAATAGTTGATATGAAAATGACTTACAACATTGAGGTGGCCATAACTAATAAACCTGCAAAATTTCAGAAGGATAGGTACAGCAGTATTTGTAGAAGAGGGATCTTAAAATTTGAGAAGGGAATGATTTGCTATCACTTCCTGTCCTTCATAGGTTTTGCTTTGGTTTTTTGAAATGTGTATGAAAATGGCATTTGTCATAGAGGTATACCTAAACAAGAAAATTTTAAAGGTACAGAAGCAGATACTAGGGAGTTATACTGAATGAAAAATAGTTTAAGGCTTTGTTTTCTGCTCCGTTGGCACCAAAGTCACAGAATGTGAAATAGGACAGGGGTGGATGATGGACTTGAACTTCCAGTGTTTTCCAAAGAAGCATCCAGAGCGACACCCTCCCAGTTCCAATATACTCCACCATGACTCTTTTAACATTCTTGCTCCTGGGAGAGAATTAGCAAAGAATGCTGAACATGGAACCATCCTGCACTTATATTGCTTTAAACTTTTCTACATGGGGCTCTTAATCTGCTGTATTTACTTTTAGTTTTGTGGCAGAATTGAGATCCAAGCATTACATGAAGAGCATTTCCTTTCCTGCTTTTGTGCTACATAACCTCTGGGTGGCACTGTGGTCTAGTGGAAGAGCACCAGTATTTTACCAGCTCTAAAAAAAACCTAGCTGAAAGTGCTCTTTGGATACAAAAGGGAAACTGAAGTGTCACATCATCGTCTAAAGAAATCGTAAATAACAGCTGTCAGTCACAAAGGTAAACTTCACCTCTCCCACCCAGCTCTTCAATCCTAGCATTTTTTATATGGAGGCCTTGTGGAGAAATGTATAAATTTTTGCAGACACATTGTTTGTGTCCTCTAATTACTAACAAAGGTTCAGGAGGATTCAGATTTAATCCACTTCAAAGGAGCCTTACTTCAGGTTGGACATCTCCTAAATCTTTCAATTCAGTTTGGAATTTGGTCAAATCCAATACATGTCCCTAATTGAAAGATGGGGTACAAATGCTTCTAATAAGTTTTTGGGGTTTACATTTTCCAATAATTCTTTATCACAGTAAACTCAAAATTGTGCTGTGGCTTTGTCATAGATACTTCCTAACAGAGATTTATCAGTGACATAACCAACCTATCTCCTAAAACTTGGAGGGAAATTTGAGATTGATAGATCCCTTGTCAGAATAGCCACCTTTATCTAAGAGTAATGTCCAGACTTCATTTCTATGCACAAGTCCTTTCTCTTCATTTTAATTCTTTATTATATACAAACATATGCTATGAAATACGTTAATAAAAAGCAATCTGAATAGTACACAGAAAACAAAATTAATCGGAGTAGCTTCCTAATGTCCTTTACTCCCTCTTCAAATCCTACTGATAAAAAGCTTAGGGAAAATTCTGCCTCCCAAAACAAGCAGCAAATGCCTTTACTTCCCCACTTTTATCCATCTTTTAGGTTTTGTTTTCTCATCAAAAAGGTCAACCTATCATTCTGCCTCCTGGCATCTAGTCTTCTTTTCATCCTCGTATGCAGATTAATATAATTGTTAAACTACTATCTCTGGCTTCAGAGGTTATGAGATCTTAGGTGGCAATTAACACCACACAGTGGCCTTGCCATTTCTGTCTATCTCTTGTTTGGTCAACATATGAGAAAAATGTGGTAAAAGTGTAAGCACAGTCTCTGATCCAGAATTTCTCTCACTTCCGCTTGAGCCAACAAGATTATCAACTATTATTAGCTGTATTCGGTGGGGAACACGAAAGGTTGAATTTGGGGTTGTGCTACAATAGCAATACCAGTAAGTGGTTGCAGTATGAAAATGAAGTAGGTCCCACAGTGGGTCTTACTCTCAAATAGGATTGCAGCTTCAAAAGCTCCTTCTTTTTCATTATGTGGGCCTTTCATTATCTAATTGAAATGTTTTTGTTCCGAATTGAAATGTTTTTATCTCAGGAAGCCATTTGGCCCATAAAGTTGAGTAGTTTTAATGAGTTGATCCCCTTTTATGGTTTTAAATGCTACTCCTGTTGTTTTCTAAGGTTTCATGGTGTTTTTAATGTTTGTGTTTTTAGGGAATTTTTTAATTATTATAAGATGCCCTGATCATTGCAACTGCAAAAGAAGAGCAGGGTATAGATTTTTAAAATAAATAATAAATAAAATGTATCCAATTATTTATAGCTATACATTTGAGCCTGTGTAATTCTATTGTGATACTATGAAGATTAAATGAAATAATTAGAATGTTTTCTCCTTTCTAGTCTGCTGATGATGTGGAACGCTTCTTATCTATATCTGCAGATGTGAATTGTTTCTTGTGGTACATTAACCAAAGCAGCAGGTAAAAAAAAAAATCAAATTTCTTCTTCCTATTTATATAACTCGAAGTGCATGTTTAATCTCAAATGCATTTGAGGGTTGTTTTTGGTTCTTTGAGACTACAAACCTAACATCCTTTATCACTTATTCTTGAGTGATCAGGACCTCTCAGCAGTAAATCATTTCAGAATTACATGCTTATGGTATACATTTCAGACAGCATAGCCATACACACAAACATACACACTGATAAATGACATTTAGTAACATAAACAGGAATATTTGGGACTGAGTAAAATAGTTGAAAGAAATGTTATTTCACTGATGTTTTCAGCTCAACAGCTAGATTTTGTCATTGAATGCTTCTTCTAGCTAGTTCTCTCATCATATTCTATCATCAACAGAATTCAGTAACTGTTGTTAATTACATTTTTAATATTTCCTTTAATTTTTAATTCATTTATTTATAAGTCACATTTGTAGACCATGTCCTCCCAAGGCAGCCAACAAAAATATAAGAGTAAAATACAATGTAATATAGTGTTATTAATGGAAGTTTAAGAGAGCAATCTGATGGCCCTTAAACAGCGTCTGGGGCATCATAGGATAGTTTGGATTCGTGGGTCCGAGGCTGGAGTCAGCATTGCGACTTTGGGCCCAGGAGTCTGAGCTCCCTTCCCCCCACCCACTGGCAAAAGCAACCTTGGAGGGAAGGTAAAGGGAGTGTTCCTGTGGACAGGGAGGGGAGGGGACTGGGGAGGCTGGCTTAGGAGGAATCCTCCGGCCTCCCTAACCTCCTTTTCTCCCCCTTCCTGATGCCTCAGCTAGACTGGTGAAAACGCTTATCGAACTGAAGTGCAAAGTGTAGATGTGAAGACCAACTCTGTTGTTCCTCCCGCTCTGCATTGGATGGCCATAAGCCTCTGAGTTTGGTGGCTTACGGCCATCCCTGTAGGATTGCGCCCTAAAATTCAAAACAAAACGTGAAGGTGTTTTTGGGTGGTGACCCCCAGCTGTGGAAAGCTCCTCCCAAAGGAAGCTAGGCTGGTAACCATACTGCTTTCTTTTCAATTCTAGGCTAAGACATTCCTATTCTCCCAGGCTTTTAGAATATTTTAAAGTATTTTAAAATATTTTAGCATCTTTTTTGTTTTATTATCCTAGACCCTGCAATGTAGTTCAGCCTTTTACCTGATACTTTATTTTATGCTGTATTGATCTGTTGATTAGTTTGAAATTGTTGGTTTGATCGTGATTTTAGTTCTAGTATTATTGTAAAACACTTAGAGAAATTTATTTTATGAGACTTTAAATAAATAAATAAATAAATAAAATATATTGAACTTTTAACCAATATAAAACCATTTCCAATCCATAGCAGCAAAACCAATTAGTAACAGCATATCTAGCTAAAAACATCAAGTCAAAGCCATTTTAAACAGGTTGGTATTTTAAAAGTCTGGTTTAGATATTTACTTTATGTATTTACTTTAGATATTTTCTAAAAAAAAATCCATATTACTTACTTGAAAACATTATTAAAAATTATTTTCAGCTAAATAGAGCCTTTATACTACTCAGGAGTAAACAATGTAGTATTGTATAATTTCTTAAATATTTAAAAATATTTAACTATTTTTATTATTTTGGAAAATGCTAAGTGATTGTTTATTTAGTAAATAAGTTATAGGCTTCTCCACATGGAGCATTGTTCCTGCAATTAAGATTGGTTTGTCACGAAAGTTTGCGGGCCCTTTACATGATGTTGTCTACTTCTAGGGCCTCTCCTGTGTTTTCCGAGGATTTCTGTGACTTAATTTGAAACAGAAAAAATGTGCTAACAAAAAGATCTGATGAGAGTTGTACATGAAGAGAGGATGTGGTGCTATATATACACCACTAGATTGTGTTGTTGTTAATGAAACATAGATCTTGCAGATAAACAGGAGAAAAGGGGCAGGGAGGACAGGGAAGCTAGTAAACAGCTGATCTTACCTTGCAATGTATCCTGAAGTAGAAGCCCTGGTAAAATTGTCTCAGTGTGGTAGAGCTCACAGTTTGTTCTTTATGTCAAGCAGCAAACACAGTATGAGAGGATAACTTAACTTTCCCTATCCTCTCTGTAGTGGTCAGCCAACTTATTACTTTTTTGCTTTACAATCCTTCACTCTGATCTTATGTTTTCTATTTCTTTTTCTTTTCTTTTTTCTGATATTAATGGAAGGGGAGTTAAATAATATTGCAGTAAGAGAAGATTGTGATAGATAACAGTTATAAGAACAGAGGATGTAGGAATAGAGAAGAGGGAACAAGAAAGGAAATGAGGTGATAACCGGCTCTAAGAAATAGAACCTTCCAGGAAAAGGGGGTAGGAAGAGGGAAGAAATTCTGGCGGGAACTTGAAAGGGAGGAAAAGGAAGAGTCAAAAGGAAAATAAGAAGCTTGGGGTATCCCCCCCCCCCAAAAAAGGAAGAAAAATAAAGACAAAAGTGGCATCTCGTGGTTGGTTAAAAAAATAAGTTTGATACAGTGCATGTCTTTGAATATAAGAGGGGAGGTTGAAACAAGCTTGAATGTTTAAATTAATAACAGAGATGAAGTCTGAGATATTATTTCTGCAAGAACTTCATAAACCAAAGATAAACAGTGGGATATTGGACAGCAGACAGTGGGGGCACACATTTTTGGGTTTAGGATCCAGAAGAGTGAGTAGGGAAATAAATGTCCAATTAAAAAGGATGCTGAAAGACAAAAAGGAAAGATATATTTGTAGAGGGGCTATATATCAACAACGAGTTAATAACATTGGAATGATTTATATACCCCTAATACAAACCAATTAAACTTCCTACTGAAGATTCTATCCAAAATAAACAGATATTCCAAATCCGAAAAAAATATTGCACGAGATTTAAATTAGGATTTACAGGGGGCAAGACCAATGAATGACATAACATGTCTGTCCTCTACAAGAGTGATTTAAAGCTCTTTCAAGGCGCATTAGGAAATTTACCTCTACAAGAGCGGAGCACAAATCAGGGGCTCAGAAGCGTTTTCTCTCCGATTATTCACATTTTCGAATGCGCGTAAATGAGCGAGTTCTAATTTACGGTGGGAGTAAGAGCGCCTTATGTCCATGTAAACAACTTTCTGAGGAGGCGCATTAACGATCAGGGGTTGGACTGTGGTCGTAATGTCATGCATAGAACTGCCCCTTCGCTGAGAAAACCTCCCACTTTTTGGGTTAGTTTCCTTTCCTCTCTCCTCCTGGCAACTTCCTCCTTGTACTCCGTCTCTCTGGATGGAAGCTCCAAGAAGAGGTGACCCAACGTGAACCAAAAATAAAGTTTCTTTGAAGTACCCTGATGAAATATTTTTAACATGGAGACCCAGGGACAGATGGAGGTGGTTTTATGAGAAGGAAAGGGGGTAGGAAGGATGTGCGTGTAATTAGCCATCAGCAGACATAACTTTCCCCTCGCTTCTTGCTAGGTTCCTGAGCTGAGCTGAGTTGTGTGTGTGTGTGTGTGTGTGTGTGTGTGTGTGTGTATGTTTTACAATTGTTGAGCTTGCTGGAAGGTGGAGGGGGAAGGAACGAAGCAGCATCCCCCTGTCTGTTTTGGTGTGTGTATGTGTGTGTGTGTGCGAGACACATTGATATTTACTCCTGAGGAGGTCATGGCAATTGGGCAAAGGAGGGGGGAAGACAGGTAGCTGAACATGTTAATCAGCTCATTCCTTTCAGTTAACCTAGGAAACCAAAGGCGGGAGATTCTGGTGGGCGGGGAGAATAAAGGGAGGGAACCGGTTTGGGGAGTTTCTCTGGGACAAAGCGCATTACTTTCAGCAACATTTGCATGCGATTCTCAGCATGTCAAAAACTTTAAAAAGCCTTTCATATAGCCTGTAATGCGCTTCAACGCCTCCCATGTATAGGGATTAGGCGTAAAAGCGCTTCAGAGAAGATGCGCTTAATCGGGGAACCAGGCGTCAAACCGAAATCTTGTAGAGGGGGGCATAGAGAACAACTCTGTATTGGATCCTTGCCCCTCTTGGCTTATAAAAGCTAGCAGGGATGGAACAGCCGGCTGGGCCAGAGAAGTGATTAATGCCTCTCTACGAGAGGGAGTGGTCCCAGACCTAGGGTGACCAGATTTTGGAAAGTGAAATCCCGGTCCAAAATGGCCACCCCACCAAAGCAGCCCCCCTGAACATAAAATAAAAAAATAAAAAAGGCCACCTGCCATGTGGCCAACAAGCAGACACCCCCGACACCACCCACCGGAAACAACCCCACCACCAAGCCACCCACCCCCCAAAAAAACCAGCCCGGACCTACTGGGTCCTCCGCTGCCACTGCCGATCTCCTCCTCTGCCGCGCAACCCCCTGCAGCCCCCTCACCCTTCTTGCCCTGCTCCTGGGCTCCTTGGAGATACCTGAGGAACAGCAGCAGCAGGCAAAGGAGGAGGAAGAGCCTGCTTTAAAATGCCCACGCTGCTCCCTAACGCTGAGCACTTGTTTCCTGCCGAGGCCGGGGAGCAGCGCGGACAGGAAACAAGTGCTCAGCGTTAGGGAGCATCAACAAATTCCTTGTCTGGTGGCTAAAGCAGTTAGCCACCAGACAAGGAATTTGTTGATGCTCCCTAACGCTGAGCACTTGTTTCCTGCTGAGGCTGGGGAGCAGCCTCAGCAGGACGCTCAGTTGACGCTCCCTAACACTAAGCACTTCTTTCTTGCCGAGGCCGGGGAGCAGCGGGCAGGAAAGAAGTGCTCAGCATTAGGGAGCGTCAACAAAGTCCTTGTCTGGTGGCTAACTGCTTTAGCCACCAGACAAGGAATTTGTTGACGCTCCCTAACGCTGAGCACTTGTTTCTTGCCGAGGCCAGGGAGCAGCGTGGGCATTTTAAGGCGGGAGGAGAGCTGATCCTTTCCCCGGTTTGCCCCCGCTGTCCCCCTGTCGGCCCTGATTGCCCCAGTTTTCCCAGTTAGGACTGGGAAATCCAGGGCGATCTGGTCACCCTACCCAGACCTCCTGAAAGAGGCAGTAGTGAGACTTTGATATTTTCTTATCTATCTGATGTAATCTTACAGGAGTGAGATACCATCTCCAGATTATTTTATAATGATTTTCTTTTATCCTTATTGAAAGCAACTTTAAAGTTCTTAATTCCCATATCTTCCCCCATCTGTCCCCAGTAATTTGAATTTTTAAATCTTCTTCCCAGATTGTTTTCAGAATTTCTTGAGATTCATCCTCCTTTAACAATATCTTATATATTTCGCTTGTTATACCTCTTTTATTTTTATTTTCTCCCTCCTTCTCTCTAGACTCAATTAGCTTTTCAAATCTTGTTTCCTTTCTGCAGTCCTTATTTTCCTTTTTCCATTTTTGTGTCCACTGTTCCAATTGTAAAGTCTTAAACCATAATTTTTTTTGCCCTATTAGAACTTCTATTTGCTTTTTATCAACCAATCTCCTTACCCAATCTTTCACTTTAATTATTTTTTTCTCCCGCAATAGCCCTTCCAGTTCTCTTCTCAAATTACCTGGAAAGTTTTCCAGTAAAACCACTGGGGTCAGAGGGGAAATTCCTGGCAATAGTTTCTTCTTATACCTTTCCCAGATTTCTATGATATTTCTTAGGATGGGATTTTCCAAATCCTTCAATCGACTCTTTAGTATTTTACTAAAAAAAACATTTTGTAGCTTTAACTCTTTATCTCCTGTCTGCGTCTTTAACCATTCTAAATCCTCTTCCCCTACTATACTATTTATAACATATCTTAATTGGTTAGCTATATAATACAGCTTTATATTCGGGAGTCCTAACCCTCCTTCCCTTTGAATCTTATACCATTTTGTCTTATTAATTCTTGGTTTTCTATCCCCATTACAATAATTATTTAGCATGCTTTGCCAACTTCTTAATTTTACTTCTGTTATTTTAATTGGTAACATTCTAAACAAAAAAATAATCTTTGGTAATATTTTCATTTTAATTACCGCTATTCTACCAAACCATGAATGCTTTAATTTCCTATAAGCCTCTAACTTTTCCATTATTTGTTTTTTTAACCTACTAAAATTTATTTCCTCTAAGCTTTCTAACTCTTTCGTAATATAAACTCCTAAATAGCGTATTATATTTTTAACCTTCAAATCTAATTTTAAACTACACTCATCCCTTTCTACTTTATCATAATTAAATAACATCATCTCTGATTTCCCCCGATTTACCTGTAATCCAGTAACCTCTCCAAATTCTCTCAAATGTTGTTTTATTTCTTCTATACTTCCCCCCGGATTTTCTAATGTCAATAAAGTATCATCTGCAAACATATTAATTTTTATTTTTTCCTCCCCTCCTAGCCCTTTCAGCCTCTCATCCTCCCTAATAACATTTGCCAATATTTCAATCACAATTGCAAATAATATTGGGGAGAGAGGACACCCTTGTCTTGTACCTCGGGCTAAGGTAATTTGTTGTGTTAAGCCATCATTTACCATCACCTCCGCCTTATTGCTTGCATAAAGCTGATTAATCACTCCCATGAACCTTTCTCCAAAACCAAATATCTTTATAATAGTTTTTAATGCCGGCCATTCCACGCAATCAAAGGCTTTAAAAATATCCAATGCTATCAACCCTGATTTTAAATTCCTTCTTTTAATAATATTTATTATATTTAGTACCCTCCCTATTAAATTTGGCATTTGCCTTCCTGGAATGAATCCACATTGATCCTTTTTTATATACTCATTTATAAAAGTGTTTAATCTTGTTGCCATAATTGCTGTAAATATTTTAGAATCTTGATTAATTAAAGAAATAGGTCTATATGAAGCTGGATCCGTTAAATCCTTATCTGATTTCGGGATTAATATTATCAACGAATGTTCCCACGATGGCGGGGTCTTCTCTCCCTTTATTATATTATTATATATTTTTTTAATTTTTGGTACTAAAAGTTCTTTAAATATCTTATAATATTCCGGCCCCAATCCTGGAGATTTCCCTCCTTTCAATTTATCGATAATTCCCTCTATTTCTTTTCCCGTCACTAATGCTTCCATATAATCCCTATCCTTATCTTTTAATCTTAGCTTCCAATTTTTCTCTATATATTCCTGTATTCTTGTTTGTGAACCTGCTTCTGATGTATACAAATCCTGATAAAATTCCTCAAAATTTTTTAATTTATCCTTCATTAAATTACAATTTTTCCCGTTCTATCTTTAATTGTCCCTACTATATTTTTTTCCTTCTTTGATTGCGTGGACCTTGCCAACATTTTAGAGTTGGCAAGGTCCAACTCTAAAATACTCAAAAAAATTCCTTTTCAAATATATTAATTCTTTCTGAACTCGTTCTATATCCTTTCCCTCAAGTTCTTTTCTTTTTGCTTGGAGTTGGGCATATATAAGTTTATCCTTATTAATTCTAAATTGTTCCTCTAATTCCTTAATCTCTTCAATCTTTTTACTATGTGCTTCTTGTTGTCTTTTTAATTTGCATGATTCTCTAATACATATTCCTCTTACTACCGCTTTCATCGTATCCCAGACTATCCCCTGCGAGTTTATCCCTGTTTCATTTATTTCCCATATAGTCTTAATTTCCATTTTCATTTTCTCCACAATATTTTTATAACTTAAAATTTTAGTGTCTAATCTCCACCTTTTTGCTTCTCTATAATCCTTCTTTATTTTAATATCCATACTCATTAATGCATGATCTGAAACCTTAATTACATCAATTTCACATTCCATAATCTTAGAAAGCAAATTCTTTGAAACAAATATATAATCAATCCTGTAGAAACTCTTATATTTTGATGAAAAAAAGGTATATTTTTTTTCTTCCCCTTTTATTATTCTCCAAACATCCTTTAATTCTTTTTGAACCATTACTTTTGCTAATCCCGTTTTCCCTATACCTTTTATAATATCTTTATCTTTCATTTTATCCATCACCATATTAAAATCTCCAGCCATTACAATATTTGCATTCTCTACGTTCCCCATATTACTAAACACATTGTCATAAAATTCCATTTGCTTCTCATTTGGCACATATACATTAACCAAAATATATTTTTCTTCCCCCAGGAAACAGTGCATTATGATAAATCTTCCCCCCACATCCTTTACCACTTTGACAACATTAATTGTACATTTTTTAAAAATTATTATCGCAACACCTCTTGCTTTAGAAGTCCCAAATGCTTTCTCATATATGCCCATATTCTTCATTTTAAATTCATTTCTGCCATCTTCTTTTTGATGCGTTTCTTGTAAAAAAATTATATCAGCTTTCCTTTTATTCAACAACTCTTCAATCCTCTTCCTTTTAATAACACTACCCAACCCATTGACATTTAAAGTTATTAATCTTACTTTATTTTCCATATCTCCATTTTTAATTTTCCCAATAGGTCTCCTAATGTGACACTATTATCCCCCCTCCCATCCCCCTTCCCCCACATATATCCCCCATTTCCCCCCTTCCAATCCCGGGTTGCCCCGGGCAATGGCTCCTCTTCCCCTCTTCTTAGAACCCTTCGGGGGGGATGGCAGACACCCAACATGGAACCCAACAGAACTCCCCCTCCTTGCTCTTCTTATTATCCCTCTTTAAACCGTTTCTTAGTCACAAACTGCGTCCTCCAGCTGCCCCTTCTTCTTCTCTTTCTTGTTCTTCCTCCATCAAACCCAAGCTCCTCAGCAGATCCATTCCTTGCTCACATGATGTTATTCTCTGTTGTTTCCCCTTGTAGGTAAATCTCAGAAATACTGGATATCCCCAGCTATAAACAATTGAATTCTTCCTCAAAATAGTTGTACACAGCTTCACATTCTTTCTCCATTGGATTGTTTGGTAACAAAGATCCTGATAGATCTGTATCTGTGAAGATTGAAACATCAATTGTCCAGCACTTCTGATAGTTTGCATCAATTTATCTTTTTTATAAAAGCTGGCGAATCTTACAATTATGTCTCTTGGGGCCATCCCACTCCTTTTAGGGCCAACTCTGTGGATCCTCTCAATATCTTCTTCAGCCCATGAACCTTGAGAGTCCATCTCCTTAATCCATTGCATGACCTTGTCTTTCAAAATCTTTGAATTTTCCCCTTGCTGTTCCTGGAAGAATCTAATACGTATATTCATTCTTCTATCTCTGTCTTCCATAGAGATTAAACGTAAATCCATATCCTGTAAAAAAAAATCTTGCACCTCTATCTTCTCTTTGTTCTGCCCTGATTGTTGCTCCAAAGATTCAAATCTGTCATTAAACTTTTGAAGACTGCTTTGTAATTCCGCTTGAGAAATCTGTACCTTCTTCACCTCTTGCATAAGCTCTTGCTTCTGTTTCTCTATCATGCCTTGAATGCTAGCCAGTAAAGCTTCAGATGACATTGACTCCGCTTGTGGTTTCATTATCTTAGGAACTGCTCCTGGCTTAGCTCCATCTTTATGATTCTCACCTCCAGATGTCGGCAGTCCTGTTTTCCCGTTCGTCATAGCTGTTACTGAATTTTCTGAATTCTTTCTAGTCAGGCGAGACCAACTTTTATCTGAGGGGTGTTCTTTCACTCTTGACCACTTTTTTGGCAAGGTTTCCTTACTTTCCCCCCCTTTGTTGGTCATCAGACATTCAGCCAACAGTTACAGCGTTACAGCTCTCTGCTGCCTCTTATTAAAGTCTCTGCTAATTAACTAATTAGCAAATACTGTCCAGAGTCCTCCGTAAGTACAAATTCTTCTTTACTTTGTTTAAAATTGTATTAACAGAGATATGCGCCGTTTGTTGTTCCAGTCCCAGCTTGGCTGTTCTCCCGACTCGTTAAAATGCCAGGCAGCTGGTTTATCTACAGCCTCACAATTATCTTCTTTTTATTCTTTGATAATTCCCGTACATAACATTTATCTCGACTTACAGTTTGAAGTTTTCTTAATTGGGATATTCTTCTTTTTCTTTTATCTCCCGAGGGAGGAGAGACAATCTCCGTCCGTTTACTCCATAACGGAAGTCCCGCCCAGCTCCAGACACTCTTGGATGAGACCGATTATCTGGATCCATTTCAGTCGGGTTTCAGGCCTGGTTTTGGCACGGAAACAGCCTTGGTCGCCCTGTATGATTACCTCTGTCGGGAGAAAGATAGAGGGAGTGTGACTCTGTTGATTCTCCTTGATCTCTCAGCGGCTTTCGATACCTTCGACCATGGTATCCTTCTGGCACGACAGGCTGAGTTGGGAGTGGGAGGCACTGCATTGCAGTGGTTCCGCTCCTACTTGGGGGGTCGGCTCCAGAAGGTGGTGCTGGGGAGACATTGCTCGGCCCCGTGGATTCTCCAGTATGGGGTTCCGCAGGGGTCAGTTTTGTCCCCCATGCTGTTCAACATCTACATGAAACCGTTGGGTGCGGTCATCCAGAGTTTTGGAGTGCGTTGTCATCAGCACGCTGATGACACGGAACTCTACTCCTTTTCATCTTCATCAGGTGAGGCTGTGGATGTGTTGAACCAGTGCTTGGCTGCGACAATGGACTGGATGAGAGCTAATAAACTGAAACGTAATTCAGACAAGACTGAGATGCTGTTAGTGGGGGGTTTCTCTGACCGGATGGAGGGTATTCAACCTGTGCAGGATGGGGTTGCACTCCCCCTGAAGGAGCAGGTTCATAGCTTGGGGGTTCTCCTAGAATCATCTCTGTCACTTGAGGCTCAGGTAGCCTCAGTGGCAAGGAGTGCCTTCTACCAACTTCGGCTGGTGGCCCAGCTACGTCCCTATCTGGACAGGGATAACCTGGCTTCAGTTGTCTATGCTCTGGTAACCTCCAAGTTAGGTTACTGCAATGCACTCTACGTGGGGCTGCCTTTGAAGATGGTTCGGAAGCTGCAGCTTATGCAGAATGCAGTGGCCAGATTGGTAACAGGGACCAGAAGGTTCGAACATATAAGACTGATTCTGGCCTGCTTGCATTAGCTGCCTGTATGTTTCCGAGCCCGATTGAAGGTGCTGGTTTTAACCTATAAAGCCTTATACGGTTTGGGACCACAATACCTGATGGAACGTCTTTCCCAACATGAATCTACCCGTACACTACACTCAACATCAAAGGTCCTCCTCCAGGTGCCTACTCCGAGGGAAGCTCGGAGGATGGCAACAAGGGAGAGGGCCTTCTCTGTGGTGGCCCCTCAATTATGGAATGATCTCCCCGATGAGGCCCACCTGGCGCCAACACTGTTATCTTTTCGGCACCAGGTCAAAACTTTTCTTTTCCCCCAGGCATTTTAACAGCTCAAGTTGAGGTTTTGATTGACACTGTGGCCAGGCTTAACAGTTAACATGTTTTAAAGTGTTTTAATGACAGCTGTTTTATGGTTTTAAATTTTGTATATTGTCTTTTTAATGTTCAATCTTTTTAATTTTTGTAAACCGCCCAGAGAGCTTTGGCTATGGGGTGGTATATAAGTGTAATAAATAATAATAATAATAATAATAATAATAATAATAAAGCAGGGTAGAAAAGGATATATGGAAATTTTGAGAAAATATTATATTTATGATGCATGGGTTGAAATAAACCTTAATGATTACAGTCATACTTATTTTTCAGAAATATAAAAAGCTTTAGTAGGTTGGACACAATTTTAATGACAGAAACTCTGTTACGAAGAACAAAAAAATGGAAATTGGACAAATAAAAGTAACATACCATGCCCCAATTAAAGTATATGTAGAGATAGACCAAAAAATTAAAAATGATTATACATGGAGATTGAATCCCATATTATTAACTAAGGAAGTTGTTAAAGAAAAAAATTAAAAGGTGTATAGAAAGATATTTTTAAGAAATCAAAACGGGAAACAACAGAAACAATTAGATGGGAAGCGAGCAAAGCATCAATAAGAGTATGTATAAGACAATTAAGCATTAATTGAGTTCCTTGCTGGCAGAACTAGGGGAAATATGGATATTAAAGGGATACATGTGGGTGGAAGAGAACTTAAACTGAATTTATATGCAGACAATGATTTATTTACTTTAGGAAATTCAAAAAGTGAATAAAAGAATTGATAAGAGAACTAACGGAATTCCATCAGGTGGCAGGACATAAGGCAAAAATAAAGAAATCTGATTTGATGTGTTTGAATATAGGACCCAAAGAACAAATAGAAATTTCAAAAATGACAGGTATTCCTTTAGTAACAAAAGCATTTAGTTATTTCAGAATTCAGATCCCTAAAAGACAGAAGGATGTACTGAAACTGAATTATGGAAAATTGTGGAAAGAACTAAAGAATGATATAAGAATGATATAGCCAGATAAAGTTATTGCTCTCCAGTCAGATTATGACTATAAAAAATATGCTATTACCAAAATTTACTTACCTCTTTAATGTACTACTGCAAAAAATCCCACTTAAAAGGTTTAAAACATGGCAAAACAGGATAGGAAAAAAATTTAAGAATAAAAGACCACAAACAGCGAAGATATAGATATCTGTGCAAGAAAGAGGACGGGGTATGCCACACCTAAAAACATATTAAGACATGTATTAACTAAGACATTTGTTAGCAATAATAAAGGAAGGAGGCGAATGCACAGTGGATAGAAATAGAAAGGGAACTGATGTATTCAAAGGAAGAAGAAATACAGGATTTGTTTTATATTAAATATATATATAAAGCAACAAATAAGAAACAAAGGAAGCACAATAAAAGGATTATTGAAAGTATGGTATTTCAAAAAAGAGAAAGTAAAGTCAGGAATCTTACCATTAACACCAATTTGGGCACATCCAGACTTTGACATAAAAGGGAAAGCAGTAGATAAAAACAAGCTGAAGGAAATAGGACTGATCCAAATGATTTGTTTTATGAACAGCAGCACCCTATAACACAATAAATATGGAATAACCGTACACAAATTATGGGAATGTCATAGATGCAAATTAGCAAATTTATAAGAACTAGAAAGATAAGGCAAAGTACAAGAGATTTAGCAAAATGGGGAAAAATCATACAATAACACAAATATATAGAATCTTAATTAAGCAGGAGATAAGGGGAATGTAACAGTAAAACAGATATGGGAAAGAGACATTGAAGAGAACACAGACGATGGAGAATGGGGAATTTTTTTATAGATTCCCCTTTCAAACAGTATCCACAAGAATAAAAGAAGGTGCACTAAAATTAGTTCAGAAGTGGTATTTGACACCCATGAAGTTGGCAAAAATGAATAAGAATCTATCACCTTTGTGCTGGAGAGGATGTGAAACTAATGGAACCCAAATTCATATGTGGTGGGAATATAGGAAGTTTTGGGATAAGATTTTTCAAGGAATAGAAAAAGTTACCAATCAAGAGATCTGCAAAACACAGTTAGCTTTATTTAATATGTCTTTTAAAGAAAATAGAGAGATAAAAGAAAAATATTAATTGGATTTTTGTTGACAGCCATGAGACAATTTATAGCAAGTAAGTGAAAGACAGCTGGGATGTTGACAGTATTTATGTGGGGAAAGAAAAATTGGGATATAGCAATAAACGAAAAGGTGACACAGAAGTTAAGAATACATAGAGGAATAAAGAAAAGAGATACTTTTAGGATGGATTGGCAAAAATACATAGACTATATGAAAAAAGAATAAAACAGAATAACTTTGGCAGAAACTTATGGAAATTTGTGGGACTCTTGAAAAGAAGATTATAAATAAATTAAATAGGAAAACATTAATATGCCACCCTGTAATAGAAAAAGAAAACTAAGGAAGAAGATTTTTTTAAAAAAATTGACCAAGCATGAGGAGGGATTTTGAATTAGTATTAATGTGTTTTGGTTTTGTTTTCACTGTATTTTGTTTTGAAAACTCAAGTGTGTGTGTGTGTGTGTGTGTGTGTTTAAACATTTGTATCCTGCCCTATATCAGAAGAATCTCAGAGCGGTGTACAGATAATATAACAACACTACAGGCATTATCTATGTCAACACTAGTGCTAATGTAAAATATGTTGCGACAGCATAAACATTCTAATTCCAATAGCATAGTGCAACAGGATTCCTGCTACTGGGGTTGCACTAGAGGTTGCTTATGCAAGTGCAATGTAATTTACATTAGGGCTAGTGTTGACTTGGATATAGCCCATAAATTTATATGCATTTTATTAATCTCAAAAAGTGGATCTCTGTTTGCATTTTTCTCTTTCTTTCTCCACCTTGGCAAGTTTTTCTCAGTTAAAGGGGGCATCCAAGAATGAGTAGCTCCTTCCATCTTCTCCCAAGGGCAAGACTTATTGAAGACTTTACAATCCTGGGTGTGGAGGAACTTTTCCCTATGCAGATCTGGTATCTCCAGGGTTTGTTTGTTTTATACTAGGGTGGGCAACTTGTGGTCCTCCAGATGTTGTTGGACTGCAACTCACATAGCTAGCTAGGGCTGATGGGAGGTGTAGTCCAGCAACATCTGGAGGATCACAAGTTGCTCCACCCCAGTATAAAACATCTATTTATGCAAAATTTATAAACTGCCTTTTATCATTGTTTTTCTAAGTGGTTTTCAAAAACTTAACCAAAGAAAGGCACTCTTTATCGACAAGTCAAAATAAAGTACGGCTGCCTCTACATGAGAGGTTTAAAGCTCTTTCAAGTCTCATTAAAAAATTTACCTCTACATGTGCGGAGCGCAAATCGGGAGTTGAGGTGCATTATTGATTCGATTATGCGCATTATCGAATGCGCGTTAAATAGCGAGTTTTATTTTGCTCCAGCCGTTAAAGCGCATTTTGACTATGTGAACAAGCAATTCTTCGCATTAACTACTTCTAAAGCGTATTTCAAACAACCGGTAAGGCCACCAGTTGTGCGCTCAATTACCTCCTGCGTACAGTCATTTACCATAAAGCGCTTCTGAGAAGATGCACATAATCGGAGAACCAGGTATCAAACCGAATTCTTGTAGAGGGGGTCTACATCAATTGTTTTCACCAAAAAATGAAATACAATATTCCAAGTGCAAATGTGTCCATTTTCAGCACTTTTGAACTTGCTGCATTAAAAGTCTCAATTTGTATTGGATAGGTTTGAAATTTGCACAATTGTAGACCTCATCAAGTAGATCATAGATGCCAAGTTTCAAGTTAATAGCTGAACGAGTGTCATTCTTAACAGTAGTAATATATTGAGGCTTTTAATGGCACAATCTTTCCCCCCTACACACACACACTTTAACTAAATTAGCATTTCCATAGCCCTTTATTAACCTATATTTTTAAAAATTGCTTTTTGCATGTTCTTTTATTCTTACTAAAATTAATATTGAAGGTTTGTTTTTTAGCCTCACGATGGAGATTCCAACCCAGGTAAATATTTTGCTTATATATTGCATTTGTCCTTACAAACTAAGACTATGTGCCCAAAACCCATTTCTTGCACATAAATCCAATGGTAATCAATGGGGTGTCTTTCTGAGTAGGTGACTGCATTCAGATACCAAATTCTCCAAACTATTGTTTGAAGGTTGAAGAATGAGTCCTGTGCTCACATGCTCACTGTCTGCCTCTCTTTGTGTGCTTAGTTTAATAGACTACTTCTGGGTTTGACGGAACCACAACTTATTGTTAAGTCGGAACTGGTAAACTGGTTCAAGCAAATCCTCCAAACCATAATTGTAACCCAGAATCAAAATGTGGCTTGCAAACATGGCTTGGAAGTCTAGCTTGAATTGTACTTTACCAATTTAAGCTTAAAAATAAACAGTGGTTGGATCAAACTAGGAAATAGTCTATAATGCTGAGCACATGAGAGTAAGGAGCTCATCAGGCTTATTTCTAATCCTCCATACAATTGTTTGGAGCACATGTGAGAACATGTAGAGTGCCCTAGTGCCTCCCCCCAATAAGATCCTTGAGAGTGGAACCATGGAGTATAGAGGGCTAAAGTGTCAAAAGATGCTCTAGCCCTCTGTGCTTCGTTTTGTAGAATCTGAGACACCATGGAGTAAGGCAACCTAGAATGGCTCCCTCTTTCCAGGCAGGGGAAGGGCTTCCCCACCCACAGAAGGGGAGTCATAGGAGGAGGGCAGGTTTAACCTGTAAAAAGGAAATGGTGAAGTGAGTTGGGAGAAGACTGTTTGTGTGTGAGGGGAAGTGTGTGTGTCTATGTGAGAGAGACGAGTGTGGGAGGAAGGCTGTGTATGTATGAGAGGGGAGAGGTCATCCTAAGCCCTGTTCACCACTGGCATGCAGCCCTCAGCCTGCTGCTTTATGTAGCCCTCAGGAGCAAAAGTGTTGCCCACTGCTGGTTTAGAGCACCAGAGTGTGTGAAATCTGAATGCAACCAGTGTGTTTTGATTAAATGAACATGAACAGTAATGTGATATAATACTTCTTAATTTTTCAAACCTGTGGCTTAGTTCAGACAACTCCTAAAAGTAGTACAGGATATTTAAAAAATCCTATTTCAAAATTATTAAATAATTTTACCTCAGTATTATTTATTTATTCTATTTCTATACACCCAATAGCCAAAGTATTCTCTCTGTGTCTTGTTTTTGAGATTAGCTTTTAAATACTGTGATTATATTAAGTCAATGCAAATAAGCTTGATCTTGATTGTCAAGTATTTACAAGTAGGACCTGCTACACATTTTATTTTGTTTGTTTTTAAATTATATTTGTGCCCCATTTTTACACCAAATGCTGCAATAAAACAATACAATACAAAGTAAGAATCATAAAAACAAGGCAGGTCCCAAGTGTCCTCTCCTATGCTGCAGAGCTCAGCTGGCCCAGCATCCTGGTCTACCAGGCAATTGGGGGCAATGAAGTAGGACAATGATTAGAATACAAATGGGTTTGAGGGACATGGTGATATCATACATCTTTTTCTTTTTCATTTGTTAGTTCATAAAAGTATGGATATTTGATCCTGAAAATGCAGATGCCTCTGAAAAGAGCTACACTGCACCTTCCCCACCAGTGGTACGTACTCGTTCCTGCTTTTCATAAAGCATCTTTGTATTGCAGATTATATACATAATGTGCTGGTGAGCCTTTATGATGGGGTGGGAAACCTCGTCATGGCATCTGGAAAGGGAACAATTAATCTTCTACTCGCCATGTGCTGCCAATCCTGAAAATTTCCCCCTCTTATGGGGGGCTCTGCCCTAAAAGGCAGCCTAGAAATATTTTATAAATAAATAGTTGGTTTACTTATAAATATACAAGTAGATCATAGGTGGAGGCAAGCAGTGAGCACTCGTAACAGGCAGCATACCCACTACTGTCAGAACCTGATTTCCTGGAACCAAGGCAGAAGTCACAGTAAAACCTTTGATTGTGGTAATTCCAGTAATTAGCCACAAGCCTTTACAGTCCCAGTAAAAATCTACAGTTAACAGAGTCCAACATAATTTCCTGACAAGAATAAGTCTATGAGCTTCACAACAAAAGATCCAGTCAGTCCTGGGTTCAGCACCCAGAATAAATCCAAATAAGTTCACAGTTCCAGTGAAACCAGGAAGCTTTCCAGGGACCTGTCTTCATCATGTCGGGTTGGCGCTGCCTCCCTCCCAAACTCCATAGTTTCCATCTCCTAGGGTGGTGCTGGGTAATCCCAACGCTGAGGAAGGAGTGCAAGGTTTCTGGAAGTCATCTGGGTACCGCCCCCTGCCCTCTTCCTGGTGGAAGGTGCCCAATCATCAGTCACCTTCTACCAGGAACCAGCCCCGGATTGTCCCCAGAGTGACATCAGACAGTGGAAGAGCCATACTGATGTTTCTCTGATTTTAGAAGTTGGGGTAAGTCCCTGACTTTTTCAATCTGCAGCTTCATGGGAACATCCCGAGGTTGGTTGCGAAGCTGGGCAAACAGCACAACCAAGAAATTGACTTCAGAGTGCTTTTTGCTATAAGTCCTGTGATTTCACCTTGGACAAGCACTGCAATCAAGAAATTTATTTCAAAGCAATTTCACTAGAAGTCCCGTGGTTTCACCACTAGCAAGCAGCACAAACAAATTTACCTCAGAGAGCTCTCTCCTTCAATCCACTCCATTTCACCGGCCACATAAGGACGGGGGCAGTGCAAACAAGCAGCCACCATTTTTTCTCCCTTCAGTCGAGGCAGGGCAAGCAGTGGTTGTTGCGCACTCAATAATATCCCTCAGCCCAAGAACAGAAAACCTATCAATGCAGCCGCTTTGTTGGGTGGGCCTAAATCGCCACCAGAGGACGTAACTAGAGCTGTGCAAGATTCGGATTCAGCCTCGGAAGTCCGAAACTTTGGCGGCCATTTCACAGAGTAGCCGCCAGGTCCTGCACAGCCCTTGCGTCCAGTGCCAAAATGCCTACAACTCCCAGCATTCTGTGGCAGGGAGGGCGGACTTACCGGGCTCCCTGTTTGACTTAATACTAAATGCCATATGTTATTGTTGTAAGATTTCTGTCTTATTACTCTGGAAGGACCAATATTAGTGTTTGCTCTTAAAACAATGCCTGATTGATCTGGGAATTAACCAAAACATGTTAACATGTCCAGGATGACCAGAGGATGTTCCTTTAGGGAAGTGATTGCTTAGGAGATTGTTTCTTGATTCAGAGGTCTCTCTGGAATTATTTGGATGAAAAAGCCATTAGATTTTGGAGAAGGTTGTATACACATACATACACACACACACCTACAGACAAGGGGAGGGAGAAAATAGGTGAGTGTGGAAACTGTTGGTTATTTTTATACAATTATAGATATTTTTATCCCTATTCAGAAGTGTGCTTTAGACTGAAATATAAGTACATTTTAAAAAAGCTTTTTGAAAGTCTTATATGCTTTTGAAAAGACAATATACAACTAATTGTATTTATTCCACTTAAACAGTATTCCAAGAGTCTTAGCAAGCAGTTCTGGAATCTGGGACAGACACCTGTAGTTACAACATTTTTTGGAAGCAGACAATATTCTGAAACAGCATTTCAAGACGGGTATTTTTCAGCATAATTCTATGCTTTTGAAGTGATTATCTAATGCAACTGTGCATGACTGTTGATTAGATGAATTGTGAATATACACCTGCCACTAAGGAAGGGCGAACTCACCCACCTCTGCCCCGTCACTGCCCATCCCTGCTCATTGGGCCACATAAGCTTCTTCCGAGGCTCAGTCCGGTGAGCACTCAAGCTCAGGTCTGTGCTTACCCCGTGGGCCCCTGACTGTGTCCAGAGGGAGGCGGACGCAGAGGAGTCTGTTGAACTCCCAGACTCAGTCAGGTGCTTGCAGCATCCCTACCTGCAACAAAATGTTGCAGTGTATTACCTTCTCCTGATAGGAATGCTCCTGTTCAGGTTTCCAGCCCACCAATCATCACCAGGCTACTTATTTTTCACAAGCCCTGTTTACTCCTCATTGGCCTATTTGTTGCCCCAGGGATTTTTGTTTTTAAAAAGACCTTTTTTGTACTTCTGCAAACCATGAACATACTGAGGCACATATTTCTCAGTGGTCCCATTTAACCCCATTTCTGTTGACACTCATCGCCTGAGTTTTGGTAATAGAGTGAGGGATAGATGTATTTTATGTACTTTACATTTTACTAACTAAAATAAAGTTGCAATAAGAGAACAGAAAACGGAGGCATGCAAAGCAACAACAAACCAAGGCTCAGATTTAAGAAGCCAATATACAGATCCGTTCTATTAAGATTTAGTCCCTAAAGAAGATAAACAATGCTTCAGGCACAAATAAAATTTAGGCACTCTGGGAACTTTTCTCTCTTGTTTTTTAAAAGCTGCAATACATCAATTTGCTATCTCTTATAATTACATGCCATAATAACAGGCATCTTCTATTACACTACAGCCACACTACTCTGAAAACACCTGACCCTGTCTGATCTCAGAAGTTAGGTAGAGGTAGGACTGCTTCGTACTTGGATGGGAGACTGATAAGAATAGGAATCATAACTCAGTAATAGAGCCATAGGAAATTCTCTGTTCAGTCCCTAGCAAAGGCTTCTCCTAGAGACCTTGAAGAGTCTGCTAGACAGAGCAGATCATGGGTCTCCAATGCAGCGTCTGTGGGGACCTCCAATGCTGCCATCAAAGCTCTGCATTCCTCCCCCCTTCAAAAAATAATTGAAAAGCATTAGGGCACCATATTCTGTTTTTTGTTCCTGAACTTACCTCTGTTCAGCAGACAGGAAGAAAGGAAAGAGTTGCCTCTGGCCCTGTCCAGTCTTCTTCTGCCTACACAGACCTTTCTCTCTCCACTCCCAGCTTCTAGCCTCGCTATTTCTCTCTCCTTCTTATCCCTAGCCTTCTTTGGAGAGAAACTGGCCCAACAAAATGAAACCTACTACCTAGACTAAAGTTTAACAAGGACACATAGAAAAACTCATAAAGATAATGAATAGCAAACTCATGACATACAGTAATAAAGATAGCAACCTAGAAAAAATCCACACAGTCATCTATGCAGCAGCCACAGCAGTCCTCATCTGCAACTAACAGGAACTCTCCACAAACAACAACACAGACGATTAGAGACTGGCAAATCAGAACTGAAAACAAAACAATAAAGAAACAGCAATAGTTCTCGACACACTGAAATGAAAACATGCAGTCCAGACCATCAGGCTAAGAAGATACAAAGAATCAAATGAAAGAAAAGCCCCAAATGCTCTCTTTAAAAGGAATGAGAACTGGTTATACCAAAAAATAAGCAAGTAAAAAGAAATCAACATTACACCCCCAACCAAAGAAGAAATAACCCCATTCTGGAAAAATATTGGTCAGAACTGGTACAACACAAAGCAAACACAAACTGGATAAGACAAGAAGAAGAAAGACAGAGATAATTACCAGATTATCGGATTTCAGGTTCACAAAAACTCATGAGGGAAATGGGTAAAAAAACAAACAGAATTGAATTTACTCAATATAGATAAAACAATGATTAGTATGCTTTATATGAAACAAAAATATTATGAATTTAATGGGAAGGGGTCCAAACTGTTAGTCAATAAGGTAAAGAAAAGACGACAGAAAAATATAATTAGAAATTTATGTACGGACTCAGGAAAAAGAACATGTGATGAAGCAGAAATGGGAGAGATTCTAGCCAGATATTATGAATACTTATACAGAGATAAACAGTTGGATGAGAAGAAAATTATGGAATACCAAAGAACTGCTTGCATCTCCCCTATCTCAGATGAACATAGAGCATTACTAGAACAACCAATTTCAGTAGAAAAAATTGAATTAGCTTTAAAAAAGACAAAACCAAATAAATCTCCTGGATTTGATGGTTATATGACTAAATTTTACAAATCATATAAAGATCTGTTGTTATCCCATATAAATAAACTATTCAATGAAATACTGGATGGGTCCCGATTGCCACCACATGGACACCATACAAAATTGATCTTCTTTGGAAACCAAATAAAGATCCCTCCCTTCTAGATTCTTATCATCCTATTTCACTCCTAAATATTGACTATAAACTATTTACAGCTATTTGGGCAGCGAGATAAAACATGATTATTGGAACTATAATCCATCCAGACCAGCATGGCTTTATGCCAAAGAAGTATATGCAGAACCTGTCAGACGATTAGTTAGTGTTATTAACCATTGTAAAATACATAAAGCCCCTTTAGCTATTGTTGCTTGAGACCTATATAAAGCCTTCGATAACATGAATTGGACCTTCTTACTTAATTCCTCACTTTATTATAAATTCAGCCCTAAATTTTTGATGATATTAAAGACAATTTATGCCCCAACAACAGCTAAAATTAAAATTAATAACTCTCTTTCCTGGATTATTAATTTATATTCTGGAACAATTCAAGGTTGTCCCCTATCTCCTTTACTTTTCACACTAGTCATAGAATTCTTAGCTAATAAACTATGGAAACATCCTAATATCGTAGGAATACAAATTAAACAACAGTCCCATTCATTAAGCATGTATGCTGATGACACAATCCTGATGTTTAGTAATCTGTCTCAGGCCATCCCATATTTACTTGCAGAATTGCATTGTTTCCAGGAAGTAGAAGGACTAAAAGTGAACTATAATAAATCTGATTTATTATGCTTCAATATCCCTCAATTGAGTATATCTAAACAATCAAAAATACCATTGGTACATTCTTCCTTTAGATACCTTGGTGTACATATACCTAGAAATATACACAAACTTTAAGGTTAACTACGGAGTGTTATGGGAGGGATTGTTGTTGATATAAAAAGATGGGAGCATTTAAATTTATCTCTTTCAAGCTGGATTTTGGTAGCCAAAATGATGATCCTTCCTAAACACATATCTCTTTTATGTACTCCCTCTGGAAATACCAATTGGGTGCTTTAAAAGATGGCAGGCTAGGATTGGAAAAAAATATTTTCAAAAGTAAGAAACCTCAGGTGTCGAAAACATCCCAATATTGACCGATGACAGAGGGAGGGTGGAGTATGACTTTAGTATGAAGCTTATTAGCTTCAACATCTATTGACATTTACGGCTGATAATGAAAATAACCATTGGTCAAATATCAAAATGGCTTTATTAAATCAAGAAGATGCTCATTGCATTCTTTTGTTAAAAAAGAATTTTAAAAAACTTTAATGAATCAAAATTCTGGCATGCTCCCAATTTTTAGGATCTCGACATGTCGTAAAGAACAATTAATGCCGGGAATATTACCTCTGATTCCGATCAATATTCATCTCGAGCTCAAAAATAAAGATAGGAAAATTAAGGTAAAATCACTTCAAGAACAGAACCTATATAGGTTAAGAGATTATTATGAAAATTGCAACTAATAGCACGAGAGATTTGGAGGCTTCAATTACGACAATATAACACCAGTTGAGTACCTTCATAAGGCAACCAATATTAAAGAACAAGGAAGCAGGCCCCTCACTCAGTTTGAAAGGTTGATAGCAGACTCTACAGACACGGAAAATGGATTAATCTCCATGATTTATTATATTTTACTGGGTATAGATATGGGCTTTATGAACAATTTTGAAAAAGTATGGGAAAGAGACTGGAATATTGAAATTAAAGAGGAGGAATAGTCTTCTCTTTGGATGCAATTTCCCTATACGTCTACATCAGCCATGTTTCAAGAAACATCAATAAAACTAGCTCAGAAGTGGTATCTCACGCCTTTGAGGATTTCTTATATGTCCAGGAACAGCTCTTCTACATGTTGGCAGGGATGTGATATGGTGAGGTCTTTCCCACATATGTGGTGGGACTGTAAAAAAGTCTCAGGTTTTAGGGACCAAGTCTTTTTGGAAATTTCAAACATAATGGGAACAACTATAACTAAATCTCCAGAATTGGCGCTTCTAAACTTATTCCATAAAGACCTATTACATAAGGAACTGGTGGGATATCTATTAATAGAAGCATGAGTGCTTATTGCCAGATACTGGAAAGATTTACAAGGGATCTCAATAACTAAATGGTACAATAAGGTATGGGAAGTAGCGCTAATAGAAAAACTGACTCAAAAGTTATGTATAGCAAAAGGACAAAAAAAACCCAGAAAAGTTTGCAGCTGAGTGGGGGCTTTTATTACATATATGAATAAAAATAGTAATACATGTCTAGTCCCAAAAGCCTTCAGAAATATTTGGTTTACTTAAGATATAATCATTCCTTTAAATACAACATCCATGTTTACATTGGCATGTGTAATATCCCCCTAAGATTTCATGACCATGTCCTATACTAAATCTCCATATGTTGTTTGAATTACTGTGGAATATTGTTTTCTTTATTTTTTTCCCTCTCCTCCTTTTTGTGTTTTCTTTCTTTCTTTTTCTTTTGTCTCTCTGTTTGTGTGTGTATACTGTTTTCTTTTCTTGGTCATTTTCATTGTATTTCAAAATACAAATTAAAATAATAATAATTAAAAAAAACAGTACAACACAAAGCAAACACAAATTGGATAAGACAAGAAGAAGAAAGACAGAGACACTTACCAGAGCAAACAGAGAATACAATAAACCTGGAGGAATTGAACGAAATAGTACAAAGGACACACAACTGGAAAGCACCCGACTCAGACCAAATCCAAAAATTTTGGCACAAATAGTTTACATCAACACATGAATACCTTGTTCATCAGATCAACACAGTCATACAACACCCACACCTATTCCCTATATTTCTTACTGAAGGCAAAAACTATATTAAACAAAAAACTCCAGAACTATAGACCCATAACATGCCTCCCAACGCTCTACAAAATTATAACTGCCACCCTCACACAGAAAATTGAAGCACATCTCACCCAATACAATATACTCAAAGAAGAACAAAAAGGATGCAAAAAGAAAGCAGAGGATGCAAAGAACAATAATAGTGTCATTATGAGGCAAACAGAAAAACAACAAAGAAAACTCCACACCTGCTACATAGACTATAAAAAGACTTTTGACTCCGTCCCACACAGTTGGCTGAAAAAAGTACTCGAAATATACAAATACATCCCTTGATCCAAAACATTTTGACGACAATTATGGAGATGTTCTCCTTCCCTACATTCTATTTCTCGCTCTTGTCACAATTTGCAATCTATTAATTATGAGCCTTTTTCTCAGTCACTGTCCTCCTCTCTTCCTTGTGTTATTTCTGTTGATTCTTTGGACTCAGCTGTTTTTCTCTTTAATTCTTTATTCTCAACTCTCAACAATTTTGCTCCATTTTTGACATGGATGGTTCACCCTTCACAACTCCAACCTTGGCTCACCTCTTTCATTTGCTATCTTTGTTCTTGTACCTGGGCAGTTGAACACCTTTGGCAAAGAACCAGGGATTGGGCAGATTTTGTCCATTAATATTTCTTCTTTCTCTTCTGCTATTTCCTTGGCCAAACAACAGTATTACTCACCATTAATCCAGTCAAATGCTAAGCATCCTCAGCGGCACTTCGCATCTTTCAATACTCTTTTGAAGCCTAGTCCGTTATCTCTCCCCTCCTCTCTGTCTGCTAACGAATTTGCCTCTTTCTCTAATACCAAAATTCAAACTATTCACTCTGATCTTCCCATCTCTGCCCCTCTTCCAGCATCTGTTCCTCAAACATCAGTTCTTCCAGCAATTTTTCCTGTGTTCTGTTTGGTCTCAGCTGATGAACTTCCTAGAATATTGCGTTCTTCAAAGGCTTCCGCTTATTCTGTTGATCCCATCCTTTCTCCTGTTTTTATCAATATTATTCCTGTTATTCTCCCTTCCTTGCTTCTTAGGTGCACAGAGGTATCCTTTCACTGCTATGAAGTTGTGCAGCAGGGGAAAAAAAACTTCCAGAGCCCCATTGTTAGTTGCTATTTGCTGCACATTACAGTTGTGTAAGCAATCCTGTGGAGTTTCAAGGTGGGATATTCTGCGTTCAATCTTGCCCATGTATTGCAGTGGTTGTCACTTTGCAACTGGGATGTGGCAGGTTTGAGGGGGGGATCAGCAGTGGCACTGTGTAGATGGCTGCCTGGTTAATAACCCATATGTGTGATGCACAGAAATCACAAAGAAGGATGTCAGGTTGCTTACCTGTAGTTCTATGAGTGATCATCTGTGCAGTCACACAAGCCATGCTCCCACCTTGCTACAGCTGTTTCCACATTTTTTACCATTCCTCTTGATTTGGAGCTGCAGTTTCTAGAAGAAACTAAAGGGAAAGGCAGGAACCTTGGGCTTAGGGTATGTGCAGGATGGGGAAAGGCAGGCTTCCTGTCTAAACTTCTCAGTCCTAGAAAGTCCCGATGAAGGTTCTGCACAGGCACAGAACCCATATGTGTCACTGCAGAGGTAATCACTCAAACAACAGTTACACGTAAGTAATCTGCTTTTACCTTTGAACAGTCTGCTTGTTGGTTTCCCATATTTTGTTGATTTTGAGCCTCTCTTCATTGTGACAGCTTCTTCCTGCTTGGTGAAGTACTCTCAAGCTGTCTGTTGAATTTTCAATGCAAGATGCAGGTTTTAGTACTTATTCATCCTGGTGAGATGTTATTTGCTGCATCCCTTTATTGGGAAGGCTATTTAATAAGCAAGAAGATCGGTCTGTTGTTCTCAGGCTATTAAAAGAACCTGTGAGTTGCAGAGCTAGCAAGTTAAAGCCTATTTGCAAGCCATCGCCCCCGCCATGCCCTTGATTGGATTGACTGAAAACAGACTTCATTCATTATATAGTTAGAGTGGAATAATCAGTATATTTAATAAGTCGATATAAATATTTTCTAATCAAGATGGATGCTGAAGTTAAAATAAATATTTTAAAAAAGGAACGTTGAACTAAAACTACTGTTTGACAGGATTAGTTTCACTATTCTTCAACAATATCTCCGTTTGTCAAATCAAATTCAGGACTGAACTTGGAGGGGGACTTTAAGCATTATAGATATACATATTTAAGAGAAAGTAAATTTTCTTGTCATTGTTACCAATAAATGTATTAAAACATTTGTTATTTTAGCAAAAGATAAAATGTAATTAATTTCCTCTTCTATTTTCAGGATGTGGGTATTTGAAATACCCAACCTAACAAATGACAACACTGCGCGCATCTATGGAAGAGCAGTTACTTTTCAGGATTGTTTTGTTTTTGATACTCCTTTTGTTTTCGCTCAGCCTAAAGTTAGTTTAAGTTATGAAAAAGACACTGCTATCACTGTTCCAGTTGGTAGTGATGCCATGATTTCGTGGGATGCATGTTATCCAACAACAGCAGTTTTAGTGACCGAAATTGGTACTTTCCACACAAGTGATGGATTCTTAACTTCAGAAGAAATCAGATTTCCAGCAAGTATAGTAGATCCTGCTTTGATTCACAATGTAAAAGAAGTGGCTATAAGCTTTCCAGACATTTACATTTTAATAATGGATATACTTTATAAGGTAACCGAAGAACAAATTGTCAGAGTTGGAGAGACCGTTGATACCCTAAATAAAGCTATAACTGGGATACGAGCGAAAACCTGGTGTTCGGCCGAATACCCTTTGCTTGTGAGTATTTCTAAAGGCAGGTTTTATTTGTTAGGAAAAGGAAGCCTACTTCACATAATATATCACTTACCTATGAAATGTATTGCTGCAGGATGTTGCCATGGTATTTTAAAGGATTAAATTTATCTTTTGCATCAAATCCAGGTGGGGCTATGATCTTTCTTAATGAGTGCCTGATATCTAATGAGGTCTCACTCCCCATAAGGGAGCAGGTTTTCAGTTTGGGGGAAACTCCTGGATGCCCAGTTGGTAGTGGCATAGACTTCAGTTGATTTGGCAGCTGTGCCTGCTACTGGGGAGAAAAGCATGTGGCTACTGACATTCATGGTTTGGTAATTTCTAGATTAGATTACTGTAATGTTCTCTACATAAATTGTCCTTGAAAACTGTCTGGAAATTCCAGCAAGCTCAGAATTTGGTTGTTCATCTGCTGTCATGTGTAAGCTATTGCAAACATATGACATCTATTTTAGAACATCTTCATAGGCTACCAATTTGTTTCATTCCCAATTCAAGGTGTGTTGTCCTTGAAGGGTCTGGTTTTTTAAAAAATGTATCAGAGAGCACCTTCTCTCATATGAATGCTCCCAGTGCATTAACATTCTACAACTCAGTTATAAGTTATGGTCAAACAAAGAAAATGTAAGCAATTACTTCATAGATAATATATTGCTGGATATGTATGTTACTCTTTGTTAGAAAATGCTGTCACAGATGTGATCAAAGAACATTCAATGAGGTCTATAACAACCTCAGTTTATGGCAAGCTGGATTTCCAGTTGTTGATCTTTGCAAGGTGATGTCAGGGAATAGTTTTTGGCACTGCAGTGGGCCAGGTAGTTTGTAGCTAAGATTTAATTAGAAATAGTCTGGAAGGGTTTAGGCCTATTCAACCTGTGGAATGTCAGAATCTGTGTGTAAGCTTATGTAGGAATTAGTGTTCTCAGAGCAGAGCAGGCGGGAGTTGCTTCACTCCCTCTGACTCGGCCTTGAGAAGCCAGGAGAGTTTTCCATGAGAGCCAGACAGAGTTGGGAGGAAGGGTGGGGGCTTGCAGAAGGATCAGCCAGATTGAAGCGTCATCCTGGTGGACTGAGCAGAGACACTCTGTTTGGACAGGGGGCCTTGCTGAATAGCCAAATGTCCTTGTCTGTCAAGGGGTCCGGAGGAAGTGTCACAGCTCCCTTTTTAAATTGATGCAAAGGTGAGAAGCCTTTGCTAGGAACAACTCAGCTGCATTGCCCGAAACCTTTCCCTGTTTGGATCCATCTTTGTCTAGGCCTCTGGAGGCACAATGCAAAACTTTGCATTGCTAAGGACTGTGAGGCTTTTCATAGACTTGAACTTTCATTTGCTATGGATTGTGTGTCTTTCTTTGTCATCAGCTCGGTGTACCAGCAGACTGGGTTTGATCTACGACTTTGGGACTTTCCTCAGCTTGGACACATGAGGTGTGAGTTGCCCATGTGAAAGCAGTGACATGGAACTCCTTGCGTCTGTGGGTTTACCTTTCCCTTGGTCATGTTTAGGCTTTGACCATGTTGCCTGGAGTTATCAATGTATGATCCAAGGTTGGACTAGCTCTCTTGGATGGTTTTTAGGCCTTTCAAGAATTTGCCCCTTTGATTGCCTGAGGGATCATGTCAGGAATCATTCTCCTCTCTTGTCTGGATTTGGAACCCATGTTTGAATTGACCCTCCTCTTGTGTTCAGAACTGTGGAAATGGCAACAGGGAAACTACGTTGATGGGGATCTCAATCATGGTAGTAGTGACTAGCTTTTGACTGTTTGGAATTTCTTGGAGCCTATAGCTACGTTCAGCTATATGGTTTCTGAAGTGTGTAATCATTAAGCTTTGCCATGGGATTTCCTCCAATAAAGAAGACTCACTGATTTGGATGTCCCATGTCAGTTTGCCAGAATGTGTGCTTGCCTGAGGAACCAGGAAACCTGACAAGTAACAACCTGAATTACTGATCATACATTCATAAAATATTATGTATTTCATATTGGAAAAAATGCTGCTGATTTTTGGCAATCCATACTGAAAACTTGACAGACAATGTTTGGACCCATCTCTGGATGTGAAGTTAGCAAAACCTCCCATGTGTGTGAACACATGGAAAACAGAATGAATAAAATAGGGTTGCGCTACATGCAATTGTTGTTCTTCTAGTGGATCACTGCAGGACATCCTCAGTCTCTGCAAGGGAGTTTATCATAGAATTCTTAAATTACATAGGAGTATTCATTTGATTATGTATGCATTTGTCTGCATTAATCTTTCTGACATTGCTTGGTATGCACTGTTTAGTCTGAAATTATTAAAAGTACAATCCTGTACAATACCACTGAATTCAATCCTGTACAATGACACTGGCTTTTTATTTTATTTTTATTTTTAATGTATATTTATATTATGGTAAAGCTGGAGATGTATTAGTATTTTGTACAGTTTGGAAAATGTATTTAAAGAATTTTGTTTTCTTACAGGACAGACCATTAAGTGATGTAATAATATGGACAAAAGATGAAGTCTTCTTAAGTTATGATAATGACCAGTATGAAACATTAATAGATACAATGCTATTAAGGGAACAGCTGAGATTACGAAGAACTACTAGTCTATTAATAATTAGCGCTTGCTATGACTCTCTTACTGCTGCAGTTGCACTGCTACTAGAGTGCACTGGATGCATGGCCTTGAAGGTATTATACTTGGCTGCATTTAATGAGGGCACAGCTCAGTGGACCTTGAAAGACTTCTCCCTTACTCCATCTACAAATGGCGCTATGCATATGGAAGTCGTACCTTCAGCAAAAACATCCATGGTGCTGTGGAATGATGACAAGATTTTTTATACTTATAAACAAAATAGAAACTATGGATTTCTTCAAGTATCCGGTACAAACAGGGAGTTTTCAGCGGTAGCTGAAGGTTCCACTATACATCAGATTATTATTGGTTAAGTATATCACATTTTAGTAGAAATGTCAGATAAAATGTAAATTGGAGCAAAGTATAGATGATCATGTATAGATATAGATATAGATATATAGATATATATAGAACATCTTGATTCATAAGCAAGAAATGTAGATTTCTTGCTTATTTCTTCTGCTTAGGGATTCACTGTCACTTCCTTTACGCTATTGACATATCACTGGTGTAAGTGACCTCTAGCGGTATACCGATAGTGTAAGATGGTGTGACGGGTTTCCCGGGGAAACCTGTCACACCAGTTTACATTATTAACATAGATTATAGATAGATTAAAAATGAATTAACATGATATATTTCTCAATAGTTTCTTCTTAGTATAATGAATTAATTCAATCATAATACAGAATGTAGTAAATTAATCAAAAATTTATTCTTAATATTTAAACAGTAAAATCATTTATGTTACTTATAAGATTAGTAATTGATTAAACTGTTTGTCAATTGCTATAAGATTTTTTTTAATCAGTAGTAAATCATTCTTAGTATGATAAATTGAAAAAGGGAGAAAAAGAACCCCAATCAGTATACATAATTCGTTTCCCATACTAATCCTTATCAATTTGTTCTCACTATCATCAGTTGGTAAAGTCCATAACATTTCATTTCAGTGCAAACCTCAATCTAATTCTCAAAAAATCCTTCTTTCCAATGGCAAATATTACTAATATTACATACTAATCCACCTCTAGGCCAAGACTTCATGAAATCATCAGTGGTTAAGTCATATTTACATTGTCTATTTGCAGGGAAAATATGCCTCTAACCAAAAGCTTCTTGCAGCACCTCCTTTCCAAATCAAGCAACAGTGTTATTGCATTACTAAACAGAAACAATCCAGTTAGAAAACAAAACAAAAGGCCTGCTAAATTCCTAAAGGCAATCTGTTCTGGCCTCCTGTAGATGTAGTCGGAGGGCTGAATGTGGCCTTTTGCACATGCCAATGGCGCAGGTACTGGCTGCCCTTTTTATTCTTTTATGCAATTTTCCCCAGTGGCGTTCCCTACAACACAGACTGGATGGAAACAGCAAACAACTCTTCTCTTACTCCCTGCCATAAAGGGAACAGAGGAGCCCTTTCAAGTCTGCCCCTATCCCCTGGCACTTCAACTGATGCGCTCAACAGCTGCTCTTGCTGTGTTTATGCAGGCTCCCTCAGCAGGATTGCCTGCATCACAGTACAGGCGGAAATAACCAGCTCATCCTCTCTCCCACTCTCGCATGAGGGGAACGGTGGACCCTGACAAGACTTACCTGTGTTAGCATCAGGAAAGCCCCTAAAGCAGGCTTCATCACTGCAGGTGACTCCCAGTCATCTCAAGTGTGGCTTTCTGCTTTGTCTCTTACACACATTTGTAGTAGCTGCTCAATTTCAGCAGGGGCTTTTTAGTTTTGCCTTTTTGTTTGCTTTAGTGGTGGGCTGGCTGTTATGATCTGGGCTACTGGAGCAGGCTTTAGGAGTGGCAAGTTAGAAGGTGACTGCGGTGGAGAATGTAGTAGCAATCATGGTTGTGATAGGAGAGGAATCCAAAAGTCCACGAGCAACATGATTGATTAGTTGCAGTGGCACACTGTGCACGTGCTGGAGGGAGAAATTCAATGCAGAGGTGAGAGAGAGTGCATAATTTTGGACCTGCACTGGAAGATTCTGCAGCACTGAGTAGGGCAGAGCACTCCCTCAGTGAAGAAAAAAAGTTCCATTCCAATCTAAGGACAATGTGAGCCTGTCAGAATTTACCTATCTTGTGACTGACTGATGAAACCTTGCTTAGATGACATGGAGGGTGGATGGGATGGAGAGGCCCCAAAGCCCTTCAGCCAAGTCCGGTGCACAATTTTGCCACAACTGGCAGTTGGAGGAGGGGGAGAGGAGAGACCCCTCCAGACCAGGAGGAACTCCCAAGTGGCCCTGGTATCAGTGCCAACATGGCTCCAGCCTGAAAAATATTGATGATCACTGCCCTGTGGCATGATGTTTCAGGATCTACTGGCACCTGTTCCTTGGCACTTCAACTGATCTGTTCACCTTCTGCCTTTGCTGTTCTTTTATGCAGGCTCCTCCAGTGGAGTTGCCTGCAACATATTCTGTATAGGAACAGCTTATCTTCTCTCTCCCTGCCTCCACCTCTGAGGAGAATGGCAGAGCCCTTGCAAGTGTGAGCCTTTCTACACAATGCTTTTATTATGTGCTCGAGATTGCTCACTACTTCATCATCCTCCAGGGTCTCTCATGCTATGCAACCATTTCTCTCAGCTCTTTTTTTTAATGGAAAAAGTATTATTTTAAAATACTGGAATGACACTTGTGTATTTGCACAATTCCATTATATAAGTGCCATCTATTAGAAAGGGAAACTCCAAGGGGAAAATATATGTAAAGGAGCTAATCTTAATCCTGCAAAGAATCCACAAGCAGAAACCTCAATAAAGGTGCAAGTTAAAAGCCTCATGTAGAAAAGCCCTGCATTTCAGTTGGCACTGGGAAAGCCCCTGTGGCAAAATGTTCTAGGAGCTGCTGGAACCTGTTCTCTATCCTCCAGCACTTCAGCTGATACCAGTCCACCTATTTTTGAGATACTGGCCTAGAAGTCAGAAGTGTATTTTACCACACAAGCTAACCTGCTCATGAGTAACTAGACTCTATAATAAAGCATCACCTAGAACTAAGGGCTTCTTAGATATTGGATATGGAGGCTTGGGCATGCCAGGGGCATCACATATAAAACAGAAAGGAAGATGTGATATAGTTCCTCCTTTTACAGCTTTGAAAACAATTTTTGTTTTCCTTATGAGGGGAAGTCCCAGCAAACATTTGACCATATCTTTATTAAAAATAGGTAGGGTGCATTGGTCAAATAAAATTCTTTCAGGGGAGAGATCTGGCCTATGAGGATGGATTATACACATCTAGAATATTTTCAATAAAAGGTTTTAGAACACTACATAATGTTCACACAGCCAGGGCTGGTCCTTCTATGCAGCATAGTAAACTAATCTACTTCGTTCAGGTGGAACTGAGGAGTGGGGGGATGAAGAATGGAAATTGGTGTCTGAATGGTAAAGCATTTTTTTAAAAAAAAAAAATGGCTCTAGTTGGAGGGGGGGCACCATCTGGCCTCCACTACAGGCATCAACATTTTGTGGGCCAGCACAGCCTTAAACAAATACTCTCTGGTAGTGTAACCTAAAACAATAACTAAGAGAACTTTGTGTTAAAAGGCGATGTGCTCAAGTGCTTAGAGTGCTAGACAGGACTGAAGAAGCCTAGGTTAAATCAGCCATGAAGAGTACTGGGTGACCTGGGCAAGTTATACCCTAATCTACCTCACAAGGTTATTGTGAGGATAAAATGGTGAGAATTATGCAGTGTAGGCCGGTGCTTCCAATTTCAGTGAGGCTGTGAATCCGTTCTGGGTTTCAGTCAGAACAAGCCAGAACGCTAAAGAAGCTATCCAAAGTGCTGAAACCTATCCCCAAATTCGATTCAGCACCTTGTATAGCTCCTTTAAAGTTTGACAGAAACCTACAATGAATTCAGAGCCTCACCAAAATCAGAGCCACCAGTCTCCACCTTGAAGGAAAGGTGGGATACAAATGTAATGAAGAAATACACATGCTTAGAGGTAAGAAGCAAAGAAAGACCTACAGCTCAATTCCTGTTTACATAGGAATTTATTCCAATGCGTTCAGTGGGGCTCACTCCCTTTATAAGTGTGATTAAGACTGCAGCCTTGAAAAGGTGAAAAATTTATAAATAATAGTTTTTAATTACCTAGAAAAAAGCCAGAAAAGTGATGGTAGATTCTTCTTCTTTTTGCAGACTACAGTGGGAACACTATAATAAAGCTGAAAAACAATATTTTGTTTTTCTTAAAATTTGAAATGAAAGATGCTGTAAAGCTTGCTGCATGGGAAAGTGCAAGTAACAAAATTGTTTTTTACTATAATCCTGCTGGTGACATGTATTTGCTCACAATTGTTGGTCGAGATATCAAACGCCAGGTCTATCCATTGAAATTGGAAATCTTAAGTGCTACACTGGGATTACAAGAAGTTTGTCCATACATATCATTCACACACAATATGAAACTAAATATTTATTATCTAGACATGGGAGAAACAGTGACCTTTTGGGCTCAGATAGTCTTTCTAGAAAATCTGGGCTTATCTATAGAGGTTGAAGTCTACAGACCATATTTGCTGACCCGAAAAACACATGAATATTATGAAATAGCTCGTGGAATCTGCACTAAGAATCAGGTGAGTAGTTTCTGCATATAATATAATTATTTTCTACCTCATGTTCTTGTTCTGGACATTACTGAGTATGCCTGACTGGGTATAGACTAGTATAGTTGCTTCCATGCGAGTCCTTTTCCCTGGACTTCTCCCTATAAGTTCCAGAGGCATGGGTTAGCCTCAGATTTACCCATTCATTGACAGAACATTTCAAATTTTCAAAGGGCTTGTTCAGACAACACGCTAAGCCAAGGTTAGTGTATTGACAGTTAGGCCGCTAATCCTTTTGCAGTAAATGGTTAATGAGTATGTTTAAACAGTGATTATGAAGCCACAATGGTTAGGAATAGTTCATATGACCTACTAAGCCATAATGTTTAGCTCAAAATGTTTAACCACCATGGTTTAGCATGTTGTCTAGATAGGGTCAGAGAAAGATTCAATCCCCACCTCCTTGGATCCTCTGGCTCAAGCTCTCCAGTCTCTCTCTTCTGCATGCTGAAGGCAGATGTCTTTGGAGCTTGCAAGCTGCAAGAGGAGAAACATGGAAGAAACTCTTGAAAGGGAGTAAGGTACGCGCCCTCCACCTGCACTCCCAATTTAAGAGGGATCCAGTACTTGGTTGGAATGTTTAGATCGCACCTCTCCTGATGGAACTGTTCCAAAGGCCCGTTCATCCTTATGCCACCCACACTGCCTAGTTCAGGGGGGACCCAGAGTTGGCGGCTCTTTTTCAGGCAGAAAGGCTCTTCCTCCTGCCAGGCAGGAGGGCTCTCTTGCCCCACCCTCCCATAAGGAAAATCAACTGAGCAAGAGAGACCATGGGTCTAGCTCAGGCTGACATCACTCCAGGCCCACCTCTCACCACAGGCACACACCCTTTTAAGGGTCTGTAGCTCGTTGGAAGAGCACCTGCGTCTCATGCAGAATGTCCTGTTGTGTCTGGGACCCTTGGAAGTAGGAATCTGGTTCCACACAAAACTTAGGTGGTAGATATTTATTGTAGTGCTCCTTCTTTGCAGGCAGCTACAGGCAGACTGGCCTTTGCATTGCCCGCCTGCTACAAAACCTGGAATGGATTATCTCTGCTTAATTGCAGGTCATTCATAAATCCTGGCCTGGCTCAAAGAATGGGCCTACCACAAACACTACATCCCTCCTTTCCTTCAAATATGAAAAACAGCAACACAGCTATATCTGAACAACAAAACTGCAACTGTATAAGGAAAATATACAACTAATGCACATATTAAAAATGCACATGCAAATCAAATTAGGTAAACAAGAACAATTAGCTCGATAGTTCACAAAACAGTATTTCATGTAATATAGTCCTGCAAATAGCTTGGAGCATGGCGACTGGTCCTTGTTGGGTAACGTTGCAAGTTCAAATCTGAAACACCAAGAGTTGCTGGATCTGGTGCTGCAGGAGTGGTGGATGGGATGGGATGTTCACTCTGTGTGAACTGATCATCATCACAGTCAGGTCTTTGGGTCAGAGGGGTGTTGTGAAGTGGTTTAATGTGTGAAACATTCCTTGTGATTTTATGGGTACCCCTCTGTGCAGTAACCATCGTGCCATTTATCATTGTGATTTGATATGGTGCAGGACAGAAAGGCATTGAAAGTTTGTATCGAGGTTGGAGATTCTTAACAAGCACCATGTCCCCACGTTGAATGGTACTACTCTGGCTCGCCGACGCTGATCAGTGTACTGTTTCATTGCAAGTTTTGCCTTATTATCATGTTGGCGCAGATGTACATCCTTGAGTGGGACATCTATTTGAGGTAGCTTTGTCCGCACCTGTCTGCCAAACATTATGGTAGCTGGTGCCACACCAGTGGAACAATGGGGGGTGGTTCGGTAGCTGCGGAGAAATTGAAATAATTCTTGTTTCAGATTTGTTCCCTTTGCTGTAGCAATCTGTAAGGCTTTTTTCAGGGTCCTCATAAATCTCTCAACCTCCCCATTTGCTTGTGGCCTATGAGGAGTAATTTTCCAATGTTTGAAACCAAGATAGTCTGAAAATTGAGCAAACTCAGGCTTTGAAAAAGTGGTCCATTGTCACTTTTGACAACAGCAGGTATGCCATAAGAGGAGAAAAATTTGTCTAATTTAGGAATGACAGCATTTGCTGAAGTGGTAGTGACTGTTTCTACTTCTGGATAATGGCTGTAATCATCAATAACGACCAAAAGATGTCCTCCAGCAGGGAGATCACAGAAATCAACACTGACTTCCATCCATGGTGTTGAAGGAAGAGGAGAAACATGCAGTGGTGCAGAGTGGTTCTGTGGGATTGCTGCTTGGCACAGTGTACAAGATTTTACACGCTGTTCAGTAAGGTTATCAATTCCAGGAAACCAGACCTTTTCTCTGAGCAGTGCTTTGGTTTTAACTACCCCCTGGTGACCTTCATGGGCCAAATCAATTGCACGGTTCCATAGAGAACGTGGAATAACCAAACGAGTACCTCGAAGGAGGAGGCAATTCTCTGTGACGGTAAGTTCACCCTTTATATTAGCAAATGATTGGATGATTGTTCGTGCTTCACAAGTCAGATGTGCTAGATTATTCAGAAGATCTTTCCACCGACCATTGTGGACAGTCTGGATGATTGTCTGTATACACGTGTCAGCTTGTGTAGCAGTCTCTATTTCCTGTAGAGAAAGAGCTTTAGGAACAGCATGGGAGACAAGGAAATTGACATGTGCCTCTGCTTCATTTGTAGCTGTGTGGTTGGCAGCTGTTTTAAATATGGGATGCCTAGAAAAATAATCAGCTGGATTGTCTTTACCTGGTCGATACACAACTCTATAGTTATAGCCTTGCAATTTGAGCATCCATCGCTCAATACGAACTGGTGGTTGAAAGGATGGATTATTAAACATGGGCTCAAGAGGCTTGTGATCAGTTATAACTGTGAATGGGCACCCATATATGTATAAATGAAAATGAGAGCATGCCCAGGCTACTGCAAGAGCTTCCCTCTCTGTCTGAGAATATCGTTGTTCTGTAGGAGAAAGAGCTTTGCTGGCATATGCAATAGTAGCATTGTGACCATCTTGATCAACCTGTGTGAGAACAGCTCCTAGTCCAACAGGGCTGGCATCCACCACAAGTTCCATCTTCTTGCTTGGATCAAAGTATGACATGACTACATCACTTGCAAGTGCATCCTTTAACTCAGTAAAAGCAATCTGGTGTTTTTCTGACCATTCCCATGTTTGATCTTTTTTAGTGAGATCCCGGAGAGGCTGTGAGATTGTGGCTAATCTTGGTATAAATCGGCCGCAATAGTTTGCAAGGCCTAGCAAACTGCGAACTTCAGTAGAATTAGTAGGTACAACAGCATTATGTATAGCCATTACCCACGTTCAATACCCAGGTTCTCCAGATAGGGCTGGAAAGGCCTTCCACCTCTCAGGTCCCTCTCCCTTTCAAGTCTCCCTCAGATCTCTGAAAATGAAGAGGCTCACCTCTTGGAGGAATCCAAGAAATGGGACATGCAGAACTGGTTCTTGTTCCAAATTAGGGCAAGAGAGTGAACCTTCCATTCCCAAGATGGGTAAACACACCTCTAAACACTCAGAGGTGTTGGCTAAAGCACCCTGATTGGAAGACGATGTCTGCTTGGCTGAGGAGGGAGAGCTCTTGGGTTCTGACAGTGAAGTCACTCCTGACTTCCATCAGCTCCTTTTTCTCTGGACATTTCTCTAACACACAATCACCCAGAAGAGGATGACGTATCCAGTGGCAACAGATACCACCTTTCTGCACCAAGCAGTTCCACAGCATTTCACCAAGCCTCCCAAATCATCTCTCTCTCTTCCCTGCCTTGCCAAAGAGGAAGCCCTCCTCACCACACCTGTGGTGTATGCAGCAACCATAGTTTGAGGCAGAAATGTTGCTGTCCCTTCAGCAGGGGAGGCTCCACTCAAAGATACTTAGGAACATAGATTGGAAGCCCTCATCAACACAGCTTTGAGAATGTGATACTCTCCCTCCGAATGAATATTGTGAGATTTTATTCCACTATATCAGCCCTATCCTGGCTAGGTGGGCTGAAAGAGGCCATCCCATCAGAGCAGGTTCCAGCATCCACTTTCACCAAGGTTTTCACGTCTCTAGCCTTTCTGGCAGACATGTACCTACATTCCTTCACCCTTTCGTCCAAGGCCTCAAGACTCAAAATGGTAGCAATGAGACATTTATGGCTCAAGAACTGACAGACTGATTCTTCATCTAAAGCCAACCTTTTGAGCCTGCCCTTTGAAGAGGGACATCTTTTGTGGTCAGCTCTGGACAAAATCCTTTTGCTGCAACAAGCCTTTCTCCTATAGCCAGCAGTGCTTCCCCTGGCTACCAGGATCCTAATCACAACCACACAGATTTTGTGGAGGATTTAATCCCAGATACAACTGAAGATCCATCAGGGGAAGTCACATGACCAAGTAGCCACTCCCCCTAAGAAGGATTGGGGGAGGGCCAGTAGGTGGTTGGCTGACCCAGCTTATCCAGTCCTGGATGCACATATTAAGGGACAGCTGGCTCCTAGGTACAGTGGCAAGGGACTTTGCCCTAGAGTTTGCCCTGAGGCTTCAGGATTGATTCCTATCCTCTTCCCTCCCAAGAGATCAGGAGGCTGCCAATCATTCTTTGTCATGCTTACAAACCTTAAAAGACACCAACACGATGGAACTGGTTCCTGCCTTCAAAAGACACACAGGTTTCTACTCAACTGTGTTTCCTGTCATAAAAAGGGGAGGAGGGACATGCCTGATCCTCAATCTCAGGGATCTCTTTCCTCACCTCACATTCAAAAACATCTGTATAGAAACCTTGTCCACCATCATCCAAGCCAAACCATTTGCAGCCAACTCAGACCTTGCTTGTGTTTTTGTGTCCAGGGCCTATATTGGCAGTACAAGGTGCTCCCATTTAGCCTCTCCTTTAGTCCCCAAGTCTTCACCAAGGTTCTGGTGGTGGTTGTGGCCATCCTCAGAGTGCAGAGGGTGGCCATTTACACCTATCACTCTAGCTCCCTCTGCTCACACACTCCCCCCTGTTGGCCTTGCTGGTCTCCCTTGGGATCTTCCATGGGCAATGTTTCGTCTTCGATTCCTACTGTCCTTTCTGGCTCTTCTACTGGAGGAGATCATGAACTCAATCCACATGCACATCAGCCTCACTAGGGAAGTTCACCAGTCTCTGGACTGGTGGCTTTTGAATCTACCCCTAGAAAAAGGGTGCCCTTTCACAATAAGAGGCAGGCCAGTAATAACGACCAATGCTTGCCAGGAAGGGTGAGGCGCCATGTGCCATTTCTTCCCACACAGGGGCTATGGAACTGGTAGGTGAGGGACCTACACATAAACATCCTAGAGCTCCTCATAGTAGAACACCTAGTCAACTAACACCAGGTTCTGATCCAATCGGACAGCACAGCAATGGTCGCTTATGTAAATCACCAAGGGGGGGTCGCAGTTTGAAGCTCTGCAAGGGAGGTGATTCCCCTCCTAGTATGGGCAGTAATCACCTCCTGTCTCTCCATGCCATGCACATAAAGGTCACTCTAACATGCTAGTGTCAGGGACTAGATCCAAATGAATGGGCCCTTCATTCCCAGGTGTTCAGCCTGGTGAGGGGTCTCTTCGGGAATCCGTACTTGGACATGTTCACCTCTGCAAAAAAGTTAAGGTTCTTCTTCGTGGTCTCTGTGCATCACACATATGGGCTCTGCGCCGGCGCCGAGCCCCAATCGGGAAACTTCACTAGCTAGCTTAGTGCTTTTTGGCGGGAACCCCTCCCCCACCATGCATTGCGCATGCTCCGGGTCCCGCCTTACCTCAGTTCTTCTTCGACCGCGTAGCTGATCGCCTCGCGGGAGACTTCTCCGGACGAATCCGTTCATAGCTATCTGAAAAGAAAAGATATTTACTCTATATTAGCTTAGTGTTAGGATTGTTATATTGTTAGTTTAAGAAAAAAAAATTTTTTAGATATCTTAGTGATAGTTATAGAAATAGTAGTTGTGCTAAGACTCCCTGTTCGTCGGAGTTATGGCGCAGTCGGCGCTATTTAAACATTGCTCGGGTTGTAGGGCAAAATTGACCCTAACCGATGGACACTCTTTGTGCCTCGTGTGTTTGGGGGAAAGGCATGTTGTTGACTCCTGCCCCCATTGCATGACTTTTTCCCGCCAAACCAGGCGGATTCGGGCGGACAGACTACGTAGCCTGCTCTGGAGCAAGGCCTTGTCCGCGGTGGACCAGCCACGCCAGCAGGCGGGGGACGCAGAGGCTGGCCAGTCGACATCCGGTGAGCGCAGGCGGACGCCTGTAAGTCGCTCGAAACCGGCATCTCCCTGCTCTTCCCCGTGTGGGGACGCGGCAGAGGCACCTTTGCCACGACTTCTATCGAAGCCTTCCAAAAAGGCCACCCTAGCGGCCAAAAAGTCTGGCAAGAGTAAAAAATCATCGAAGTCGAAGCATTCATCGTCGGCACCGAAGCCCTCTTCGACGTCGAAACAGCCTAGAGAACATACGGCGCCGGAGGACGGCCGTTCTCCGACTCTTAAACGGCCTTCGACATCGGCGTTAGAGTCTTCCTCGGCACCGAAGAGATCTTCGACATCTGCACCAATGCGATCTTCGGCATCGGCAACATCTTCGGTACCGAAGCGATCTTCGTTAGAGTCTTCCTCGGCACCGAAGAGATCTTCGACATCTGCACCAATGCGATCTTCGGCATCGGCAACATCTTCGGTACCGAAGCGATCTTCGGCATCGGCAACGCCGTCGGCGTCGAGGCTCCCGCCGACTTCGAAAGACTGACCACATAAGCCAGCGTCGATATCGAGTCGTAGATCGACATCGTCGGCACCGCGTCGTCCTGATCCGTCGATACCGACACGCCAGCCCTCGGCTTCGTTTAGGAAGCATTCGACACCGACGTCTGCTCGCCCAGCGTCCTCGCCGATCCCCTCTCAGAGGTCCCCGTCAATAACACAGCGAGCTTCCTCGTTGCCGCCACGACCGGTCCTCCAGGACCTGGATATCGAAGTGGGGTCCTCTGATGTAGAGCTAGTGGATGTCATCCCATCTGACATCTCGGTGGATCACGACGTTGATCGCAGATCTCATGAGGAGGATGTGCAACAACCTTCACCGCTTGGGGTCGTTGCATCCCCGATGTCGAGAGCTTCGAGAACAACATATCGGTCTCGATCTCGGACTAGATCCCAGTCCCACTCTCGATCCCGACATTGGGAATCGGCCTCTGATAGATCTAGGAGCAGGTCCCGTCACCGCAGAGCTCCGCGCTACCTGTTCGATCCCTACACGGGGAAGAGAATCGGCCGATCGTCCTCGCAGCGCGGACATCAGCACGGCACCACAGTACGACAACAGCCTTCTTCGACACCGGCCCACACCTCGACGGCCCTTGTGCCAAGACCAATCTCTCCTACCTCGGGTGATGACTACCCTTCCGACACGTCATCTATACGGTCCCGGGCCCCGTCAGTCCCTTCTCCTCCTGAGGGGGTTGGCTCTAGTGACAGACCATCGCCATCGTTAGAATTAGGTTCTTTTTCAGACCAAATGCAAAGGATGGCACAATCTCTTGGTCTAGACATCAACCAGCCACAAGAGGACCTCAACGATAAAATTTATGACGGGATGTACGCAGAGCCTGCACCTCAACTCACCCTGCCATTGGTACCGACGCTCCTAAAAACGTTTAAGAGTGCGTGGGAGAATCCGGCAACAGTGGGGGCTACGTCAAAACGTTTGGAAACGTTATATAAAGTCAAGGACGTTGAGGCTCCGTTCTTGTGTAGCCATCCTAGGCCGAACTCCATTGTAGTGGAATCATCGCAGGGACGCTCCACAAAAAGCCATTCTACTCCTGTGGATAAAAAGGGTAGGAAGTTGGATACGTTTGGTCGCCGTGTGTATGCTTCAGCAACGTTGGGTTTTAAAGTAGCAAATTATCAGGCTACCATGGCAAGGTACAAGCTCTTTCTCTGGGAGAAGATTTCCATGCTAACAGATTATCTCCCAGATGACCAACGCGAGCTGGCCAGGGTTTTCCAGGCTGAGGCCACAAGACTATCTAGACAACAGCTAACCACGGCGAACCACCAGACGGATTGCGCGGCAAAAGCCCTTGCAGGATCGATTGCGCTACGTCAGCATGCATGGTTGCGATCCTCCACACTACCAGCTGAAACAAAGGCGCGGATCGAGGATCTCCCGTTCGACGGTGAGGGTCTGTTTCATTCGTCGACCGATAATACTATGGATGTCATCCATAAGTCAAAAATGACAGCTCGTAAGATGAGTGCACCCGCACAACAGGTGCAACAGCAGTCTCGCTCACGCCGGTGGTACCGATCTTTCCAGTACCAACCTCGAAGGCAACAGGAGCGCACACAGCGCTTCCAAGCACAACAACCGCAGTCTTCTTTTCAAGCCCGAAAGGCTGGCAACAGATACACCAAGGCACGTCGCCAGGATCAACCGTCAAAACGGCGTCTTTGACTCCATTCCGATAACTTTGCCACAACATCGCACAACCAGGCTCCAACCCTTCCTGCACCGCTGGCAATCCATAACAACAGACAAGTGGGTGCTCTCAACAATTGCCGAAGGCTACCTCATAGAGTTTCAAACTTATCCATCTCTCGGCACTGTGAGGTCAACTCCAACGTCTCCCACTCTATTACAGGAAACAACAACTCTGTTGCGGAAGAAGGCAGTCGTCCGCGTTCCTTCGCGGATTCTAAAAGCGGGTTTTTACTCGCACTACTTCACGGTTCCAAAGAAAGATGGCGGCCTTCGCCCTATAATGGACCTCAGACACTTAAACAAATTTATAAAACCAAAGAAATTTCGTATGGTTACGTTAGCCCAGATCCTGCCGCTGCTCAAGCGAAACCGATGGTTCACTTTGGTGGATCTCAAAGACGCTTATTTTCACATCCCAATACACAAAACTCATTGCAAATATCTGAGATTCATTATAGGAAAAAAGGTGTATCAGTTTTCAGTCCTTCCCTTTGGCCTCCGGACTGCACCAAGGGTTTTTACCAAGTGTATGGCCGTGGTGTGTGCACATCTCAGGTCACAGAATGTCGAGCTCTACCCTTACCTCGACGATTGGTTGATCGTTTCGCCAACCCGGTCACAAGCTCTCTCCGACGTACGCCTCGTCACTTCTTGTCTCGCCAGCCTGGGCCTGGAAATAAACAAAGAAAAGTCGTGGGACGGGCGTATCTGCCAGCCGAGCGCGTTCGAACCGTGGTGTCTCTCGCGTTGCGGCTTCAGCACAACTTGCGTACGACAGCGTTCACAGTGCTTCGCATGCTGGGCTTCATGGCCTCTGCTGTGTTCGTTGTCCGCTGGGCCCGCCTCCACATGCGACCGCTGCAGCAGGTGCTTCTTCAGCGTTACCGTCCGTATCTAAACCCGAGGAAAGTCATACTTACCATCCCATCGACTGTCCTCCCTTCTCTCCGTTGGTGGTCAACCACAGAGCATCTGACTCGCGGCATGCCTTTTCACCAAAGAGGCCCCACTCAAATAATAACTACAGATGCGTCTTTGGAAGGATGGGGTGTGCACTACAACGACCTACAGATTCAAGGAAAATGGTCGCTGTCAGAGTCCCGACTCCATATCAATCTCTTGGAATTTCTCGCCGTAAAGCGAGCACTACACGCCTTCTTGCCACACCTTCAAGGTCACCGCATTCACTTGTTGTCGGACAACACCACTGTGGTGTGGTACATAAACAAAGAAGGAGGGACGAGATCTCTTCGTATTCTGCGGATAGCACTAGACATTCTCCATTGGGCCATCCGCAGGGACATCTCCCTGTCCGCGCTTCACATCGCGGGGACGGACAATGTAAGGGCAGACGCACTCAGTCGGGAATTTACAGACACCCACGAGTGGGAGTTGTCCCGAGAAGTGCTGAAGAGCCTGTTTACGAAGTGGGGCACACCGGCGATAGACCTGTTTGCGACTTCTGCAAATGCCGTTTGCCAGGACTATTGTTCTCGGGCGGGGATTGGACCTGCGTCTCTCGGAGATGCATTCCAATGGGAGTGGTCCAGTGGCTTCCTATATATATTCCCCCCCTTTCCGTTAATTGCGAAAACGGTGGCCAGGGCCAGCAGATGCTCTATGAACGCGATAATGGTGACCCCTTGGTGGCCGAGACAACATTGGTTCACCACCCTTTATCGTCTGTCGCGACAACAATGGTGGCGACTGCCCAGGATACCGCACCTATTGTCCAAGAACGAAGGGGCAATCCTGCACCCGGACCTACAGTCACTGCACCTCACAGCATGGCGGATCCAACCAGTTGGCAGTCTCTAGATATGCCAGCAGCTATGCGTTCCATATTCGAAGCCTCCATTAAATCGTCTACAAGGGCTTCTTACACCAGAAAATGGAACCGTTTTTTGAAATTTGCTAAGGACAAAGGCTTCCAACCTCATGATGGCCCCGTGGCGGGGATCATTGACTTTTTATACTCCCTTCATGCAGAAGGATTGAAGCCATCTTCTCTCAAAGTCTACTTAGCGGCCATTTCAGGACAACACGCTAAGATGGATGGCTATACGGCGTTTACACACCCGGTGACGAAAACTTTTATGAAGGGCTTACGCCACATGTTCCCGCCAGTGCGCCAGATTGTTCCGCAATGGAGCTTATCGTTAGTCTTGACGGCGTTAACGTCAAAACCGTTTGAGCCGCTAGCTACAATTGACCTTCGGTTGCTAACGTTTAAGGCCATATTCTTGGTAGCTATAACGTCCGCTAGACGCGCCTCAGAATTAGCGGCGCTGATGGTGGGACCCCCCTATACTCAGTTTTTTCGGGACAAGGTTGTGTTACGTCCTGGCCCATCGTTTATCCCTAAAGTTTCTTCCATGTTCCATGTTAACCAGGATATAGTTCTTCCAACTTTTTTCAAGGCCTCTGCGGACCCCCTTTCTACAGCTTTGCACGCCCTGGATGTTCGACGTACGTTGGCTTTTTATAAAAAGAGAACAGAACCTATTCGTAAATAGGATAAGCTGTTCATTTGTTACGGTGGAAAGACGAAAGGGTTGGCAGTTTCCTCCCAGTGTCTGGCCCATTGGATTGTGGACACTATTGTCCTGGCCTTTCAGGTGCTTGGCAAGCAGCCCCCAACTTCGTTCACAGCTCATTCGACAAGAGGACAAGCGACATCGTCGGCCCTGATTCATGGATCATCAGTTCCAGATATTTGCAGGGCGGCGACGTGGTCGAGTGCCTCAACCTTTGTGAAGCACTACAGGCTGGACGTTAGAGCGGCTAGGGACGCTTCGTTCGGCCGAGCGGTCCTGTCTTCCATCTGTCAGTGACCCATCAGCGTGCATCCCCTCCTCCGGTAAGTTTGGCTGATTACTCGCCCATATGTGTGATGCACAGAGACCACGAAGAAGAAATGCAGGTTGCTTACCTGTAACTGTAGTTCTTCGAGTGGTCATCTGTGCATTCACACAACCCGCCCACCATCCCCTCGTTGCAACGCTATGGTGTATGCAGGAGGACTGCTGCGCATGTGCTTCCTACTTATTTACCTAGTGCGAGGCCATAACGCGGTCTCAGGGAACTGAGGTAAGGCGGGACCCGGAGCATGCACAATGGATGGTGGGGGAGGGGTTCCCGCCAAAAAGCACTAAGCTAGCTAGTGAAGTTTCCCGATTGGGGCTCGGCGCCGGCGCAGAGCCCATATGTGTGAATGCACAGATGACCACTCGAAGAACTACAGTTACAGGTAAGCAACCTGCATTTCCCAGCATTTTTCAGCAGACATCAGGGCCCAGAGGACAAACACCCTGACCACTAGGTGGTCAAGGAGCCTGCTTTATGCCTTTACACCATCCTATCCCTAGTCTTGACCCAGGTGGAATTTCAGGGGGCAGAAATAGTTCTCATTACCCCCATACTGACCCCAGAGACAGTGGCTCCCCTGTTTCTTAGAGATGGCAGTGTGTCCTCCATATCACCTCTCCCTGTCCAGGGACCTCCTTTGCCAAAGTCCCATCCTGTGCTGGAACCAGGAGTTACTCGGGTTGGCAGCCTGGAGATTGAGCATCACAGCCTACAGGCTTTGGGGTACTTGAGGAAGGTCATTTCCACCCTTCACAGCTCTAGGGCCTCCACCACCTCTAGGATCTACGCTGCCACTTAGAAAGTTTTTGTTTCCTTTTTTGGTCTCTGCGCGAACCCTGGTACAGTCCCTTCAGTTCGATTTGGATAAGGGCCTTAAACTTAGTACTCTCAGGCACCAGTCTTCTAGCATAGCTAGTGTGCTGGACTGTAATGCTCCCTAGGTCATTATGTCCCACACTTGGGTCATTCACTTTCTCAAGGGCTGTTCTCAACTGGCTCCCCAGTTGTATATAGGTTCCCCACCTGGAATCTCACATTAATTCTTAAAGGTTACATCATCCATAACAGGCCTTTTACGATACATCAGGCCCTGTTCATTATTTTTGGCTGTAACAAGACAGACAAGAGTGCCATGGCCCCCCTCCTATAAGGCAGCACAACTCCTCAGCCCACAGGAGTCCTAGCACATTCTACTGGAGGGGCTTCCACTGCATGGCCCCTTCAGTCCAGAGCTTCCTGGGTGGAGGTATGTAGGGTGGTACATGGGCTTTAGATCATTACTCATTACAGTAGGAGTGGTTCAACACTGAGGTGGCCTTCAGTCCTAAAGTACTTCAGGTTGTTTCTCAATAAATCTGGGGAGGATGTTCTTCCTCCCTTCATTTCTGTTGTTGCCCACCTTGTATGCCATACCTTTTAAGTAGGGGTGTGCACGGACCCCCCGGATCGGATCGGGACCCGGATCGGGACCTCCAATTTTGTCCCGGACCGGTTCGGACAAAATCGGAGGCCCCCCGGACCGGATCGAGTCCGATCCCGACCCAAAAATCGTACATTTTTGGATCGGCCGCCATTTTTTTCCCCATAGACTTGCATTGCAATGCAAGTCTATGAGGAAAAAATGGCGGCGGGTGGGTAAGGGGGGGCCTAACTCCCTCCCCCCCCCCGGGGCCGTCCGCTGTGGACGGCCCCGGCAGGTAAACCCCCTCCCCCGCGCTCCCTACCCCCCCTGGGGCCGCCTGCTTCCATCCGCTGGCGCCCGCGGGCGCCAGCGGATAGAAGCGGACGGCTCCGGGGGGGGGGTAAGCCCCCTTCCCCGCCACTTACCTTCTCGGCCCGTCCGGCGCCGGCGGCTACTACCAGCGGGCTCCGCGGCCTACTCTCGAGTAGCGCGCCGGGTGATGACATCCCCCGGCGCGCCACCCTGGAGCAGGCCGCGGAGCCTGCTGGGAGTAGTAGGCGCCGGCGCCGGACGGGAGCCGCCGGGCCGGGCAGGTAAGGGCCCCCCTCCCCCCTCCCCCCTCCGCGCGCCCCCTCCTCCCCTCCACGCACCCCCTCCTTACCTTCCCGGCCCGGTGGCTCCCGTCCGGCGCCGGCGCCTACTACTTCCAGCAGGCTCCGCGGCCTGCTCTAGAGTAGCGCGCCGGGTGATGACATCACCCGGCGCGCCATCCTAGAGCAGGCCGCGGAGCCTGCTGGGAGTAGTAGGCACCGGCGCCGGACGGGAGCCGCCGGGCCGGGCAGGTAAGGGCCCCCCTCCCCCCTCCGCGCGCCCCCTCCTCCCCTCCACGCACCCCCTCCTTACCTTCCCGGCCCGGTGGCTCCCGTCCGGCGCCGGCGCCTACTACTTCCAGCAGGCTCCGCGGCCTGCTCTAGAGTAGCGCGCCGGGTGATGACATCACCCGGCGCGCCATCCTAGAGCAGGCCGCGGAGCCTGCTGGGAGTAGTAGGCGCCGGCGCCGGACGGGAGCCGCCGGGCCGGGCAGGTAAGGGCCCCCCTCCCCCCTCCGCGCGCCCCCTCCTCCCCTCCACGCACCCCCTCCTTACCTTTCCGGCCCGGCGGCTCCCGTCCGGCGCCGGCGCCTACTACTTCCAGCAGGCTCCGCGGCCTGCTCTAGAGTAGCGCGCCGGGTGATGACATCACCCGGCGCGCCATCCTAGAGCAGGCCGCGGAGCCTGCTGGGAGTAGTAGGCGCCGGCGCCGGACGGGAGCCGCCGGGCCGGAAAGGTAAGGGCCCCCCTCCCCCCTCCGCGCGCCCCCTCCTCCCCTCCACGCACCCCCTCCTTACCTTCCCGGCCCGGTGGCTCCCGTCCGGCGCCGGCGCCTACTACTACCAGCAGGCTCCGCGGCCTGCTCTAGAGTAGCGCGCCGGGTGATGACATCACCCGGCGCGCCACCCTAGAGCAGGCCGCGGAGCCTGCTAGTAGTAGTAGGCGCCGGCGCCGGACGGGAGCCACCGGGCCGAGAAGGTAAGTGCCCCCCTCCTCCCCCCCCCCGCTGTCCACTTTCATCGGCGGGCGCCCGCTGGCGCCCGCCAATGGAAGCGGCGGTGGGCGCCAGTGGGCGCCCGCCGATCCGCCGATCCGCCGAACCGGTTCGGAGCTTTTTCGGACCGGTTCGGATTGGATCGGCCGATCCAGCTGCGGGATCGGAAATCGGATAATTTATCCGATTTCCCACTGGACCGGACTCGGATCGTGGATCGGGTCCGATCCAGTGCACATCCCTACTTTTAAGGTTGTAGGAGAAGTCCAGAAAAAATGCAGCTGTGAGCTGTTTTCCCCTTCTCCTGGAGTAGCTCCAATCCCAGCCGTTCTTGCTAATTAGAGGGTGGAAGCTGAATGAGACTTCTCTACTGCCTCTCAAGGTAGACTTTATTTATTGCTTAAGCTCATATCTTACTTCATTACACTTTTTTGCTAATTGATGTTGCTTCATCATTTGTTGACTAGTTCAATAAATGCTTTCCTACAATATCCTTTGGATGTTGTCCCTGGCTTAGTTTGGATGACACTTTAGGCAACGGAGAGGTTAATAACACACTCACTGTGCGTTATGTTTCCGGTACTTGCCACATGACATGTTGCCCCTCCCCCGTCACGTGGCTGAAAGTCCCGGCGTCCTTCTGGGCTGCTCTTACCTCCTCCCTCAGTCCTCCAGCCGTATCTTATGATGCACTACAAGTTCTGCCAGCTGTATAGGAGCGGGGGGGGGGGGTTCTGCCACTCCGGCTGGGGAACTCTATGAGTGACTGGAATAGTACACGGAGAGAGAGGGTTTCCCGACACACAACACTTTAAACAATGCATTTCAGGATAAACAACTGAGCAGCCCGTTGTTTTTCTCTGCTGTTTAAGTTCCCGAAATAACGTACTGTCAGTTATGTGTGCATTGTGTGTTGCCTGCCACACAACACAATAAGCAACACAACTGATGGTTGATTCCCCCCTCTGTTGATTATCGTGTCGTCCGAACTAAGCCCCGTCTCCTACTGGAGCCTGGCTCATTTACTTTGGAAGGGGGATGCAGCTTCGTATAATCTTCTGTTGACCTTCCGAACCAGAATTTACCTCTAGACTTGGCAAATGCTTGGACTGTGGAGGTTGAGCCAGAGGAGGAGCCAAGGAGGTGGGGACTGAATCTTTCTTTGAAAATTTGAAACATTTTGCCAATTTATCGTCATAACCTATACCTTTGGAGCTACTCCGGGAGAAGTCAGGGAAAAACATCTCACAGTAAGTGTAACAGCCATATTTTCTCTGGAATTGTCATCCTTTATTTATTGAGAATGCAGATTATGTTTTCACATTATTTTTCTGTTCTGCCTTCCAGTGTAGACAGGCAAAGCACTATGAAGAGGCTCTTTGAAAGTTTTGCCGGTTTCTTTTTTTTTTTTTTTTTTTTTTTTTTATTGCTTCCTATTCAGCACTTCTGTTTTCTGCCAGGGAGAGGGTTAAATTATTGGTTTCTTGCCATTAGTTTTTCTCTCTCTTTTTCTTTCTTTTCTCCCTTTTATAGCGCTATTTCACAATAAAGAAAAAGTAATGGAACCAGTAATTTAATTCCTTTCCCCAGAAGACAAAAGTTGCTAATTAGAGGGAACTAATCCCATGGTTTTGCTAAGCAAGTACTGATAAAATGGACATAAGCTTGGAGAAGCAACGTTTAAAATAAGTATTACAGGGGATGTTCTTCTAAACAAGAATGATTTGTAACTAAAGTTTATAAAAGAATATTGGCCATGGAAAGGGGTAATGATGGATAACAGCACTATATTATTATTATTATTTTTTAATGATTTTTATTAATTTTTATACAATAACGTAACGAAACACATAAACATATAACTTATAAATCATATGACTTACAATATAAAACTAACATAATTCACCTAACTAGTGCACCCCACCCCCCTGGGACCAGCTACATTTTTATATACCATATTTATTTTTAATCATTCTTCCAAAACTGCATAGATTCACCTGACGGTGCACACCCCTTCCCCTTTTTTAATACATATTCCACAAATACTACCCATATATCTCCAAATTCATTTTTCCTTAATATCCCTCTTTTAACTTTAACATTATTTGTTAACTTATCATTTATAGCAATATTCCACACTTCTTTATACCAGTCTTCTATTTGGTAGTTGCCTTGTACTTTCCATTGTCTAGCTATTATTAACTTCGCTGAAGTCATTAAATTTGTAATTAACTCTTTAACATTTTGCTCTCCTTCTCCTTTATCATAAATTGATAATAAAGCTATCCTAGGACATATCTTAAACTTTAAATCTATTATCTTTTTAACTTCTTCAATTACTTTTAACCAAAATGTTTGCACATATTTACACGTCCACCACATATGAAAATACGTTCCAATTTCCTGGCAACCTCTCCAACATAGCTTCGAATGTTTCTTATCTATTTGATTTAATTTTACCGGTGTTAAATACCATCTCCATACTATTTTATAATAGTTTTCTTTTATTCTTACTGACATAGTATTCAAATTCCGCAATTTCCAAATTTTCCCCCAACTTTGATCATTTACTTGTTCTTTTAAATTTTCTTCCCATAATACTTTCAAATAATTTTGCTTCTCTTCACCTTCTACCAAGATTTTATAAATTTCACTTACCACCCCTTTAATATTCTTATTTATATCCTCCTCTTCTCTCATTATAATCTTCTTCTCAAATTTTGTAAAAGTTCAAAGTTCTTTATTGTTCTTTCTCCATTTAGCCATCCATTGTTCTAATTGGATAACTTTAAACCATGCTATTTTCTTTCCTCTCAATACTTCTTCTAATTGCTCTTTATTACTCATCTTTTCCAATCAATCCTTTATTTTAAATTTTTTCGGTTCTCTAAAAACTGTTTCTAATTCTTTCTTTAAATTTCCTGGAAAATCTTCCAGCAACACCACTGGATTCAATGGGGAGATATCTGGTAATATTTTTTTAATATACTTTAACCAAACATCTATAATATTTCCTAACGAGGGATTTTCTAATCTTTCTATCATCTTCCTATTTACTTTAATAAAAAAAATATTACTTAACCTCAATTCTAAATCCTGTCTATTGCTCTCCAACCAGCTTATTTCATTTGATCTTGTGATTCCATCTATTACATGCCTCAATTGATTAGCTATATAATAATACTTTAAATTTGGGAGACCTAATCCCCCTTTTTTCTGAGATTTATACCAATTCCCTTTATTAATCCTTGCTTTCTTATTACTATTACAAAAATTATTTATTATAACTTGCCATTTCTTTAACTGTAAATCTGTTAATTTAATTGGTAACATTCTAAACAAAAAGTTAAATTTAGGTAAAATTTTCATTTTAATAAGCGCTATTCTACCAAACCATGAAAGATTAATCTTTCTATATTCTTCTAATTTTTTCTCAATCTCCCTATTTAATTTATTAAAATTCTCCTCTTCTAACTTATCTACTTCCCTTGTAATAATTACACCTAAATACTTAATCATATTCTTAACCTTAACTCTATATTTTTTACTAAACTCCTGTTCCTCCTCTTTCATATAGTTGAATAATATCATTTCTGATTTATCCCAGTTAACTTGCAACCCAGATATTTCCCCAAACTCTTTCAAATGTAATTTTATTTTCTCCATTTTTTCTATTGGATTCTCAACTGCTATTAAAGTATCATCAGCAAACAAACTAATTTTTACTCTTTCTTTATTACCTATCCCAGTAAAATTCTTATCTTCTCTAATTGCATTAGCTAAAAGCTCTATAACTATAGCAAACAAAATCGGGGAAAGAGGGCAACCTTGCCTGGTACCTCGGGCTAAGGAAATTTGTTGCGTTATTCCATCATTTACCATTACCACAGCATTATTTCGCGAATAAAGATGATCTATCACACCTCTAAATCTTATTCCAAACCCTAACCTCTCTATTATTATTTTTAAAGCTGGCCATTCCACACAATCAAAGGCCTTAAAATATCCAAAGCCATCAGGCCTGCCTTCAGTTTATTACTCTTGATTATATTAATCATATTCAATGCTCTTCCAATTAAATTTAGCATCTGTCTCCCTGCTATAAACCCGCATTGATCTCTTTTAATATATTTATACATAAAAGTATTCATTCTTTTCGCCATCATCACTCTAAATATCTTAGCATCTTGATTTATTAAGGAAATAGGTCTATATGATCCTGGATCTGACAGATCTTTATCTGCTTTTGGAATCAATACGATCAAAGACTGTTCCCATGATGGTGGGATCCCATATCCTTCTAATATCTTGTTATATAACCATTTCAATTTCGGTATTAACATTTTCTTAAATATTTTATAATATTCTGGTCCCAACCCATCCAATCCTGGGGATTTCCCCCCTTTTAATTTGTCAATAATTTCTTCTATCTTTTTTTCTGAGACCTCCCTCTCCATTAACTCTATATCTACCTCTTGCAGTCTAATCTTTAAATGCTTCTCCACATATTCCTCAATCTTTTCTTGTGACCCTCCTCCTGCAGTATATAATTTCTGATAAAAATCATAGAATATCTCCAGTTTATCCTTCATTGAATTGCAACTCTTCCCTAATTTATTTCTGATTGTTCCAATTAATTTCTTTGTCTTTTTTTATTGTGTAGATCTGGCCAGCATTTTAGAATTCTTATTACTATATTCAAAAAATTCTCTTTTCAAATATATTAAATTTCTCTGAGCTTCCTCCAATTCCTCTTTCTCTAATTCTTTTTTTTGCTTGTAATTGTGCAAAGATCTGTTTATCCCTGTGCCTTATAAATTCCATTTCCAAGTCCTTAATTTCTTCTTCCAAATTTTTCTTATCTTTTTCTTGTTGTCTTCTCAATTTACAATTCTCTCTAATACAAATCCCTCTTGTTACTGCTTTCATTGTATCCCAAAGTATAGCTTGATTATAAACCCTTTTTCATTAATTTCCCATATGCTTTGTATTTCCTTTTCCATTTTTTCAATTATACCTTTATAATTAAAAATTCGTGTATTTAATCTCCACCTTTTTGCCTCCTTGTAATTTTTCTTAACATTAATATCTATATTCACCAATGCATGACCAGTTACTTTTATCAATCCTATATCACTCTTTATTATTCTAGAAAACAAATTCTTTGACACAAAAACATAATCAATCCTTGAGTAAGTCTTATATTTTGCTGAGTAAAAGGTAAATCTCTGTTGATCTCTATTCATTGCTCTCCACACATCTATTAAGTCATTTTCGTTCATAATCTTACCCAAACCTGTAAGGTTATTACATCTTTCTTCCGGCGTGGGGAAAGATGTAATAACCTTACAGGTTTGGGTAAGATTATGAACGAAAATGACTTAATAGATGTGTGGAGAGCAATGAATAGAGTAATGGAACCAGTAATTTAATTCCTTCCCCCAGAAGACAAAAGTTGCTAATTAGAGGGAACTAATCCCATGGTTTTGCTAAGCAAGTACTGATAAAATGGACATAAGCTTGGAGAAGCAACGTTTAAAATAAGTATTACAGGGGATGTTCTTCTAAACAAGAATGATTTGTAACTAAAGTTTATAAAAGAATATTGGCCATGGAAAGGGGTAATGGTGGATAACAGCACTATATTATGTGAAGTGTAACCACCACGTTAGCTCTACTTCCAACTGGTTGTGAAAAAGCAGTGCCTCAGCAGCACTAAAGGACTCTAGTGTGGAAACAACCACAACCAATCCTTCAACATATGCTTAAAATGTTCTTAAAATGTAGATGTGTTTTAATGTATAAACCACCTGCTAATATCCTAACCAAGAATGAATTGTGTTGATTTTGGAGACAAAATGAACCACTATAGCCAAACCCAATAACCTTAAAGGAAGCTTTTAATGTTTAAAATTAGCTGGACACCTTAATCCTAAACATTTAAACCTATCAGCAATAGCATTACTGTAATTACAAAATGAGTGATATCAAGCAATCTGATCCCCAAACTGTGAACACAGTCTTTCAGGGGGAGTGTAACCCCATCCAGAACTGGTTGACACAACTCCAAACCCAGGTTGTGGCCTTTGACAGCAAGCACCTCCGTCTTGTCTGGATTCAGCTTCAGTTTGTTTTTCCTCATTCAGCCCATTACCGCCTCCAAGCACTCATTCAGAGGAGACACACTATCCTTAGCTGACGATGTTGTCGAAGGAACAGAGAAATATATTTGGGTGTCATCAGCGTACTGATAGCACCCTGCCCCATACCTCCGGATGATCTCTCCCAGCGGTTTCATATAAATGTTAAACAGCATTGGGGAAAGGATGGCACCTTGTGGTACACCACATAGCAGCTCCTTCTTTGAAGAGCAGCTATCCCCAAGCATCACCATCTGGAACCTGCCCGAGAGACAGGACTGGAACCACTGAAGCGCAGTGCCCCCAATTCCCAATCCCCTCAGGCGTTCCAGAAGGATACCATGGTCAATGGTATCGAAAACCGCTGAGAGGTCCAGGAGTACCAACAGGGACACACTCCCCCTGTCAATACTCAGGTATAGATCATCCACTAAGGCGACCACAGCAGTCTCAACTCCGTATCCTGCCCTGAAGCCGGTTTGAAATGGGTCTAGAAAATCTGTATCATCCAAAACTGCTTGGAGTTGGAAGGCAACCACCCTCACAATCACCTTGCCCAAAAATGGAAGATTTGATACTGGCCTATAGTTATTAAAGTCCAGGGGGTCCAGGGAGGGCTTTTTTAGAAGCGGCCGTACTACCTCCTCTTTTAAACATGTTGGAAAACTCCCCTCCCTGAGAGATGCATTAATAATATGTTGTAGATGTGATTTAACTGCATCTCCTCCCTGGACGACCAGCCAAGAAGGACAGGGATCAAGAGGGCAAGTCGTCCTCCTCACTTGTCCAAGCAGTTTGTCCATGTCCTCAGTACTCACCAACTGAAACTGATCCACTGTCAGCTTCTGCTATAATGACTGCGTCTAAGTTGGCTCTTACCCGAGAGATTTTATCTGTGAAATGGTAATTAAAGGCATCACAGCGAACTACCGAAGGCTCTAAAATTGGGTTCAGGGGGGAAGGTGCCTGCGTTAGACCCCTCACCACCCTGAACAGTTCTGCTGGATGTGAGTTCACAGATGCAATGCGAGCCGAGAAGAAAGCTTTCTTCACTACACGTATTGCCACTCCATAGGAACGAAGATGTTTTCTATGTTGTGTCTTGTCGGATACAAGTCGAGTTTTCCGCCATCAGCGTTCCAGTTGTCGTCCTTCCCGCTTCAACTCCCTGAGATCTTCAGTATCCCAGGGTGCCCGATTAGAAGCAGGTTGGAGAGGATGTTTGGGGGCAATCGTGTCAATAGCCCTAGTTAGGTCTTGATTCCATCTGTTGACCAAGGCTTCTACAGGATCGTTGACAATACCAGCCATAGAACCCTCTAAGGCTTTCTGGAATCCAATAGGATCCATTAGCCTTTGAGGGCGGACCATCTTAATAGGTCTGCCACCCCTGCAAGGGTGGGTGGTAACCGTGATAGTAACCCTGACCAGAAAATGGTCTGTCCATGACAACGCAGAGGTATTTGTCACCTCTGCCCACAGATTCGCCTGTTCAGAACTGAAAACAGCATCGAGGGTGTGACCTGCAGAATGTGTAGGTCCAGAGACCAATTGGGATAGGCCCATGTTTGTCATGGATGCCATGAACTCCTGAGCAGCACCTGACAAGCTGGTCTTGAATGGGATGTTGAAGTCGCCCAGGACCAAAAGCCTGGGCGAATCCAACACCAGCTCCGAGACCAGTTCCGTGAGCTCAGCCAGGGAATCTAATAGGCAGCGGGGTGGCCGGTACACTAATAGAATCCCTAGTCTATCCCTGGTCTTCAGACTCAGGTACACACACTCGATGTGATTCAATTCACGGACAGGAAGTCTGGTCAGGTTAAGGTTATCTTTGTAGACCACAGCTACTCCGCCCCCTTGCCCACTTTCCCTCACCTGCTCACTAACACAGTACCAAGCTGGAAGAGCCTGGGCCCATGTCGGGCCACTGTCATCTCCCAGCCAGGTCTTGATTTGGATAAATACCATAAAAGCTGAACCCAGGAGTGTTTAGTAATGCAAGTGAATCCACATGTATCTTTTTTAAATAAGTTACCACTGAAATGCTGTTCAAAGGTTTCTGTGTCCCATGCCACTTCTCCACTTGCTCTATCTACTCTACTCCACTGGGATTAAGAATTTCAATGATACCACATATCAGTTCATACACTAAGGAGCAATATATGGACACGAAAAGTACATACCCATGACAATGCATGTCACACAGAGACATGCAGTGTTGTAGTGGAGCCAGGGTTCGCAGGGACAAAGCACTGGCATTTTTTTTATTAGCAGGGATGCTGTCACCTGCCATCCCACCACCATCTCCAGAATTCCCTGTTCCCTTTGACCTTAGCTGCAATTTGATTGATTGATTGCATTTGTATACCCGCCCATAGCCGAAGCTCTCTGGGCAGTTTACATAAGATTAAAACACTTAAAACAATATTTTCACAGTACCTGGGGGGAAATTAATTTTTCCAACAAAATATTGTTCCCTGTTGTAATGCAAAGTATTTTAGGGTGGCTTGATCTTGAATGGGCAAACAAAGACTCACTTTAGGTGGAGATGAAAACTACTAGAGCTGTTTTGTTGATATGGATCAACAAAGCAGCCTGAATTTTGGAACCCTTCTTGGGGGAATGGCTATGGGGATTGTCACGAGTGCATGCACTTCAAAATGTACCACTACAGCACTAGATACGTGTCCTAAAGAAACAGGTTTAACTGAAGGATCTTGCCACATGCACACATGGTGGAAAATACTTGTTTGCCACCATGAAATATACAGTCTACCTTCAAATGTTGCTTTTGCTGGTCATGCGCTACCTATTAATCTGACCATCTGTTTATAAAAGATATGACAAATTATAAAGAAGCCTAATTATAATTATATGAAAAGAAGGCTCTGTTATGCCATTGGAAAAAAGCCTCTTCATAAGCTTTAACAGTGAGGGGGATTTTCCAACAAAAAGTAATCAAAATAATTGTGTTTTGCTTGGCATCAACCTATATGGATAAACTTAATGTTATGTGCTCGTAGAGAATTACATAAACATCACTGAGGAATTTCTCAGAAAATGTGCAACTTCCACACACTCACACACAATGAAGTGGGTTAAGAATGAGTTTATCTTGCACACTTCAGAACCAGGCAGAATGGAGACACAGGGAGGAACCACAAATAGATTCATCTATGATGGTAACTATGGTGGCTGAGTATGGAACTTATTTAATTCAACTTTTGTTTTGCCACTTCTAAACAGTACAATGTGACCCGTGCCTTATTGGTAGTGCCTTTCCTACAGTAATCCAAGATCTGTTTTCATTATAAACATTAGTTTTTCTATGAATATGATCATATTGAATCGACAGATCAATGATCTGATGTAAACTCATTATGTAACCAAGCCCTATTCCTACAATTGGACCCTGTTGTTTGAATCCTTGAAATGAAAGTGATATAGGAAAAAGGACAGGGGGGAATTATATAGGAAGAATAACAGAAAGAATTACACTGTTTATGCAAGGTGAACTTCACCTACTGACCATGCATTTCATAAATAAAAGGTTCGACGTGTTTTATTTCTATGGAGCTTTTGACCCCATCCTTATGGAATACCCTACTGTGGGATGTGTACATGGTTTCCTCCCTGACTTGTTTTTAGAGGGCCTTCAATGTTCCAGTTTCCTTTTAAATGAATGGATGCCCATCTTTACTTTATAATTTAAAGGTTTTAGTGTTATTTAAAATGATTCATCCTGCTGTTTTAGTTAGCTGTATTTTATATTTCATCATTTTAAAATGTTATCTTGTAAACTGCCTTGTAGAGTCTTGGCCTCAAAAGACAATATAGAAATAGTTTAATAATAAACAACTTAGGTTAGAGGTAAAGCTGTGCCTGTTCGTTTGGGCAGGCATTTTGAGACTAAACTATATTAAAGTTCTTATAACTCTGGGGGTTTTATATTTTGTTTATTAATTTGGTCTTATAAAGGTAGTTACCTGTCTTAAATCTGCAAAGATAAGGGATTGTGTGTTTAATGTTGCTCTCTCCTAAGAAGTAAAGGCTTTATCAAAACATTTGTGGATGATGATCTTACCTAGCTTACTAATTATTGTTGTCTATTTGTATCTCATAGACAATCACATTTTATCAGGAAAATAATTACTCAGAAATATCTGATTATGAATCTGCAGTGTAAGTATCATGATAGTTAAAGTATGAACTCAGTAGTACAGTATAGTAATTGAAGAGTCAACATCACATTTGCACTCAGAGATTTCTCTTGAGTTTTTTGTGGGGTTGTTGTTGTTGTTTTGCCACAGCAGTTCTTAGCACTGAACTGCAACCTGCTTTTAAAAAGATCCAAAATTGAACAGACCCAACATATGCATTACTTACTTGGACTTCACTTGTCCCTCTAAAAGAAAGTTGAAGTAACTAACATCATATAATACAAAAACAAGTACAATAATATCAAGTACAATACTATGTCGTGAACCTCTGGGAGAGTCTATTATAATCAGCGGTATAGAAATGTTATAAATAAATAAAATAAAATAAATACAATGCCAAGATGACCATATTTAAAATCAGACAATAAAAATGCTACAATAAATCTATAAACTAGGAGCTTTGAAGTGCAGAGAGTCTCTCTGCCTGCATGGACTGTCCCCTTTAAGTTCAAAAGAAGAAGCCAATTCATTTCTACATTCTTATGTATGTGGATCTACTCCATCCACTAACGGGTAAAATGGAAAGCCTACATGTGCAAGACATCTGTGTACACAGGGTAATCCCTATCATTAGGCAGAGTGAGTTAGCCACCTCAGGCTCTCATAAAAAGGCAGTACGTTGTTAGTTGTTTCATTTACTATAATTGTATTTTTACTACCATGGAAGGAGAGAGAGGGTTGTGGGATTTTTGGCCTCATGCCAAAATAATCTGGTTGGCCTTAGGTACTATGCACCTTGAATTCTCAGAAGGGGAAACATTTGCTGCTCTGCCTCAGGCAGCAATATTTCTGGTCAGGCCTCTATATACATCGTGAAAGTGTAAGCAGGCAGGAATTTTCTAGGACCAGCATATTATTTGGATTCAACTCCTCTTCTGAGGATGGGACCCACACAATTGCCCTGTTTGGATGTAATAGCAGCGTTCAGCAGCAATTCATGGGTTAACGAATCCACCAATTACGAATTTTCCAGCAACAACCTATGAATGCAGCATTTGTAGGTTGTTTCCATGGTGTCTAAAACCAGGCACTTGGGTTTGTTCATGTTAGGCTGACCAGATAAAATCCAGGTCAGGGCTCCTGTAACTTTAACAGTTGTAGAGAAAAGGGAATTTCAGCCAGTGTCATTTGTATGCAATTAGTTCCTGGTGAAATTCCCTCTTCATCATGACAGTTAAAGGTGCAGGCACTATACTAGAGTGACCATATACAAAAGAAGGCAGGGCCCCTGGAACTTTAACTATGGCGATGAAGAGGGAATTTCACCAGGAACTAATTGCATACAAACGACACTGGCTGAAATTCCCTTTTCTCTACAACTGTTAAAGTTACAGGAGACCTGACCTGGATTTTATCTGGTCACCCTAGATGTGTTAAAAAAAACCAAGTTAACCCATAGTTCATTCTTGGGTTAACTGGAAGTTGTTTAATGCTGCATTCATAGGTTGTTCCTGGAAACTAGAAGGGCTTTCTATTAGCACATGGCCCTGCAATTCATGGATTAATTAATGTATGTGGCAACTGCATAAATTAATTAACCCTTGAATTGCTGCAAAATGCTGCCATGAGGTCCAAGCAGGGTCAATGAGTTTGCCACCCAGGGCACCACTAAATCCAGACCACTGGGTTTGTGCCCTGCAGCCCTGAGAGGCTCCAAATGCAATCACCACCTCTTTCTCTCTCTCTCTCTCTCTCTCTCTCTCTCTCTCTCTCTCACACACACACACACACACACACACACAACCTTTTAGGCAAGCATCACCACCTCCTGCTAGTATTCTCTTCCCCTTTCTCTTCCCATCACCCCACTGATAATTCTCCCCACCCCATTACCACCTTTTCTTTATCTGTTTTTCTTTCTTTTAACTTTAAGAAAATATCAGGTATAATGCTGTGGAGGAAGCTACAGTTCTTTCTAGCATCTTCATTTCTCCAAAAGAGCCTATGCAGTTCCACATGTGTCCAGAACATTTTGGGGTTATTAAGATGCCAGGCATGAAGCTACCTCTGTGTAATGCCCTCCCACCAGAGGAATACTTCTCTGAGGAAGAGCTAGAGCTCCTAGAGATGGCTAATACCCAAGGAACCACCTTTGGCTAGGGTGACCAAATGAAAAGGAAGACAGGGCTCCTGTAACTTTAAGAGTTGTATAGAAAGGGAATTTCTGCAGGTGTTCTCTGGATGCATGCAGCGCCTGGTGAAATTCCCTCTTCATCACAACAGTTAAAGCTGCACGACCTATACTAGAGTGATGAGATACAAAACAGGGCAGGGCTCCTGCAGCTTTAACTGTTGTCATAAAGAGGGAATGTGACGAGCAGGACAGATTCCTGTGCCTCCTGCTCCCATTTGCCACATGAGAAGGGTGACAGGATGCAGAAGCATCGCTCCTGCCACTGCCAAGCAGAAGGAGAGATGTGTGCTCATCCCATGCCCTTCTCATGTGGTGAATGGGGACAGGAGGCACAGGAATCTGTCCTGCTCATCACAGCTCCAGGACAGATCCTTGAACCCCCTGCCCCGATATCGGCAGATGGATTTCTCCCATGGTTTGGTGTTACACGTCCAGCCGCAGGAGACATCATAGAATCATAGAATAGTAGTGTTGGAGGGACCTATAAGGCCATCGAGTCCAACCCCCTGTTCTTTGCCCCCCACCCTGTGATCCCCTCAAGCCAATTTCCAGATGGATCGCAGAGTGGGAGCAAGGAGCATACACATTTCTAGGAACATGTGGGATGTTGCAAATGGCAGTGCCCCACCCAGGGATGGTATGTCCCCATCCCAGGAAGTGCATGGGGAGCCCCCAATCACCCCACCACACCAAGGGACGGCATGATTGGTGGCTGCCCAAACACTTCCTGGGACGGGATTATTTCCCATGCCAATAGCGGTGCGCTGAGCAAGAGCGGCAAGGGTTTCTGCCACTCTTGCCTCGCAACTCTGTAAACATGGGAAATAGTCAACAGAGCCCACCACATGACACAATAAGCAATGGTTGTGAAGATAAACAACTCTGCAAACCGTTGGTTATCTACGTTGGTTATTTCTGGAAATAAATAACCATGGTCTGGTTTTTTTCCTGATAAATGGCACATTAGTCAACAGGGGACTATTTAAGCAACCGTTGCTTAAATAGTCCACCGTTGACTAATGTGTTGTCCAAACTGAGCCATAGAATAGCAAAAGCTTCAAAGTACAGCAAAAGCTACAAAAGTAGGAATGAGTGAAGTTTCAGATACAATTGAATGTCTCACTTGTTCTTTATTTCAGTGATTTTAACATTAAAATATTATGTAGAACAGGTTTGTCTTAATTGTGAGCTGTAAAATCAGACATGTGACCAAGGCCATATTGGAGTGGGCATGCTCCCTTGGGGGCTGGCCGTTTTGGGGTGTCCTCCTTTTTGGTTTTTAAAATATGGTCACCCTAGCTTATCATTATGTCCAAACAAGCCTAATGAGTTCAGCACCGACAAATGAGTATTTTGAAGTTGTCATCTGCATGAACAATCATTTTTCTTTAGGAGAATGATGTAATAAAATATTATGTGGGCATTGTTGGGATAGAAAAATATGGGAAGGATCACTTGACCCAAAAAATATATACAGAAACAGAATTGCTGTGATGTCATATCATCTCCTCCCAAAGTTGTCAGGACCCCAATAATCAATAACTTTAGACTTGATCCAGAAAGCTTAAAATAATCAAAATGGGTCAAATTAGATATCCCTTCATAGTCCTTTCTTTCAAAAACATGCTGGCATCAATCAGGGCAAATCTAGAATTATTATGTAGAAATTTAGTTAAGAAAAAGTTCAAAATCAATATACGAAAGGACAAGAGCATGTTCAACATGCAGTTTCCCATACCTTTCCAGCATCCAATTGTACATAATACTCATGCGCATAAATATGCAGTTATCTTTTTAAATATCCAGATAAATTAGTAGATAACTTTCTTTTAAGGATTCTGAGGATCATAAGCAAATGAAATTTGTTTTCAACCTTGCATAGGCAACATTAATAGTACTTTTCACAAAATTATGTTTTCTACCAAGGGTTCAGACATGCTAGTAATATGAAAGCAGGGAAAAAGACGCATGGATAATGAAAAGAAACCCTCTCTATGTTAGATTCCTTTTAAATTACATGTAAATTACAACATGAGAGCCCCCTCCCTCCTGCTACCAACTGTCACTGCTGAGGCCAGGAAGCAGCAGCCAGGCATCCCTCCATCGTGTCTTGATCTGTATGAGGCTATTAGAGGGAGAGGGAAAGGAAGCAGCTGCTGAACGTTGCAACTAAAAATCTAGTGCCTGAATTTGTTCTTTTTTCCCCCTACTCCCTCCGAATTCCCTTTCCTTTTCTGTCATGTTTTTTTAGATTGTAAGCCTGTGTTTTGAAAGCCGCCTTGAGAGCCTTTTTTGGCTAAAGGGCAGGATGGAAGTGCTATAATAAATCAAATCTGTTTTTCTATTTCTATATAGAACAATGTCACAGGGTATTATGACAATTCAACCTCAACCTTCTTCTTCTGGAAAAACATGTGTATCAACAAGCAAGGTATGTTTACTGATGGAATATCAATCTTCATGAAATATGGTGACAAATATATGGAAAGTAATTTTTAACAAACCACTATCCGTAGGTTAAATTAGGACTAGCCTTCTAATACCTTCTAGCATATTGGTGCTCGTAGACATTTTGGCCGTGTTTGGACATCATGATAGCCCATAATAGGTTAATAAACTATACACAGTAGCTTATTTTTGAAATAGTCTATGATCCCCCACTGCACAAACGGGCTATTATGCTACTGTGAGTAGTTTATTAGGCTACGGTGTGTAATTTGACTCACACACACACTGCCTTGCTGTATCCCTCCCCCCCTTAGCAGTGGCGCTGTTTCACCTCTAAGGTGCTGGATGTTTGCAGTTGGGAGGCACCCAGTCAAAACCAAGCTCGACTACTCACCAAGAAGCAAAAATCCTGAGGGCACCAAAAAAGGGGTGATGGATATAAAACCTTGATACTTCGCAGGATTGGGACAAAACTTTGCACACAGCCTCTTCTAATAGGGAGGCACCCGATCCAACAACAAAATCTTGTGCAATTATCCCCAAGGAGCAAATATCCTGAGTACACCCACAAGAGGGAGATGGCTGTAAAACCCTGAGGCTTTGCAGGATTGGGACCAAACTTTACACACAGCCTCCCCCAGTGGAGAGGCACTGAGTCCACCTTCAAAACCCTGTGCAATTATACCCAGGGGAGGGAAAACCTGAGATATATATTTTAAGAAACCTTTGGAAAATAAGCAAAAATAAAGAAAACAGCCCAAAGCATCCTCCATAACCTAAAGTGTACAATTGCACAGATGCAAATTTGCACAATTGCAAATTTGTGCAGATTCACATTTTCACGAATTCACACCTGTGCAGTTGTGAACTTATTTGGTGCACCCAGAATCTTCCCTCCCCTGGATATAATTGTGCAGGGTTTTGAAGGAGGATTGGGTGCCTCTCCATATGAAGTTTGTTCCCAATCCTGCAAACCTTCAAGGGTTTATAAAGTGGTGGCAGCTATATGATCCCATCTTGCCATGTGACTCTGTAAGTGAGCAAATTAACCACAATGCCTGACAGATGACACAATAACCCACGATGAGTTAAATAATATGTACTGCAGGCCATGGGCACTACAAGCAAAGAGAAACAAGCTGAAAGCAACTGCTTGTACTCAAACTTTGAATAGACTTATAAATTATAGTTACCCAGGCTCACTCCAATCAGTTGTGATCATGTATAAGGCAAAGGTGCTGCCGATGTTAACATTTGGTGCAGAGATTTGGGGTTTTGCCAATAATAATGGAGTTGAAAGGGTCCAGAACTGTTTTTTACATTTGATTCTAGGTGTATCAAGTGTCTCTCCAGCTCACGTGATTAGAACTGAAAATGGGATAGTGGCAGTTTCAGACCTGATTCACCTTCGGCTATTTAAATATTGGTTCAAGCTAGTTCAAATGAGTGAAGCCAGGCTTCCTAAGAAATGCCTAAATGAACAGTTACAATCTCAGAAAAAGCTTGGATTTACAGTTTTTCAAAATCGTTATTGAACTATGGTTTTAGTTAGGGATGTGCATGGCCAGAAATATTGGAATCGGATCGGAATTTCTGAAATTAAAAATATTGGCTCCGATCATATCGGGGGGTACCTGGATTTGATCGGATCCGATATCCGATAAATATCGGAAGTTCCAATCCGATTATGGACCGCCATTTCAGGTCCATAGGCTTGCATTGGGGGAAAGAAAGCTTTCCCCCAAGGCAAGCCTATGGGGAAAAACACTGGGCCGGCAATCGCTCCCTCCCACAACTTGCACTCCCTCTTCCCACTCGCTGTGCTTACCTGCTGCTGCCGCCAGTCCATCCTACTGCTAAACAGGCTTTCCAGCCTGTTCCTCAGTAGAGAGATGCACTGAGTGATGATGTCATCACTCGGCGCATCTCTCTACTGAGGAACAGGCCGGAAAGCCTGTTTAGCAGTAGGATGGACCAGCGGCAGCAGCAAAGGCAACAGGTAAGGCGCACAAGTGGGGGGAAGGGAGGGAGGGGGCCCCAGGGGGCCCCACTTACCTGCGGCCTTCCCCGCCGCCACTGCCGCCAGTCCGTCCTACTGCTAAACAGGCTTTCCAGCCTGTTCCTCAGTAGAGAGATGCGCCTAGTGATGTTATCATCAATCGGCACATCTCTCTACTGAGGAACAGGCCAGAAAGCTTGTTTAGCAGTAGGACGGACTGGTGGCAGTGGTGGCAGGTAAGGAGTGTGAGCGGGGGGAGGGAGGACGAGTGGGGGGAAGGGAGTGCCAGCCCACTGTTTTTCCACATAGACTTCTTTCCCCCAATGCAAGCCTATGGGAAAACACTAGAAATGGTAGTCCGATAATCCAATATGTCTGACAATTATCGAACATATGGATATCGGATCCGATCAGATAGGGCCACCTAAGGATATTATCTTTATCGGTCATCGGTTGTCCAATAACAACCTTATCGGTTCATTATCAGACATCAGACCGATATGATACACATCCCTAGTTTTAGTGTGGAGGTTCTAAATGCTCTCAGTTCAGATATAAGAAATGTTTTTAAACAAAGAGTACTGGATACTAGAGCATAGATGGACATAGCTGCCCTGTCAAACACAAGGCCTATGAAATGGTTAGCGAAGGCTAAAACCCAATTTCAGGAAGAAAAATATCTCTTCTTCCTAATGAAAAGGAGTTAACGCATGGCCTTTACCCATCTTCGATTTGAGCAAATGGACACAATGATGCAACAAGGAAGATTCTGGGGCATTCCAGTAGAAGACAGACTTTGTATATGTGGTGCATCTGAAGTAGAAATTCTGCTCCACTATTTACTGGAATGCCGATTATATTCCAGTTATAGGGAACATTATTTGTCTCCATTTCTTGGGCATATGAAAAACTGGATGGTTGAGGACAAGCGGAATTTCCTCTTATGAGGATGCAACCAGTTTGTGACTCAGAGGGTTGCCCTTTTCGCAGTTAAGGCGACCAGTTCAAAGAAAATGGAAAAGGAAAAACGCTTTTTAAATGAGCCATGTAACAGTTTTTAAATCTTGTGGTTCCTCAATAGGAGCATGTACTTTTATCTCTTTAAATATTGTATTACCCCAATTTTAGACTTTTTAAAAGTAATGTTTTTAAGATTCATGTATTTATTGTTTGTTTTTAACACATGTTTATTGTGTGTGAAATGGTCTGAAGACTTATTGAATAAACTTTTGATACTGATACTGCAGGCCATGGGTTATCAGAGTGGGTTATTTTGGGCAAATAACCCATTGTGTGTTAAAAAAAAATCCCAACAAATGACACAATAACCCACAATGGCTCTACGTTTTTGTTTCCCCGTATAAACTGCATAAATATTTTTTCCACTTATCAAAGTATTTTTCCAACAAATGAGAATGGCTTTTTGAGATGGAAGTGGCGGTTTAGGAATGCACTTTTATTTCTTACTTCTCCCTCCAGATCGAGGCGGGGAACAACATAAATACAGACAATATAAAATACATAAAACTGATTAAAAACATATAAACTTAATACATTATTAAAATCAACCAAGTCTTAAAATTCGACTGGGTAGGCTTGCCGGAAGAGATCAGTCTTTATAGCTCTCTTGAATTCTAGAAGACTGGTAAGTTGGCGGATCTCTCCCAGCAGGTCGTTCCACAGTCTGAGAGCAGCAGAAGAGAAGGTCATCTGGGTAACAGTTGTCAGCCTAGTCTTGGTCTCACAACCCACCCAAGCCGCAGGAAATTCCCCGTGAGAACGACAGGCAGCTTACCTGTAACTGTAGTTCTTTATATGTGCAGTCATACAACCCACCCTGCTGCAGGTGCACTAATGCCTGTATCTTCACTTAACTTCCATATTTATAACTGCTGTGTCAACCAGAAGTTTGAAATGAATAGGAAAGTGGGAGCCACACCCATTGAACTTGCAATTGGAGGATGTGGGCGGGGCTCCCATCACTACTCTTGCCTAGCTGTAGAAGTTTCCAAATGGAACTCTGCACAAGAGTAGAACCCATGTATGTGCAGAGATGACAACTCAAAGAACTGCAGCTACAAGTATGCAACCTGTCTTTTTTCCTTCAGTAAACCAAATGTGAAGCAGTCCTGAGTAGTTCTTTAAGAAGCTTTAGAAGCAAGTAAAGAATTTCATTTAATAAAGAGACACATCTTGAAATGCCCTGGGATAGGGTGATCATATGAAAAGGAGGACAGGGCTCCTGTATCTTTAACAGTTGTATAGAAAATGGAATTTCAGCAGGTGTTATTTGTATGCGTGCAGCACCTGGTTAAATTCCCTCTTCATGACAACAGTTAAAGCTGCAGGAGTCCTGCCCTCTTTTGTTTCTGGTCACTCTAGCATAGCTTGTGCAGCTTTAACTGTTGTGATGAAAAGGAAATTTCACCAGGTGCTGCATCCATACAAATGACACCCACTGAAATTCCCTTTTCTATACAACTGTTAAAGATATAGACGCCCTGTTCTCCTTTTTATATGGTCACCTTACCCTGGGACCATGTGCAGCTGTCTCTTTTTGTTTTGCTTTCTCCCACCACCATTCATCCACTTCAGATATCACTGCTTTTCTAAAGGCCAATTATAACTTTTCTAACTGGGTTCAATTCAGACAAAATTATTAGACAGAATATATTCTGCTGTTCTGCTCCTTCAGGGAATCCATCATCTGCTCTAGGCAAGAAAGCACAAAATGGGATAGGCAGCTAGATCACACGGCTCCTCTAAGCAAATGATTTAGTGCATGTTCATGATGGCCACTCACAAATGTTTGTGGGTCTTTTTCATGATGTCATGAATGAACTGGACATCTGTGATATTCCCTAGAAATTCCGCTATGAAAAGACTTTTAAAGTGGTACCATCCTGAAAAAAGCAGGATCTTCCACCACTAGATGGTGCTGTCTCAATGAAGTTAATGGTTGGGAAATGTTCAACTCAATTCAATTCAAACCACATAATCACCCCTCTCTGCCCATGTAATGCAGCCCATAACAATCATGCTCAAAAGCAGGAAGAACAAAAGCCTTGGATAAATAATGTGATTTCCCCTTAATGTAGAGACACTCCCAGAGAACTGACAAGTCACCCCAGCACAAGCTAGGAGCAACTGGCAGGGATGAATAGTCAGGCCAGGAGAGTCTTTCTGGAAGCTCCATCCCTCAGGTGCTATATCCTGCTGTAAAAGGACTAGCAACTTTCCTGTAGGCATCAGCTTCTCCTGGGGAGTGAAGGTGGATCTGGTTGAGGATTGCACCTCAGGGTTTCCCTGTTCACTAGAGGTATGTGAGGTCAACTTCTCAGAGTCACAGGCAATGGCACCTCCTGGGGGTTGTGTGGATAGTATATGCGTTCTGAGGCAGTGGGCCCCAGTTCAGAAGAACAAAGGAGTGGTTCTGACACCCATCCCCAGAGTCACTTTTGCTAGAGGTTTCACTTCCAAGGACTCCTGGTCCTGAGCCATGACACCTGCATATCTCTGGTTTTATAGAGACCTGTTTCTTTATGAATGCTGTGAATCTGAGCCAGCCAAAGAGGCAGCTGGTGGTATAGCTGAAAAATGGGCAAAACCTAGCTATATGACAAACCTACTCTGAGAAGGTGTTGGTATAGTTCTGTAGATGTATCTACGCATTCTAAATGTGGATATTTTTTTCTAGCTCACTCACATTCGAGTTGGTTGCCCTCCAAAGAAAATATTGCAAGTTATGGGGTAAATTAGAATTTTTCTTACTCTTTTTATATCATTTAACAAAAGGAAAAGGTAAAATAAATACTAAAACAATGGAATTATCTTGTTGACTTGCATGTCTCAGTTTGGCCTTTCTGTGCAAAGGGTTCATACTGTACAACAGAGAAATGAGGGTTCAAAGGAATGCTTTTGTATTGTTGTATGGGTCAGAGACCACACCCCTAACCCTGCTTTGCACAGAAGATTTTGAAGTTGCATACCTCAGTTTTCCTTTTCTGTGCAATGGGTTATTGATAGAGCAGACACATGTGGGCTCAAACAACTGTTTTATGTATGGGTCAGAGGTGTGCCCCCCCCAAGAAAGAAACTTTGCTTGGTGCAAGGTGCTCAAATGCATGATAACTTCTCAACTCCAAATTCTTGTGGATGATATTGATTATCTACATCCATTTAAATCTGGATACAAGTCTCAATTTGGAACAGAAACAGCCATGCTCATCTTGGTGAATAATCTTCACCAGCAACTGGACGGGAGGAGTTTATCTCTGTTGATTCTGCTGGACCTGTCAGCAACTTTTGTTACCATTGACCATGTATCCCTCTGGACCATCTATCTGGGATAGTATTTGGTGGTCCAGTGCTTCCTGGAGGAATAGCTCCAAAAGATGTTCAACATTTTAGTTATTTTCAGATAATTCTATTTTAAAACCTTTTATAAATACATTTCTCTATTTGGTCACAGGAAATCTTTACACTGTGAGAATTTTAACTTCACTATACCTCGGTAAGAAATGTATACCAAGTGCAGACAGTGAGTAGAAATTTAGAACATTTTATTTGATCGTGAGTTTGGTCAATAGCAATAGGCAGCATGAGCATTGCTAACATCAATTCAAGGTCTTATTGTTAACCTATAAAGCCCTTTATAGCTTGGGACCACAGTATCTGCCTATGTCCTGAAATTATCATCTGAGGCCCTGTTCTGGGTGCTCCATACACCGAAGTTTATTGGGTGTCTACTTGTGAGCAGGCTGTTTTGCTGGTGTCCCCCATACTGTAGAATGCCCTCACTAGCAAGGTCTACCTGATGCCCACTTTGTTGACTGTTCAAGCACTAGGCAAAAACTATTTTATTCTCCCAATCCATTAAAAAAAATTAAGTGCTGCTTATTTTATTTTCAGTGATACATTTAAAGCTGAATTTCAAAATTATCCTTTTCCATATTTTAGCTGCTTCCTTTTAAAATTAAAATTATTTTGCATTGTTGTTGTTGCTTTTAAATTATTTCAAATTCTTTGTTATGTGTTTTATAATGTTTATGTTGTATTTGTTTTTATTCTGTATGTTGCCCTGAGAGCTCCAGAGAGAGAGATTAGAAGCACACACACACACGTAATAAGTTAAATAGATGATCAGCGCTGTTCGGGTTGATATCATCTGCAATGCAGTGGGGTACAGGAAACCAATCCAGCAAAGCAGTCTTCCCCATCCAGGTGCCCTCTAGATGTTTTGGACTACAACACCTACCATACCTGACTATTGGTCATGCTAATTAGCCTCATGGGAGTTGAGGGGTCCAATATATCTGGCTGGCACAGATTGAGGAAGGCTATGCTAGTGCTAAAAGCAGAGGTTTGTTGCCCCCCATACAGCATCTTGAATGCAGATTACCTTGTTTGATAGTATATAGTAGTGCAGAACTGGACATTCTTCTTTATGGTCTCTGTGCATCACACATACGGGCTTTGCTCCGCTGCAGAGCCCCATTTGGGAAACTTCTATAGCTGAGGAATTTGGTGGAACCCCTGCCCCACCACCCCAGTGTGCATGTCCCTGTGGGTTTCCACCTATTCCCTCAGTTCTTTTTCGAGTGCCACTGTGGTAGTTTCATTTGGGAGCTTCTCTCCATTCAGTGAGCTAGGACTTCGAACTTCCTTTCTCTGTTCGGTCATTTTTTCTGTCTGTTATCTTGTGCTATTATTTTCTTTAGTCTGATCTTTATGATCATCTTGTCACCTTCGGGCATATGGCCCTCTGGGTGCTATTTCAAAAGCATGTCCACTGTGGCAATAAATTACCACCCACAGATGGCCACTCCTGCTGTCTTTACTGCCTTGGAGAAGGGCATAAGATGGATGCCTATGCACACTGTCAGGCCTTCACAAAGCAAACCTGGTATAATCAATCTGACCGGCTTCAAGCCATGCTGTGGAAAAAGACACTTGAGTAATTGGAAATACCAAAAAAGCCAATGGGTCAGGCTTCAACTATACTCTTCTGAGGATCCATTTACTTCGCCCCTTATTGAGCTCTCTCTCGTTGAGCAAATTTGACCTACCCACATATTGGCAGTCAACGAGCCAAATTAACTCACCACACCGGGGCAGTCATTGATACTCTCTTTGAAAAAGAAATTGCCAGTAGAGGCCACAGCCGAAGAAGAAGAAGAAGAAGAAGAAGAAGAAGAAGAAGAAGAAGAAGAAGAAGAAGAAGGCCCCCCAAAGTAGCTGACTTGGTACCAGAACACTTGCTATCAACCACGTCCCCACTCCAATACCAATGTTATAGTCACCGATACCAAGGATTTTGGTTGTTATGGTACCAATGCAAGATCCATTCCTGATAGCCTCTACATTGCCGGGTGAAATCAAGTGATTTAACGCTCTTTCAAGGCACATTAAAAATTTGACCGCTACAAGAGCGGAGCGCAAATCAGGGGTTGGGGCACTTTTTCTGTCCGATTATGTGCATTATCGAATGTGCGTTAAACAGCAAGTTTTAATTTACCACGGTCATTAAAGTGACTTATGACCATGTAAACAAGCAATTCTCCGCATTAAACACCTCTAAAGCGCATTTCATACAACCGGTAAGGCCACCAGTTATGCGCTTAACCGCCTCCCGCGTATAGTGATTTGCTGTAAAAGCGCTTGCGAGAAGATGCGCATAATGGGACAACCAGGTGTCAAACTGAATTCTTGTAGAGGGGCCCAAAGACACATCTCTGGCACAGACAGTGACTCAGCCAGTTGTTGACGATCAGGACCCACCTCCTTGGTACTGACAGTCCTCACCTCATCATGTTTTCTCTCCAGACTTCATGTTCTCCAGATACGCAGTGCAGAGGGACCATGCCTCTAGACTATACGAGCGACCCCAGTACCAGTCTAGATCGCTGCTGTCTGACTGGGAGAGGTAGTCTGATTGGGTTGTGCCCTGCAAGAGACATCAAGAGTGGAAAACTTCCTGCTGAGAGGAATACAGGTGGGGCTTTTATTAGCCTCATGAAAGGTATTATGAATAGTATGCTCATTCAGCATCATCCCACTCCTTCGACTACTATCTCAAGACCTCCTGAACACGATCTGTTTCTAGCACCTCCACCTCTGTCCCTACCATGATTGTTGTCTGCAGCAATTCAGTTTACCCGATTGGCTCCTCTGGCTTTGGCAGTGCTGCAGTCACCCCCAGTTGGTGCTCTAGAGAACCGACCTTGTCCCAGCTCCACCCAATCAGGTGTTTTAGGGAACCACCTGCCTTGCTTGCAGCTCTCCAACTACAATCATCAAAGGATGCTATTTACCAGCAACTGGACCTCACTGCTGCTTCTCTGCTGTCTCGTACAGATGACTGCCAATCTGATTCAATGTCTCCCTCTTCAGTGGCACCGTCTATTTCATTCCCAGATGTAGCTGTGGGGATTCAAGACCCCACTTCTCTGTTGGAGGACTTGGGTCAATTTTCAGATCAGATTCTTCATATGGCTTAGTTGTTGGGATTGAAACATAGCAACATATAATCAGAATCAAGGATGTAGTGCAGTGCATACTGAGATATCTACACTGGTTGCAACACCACTCCTTCCAGACCTTTCTCAAACAATACAGCAGTTGTGGAAGGATCTCTCGTCCATGCCTCCCACATCAATGTTATGTGACTGGAGACTATGTATCGCATTCAGGAGAAGGATGTGGATTTTCTCTTCACACACACCTGCTCCAAACTCTCTCATTATGGAGGCCTGTCACAGTAAGGCTCAATGACTCCATTTGTCACCTCAAGATAAGGAGGGGTGGTAACTGAACTTAATGGCCAGAACTTAACCATCTGCAATTTTGGGTCTCAAGTTGTCCCACTGCCAGGCAGCTATGTCCCACTACCAGTTGTTCCTTTGGCTAAAGCTTGGTCATCTGTTTGAACACCTCCAATTTTTCAAGGTGAAGCAATGTGCCTCTGCCAACAACAAATTAATGCCTCCCAGCACCAAGTCAAATGTGATGCCAAGTTTATGATTGCCAAAGTGGCTTTGAGATACCATATTATTTTTTATTTAATTATTTATTTATTTCACTTGTATACTGCCCCATAGCCAAAGTTCTCTGGGTGGTTTACAACAATTTATAAAACACAAAATACAACATAATAAAAATAGTCTAAAACATTTAACATAGAAAAATTAAAACCATATAATGGATTGAATCTCGTCCATTACCTGCCCCGCCAGTTCAGCCTACTGCTGATGAGTGTCCAGCAAGAGAATCCTCGCCTCATTCAGCAGAGGATTATATCTCTGACATGTCCTCCTCCTCTTCTCTCCCACCGTCCATTTCATCACCTGACAAAGGATTCAGTGCCCCTGAGTGGGCATCCCCCATCAGAGGACTTCGCCCACTTTACATGCCAAATTTTACGTATGGCACAGTCCTTGGGTATAGACACCCAACAGTCCATGGAAAGAGATCAAGATCCTGTTTTTGATGCTGTATTCACAGAAGTGACAGCACCAGTGTTGATACAAATGATTCACCAATCATGGAAGTGTTCACAAAGTGCATGGCAGCACTTTCTGGACACCTCAGATCTGTCAGGATAGAGGTTTACCCCATCTAGATGATTGGTTGATAGCAGCACCATCAAAGCAGGACAGCATGAGAGATATCCAGCGAGTTTGCAGCCTCCTAACAAAGCTTGGGTTACTAATAAATGCAAAGAAATCAAGGCTGGTACCAACACAGAAGATCCCATTTATCAGCACCATATTGGACTTGACACGGGGAATGGCTTTTCTGCCAGAAGACCGCGTCTTCACACTCATATCCCTGGCATGGTCCTTTCAACGGTGTCAGACAACTACCCCTCCATGGTCTCAGTAATGCCCTGGGCAAGACTACGAATGAGACCCCTACAGAATTGGTTTATCAGGAACTCCCATGTGACAAAAATATGCATCAAGTATGGCTTCACCTACCGCAAACTGTCACAACAACACTTACGTGGTGGACAGTACACAGAAACCTTCTCAAGGGGGTGCCTTTTGTGAGGGACCCACCAACGAGGCAGCTTGTGACAGATGTGTCCCTCCTCGGATGGGGGGCACACTGCAAACACCTAGTGACCCAGGGATTGTGGTCCCAAGAGGAACAACACTTACACATAAATGTCCTGAAGCTGCTTACTGTCAAAAAGGCCCTTTTGTAATTCGACACTGAACTTCAACATCAACTAGTGCAGCCATAATTGGAGGAGGAAATTCAGTAACTGATAGAGGAAAATATGTTTTAAAATACTATTGGTAAGGGAAAATGCAGCAGCCATCAGAAAGCAAATTGGCTGATACCTTCAAAGAATACCACCTAGTGGATACTTGTAGAAAACTAAACCCTAACATTTTAAAGTTCAAGTATTATTATTCCCTGAAATTTCAATCTTATTCCCATATAGATTTTATTTTTGTCTCTGAGCTATTCAAAATGCAAAGTAAGCTCTATAACTATAATATAGGCTGACCATATGAAAAGGAGGACAGGGGCTCATGTAACTTTAACAGTTGTAGAGAAAAGGGGATTTCAGCCAGTGTCATTTGTATGCAATTAGTTCCTAGTGAAATTCCCTCTTCCTCACAACAGTTAAAGTTCTTCTTCATGGTCTCTGTGCATCACACATATGGGCTCGCGCCGACGCCGAACCCCATTTCGGGAAACTTCTAAAGCTAGCTTAGAGATTTTAGGCGGGAACCCCTCCCCCACCATCCTACTGAACATGCTCGGCAGGGTCCCGCCTACCTCAGTTCTTCCTCGACCGCTTCGCTGATCGCCTCGCGGGAGACTTCGTCCTCTAACTGTATCGTATACCTGTTAGAAAATATAGAGTAGTAGAGTTAGTTAGCTTAGAGTAGTAGATAGTTTAATTAGTATTATTATTGTTAGTAAAATATATATAAAAAATCTTCTTCTTGATAGTTTTAGTTAGGCTTTTTGCTTGTGCTTATGGCGCAGTCGGCGCTCTTTAAGCACTGCTCGAAATGTCAAGCTAAATTGACTTTAACAGATGGACACTCGCTTTGTCTGATTTGTCTGGGCGAGTCGCACTTGGTGGATTCGTGCTCCCACTGTATGAGCTTTTCCCGCCAGACCCATCGGAACCGTGCAGACCGCCTGCGTAGCATTCTGTGGAGCAAGGCTCTATCAGCAGTAGACAAGCCACACCCGGCTATGGAAACTGCTCGTCCACTTTCTGGGGAGCGCAGGCATCTGCCTGTAAGCCGCTCAGACCCAGCGTCTCCTAGCTCGCCCTCAGCAGAGGCTGCAGCTTAGGCATCTGGCTCTATCAGCCAGCACCCATTGTCACCGAGGACCCCGATCCAGGAACCAAAAAAACTGGCTAAGAACCGAGATAAGCCAACAAAAAGCCACAAGAAATCTTCGGCGTCGGCCTCGATTCGGCATTCCTCGGCATCGATCTCGACACCGACGGCAACCGCGACAATAGCTTCGGCATCGAGATCAGCGTCGACACCGACGGCAACCGCGACAGCGACAACAGCTTCAACATCGAGATCGGCGTCGACACCGACAGCAACCGCGACATCGAGATCGGCGTCGACACCGGAGCCATTACCATCATTAGCTAAGACGGCATAGAGTGACCATCGAAAGGCAAAGACTAAGTCCTGAGCATCGAAGCGTTTGGCACCGACCGACCATCAACCAAGCAAGACCTCGACATCGAAAAAGGCTAAGACCTCAACTTCGACGATGATACTGACCCAGGGTACCGAGACCTTCCCAATTCTGACGATCTCTCCAGTGTCAGTGATGTCAGAACCGCAAGGCAGACGACGCCCAGACCCCGTAATGGCCCGGTCTTCCTCGCTGCCTCCAGTACCCTCGGTACCGTCCCCGATGCCAGTTGACAGTTCATCGGAAATCGATCTCATGGACACGGTACCGATGGAAGACCAAGAGGCATTCCTCTCGGGGCCACATTCACCATCGCCACGAGAGCTGCGGATCTCTTGCCCAGCCTCGCCCGCATCTCGTACATCACGGGGCGGCACAGTACAATCTAGATCCCGATCGAGGTCGCCCACCAGAAACTGGGATGCCTATTTGGACAGGTCGTCCAGGCCAGAGCAACTGCGTCAACACCGTGAGCGGTACCTTTTTGACCCCTATATGGGCCGCAGACTTACTACTGCCGGCGGAGCCATCATACATCCTTCTGCAGGGGATCAAGATCCCGTTGAACAACGTCAGCGCCAGGGCTCCGTATTGCAAACTGCACCAACACGATCGCACCGCGGGGACCAAGAATCCTCACCTGAAGACTACGCGTCAGACTCATCATCACTGCCGTCACCAGCACCATCAATGCCATCCCCTACTGACGATGTGGGAACCAACGATAGAGCTTCCCCATCGATGGAACTAGGTAGCTTTTCAGATCAAATGCTGAGGATGGCACAGTCGCTCGGGATCGAGCATCAACAACCTCAGGAGGAGTTTGAGGACAGAATTTTTGACGTCATGTATGTCGAACCATCGCCGCAGCTCACACTCCCGATGGTGCCAACACTCCTAAAAACTGTCCGTCAGTTGTGGACAAATCCGGCCACAATGGGACCAACTTCCAAGAGGCTGGACACCTTGTATAAGGTGAAAGAGGCGGATGCACCCTTCTTATTTCTCCACCCCAAGCCTAATTCGATTGTGGTGGAAGCCTCCCAAGGCAAGTCCACACGGACTCATTCTGCACCCACTGATCAGGAGGGTCGCAAGTTAGACTCATTTGGACGTCGAATTTACTCCTCCGCTGCATTGGGCATTAATGATGGCCCGGTACCAACTTTTCCTTTGGGAAAAGATATCAACGTTGACAGACTACCTACCGGATGACCAGCATGATCTTGCGCGTGTTTTTCAGTCTGAAGCAATCAGACTATCGAAACAAGAACTGACAACCTCACGTCATCAGACGGACTGTGTGGCTAAGGCAATGGTCGGCGCGGTGGCTTTGCAAAGGCACGCCTGGTTACGGTCATCTTCTCTGCAACAGGAGACTAAGACTCGAATTGAAGACCTCCCCTTTGATGGGGAAGTCTTGTTCAATTCGACAACTGACACTGCTATGGATAATATCCATAAAGCAAAAATGACAGCTCGGAAAATGGGGTTCACTACCCAGCAGCAGCAACCACCTTACAGATCGCGTAAGTGGTATCGCCCTGTCCATTATCAGGCCAGACAACAGCAAGACCATGGTCAGCGCTACTCCACTCAGACAACACACCAATATCAACCCAAAAGACCAGCGGCACGCTACAATAAACCATGTGCCAGACAGGAGCTGGGTTCGAAACGTCGCCTTTGACTTACTTTACCCGACAATAACAGCGCCGTCATGCCCCAACAAACTAAGGCCGTTTCTGCAAAATTGGAAATGCATTACCACAGACTGCTGGGTACTAAACATCATTGCCCGTGGCTATCACATAGAGTTCCAAGCCCCTCCTCCTCTCGGTACCGTGAAGGCAATGCCATCTTCAAATACACTACTCCAGGAGATAACAACCCTCCTGGAAAAGGGCGCCATAACCATAGTTCCATCATCTTGCCTCAAGATGGGATTTTATTCCCGTTACTTCATGGTCCCGAAGAAGGACGGGGGCCTTCGCCCTATTTTGGATCTCAGACACCTCAACAAATTCATTGCGCCAAAAAAATTCCGGATGGTGACCTTGGCACTTATCCTACCCTTACTCAAAAGGAACAGATGGTTTACTCTCACCGACCTCAAAGATGCCTACTTCCATATAACCATACACCCATCGCATCACAGGTATCTCCGTTTTATGGTCAACAACGAAATTTTTGAATTCTCGGTGCTCCCATTTGGCCTCAAGACTGCACCACGAGTCTTTACAAAATGCATGGCGGCAGTTTGCACACACCTTCGTTCCAAGGGTATCAAGTTATATCCTTACCTGGACGATTGGCTAATCGTATCTCCATCTCAGCACCAAGCAGCCAGCGACGTCGCCGCCGTCTCGTCGCTCCTCGGGGATCTCGGCCTGCAAATAAACATAGAAAAATCAATTTTTCGCCCGACGCAGGAGATACAATTCATAGGCATCCTACTGGATTCAGTGAGGGGTCGTGCTTTCCTTCCTGTCGACAGGAGGAATGTAATACTGAACCAGGCCGGCAGTCTTCAAAATATGAGACGTGCATCAGCCCATATCGTCCTACATATTTTAGGCCTCATGGCGGCGACAGTTTTTGTAATACGTTGGGCCCGTCTTCATATGCGCCCCCTACAGCAACTGCTCCTCCAACACTTCTCACCGGAGCAAGATCCTCACAAAATAATACTTACCATAACAGACAATGTCCGTACCTCCCTCAGATGGTGGACAAATCAGGGCAACTTGGCACAAGGCATGCCTTTTCACAGCTTGGGCCCTTCCCGGGTAGTGACGTCGGACGCTTCTCTGACAGGGTGGGGGGCTCATCTCGACTACCTCAGTATCCAGGGAAAATGGTCAAAGTCAGAACGCCTACACATAAATATGTTAGAATTACTGACAGTAAAGAGAGCTCTCCATGCCTTTCAACGCCTCTTACGAGGCCACCATGTTCGTGTTCTATCAGACAACACTATAGTTGTTTGGTATTTAAACAAAGAAGGAGGGACTCGATCCCCTCGCCTACTCCACCTGACAATGGAAATCCTTCATTGGGCCATCGCAAAAAACATACGATTGTCGGCCCTCCATATTGCGGGGACACTGAACAAAAGGGCGGACGACCTCAGCCGCTTGTTCCAAGACAACCACGAGTGGCAACTATCACCAAGGGTTATTCACCGCATCTTTGCGAGATGGGGCACTCCATCTATAGATCTCTTTGCAACTACTGCAAATTCAGTCTGCTCTGCGTTTTGTTCCTGCGCAGCCATAGGATCCACATCTCTAGGAGACGCATTTCAGTGGAATTGGGCCGACGGATTCATTTACATGTTTCCCCCGTTCCCCCTCGTAGGCAAAGTGGTGGCCCAAGCAACTCGCTACCCCACAAATGCTATATTGATAGCCCCCTGGTAGCCCCGTCAACCGTGGTTCACTCCCCTCCTCCGTCTGGCGAGGCACCAATTTTGGCGACTTCCAGACGTTCCGGACCTCCTCTTCAGGAACAAGGGAAAGATTCTGCACCCGAACCTCGCATCCTTAAGGCTCACAGCCTGGAGAATTCGTTCCGATGGCAGGATCTAGAACTGACCCCGGCTATACAACCCATTTTTGAAGCAGCAAAAAAGCCAACCACTAGAGCGTCATATGCCCGCAAGTGGGATCATTTCAGGAAATTTGCTCTGGACAATAACTTCGACTGTCGGTCAGATACAATCCTAGGGGTTATCAAGTTCCTCCACTCTCTTCACCTGTCAGGCTTGAAACCGTCTTCAATCCGCGTCTACCTGGCGACAATTTCTGTCAATCACAATCTTGTGGATGGATTCTCCGTTTTCACCCATCCATCCTCTAAGACGTTCCTTAAAGGCCTACGAAATATGTTTCCGTCTGTTCGACCATTGGTCCCCCAGTGGAGTTTATCTGTAGTGCTCACAGCATTAACCTCTAAACCGTTCGAACCGCTGGCGACGATTGACCTCCGGCTGTTGACGTTTAAAGCTGTTTTTCTGGTGGCAATTACGTTGGCACGACATGCCTCAGAGTTGGCGGCCTTGCTCATAGACCCGCCTTACACACAGTTTTTTCCAAAGAAAGTTGTACTACGTCCGGGGCCAATGTTTATCCCCAAAGTTAATTCCAAGTTTCACCTCAACCAAGACATTGTTCTCCCTTCGTTCTTCAGCTCACCTGCTGACCCCCTCAGCACCACTCTGCACACGCTTGATGTTAGGCGTGCGCTCGCCTTTTACAAATCCAGAACTGAGTCCTATCGTAAGTCTCGTCAGCTCTTTATTTGTTATGGGAGAAAATCGAAAGGCACGTCCGTTTCCCCCCAGCGCCTGTCACACTGGATTGTCAATACCATAGTTCTTGCCTACCAAGTCCTTGGCAAGCAACCACCGTCCTCTTTCTCGGCCCACTCTACGAGAGGACAAGCAACATCCACGGCTCTAATCCACGGGGCATCCATCCCTGATCTCTGCAGGGCTGCCACGTGGTCTAATGCCTCTACCTTCATCAAGCACTACAGGCTTGACGTCCGGGCAGCCAAAGACGCTTCTTTCGGAAGAGCTGTCCTTACGTCCATATGCCAGTAACCTCTTCACCAACAGCGTGCTACCCACCTCTGGTAAGTCTGCTTGTTATTCGCCCATATGTGTGATGCACAGAGACCACGAAGAAGAAATGCAGGTTGCTTACCTGTAACCGTAGTTCTTCGAGTGGTCATCTGTGCAGTCACACAACCCACCCACCATCCCCACTTGGCTACGCTGTTGTGTATGCCAACTGGTTCCTGGGTGTGCTCGAATGTAACCTTGGTCGCGAGGCCTCTGTGGTCTCAGGGAACTGAGGTAGGCGGGCCCCTGCCGAGCATGCTCAGTAGGATGGTGGGGGAGGGGTTCCTGCCTAAAATCTCTAAGCTAGCTTTAGAAGTTTCCCGAAATGGGGCTCGGCGTCGGTGCGAGCCCATATGTGTGACTGCACAGATGACCACTCGAAGAACTACGGTTACAGGTAAGCAACCTGCATTTACAGGCACTATACTAGAGTGACCATATACAAAAGAAGGCAAGGCCCTGCAACTTTAACTGTTGTGATGAAGAGGGAATTTCACCAGGAACTAATTGCATACAAATGACACTGGCTGAAGTTACATGAGCCCTGTCCTCCTTTTCAGATGGTCAGCCTATATAATATAACATTTCAAGTCTAATATACTAGAACCACAACCAACAACTTTTGCTTGGTAATTAAATCTAGTGCTTTTAAATAAACAGAGCAACACACTAAAACTGCAAAAAGGAATATAGTGATATTTCAAAGCAAATAAAAAAGGTAGGAACTGGAAAACAAATAATATAAGATGCAATGAAGGTTGTTCCTAGAGGAATCTGTATATTTTATCATTGCTGATCCTTGTGATATAGGGCGGGATATAAATGTTTTAATAAATAATAAATAAATAAATAAATAACCACTAATCATAAACTTCAGTTACAGTTGAGAATGCCCTTTTTCTCCCATTAGGAAATATCTCAAGGACCAAAATAACAAAAACGACTTGGTAAGAATTATATATTTCATTTCAGTGAGCTAGTTGATGCAAATAGAAGAAAAGTGGAAAATCTATACTAACCATTTTTCCACTAGGAACTACAATATAATCTGGAAAGATATGGTTGTCCAATAGAGGCCCATTATGCAGAAGGGTTTCGTCCTACAGTTGCCTTGTAAGTAAAACTGAAACTGTAGATACCCAGAAAAAGATGCATTAGAAATCTTTTATGGATTAGGACCTTCTACAAATTATTACCCCCCCCACACACACACACAATGTCATTGGCTCAATTCGGACAACACAATAAACAACTGGTATGAGGGAAACAATCGTCAGTTGTTTTGACTATTGTGTCATCCGAATGCTGCCATAGTCAACTCAGCACTGATCCTCATCTTCATCACAGTTGATTATTTATTACCATGTTGTGTGGGGAGTGCCCCCTAGGGTTAGTATGAGGGTTAGGGTTAGTCAACCCACCATTGACTATTGTGTCATCCGAATTGAGCCACTGTATGGCATTATTATATTGTTATTGTATTTACTATTGGAAGGTACGTTGGGATTTCAGGGAGAGAGAGGAGAGTTTTACTAAAAACTAGAGGGCATGTGCTCAGGAGAAGATATGTGTTGGGGAGAGGGCTTCCTGGTAGATGAAAATCCACAATATAGCTGATACCTTAATTATTAATATTGTACCTTTAATATGTTTTTACTATTTTGTAGAAGATATTACACTATTTCTGTTGTTTACAGATATAAGTCCAATAAATTTTGGAGTATTGCTAAAACAAACTATATATTGTGGGAGGTGAATGGCAGAACTGACTTTACTTACAACACAACTATGGAACAGGTAGTTGGTTTATGAAGATTGTATATTGTGTGTAAGACAGATGTGGATATGTGAATCGGGGGGGGATTATGTTTCTTGAACTGGTTGTTTGAATCGGTTTTCTTTCACAGAAGGAGAAGCTCTTTAAAGTGAAGGCACAATCCCTTACTTAAAATAATTGCACTTTACTGCAGCGGTTACTAATGTATTGTGATGAATCTTGTTAGCGGTTCTGTTGGAGGGATGTTGCATTTTTACCAGCACTCAAAAAGCATTAGTTTTGATAATTTCATCCAAGTAATGAGCTTATATTGCAATTATGACTGCTGTGATACTACACTTGATCTTAGCCAAAAGTCCGAGAAGAATTTGGTTGACTTATGGAGATGTTTATCACACATCAGGTGTGGACATATGGTTAAATGATCAGTCAGGCAGGAGAACATTTAATATCCTCCCATCAAGGCAGGAAGCAAGGCAATTAATAATTGACTCCTCCTAGGGAGTTCTGCCTGAGTTGTTCAACCTTTTTATAAATGGTTTGGATGAGGGTATAGAAGAGATGCTTATAAAATCTGCAGAGAAAACAAAATCAAGATTCAAAACAGTCTTGACAGGCTGCAATGCTGTCACAGATCAACAAGGTAAAATGCACAGATTATATTTGGTCTGGTTTTAGGTGCAAAAGCTCAAAGGCACAAATATAGAATGGTGACTACAGCCCACTTCCTCAGGTTTTATGAGGAGTGGTTGAAAGAGCTGTGCATGTTTTTCCAGGAGTAGAGGATGTAATCACACTTTGGGAATGAAGTAAAGACTGACCCACCCCAGAACTTTCCCCTGGAGAAAGGAAAAATTGAATATACCATGTATTTATGTTCTCGGACTCTGGAGTGGACAATACTCCCACTTATATTAAGAAAGAAAGAAGGAGGGAGAAGAAAACAAAAGGCACAATCAGAGGCGGAGATATGAGCAAGTAGTCTCTGGTTGTGTGTGTGTGGGGGGGGGGGTGATTCCAAAATTTTCATTATACAGTTTAGCTATTCTGAGTCTAGTGGGATGGCCTAATGTTTCTTTTTCTTCATGGTGTACTTCTTAGTGCACTTATACCAGAGAATATATATATATATATATATATATATAATCTTATAGAAGCAATTAAGGGGCTTTCTTCCAGTCTCTGGACTAGATCGTGGAGCTAATGTCCCCTTCACTTGGTGTTATTTTTGCTACAGACTTTGCCTGTCAAGCAAAAGGAGGTACCTCCAAGCAATAAAGACGACCCCGCTCCAAAATCCAAGAACTAAAATTTACATTAAGTTCAAATTTTCCTCACTCCAATATTCAAGCAGAGATCAAAGTGAAATAACTATAGGAAACAGGGATCTAAAGATCAATGAAAACAAATTCTTATTGTAGCCATTGGATCAGATATCTTATCAGAATTAGAGTTTCTTAAATCCCTCTGGGATAAAGTCCAGCCACATGATTCTGGTGTAGGGGAGAAACCTAAATATATTTATGATAACTTAAAGATTAGCTAGCTTCCAATTAGGGATGTGCAGGGACCCCCCGAATTACGGATGTGCAGGGACCCCCCAAATCAGATCAGGACCCAGATCGGGACCTCCAATTTTGTCCCGAATTGGATCGGACAAAATCGGAGACCCCCCGGACCGGATTGGGCCCGATCCAAAAATCAGTCATCCGATTTTTGGATCGGCCGCCATTTTTTCCCCATAGACTTGCATTGGGGGAAAGCTTTCTTTCCCCCAATGCAAGTCTATGGGGAAAACAAAAATGGCGGTGGGTGGGTGAGTGGGGGCCTAACTCCCCCCTCCCTGTCCCTCCCCCCCGCGGTTACCTCCCGGGGCTGTCCGTGGGCACCTGTAGGCGCCTGCGGACAGCCCCAGCAGGTAAGCCCCCCCTCGCGGTTCTCCTTACCTACCGGGGCTGTCCTCTGCCATCCGCTGCCACTCAGGTGGCAGCGGATGGCAGCGGACAGCCCCAGCAGGTAAGCCCGCCCTCACACTCCTCCTTACCTGCCAGGGCGTCCTCTTCCTTCACCTGCCAGAGATCTACTGAGAACTAGGCTTCACGGCATAGTTCTCAGTAGAGCGCCAGGTGATGATGTCTCATTCCAAATTGAATGGAAAGTTCTCCAAATGTGAGGAAAGCCTTCCCTAAGGATAGCATCTGGAATAGGAAGTGAAATTCCAGACAAATCCAAGGCAATGGAGCCTTTCTCTTCCCATCAGCCAATAATTGTATGAGCTGAATTTTCCCCTTGATCCACATTGGCTTTATGAGTGGATTTCCTCCCACTATCCCATCTTCTTAATCTGATTCCGAAGAAGAGGCAATCAGAAAGAGCTACTTATTCTAGTGATATTTTCCTGTGGGTAGTTTAAAAAGAGGGTTGAAGATTATTTCTTTTTCTCTTCTAAAAGTAGTAATAAATTAATGCCATAATGGCAAAGATTCTCACATGGACTAACATAATATGCACCCATGACTGCTTGAAAGGATTTCTATATATCTGGGGTGGGAAAGTTATGGCTTTCCACATGTTTTGGCTAACAACTCTGATCAGGCTCAACTAGTAGAGCCCATGAAGAAGGATGTTGTAGATCAAAACAAGTGGAGATCCACAAATTGCCTGCCCCTGCTATATAGGTTCACTTGTAAAACAGATAGCTGGTGTTGGGGAAAGCCAGAAAATACAGGAAGTTGAGATGGGGGCTGGGCTCTAAAACTTTGAGACACACTGATTTAAACCATGAGAGAATGATTCTGGTGTAACATCTTAGGATCCTCAGAGCAATCTTATTGTTCTTGATATTTTGGTACCTTAGAGTAGGGGTGGGCAGAAGGAAGATCTCCAGATATTTTGGACTTCAACTCCCAGAAGCCCCAGCTAGCATGGCCAATGGTCAGGAATTCTGGGAGTTGAGGTCCAAAACATCTGGATATGTTATGACCCTTACAGGACATAAGAGGAAGAATTTGGAGTAGTAAGGGAGGAAACATTGTTCCAAAACTGCCATGTGTTTACATATTTGCAAACTTATACTACATAAGAGTATGGGCATGGCAGGGTGTGTGTGTGTGTGTGATTTCCTGCAACTTTAAATCATTGCATGCTCTATTCCAGCTACTATCAGTTAGGAGGACTGTAGTATAGACATTTATTTCAGAGTATGATTAATTTCACAATGTACTATTAAACACATGATTAAATATGAAGATTTAATCATATTTAAATGTCGTATGAGGTGCTGCACTATCTTCAAAGTATAAACATTTTGAGGATGTGTGTACTTTATTTTACACATGTATATTTTTTTACAGGTACAGTGTTTACGCAGAGCCCAGAACTGGCATTCGATGACAAGAAATCATAAGAAAACATTTATCCTAACTCTAACGGACGTAGACAAAATTTGGGGACCACATGTAAGGAGTAATATAGTGTAACAAAATATTAGTAAAATCAATTGACGCCAAAGTTGTATCCAATCAATGTCATTGTTTAACTATTAATATTCATCAGAAGAGAGAATCAAAGTGTGACAATTGAGATGGCATTCCAGTAAATATAGAGCTTTTCTACATTAAAGGGAAATCCTGCTGCCGTACCAGGCACTTCCCTTCCCCCCCTTGTTTTTCCTAGTTCTTTTGTGGGCATATTCAATATGTTTCATTGATATGGTCAGCAGATGGTGCTGCAGGATTTCTAAAATATCACAGGATTCTTGAAATTTTTATTATTGTTACTGCATTTTCGTCAATTTATAAAATCACGAATAAACCTAAATTACGACAAGAGAGGCACTGGAGATTTATGATGTTGTGAAAAAGACCTGTGAATTCCGTGAGTATTTAATGAATAACTGAATTTCTGACTCAGAACTATGTTAATGCAACCACTTTTTGTTACTAATCATCTTCTATACAAGGATTTCTAGTCTAAAGCCTGCAGTATCAGCTACAGAATCTTATTCTAAAAGGTCTGCAAAAAGGATAATAACACCCTCAGATTTTTCAGTCTAGCTGTTTCACAAGCTAAAACTCTATCTATTTGTTTCAAACTGCAGGACTACACTTAGCTATTCTAGTTTCCAGTCCTCTTATTAGGATCAATTGCCCTTCTCAAAGAGTGCTTGAAATGCCAGGACCAAACAAACTGGAGCCAACAAGTCTAGATTTAGGAATATTGAGCAACTCCAACTAAAGCAGATGTCTCTCTGTGGATCCCCAAACATACTCAGGGAATTCTAGAATTATAAATTGAGCTAGAATTATGGTTTATTTTAGTGTTTTGGAATTCTCTGGATCTGTAAGCCCCAAGAGGTGGGGTCTCACAATTGCAGGTAAGCAAGCTCATGCATGGGAGTCAGGGAGAGAGGAGGTAGCATCAAGAGTGTTCACACTATATGTAATCATATAGGCTGTCTATTGCAGTTTGGGGTTTCTCTTAACAAAAGGCTTGGCATTAGTTAGCATGACACAATTGTTCCTTATGTCTTCTCTTGACTTATTTCATGCAAGGTAGTATATACATCATTTGTCCTTTGAATGGTTCTGTGATCATTTTAAAGGTGGTGGGTATGTTTAATCTGGTAGGTTTCCTTCTTTGCCAGATTCATTGCCCATTAGCAGTGCGGCAGCTAGGTAATTTTAGACCCTGAATTTAATGGTCTTATGGTGCCCTGGGAGAGAAGCATGCTTTAGACAACCTTGTGTATCATTTCAGTTCTGAAGCACACAACTAACATTTCTCTTCTCACCACCATTCCATGCTATACAACTGCTTCTACATCCATGATTTGTTAGGGAAAATGTTTGCCAACCTTGACAAAAGAAAGAACTACTGTATGTGTATACAAATTCAGATTTTAAATTCGCTTCAATCATAGCACCATCATGCCTGCACACATAATAAGGAGTTTACCAGACCAGGTACTGACCTGTTTACTGCTGCTGCCATCATTTGCTGTTCTCTGGGTGGTCATTTGGAGGCCCCAAGGCTGTGGGACCCTGGATCTCAGCCCCAAGGTCCAGCCCTAGCAGCACCACTACGCATTCACCTTTAATGGGCATTTTTATTAGCTCTGCCATAATTACGTTTTTACCTATTGCCTCTTCTCATGAATAGTAAATTGTGTTGGGATCTCAGGACGGTCCTTGGCATAATTTGCCTGTGTGTTCAGTTTTGCTAAATAATAATAATTTATATGTGATGTAAGGTCATTATTTGCACAGCTACGTGATACCTGTTGGCAAAACAAGAGCTAACCCAATGACCCTCATCCTTGAGAATTCCTAGATAGTTTGGGGTGCTAATTGAAATTATGCTAAGAAGACATACAATTGTGAGAACAAGGTTGCCTTTTGCAGGATTGTACATATCAGTGATACATTTGATTTCAGATGCGAAATTATCTTGTAAAATGTGTAGATTCCAATAAGGCAGCCACATAAAAGTGACAGTGTTATTTTTCCAGATTTAAACTTTTCTATTTCATATATGAGAATGCATATGGTTCCATTTCCATGATTTTGAGATTAAGGAATCAATTTATAAATATTACAATAAGTTAAACAGAAGTGGGTTTGTTTATCTTTATATGGATATTTAGTATAACATGCATTCTGTTCTATTGCTGGACATGGTGCCGCTTCCATTGGGAGGGGCACTTCACACACACACACACACAATTCTATCCTTAAATACACCTCAGGGACTCCAAAATTATAAGTCAAATAATGGGGTTAACCAAACAAGGTAAGTAAGGTATGAGACCCAGCGTGGTGTCTCAGTTAGAGTGTTGTCCTGGGACTTGGGAGATGCGGTTTCTAATCCCCACATGGCCATGAAGCTCTCTCTCCAGCTAAATACCTCACATGGCTGTTGTGAGGTTAATGGAGAGGAGGAGGAGGGCCATGTAAGCTGCCTTGGGTTCCTTGCAAGAGGAAAAAAGATGGGCTATAAATGTAATGTAAGCTGTCAGTAGCTTTTTCTTCAGACCAGATTTCCCTAAAGACCACCCCAACCAATTCCTCACAAACAGGAACAGATGCTGTACAGTTGCCTTCCCTGCCTCCTGCTCTTCCTGTTTATTCTGGCTTCAGGTGATTCATATGTTTCATACTCTGGAACAGGCATAAAATAGGAAGCTAAAATGTATTATGTATTGGTTTGCTCATAAAATTATAGCATTTGGTATATTAAATTTTAAAGTTTTGTTTGTTCAGGTAATAACTATACATTTACTAAATTATCAAGTGGGGTAACCAAGTGACCAATCCTCCCCCCCACAAAAAAAATGTCTCATTTCCCCCCATGGCTTCAGAATTTCCAGAAATTTTACATCCCCAGGCTTGTCCTCTCCCTTTGGACCACTTTATCCCGAGGTTCACATGTCTGCTAGGGAATGTTTTGTTTGATTTCAATTTACATTTTAATCTGCAGTAATGTTTGACTGTTTGGACTTATTTACCCACTGAGGTGTCTAGAACCCAATTAGTGTAGGTTCTGAAGTTAAACAGGACCAAATCAACATATCTGACATTACCAGTTGCATTGTGTCAATACAGCCAGGTAGGTCCAATCTCTTGAGGAATGTCTGACCTGCCTATATTACCCCATAAGGGGACTGGATATTTCTGTCATCCAAACTTGTTCAACCACTAGTTCCCAGGCAGTTTCCTTTCCTCCTGGGGCTGCCTTGACAGTGCCAGTTTGCCCTCACTTTTAGAAAAAACCCTGAGCTTTAGCTGCTGTGGGGTGGTGTCAAGTAATTCCGACGAAGGAAGCAGCGCTGGCTTTCTGCCATCCATTTGGCTTGCCTGGCTCCCAGAGCAAGGGCAGATGGTGGAAGAGCCGTGTTCACCTGGCTCCAGCAGGAAAAAACGGGGTAAGTCCCCAATTTTTCTGCTGCATATCTCCATCTCTTTGCTTCACAGTGGCAGTGAATTGGCGGCTGCATCATATAACTGACATGGTGCCAATTTGCAGCCCCCATGGGGCAAAGAAGACATTTAGATAACCCTCTGGTCTCTTTGGCTCTACTACAGCCTATTTCCTCACCCTGGTCTCTCTCCACCTCTAGTTTGCCTCTTTCTCTCTCTCTCTCAACATCAACTCACTGATGAAGTTAGAGTCAGGTGACCCAGTTCGCAGCCTGACCTCCACATACTGGACATATCAATGGCCACAGGATCCTGGTAACAAAGGTCCTCCATACCTCTGAGCCTGCTGGCTGAGACTGGACTTTCGAAGTTGTTTTTGGCAACTGTATTTTACATGAACAAGCAAGGGAACACACAGTCCACCATTCTTTTACAACTGTTGTTAGCACTTATCCCTTGGCACACATTTCTAGTTGCAGTGCATCTAGTGGGAAAGGACAATTAGCTTGCACATCTCCTAAGCTGTATCATGTGAGCTCCCATGAGTAGATGCTGGACCCCAGAATAGTTCTTTATCTCTTCCAACTTTGGAGAATAGCAGAAGTGTTCTTTTTGCTCGAAAGAAGAACTGCCAGTGCCTGAATTTCTGCAGCAGAAGGGAGCAAACCCAAGGGTGCATTCTTCTGCAGTTGAAGGAGATTACTGCTATACATCTTTAATAACATGGATACTGGTGAAGCTCTGTCAAGACAAGGCTGCCTGCATAGTGATCACCCCATAGTGGCCCTGTCAACCGTGGTTTACCACTCTCCTGCTCCTGACTCACAACATATCACCGATTGCCTCACATACTCTCAGCAATTGTCATGCATACTTTCAGCAGCAAGGGTGGGTTTTTCATCTGGATCTACAGTCCCTCCACCTCACCACTAATGTGCCCTATACGGTCTTCTGATCAGACTACCAGAAGAACATGACACAGAAGGCATCCACTCACTGATTCTGACTTAAAGTGGGCTTGATGTATTAAATCAAGTGGGTTTGATTTTTTAATTTATGTCCGCACTGGGGCTAGAACCTGTTACCAGTTCATTCTGTGTGGGCTTAAAGTTCTTGGTTGCTCTCAAGTGAGAGGGTTTAGTTTCTTTCCTTCGAGTTTATCTTGGAGCAATCTTGGCAAACCACTCACCAACTGAATGTTCCTCTGCTTTCTCACACCCTCTTGTTAAGAATTGTTTGAAAGGCCTCTCCAATTTTTACCCTCCAGTCGCAGCATTTGTTACCACTTGGAATCTCTCCATGGTGTTAACGTACTCTTTTTCCAAGCCTTGGCTATCTACAACCTCAGGTTGCTAACCCTGAAAGTAGCTAGCCTGTGGTTGATAAGCAAAACACAAACAAAAACCTACTAAAAAACAAACAAACCCCAATTTCACATAGACGCTGATGGGATCTGATCTAGCTCTGACTGATCAAGAAAGTGATTTTGGTTGGTTCAGTGAAAATGTTGACCCAGTGTGCAGCTACTGTGAAAAAGGTAAATTCCATGTTAGGTATAATTAAGAACGGAATTGAAAATAAAACTGCCAATATCATACTGCAATTATAGAAATCTATGGTGTAACCACAGTTGGAATACTGGGTACAGTTCTGGTCACTGCACCTAAATAAGGATATTGTAGTGTTCAGAAAAGTTCAAAAAAAGGCAATTAAAATGATCAAGGGACTGGAGTACCTCCTCTATGAGGAAGGTTACAACATCTAGGACTGTTTAGAGAAAAGGTAAGTAAGGGGAGACATGATAGAATTGCATAAAAATTATGCATGGTGTGGATAGGGAGACATTTTTCTACCTATATCATAGTATTAGAATATGAGTCTTTTGATGAAGCTGATTCATGGAAGATTCTACCACAAGATGTAGTGATGCCTACCAATTTGGATGCTTTAAAAGAGGATTAGACAAATTAATGAATAATAAGGTTATCAACCATACTAGACTGAATGGCTATGTACTAGCTTCAGTACTGGAGGCAGTATGCCTATGTACATCAGTTGCTAGGGAACATGAGTGGGAGGGAGCTATTGCACTCATGTCCTACTTGTCGATTTTCCTCAGGCTGTTAGTTGGCCATTGTGTGAACAGAATGCTGGACTAGATAGACCTTTGATCTGAACCAGCATGGCTCTTCTCATGTTCTTATGTCTGTTCACCATGCAAATGAGCTGTGCACCCTGTATGAAGATCCACTGTACTTGGAGTCTATCTACACTACTGCTTTAAAACGGCTTATAACAGTTTTAAACCGGTTAATAACTGTTATAAGCCATTTTAAAGCAGTAGTGTAGATAGGCTCAAGGTGGTCCTCCAACTAGATATTATCTTCCTTCCCAAAGTAGTTTCATCATTCCACCTCAAGTGAGCTTGCTAAACACTCAAGAGACCATGAGGAAGGAAGACAAGTTGCTTCTCCATAATTGTGATTCTTCAACTGGTCATTCATACAACCCACCCCCTGTCCCTTATGCATGTGTCCATCTCTAGTCAGGTTCCTTACCTTTCCCAGGATCTCTACAGCATTCCCTGGGAACTGCGAGGGAAGGTGGGAGCCACAACCTTTGAGAGTGCGCAGTTGAGGTGGGCTTTGCTTCCCATCTAATATTTATCAACTTTAGATTGTTTCCAAATGAGGCTTTGCGCAAGCACAAAACCCCTATGTTACAGGTAAGCAAGCTTGTGATGAAGAACTAAACCTACAGGCAAGCAATCTAACTTCACCTCCAACCAATGTTTAAAGAATGTAAGGGATAATATCAATGAGTTCATTTGTGTTTCACTCATCATTAAGCTGAAAAATTGTTCCCAATCTTCCAGTGCTCAAATTACATGGGGGCAGCCCCACTTAAGTTTAATGATGTACTGCTTAGCATTGCTTTTAAAACGGGGTCACGGTTTGGCTGAAATTAAGGGGAATCGGGATGGTGCTTGTAGATTTTCTTTAGGGCCCTCATAATTCAAGCACTGTTTCTGAGTATGTGTTTTTGCATGCAGGGCATGCTCTTATTTGTATCATCAATTACTATCAACTGTTTCTTTGGCACAGTCTAATTTCTAAAGAGTACAAACTTATGTGCGTTTCCAGGGGGATGAACAATCATATTTTTCTTTCCAGAATTACGAGTCCTGTTTTATAACAAATAAAGACGGTCTAAGAGACTTAGATGACCCGTATGAGATCTTAAACCATTCTGGGATTAACTCTATCACTTGGCCTCAGTACCATACTGGCATTTATATGTTCAGGCTGAAGATACTGGACCCAAACTTCAGGTTAACTTTTACACTTTCTTTCTGATTTGAATCTGGTGAACATCTGTTAAGAGGTGTGTTTTTCGTACGTGCAGTGACCTGCCAGGCTTGTAAACATATTGGCACTGTTACCTTTCATATCAGTACCATTTTATCAACTGGGGGGGAATAATTTTTAATTGTGTTTTTGGCTACATTAAAATAAATTTAAATATTAATACAATAGCACTTACATGAAAAAATGTTATAGAACTAATTAAAATAGTAAAATAACACTGCCTCCCATTACCATTTTAGCTCCATTTCTTTTTTTTCTCTGATCTGCAGATTTGCCCTCAGTCAGACCACAACATTTTCAAATATTTTATAAGTCCTGAAAATAATTGCACTTAAATTAGAGAGTCTTAAATAACTTTTTTAAAAGATTGCTTTTTTAAAAAGTACTCAGGCGCTTTTGACATTTCCACACTCATACAGCTACGTTGAGCCCACTGCTGTAGATTGAACACAGCAGAATAGACACATTTAAAAAGTGCTTCCTGCACCCTGAAGAATGGAAAGTCAATTGCAGTTCCATTTGTAGCTAATAGCAGAAGAGCAATGATTGGAGAATGCCAGTCTGGAAGCACCTGTGGAAATGCATGCACATACTGTTCAAAAATGCAGCCATCAGGTTCGTGAGGGAAGTAGATTGCTTTTTTACTTCTATCCAGCTTTATAGCACTAGGCACTCAAGAAGCCTGACAAACTAATAATTGCAAGTATAAAATTAGTATCATAATAAAAATCAGTTAACAAATACATAAAAAAAAATAATCATCACAGACTAATTCTCTATTTTTTAAACAGACTAATTAATGTCTTCCAGCCAAAATGCAAAGGTAGGCCTTTAACAGAAAAATACCTACATTGTACATTGTAAGTTTTTTGGTTATTTTCTATCTGAGAAGATGCAGGAATCTGCACAGCAAAAGAAGGTAACCTTGTCAGGCTCACAGTGATTGTACTAGGTGATTGCCTGCAAAACTGAGAAAAGTTCCTTTCCCATATTATTATTATTATTATTATTATTATTATTGTTATTATTTCCATTTATATACCACCCCATAGCCAAAGCTTTCTGGGAGGTTTACAAAAATTAAAAACATTAAACTTTTAAAAAACACCAATATACAAAATTTAAAAGCATAAAAACAAGTTATAATTACAATATCCTTTAAAAACAACAATTCTGGGTCAAAGCACAACAACAACACCACAAAACCCTCAACATATGCTGTTAAATGCCTGGGAGAAGAGGAAAGTCATGACCTGGCGCCAAAAAGATAACAATGTTGGCGCCAGGCGAGCCTCGTCAGGGAGATCATTCCATAATTGGGGGGCCACCACTGAGAAGGCCCTCTCCCTTGTTGACACCCTCCATGCTTCCCTCGGAGTAGGCAACCAGAAGAGGACCTTAGATGTGGATTGTAGTGTATGGGTAGGTTCGTGTCGGGAGAGGCGTTCCATCAGGTATTGTGGTCCCAAGCCGTGTAAGGCTTTATAAGTTAGAACCAGCACCTTGAATCGGGCTCGGAAACGTATAGGCAGCCAATGCAGAGTAGGTCTTATATGCTCGAACCATCTGGTTCCTGTTATCAATCTGGCCACTGCATTTTGCACAAGCTGCAGTTTCTGAATCGTCTTCAAAGGCAGCCCCACGTAGAGTGCATTGCAGTAATCCAATTTAGAGATTACCAGAGCGTAGACAACTGAAGCCAGGTTATCCCTGTCCAGATAGGGGCATAGCTGGGCCACCAACCAAAGTTGGTAGAAGGCACTCCGTGCCACCGAGGCCACCTGAGCCTCAAGTGACAGAGATGGTTCTAGGAGAACCCCCAAGCTACGAACCCGCTCCTTCAGGGTGAGTGCAACCCCACCAGAACAGGTTGAACACCCTCTACGAACCACCTACGAACCACCCACTAACAGAACCACCCACTAACAGCATCTCAGTCTTGTCTGGATTGAATTTCAGTTTGTTAGCCCTCATCCAGTCCATTATCGCAGCCAGGCACTGGTTCAGCACATCCACAGCCTCACCTGATGAAGATGAAAGGAGAAATAGAGTTGTGTGTCATCAGCATACTGATGACAACGCACTCCAAAACTCCGGATGACCGCACCCAACGGTTTCATGTAAATGTTGAACAGCATGGGGGACAAGACTGACCCCTGTGGGATCCCATACTGGAGAATCCACGGGGCGAGCAATGTCCTACAAGCACCACCTTCTGGAGCCGCCCTGCCAAGTAGGAGTGGAACCACTGCAATGCAGTGCCTCCCAGTCCCAACCCAGCCAGTTGTCCCAGAAGGATACCATGGTCGATGGTATCGAAAGCCGCTGAGAGATCAAGGCGAATCAACAGAGTCACACTCCCCCTGTCTTTCTCCCGACATAGGTCATCATACAGGGCGACCAAGGCTGTTTCCGTGCCAAAGCCAGGCCTGAAGCCGGACTAATATGGATCCAGATAATCAGTCTCATCCAAGAGTGTCTGGAGCTGGCTCGCAACCACTCGCTCAAGGACCTTGCCCAGGAATGGAACATTTGCCACCAGTCTATAGTTATTGAGATTTTGGGGGTCTAAGGAAGATTTCTTCAGGAGTGGTCTCACTACCGCCTCCTTCAAATGGCCTGGGACCACTCCCTCTCGTATAGAGGCATTTATCCCTTCCTTGGCCTAGCCGGCTGTTCCATCCCTGCTAGCTTTTATTAGCCAAGAGGAGCAAGGAGGAAATGAAAACAATCTCAATAAAATAAAATAAGTGGTAGAAGGACTTAATGCAGCTTGTCTGGGGTGACTAAAGCAGTATGGTTGGAGGCATTAGTACGTATGTATTCTGTTCTTTATAGTGTAGCGTCTTAAATGTATTATTTGCTCAAATCCTAGGAACAGATTAGACTAATAATCTAACATCTTGCCATAATCAGCCTGGTTGACTTCTATGCTCCCTGAATTTAGGAGGTTCATAAAGACCTTCCTAACTATTTACAAGAGTTGGTTTCATGCTTCAGGCTGTTTTATTATTCTGTCTATTCTTTTACATTATTTTATTGCAAGTCATTTTGGGGGTCTGTTTTGGCTGGGAATGGTGAAAATAATAAATAACAGTTATTAGCATGTGAAATTTTCTACCTCTTAATATTGTAAAGCGTAATTTGATGTTGAGAAAATGGAAGGAAAGCAGGATGCGAGCTATCTAACACAAAGGCCCTTGCCTGGGCTATTACTTCAGCACATAACCACAGCACGTGTTCCAGTTAGGGATCTGCACCACCAGACCCTAATTCGATGATTCAATTTGATTCAGACCCTAATTCAATTTGATTCATAGCAATTCAGTTGATGCCTGATTTGACTCAGGCCCTCCAAATCAGAAATGGATTTGTAAAACTGAAGATTTGTGCCTTCCATTGACTAGCATTGGAAATCCACAAATGGCTATGTCTTTTTCCCTCTTTGTCAGAATTGAATGAAGTTTTCAGGTTTAGTATCATAGACCCTTATGAGAGGATAAATCCTGACAAATTTCAGACAAATAGGTGCAGGGGGGTTGTGTAAAGGGAACTGCTGCTAATTTCTTCATTTGTTGGCAGATTTTGATTAAATTGGCAGGGGTAGTGACCCTTTCAGAGGAGTTTAAACCTGCCAAGTTTCAAATGAATAGGTAAAACGGTTTTTGTGCAAGCATAGGCTTATAGTCTGGGGGTTAAACCCCTATGTTTGGGGGGGCATTGTTATAAAAATGACATATTACATAAAGGTAGCCCTAGCTAAAATCTGCAAAATTTCAGAAGGATTGCACAATCAACTTTCAATGATACTTGCTGAGCCTACTACGGTGGCCAGGCTATCAATATAACTTTTGGGGAGGGTTACTTACCCCACATTATGCCAGTGAAATGTAACTACCAGGGTACCTACACAGGCTATTATTTGAACTGTGTAGCAGGAGATAAGGGCAGGATCTACACTACTGTTTTAAAATGGTTTATAACAGTAGTGACAACTGTTGGGGCCCAGGACACACTACATATACAGTTTTCAAACCATTTTCAAAGTGTCATATCCTGCTTGGTGCAGATCTAGCCGAGGTGACAAGGCTCCACAGGCCAGATGATTTGGATGGGCCAAATTGGCCTCTGGGCCAGAGGTTTCCCATCCATGGCCTAGTACTTAATTGTTCTACAAGACACTATAGCAAAATGAGAATTAGTAACTGCTAGAGGAAGGATCAGGAAGGATTGGTTCTTTGAAGGAAAAAGAATTAAGGAACAAGTTTAGAAAAGGATTGGTTGAAATAAGGAAGAATGATGAAGATGATGGGTGGCAGATTAGAACTATGGGCTGGAATCAGAAATTACATTGTGCACTCACAGAAAAAAAACTCTTAAGACCCACACATCCACAAAGGAAAATTCAGCAAGATAGAACAACAACAACAACAACAACAACAAGTTATATAACAAATATTTATAAATTGCTAACACACTCACACTACTAAAAAAAGGGGGGGTGAGATTAGTAACTGCTTCTCACGCCATCCAACTAGGTTGTTTCTTAAACTTGAATGGGTGTATCTGAGATTTACCAGATCAAGAGAGAATACAACAGCTTTAAAGGACAGAGAGCCTATCTACACTACTGCTTTAAAACCGGTTTAAAACTGTTATAAACTGTTTTAAAGCAGTAGTGTAGATAGGCTCTCTGTGATAGATTTACAAATCTTTACCAAGGTGTTTTGGGCTTCAAGAATTAATGTATAGGTAGTGGTTCCTGAAGCTTCTCTCAAGTTAGACAACACAAATATAGTATTAAAGAATATATATTTATTGCGCAAACAGTCTAAGAGAATAACAAGCTTTAGCTAAGATGAAGCAGATCACAAATCTCTAAAGACACATGAGTTATAATCATGAAAAGAATAATGAAGATAGTAGCAAGCATATTGTTAACATAGTAAAACCTAGGTCCCTCTCAATCTAACATAGGTTCATATTTACCTAAATGGAAGGCATGGTGGACAAGGCCAACCTAAGCACATGGCATTCTTTCAGGCTCTGTTTCACAAACGGACCAAACTGTGGCCTTTTATAACCTCCAGGATGCCGATGACCTCATCTTTAGTTTTGGAGTTGGCCATACCACTATTTTAATTTTTCTCAATGTAGTCAGGTCTGCCACTGATACCAGCAGCACCCAGATGAAGGTATCCCTGCTAAGTTAAACTAGGTGCTGCTTCCAGCATTTGACTGAGCTATTCGTGGCAATCTCCCTCCATTTCCAAGAATATATTCTATTACTCATAGTTATCGCACAACACATACGTACAGAACTACAAGATACAATAAATTCTTAGCCATTCTACACACTACAATACATATTCTGCTAAAGGGGGAGCATAGAATTTGTTTCAAAATACAACCTAATCTAGAGAACTATGACCAAAATGGGGGATGGGAGGTGAAAATGCCTCTACAGCAATGTTCTAAAGACAAAAAATACAGACTAAGCTAAAAGCAAACAACAGCAAGAATACATGAAACTTAAGCCTCAAAGAAAGTATGGATGAAGTGGATGAATGGAATGACAAGCATGAACAAGATTCCACTGCATTGGAACTAGGACAGATAACAAGGAAGTTTTAGGACTGGAAATAAGGAAAAGTGATTTAAGAATGAGAATGAAAGGATAATGAACTCAGGAAGATACACAAGCAATAGCACAAATAGCATGTTCAGAATAACAGCATTTGAAGAGCTCTTCAAGTTTAATTCCAGAGCTCTTCAAATGGTATTACTCTGAGCAAATGACAGGTTGGAAAAAGGAGCGAGCACAATTGAGCAAAGGATTTTATAAGACTCAAATCCTTTTCCACAAACACAGTGGCCTGTTTCGGACGACACGCTAATCAACGGAGGGGGGAAAACAATCGTCCATTGTGTTGCTCATCGGCAGCATTCAGACGACATTTTAGGCAATGGAGGCAGCATTCGGACGACACGATAATCAACACAACGGATTATTGTTCCCCCCCCCCGCCCACGCATCCGCCCCGTTGATTAGTGTGTCGTTGGAAACAGGCCAGTGATTGGAGAGAGGCCTTGGCAAACTGTTCCCTGTGATTATAAGGTACACCTGCCAGTTATTCAACTTCTCTGCCCTGATGCTTTCCATATATCAGAGGTAAGGAACTTGTGGGTCTCCAGATGATGGTGGACTGCAACTTCCAGTAGCCCTAGCAAGTACAGCCAATGGAAAAGCAAAAGTAGGCATTTTGCATTTGTGCAGCCCTTTGGAGTGCTGGAGGACTCCTGCTTCACTTTGGGAAGCCTCAGAATCTCTTGAAAGCAGCCCAGTTGGATGCACAGTCCTAGCTCCAATGCAGTGACATCTTGTCTATTCTATTCTGTTATTTTATCTGTGCTTCCTCTTCCCACTCTGGAAAGTTAGAAATGAGTGCTAAGTTAGGATTCAATTGTGTACTATCTTATAATTTGGAAGTTCTTTTTTGATTGAGCACTGAATGAATATCAGCTCAGTGGAAGCAACAACAATAAATGAGCAAATGGGTGAGCAAAGACTATTCTTTATGGAGATTGGGTTAAATGCCATTGCCATTCACACTGAATTTATCCAAATATAGTGAGCACAAGCTAAGATAGTCAGCAAAGCCATCAGAATGCATGCAGCCGCAGCTCTACCAGTGGAATGACCCAAATCAACTGATTTAAAGTGCTTTAACAGCTTTATTCTCAACATTGGCATAATAGCTGTAACAGGGATGGATAAATCAGTTGATTTCCAGTCCATGTCACCTTTGCATCTGTTCTCCCATAAGTCTGTTCCATCTCATTTCTGCATTAATCTGCCCCCAAATTAATTCGACACAAAAAGGCATTTAAACACACATTTCTAAACATTTTTTATAATTTGATACATTTTTGAGCTGTAAACTGTGAGAACATACAGGAAGTGATTGTGTTCGGATGTCACTTTAAGCCATTTTGAAAATAAGCTACTGTTATCCCCCACATGATCAGACAAATAAGCTACTGTGTGTAATTTGACTCAACCCCCCTGCCCCCTGTCCTGCTGCAGTCCTCTGGCCCAAATAGTGCTGCTGTTTCACCTCAAGCGTTGGAGGTTTGCAGGATTGGGACAAATCTTCATACACAGCCTCTCCAGACTGTGGGTTATCAGAGTGGGTTGTTTTAGCCAAATCAGCCATCATGAGTTTAAAAAAAAAAAAAAAAAAACTTCCACCAGACAACATTGATAACACATGGGTTATTGTGTCGTCTGAACCCAGTCAGTGTGAAAGATGGTAGATAACTAAATTCACATTCATCCAGGAAATGTGAACCAGTCAGTTTGTATTAGAATTGACAAAGATTGAATCTCTCCAGCATCCCTAATCTGGAACTCTGTTTTTCCAAAACACTGATACCTGCAAGTTTCTAATTTTAAAGATTTTTTGTATTGTTCTGTACATTTAAAAAATGGTGTTTCATTACATGTACAAGAAATTATTTTTAAAACAAAGAAACATATGGGGCTTGTCTCTACACCCTGTATACCCTGTCATGGCTACACAGTGGTGCTGCATTGTTTATATGACGCAGCTGCCAAATCACTGCCACATTGGGCTTTCCCCCCTAAAACTGTGCTTTTTCAAAAGTGTTGTTTTACCACAATTTTTTCAATTGCTCCGATGCAAATTGACTTGGCGACACTTCCCATTCACCCATCATAACCTTCTCCTTTGTTGAGAGTTACTCATTGTGCAAGCTTACGTTGGATGATGGGAGATCATACAGCACAAAAATTAGGGGTGGCACTGAGGAGTTACCGGAGTAATGTGGGGGAGGGGGAGCATCCCAGGCACCCAGTAAGCGGCAATCTAAGCAGACGTAGTGGGATTTGGAAGCAGAGGGGCTTGAGCCCCACCTCCTCTCATTTTGCTAGTTAAACTACTCCATGAAAGGGGGCAGTGAGGAGAAGAGAGAATCCTGTGGTGCTCTCCCCTCCGCTGTCCCCTGATAAGGTGCTTGTGTTGAATAAGCAGTAGCCTTCTCGCCCCTCTCTCAGCTGTTGCAGCTGCCGTGTAACTCTCACCATCACCACCGCTACGCAGCAGTGATGATGTGGCGTTTGGGGGGAATTGGGAGGCAAAGCAGCATCATATAGACATGGTAATGGTGGCTACCTAAATTTGAATTAAAACTATTTTGATACATTTATATGGGTAGTGTATAGTTGGAATCTGTTCTCATCACTGTTATTTTAATTTGACACAATTACCTACAATACCAAAATAATAATCTCTTTTCTCTGTTTGTTTCAGTTTTTGTACCTTGACCACATTCTTTGCTGTCCGTACATATGGTGTCATTGAAAGGTAATTGCCAATGGCTGTTGCTAAGTGTTAAACATTTAAATAGCAATTTTAGCTTGGGAGGGGGAACAGGACACAAGCAATAGTTTTATTTTCATGGTCTCTACGCAGACGCAGATATGGGAAAGCTTCATTTCTGCAATACATCTTCTGAACATTCTACAGTTAGAACTGACACATTTTAGATGGTAGAATTTGCTCCTAAATTCATCATGTATGCTCAAAGGGGGAACAGCATGCCATCCTTCTCAATACTTCTTGGACCATACAGTGGGAGAGTTAAGAGGACATTAGTGAGATTTACTTCTGTGTAAATACGGGTAGGATCAGTATGAACATCTTTTTGTTAGTATTTGCTGCCTGGGACTAACTCCCCAGTCTAAGATGTGTTGCAACAGCACCTATGCATGCTTGGGAAGCACACCAGTGTTTGTAACCATCACAGCGTTACAAATAAACCCCACAGATATTATGTTTGAATGGGCTTGTGTTTCTTTAGTGTTGTATGGCTGGTGATTCAATATATAAGCAATAAGTTATCAATAAAAACAGTGAAGAGTCTTGCAGCATGTTAGAGATTATCAATTTTATTATGGCATATGCTTTCAAAGTCTCGGTGACCATTTCATCAGTTAGCAGATGGGTGAGAGATATACAAATGTAAACCGTGAAATCAAGTGGAAATGAAATGCAAAAAAATACAGACTGTGACAATTAATGTAAACTATTTTAGATATGGAGCGGCATATATATATATATATATATATATCAAATAAAATAAATTTAAATGATTAAAAGTTTAAATATATGAGAAGTAATCACAGTGGCCATTCACAGCAACAATGTTGATGATAACAAACATCCTGGCATTGCTAAGTTAATTAATATTTGTAGTAGAATAAAAAATAATTATCTATATTCAGGCCACAAATGATGGAATTGAACTTCTTGGCAACAGTTTCATGCTGGAGTCACCCTTTGAAGTTTCAGGTGAACAACAGAATAACCCGGGAAGCTGAAATATTTCCCCATTGGTTCTAAATATTGATCTTTCATATGTCAGCTTTGTGTCCATTTATTATTTTCTGTAGAGATTGATATGATGTAGAATGCAGAAGGGCATTGCAGATATATTGTACATATCACATTGAAAGATGAGCAGGCAAACTAACTCATGATGTTGCGGCTGATGTTGTTGTGATCCCATAATAGTGTTGCCTGAATAGTTATAAGGACAGAGTTAACATTTGAGTATGTGTAGGGCTTGGTCTTTGTGTGTATCTCTTTCAGGTGGCCTGTTGATGTTGGTGAGTAGCTGTTTTAGACAATTAGGGAATTGTCTGTTAGGAAGGGCAGACTACTACCCAAGGCCTGTGAGAGGGAAATATCATTGTCTAGGATGAGCTGCAGATCACTGATGATACACTGGTGTGATTCCAGCTACTAGCTGCAAATGACAAGTGGTATTCCTTCTCTTTCAGGTCTATTCTGTAGTAGATTATTCCTAGATACTAGTCTGACCTAGTTAATATGCCTTTTCACTTCATTGGGTCCAATGTAGCCTACGAAATATCCTATGCAAATCCTTGAGTGGAGAATCTCTGCGTGACAAGTCAGAACAGATGTAATCGTATCATAGGGCTTGGCTAGAAGTGGATCTTGTGATATGTTCTGGGTGGAAGCTAGAAACATATAGATACATGAAATAATCAGTAAGTTTCTGATACACAAGGGTGCCTGTATGTCCATCATGTGGTTGTATAGTCGAGAATGTGGACCTGTTGCATGGACTAAACTAGGCTCGGGATTATGATGGGATAAAAGTTCTTGATTTTCTAGTGTAATTTCTCAAGAGCCTACTGCCTCTGGGCCCAAATAATAAAATGTCCTCAGTGTATCTGCAGTTGAGGAGAGGCTTTTGGGGAGAGGAGCTGAGAAATATTGTTCTAAGTTACCAATACAAATGTTAGCATACTCAGGGCAGTGCCATTGAACTGTGCTTCTTTTGCATACACTTAAGCTTTAACATAATTATCTCAGTCTGTATTTATTGCATTTTCATCTCCATCTGACCTCACTGTTTACATTTCTCTCTCTCTGGACCCACCTATAAATCACTGAAATACATTCTAGTCCATGAAAGCTGATGCCATAATAAATTTGCTAGTTTTTAAGGTGCCACAAGGCTCTTTGTTATTTTTATGGCTATAGACTAACACAACTATGTCTCTGAAAACTACTAATAGTTCGCACCATGCAACTTTTAATGAATGTATACTGAAATTGTTCTCCCTGCTATGTTTTTATACTTTGTTTTGTATATATTTATAAATGAGGTGTAGCTTTTATAGGTTTGTTTTATTATGATAAATCAGTTGATTTTAATACATGTGCGTGCACACGCACATTCACAAACACATATGTTTGGATTCTCTTTCAGACCAAGTTGGTTACTGGTTGCTGGTTGGTCTATGATGATAGTGACTCTCTTTTTGGGAGTCCTGGTGATCAGCTACTTCAGATATGTGAAGATATTTCGGACACTGGCTTTTGTTGATCCCCTACTGTCGTTTCATTCACGTGTTCGTCCAGCAGACGAACCTAAGGAAGATTAACTTCTTTTATTTGTAGCAAGTTGTATGAAATACTGTAATAATTTTCAACTAATTCCATTTTTAAAAATGTTAAGTTTAAATGCTAAATAGTTTCCTGCCTTGTCCATTAAACCTCATAGCTCAAACAATTAATGTTTCTAGGAGATACTACACAATTACTTCTGAGGCCCCTCTGCTTCTTACTGTGTATTTAAATTGTGCTTTGGACAGAGGTCTGCATGTCATAGATTCTTCTTCCTAGCTTCCTATTGTACTTTCTGTTCTGACCCCAAAAGTTGAAACAGAAGCACTAACACAAGGAATAGGACACCACTCCTGCATAGACAATTGGAAGTGCTCATTTAACGGTAACTTCTAGACACATTTACAAAGTTGACACAAGGAAGGGGGCCTGGGTAAACTGAGGAGCTAGAACATCAGCTCTGTCCAATGCAGAGTTGGGTATTACTAAACCCACTGAAATCCATGGGATTAGGCAAATTTAACTCTGCAGAGAATTGGGCATAGAAATCTTTCTAGTGGTCACACATGTTTAGCATTTCATGTCAGGCTTTTGTTTAATCTATTGTTTAATATAATTCAAAATGTATGTAATATGTTAATTCTTCTGTATTTCATCAATTCTGAAAGCAAAAGTTTTCCTGCAAAAATTTCAGAACAGAATCCAATTGCCTGCTTAACTAAAAAAACATTTCTAGCAATGTTTGCTCTCAGCATTTTAATAAGTAAAATATAAATGTATGAAATACACTTCCTTTATTATGGATACCCACAGATGCTATGTAATGTATTGGATAAGCAAAAATAAAAAATAGAAGAAAAACATGAAATGTTAAGGTACAACACTACGTTCAAGATGTGCCAGGTGAGGGGCTCTGATGGATGCTGGCAGAACAGTCCTGTAGTGACTATCTTTTATGTCTCCCGACCACCACACCCTTTACCACATGTGAATCTTGTGTTCTGTCTGAATTGTACTGCTAATACCCTTCCCCCCCCAAGAGGGAGAGCAATGCCCTACACACATAGGAGGTAAGTTCTCTGTTGGCACCAGAGGACTAGGCACTCTTAACTATTGCCACCGATGGCCAAACATTCACGAGCACTTTTGCCTTGCAGATCATAACATGAAAGGCACAGAGCAGAAAAAAGCCACTGTACAGGGAAAGTCTGTGTATACTTGCAATCACTGCAGTCCTCCTTCCCCTCCATGGAGCATTGGCAGACTAAGGCAGGGGTAGCGATCATGGCATCTGTGAGCACCCATGTGCCCCTGGACACCTTTCTTGCCACTTGCCAAGGTGCTCTACCGGTTCCATCTTTATAAAAAACAAAACACATTCTCTTACTGGCAGCTGGAATCACTTCAAAGCCAACTGAGGGTCTCCAGCAGCTGCCATCTTCATTTCCTATGAATGTCTCTGGACTATACGGTGACTAGCATTTGTGATTAGCCACATGTCCCTTGCCAGCCATTTTGTGGTAGTGCCCAGGACAGTTTCTCAAATGTACCCACAGACCCACAAAGGTTGCCTACCCCTAGGCTAAGGCATGACACTAGCACCATTCACTCTTCCCTCTTTCTCAAAAACACTGCATGTAGGTTCAGGGAGTATTTTTTTTCAATATTTGTTTATTAGTTTCAACAAAAGAAACAAACAAAAATGCAAGTGTAACTACATACTTTAGGCCTCAGTTTCAAATATTACAACAGTCTAAAAAAGAAAAAGGAGTAAATTACACAAAAAAGTTAAAACAGAAGCACTAAAACAAGGAATGGGACTCTACTCCTGTGTAGACAATTGGAAGCGCTCATTTAACGGTAACTTCTAGACACATTTACAAAGTTGACACAAGGAAGGGGGCCTGGGTAAACTGAGGAGCTAGAACATCAGCTCTGTCCAATGTTTTTAATCAGTTTTATATATTTTATATTGTTTTGTATTGATGTTGTTCCCCGCCTCGATCCGGAGGGAGAGGCCGGTTAGAAATAAATAAATTATTATTATTATTATTAACTTCAGTAGACAGGCCAGATATTAAAATATATTTGTGATTCAGGGTGTATGAGCTTCCGCTGTTGCCCGTTGCTCATTACATGAACAGTATTGGTTGCCAGTTGGGTACATGTAATGTGGAATTGTAGCTTGAATTGCATAGACTCCATGGGCTTCTCTAAACAAGTGATTTATTGCACACTCATGATTGGCCACTCACAGAAATTTTTGGGTCCATTATATGACAACATCAATGACCAGGACGTCTCCCGTAGTATCCCCTGGAAATCCTGCTATGAAAAGAACCACTTTTAATGTGGTCATATCTGGGAAAAAGCAGACTCTTCTGCCACTACATGCTGCTGTCTCAATAGAAGTGGAGGGAGGGGAAGTAATCAATTCAAAGCATGTGGTCACCCCTCTCCTTCCATGTAATGCAGCCCATAAAAATCGTACCAAAGAACCAGGAAACATAAAGCCGAGGTAAGCAGCGTGATTTCTCTTGAATGTAGAGATGCTCCATGTGTCTATTCTAGCAAACAGACAAATCTGGGACTTACGTCCACCATTCTGCCACTGACAGCCATCCACCTGCAAGATAGTGGTGAAGCAGGATAACCACAACAAAGGATACCATACCACATACATATTGTCTAAACAATGCTTCTCTTAAAGGTGTGGTCCTTAACATCTATATTTTCCTGGCATTTTGAAGCTTGTGTGTACATGGAAAGTCCTTAACGCATAGTCGTTTTTCGTTTATTGAATTTAGCTTAAATTGTAGGTAAACGGGTGGCTAAATTCGATCACTTCCTGGAATGACTTGTTTTATATGGCTTTTCACATCTCTAACATGGATTCACTGATTGTCTCTTCTCCATTTCTTTTGTCACCTTGTGCTCAAATTTGAGTACTGTATTTCCTCGATTCTAAGATGCACTTTTCCCCCATATTTACGTCTGTAGAAATGGAGTGCATCTTAGAATCGATGGCGTCTAAGAATCGCCGGATTTCTCCAGCGCTGGAATGGGGTTGAAGATACACCCCTCACCCACAGTGCCTTCACAGAGGGGCTCTGCATGCCCCCCCCAGCAACTCAGCCTTCCCCACCTGCCTCTATCACCGCCACTCCGCACCGTTGGCACCAACCTCCTTGGCCTCCAGCGCCGCCCCGGTCCGCACTGCCAGCACCGTCCCGGTCCTCGCCGCCAGCGCCGCCCTGGTCCGCGCCGCCCCGGTCCGCAAGCGCCAGCACCAGGGAGACCGCTGCCAGTGAGGAGCTGTCACCACGGCAGCAAGGACCGGCCTTCCCAACTCACAGTGAGTGGGGAAGGCCAGTCCTTGCTGCGGCGGCAGCTCCTCGCTGGCAGCGGCCTCCCCAGTGCTGGCGTTTGCGGACCAGGGCAGCACGGACCAGGGTAGTGCTGGCGGCAAGGACCGGAGCGGCGCTGGCGGTGATTGGGGAAGGGAGGAGGGGAACTCATCCCCGGTCCGGCCCGGCCAGCAGGTCCCTGAGTGGCGGATCAAGGGGGGGTATGCACAGCCCTACCATATTTCTTCGATTCTAAGATGCACTGATCCCCAATATTGTGTCTGAAAATGGGGTGCGTCTTAGGATCGACGCAACACTTTTTTCCTGACGGTGGCCCTAAAATTAAGGTGTGTCTTAGAATCGATGGTGTCTTAGATTCGGTGAAATACGGTATGATGTATTTCTTACTTTTCTTTACACAATAAAGGTGTTTTTTCAGTAAAAGCTTCCATTACCATGGGGCATCATGGGTAAAAAATTTACTAAGATCATAGATTACTTTAAAAAAAAGTGTCAGTTTTAATCCTTCAAGATTGTACTAACCATCCCATTTGAAGAACTGTACTGACAAATATGGGGAGGTGGAGTATTGTTGCACAGGAATGTTGCCTCTGTAGTGTTAAAACCATTGATCAGTGTCAGATAATAGGGCAAATTAGTAAAAAATTGGTTTATAATATACTGAAGACAGACCACACCTCAACCTCTATGAACAATTTTATTCGTAAGCAAAACTGAAGAAACAAGATTTTCCATGCCTGACTTAGATTTCATGCTGTTTTAGATGATGCTCCTCAAAATTATTTCTGTGGATTTTTTCCAGTCAATTTGAGTACTATTGGGTCCTAATTGGGTCAGAGGTGTCAAGCTTATAGCCCTAAACTATTATGTATTTTTGGTTGTTATTTTTTCACAATTAATGTGTTTTTCAGTGAAAGTTACTAATTACATATGGCCATCACTACTAATAATTTTATAGGCTATTAAAAAACAAAAAGGCTACCTCGTTTATTGACTCCAGTCACCCCTTCTTCTGATCCCTGGCCCATGGACTAAAGAAAGCATATCATGGAAAAGCCTTGCGTGATGACCCTTTTCACTAACATCTTGTTTTCCCATACGCTGGATCTCTTTCCATGGTGGGTGGGGGTGGGGCGCGCGTATGTGTAAAGCAGATGAACCCCACCTACAATCTGAGCATAATTCAGGGACACATTTCCTACTTCTCATTGGGAACCAGGCAAGCTGCAGCGAATCCCAACACGTTCCAACTTTTCCTCTTCGACAAAGTAAAACGCCCGAAAACAGGATTGGACTTCGCGGTCAGCTGTACAGCCTGATGGGAAATAGATTCCTCCCGTGCTGCATGCTGGGGGTTGTAGTCTTGGAGCTCATCTCCCCGTTGAAGATGCGGGTAGACTTGGACGGTTCTTTTTCAAATCAATTCACTGAGGCTACAGGCGGCCCGGCAGCTGCTCCAACGAAGAGACTGTGTTCTTGTGTCCCTGCTGGCTGAAGCGCCGGGCTTCAGCTGAGAGAAAAATAGCGGAGGCGGGGCGGGCCCCACCCGGGTGTGGGCAGTAGCTCGCTTCTCTTTCCCTGCCGTGCATGGGGGGGAGCGTGTTTCCTGGGGGCGCAGCCCCTACTCCCCCTTCCCCCGCAATGGAGGCGGCTCCATGCTGCCGGCAACCCCCGCCCGCTTCTCAGTAAGAGGCAGGACACGGAGGCGGCGTCCGCCCGGGGTCCCACCCCTGAGCGCCCTTAGGACGCCGCCGCCGCCAGCGGCTTGAGGACTCCCCACTTAAAAGCCGACGCGGGAGAGCGCAGGGCCAGGATGGCGAACCAACTGGTGGTTCTCAACGTCTACGACATGGTAAGTAAACGAGTGACCCGCCGTGAGGCTTCCTTGCCGGGCGGGGCCTGCCGGGGAGCCCAGTGCTTGCTTCCTTCTCCTTTAGTGACCAGGTCTGAACCCGGCGACATCTCTCGGGCTCTCTTGTCTTCCCTCCTGAGCTGCTGGGTGTCCTTTGGGGGGTGAAAAGGACTCTTCGGGCTGCCTTCATTTCTCTCTTCCCTTCCTAAAAGCCATAGGACGTGAAATCCTTGTTTGGCTTTTCAGCCTTCACAGGCTTTACCTCCCTGTTCCGTACATTGCTGCACCAACATGATGCTTACCTTCCTCTCCGAAGTTCTGGCTATTATCCTTTGTCTCTCCGTTTTAAATAGTAATTTGGCTGGAAGGTGCTGTAACAATTTCGACGTCAGGTACGGGGGTCAGTGGAATTAAGAGTTGGGGAGTTCTCGCAACAGGTGTGTTAAAAAAAATCCAGTGCAAATGTCCAACCAGTGGACATACTTTACGAGATTAATTTCTTTAATGCCACACATGCAACTAAGGTAGAGGTTTAATGAGGATCAAGCGGAGTTGGCCTGCACACCAATCCCCCAAAAGAGAGAAATAGTTAAAAAGAACAAAGGGCAAGGCATGGACACAAATTGAAACCTCTTTTCAAACAGGTCAGCACTTGCATAGTCATGTGGCCTTAAAGTCTAAATTGTACTACCAGTTTATGCATGGGGAGAGTTCTTGAGATATTTTACACCTTGCTACTTTAGGTTAAAGTTTTGTAATCTCTTGCTTTGTGAAACAAATGACACACAGATCACATCACACATATCCAAACTTATCTAATATTTCATCAGTGTTGCACAACTGTTTCTTAACAATCAGGGAGAGCCAGTATGTGGGACAAAAAAGGGGGGGAGAAGCAGATTCTCAGGATGCTAAAATACTTTATTTTGAAATAAAGTATTTTAGCATCCTGAGAACCTGCTTCTCCCCACTTTTTTGCCTGATATGGATGCTCTCCTCCTTTTGGTTTTTCGTACTGCTTAGAGTGCCAGAGCCAGTTAGATTGATCAAACAGCCCACCTGGTTTATTTAAGCCAGGGTGGGCTGAAATGCATGCTGGCATGTGCAGGTAGCCATTTTGAATATTCAATGCTGAGCTGCAGCTTGTGTCATGTCATGGGAACCCCCATATGCAAGAGTACTTTAACCCCTGGTCCTCCGGTTTGCACGACTCTACAAGCCACAGTTTGTATGCAGCCGCATAGAAATGCTGCATGGTATGCACAGCAGCCCACTGTGGTTTAAGCTGTTTGTTCCTGTGAATCAGAACTAGGAGTGGGGAGACCAAACTCTTCAGCCATGAAGTTCACTGGGTGACATTGGGCCCATTACTATCTCTTCACTTAATCAGCCTCAGAGTTCTTGTGGAGGGAAATTTAGTTGGGAGAGAACAGTGTACACCACCTTGAGCTGCTTAGAAGGGGATATAAATGTAGTAAAAATAAAGTTACCATGTGAATAATATAAGTAAATAAATGGGGAAACTTGTATTTATTGATTTGGTACATTTATATCCCACCTTTCTTCCAGGTATATCAAGGTAGCATACATGATCCTCTCAATTTTATTCTCACAACAGTCCTGTGAAGTAGGTTAGGCTGAGAGTCAGTGACTGGCCCAAAGTCAACCACTGAGCTTAATAGCCAAATATGGAGTAAAAATTGGGTCTCCCAACTCCCAGTCCAACACTACTGCACCACACTGGCTGTCTTATGTTGCATTAAAGAAAACAGTTGAAAACAGACCAATACAGTCTAATTTTGCACCTAAAGGAAAGACGATGGAAAACATCTGCTTAGATTCTGAATGCAAAATTTAAAAGTACCTGAAACTCTGTTGCTACTAAATGTTTTAGGGCACTTTTAATAATATTGATGTCATTTTTCGTGCCACTAATATTATCTGTTGTGCACTGAATCCAACTGCCAAAGGTTTTGAATGAGTGCTTGCTTTTATCAGCTGCAAGTGTCTGTAGAAGCTCAAAGAGTAAATGTCTCTTATTGTCTAAGTTCAAATGAATTTGCCAATCTCAGAATAGTATGAGATAATAACTGCACATTTTATTGACAAGACATGCTAAGTCTTAATGTTCAATTAAGCAGTAGCAAAAAAATACAAATTCAAGTGGGTTGTCTATGACTAAATAATGACGTTGCTACGTCCTGACCCTGGAGACAGTGACTGCCTTCAGTAATACTTTAATAAGGGGCAGCCTTGTGGTGCATCACACAAGCAAGAAACAAATATTGATTACTAGCTCAGTTTGTTTACACTCTTGGCTAAAACCAGGCCTAAGCTGTCTGTTCCTTGTCTCTAGACAAAAATGTTGACATTTGATTATACAGTGACCTGTCGTAAAGTATTTTCAGTGTGTATTCATATTATATATTGTCAGGTCAGCAACAAGTGAAATCCAGTTAAACTGTTCTGATGTCAGAATAACTTCCATCAGCTGAACTGTAGACATGCCTTTCTAATGTGATGGAGTTCTGTGAAGTCAGATATAATGGCTCAATTCGGACGACACAATAAACAACTGGTGTGGGGGAAACAATCGTCAGTTGTTTTGACTATTGTGTCATTCGAATGCTGCCATAGTCAACTCAGCGCTGATCCTAATCCACACCACAGTTGATTATTTATTACCATGTTGTGTGGGGAGTACCCCCTAGTTGAACAACTGTAAAGTTGATTATTACCCCACCATTGACTATCGTGTCGTCCGAATTGAGCCAATGTTTGTTAGCTTTAGCATTCATCCTGCTTCTGAACTTGGAAGTACGGTTGTTGTTAACCTTTCTGCAGACCATCAGAATGGAGCTTGTGGACCACTAGTGGTCTATAGATCACCTCTGGTATAGTGGCTAAGGTGTTGAACTAGAATCAGGGAGGCATTGGTTCAAATTCCCTCATAGCAATGAAGTTTGCTGGATGGCCTTGTAGGCATTCGCTAGCTCTCCAGCTAATCTGTCTCATAGGGCTGTTTTGAGGACAATGGTTATGGCACCCAAAGCTACTTGGATGGAAGGTGAAATATAGTATCGAATAAACAGATAAACCTGTCCTCCTCCTTGGCTTTTCCCCTTCCCAACACCTGTTCAGGATTGTCAGATCTCTTCTTTACATTTATCTTTTAAACTGCTGCTCAGCTGGAAAATGTAGCTTCAGCTTCTCCCACCTGTTCCTCTCCTCCATGTAACCCTATTGTGTTCTGCACAGCAAATCTGAATACCTACTTGTTGCAACAGGCTTGGAAGAGTGGATGACAGAACCACTTTCCTGTGGGAGAGAGGGCCTTGCAACCTTACGAGCTTGACATTCTTTGGAGTAATTGTGACCAAATGTAGCAGTGACATGACTCATACCTGTATTACATTCCTATATTACATTCTTACACAAGCATACCCACACTCTTGTAAAGTGGAAATGTGTGCTTATATATATTTTTCATCCTTATGTTTGGATCCAGAAGCTAGCCATTCTCCCAAGCATGTATCAGAATGCATAAATTCACTGCTGTGGTTGCTTCCGCATTACAGAATGCATATGATTTTTGGATGTACATGTTCAAAGGTCATGAGAAGTGTCTCCCAAAGGCAAGAACACTTTGCTCGTCCTATTGTGAGCTATTGATTTTTCTCAAATCCATGCAGTTGTTCACACTTTTCTGGAGGATTCTTTGTAGGACTGGAGTGTTTAATTGCCACCCATAATACACCATTTGCCTTCTTCACAAATAAATTAGGTATAATGGACATCTTTTATGGAGAGCAAAACTATGGAAAAACTCTTCAAGTCCTACTCTTTCCAAAGTGACTGCTATGACTAATTAATACTTTTCACCACATTCTGCAGTTAGGTAAGTGAATTTGGAGTGTTGGTTGGTGCTTAGGACTCAATTACTGTGACAGAAATGTGTTAAGACCTATCCACAGAACTATTCACAAGCAGTATGTCTGCTTATTTACACACACTCGAGAAGAAGCTGATAATTGTGGGATACAAAGTCATTACACCAATGGAATGGATATTTCTGATGGAATGGGACTTCCCCATCCTCTCGGGGGGGCTTCTAGAGCAGATTTGAGTGGGGGAGGGTCATAGGGAGCTGCAGGATAGAGGAGAGGACAGGGAAGTCCAGTTCTGCTGAGAACAATGTTGGATCCACCCCAATGGTTGGAAGTGGCATCACAAAAACAACACTTGCATGGCTTATCATCTGCGTCACTGTGGGGCGGGGGAGAACGAGATGCTGAGAAGTAAGGATTTGTTTTATGTGCTGGTTTGCTAAATCTAGTAACAAATGCAGCTGAGGTTATAATCCTAAAGACACATTAGAGAGTAAATCCCAGACTTGCATAGGATTGGGCTGCAAACGCTCTTCATTGAAGGTTTCCTTTTTAGGCTTGCATCACAGTTCTCCTGGTTTATATGTCGTGATCATAAGGTACCTTGAGTTACACTTTCAGAAAACCTTGTGGCAATCATGGGCTTGCAGAAAGGATTGTTTCATACAAATACAGACTTTAATGTAACAGTATAGTTTTAGGTTAAGATGGGAACAGGTTCAGATAAATTAAGTATTCACAAACTCATTTGTGCTTACTTTACTGCAGTAAATGTTCACCTCTTTATAAACTATAATTTGTATAGTGAGATCCAACTGTTCAGGTATCTACACACAAGTGACATAGCTAGAAAAAATGTTTTTGGGAGGGAAATTCATTATTTGAGGTATAATTTGCAGCATGGATTAGCATGGAGCAATTTGCACACAAAGGCAAAAATATTTAGATGCCTTGTCAACAAAATTAGCTAACTACTAATAATATTGTGTAAGCCAAAGTTGATAAAAAAAATCAATGATTTTTTTTAAAAGGCTAAGTAGATCTGAATAAGGAGGAGGAGTATGGATGTAAATACAAACAAAATATTCCCTATCTTTGCAGTAAGAAAGAGGCAAGGCCTAGAGAGAGAGAGAGAGAGAGAGAGAGAGAGAGAGCATGCACTTCTATAAAGAACCTGATCAGTCCTATTCTGCACTGCAGGTGATCTCCCATCTCTATAAACTGCTGGTTAACATATTCATAGAATATAATTAGAAATTGTATAATTAGTATTCATGATTATATCTTTGCCCTAGACTCTTTTTACTAATTGTTTTAAGAAAATTTTGAAGTTGAATTAAAATTTTAAACAAATCTGATTTAAATAAAAGACATCTGATTTAATTTTTTTAATCTGATTTTTTAAAAAGTTAGTGATTTTTATCAACCCTGGTAGGGTAACTGATGCATACATTCTATTGTGAGTGCTGTTGAGTGGATCAATAAATTTAATTGAACCTAATATGTTTCCAACGTTGATTAGTGCATTCTGGATCAACACACATCCTTAGTAAAGCACCCTAGGATAGAGCTAAGTCATACCTACTGGTTGTAGTGAGACTTATAAAAGCAGTGTGGGTGTATTGCTTCCTGGCAAAACATGCTCTGTTATAAGACTAACTTGTTTGCTGACAACTTGTACATTAACAAGTTTGGAAGCTCCTGTGTCATATCACCCAAAAGATCTATCACATTTTTTTCTGTCTTTCCATCAAACATTTGTTCATTTATTTTAACTCCAACTTGGGTTAAGTACCTTATACAACTAATGAAAGCATATTATATTTTGCAGAGAAGAAGCCATGGTGCACAATGTAATAATGTTTTATATTTCAAAAATAAAATCCATTTAATAGGATATCTCCAGAAAATAGACACATTCTGCCATGCTTGGGGAAGGAAATAATCTCTCAAAAAAAGCAGCTGGGTTAACTGACCTATTTGTTGGGGGAACTCAAGAGAACCCGCTAATCAAGTAATTGAGACAGCTTTATCAGACTGCTGATTTAGGCCTGTTTGGGACATAACACTTCACTGCTGCAATGAGAAAATCATTTTAAACTAACCAGAATTTCTCAGTATATCAGAACTCTAGAGAATTGTGGTTAGTTAATATTAATTTTGTATTCTGGGTAAGTCAGTTATTTGTATAGATTAACATAGCTACATAATATTTTTTTAATATTATGGAATGCTAATACACTTAGGGCTGGCTGGAGAATGCTGGATTTTTCTGTCAAGAATGCATAGAATTGTGCCTTTAGTTGATTTATAAAGTGCATTAGTTGCTATACATTTTTTTGCTTTTACCATAAAAATATAGAAATAACTTCTGTCAGATATTCAGAATTAACAAAAGGATATTTAAAAAGAAAAATAGTAATATTGTGAGAATCCTCGTTTTTAAAATGATGTAAATGCTGTTTTTAAGTGTGACTAAAGACAGTCAACTTAACAAAAGAACTCAGGGCAAAATCATAATAGAATAACTTCCAGAGGGAGGGACACTTGGTACTTTCCTAGGAGACATTTTATTAAATGGCCTCTCTTTTATTCTGCTTCTTTTCTTTTATTTGTTTTAAATTATTTATTTATTTATTTATTGCATTTATATCCCACCTTTTTTCTTCCCCAAGGTGGCATATATAGGCCTAATCTACACCAAGCAGGATATTGCACTATAAAAGTGATATGGAAGCGGTATATAAAAGGCAGCAGCCACACCAAGCAGGATATAGCAGCATGAAAGCGGTATATGGTATGTGTCAATGGGCCCCAACAGTTGTCAATGCACTTCAATACCGCTATAAAGCAGTAGTGTGGCTCCTGACTTCTATATACTGCTTTTATAGTGCAATATCCTGCTTGGTGTAGATTAGGCCCTGATCTTCGTTTCCAGTTTATCCTCACAACAACAACTCTATGATGTAGGTTGAGCTGAGAGTCTGTGACTGGCCCAAAGTCACCCAGTGAGTTTCCATGGCCGAGTGGGGAGTAGAACCCGGATCTCCTGACTCCAATTACTACACCCACTGTATTTGACATATTGTTGTTTACAGTATTTACCTATAAGCTGCTTTAATAATAATAATAATAATAATAATAATAATAATAAATGTTTTAATATATATTATAAATAAAATCCTATTCTAAATAGGATATAAATAAAATCATCCGAATTCCAGCCCCTCATGTACACCTGTGTGGGGATGGGCAGTGAGCAGAAGGTGGGGGCAGGTGGATGGAAGGATAATACTGAAAAATAAAAGGATTGGTCAACACAGGAAATTTTCTTCCGCCTGCTTGCTTGTTTGTGGGATGTCAGATGTGTTGACAGGCAATAGGCAGACTCTGTAATGGGGTAGAATGGAGATGGAGGGAGAAAGAATGTCCTGTACTAGAAATCCTTCTCCATTCCAGTTTTTTTTCCACCCTTCATTCCCAGCTTCCTGTCCCACACACATGGGCTCTGACAACAGAAATATGTGCATAACCTTTCCCCTGCTTCCAGTCCCCTTTGCAAATGTCTTTCCCTTGTTTATGTATTTTCATTGCCAAGATGGGATATGTATTTCCCTCTTTAGAAAAATGTCAGCCTGGCAAGAGCATCTGTAGACTTTATTTTTTACATATTTTGTTCTCAACACAGATGTGATGGAGAACAAAAACTGCTTGGTTCATATCCAAATCCCCTAGCACCTGGACCAGTATACTAATTGTAGCAGTTCTGAGAGAAAGAGAACATTGGAGAAATTGCCAAATAAGGAGTAGGCGGTATCACTATGAAAATGAAAGACGGGATTGGGAGGCTATCTAACCATAGGAAGCTCAAGTGCTGGTGACAATGGTGGACAGTGGGGGTAGAAATGTATAGTTTTAGGAAGAAAAGAGGAAACTGAGTGTAAGCAGTTATAATAACCTAGCTTCAAAATAGGAAAATCCAAAGACTTCACTTCCAGGTTGGTTGCAAATAGTTAGAAAAAATATTGTTGTCACAGGTTTCTCAGTTTTTGCTCCAAATTCAAAAATTGTGCTAACAGCCTCAGGCCACTTAAGCACTCAACTACTATGTTGTCCAAAAAGAACCAAAGGATGATATATCTAACTGTGGTTCTGAGACAACTAATGGGAGATTGAACAGAAGCTTAGCCATTATTAGGGACCCCCAGAGCCCTCACAACTTGATTAAAAACAGAATTTGGATGGAGAGCCTTAGAAACTCTGCTTCTCCTGAAAATACCCGATAACATTAAAAATGGTTATGCCCAGCTCAAAGGCAAAATAGAGGAAAGCCCTCAGGTATAAGTACCTCCCCACCAATCAGTAGACCCCCCAATGTAACAAGAATAAGCATGTGATTGAAATGTATTAAAATATGCACAACGAACAAACAACTGGCTGTAACAAGTAGAAATATACCTGCAAGTAACACAATTGACATTGTACTAACAATGGCAAAAATACAAAAGAAGAGTAAATAAATTCAAGAATAATACTATTAAGCAGATGAAAATGACAATAGGTAAGTGGTGTAATCACCTTGCAAGTGATTACAATTCAAAATGTTTCTTAGAATAAACAATAGAAAATATACTCATACAGAAGTGGAACTACACAGAAAAGAATTTATTCAAGAGTAATACTATTAGGCAAATAATAATGATAGTAAACTGGCAGGTTGATGACTACTCTGTAATTTATAATCGTTTCTGTACTTCATCAGAAGTGAGAGCTTATGTTAATGAGTAATCACTGTGATGCCATATATTATTCTTTTCAAAACATGTCCTGTTCCAAAGAGACAGGATAAAAGATGGAGATGATTCTGATAAGAACCCAATAGGGATATCAAAAAAATAATGTTAAAATATACTTGCACCAAAACTGATTCCTGGGAATTGGAGCCATTAAATGAAGTGCTTTAAGAATTCCAGGAAAGTGATATGAGAGCCAGTGTAGTGTAGTGGCTAAAGTGTTCGACAGGGAGTCGGGAGATCCGAGTTCTAATCCCCACTCGGCCATGGAAGCTCACTGGGTGACTTTGGGCCAGTCACAGATTCTTAGCTATCCTACTTCACAGGATTGTAGTTGTGAGGATAAAATGGAGAGGATTATGTATGCCGCCTTGGGTTCCTTGGAGGAAAAAGGCGAGATATAAATAAATAAATAAATAAATAAATATGACTGTTGTCTGAAGGTAAGAAAATTACGAGCAAATTATTTGAGCAACAAAACTAGTTGCAGTCGCGTAAAACCCACTAGATTTTAACAACCAGAAAATTTGGTCTTACCAGATATGTTGCTAGGAAATCTTACTCCTGAAAGAAAATAAATACGAGCATGTAGGAGGTGGTCTGTGGCTAGTGTGAGAAAGAACGTCATATCACTTTCCTGGGGTGGATTATTCTTTCACTTCTTTCCCAGTCTGTTTGGTTTCCATGTCAGCGGCAGAGGAAGGAAAGTCTTTCTACAACCAGCACAGATACACAGTGGGCTGGCAGAACAATCCGCTTGATAAAAGGCACCTTAAAAAAAAAAAACAGCCTTACTAGCTGGCTACAAGGGAGGGAGCTTTTGTAGCCTTATTTACAAGGCTGATTTAAATATTTATATCCCACTTTTCAAAGCCTTTTCCACAAAGAAGCTCACAATATAGAAAACCAATACAAATGATAAAGACCACCAAAAGAACAAAACAGAGTAAAAGCAGCCAAATGAATCCAGACAGCCATAGCCTAACCTAACCCAATCAGCATAGAATCCAACAATTCTTGAAAAAGAAAAGTCTTCAACTGCTGATGGAACATAAGCAAAGTGAGAGTTCATCTAAGCTGTTTGGGCAATGAATTCCATAAATTGTACCATCACAGTCAACACCAACTGTACTTCAGAAGGAAATGATATGCACAAGAGGGCTGCATCAATTGATCTTAATGATGGGCAGATTCATATGGGAGGAGATGGTCCCTCAAGTAGCTTGGTCCCAATCTGTAAAGGACTGTAATGGCACTAACAATTACCATCTTGAATTGCACTCAAAAACAAACTGCCAGCCAGTGCAGCTGATACAGTCATGATATCCTGCACCAATCGAAACTTCCAAGTGGTTTCCACTCACAGCCCCATGTAGAGCTTTACAGTAGTCCAGTTACAATGTTAGGAATGCATGTGGGTAGGGTGACCAGATAAAATCCAGGCCAGGGCTCATGTAACTTTAACAGTTGTAGAGAAAAGGGAATTTCAGCCAGTGTCATTTGTATGCAATTAGTTCCTGGTGATATTCCCTCTTCATCGCAACAGTTAAAGTTGCAGGGGCCCTGCCTTCTTTTGTATATAGTCACTCTAGTATAGTGCATGCACCTTGTTAATAGTGATAACCCCACCATAGTGTCTTGTTAATAGTGATAACCCCACCATAGTGTTGGCAGTGTAAACAGCTTGTTTAAATATGTTGATTGGCTGTGGCCACTGCCTTACTGAAATTTGATTTAAACTGTAAAACATTAAACAGAATATGGATAGGCTGTCTACAGCCTCTCTGCGAAACCTTACTGTTCTTAAATATGCTCTAGATAGCAAAAAGAGCAGAAATCAGGGTGGGGAGGAGAAAGTAGGCCATGATGTACACATGTGCAACTGAGTGCTGGTCTGTGCCAACAATACTGCGGCTAAGGGACAAGAAGGGAGGGCCCATTTGTTTTTCAGAAGCCAGGGCACAGGAGACCAGGATAGCTACAATGGTCTACTGGGCAGTGCTTGTTACTAGAGCTAGTTTCAACTTGCTGTGGCTTTGACAAAACAATGAGACTGCCTTTCCCCCTCCCCATTTGCTATGGACACCAGAATATCTGGCTGGGATGTACCTTGTCTTAGCATGCCATGGCTTGCTATGTGCAGAAAGGCAGCAGAGAAGTTCTGTGTTCACACTGCTTCCAGGGGGTGGAGTAGGGCTAGTGCTACAACTTGTGCCCACGTAGCTTCTGATCTGCTTGCATGCATATAGAGCTGGCATGCATATAGAGCTGCCACATCTTGCCCACCAGGCGCCACTGATAAGCCAACTTCCCCTCCCATTTTGTGTGCCTAGTCCCCCAATGGTTGTGCTGGCTGAGGATAGTGGGAGTTACCTGAAGGACACCAGGTTCAGGAAGATTAGTCTATCTTGTATTTCTTCTTGCAGCCGCCATCCCCATGCATATCCCAAAGCCGCTCTGGAGGGGTTCCTCAACCCTACAAAGCAGATGGGGACGGGACTGGGGAGCTGCAGGGAGCAAATCTGTTCTGTTAGCAGAACAACAGAATTTGACTACTCCAAACCTCAGAAGTTTGGAGTAGTCAAACTGCAAGTCCTGAAACTGGAAGTTCTCTGCTGCAATCCTAAGCATACTTTCAAGATAGGCTATCCAATTGAAATTGATAAGACTTTTTTAAAAAAAAAAATCAGCGTGGTTAGAGTGAGGCAGTACTTTTCTCTTTAGCATACTTTTTTAAAAGAAAGGAAGGAACAATTGCTATTTTACATTTGCTTAATTTTCACATCACATTCCATATCAGAGATAAACTCAGCTCATGTTTACCAAGGAGTTGAACTGAATCTAAAACCATAAACTAGTTCAGAGAGCTTTTTCAATATAGTAAATCAAAGTGTAACATTTCTGAGCTGCCTTGACCCAGAACAAAACTTGGTAATTTATTCAAAGTAAGTGTTTCAATATCCAAAATGTTCTTTTCAGGGTGGTGAGAAAGGGCTTTCTTCTCTTCCAACGCTAGAGAGGTGATCCATATCCAGATGATGAACTGAGTTTGACAGACTTCCCAATCAGAAATGTTTGATCAGACTTCAGGTCCTCCACCAAGAAGAGAAACACACTTGGACAAAGCAAGGACCAAAAATTTATTGGTCCTTAATTACTTTCTTTTAACAGTGCATATTGTAACAGTAAAAGTGAAAATAATGAAGGAATTTCCTTGCTGTATAAGAGCACAAAGTCCAGCATTCTGTTTAGGGTATCGGGCAACTAGGTGCTGCTATAAGCTCACAAACAAGGCATGAAAGTGGTGATCATCAGTATGAGAATTTAGAAGGACATAATAAACATGATTGTTAATTCTGAACGTACTCTCAAAGGAAATACTTCTTCATGCAATGCATACTTAATATGTGGATCCACAAAATCTAGTAATAGTCACAGCTAAAATCTAGTAATGATAATCATGCCCAGTAGCTAATCCTTCGAGGTACGCTGCATCTGGACATGGAATTGCTAAAGTCTCATGGAGTTGATGTTCATGGATGATAAGTTCATAATACGTTTGCTTCATTTTTTATAGCTATCTAAACTGTGACCATTACTAGATTTTGTGGGTCCATGTGTTAAGTATGCATTGCATGAAAGAAGTGTTTCCTTTGAGAGTGGGTTCAAAATTAACTAATCATATTTTTTGTGTGTCCCCCAAATTCTCATAGTAAGAGGAAGAAAAATGTATTTCTATTGTCATAATTTTATAAACCTCTGTCATGTTTCCTTTGTGGTATTTTTTTTCTAAATGGAAAATTCCAAATACTTTAGCTTTTTCTTGAAGGAAGGTGCTCTTAACTCCTTAATCACAATAGTTCCATTCCTGAACTTTTTCAACTCTATGATAACCTTTTTGAGTTACATGCTACAATTTGCTGTTGGGATAGAAATAAGTCTGAAATTAGCTAAAATAGGACATTTTCTATTCCTGCCCTCCAGATTAAAATATAAACAATATTTGGAAACTGATATTGTGGAAATTTCCTGAAGTTAAATACAAATGTATTCGTTTTCTAGGAGTTGCACTGTCAGGGTTTAATAAGTATGAAATCAATCTGAGCTTGTTCAAATTGGCTGAACTGGTTATTGAACCACTTTTAAAGTTAGTATCTGAATAGGAACTGAATTTGATAGATTAAAAAGTACAGATCTCAACCAGAAATAAATTCTTGTTTTAATAAACCTGCCCTTCCCAATATGGTGCCCTCCAAATGTGTTGGACTACAACTCCCATTTACCCAACCATGTCATTAAAAATCCTTCACTGACTATCCAATGCCAGTCTTAGATCCAGCAATAGAGAAGGAGGGGGTATTTTTATCCATTCATTTTTCCTTCTGTAGCCTTCTGGGCCAAGTCCCATTCTGTTATAGGTCTCAAATGCTCAGAAGCAGATTTTCAAGGAATGAAATTGCTGTACAGAAATTGCATCTCTTAACTCTACTCACAGTTATTTGGATCTGAACCATAAAGTTGCCTTGGTATATGAAATGTATTCACAATTAATTAGCTAAGCTTCCCATTTTCTTTTTTAGTACTGGATGAATGAATACACCTCCTCTCTTGGAATTGGAGTATTCCATTCAGGAATAGAAATATATGGCAGAGGTGCGTAACTCACTTTAACTTAACATTTTGCTAAGATATCTTTCAGGCATACATTTGTGGGGGAGGGCAAGGAAAAGAGCTATATTTCACTTCCTCTATTTCTGTGACAAATTTGATTATATGTATTCTGGTTGTTCATGAATGGTTTAAATAGAAATGTGCCTGCACATATTGGCTTTATGATAGCATTTCTAAAGTGCAAGTAAGAATAGTAACATGCAAATGTAATGAAAACATTGTGCATATACATATATATATATATATGTATATATAGTTTTTAGGCTTGTCTAAAATTGTGAATATAACGTACTCAGAGAAAGTACTTCATATTTGATCTGCAATAGATCACTTCTAAGCATGCCTATAAAATTACTAAATTAGGAAAGTAATCCACTTAATAACAACTGACCTTATACATTGTACCTATAATCCTGATTTTGTTTCTTTCTTTCAGAATTTGCTTATGGTGGCCACCCATACCCTTTTTCTGGAATATTTGAAATTTCTCCAGGAAATACATCTGAATTGGGAGAAACATTTAAATTTAAGTAAGCAATTTTTAGTTATTGGTGCAACATGAAATATGTTGTGATCAGGATTCATACATCTATTGACTACAGCCTAATTTTTAATATGTTTTGATCAACCAAAATGTAGCTACCCATCTTCTCTTGATGAAAGGATTCACTCTTAATCCCTATATAGAATTATCAGATGCACTTTGTAGTACTGGGTCACATAAATGCTTTAGCTGTAATAATTATGGAGAGAATACTATCAGTAAAGAGTATGCTGAAGCAAGAGGACTGACTTGCATAGAACCATGCAAACTTGGATTTACAGATAATACTCTTGAACAAAATCAAGAAGGAATAGATAAAAGATGAGAGAAAGGAGTGGGGGTTCTGGGCCTGAAGTTCAATAGCAATCAGAGGAAGACAGCAATAAAATTTTATTTTTAAAACTATGGATGGCCTTTGGAGGTGTATGTGTGTTAGAGCACAAGTGGGGGGGGGGGGAGAACATGTCCAATCTGATTTGCAAGAACCCTATTTTCAATCTGTTGTTTTAGAGAAGCTGTTGTTCTAGGAAGTACTGACTTCATGGAAGAGGATATAGAAAAAATTATAGAAGAACTTGGGAAAGAATTTAAAGGAAATGCTTATCACTTAATGCACAAGAACTGCAATCACTTTTCTTCAGCTTTATCAGAGGCAAGTATGATTCAGATAGCATGGGCAGTTATTTGCCATTACTTTCATAAACATTTTAGTACTTGTATAAGTTAGGAATAGGCTCCATATGTTGTTCATTGTTTTCAGTCTGGGATTTGCTGAAAATCCCAATAATTTTGGATGGTAGCAGCAGCACTTCTCATTTCCACCTCTGGGGAGGATGCCTGTGGGTTTTTAAACCTTCTAGTCAAGTTATGAAAGAGAGGTACCTTATGAGTTCAGTCAGCCATGATTTCTCAAGTGCAACTAAAGGCCTTAACTTTCTGTATATATTTCCATTCGCTATACTTTAAATATTGACAATGTAACTTTCATTTATTTATTTCATTTCTATACCGCCCAATACCTGAAACTGTCTGGGTGGTTCACAAAAATTAAAACCATAAAATACAAGTTAAAGTATAAAACTTAAACCATAATATCAATACACAATATAAAAGTACAACCAGAATAAAATGGAGCAGCAATGCAGAATTTAAAATATAGATATAAAACAGCAGAATTAAAAGACTAGGATGGTAAAATGTTAAAATACTGGAAAAATAAGGTCTTCACCTGGCGTTGAAAAGAGTATAATGCAGGTACCAGGTGAACCCCGCTAGGAAGCTCATTCCACAGCCAGGGTTCTACAGCAGAAAAGGCCCTCCTTCTGGTAGCCACCTGCTTCACTTCCTTTGACAGGGACTCACGGAGAAGGACCCTTGAAGATGATCGTAGAGTCTAGGCATTCCTTCAGATAACCTGGCCCCAAGCCGTTTAGGGCTTTGAATGTTAATACCAGCACTTTGAATTGGGCCTGGACCTGAACTGGTAGCCAGTGAAGCTGGCAAAGTACCGTCATAATGTGGTCTTGTTGGCCAGTCCCTGTTAACAATCTTGCTGCCCTGTTTTGTATCAGTTGAAGTTTCGGGACCATTTTCAAAGGCATTGCATTTATAATGCATTGCAGTAATCCAGATGAGAGGTTATCAGAGCATGGATAACTGTAACTAGACTATCTCTGTCTAGATAAGGGTGTAGCTGGTATATCATCCTAAGCTGATAAATGGTGCTCTTTGGCATTGAGTCCACCTGTGCCTCAAATGACAGTTCTGGATCCAAGAGCACCCCCAAACTATGAAACCAATTCTTTAGGGGGAGTGCAGCCCACTCCAGAACAGGTTGAACATCACTTAGACAGACAGATGAACCACCCGCTAACAGTACCTCTGTCTTGTCTGGATTGAGTTTCAGTTTCTTGGCCCTCATCCAGCATTACCATGCCCAGGCACTATTCAGAACAGCCACTGACTCACTTGGGTTTGATGAAAAGGAGCAGTAGAGGTGGGTGTCATCCACATATTGATGACACTTCAGCCCACATCTCCAGATAACCTCTCCCAACAGTTTCATGTAGATGTTGAACAGCATAGGGGATAAAATGGAGCCCTGTGGAACCCCATGGCCTAGGTGCCATGGCACAGAGCGATAATCCCCTAGCATCACCTTCTGGAGTCGGCCATCCAAGTAGGAGCGGAACCACTGCCATGCAGTGCTTCCAATTCCCAGCCCAAACAACCTATCCAGAAGGATACCATGGTCAATAGTATTGAAAGCTACTGAGAGGTCCAAGTGAATCAGCCAGGTCACACTCACTATTCCTCTCCCAGCAGAGGTCGTCCCATAGGGTGACCAAGGTAGTTTCTGTTCTAAACCCAGGCCTGAAGCCCAGTTGAAATGGATCTAGATATTCCGTTTCATTTAAGACTGCCTGGAGTTGTCCTGCAACCACCCACTCAAGCACCTTGCCCATGAAGGGGATGTTAGCCACCAGCCAATAATTGTAAACATCCTCCGGGTCCAGGTTAGACTTTTTCAGGAATGGCTTGAGTACCACCTCTTTTAGAGGCCAGCACCACTCCCTCTCTCAGGGAGGAATTTACAACCTCCTGGATGCAGCCAACAATCCCCTCATTTGATGTAATGAGCCATGAAGAGCAAGGGTCAAATACACAAGTGGTCAATCGGACTTGGCCAAGCACTTTGTTCACATCCTCAGGCCTCACTAACTGAAACTCGTACAATAAAACTGGGCCAGATGGTGCTCTGGACGGCTCTACTAATAGAACTGCATTAAATATGGTGTCCAATCTGAGCGACTTTATCTTCAAAGTGCCGTGCAAACTTGTCACAGCATGCTGTGGGTTCCACAGTTTCTCTCCCTGGCTTAGAGTGTAATATGCCACAAACCACCCGGAAAAGCTTTGCTGGATGACACTGAGAAGACACAATGCTGGTGGAAAAGAATTGTCTCTTTGCCACCCTTATTGCCAGAGTAGGTTCGATAATGAGCTCTAACCACTGTTTGATCAGACTCGGCACGAGTTTTCCTCCACCTGCATTCTAGCTGCTTCCTCTCTTGCTTCATTGCCCACAGCTCAGGTATATACAAGGAGCTGGCCCGGCTCTGCCCAGAGGGAGAGGGTGCTTGGGCACGATCGTATCGACCGCCCAAGTCATCTCTGCATTCCGCAGAGCAACCTGGGCTTCGACAGGAGCACCAGCTATACCAGCAGGAAAATCCCCCAGGAATCCATTGGAGTCCATTAGCCCCCAGGGATGGACCATTTTAGTAATTCTCCCACTCTTGCAGAGGGGAAAGGCTGCCAAGAGTCTAAGCCTCAATGGAAAGTGATCTGACTATGACAAGGGGATAAATGTTAATTCCCCCATTTTCAGATCACCATCCTCCTGCCTAGACGTGAAAACCAGATGAAGTGTGTGTCCTTTTGCAGGCATTGGACCGACGACATGTTGAGACAGCCCAATGGTTGTTATGCCATGAGGTCCTGAGCTGCACCAGATACAGTAGCCTCGGCATGAAAGTTGAGACCCCCCAGAACCATCATCCTGGGCGTCCTCAACACCAAATCCAAGACAGACTCTGTCAGCTCAGGCAGATATTCTGATGGGCAGTGGGGTGGACAGTACATCAGCAGAATCTCGGATGAACAGGAAGTCTAGAGAGGGAGATTGTATTTCTATAGTCCATGGCAAAAAAAAACCCTTCCCCAGCCCTCAAATCGATGCTGGTGCAACACCGAGCACCAAGGAGGGCAAAGTAAGCACTTCCAGTTCACCCACCAGGTCTCAGTGATACATACCAGGTTGACTCCCTCATTCACAATCAGGTCATGGAGGGAGATTTTGTTTTGGACTGGCCTGGCATTCAGCAGCAGCACCAAACTCAGGGGCAAGCTGGTAAGGCTGCCAGCAACCATCTGGTTGGAGGAAGAACCAGAAGATGGGATAGCTGTAAGAAACTAGCCCCTCTTCTCCGCATCTGATTCATTGGACTTCTGAAACCGCATTAATGGCTTACCAACATGATAGCTACTGTACTGAATTTTATCTGAATTAGGGCACAATCCTAGGCTGGAGAATGCTAGGAATTGTAGGAGTTCATTCTGTTTAAACATGTGTAGGATTGCACCTTACTGTCGTAGTTGGAGTTTTAAAAAACATTCAATTTTGAATTTCAAACTAGCAGTTATTTTCAAAATGGGCAAAATTGTCTATTGCTTGGCAAGCAACCACTAGCAAAAGTTTGTCTTTATTGTACTATAACTGACATACTGGTTTTTTTAAATTCAGGATAAGTGTTTCAACTAGAAACCTATATAAAATAAAACATTGGATAACTTGTGGAACTTCATTTAGATTCTCTGTGGAAAAGAGATTCCTCGTTGGGTGAATCGCCTTGCCTATTTCAGTTCCTGTATACCCTTTCTCCAAAGTTGCCTACCAAAAGAATGGCTTACACCTGCAGCCCTTCAGTCTAGTGTAAGTCAAGAGCTTCAGGAAGAACTGGAAGAAGCAGAAGATGCTGCAGCATCAGCTTCCCTGCCAAGTTCAACTTCGGGGGCAAGAACTGGACATCATGCTAAAATATAGGTGCAGTCCAAAGTATTGTTACATTGATGTCTTTGGAAGCTGTTAGTAACTGACTTCATTACAGAACTTCAAAGAATGGACATTTGAATATGTCTTTGGTATGCAATTGGTTCTCCAGCTCAAGCCTATGGTGTTCTGCTCAGGATTTTATATGTAGTGGAAAAGGTTTCTGGGAGAAATGGGAAGAACTTGAGATGGAGTTGCTATCTTCATTTTCATCTAATCAATAGACTTGGACTAAGTGAGCAGAAGTTAAAACGGTTTGTTTACAGTATTGTGTGCTGCTGTTTACAAGTCCCACAGGAACACCTGCCATTGAAAGACAAAATACTAATCTGTTCAATTAGGTCTGCATAACTTCATCAGCATCAGTCAAAGTGTACTAATGGTCTGCTCTGCTTGATGCCATCTTGGAATTAGGTAGGTTAAATCCTTCATTTCCAACTGTTGCTGATAATGACGGGATTTATGAATACTATGTGTAAACAGGGTACATAATGGCCAATACAAAGAAATCTGTCCTAGGAAGTAAGGGCATTGTCTTAGTATGTAACTGAGAGTATCTGTTCCTAAAAAAATGTGAGTTCTAAGTTTTTATCCACTTACAAAGAGAAAATTAATATTTTATTACAAATCCAAGTGTGTTCTCTCTGGTGTCAGATTTCAACTTTTGTTTGCCCTTGTTTTTAACTGACTTGGATATGTGAAACATATTTTGAACATTGACAGGTTTGTTTTTACTACAATGAAATAGCAGTGCCTGTTTCACATCACGTATCTTTCGAAACCTGGAACTGTAGGATGAATGCCTATACCATTAGACAACATAATTTAGACTGAGGAAATCTGTTTAGCTCATGGTTGAACTACCTTTGGCTATGTGAATTCTGCAGCCAGTGCAACCAGTTGTAAACTACTGTTCAATAGAAGAATCTTAGTAGAAACATTAAGAGAAATAGCAATTGTGCTATGATTAAATTGCTCAACAGTCGAGATTCAACAACTACAAGAAATGCAAAAGCATTCACCAACTCATTGTGTTCTCAGCAGAACCAAAGAGTGTAAGTTACCTAGATATCTTTTAGTTCCACTATTTTCTTAATTATGTTAGACTAATAGCAATATCTAGCTGTGAACTTTAAAAGATCAATTGCAGTTACCCAGCGACCAGTGAAATTCCATCTATTTAGTGTCCTCCCTCTATTGCTAGCTCATCTCATTGGGGGAAGAGGGATTCAGTAGTATCCCTCTTGGAATTGAGTCAAGATTTTTATTATATATGCCTTAAAGATCTTCCAATTGAATGGAAAGAGGCCAATTAGAAATTATGTATAAACTGAGGTCTTACGGAGCTCTGCATTGGTGAAGAATATATAAATAACTCTTACATATGTTATTTATATTGCTAGGTTTGCTGACTAAAATTGTCAGAATACACACAGTCAGCTAAATTGTCAATTATTTTAGTGCACATATTGGACAAGCCTCAAGAACAGTTTATTTTTTTCATAAATCAACATTTTGCTTTGGCATGCTGCTTTACAAATGTAATCCCACTGAAGTCAGAAAAATACTATTGTTTTCAGTGAGAAAGGCATTTATTGTTTTTCTAATCACTTCAGTTTTTACTTACATTTATTTTATGCTCTTCTTTGTGGGAGACATTTATAATTGCAAACACTACTCAGGTATGCAATATCATCCTGTTAAAAGTCAATAATGCTCCAAAATGTGAAGTATTGAGTGTTCAATGTTTTAGCCAGAAACATTTAGCCAGAAATTAAGATGTCTTAACAGTGCCATTATGATTGTAATTTAACTGTTTTTATTTTGTAGTCAGCATAACCTACAAGTTCGAAAAGATACCCAATGTTAGCCCTACTCTCTTTGTTCATTAACTGACTCTCTGAATTGGGATCCCAAGAATTGTACCCTTCATACAAATACAGCATTTCCCAGTAGAATGGAAAGAGGTGGCTTTTTTGCACTATAATTGAAGTAGAAATGGGATTTTCCAGGTTGAATCTAAAGGTGTTGACGAAGTTCAGATGCTTACAAGGTTAAGCTCTGATCCTGAACCTCTGTGGGCAGATATACGCATAGCATTCTTTGATAAGAAAACTTCCTCACTGATTTCAGTGGAAGGGGCAGCTTGGTGCATGTATTTCTTGCCACATATGGAGTTATCACCTCTGCTGAAGTTAAAGAAGAACCAGCCTTTTTGGGTGCTCCATGGAGCTGTTGCATCCACGCAGAATTGCTAGACTAGGGTGACTCTATAGTTTGTCGTAGTTGTGGGGACAAACATTAGGAACATGCTTAAGCACCATCAAATTTCTGTTAAACAATTGGCTTTGTTCAGGTAATACAGCAGTATGTGAAACTTTTTTGCTCTCATAATCATACACAGCTACAGTATGTAAACAATGCAAGGACATAAATGCCACAGTAAGTAAAAGCATTTTTAAAAGTAACTTAGGGCACAATCCCATGCATGTTAAGACCAAAAAAAATCCTGCAAATCCCAGCATTTTCCAGCCAGCACTGCTGGCTGGGGAATGCTGGGAGTTGTAGGCCTTTTTTCTGTCTAAACATGCATAGGATTGTGTTCTTAGTCGTTCATTCTAGTTTGATTGGAATTTCCCGTTATGTGTTTAAAGTCATTTTAGTAGTGGCTATATCTCCATGAGCAAACTTAGTATCTGAACCCTGCAATTGATATGACAACATGAGAAGTGATGGTATTTTATATCTTACTACATGTGCTATACTCGGTCTCCACTTGAGTCCTTAAAACAAACAACCCTGCCAAAGTCTGCTCTCATAGCAATAGTTTAAGTTGCCTTCTCACCAGCATTACTACTCAGCAGGGAGTACGATGTCTGCCAGTGGCCATAGTACACATTAAAAACCAGAATACTGTTCTCAACTAGGAGAATACGGGACATCTGTGGAGCTTTTCCAACCTAAAACGGGTAGAAGAAATACATTCAGGGTTCTCTTATCTGTCCAGTTTGTAATACTTGATTATTATTATTTTTAATAGATTACTGTATTTTGGTGCTTTGTTTTTCTAAACCCATTTTAAGATGTTATGCATATTCAGGAACCCAAAAACAAATGTTACATATTGTTGGTGTGCACCATAAACAGGTTCATTATAAGAATGCAGTGGGTTTCCTATTGAAACATGCAATACAATTTTAATCACAACTGTTGAGAAACTTTTTGCTTTTAGGTGGTTAAGGACTGAATTTTCACTGACACTTTTTTGTAAGCTACAGATAAGTTTACTGTAAAACATGGTATTTGTACGAAAAAGCAAGAGAGTTTTGACTTTTGTTACTTTAACATGTCAAACTTGAATCCATCCATTTATTAAAGAGAATTTTTATATAACAAATAGCATGTATTCTGTTCTTACCAATTTGATGTTCTTAACAATTTCAATAATAAGTTTTAATTCACCTTCTTTGTACTATTGCAGTATTCAATCTATGTTTATATTTTGGGTCAAAATACTGGCAAGTCGGAATCCACAAAGACATTTCACTTAGCAATATATATTCCTATTAATGAATCAAAGAGTAAAGGAAAAGAGCCAAGGTTCCTTGGGCCCCAAACATTGCTGTAAGGCTTCTTCTGAAGAGATACCAGAAAAGCCAAATGCTTACCCCATTGAATCTTGGCACTTGCATGCATCAAAAGCACACAGCTTTCCCAGTATTGTACTTTGAAATCAAGTGGGAGACATGACACATGGGGGTGAAAGAGAACTGCCAAATCTCAAATGGATTAAAATATTTGGAAAGTGTCAAAAGGCCATGCAGTTCAACCCATTGCTAAAGAGATGACGGCAGCAGTTCTTTGGAGTGGCATACTAGTCTTTTCTAGCCCTGCTATGACTCCTTTGTAATTTCAGATGCTGGGGCTTGAACCTGGGACTTATGCGTACAAATTGTGTTTTGTCATTGAAGCACTCCGCCTCCCCATTAATTGAGCCAAGCTATAGTAGAACAAGGCAAGCATCTTCCACCAGGGATGAATAAGGGGGTTGTTCTCAGCCTCAAATATAGTGAATAATGTGACATGCAAATAACATATAATTCAGTCTATTTCAGAATAAAGGTTCGTGAGAGGCTATATGGAAAATCATGTCACATAAACACCCTACTTGTGGCTATCATACTCCACTGAAGGGAAAACATTGCAAAATTGGATGGGTGGTTGTTAGCCCTAGACTGCCTGAAATAAGGAAAGCAGCCAGCATCCCTAGTCACTTAGGCCACCTGAGCCTCTAGTAAGAAAGATGGGTCTAGGAACACAGCCAAAGCTACACACCTGCTCCTTCAAAGGGAGTGCAACCCCATCCAGAAGAGGGAACTGGGTTATTTGCCAGACCTGTGACCCACCTACCCATCTTGCCTGGATTCGAACTACGTTTATTGTTCCTCACCCAGCCCACCACTACCTCCAAGCCTGCATCAGATGTTACAGAGAAAAGATGGAAAAAAGTGAGTTATCTACATGCTGACGGCACCTTGCTTCAAATAACCAGATGATTGCCCCAACTGCTTCATGTAGATGTTTTAACAATATAGGGGATAATCATATCAAAAGCTGCAGAAGTTAAGCAAGGTTGCACTTCCCATCCCTTCATCGATCCAGATCATCCAACAGAGCAACCTAGGCCGATTCAGTCCAAAGCCAGGCCTCAATTCAGCCTAGAACGGATCTAGATAAACAGTTTCATCCAAGAATGCTTATTGCTGCCACAACACAACCCTCTCAATTTCCCTATAAATGAGGTATTCACAACCACACAATAGCTATCATTAATCTTTGGCAGCAGGAAGCCCAAGCTTATCCACTACTGCAAATCACCTGGAGATCTACCAGTAGATCCCAATATGTCCTCCACCTGCCCTTGCTATACAGTGCCTGTAAAGCCTTCAAAATTAGGACGCGATCTCTCCATAAGATTTCTCTTATTTTCCATAATGCAGTTTCCCCTTCTCATAACTGTAGTTCCATTTCTTTCCTCCTGGTTCACTGGATCATAGAATAGTAGCGCTGGAAGAGCCTATAAGGCCAAGTCCAACCCCCTGCTCAATGCAGGAATTCACCTTACAGTAGACCTGACAGATGGCATAGAAGAAGAACTTTATTTACAGTCAAACAGACCAGCAAAGTCTGACAGATGGCTGTCTAGCTGCCTCTTGAATGCCTCTAGTGTAAGAGAGCCCACTATCTCCCTATGTAATTGGTTCCATTGTTGTCCTGCTCTAACAGGCTGGAAGTTTTTCCTGATGTTCAGCCAGAATCTGGCTTCCTGTAACTTGAGCCCATTATTCTGTGTCCTGTACTCTGGGTTGATCAAGAAGAGAACCTGGCCCTCCTCTGTGGGATAACCTTTCAAGTATTTGACGAGTGCTATCATGTCTCCCCTCAGTCTTCTCAAAGCTAAACATACCCACTTCCTTCAGGGTCCCCTCATAGGGCTTTGTTTCCAGATCCCTGATCACCCTTGTTGACCTTCTCTGAACCCCCTCAAGCTTGTCTGCATCCTTCTTGAAGTGTGGTGCCCAGAACTGGACACAATACTCAAGATGAGGCCTAACCAGTGCCAAATAGAGGGGAACCAATACCTTGCATGATCTGGAAGCTATACTTCTAGTAATGCAGCCCAAAATAGCATTTGCTTTTTTTGCAGCCACATCACACTATTGGCTCGTATTCAGTTTGTGATTTACAACAATTCCAAGATCCTTCTCGCTTGTAGTATTGCTGAGCCATGTATCCCCCATCTTCATAGAATCATAGAATAGTAGAGTTGGAAGGGGCCTATAAGGCCATAGAATACAACCCCCCTGCTCAATGCAGGAATCTACCTTAAAGCATCCCTGACAGATGGTTGTCCAGCTGCCTCTTGAATGCCTCTAATGTGGGAGAGCCCACCACCTCCCTAGGTAATTGGTTCCATTGTCGTATCGCTCTAACAGGACGTTTTTCCTGATGTCCAGCCGGAATCTGGCTTCCTGTAACTTGAGCCCGTTATTCCGTGTCCTGCATTCTGGGTTGATCGAGAAGAGATCTTGGCCCTTCTCTGTGTGACAACCTTTCAAGTATTTGAAGAGTGCTTGTAACTGTGCATTTGGTTACTTTTTCCTAGGTGTAGAACTTGGCATTCATCACTATTAAATTTAATTCTGTTGTTTTCAGCCCAGCTCTCCAGCCTATCAAGATCACATTGAAGTTTGTTTCTGTCTTCCAGGGTATTAGCTATCCAACTCAATTTTGTGTCATCTGCAAATTTGATAAGCATTCCCTGCACCTCCTCATCCAAGTCATTAATACAAATGTTGAAGAGCACTGGACCCAGAACTGAGCCCTGTGGTACCCCACTTCTTATCTCCCCCCAGTTTGAGAAGGTACCATCGATAAGCCCTCTTTGAGTCCGATTCTGTAGCCAACTGTGGATCTACCTAATAGTTGTTCCATCTAGCCCAATTTTAGCTAGCTTGCTGATCAGAATGTCATATGGTACTTTGTAAAAGGCTTTGCTGAAGTCAATATATATTATGTCCACAGCTTTCCCACAATCCACAAGGGAAGTTACCCAATCAAAGAATGAGATCAGATTAGTCTGGCAGGATTTGTTCTTGACAAAACCACGCTGGCTTCTAGTAATCACTGCATTGTTTTCAAGGTTCTTACAGATTGACTTCTTTATAATCTGCTCCAAAAAAATCCCAGGGATTGATGTCAGACTAACTGGTTTGTAGTTTCCAGGTTCCTCTTTTTTTTGCCCTTTTTGAAGGTAGGGACATTAGCCCTCCTCCAGTTGTCCAGCACTTCACCCATCTGCCATAATTTCATAATGATAATAGTCAGTGGTTCTGAGAGTTATTCTGCCAGCTCCTTTATTACTCTAGGATGCAATTTATCTGGCCCTGGAGATTTGAACTCATTCAAAGAAAATAGGTGTTCCTTGACCATTTGTTTATCAATAAACTGCAATGCTGCCCCTTCAGCTTGTACTTCACTTTTGTCGGGGGGGGGGGGGGCTGTCATAGACCCGCTTTTGGGAGAAGGCTGAGCCAAAGTAGGAATTGAGCACTTCAGCCTGTTCTTTGTCATCCATTATCAATTTGCCATCCTCATTAAGCAGTTGAACTACCATTTCTTTCCTCTGTCTTTTACTATGCACATACCTGAAGAAAGCTTTTTTTGTTGCTTTTAGCATTCCTCACTAGGCTCAGCTTATTCTCAGCCTTAGCCTTCCTGATGCCATTTCTGCACTTCTGTGCTGCCTGTCTGTATTCTTCTTTTGTAGCCTGGCCTTCCTTTCACTTCCTATATGTGTCCTTTTCTGTTTTCAGATCATCCTCAAAGTCTTTGTCCCCATTCCTCCGTTACTTATGCTTTTGGCTCTTGTATCATTAAGGTAACCTACAGTACAATCCTATATGGATCTACTGAGAAGTAAGCTCCATTGAGTTCAATGGGGCTTACTCACAGGCAAGTGGATATAGGATTGCCGCCTTAGTGTAATTATTTTCATTACTCACTCCACTGCCCTTTATCAGCATTTTACTATCAATGTCATATTCGCACAAGCATTATTTTGCAATTTTGTTACTATAATTTACATATGATCAAATAATTCTACACAAAACCATAATTTGTTGAATACGGATTGCAATTCAGTCGTCTACCATGCATGATGGGACTGCTGCATCTGTGGAATAGGGACAGGCCTCCTAATCAACTTTCCACACATATAGCTTAATGTATGTTTGCAAAGCCAGAGCATCTCAAGTGGAAGGGAGTCTCTGCCTCTGCATGCACAAGGGAAAGGTGCATTAAAACAGCCTTTACTCATGCGGTATACTTTTGATCTCAACACAAAAATGGATCTTCGCTTCCACACTGAGATATGAAGCACTGCTCACTTTTGAAACAGTTGTTTATTTCCTGCAACAGAAGTTGTATGCAATGTTTAGTATTTCTGAATTGGTCTTGTGATTACTATGAAGTCACTAAAGCAATAGTGATGTCACCAGCCTTCATAGAAACAGAATACTAATCATTCTTAGATAAACAGCTGTATCTCCGCTGATATATATTGCTTTGATCCATGGAAATCTGTTTAGTTAACCTAAAACAGGGTTATGAGGTTAGTAAAAGTTTTAACAGAAACCTAATGATTAAGATGTTAATTGTCTACAATAAATAACATTTTCCTATCCTCAGAGTCTGAAAGCAATAAACAACTTCAAGTAGAAAGGCCCTTTGAAGAATGGCTGAATTTATTAATCTGAGGATACTAGAACTGTCAGAAAAATTACCTCAGCTAAGACAGAACATCAAGAAACTGAATGGCAGATTCATGGCTTTCCTAAATATTAACACAAAAATGCAAAGAGCAAAGGTGGGGACCAAAAGGCACACCAATACTGATAGCTACTGGTATTTTAAGCTATTCTTCAGAAACAAAACACAACTCAGCAAGTACATGGCTATGAAAAATAAGCTTGAAAATAAAGAAGAAAAGAGAGACAGGAACCAAGGGAAAACTGGTTATTTTCTGAGACTGATTAAGAGGCTGAGCACCTGGTGGACCCAACATAAAGACACAATAGATGAAGATCAGGAACTGATTCCACTAGATTTATTTGATGTTTCTTGTGACATGGCATAGGTTATCTGGTGTATTAAGTTTTCTTTACATTTCCCCCATACTTTAATACATATACACTTCATTGCCATTAAAAAAAGAATAAAACTGCAGACCAACACTATGTATTTGGTTAAGCTTACTTTTATGCTATTCAGTGCGCAGCTAATTACTACTCTAGCATTTATTATATATTAGCCATGATAGCTAAACAGGGTCTGCTTTTAGAGGTGGTATGCATCTAAATGTGATATGTCAGGGGCAAACAACAAGGGATTGCAGCTACCTTCATGCCCTGCTTGTGAACTTCCAAAGATATCTAGGTGGCTACTACTAGAAACAGACAGCACTATTTGGAACTTGGGCTGCCTTTACACGAGACGTTTAAAGCTCTTTGAAGTCTCATTAAATTTTTTACCTCTACAAGAGCGGAGCGTAAATCGGGAGTTGAGGCGCTTTATCTCTCCAATTATGCGCATTATCGAATGCGCGATAGTGAGTTTTATTTTCCTCCGGCCGTTAAAGCGCATTTTGCCTATGTGAACAAGCGATTCTCCGCATTAACTACTTGTAAAGCGCATTTCAAACAACCGGTAAGGCCACCAGTTGTGCGCTCAATTACCTCTTGCGTACAAGCATTTACGATAAAGCGCTTCAGCGATTATGCGCATAATCGGCTAACCAGGCGTCAAACAGAATCCATCTAGAGGGGGTCTTAGTCTGATCCAGCATTTAAGTTTGGCCTGTTATCCCCTCTTTCTCTGAAGCAACTTCTAGAATCATTTGGGGAAATGCTCTACAAGTGATCAGTTCAGACCTCTGGTAAGAATAATCTGTCCTTATCATGAGAGGAGGATATAAATAAAAATATTGGTTAGTAAGTGAAATGTATAAATTTTTGATGGAAGGCGAGGAGAAACATGATCATTTGAAAGCATTATGGGAAGAAGATTTAGAAGAACAAATTAATGATCAAAAATGGGGGAAATATGGGATTTGCATACTTTGAAAACCATGTCAGTAAAAATAAAAGAAAATTATTATAAAATAATGTGGAGGTGGTATTTAATGCCGGTGAAATTAAATTAAATTGATAAGAAACATTCGAAGCTGTGTTGGAGAGGCTGTCAAGAAGTGGTAACCTATTTCCATATGTGGTGGTCTTGTAAATATGTACAAATATCTTGGTTAAAAGTATTTGAAGAAGTGATAAGAATAACAGATTTAAAGCTTGAGAAATGTCCTAGGATAGCATTGTTATCAATATATGATAAAGAAGGAGAACAGAATGTTAAAGATTTGATTACGAATTTAATGACAGCAGTGAGATTAATGATATCTAGACAATGGAAAATGCAAGGCATTGGCATAAATGATAAATTAACAAATAATATTAAAGTTAAAAGAGGTATAATAAAGAAAAACGATTTTGGGAATATATGGGGATTATTTATGGATTATGTATTGGAAAAAGGGAAGGGGAGTAAACCGTCAAGGGAATCTATGCAATTTTGGAAAAATGAGTAAAATAATAATAATAATAATAATAATAATAAGAAGAAGAAGAAGAAGAAGAAGAAGAAGAAGAAGAAGAAGAAGTAGTAGTAGTAGTAGTTTATGTAGCTGATCCCGGTGTGGGGTGCACTGTAAGGGGATATATGATTTGTAAGTGATGTGTTTTTTTATGTGTATGTATAGTATATAAAACCAATAAAAATATTTTTTTTAAAAAAGAATAATCTGTCCTTCCCTTGGCAGTCTGCTGAGCAGGAAGAGAGAGGAGGGTGACCCTGTCCACTGATGGCTTTGGCCCTTGCACACCACTGGCAGGCAATACCTGATACATTACCCATGAGGGAATGTGGCGCTCAACAAAAAGAAGCTCCCCACCCCTGCCTTAAACCTCTAACTTCTGCCTTTCCCTCTCCTTCCATTAGTATCCTATCCCTATTCTGGTTATCTTCTTTTTTGGTTTAAATGGTAAAGCAGTGTTTGTTCTTTTTAATGTTATTACTGAATTGTGCCTAGTCAATGATGATAATGTGGGTTCCTACAAAACAGCTTGAGGGAGAGATCAGGAAATATCTGTATTAAAAACCAAGTTGTAAGAAGAAACCCTTTAGGAAGTTTTATCAAGATTGATCAAGTACTTACCGTCATCTAGAGCTGTTTTTTAACTTGCAAAAAGATGAAATTGTCTTTGTAAGTATCAAGGGTGATCAGTAAGGTGTACAGCCCCTTTGGTTGCCAACAGGAAGAACAGATTTTCTCTGAGTTCAGTACAGGGGGGGACACTGTACATCTGCTCAAAATGGGATGAATGCACTGCCACAGCAGGCTCACTTCTAACATGATATATCTACCCTGAGGTAACCTGAAGGGGCAAACTACTTTTCTTAAAAGTTAAGACAACTTCATATGCAACCACCAGATGGCACATGGAGCTAAATCTCTTCACTAAAAAAATCTGTCCAAGGTATATGTAAAATGAGAAAGTAACATTTTAGCATATATTTTAATTATGTTAACATGTTTACCTTACTTTTCCAAAGAAGGAGTTCAAGAATGCAAAAAGTATAGAATAAAATAAGAGAATGTCTTTAAAATATTTTGTATGTATCAAAATGCTTGCAATTCTTTATCTCATAACACCACAAGTGTTTGTAATTCATTGCATGTATTAGTCACCCAATAATCAAGGGGCTCTGGGGAACAAACAATGCTTTAAAATCACAAAAATCAATTAAAATACATGTCAGATAACAACAACAAATAACGGCAAAACCTGAAACAAATTTAGCTATAACCATAAAAACAAAAAGCTACAGTACCATCCTCATAGAACTAAAAATATGTCACAATTGTATATGAGATTAAGATGCTGAAACATTAACGTTTTAGTTTGCAATTGTATGGTCCCTGTGAGGTTCTCTACAGGACCATAGAATCATTTGAACTTCACCTCCAAGAATAGGCAGAGACGTCTGCCCTCATAGGGGGAAATCTTACCTTGGTTCCCCCTCTTAGTAAAAGAAGAGTCACAGGAGTGGCAAAAATTCAAGATCCTCGTTTAAGCCACTGGGATTCAAGGTTTTTAATTTAAGAATCCATTCTATTTCTCTCCTTAGCAGCTGTTTTTCACCTAGTGTATTGAGCTTGTCCAGTGCCCAAAATTTTAGGTCTGCATGGGAGTGATGTTGTTCTACAAAATGACTGACCACCTCATGAAGATTTTGACATTATCACAGCTAGATGAGAACACCTGTGAGAATAGGTCTGCATGGGAGTGATGTTCTACAAAATGACTGACCACCTCATGACATCACAGCTAGATGAGAAACCTGTGAGAATAAAAAAAACAAAAAAAGTGGAAAGGGATATAATGATGGTTCTGTCATTCTTCTCTGTCACCAACAAATCATTAGAAGAGACATTTTATTGCCAGAAGAAAATCTGCAGATATCTTCTAACAAGTAAGGAATTGTATTATTTCTAATGTTCAACAATTTTATCAGTTTTAATTGGACACATGACATGTATATAGGCTCTCGTAGTCCCATGTAATAGGTACAATTTTAAAACCTGTATATGTACATAGGCCCCTGTAGCAACATGTCTTAAGTTACTTTATATTATATATACATTTTTAAATTTTGTGTGTTGTCCCACAATATTTTAAAATGCATTTTTAATGTTTACAACCCCCTGAAGAAGGCCTTCAAATAGGACAGTCTGAAATGTGTTGGGCTTCATACAAATAAATCCTTTTGCATCCTGAGAACATGTTTCTTCTTTTGCTTTGACTTGGGATGCTTTCCTCCTTTTGGTTTTGGCTCCTTCTCCCCTGAATCCGATTTTAGAGCCTTCGGCAGTTCGCTGTGATGCCTTTAACGATCATTTCTCAGATAAAATCTCTCGGATAAGAGCCGACTTAGATGCCATTGTTATAGCAGAGGTTGACAGTGGAGTGTCCAGTGACTCCGCGAGTAGGATTACCCTTGATCAGTTTCAGTTAGTGAGTACCGAGGATGTGGACAAGGTACTTGGATGTGTGAAGAAGACGACTTGCCCTCTCGACCCGTCCTTCCTGGCTGGTCGTCCAGGGAGGAGATGCAGTTAGATCACATCTACAACATATCATTAATGCATCTCTCAGGGAGGGGAGCTTTCCATCATGTTTAAAAGAGGCGGTGGTAAGGCCGCTTCTAAAAAAGCCCTCCCTGGATCCCCTGGACCTAAATAACTACAGGCCAGTATCAAATCTTCCATTTTTGGGCAAGGTGATCGCGAGAGCAGTTGCTTTTCAACTCCAGGCAGTCTTGGATGACACTGATTTTCTAGACCCATTTCAAACCGGCTTCAGAGCGGGATACGGAGTTGAGACTGCTTTGGTCACCTTAGTGAATAATCTACGCCTTAGTATCGACAGGGGGAGTGTGTCCCTGCTGGTACTCTTGGACCTCTCAGCGGCTTTCGATACCATCGACCATGGTATCCTTCTGGAGCGCCTGGGGGAATTGGGGATCGGGGGCACTGTGCTTCAGTGGTTCCGATCCTATCTCTCGGGCAGGTTCCAGATGGTGATGCTTGGGGATAGCTGCTCTTCAAAAAAGGAGCTGCTATGTGGTGTACCACAAGGTGCTATCCTTTCCCCAATGCTGTTTAATATTTACATGAAACCGCTGGGAGAGATCATCCGGAGGCATGGGGCGGGGTGCTATCAATACGCTGATGACACCCAAATATATTTCTCTATGCCTTCGACAACATCGTCAGCTAAGGATAGTGTGTCTCCTTTGAATGAATGCTTGGAGGCGGTAATGGGCTGGATGAGGAAAAACAAACTGAAGCTGAATCCAGACAAGACGGAGGTGCTTGCTGTCAAAGGCCCCAACCTGGGTTTGAAGGTGTGTCAACCAGTTCTGGATGGGGTTACACCCCCCCTGAAAGATTGTGTTCGCAGCTTGGGGGTACTCCTGGATCCGTCGCTCCAGATGACAGCTCAGATTGATGCGACGGCCAGGAGTGCCTACTATCAGCTTTGGCTGATATGCCAGCTGCGCCCCTTCCTAGAGTTGGAAGACCTAAAGACGGTAGTGCACGTACTGGTAACTTCGAGGCTCGACTACTGCAATGCGCTGTACATAGGGCTACCTTTGTGCTTAGTCCGGAAACTTCAACTTGTTCAAAATATGGCAGCCAGGTTGGTCACCGGTACATCTAGGGGTGATCACATCACACCAGTTTTAAAATCGCTTCATTGGCTGCCAATCAGTTTCCGGGCGAAGTATAAAGTGTTGGTTATTACCTTTAAAGCCCTACATGGTTTGGGTCCAGGGTACCTGCGGGATCGCCTTCTCCCGTACAATCCGCCCTGCACACTTAGGTCCTCTGGGAAGAATTTACTCAAGCCAGCCAGAACTAGGCTGGCGGGTGTTACCCAGAAGACCTTCTCTTCCATCGCTCCCAGACTATGGAATGGTCTGTCAGAGGAGGTTAGACAAATTGACAGTCTTCATGAATTTAAGAGAGTCATGAAGCCTGTCCTCTTCCGACAGGCCTATCCAGATGAATTTTAAGATGTTTTTAATGTTGTATTTTTCTCTTGCTTTTAAGATTTTAACTGTTGTGATTTCTGTGTTTTATATTGTTGCTGTTCCCTGCCTCGATCCGAAGGGAGAGGCGGGCTATAAATAAATATTAGTAGTAGTAGTAGTAGTACCCATGGAAACATCCACAGCCATTACCTTCCCAATGTCAAACCTCCAATGTCAGGTAAGGAAAAAAGGACATATAAAAGGAGGCTTTGGATCTAAAGGCTTCCCAGTCCCTCGATATAACCATAACTTGGGTAGGGTGACCAGATAAAATCCAGGTCAGGGCTCATGTAACTTTAACAGTTGTAGAGAAAAGGACATTTTAGCCGGTGTCATTTGTATGCAATTAGTTCCTGTTGAAATTCCCTCTTCATCACAACAGTTAAAGGTGCAGGCACTATACTAGAGTGACCATATACAAAAGAAGGCAGGGGCCCTGCACCTTTAACTGTTGTGATGAAGAGGGAATTTCACCAGGAACTAATTGCATACAAATGACACTGGCTAAAATTCCCTTTTCTCTACAACTGTTAAAGTTACATGAGCCCTGACCTGGATTTTATCTGGTCACCCTAGTGTGTGTGTGTGTGTGTGGGGGGGAGAATAATCATCTGGTGCAGAATTCACAACTGCGGGGTGGGGGCCCCACTGAAAAGACTTCCCTGGAGATGCATAGATCTACACTTCATGATAGTTTGTATTTGCTGACATCTGATCTGACTATATTAATCAGTAAAAGGGAGAATCCGCTTCTGGCTAGGATTGCGGCCTACACCTGTAATGTCCTCCTAAACCCCATTTTAAAAGTGACTAACCCCGCAATTCTATACATGCCTAGCTGGGACAAGTCCTACTGAGCTCAACAGGGCTTATTTATCTTTGTAAACATGTACAGGACTGCATTTTATATGCAGATTTTGTGGCTTCAACATTAAGGCTACAACCCTATGCCCACTTACCTGAGAGTAATCCTCATGGCATGTATTTCTGATTAAGAGTTCTGAAGAACTCAAAAGCTTGCTTGCTATTTTGTGATATTTTGGTAAGCCCTGATAAGATATTGTCCTATTGTGGATATTTAAATTGTGTTGCATTAACCAGTACTGAGATATTAGGATACATGACAGTTGTCCAACATTTGTAAATTACAATTCTGAAAGTGTTGGAAAAGAGTTCAAGTAGCTCCATATTTTTAAAATGAAATGTATATCCCTCCTTTCCTTTAAAGAGCTTACACTGACATACATGGTGCCCCCTTTGCCTTTTATCTCCAGAACAATAAGGCCAAGAAAGTGATAGGAATTTGAACCTCTTCTGTGTCTGACACACACTACTACACCACACAGGCCCTCTCCAGCCCGGGGTTAGGTTTTTTAAAAAATTCACAAGCTTGTCATTCCACAGACAACCCCAATATTTTTCTAATATGAAGATTTGCACTAATCATATATTTTTTTAAATCTGCCTGTTTAATAAAATGGACAAAAAGTTCATGGGATGAAGATTTAAGTAACCGACACTAAGATCGCAATCCTAAACTCCATTACCTGGGAGTAAGTAATATAGAACTCGATGGGGTTTACTTCTGAAGAGACACATACAGGATTGCACTGTAACACTCCCATCATGAATCATTTATGGCGGTCTTCCCGCCATAGGTCTTTCCAATCATAACAGCAACCAGGCCCAACCTGTTACTATTGAATTACCTCACGTTTACTACACCATTTTCCCTCTCCCTGTACGGGCGGGCGGCCCCCACTCCACCCCGGCTGCACAGCGAGTGAACGAACCCACTCCTGACGTGACAGTGGTGGCAGGAGCAGGACGCGAGGGCGCGCGAGGTATGGGGAGGGCCACAGCCGAGGGAAGCGGCGCGGATGAGGGAACGCGCACGAGAACGCGCACATGCAGCGCGAGCGCTGCTCCGTGACCCATCTCACTGAACAAAGGATTCTTGCTCGAAATCTCCTCTCCAGACCTAAAATGGCGTCCGTTCTCTCTCCGAGCACCATAGAGATAAAGGCGGGGTCATATAGAAAAAGATGGCCGGGAGAGGCGAATGGGTAGAGCGGCTGTCTTTATCGTGGAGCCTCTCTGCTCATCTCTGGCTTCCGGCTCTTTGGTAGTAGTTTCTCGACGGGGAGGGAAGCCTTCAGCGTGGAGCAGCGTTATTATGGCGGGTGAGGGAGAGAGCAAAGACTCGGAGAAGGTAATGAACCGAAAATGACGGCGGAGACGGCCTCGCTAGCTCCGCGGCAGTGGCCCTCTGCAGCCCCTTGGTATCATGTCTCCCGCGCCTGGGGAGCCACGGTCGTAGCCAGTTTGGATGTAGTATGAAGGGCTGTGGTTTCTTTGTTAGCCAAACCGCTGTATGAGCCAGCTTGATGGAATCAATCGAGCTGAGGATTGTGATTCCAGCAGCGGCCACTCCGATGCCCGTGGATTCTCACCAGCAGGCTCTGATGCGTGCTGTCTTCCGCGTTTCAACCCCACCTATTGACACTGAGATACACTGCCTCTGAACGGGGAGGTTCTGCTTAACGATCGTGGTGGCTAATTCCGTTGATGAAGCTGGTCTCCCCTAGAAAGCTGAACGTCGAAAACCCAAGGCACGCTTAAAGTAGATCCTGGAACATCAGCTGAGATCCGCACCACCCCTGATTCCCCCCTTCACATCGCAATCTTATCGTCGGAACAGTGACAGTGTTCCTAGAAACGCCATTGCGTTCAGAGTCTTTGCTCACAATCGCTAACACCATTTTTGACAACAAAAAATCCCAGCCTTTTAAATGGGAGGGGTTGAGAAGGCACCAGAAGGAAGGAAAGCAAAAAACAAAAAAATCTTTCTGAAGGGATTGAAAAGTCTTTAAAGCAAATATGGCTCAACTTACTTTGGTTATGGGTTGGACTGCTCAATTATAAAGTTATTCATATTTGTCTGTGTTGATATACAATGTAACAGGAGATGTAATTTCCACAGACATAACGTAATGTAACAATAGTTCTCTAAATACTTACATTCTTATCTTTTGTTTTATGTTCCCCCTCTTCCCTGCATGGTGGGAGATAGAAGTCAGGCATTTAAAGAGGCCCATTGCTATGGGGGGTGGGGGGGAATTCTTCATATTATTTGCAAAAGTATAGGCCAATCAAGTAACCCTTATTATTGTTCTAATATAAAAGCAAGAAAATATATTTTAATAACTAATTTTTACATATTATGGTGTAAGTTTACACCATTAAATGATTAAATTAATGCAGTGCTCTCTACTAAACATTAAGAGAAATTGCAGAGCAACACGGTGGATTACATCTTGGTTCTGTAGATGCTGTATGCTCAGCTTCTACTGAATGTAGTCAAAATTTACTTCTTTTTAAAGATCTTAGAAAATTATGACCTTTATTCATAGATTTTATAGTTCAGTGTTGGGCTCAGTATTTCCATGATAATGTAACAATAGCTCTAAATTCTTAAATTCTTGCCTTTTGTTTTATGTTCCCTCCTTCCCTTCATGGTGGGAGATAGAAGTCAGGCTTTTAAAGGGGCCCTTTGCTATTGGGGAAAATAAATAATTCTTAATATTATTTGCAAATGTATAGGCTGAACAAGTATTGCAGCAAGTACAGAAACAGATACATTTAAGCAGCAGTGCTACAAAGCAAATAAGCCCCAAAGCAATTACAGCAAATTTAAAAAACCAAGAAGTAGTTATCTCCAGTACTTGCTTAGGTGCAGTGTTATGCATGTTTAGATAGGAAAAAAGTCCTACAACTCCCAGCATTCCCTATACAGCAGTGTGGCTGGGGAATGCTGGTAGGGCTTTTTTCTATCTAAAATACACAGGATTATGCCTTTTTAGTTTTCATCTTCATGATATTTTTTATCTTCATGCACATGCCATAATAAAAATAATACATTTGAAACATAATTTGGGCAAGATATAAACTACTGCTTTAAAACAGTTTATAACAGTAGTGACAACTGTTGGGGCCCAGGACACGCTCCGTATATGGTTTTCAAAAAGTCATATCCTGCTTGGTGTAGATTTGGCCATAAATATTTTTATACCGCTGTTCAATTATATTTCTAGATAAGTTTACCAAAATATCACTTTGTCCTTGCAGCAGCATAAGAAAATGCAACAGAGCCATAGGCAACAGATTCTCTGCAATAACCATGTCTTAATGTGCCATCCAAACCTCACTAATGAATGAGGTGGGTCTCCTTTGGGAGAGAGTTCCACAAAGTAGATGATACCAGTGAACAGGCCCTGTTTTCACAGCCGCCCGCTGCACTTCAAACAGGGAAGTGGGGAGAATATAGAATAGAGCCTTGGGAGACTAAGGAAATTAATGGGCTCATATGGGAGGAGGATGTCATAAAAATATCCTGGTCCCAGTTGAGCTGGAATGCTGGGGTGCTCTGCAGGTCAGTGGCTACAAAGTAGGGCAGCAGACCCCTATCACCATTTTCTGTAACCTACCATCCAGGAGGTATGGGAACAACCACAATATGGTGCCACCGAATCCAGAAATGTGGCTCAGAAGCACAATGTGGTTAATACCATCAACTGTCCAAAAATGAGCAGGTGCTTTCAACTCTTATCTCCATGTTCCACAAAGAGAATAGTTTTTACAACCCCTTCCACCCTGTAGCTGACAATCCAAATGACTAGGGGTGCCTCTACAAGAGAGGTTTAATGCGCTTTGAAGGTTCATTAAAAATTTTACCTCTACAAGAACGGAGCGCAAATCGGGCGTAGAGGCGCGTTATCTCCCCGATAATGCGCATTTTCAAATGCGCGTTAAATCGCGAGTTTTATTTTGCTCCGGCCGTTAAAGCGCATTTTCCCCGTGTGAACAAGCGATTATGCGCATTAACTTCTTGTAAAGCGCTTTTTGGACATCTATTAATGCGCTTCGCCGCCTCTCGCCGCCTCCCGTGCAGAGGGATTAGGAGTCAATGCACATCTGCGATAATGCGCATAATCGCCGAACCGGGCGCAAAAGCGAATCCTTGTAGAGGGAGCCTAGGTGATCTGAAGCACGTTTTCCCTTTGATAAGCATCCTTTAGTAGTGACCAAGCAATGCAACCAAAGGTCAAATTATGCTTGAAGTAACCGTATACCATGGCAACAGCTTTCTCTTTTAAAAATCTACTGTGCCATAGTAATTATTAAAAAGATAAATTAGTTTTCCTATAATAGTTATGTAGGAGACTTTTACTAGGTGCAGCTTTTCTGTCATTGTGATCCAGAAGAAGCTGTGTCTGCTAAAATTCTCACCACTCTTAAAGGGATAGGAATCCTTTCTTGAACTAAAGTTGGCACTCCTATCGAGTAGGTAGATGGTTGCTCTTGTTCATTAGAAAACCATACAATAAAATTGCATTGGTTCTGTGAGAATGTTTTTATATCATATTTCTTTCTTCCCAAAGTCTTTTAAGCTGCTGGGAATACTTGATGTCAGAAACGTCGCTTGTGCTCGAGAATCAATGCTCTATGGATCATTGGGTGGTGTTGCTGTGGGCCTTGGTCACTTTTTGGCAACTAGTAAGTAAAAGTGAAGACTCGTACATTTGCAGGTATATCTTTTTGTGTGTAATGTTTTCTGTTTCTGTTCTCCCTTTACACTCTTTCATACTGCTCCATTCTCTTGCCATGTATGCAGTACTTTAATGCACACAGTTACATTTTATCATCATTTCAAAGGCTTGTCTACTTCTTTGTCTCTAAACCCCTTCCCAGCAAAGACATTCAGCCCCATCTGTTTCTAAATTTTGTATTCTGACAGTTCTTTAAACTTCTGAGCAGTTGGGATATTCATAAATATATTTTGGCAGCTGAATCATTAAGTAAAGAGGGCTCATTTTAATCAATTGAAGTTAGATCTCTTTCAGCCAATAGCTATAGAGCTGTCATTATTTTCATTTTTTTTGTTTAACACAGCCTGTCTTTGCCCCCTTTATTCCCATTTTGTCAATTTTCTCTTATGTTAATGTGTTAGCCAAATTTCCCCCAGTTTTCTGCAGTTTCAGTCTGTGATTTAACATGTAATCTCATGGGACTAACTCCAAAACTACAGAAGTGGACATCTGTTCACACAATGGGAATTACTCTTCCCCTCCTCCCTCTGCACACAGGGCTGGGGGAGAGAAAATTATTTTCCATGGTGGAAAGTCATCTTTGGGCTCTATACAATCATAGTAAGTGTCCTGAAGATTATCCAAAACTGGATTATACAAATAGATGTGTAAAATACTTCTGAAATATGCTCATTTGTTTTATATTTTTCCTTTCTTCGTGCTAACTGTTTCGTCTGTCTATAAATATGAATAAACTTCTCTTTCCCCCCTCAGGCAGAGTGAGACGATCCTGTGACTTTGGAGTAGGAGGCTTTATCTTGACAACACTAGGATGCTGGTGTGTATGATGTTTCTAGAATTATGACAAACTAGCACTGCAGGTGTGGACTGTCACATAATCTTGCACACATGATGGGCAGATTTTGAGTTCAGCTGCCCCACATCACAGCATGCCAAGCCATTCCTGAGGATATGGCAGGCAGCCTATGCGCACCTCCAACGTTTCCTCTAGCCCTTTCGCCTGGGATTTTTGAAATAGTCACATGATGCAGTATAGTCCATTTCATGTCTGTTGTCTTCACTGATGCAAATTACAAGGTTTTCTTCCAATGTTTCCATATATATCTTGTTTTCAATTCTTCTCTTTTTTTGTTAATTTAATTCAAAATTATTTTTAGGCCATCTTTAAACATAGAATCCTCTCAAAGTTTTTTATTTTAAAAATTTGTATGGGAAGAGGGAGACAGCAACTAAAAGAGTAGGCATGCCTGTGCTTCTTCTTATATAGCATCTTACTTGTGGGGTGGGGTTGAGAGCAGTCCTATCAATATACATTAGTGTGAACTAAGAGGAAGAAGGGAGGCCTGCCTTCTGGATGCAACAGCCCAAACTAATATGTGAAATATAAGGTTTCTTTTCTTCTAGCAGGGGTATTCCAAGTGGAGTTCCACTCAGAATGTGCCTGCCAGCAGGAAGGTGGGAGAGCAGTCTTTCTGATTCCCCCTTCCCTCTGCTGACCCAGCAAAACCTGTTCCCAGGGTTTCAAAGGATCCCCCAACCCTCAGGAGCAGATTTTTTTTTTTGAGATAAGAGGGACTGCAAATGGAGGAGGATATCAATGAAGATCACCTCCACCCCAATTCTACCAACAGAAATGCTTCAATGGATCAGGAGCCTTCTGTTGATGGGAGGGGCCCTTCAGTTCAGGAAAAGTAGACCCTGAATCCAGGGCAGATAGAAGTGTGTGTGTGCTATGTAGTCTTATTATCTGAAAAAGTCCCGTGAAACATTTGTATCCTCTGTAAAGCTGGTTTAATATGACAACATCTGAACAAGTAGTTTCTGTAAAGCAAAGGGATAATGTTTGCTTGTTTTTCTTAAGGGTCTATTGTAGATACAATAATGCAAAACTAAGGATCCAGCAACGTATGATTCAAGAAGGTATAAAAAACAAGATTTTGTTTGAAAGCACTCAGTTTGATCCAGAGAAGAAGACAGTAACAAGCAGTGAAGGAAACCGTTCATAGTTTTTTGCAATGTTAAGGAATTTGTAATGATTATCTGTAACTACAGTATGAAAACGAATCTGCAAAATATGGAACCCGCTTGTTATTAAATTATTAAGCAAACAGAAACAGGCCTTTCTAGCAGTGCACCATCTTCCAAATCCACTTTGTATTTTACTTTTACTCCTGCTTCACGTTTGGCTTGTATGTAAATATAACCTGACTTACTTGTCAGTGGGAGTCAGGGGTCAGTTGTTTCAGAATGGTATTAAGTGATGCTTAAACATTTCTCCAAAATCACTTAAACTACTAGTGCAGAACTGCAAGTATTTTGGCTTTGGACAGTATTCAGTAATGAAAAGTTGCAGTCAATATAAATTAGGCCTTGATTGTAGTGCATTAAAATAGAAGAGCTGTGTGTATAACAGAACCTAGGCAAAGTTAAACTTGTTGGACTTCAAGTCCCATCAGCATCAGCTAACATGCCCAACGGTCAGGGAAGATGTTAACCCATTTCCCCTTCCAGTTAAATAGGAAAGCTGAACCGTGTCCTGTGTCAATGAACAATTTGCCAGGAACTCCTTCAACCTCGTTTAATGGGGATATGAAAGAGCATAGTGTCATGTAAAATATTCTAGTCTTTTTTCAAAAAATAGTAATATGTATTTTCTGCACTGAAATAATGTACGCATTCTTGACAATCACTGTGTAAATTATTTACCAAGCGCTCTGGCGTCTGTGTTTGACACTGCTTTGCACCATTGACTTCAATTTCATTTGATGTTTACGTATCAGGTTTTATGCATTACCTTACCTACTCCTTATGCTGCTTGTACATAAGCATCTTTAGAAAGACATCTTCCTGCAATAAAGGTTGGCATGGTAGAATATCAAGTCCTCTTCATCATGTTATGGAGAACAGGTACTATAAAATAGGATGCTGAATTAAGACACACTGGCACAATCCCAATTCAAGGTGGCTGCTATAGTTGGGAGCATTCTTCGATGTTCTTGCTAGAACTATTCTCAGTAGTGGAGGTAGTATGCCTCTGTATACCAGTTACTGGGAACATGAGATGAAGGGTGCCTGTTGATATTGTGTCTTACTTGTGAGTCTCCCACTGGAAAGAATGCTGGACTAGATAGATCTGTGGTTTGGATGCTGTTTTTTTAAAGCATTTTGCCTTGGTCACTTTTGGCCGAAATAACATCTAATAACCACCTCTTGATTTTCTTTAGCATTCCTGAGCATTTCTGTTGTTTATCCAGTTCACTTGTTCATCATTTTGGAACTACTCTACAAATTGTTTCATGTTTTCAACTGAAGTTATTTTTAAAGTGCTCAGGTGATAGTTATTAAATCCATTTTCTTCTAAGATATATTGGGAGTTTCATTTTGAATTTCTGGATGTTGTAATAGTTCACTGATTTGGGTGTTTACTATCAATGCCTTGCCATTTAATTATACATTCAGGAACCAGACTTGGGACAGTTTCCTGAACATAGCCATGCAACATGTCTGTGTTATGGTACTTTAACGACCAACAAACCATATCCCAGAATAAATGTTAGTCTTTAAGGTGCCACAAGATTATTTGTACTTAATAGGGAGTAAATCCCAATAAACTCAGTGGGACCTGTAAGTAAACATGTATAGTATTGCACATCAGTGTACAAAACTAGCATTTGTAAGAGAATGAAGCAAATAATACGTGAATTATGCAAAGCCTTTCTTTCCAAGCCTATTTTTTTGCCTTTTACCATATCAGGTCATATTCATTCATGGAGCCTAAAAGCACATATCTGCCAATGTGTAACAATGGGGAAGTGTGGTAAATACCATGCAGAGAAAAGTAAATACTTGGAAGGGCAAATTTATTCTTTGACTTTGGATAGAAAGAATACATCAGCCACCATATATGATTTGTCTAGCTAATGTTGCCTTCTCTGCTCCAACCTTTGCACAATATTTCTTAATGAAGAAAAAGGAGGTGTATCTACTAGCCCTGCTTCTACCAGATAAGTTAGGAATAGGTGCATCACCAGGATAAATGAATTATAACCCTACCTCTGTTCAGCTCACCAACCCCTCTAATCAAATCCTTGCCAATCAGATTATACATTTATGCAAAGTAAATCCAAGGTTAAATGAACCAGTGAGGCATTCTAATCCACTCCAAAATGAGTCAATATCCCATTAAAAGCATATTTACCACTATAATGCACTACAGCAGACTTCTCTAACCTGATCCCCTCCAGATATGCTGGATAACTGACGGGGAAGTGTTCTACACAGCTGGAGGGTGCCAGAAAGGATGCATGAGACTATAAAAGTTGAAAGTGGCATTTCATGAGAACTACCATAGGCTTGGATGTATGCAAAGGCAGGATTTTGATCCATCAGTTGCTTTTTTGGACCAAGTACCTAGAGTAGTGTAGACAAAACTTCTATTAAGACAGGTTTGGTTAGTATGTTGGTTTTTTGACTATATACCTATTACTCTACTCCCTGTATGTAGATACCATTGTATCTGTAGTCTAGCTATGTCACAGGATTTGATACAAGTAGCCTACCTTTCTCATGTCCCAGCCACTATTTCTTCACGCTTTAAAATACTTGATTTTTCCCCACCAAGAAAAATGAAGCTGTTTTGAAATGTATTTTAAATTCATTACCAGCCAAAGTAACACATGCTTGAATCATGCTGGTGGGCATTGCACCCTTGAGTATAGTAAGAAGTTCTACTCGAAACTTATGCTTATAAATGCTGTTATAATTGTATTGTTGTGACTCATTTTAGGATCACAATTTTCAAATCATGGAAATTCCAAGTCTTAGGTATAAAGAAAGCCTTGACTATACCCCCTATATCCTGGCACCCTGTGCACAGAACAGCAATTTAATTCATAAATTACAATGGCTAGTAATTTGTTTTGTAAAAAGTGATGTGGTCTGGTCTAAGCTACGATATTTTAACTTAACAGCTAAACAGTATAATCTAATTGCACTGGTGTAGCTGTTAACTTTCTCCCTAGCATGTTACTCAAGAGTAGAGGATTTTACAGCATCTTAACCAGGCCGTAGATTTCCATTTGTTATATCTAAATATCCTACTCCCTCGAGTAAAGATTGTAAGCAAAATTCCTGTTTCACAAATCAAGTGAAACAACCCAATTACACATACCACAAAGACTCTAGAACGGGGTTGGACTCAATGGTTTTATAAGCCCCTTCCAACTTTACGATTCTACACTTCTGTCAGTCCTAAAAGTCATTTGAAGTTTTTGTCTTATCAATTGTACATTGGCAAGAGCCATGACTCCCACTGCTCATGTTATAAAGTACTGTTGAAAACAGAAAACCGGTGAAGAGGAAGAATGAGAATAGTAAGGCATGACAACAGATCACAAGAAATAGTGTTTATATAGCACTATCAGTGTCCATAGCACTTTTAAAAACAGACTTCCCCAATCTGGAATCTTCCAAATGTATTGGACCAGAACTCCTATCAGCTTAACATATCTGAAGTAGAAATGACAGGCATGGCTAAATTACACTAGCTTGTACTGAAGATCAGCCTCTGGTAAGACTTAAGACTTTTGAGTCTAATACTTCAGCACACATTCTAGGCACCCAAATACAACACCAAGGTAGCATTTAGACATAAGGTTCAAAAACTGATTAAGTCTGTGTGGCCACCAAATCCATGACAGTTAAACTGATTTAGATTTGACTTATGCCTACTATAACAAATGAGATATAGCCATATCCTTAATGTATCCGGTCTAGTCAGTATACCAATCATTTTTATCTGTTAAAAGTTTCACATGGCAATTTCCCACCCTTGAATACAAATGTTGGCTAGATCGCTAAGAAGCAGAAATCAAGTAGTAAGACTAGTAGTGCAAGCACAACAGCCAAGCACATATAGACTCCTGCAGATTTACCCAGGAATTAAGTCTAAGAGAACTCAGTGGTGTTTACTTTAACTATTAAATGCCAGAATTTAATAGTTAAAGTTTAATAGTTTAATAGTTAAAATCATTCAATTTTTGAGTAACCCTTAGCAGAAATGGTTGTCGCCCTTTGTTCTGAAGTAAATGGATACTAGTACATCTACAGCCACTATGTATTCTCTCCAGAATATAGTCCCACCACCCTTATAACTTTCTACAAATAGCAACAAGCCACTATCAGCCAAAGCAGCAAGCTTGTAATAAAGGAATACTACTGAACATCCTTAAAAGATTTTTTTTGTCAAGAATTGTGTATTTCCATCTGTTTAATGAGAAAGGGGAGAGTACAATTCCAGATGGCTTGTCAGGAGTTGTTACTTGAACACTGTAGCAACTGTTTTTCTCTTGTGTGAAAGCATACATGTAGCGTGTATATACACGTCACTACATTTGTGCATCCTGCTTCTTAGTCATTAAAGGGATTTTAGACCAATGTGGTGAGAATCCCAGAACAAGAGTAAAATGATTTTATTTTATTGCAAACAAACGGCTAAAGTTAATTTCTCCACCCACTTTCTTTAGAGAAGTAAATCAGCAGGCTAAGGAGACACACCCATCTGAGAACTAACATGATTAAAAATTAGATATAAAATGGGTGAATCACAATTTCATTTGTTTACAAAATGGTGGAGTTTACTACTACAAGCACACTAAATTACACAGTATTTGTGGGGAAAGGGTTACAGACACACAGCTAACTTCATATAGATCCCATTAGACAACTGGATTTACAACAAGTTTGTTTAATAAGAAATGGGCAGAGCCAGCTTTTTCAGAATCAAAATGCAGAACAAATGGAAAAAGTTGATGGTGTGTACCTTCACAAGTTGAGCCTCCACAGACAAATGCAACCAGGTTTTATATGCACTCCACCTTCACTATTTAGCTTTAGGTTTGCTTTGCCCCCTTCAAAAACCATTTGCCAAATTAAAAAACAAAAATACACCCTAGTTTATTGCCAAAAGACTATTCTGATTTCCCTTCCCTCTTCCATACCTAGAAACCGCATAGAGAGGCTGGAGTGGAAGATGGAGTGTAATGAGCATTATTTACATTGTATTAATATTCATGGGGGCCACAAAAAACCTGGTTGCTAACTTTTCTGTTGTGATGACTCACGACTGCTTCTTTGAAATTTGGTGGGGGGAGGGGGGAAAGAAGAGAAAAGAAAATCTTTAATAAGAGGACACCAGATACAAAGCAACATTTTACTTTTGTTGTGGTAAAAAAAAGTCACATTTTACAGATAAAATGTAGAACCCTGAAATACTGACACATTCTCTTATCGTGCACAACGCTGCGGTTCTTTTAAGATTCACTTTAAAACTGCAATTAAAAATGTACAAAAAAAAAATCAAAACCCACAAAGCTTCTAAAAAAGGAACCTGCAGGCACTTCCTCTTGTGGAATGTTTAAAAAGTTAGCCTACTAAAGAAAACAGTCGACTTCTTGTGAAGGTTTTGAAGAAATATGGATCAGTTCATTTTATTTGGGAATTCAATAGTATCCTTGGTGATAATGCTGACTCCATGGCTTCTGACCCCAGAATTGCTGCAAAAGAACAACGAAAAACTAGTGAAATATTGTGTCAAATATCACTTTTTATTATTAAATGCTATACAAATGTTTTGTGCGTGGGGGGGAATTACATGGAGCTTCTGATGCATGTGACAGAGGGAGTTCTCTGCACTGAAGCTTGAAGTTCCACTGCTAGCATATGATACATGCATTGTGTAGAGATACAGATCACCCCCCTTAACTTTACCCTTAAAACATTGTTTATCATGAAGATCTCCCAAAGTCCTGCAAAAGGTTCTTAATCCAGACATGCTTAAGACTACATATTCTGCTATGAACTGAAAAAGTCTACTTACACCCTGCTGCCACTGGTTGTAGCCCTGAGATTGATTTTTGTAGCCACGATTGTTTCCCCTTCCTCTGAAGTTCTGCAACAAAAGAAGTCCAAGAAATGGATTTATAAGGTAGGTTTTTAACATCTGGGCAGGCACTGACCAAAAGCATACCACAGTACTATCTAGTGACAAAGATAGTGCTGTCACAAAGAAAATTTCAGGTTTCATCAACTTTCACTGATGGGAGTCTATTGCATCAACCAGCTAGTCCTCACATCAAATTTCCACCAGCTAAGGTATCATTCTTAGCACGATAAAGCAAATTTCTTGCAAGTCAGTTCTAAGTTTTTAGACAGCAGATAAGTACCCCTGCTGAACACGTGCAAGAATCAAGGGGGCGAGACAAGACCATTATCTGTGTATAAGAATTCCACATGCTTTGTTCAACTGATCTGTTGAAAGACCACATGGAAGATTTAACAAGAAACACAACTGCAATGCTGCATGCAGTATATGAAATCTGTGATAAGGATCTAGGACTCCAATACATCTTTTAGTCACTATGTTTAAATTATCACTGTCTCAACCTATGCATTATTCTTGGTTTTGAAGTGAATTCTATTTAGCTTCACAACCTTTGCATTCAAGCTGAACAGAAAGTGGGGTCTATCAAGTTGTGTAGAAACACTTGATGCTGTTCCACTGCCAATGCTGAACAGGGGTGGACTTCATGAATTCTCTGGGTGGAAGATTACTGGGAACCCCACATAAGTTTAGCACAAGTTAGCAGTTCCGCATATTTTGTATAATACTTGTAAGAATTGTAGAATATGTTAAGAGCTTCAGTAATGCTGGAAGTGCCTTTCAGAATGCAATTTAAAAGAAAGAGCCAGGACTGGTTACCATTAACATGCAAACACAAGGTTCAGACAGAAATACCATCTTCCTGGTTACAGCATACCTGGTTATAGTTCCCTCTGTTGGGCATCCCACCTCTGTTATAGTTTCCTCTGTTTGAATAGCCACCTCCACCACCACCACCTCCTCTGGCTGGAAAGACAGGACCACGAGGGTATGGATAGCCTATTGCTCCGCCACTGCCACCTCCTCCTCCTCCTCCACGTTGGGGCATATTGCCACCTCTCCTGTTATATCCACCACGATTTCCAGGGACTGTGGAAAAAGGTTTATTGTAGTAGTAGTAGTAGTGGCTCTATAGTTAGTTTAAATTAATCTGACTGTGGTCCCCCCCCCCAAAAAAAAACTCTGTAAGACAGTAATCACCACCCTTTGGCACTAGAACAGAGACTAAGTAATAATTTGCTATAGTAAAGGGTGAACAGTTGAACGTCGAAGCCAAAGGCAGTTCTAGGTAGCATTGGGCACAAATAACTGTAAAATCTGATTAAAGCCCTCCCAAATTGAAGGTGTTTTAGGAACTGTTATAGGAAAAGTGACAACCCCTCCCCACAGAGAATGTGTTTAGCTACACCCCTCTGGCTTTGGAGGTTTTACCAAGCACACTTTCAATACTATTTTCACAGCTATAATGGCTAAGAGTTCTTTTGTTCTTAACTGAAAGCTCAGGTCACTTAATACCATTGTCCTTTCCCTAAAAAAACATGGTTTCAAATGTTATTTTACAAAGAACCATTCTCTCACTACCTAGGGCTTTTGGAAATTAAGATACTGCTTCCATCAATAAAAGTCTAGTATCTATGCAGCCCTTCTCTTCTTTGGACCGTGTTCTTTTCCTACAAAATACAAAACTATTAAGATGTAAAGTTTAGCAATACAGTCTACCTCCTCCTCTGAAGTTGCCACGCATGTTAAATCCACCACGTCCTCTCTGTCCACCTCTGTTAAACTGGTTTTTACCACTCTTTTTATTACTTTTCTTTGAACCAGTGTTTTGTTTCTTTTCTGGAGGAAGGGCCTTTTTGCTTTCTTCTTTGTACTGCTCCAGAAGCTTCTGGGCTTCATCTTTTTGCAACTCTACGTAGATGATTTCATCAAAACATTCTGACACCTCTGGCAGAGTAAAATTTCCTACAAAATAGAGAGTCCTGAATATTTAGTAGTTATTTTTGAAGGCATTAGAATAAGCCAAAGTTCCCCTCCTATATAAAAGAAATGTAAGACAAGTAATGGTCACTCAGGATACTAGGAGCAAGATTCTTGAAAACTTGACACATTCTCCCTATTAAGTTGTACCGGGAACACATGTCTGCTAAACATGTTTAACTTTGTTTCTAGGGCACTTTATGCCAAGACAGCTTTGTGCATCTGCATGAAGCATATCATGACTGAGTAGTGTTAAGGACTGCAGCAGAGGGAACACAATATAGTGTTGTCTTACAAAGTTACAGAAGTCTTCCAGTTTTTTTAAAGAGGCATTAACTGTTTTAAGGCAAGAAATTTTGAATCTTTAGATTTTACATTATTCCTTTAAACAGATACTCAACATCCTAGAACACAGTATAGATTATGTTCCATGCCTTTCATTTTGAGCACTGCATGCTCTGGAAGATCTTTTCCCTCCACCTCTGCCTTCTTTTGTGTTCTTTGCTTGTAGTCTTCATCTTTTGGGCAAACAACAACTGCTTTGCGCTGGAAGCCTGCAAACAGGCACATTTTTCTCCTCTGCGCAGCTGCAGACACATTTGTCTGAAAAAAATGCAGTAACTTACTACACGTAGCTGTCATTGTTAGAGCTAAGTTAAATTAGTGTGCTTAGATTTCACCTCCACATGTATAATGCAATGAAGTTTACAAGTAGAAGGAAGTTATCTATATGTTAGGCCCTAGATTCTAGGATAACCATTCTCCCCCTGATTTCAAATATATTACGAACTTGAGTACAATTGCTGTAATTTCATCTTTATGCCTCAAATATATATTGCATCTCCCACTGATGTTTAGAATCTAAACCCCTTACACAAATAGTAGATTAATTGCATTTTGTTACACAATGAACTATAGCCCCCATACCTGATCCAGAATAAAGTTCCGTTTCTTACGAGCAGCAATCTCAATAAACTTGCCAAGACACTGTGGTGCTCTCTGCAACAGTGTGTTAAGTTTTCCAGTATCGGCCATCTGCCGCTTAAAACCTGCAACCTATAAAAACCAAAGTTATCCAACATTCATTGCCATAATTATATTCAATATTCTATTTGTATTTCTTCCTTTCACCATTAATCAATTCATTTTAAGAAATTGTAGGATTCCTAAAATTAGCCAAGCTTTCCTAACTCTCAAAAGAGATCAGTTCCTACGAGTTAAATATGCCAGCCTAATTCACCCCGTGTTTCAGAAACCTACTTTTCTTCATGCAATGTTACAATCCTGCAAGTAGCCTTTGGCAAAGAAGATCCAATCTATTATCAGAATGCCATGCAAATAATAAAAACAGTTGTCTCACCTGAACAGTGTAGAGCTTAAACACCTGATCAGGTTTCCCAAATTTTTATCTGAAGTTTCAAAGCTGCAATTTAATTATGTTAAAGGAGGGGGCTTGATACATATTCATTATAAACTTTATAAGCAGCTGAGATAGCCTCCTCCTCACGGCCTCAACTTTTAGTGGTTCTAACAACCTATTAAGAAGAGCTTCAAATGGATTAAAAATTGCTAACCTTAATACTACAGATGCAAGATAGCTGAACGTTTCCAAATACATACCATAAGGCTGCAATGTTAAAACACGTATAGGATTGTGCTGCAAACTATAACCAGGACTCACCATCATTTTGTCCATAATAGTATTTGTTCCAAGGATGTTGTATTTTCCAGGGTTTTCTGCTGCGTGTTTAGTGACCCATGTAGTCTTCCCAGCCCCAGGCAAGCCAATCATCATCACCACCTAATGAGAATTTAGCCATGAGTGGGGCACTTTAAAACAACTTTACTCTACCCAAAATGCAAGGCAAATTAAGACTTTTGTCATGTGTGCTATCAGTCAAATGACCTAAACCATAAACTATGCTTCCTTTAGTGTTACAGGGCACACTGTGGCAAGTTGGCATTGACACATCTTAATGCTTTCATCAAGACAAATACTCACATTAGCATGCTCTGATATTAGTTCAGAGTGGACAATTACTTACTTCACATTCTTTCTTGTGTTCTGGTCCCTTGGGTCCTCTAACTCTATCGTCCAAGGGAACATTCTGGATGAAAGTGTACCCCTCTGGTATGGGGAAGTAGGGCTCATCTTTCTGCCCAAAGTTGAATTCAACTGCACAGTTATGGCAGAGAACATGTGGGAAAATGGGCCTTCCAGAAAGAACTTCCTTACTGATCTTGAAAGCAGTTCCAAGTTCCTGTCCATTTTTTGAGTAAGAGAGTTCCACTTCATCACCATCAAAATTCTGTATTAACAGGAAAATGTTTTGTATTAAGACAATGGCAACTCATATTAGAAACAAATCCTGAATTAGTAGCTGAGGTTTAAAATGTGAAATCCAAACAAAGATATAGCAGTCACCAAAAGCTACTTGAACTGGAAGAACTTAATAAAAATGGCATAGCAGAAAATAGATTCACAATCCCGATGAAGAAATAATTGCAGACTTACAGCAAAACATCCGATCACATCATTTTCATCAAATTTCTCACCAAAGTCTTCAATCTCACAATTGCATGTCTTTATGCCTTTTAAGGAGTATCCATAAGAAAATTCTTCCTCACCTGATAAACATGAACAATTGTAGTTGAAATTTCAAATTGTGGAATGCTAAGCAGGGTGCTAGGACACAACCATTACCTAGATTATCCTCTCCCACAGAACCTTAGCACTGTGGCCATATGGCAAAATGACAGAAGGAATTTAAGCAGAACCTCAGCAATAGTATGGAGTTACACAATCACTCTTCATGTCACTGGCTAGATCAAATGGGCAAGTCCCATTACTTCCTTCCCAATCAAGGGGATTGGCTCAATAGGATGATATTCCACTCTGAACCACTATTCAGGCAAGCATACAAGGCCAATGTGGCCCCGATACCTGTGCCAGCCCCATTCCCTCCAGAGCTGGGCTCCTCAAGCAAAGATGTATGGCAGAATGACAATAGAAATAACTAAGATGAAAGTGCGATCACTAAAAGAATATTTATGAATTTGACAAAATGTACAGCTGCTCTATCTCCAAGAAGCTTGTTCCTTTTGCACATCAGATTTAGCCCACACATATATGCAGCAGATATTCAAAGCAGGCAACATTTAACTAAATAGTTTCTAGAACGTAACTCCATTGGTTTTGTGTTGCCTATTTCATAATGACAAATATCAAAACGAGACAGTAGTAGAGGGTTTTTTAAAAAATTCGTTTCACAAAGCTTACTTTCAACATAGGTAATAATTACTGTAAAATCAGTCCTATACTAACAAAGGAACAATCATTTTAAATCTATAGAGAATAACAACTTCATATTTCATGTCACCACCCGCTACTTCCACAACATGGTAAGAAAAACACCTTACCAAGCAACATCCCACTTGTGTTCAGTGACCAGCCAACTCTCACTTCATGTATGTCAATGTCTTTTGTATACAGATGCTTGACAGGGATTTTTTCAGTTACCTATTTTTCATAAGAAGGAAAGTCAAAGCTATGACTACAGCTGCAGTAATGAAAAAACTGGACCTTGCAAATAGTTGAGGCAAATTCATATTTGATCAGAACAATAATTTCCTAATTGGTTGCAAGCAGATTAAGAATGGGACTTGCCACAAAGTGTTGTAGCGTGGGGTCCTCCATTTCAGGTTTTCATCCAGGCAGCAGCCATGCCCTTTTCCAGGATATTCTATTTCAGTCCCCCTCCCATTGGTATCCCCAAACACACATCAACCATTCTGTGCCCACTGAGCTGTCCTCAAATAACTATTTTTGGGATTTCCTCCGTTTTGCTTTCTCCAAAGTGATTTCGTAATGCAAACTTTGGGGGCAACCCAAGCCTGCTGATATAGACATGGATAAGGATCCACACTTGGAGAATGAGTTTGTTATTAGGATACATGGTACCACAATTTTAGTTGTTTCTCAACAGCAGTTCTCCTATTACTGCCCAATAGTTTCATGGATCAATCAGGACATTATGTTCTTTAAACATCACAGTGAAACCAAATCACCTTGCTTTATACATCAATCAGAAATGTTCCATAGCTACTACTCTGCCATTTTCCTTTGTCAACTTTGGTTCAGCTAAAAGTACTCAGAACCGCTGTTACTGAGCAGCTGCCACTAGGATTAATGTGGCTTACCTTCATCTCAAAACAGACTTTTCCTTTGGAAACGCCATAGGAAGCTCTTCCTCCAGCCCAAAGAAAGGCAAAACTTTCCATAGTCAGTGAGGAAGCACTAAAACGGTCTCTTGAAATTTTAAAGTGTAGATCACAATTATCTGCGCCAAAAAAAAAAAAAAAAAAAGGAAAAACCCACAGTTGAAACCTGTTCCAATACATTCCATTGTAAAAATATGTTACATCTATAGGAACCAAGTATGCATACATATTTTATACATAATTTAGTTTAGTGTAATTTATGTTATGACTCTGTACATAATTCTGGATTACTGGGCATGTGTCATAATTAAATTCATGTCCTCCCCTTTTATACGTGAATTCTCAAGCAAAGAAATGACACCAACTTTTGCACAATATAGAAAATCCTATTTATTTACTCTAGAACCAGAGTACCTCTATAGAGCTTAGGTTCATTGTGTCTTTTTTGTGCTCAAATGCTTTAAAACAGGGATGGGTGGAAGAGAATCTACTGGCAAATCTCTGGATGATTTCGTCTTTCCAAGAGTGATTTCCAAGGGTCTCTGACACTCAATAGCTTAACAGCAAGTAAAACTTAAATAAATTCTAAAATGAATTCCTTGCCATGGCTGGCCTTGTATTAATCACTATATCCCAGCATCTTTGTTCTTCACCAGTAAAGAAATTGTGTTTGATCATGTCTTTGTGCAGCTCTGCTAGTCAGCTTTAGAATTGGATTAGAATCCCTGATCTATAATAACTTGGATGTAGATTTCTATAATCAGGTCAACCCAGTCTACAATTGATGAGTTGTAGTATGTAGATAAGTGAATCCATTTCCCAAACCAGGACATTTTAATTTTTTACATTTTTATCCACACTTCCTCCCAAAAGATCTGTACACAATCTTTTCCCCACATTTCATCCACACAACAATCCTGCAAGGTAGTGTAGGCTGAAAGATGGTGACTGGTCCAGGGCACCCAGTGACCTTCATAGCTAAGTGAGGATTTGCTAACCACGATATAATTCCTTCCCTTGCCACTATTTTGCACCTGATTCTTGGAATTCTAGTAAAAAACAAAGTAGATGTCACAAACTTGAAATATGCCCACCTTTGCTTTAAAATATGCCTTTTATTTTGGCGCTTTGCAAAGTATAACCTGGAATAGAAGCCAAGCACTGTACAATCTGGCTTTGAAGATTGGTGAAAGGTTTCAAAATGACAGTGCCCAGCATACACAGGTGTCATGCAGTCAGTGCCTTGAGAGATTACTGCTTTATATAAAGCTTTTGTGCTAAACACCAGAGCAGGATAGAACAATGCTATAAATACCCCAAGTGCTCTGCCGAACAGCACCAGGTTGTAGACATGAAGTATAAGTGCATCGTAAGCAGGAACTGATATCATTAGTTGTTTGAAAGCACGTTTACAAAGTCTTAAGTTACCTGTTTTTGTCCCTTCGCATATTTATACCGATCTTTGCTTTCTACATCATGGGCAACAACAAATGTTATGCAAACAGAAATGCATCTTGCCCCCTCTCCTCAGATTCTCCCAACTGCAGTGTGAGATGCTGGTTCCATTGGCGGATGGACACTATTTAATTTCACCCAACATAGAATATGGTTTTTAAAACTAGTATGTTTCGGTTGTATTTGTCCTGTAGGCCTAACGTACAAGTTTGATTTTCTAGATATCCTACTAAAAGCATTTAAGTCTTCCTAAGCGTATATATCCTACTAAAAGCATTTAAGTCTTCCTAAGCATATTTACGCCAAAGTAAACCCTATTGAATTAAATTAGGTTTACACCCAAATGTGCCAAGAACAGCTGTTTCTTAGCTACAATCCTGGCCACACCTGGTAATAAGCTTCAATTAAAATCAGTGAGTAAACTTGCATAGGATGAAGTTATAAAACTGCTCTGAAGAAGTAAAACAATGCAAACTTCGTGCAAAGAGTTCATTCAGATTCCATTAGTAACACAAATATGCCAAAATAGCTTGACTGAGCCCCATAAGACCTAAGAAAAGATCAGAGTTAATAACTTTTTAGGCTCACTGTTTTCAATAGAGTGCTCTGAATTCACATATGTCTTTAAGTAAAGAGCTTAATTTTGATTGGACTTTAACTTAACTCCTTGAACATATAATTCAACCAACTGGGGACAACTAGGTGTATGGTTATAAGAACCTGCAGACTAGAAAAATATGGCTTACTGCTATCTCAATGCAATACACATGACTCAATCATCAGAGGACACTTTCTATAAGCTTCCATTATTTACCAATACAACTCTACATCATCTCAACGTGTTATGCCTTAAGACTGAAGCTGCCAACATCAATTTGCAGACATATTTAAGTGATGTGGGGCAGAAAATTCCACAACTATATTTTCCATGGAAAATTTCCATTTCTAAAAATGCAGTGTTACATAACACATAGTAACATACTTGCTGATATATCCATTCAACTTGGGAAATTTCAATTGTGATTTTATAGGAACAATCACTTGGAAAAAAATATCTAATAATAGAACGTGAACGATTTGAACTCTTCCCACTTTATGATGCAATCAATGGAAGACAAATGCATGCTACTGAATTTTCCTGTCTTAAAATATTCAAAGCGTTCAAGTAACAATTCACAAATAAAGCCCTCAATATAAAATATTTAGGCCACATTATGGCTGAAATTCTATACCAACCTATCTAGGAGTAAGCCCCAATGAACTTACTGGAACTGATTTTTTATCTAACATTTAAAAGACAGAAATGGTTTTTAAAAAATTCTTCAAGTTATGATTTTACAGTGTTAGTAACAGAACATGCTGAAACTAGTATCCACATGGTTTGAGGGTTTGTGCCTTATCTTGTTTAAAATACATTACTTTGGCACATTTCTATGCTATGGTCTACTTTGATTAAATACAAGGCTAACCCACATGGAAAGATCAAATTTGCAAGCTAGAGCAGGGACTGTACCTCAGGTGTGGCAGTAGACACAAGCTGCTTCCTCAAAATATTTTTTAGAGACAACAACCAATTTCTGTACTTACAAGTATCAAGACAAACCACAGTGTCATCAAAGTGTTCATCCTCCTCTTCAACAGGTGGTTGTGGAGATTTGGCCCTGATCAATAAAAAAGTCACTTTAATTTTACAGATCAAAGTATCTTTTAGTCTTCCGTTAATAAAAAAATAAATATCAATTTACCTGCTATATTTGTTCTCTTCAATATACTCAAAATACCCTCGTCCATGGTCTTCACGTGGCCTTTTCACTCCCCTTTTTTTCTCACCAGGTTTTTGTTCGGTTTTAGCTTCTCCTTAGCGTTTTCAGGGGAGAAAATAAGGCACGTTGGAAACGGTACAGCAGAAAACACCTAGGATCTATAAGCAAAAAATCGTGCTCTCGGCACATTTATAGCAATGGCTTCCACAACGCTTAAAGCTTCGATCTGGCTGGCAGCCGACCTATTAATACTCCAACTGCCGCTTTCAATTTGGCCACCTAGAGACAGCCGTAAAGTCGCCGCTTGGGTCTGCACCCGCGTTCAATGCAATTGACGGTAACTCCGAGAAGGCCCGCCTTCCCCACTCAAGGATTTATAACACGGCGCGATAGCTAGGCTCGACTAAAGCGATTCCTCCGCCTCCATTGTACTCAGTATTTGAACTCGAGCCCACAGCGCCCCACGGGCGGATGTGACGCAGAACAGTACAAACGTTCCTCACACGTTCCACAGCGCGCCCCAGCGGCTCCTGCGAGCCGCCCCTCCCCTTCTCACGCGCCCCTTCCTCAGTACGCTCACGAAATGGCGCAAGCGCCCCTCCCCCTTCGAGACACGCGGCGCGCAAGGCCTGGAAATCCCCAGAGGAGAATCTTCCCTTCCCCCCTCACCGCCACCAAAAGGGAAAAAAGATGGCGGCGCACCCTGACCCCGCTCCCGAGCTACCAACTGCCGCCGCCCATCCGGGTCCCACGCTACTCACCTCCAGGGCGAGCAGGCCCTCCAGGTTTCTGCTGCTGGGCGGGCGAAAGCTGTTTCGCGCCGGGCTGGGCCGAGGGCGCAGGAGTCGAAGCCGAGGCCTCCGAGGCGGCGCCGGCCCCTTTCCCAGGCACCTCCTTCGCCGCAGCGCCCTGTTGCTGGGCGCCATGGCCGTTGGCGTTCCCGCTGCTAGTGGTGGCGGCCGCAACCGCGGGATCTTCCTCCTCGTCCTCGCCCTCTTGGAAGCCCTGGTCGTCACCATTCTCGTCGTCCTCAAGATCGTCGGCCGCTTCCTCCTCGCCGGCGGCCACCCCCTCGCCATTCTCCTCGCCCAGCTCCATGCCCTCCTCCTCCTCCTCTTCCCCTTGGCAGGCCCCGAACTCGGCCTCCTCATCGTCATCGCAGGCCGCGGCCTGGTCAGAGCCTTCTCCTCCCAAGGGAAGCTGCTCCTGGGAGCCCGCGCTGCCCGGAGCAGCCTCCCCCATTTCCTCTGCGTTGCCGTTGCCGGGCTCGGCGCTTGCTAGGCCTCCCCCGCCGGCCTCCTCCTGGTCGAGCGCGGCCTGGAGCCGCTCCATGAGGTCGGCCTTGAGGCCCTTATCAGAGAGGCGCCGCTTCTTCAGCTCCTCCTTGAGCTCCGAAACCTTCAACTTTTTCACGTTCACCGGCGAGCAGCTCATGGCGGCGGCGGCGACGGCAAAGACTCGATGCGGTCTGGGCGTAGGTGGCTGGTTCGTGTGGCTGCGGCAGCTGCAGAAAGGGACCCGCCTGGCGCCAAATCCTTTCACCAAGGCTCGCGAGGCAGGGACGGTGAGCGCGCCTCACGGGCTCGAGCACGTAAACGCTGTGTTCACCCCGCCCCCGCCGCGCGCCTAATATAACCTCGCATTCCCCCCTCCCCCAGCTACCGTAACTATCAGCCCTCGCGCAGCTCTACCGTAAACAGCCTGCGCAAAAGCTGCCAATGCAAAAGCTGCTGCCCAGTTTTTGATACGTTTAGGTGGCTCGTCTAAAATCAGGCTGCAGTAATCCAAACCATATTTACTTGGAAATATGCTACATTCAAATACATGGTTCGTAAATCGGGCTACATATTGAACACTGAATATTATCAGCTTCAGTGAAATTTAGGTGCTCTGGTTAAGTTATACTGAAGTACTTTGCATCGCTGGGGCAGATTGCGGGGACACACAATTTCTGCTTTAGCAAGAACCCACAAACAAGTTATAGGATAGTGTGCTAAAGTACCATTTGAAACTACGTTAAAGGTATAGTCCACATGCAACTAGTCTATCAAATTATCCTTGAAGGTTTACACACCAGTTTTCATATACCACTTTAATGCACTTTAGGGATCCATATTCAGCTACTATGTCTGTAGGAGTCAGGTAAGTGTACATAGGTGTGCAGTGTTAAGGCTTTTAACCAAAACATTTTTTTAAACAAACACCCCTTGAAAATAGCTCTTTATTATATTTCTATACTGTTAATAGTCAAAACTCTGGGAGGGTCACAAAAATTAAAATCATAAAATCCAAGGCAATAAAACAAAATCTTGATAAGTTTGAAACAGAATAAAGCCAAAGTAAAAACTAGAATAAAATTAGGCAAAGTGAGGCAGCTAACCTCAAGATTAAGATTTGATTTAAATGTGATGCAAGTAAGCAAGAAAGGCTTACTGATATGTCATTGCAGCATATTTAAGTGGGCTTTAGCTGCTTTGTGTGCAATGTTAGCACCTGCCTTCACTAAGGATGTTTGGTTTGCTAATCATGCATATTCAGTGAGGTGACCCAATGTAAACAAGCCACTGGATGGGTATATCACTACACAGATATATTCATTTAAGAACTACCTCACAACATCAATAATAATAATAATAATAATAATATTTATTTATTTGTAGCCCGCCTCTCCCTCCGGATCGAGGCGGGGAACAACAACAATATAAAACATAAAAATCACAACAGTTAAAAAAATTTAAAAACAAGAGAAAAATACAACATTAAAAACATCTTAAAATTCATCTGGATAGGCCTGTCGGAAGAGGACAGTCTTCATGACTCTCTTAAATTCATGAAGACTGTCAATTTGTCTAACTTCCTCCGACAGACCATTCCATAGTCTGGGAGCGATGGAAGAGAAGGTCCTCTGGGTAACACCCGCCAGCCTAGTTCTGACTGGCTTGAGTAAGTTCTTCCCAGAGGACCTAAGTGTGCGGGGCGGATTGTACGGGAGAAGGCGATCCCGTAGGTACCCTGGACCCAAACCATGTAGGGCTTTAAAGGTAATAACCAACACTTTATACTTCGCCCGGAAACTGATTGGCAGCCAGTGAAGCGATTTTAAAACTGGTGTAATGTGATCACCCCTAGGTGTACCGGTGACCAACCTGGCTGCCATATTTTGAACAAGCTGAAGTTTCCGGACTAGGCACAAAGGTAGCCCTATGTACAGCGCATCAAAAGTTAGTAAAATCCATATACTCTGATTGCAAGCTATATAGCACACATACAAATGATAATCAAAGCTACTCAAAGTCTAAGAAGTTGTGCTATAATATCCCCATCTACAAAGATTAAATTATATGGAAATGTAACTCCGGAGTCTTACATTACCATGCACAGGTCTGTGAAAACATAACATCCACAAGAAATAGACAACTCTGAACAGAGTTCCTAAATGCTTGGGGTTGTGGTGGACAGTTCAATGAAAATGTCAACCCAGTGGCTGGGTTCGGACAAAATGATAAATAATGGACACACAACTCACAGTATGCTATTTCTCAATTTAAGCAACGGAGAAAAACAACTAACTGCTCCGTTGCTTATCCAGAAACCCATTGCTTAACATGTCATGTGGCAAGCTCCATTGTCAAATTTAAAGCGTTGAGTGCGCTATTTCAGGAGCGCATAGAGTTCTCCTGCAGAAGCAGCCAAAAGTGCCCCAGGCACTCCTCTACAGCTGGCAGAACTCGCAATGGCTGATGGGATAGCCCTGGGAGGAGGGAGGGCCAGCCGGAACCTTGACATATGGTGGCAGCACCGGGATAGTGGTAACAGTGAAATTTGGCACTCCAAACAGTTTATAAGGTTTTACCGATAGAACTGATAAAGGCAGCATATATTTTATTTTCGGGTCTGTGGAGTAGGGAAAAAGATAGGCTAGCAAAATGAGCCAGTACCTCTCCATGAACAAAACTGCTCTGATTAAGCAATGTAAAAAGGACAATTTGCCATGGGAAGAGAGAACAGCGGAAGAACTGAAAGTTATGCTGATCTCCCATGTGGCAGTAGCTGGAGTGGATTCTGAAAACCTCAGTACAGCAGGGATCACCAGTTCTGTATGTGGGATTGGCAAGAGTCTTAAATTGGTTTTAATACTGCAGTTGCACATTTTAACATTATTATTGATTTTTGTGATTTAGGGATTACATGTTTGTATAGTTTGAACACTTCCTATACCACTGAAGAAGACCATAGGTCGAAACGCGTCTGTGGGATTTGAACGTTTTAATATAGTGTTCCTTGTGTTAATATATACTGATAATTGTTCTGATTGTCTTTTGCTTTAGGCAGCCTGTAAATATTAACTATTTTGAAAAAATTGTTATCAGTATTATTATTTTTACCCTTGTTGTTTATTGTCACCAGTGTACCCAACCTAGTTTTGTTGTTTTTGTCTACCCATGTGTCATGGAGGAGGATTCCATCTTCAGAGGATCCTGACCCTTGTCCTAACAGTTGAGGAAGAGCATTCCATCATGGAAAGGCATCATGAGGATTCTATCTCCCCAGGATGTAGTTCCCCAGAAAGTTCCCAGGGATCAGCTTCCCGATGTCCAGAGGAAGTTGCCTTGCCATCTTCAGACTCTGGCCATCAGGACACTTGCATGCCACAGCCACTGCCACATCATTGCAGTTTGAGCCTGCTAAAACAGGTCATGCTGTTTTAAGAGACAAAGCCTCAGTTAGGGTAGAGGTGGAGCCAATTCATGTAAATGCTAAACTGGCAGCTCCTGCTGGACCTGAGTGACTTGAATGTGGATCAACTACAGTCCAGAGGCACGGGTACAGTACAATGTTCTATAGGCTTCTTTGCCCCATGGAAATCAGTGCAGCGTATTGGTTAAAATGTCAGACTAGAATCAAAGAGACCCAGGTTCAAATCCCCACTCAGCTATGAACTTCATTGACAGTGGGCAGGTTCTTATTTGTCAAAGTATCTTCTTTACAGGGTTGTTGTGATGATAATATGGGGGCGGGGACCACATATATACAGTTTTGAGCTTCTTGAGGGAATGCAGGATATAAATATACTACTACTATTACTACTACTAATAAATAGACTTTAGTGGACAGGATCAGGCCCCTACATCTCTTGTGCTGTAGAGACAGCTCCCCTCCAGCAGCAATAAGTCTGCAAGCTATGGAGGAAAAATAAAAGTGTCTACCTGTCACTATCTGAAATTATTCCCAATGTAAGCAGATGGAATGATGGACAGAAATGGGGCTTACTGGCAATCAGCTTGAATAGCTCTGCCATAATGATCCAACAGAATGGTCTAGTTCACATGTAATGAGAAGCCACCGTGGATGAACTTCCCTATGGGATTCCTCATTGTGGCAGCTGCCACTATGTTTAATATCAGGGCATGGCGGTGTGTCTCTGTGTGTGCCAAAGCTTATCATTACATGTGAACCTGATGAGGATATGTTGTTGGGGTGGTTGACAAGCCACCTGCAACCCTAAAACAGCCCATGGGTTCTGGGTGGCTTGTCAGCCATCCCAACAATGCACACTTGCCTGGTTTGCACATAATGAAAAGCAATGGCGTATCCCAACACATCCTAAATATTTCAAATGGGGCCACCGCCACAAGAGAAGCCCCACGGGAAAATTCACCCATGGTGGCTTCTCATTACGTGTGAACCAGGTCAATAATATCGGGATCGGAACTTCTGATATCAAGAATATCATATCGGATGATATCAGAGGTCCCAAGTATCAGATCGGATCCGATATTTGATAAATATTAGAAGTTCCGATACTGATATTGGACCGCCATTTTTGTTGTTTTCCCCATAGGCTTGCATTGGGGGAAAGCTTTCCCCCAATGCAAGTCTATGGGGAAACACTGGGCTGGCCCTCCCTCCCGCTCCTTACCTGCTGCCGTCCCGTGCTACCGCCCGCTGGTTCCGTACTATTGAGAATTAGGCTTTGAGGCCTGGGTCTCAATAGAGTGACGATACGCCGGGTGATGACATCACCTGGCACACCAGCGCTCTACTGAGACCCAGGCCGCAATGCCTAATTCTCAGTAGTACGGAACCAGCGGGTGGCAGCAGGTGGCAGCGCGGGATGGCGGCAGGTAAGGGGGGGACCTCCCCCCCTCCCTCCCCCCGTCACGCTCCTTACCTGCCGCTGCTGCCTGCTGGTTCCATGCTACTGGGAAACAGGCTTTGCGGCCTGTTCCTCAATAGAGCGCCAGCATGCCGGGTGATGTCATCACTCGGCGCGCCGGCACTCTACAGAGGAACAGGCCAAAAGCCTGTTTCTCAGAAGTATGGAAGCAGTGGGCGGCAGCAAGGAGGCAGCAGGTAAGGAGTGCGAGTGGGGGGAGGGTGGGAAGGACGGAAGGAAGGAAGGAGAGGGAGGTCCCCACTCACCCGCCGCCATGTTTTCCCCATAGACTTGCATTGGGGGAAAGCTTTCTTTCTCCCAATGCAAGCCTATGGCGAAAAAACAAACAATTCTACGATATTTTCCGATAATATCAGAACCGAAAATATCGTAAAACTTCATATCGGAGTTCTCTTGTTTCATATCGTTATCGGATATCCCCTGTATTGTCGCTGGATTGTTTATCGTACACGATACGATGCACATCCCTAGTCCATATACCCTCGCATAAAGATGTGGCAGGCCTTAGTTCTGCAGTTTGAACCAAGGCACTAGATAGATTGGTCCAGGAAACAGTCCTTACTCAGCAAAAGCAAGAAAGAAGAACCCATTCTACAACTTGTCAGTGACAAGGAGGGCAATTAGATCGGAACTTTCATTTGATCTTTTTAGAAATCTGCCTAGAGATCCTTAGGTAAGCAACAGAAATCACTGTAGACATGCAATCCAACTCAGTTCTGAGACAAAGATGATTGGAGATGTTTGGGATGACTAGAAATAAATTAGCTTTCTATTTTGGGTTAACAAAAGTTATCTTTCTAGGTATCTAGAATTCTCTGTATCTTCACCCTAAGCATGTCACCCAAACATGCCAGTGAAATACATTCATATTCTTTAAAAATGGCTAAAATGTGAGGATGGGAGGAGGTGACTGCTAGGTTAAGGAAATTAGAAGTTATTTGTGAACAGTAAAAAAGATAGTCCTGGATCCTGAAGGAATGTTATTTTCATGTAAACAAGCCTGTACCTGGAAGTAGGGCAATGGTTTTGGATAAAGAGGCAAACATCACCTTTTGTCTTGCTAATATCGAAGGTCTGACTGGGGAACAGTTCTTTCTCAAGTAAATACATTTATTGGGGAAATATATTTGTAAATTGTAGATTGTGAACAATGAATACCTTGTATGCTTTTAATTTTAAAACTATTTTGTTATTTTGTCTAGTTGTCTTCTTTTTGGGAAACTTGCAGCCATCAGTTACTAGCAGCTTTCAGCATGGTAGCAAATGTCTTCTGAGGGGACAAATAGTGTTGTGAGTTCTGCCTGACTTGATCACTATAGCCAGAATCTTTGACAAAATACCCTTAATGTTTCTTAATGACCTTGGATATTGCCTGAATAGGCAATTCAAATGAATGGATGGGGCAGAGACCTGTGCCCTGGAGAAGAATGTATGAGAAACAGCAGTTTTGCATTTCAAATAAGCCAGAGAAAGAAAGAGCACTTCTGACTTCTAGCTGAATGTACCTGAAACTCACTGGAGATCTACTGTCCCCACTTATACTATGTGGTACATTTGTACATTTTTTAAAAAATATAAAGACAAAATAACAAAACAGACTTTCTCATCCAAAGGAATCTCATCCAGATTCATAAGTGCTACCAATTGGAAGGCACTGTGCAGCTGTTCCCTCTTTTTCTCCTTAACTGGTTTTTTGCATTGACAAAAAAAGACAGAAGAGGTAAGAAAATATGTTTGTGGCAGGGACATTAGTAGAAGACGCATTGTCTGGAGTTCTCATAAACATCTGTGAATGAGGCAGAGTGATGGCACCAAAAAGCCTAGTCTGGAAGCACCCCTGGTAGCATTGCCCTGGGAATCCATTGTTTGGGGATGTGGACAGTGGGTAATATGTTAGCTGTTCTTGAGTGCATATACATCTGACGTTGGACCTACATTTCTTCAGCGGTCTATCATTCTATTTCCCCCCTCTATGATAATTTCTCATATGTTATTTTTTTAAGAAGTTAAAAACGCACATAGTTTACTGTTTCAAGTTCCAAATTAGTTGTTCTCGGTTCCCTTTATATTTGGCTGAGACAAAAGAAGATCAGTTACTTTAGCATAATTTATTTTGAAGATTTATACTCCACATTTCAATCAAATGCTTCTCAAGGTGACTTACTTGCAACAAATTGTAAAAATACAAAACAAAAACAACCCCCTCCCCCTCACATGCAGAACGCTCCAGCAACTCTTAGTTCTCTAGTCTAGCGGACATGATGTGAGAACATGCTTCCCTTCAGGTGATGCAACAATATGCTTCTGCTGCGTGGCCTTTTCTTTCCTCTTGTGTAGTCTGCTCAAAAATAGTGCTCATGAGCAGTATGTGGCATAAGGGGACTCAAACCCCTGCCTGTAGGTATGCTTGGGAACTCAGTGTAGCAGGGCCATTGCTGCCTGTGCCACAGGAGCTCACAGAGTAGGGAATACTATAGCACTGTGAGTAGTGTGCAGTGTGCAGGGCATGTCTCTGTTATCATGAGTTCATTGGCATCCTCCATGTGTGGGTGATATGTGGGCATCATTGCCACCATAGCCCCTGATTGGTGGGAACGGCTGGTGTTTCCATGGCTGCTGTTTTGCCCAGTTTTGTGATTTTTTGAGTTTTGTGTTTTCCCCTCCTTTTCTGGCCTGGACTAAGCAGCTGTTGTTCAGATATAATGGTGACATATCCCCTGCCCCCAACATAACTGGTGTACAGGAGTGCTTGCCCACTTCTTTATTTTACTTATTACGCTTTTAAACTGACCAATAAACTAAGAACTGCATCCTAGAGCAATAAAGGAGCCCTCAGAACCACTGTCTATTATCTTTGCGAAATCATGGACTCAGGAGAACTCTCAGAACCACTGTCTATTATCTTTGCGAAATCATGGAAGACGGGTAAAGTGCCAGACAATTGGAAGAGGGCTAATGTTGACTCTATCTTAAAAAAGGGCAAAAGGGAGGAACCTGGGAACTACAGACCAGTTAGTCCGACATCAATCCCTGGGAAATTTTGGAGCAGATTATAAAGAAGTAAATCTGTAAGCGCCTTGAAAACAATGCAGTGATTACTAGAAGCCAGCATAGATTTGTCAAGAACAAATTCTGCCAGACTGACCTCATTCTTTGATCTGGTAACCTCTCTTGTGAACTGTGGGAATGTTGTGGACATAATATATCTTGACTTCAGCAAAGCTTTTGACGAAGTACCGCATGACATTCTGATCAGCAAGCTAGCTAAAAGTGAACTAGATGGAACAACTATTAGGTGGATCCACAGTTGGCTACACAATCAGACTCAAAGGCTCAATTCCGACAACACGTTAAGCAACTGAGGGGAATTAACCCACTGACGGTGTGTTAAAAAGGTGGGCTCAATTTGGATGACACGCTGCAGCAGGCGCTGCAAAGAATTTTTAACCACCCTGGTGGTTAATAACGTACTCGGTTCTGACTGACAGCCCGGCTGCCATTTTCCCCACTTACCAAACTCCGTCAGTACTCCAGCAGGTATCCCAGCACACACTGCGGCCAAAAACCATGGGCGCCGCCATTGTAGCCGATGCAGGACATGCCTCCCAAAACCCATTGGCTGCCTCAGTCAGTGGGCGGAACTCAGCAGCCTCAGGCAAAGAGGCTGCTAGGAGGAATGGCAGCACCAATACAACATTTTCACCCCATGCCCAGCACTGCAATTCCAACATTGGCACCCATGCCCCAGCCCCCAACCCCCTCTACCTCCCTCCTAGAGCATCTTTCGCACACACAGGAAAGAAGGCAAGAGTGGGGTGGCGTAGAAAACTTTATTCAGCAGGGAGCTCAGACATGGGCAATAAGGCACATGGGCACCACTATGCCAGGGCAGAACCTACGGAAAGGACAGTTGCCCCTGGGAAGGGAGGAGGCGGCTGGAAGGCACAGCGGTGAAGAGGGGACGGCCAAGGCCACACCCCCAGGGAGCCAAGCATGGAACGTGCCAAGAGAGGGGCGGCATGCCAGGGAGAGATGCCAGTTCACAGATGGAACTCCACAGCCGACACTCACAGGGGGTGGGGGTAGCGCAGCCAGATCCAGGCACTGATGCATTCACGCACCCGGGACGCCTCCGCACGGGCGCGACGCTCCCCAATGGGGTTCTCGGGGCCCGGCAAAGGCTTGCTGTCCGGCTGTGTTGGGCGGATGAGGGGGGGGCTCTCTGGTCGCTGCTTCCCCTGCCCTTGTCCTTCTGGGTGAAGCGAGGGTGGAGGTGGTGGTGCGGTCGGGGTCTGCTTCGGGTGGAGTGCGGTTCTCCCAGTTGGTGGGGGGGGCTGCCTCTTACTCCAGGGCACCTGGGGGGTTTGGTTATTCTGTCTCCCCCTCCCTACCTTTGCCGTACTGCCCTTCTGGTGCACTTCCCTTTCCGTTTGGGTAGCTGACTGGGCACCCTGCGTGAGTTCGTGCAGGAGCCGGCCCCTCGTTGAGCTCCGTGCCGGCTGCCTGGTGGGGGAGGCAGGCATCCTAGTTGCTATGGCGGCAATACCAGCGGTCTGTTGCGAGCGCGCCTGAGCGGCCACCCGCTTTCTGCCGCTCTTGCCGCTCTCCAACTTAACCAACCGTGGGTTGTTTATCCATTGTATGGCTGAATTCGGACGACACGTTGAGCTAACCAAATGACGGTTGTTTAACTTAACAACCGTTGCTTAACGTGTTGTCCGAATTGAGCCAAAGAGTGCTTATCAATAGTACCATCTCAAACTGGGGGAAGGTAACGAGCAGGGTATCACAGAGCTCAGTCCTGGGCCCAGTGCTTTTCAACATATCAATGACTTGGATGAAGAGATGCAGGGAATGCTTATCAAATTTGCAGATGAAACAACATTGGGTGGGATAGCTAATATACCCTGGAAGACAGAAACAAACTTCAAAGTGATCTTGATAGGCTGGAGCGATGGGGCTGAAAACAACAGAATGAAATTTAATACAAATAAATGCCAAGTTCTACACCTAGGAAAAAGAAACCAAATGCAGTTACAAGATGGGGGATACTTGGCTTAGCAATACTACAAGCGAGAAGGATCTTGGAATTGTTGTAGATCACAAGCTGAATGTGAGCCAACAGTGTGATGTGGCTGCAAAAAAAGCAAATGCTATTTTGGGATGCATTAATAGAAGTATAGCTTCCAAATCGTGCGAGGTACTGGTTCCCCTCTATTTGGCACTGGCTAGGGCTCATCTTGAGCATTGTGTCCAGTTCTGGGCACCACACTTCAAGAAGGATGCACACAAGCCAGAGGGCAACGAGGATAATCAGGGGCCTGGAAACAAAGCCCTATGAGGGGAGACTTAAAGAACTGGGCATGTTTAGCCTTGAGAAGAGAAGACTAAGGGAAGACATGATAGCACTCTTCAAATACTTGAAAGGTTGTCCCACAGAGGAGGGCCAGGATCTCTTCTTGATCATCCCAGAATGCAGGACACGGAATAATGAGCTCGAGTTACAGGAAGCCAGATTCTTCCTGACTATTAGAGCAGTATGACAATGGAACCAATTACCTAGGGAGGTCGTGGGCTCTCCCACCCTACAGGCATTCCAGAGGCAGCTGGACAGCCATCTGTCAGGGATACTTTAAGGTGGATTCCTACATTGAGCAGGAGGTTGGACTTGATGGCCTTATAGGCCCCTTCCAACTGTACGATTCTATGATTCTATGAATGCAGGCCATACAGGTTTACTACCACATAAAAGAGAGAAAGTAACAGGCAAACAAATAAACTCGTCAACCCCATCTGTTTCCTACTTTTGATAAATACTTTTAAGTATAACCCATGCCACCTCGTTCGCATGACATGACAAGCTTGGTGCATGTGCACTGCATATTCAAAATGGTAGCCAGCACACATCACAGCCTACCATGGCATAAATATACCAATGAACTTTTACAGAGCTCAGTCTCACAGTACATTTACAGTGCATGTTCTGTCTGAGCCTTGCAACATGGGAAGTAATCATAATTAAATATTTACAGATCTTCACATGTGAAGAACAGAACCACAGGAGGACTTTACAGATTTGGGAATAGGCAGCATGGTCTCCAAGTAATATTTTGCAACTAAGCACTTAATTGCTTGTATCTCTCAGCCATTAAAAGGCCCAAAGGTTTTGTCTAAGAAAAAGGATGGCAAGCATAAGTAGGGGTTGGGAGAAATTTGACACTGTTGTTTTTCAAATACTACTTAAGAACAAATTTCATGATTCTGCACTTCAAATAACTTTTCAATGCTACCAAGGAACTCCCTGCCTTCCAACGACCCAGATCATCTCCCCCCTGCAATTATCTAATTTGTGGACGGTGCTCACCACGTTTTTCGCCATCAGGTTTTTATATTAATGCTACAGGGGAAAGTCTTAAAAACTTCAAAATAAGCATAAAAGATGCCCAATGTAATCTCCTCTATAGGCCAAGATCTGTTTCTAAATAGCGCTGCTCACCCTTTAGCCATCTTCTGTCTCAGGCTGAGATGAGCAGGAGCGCCCAGGCATTGTGTATGTGAGAGAGTGAGCGAGAGAGCAGCCTACACACGAAATACATTTTAGTGCCACTACATTACTGCTATTTTTAAACTGCTACCCGCTTGCTGATTCCTGAGATTTCCCCCCTCCTCTTTCGAAAGACTCCTCCCAACAAAACACCGAAGGAATTCGCTGTCAATATGCGAACTGGCGTAACGGGACGGGGGATAGAGAGAAAGCAACTCGTACGCAGCCTAAATTTGAGCGGGGCAAAAGCTGAGTATTTGCCGCCAAATCGGGCAGCGTGACGGAGGAGCGGGAGGAGGGGCTGGCTGGGCCCTGCGTCTCCATGGTGACAGCTAAGGGAACGACATGGCGACTGAAGAAAAGGAAGGAACTGCGGCGGGTAAGAACAGACCTCCGGGAGGCTTCAAAGCAGTTGGGTGATTAACTCTTCTCAGGGCTGTTCTTGTGGCGAAGAGACTTCGGCAGAGGCCAACGGGAATACAGGGTTGGTGCGTACATTGGAGCCCAAACTGCTCTCCTCCCTCACCGTCTGCTGTCCCCTCCACATTTGACTTCCCTCCTCTTCAGTAGTACCTCAGCACTGGCCAGATCTTCCGTCCCCTCTTTCATAACATGAATCCACAGGGCAAAGTATGTGCATACTTCAAATAACACCTTGATCCTGTGCGTTGTTAGGGGCTCCTATGATTGTACTGTTTGAAACATGGTTGCCTGCTGTCCCTGTTTTAAAGAGCATCTCTTATTTCGACAGACCCTCTCATAAATGATTCCAGAACATTCCAGCAACATGTAGAAGCATTTTAGGCTATGTTCACTGCTGACACTGGAATGAAAAATACCCTCACTTCAAACTATTGTTCAAAGCACCGGAGCACTGTTTTGCTGGTAGTTTTTGTTTGCTTTTGATTTGGAATTGTTAGGGCTACCTTCAAGATAACCCCAAATAAAACACGTTCACATATCAATCAAACATGTTCACATACCTTGCATCATTGACCTCTGTAGGATTGTAATTTATGTAGAAAGTACTTTATATATTTTTTATTATTGCGTTTATATCCAGCCTTTTTTCCTCCAAGGAACCCAAGGCAGCGTACATAATCCTCTCCATTTTATCCTCACAGCAACAACCCTGTGAGGTAGGTTGGACTGAGTCTGTGACTGGCCCAAAGTCACCCAGTGAGCTTCCATGGCCGAGTGGGGATAGAACCCAGATCTCCCGACTCCCAGCCCAGCACTTTAGCCACTACACCACACTGGCTTATTACATTTATATGCCACCCCATAGCCGAAGCTCTCTGGGCAGTTTACAAAGATCAAAACATTGAATATTAAAACGATATCCATAATTGGGGGGCCACCACTGAAAAGGCCTTCTCCCTTGTTGCCATCCTCCAAGCTATAGGGCTATTTGCACTATTTAACCCACACTGAGGCTGTGGTATGTGCAGGGCATGTGCAGCTGTCATTTTGAATATGCAACCCCTGCTCTTGTGAGGTTAGATAATCCTCACATAACCCATTGTTTGTTTTAGGGTTATGCAAGGGTTTTTTAATCCCCGTATAACCCATGCTTGTCCTGTTCACATGATACTACAATCAAGTGGGGGGTTATCTATTCAAAATGGCAGCCACACATGCTCTGCACATGTCACAGCCTCACCGTGCATTAAATAGTTTGATTCTGGATTTGAAGTACATTGTCCCTTTTTCCTAGAAGGAAATATATGCACATGTGTACAGAGATTTTCTGCTAGTGCAGTTTTTGTGTGTTTGTTGCTTTAAGACTTAAGCCTTCCTTACAAAATTCCCATCAGAAGAGGAATCTAAAATTTAGTGACCCACAGAGGGGTACTGCTGTGAATATTTGCTTCACATCTAATGACCACAAAAATACTTTACCAGTATTGGGTACTTCTTGCCCCTGATGATTGGTGGGCAAACTTTGTTTTGAATGGGATGATGAAGAGTAGGCTCAGAACTTCAAAAAGACAAATGGCACTTTATTTGAAATTGTAGATCAACTTTGCCTTTCACTGGAGAGGGCAGGGACTAACTTATGAGAACTTATACCAGTTGAGAAGCAAGTTGCTATCACTTTTTTGAAACCGGCAAATCTGGAATTCTGCCATGTGGTGGCCAACTAATTTTGTGTGTGAAGATTAACTGTGGCAGAAATTGAAATTGAAGTCTGCCTGGCATTGGAGCATGTTCTTCTATGGCAACAGAGTGCCTGTCAGGAACTGCTAACTGTTGCCCCAGGAGGGAAGCTGTGTCACTACAGCTTCTCAACAAAGAACTGACTCCTCCTGGCCAAGAAGGAAGGCCTCCTGTCACTGAAACTTTGCTTGAGCAACAAGGTCTACCTGAGCTCTAGCCCATCTTGTGTTTCTGGTCCTGCCTTCGGGGCTTGCTCTCTGATCCTGATTGCTCTTTGTTCCTGACTTCTAGTTCCCAGCCCCTGACTCTCTCTAGACTGCAGCTCTCAACCCAGCCCTGACAGGGCTTTGGGAAGGCCAATATTCCCATCTCCACTCTCCCCACCCTTTTTTTCTTTTCCTCCTACTTCTGTAGGAAGGTAGAATACTATATGTACAGGTGTTTCTTTTTGTAGTTCAGATAGTGGGGGATTTGAACAACGTGGGTTTCTGTAGTTTGTCACTTATGCACACTGCAAATACTCATACAGTGACAGTGCAAGAGACAGAAACTCATCACAAATCGGATCAGAAAAAAATGGGAAAGAGTCGTAAGTTGCAGGAACACAGTGGGTTGGCTGATTTGTTGTGCGAATTATGAGTGAGTGAGATGTACAGTAATAGAACAAAAGGCTAGTGAGTACTCTCCCTTTTGCACTTATTCCACTTTCTCCAGTTATGTTTATTCCTGCCTCTTTTCCCACTTCTTCTTTCCTTGCCTGATTTCAAAGCCATATTGATGTCTTTGGTGCCCTAAAAATCTGGTGCTGACTACTCCAAAACTGAAATGTTCAATGCATTTGAAATGTTATTCAGCTGATGTTCAGAGAGAAAATTAATATAACTTGGATATATGCCAATCAGTGGTCTTATCTGCCTATAATGTATTCTGTTGAATTTAGGATTTTACTTACTAAAAAGAAAAGGTTAGTTGAATAACATAACCTTGTCCTCCCTAGGGGTTTGTTTTCATACTAACAAAATGTTACTCCCTAATTCCCTATGTAATTTAATATACTATAAATAGTACTAAAACATGATGAAAAAAATGTGTCCACTTCTGAAAGAAATCTGGCACTAGATTGAACGGCAATAGTATCAGTTAAGAATGTTGCACAAAAATATGACCAGTTATAGTTTATCTTGAATTCAAATATATCTGTATAATATATAGGCTTCTTGTAAAAATATTGATAAACATAACAGGACAGCTTAGTATATAGCTCTTAACCAGTATTTGTTTCAATCCAGTGGGTCCTTACATGTACAGCATCTCCAACATACTGAGCAGGAAATCCTATTGATGAGGAAACACTTGCACTGAGCTCCCACAATCATAGATATATGCTTATGTTGCAACTCTAAGCATACTGACTTGGAAATCAGTCTCATTAAAGCCAATTCAATCTTTGTGAGGGGAGTATTTTCGGTAGTAGCACCTGTACTACAGAGCTCATTTCTTAATAGGCTTGCCAGGCAACATTGTTCTATACCTTTTTTAAGTGAGTTGCTAAGGCTTTCCTGTTTTAGGCAAGCATTCAAGCATCTGCCTTGATGTGCTGCTGTCTGTGATATTCTCTGTTGTGGCTATGTGTGAGCTATTATCCCTTCTGCTGTACTGTTTCCAGAGTTTTAACTGAGAGCCAAACAAGATCATGTGACTTTAAATTTGCCCAGTTGTAGCAATGCATGCACAGGTTCTTAAATCAGCCAGGGTGAAAATTATCAAAATCTTGGCAGGTGGGCACAAGGAATTTAATCTTTTGCTCCCCTGCTGGGATCCTAAGGAAAATCCCTCCTTAGGATCCTATGGAAAACAGAGGAGGGGTTTTCCATAGGACCCTAGGAGAGGAGGAAATTCCTCCTCCATGCCTGCTTCAGGCCCTATAATTATCAACCCTTTCCCTCCAGCTTATGCAATTTGCATTTTTTAAAAGCATGCATGTTAAATACAAAGATGCATTGTTTGGCCCTGAGGGGTGTGTGTGTGTGTATGTGTGTGCAACTTTTTTTAATACATTGAGCATTTTTTGGATATATATGTTTTATGAATAAGTAATAAAAACAGGCTTGTACATAGCCACTTGCCTGTGACAAGTAAGAATTGCCTTCAGGAGAGCAGGTAGGGAAGTCTCTGTAAATTATATGAGAATATAATGTGTTCGTTTCATAAACTTTTGATATTTTACATGATTTACATTAGTATGTGTAATTAGGTGGGCGGAAATAAAATAAACATGGTTAGACTTAAGCTGGAAGTCTCATTGAGTTCAATAAGATTTAAGTTTTATCTACTTAATTTCAATTAGAAGGTGCTTAAATGTGCATACTTAACTTTCTCTGGATTGAATCCTTTACCTACTTCTCATAATCCCCATCTGCAGCATGTATTTTACAGCAGGTTATCAGAGGTGGGTATGATTGTGATTTTCCTTCTTTGATATTGCAAGTTCTTAGCTGAGAAGCATGAAATTATAGTCAGATAGGAAAAGTCCACACCTTCCTAGGAATGATTTCAGCTTTCTGGGGACTTCAAGGGATATCCAATCTTCTGCAATGGATATTGCGTATAAAAAATAGAATGCAAGAAAGAAACTTAATTTCAAGAAGAAGAAGAAGAAGAAGAAGAGGAGGAGGAGGAGGAGAGCTTATATAATTCTGATCATTTCTCTGATTCCTGCAGTCTCCACCTATAAAGCGGAAAGTATATGTGTTTCATGTATGTCCGGAAATATTTACCCACTTCCAGATGAGTTAGAAACTTGAAATTTGACACGGTTATAGGTCTGGCTATACAATGTACCAGAAAAGTCTAAAAAAATGAATTTGGGGGATTAAAGTGTTTTTAAAGAATTATATAAAATACTAGGTTTATGCCTTGGGCTGAACTCCCAGCATGCCTTGGGCTGAACTCCCAGCATGCCTTGGGTGGGAGGCCAGATTCACCAGCCTTTGGCGGCCATTGTGAGTGCATGGACTGGTAGCTGCTGTATGCCTTTCACAACCCAGACTCCTAAGGTCAGTCTCAAGTAGTCAATCGAAGTCCATATAAAAGGAAACAACCCACATAAATGGGCTATGTCCATTTGTGGTGCCTCCTCCCACCCAGTATGCTTACTTTTAAAATCATAACTAGATACAACAGCGTGTCTTTATGCCGGACTCTGAACATGCTCAAAGGCATTCTGCCCTGATATTTCTGTTTTCTGAGAATCTGGTGGAAGTGCGTGTGTGGCCTTCACTCTTAAGAGGGAGGGAGGAAGGGGAAGCACTTTGTGCATGCCCAGAAAAAGGTCCAATGAAGGGGGCAAGTGCCCAGCCTGGCCCTGACCCTTCAGTAGCTCCTGATGGAGCACCTGGTGGATGAGAAGCGCGGGCCGAGACAATCCCAGCAGGATTTGGCCAGAGCTGGGCACATCCACTGACAGCTGCTTACCTCCCCTCCTCAGTGATGCTACTCCTCGATGCTCTATCGATGAGCAGCATCTGCAACAAGAAGAGGGAAACACCTCTCAGAGGACTCAGGCACCTGTGGGCTGTAAAGGCATGCTGGGAGGTGTAGTACTGGCATATAGAGTGGCTAATTTTAAATAAAGCATGGGTTTGTAAGCCAGGTCACTATGTGCAATCCAGGTCACTATCTCTCAATCCTAACTCACTAACTGTCTTTGTTCTCCTTTTACCCGACTTTCTCCAACTGCTACAAACCCCACCCACCATTCCATTATAGCCTCGGCTATGGCTGCCTCTACAAGAGAGGTTTAAAGCTCTTTCAAGGCGCTTAAATTTTTTTACCTCTACAAGGAGGGAGCGCAAATCGGGCGTAGAGGCGCGCTATCCCTCCGATTGTGCGCATTATCGAATGCGCGTTAAATAGCGAGTTTTATTTTGCGGTGGGATGTGCTGCTGCTGCTGCTCGCTCCCCCTCTCGGCTCCTGGCTTCCCTAGCCGGCTCCTCTGGCTCCGTCTTTTGCCTTCCTCGCCCGCCCACGTCCCTTGACAGACTTCCCTCCCTCCGGCGGAGGAGGGCGAAGCAGCCAGGCACGCAGGCAGGCAATGGAGCGGAGCGCTGAGGCTGCAGCCAGCGCGCGCAGGAGAGCTTCGCGTGGCCGAAGAAGGGGTCGTCCTGCCGCCGCCCCCCCTCTCCCCACCGCCCCCGCCCCCGCCAGGAAGGAGACGCTCCCCATCCAGCAGTGACAACTCCTCCCGGCTCCCCTGAGCGCCCCCCCCACCCCCGGTTTCTTGCCTATGCAGAGAGAAAGGCCGGCGGAGGACTCTCGCTGCCCCCTCCGCTGCTCCCCGGCCGAGATCGGCTCCTGCCTCCAGGGGTCTTGCCTCCCCCCTCCCCTCTCCCTGCCTGCCTCTCATGCAGAGGTATTAGGGGTAAATGCGCTTCAAGGATGAAGCGCATAATCACTTAACCAGGCGCAAAAGCGAATCCTTGTGGAGGGGGCCTATATCAGTCATTCCTCCATTCACTCTTCTGTTTCAATGGTATAGTCAGGCTTTTACATAAAAATCTTTATTCAGTCATTCCTGCATCTGTCTTGGAATGTTGTGGTTTAGTTATGACAAAAAACAAAACAAAAAAAGCAGCATAAAAATCTCATCAAGTTAAAAGACCTTGCGGGGAACATATTCACTTGGCACTGGAAAGCCATTAATGCAGTCACTAGGCCAGCCTGCCTGGGAAAAAGAAATCCATAAGAAGGGTGCCACAGCTAATAAGGCCTGCTCTCCAGTTGTCTCCTACTACATCTCAGATGGTGTTCAAAGACTAACACATTCTTCAGCGACCCAGGCTTACGCCTACAACTCCCAGCATGCCTTGGGCAGGAGGGAACACTTATCAGGCTTTGGCATTCATTATTTGGTAGTAGCTTGCCCTTCTGGGCCTGAAGGGAGAGTGCCTGGGGCCAGCTGTCTCAGTTGCTAGGCCGCATCAAGAGCATGAGGGTAGGAGGTTGCAGCTCTGGGCCTGTTGCCAATGGCAACCAAGCTAACTATCAGTCAGCAGGACGGCTCCCACACAGCCTACCTATGTACCGATTGAACAGTGCAGTGTGGACTGGCTCAGCCAGAATTCACTTCCCGTGAGTCTCAGTGGAAGGATTCCCATTGGGCAAGTCAGGCACCACGGTGAATGGCATGCCGGGAGTTGTAGTTTTCATTTTCTGTAGGGACAAGGAAAATCATGGCAGCGGCTTTAAGGCACCCCTGGCCATGTGTCAGGGGAGAGAGAGAGAGAGAAAAGAAAAGAAACAAATTTAATTGGTTTTAAAGTTACCTCACAGGCCTAGCATCAGCCTACCTTGCAAGGCTGTTGTGAGGGTGAGAGGGAAAAAAAGAAACAAGTGTAATTTGACTAAAAGTTACATCACAGGCCTAGCTTCGGCCTGCTACTTTAAGATGATTACCTCACAGACATACATATTAGGGGACCTGAGCAACACCAGGTATATCAGCTAGTTGTTTTATATAATATTTTACTGAAAGTGTGTCCACTTTAAAAATTTCTGTTACACATGTCTTGGTTCTAGGTCCCTCCCTCAGTTAACCAGTGTTCCAATATAAATTAGAAATTTCAGTTGACATTCTTTGAGGTTATCTAGTCAATAGCTATTTCTAAAATTGAGACATTCATTCAAATGCTTGTTAAAGTTCAAAAACATTTTAACAAATTTTGTTCAATGCAGACACATATTCATCATAGAAAAGAAAAATGGCTTGGTTAGTATGCCAACCCCCTAGCACATGGATCAGTATATTGGTCCTAATAGGCCTAACTATGAAACAGAGAAAGATGAAGAGTGGAGAAATTAGCATTTCCAAATAAAGAGCCAAAGGTAGCGCTATAGATATGGCAAGGCAGGAGATTGAGTGGTTATGTGACTATGGGAGCTTGGGTGCTAGTGACACTGACAATGTGGGCTACAAGGGCAAAAATGGATAGATTTAGGAAGAAAAGAGGAAATAGAGTGTAAGTGGCTATAATTACCTGGCTTCAGAATAGGAGAACCCAAAGGACTTCACTTCCTGGTTTGTTGTAAATAGTTAGAAAAATTATATGGGCATAGACTACCCTCAGGTTTCTCCACATTTATTTATGAATTAAAAAATGGGCTGTAAGCCTGAAGCCACATAGGCATTCTTAAGTACCAAGTTTACAAGAGACAGTCAGATGGCTGAAGCATCCAAACGGAGTTGGAATTGATTTCCTGGAATTCATGGCATGGATCTACACCAAGCAGGATATAGTGGTATGAAAGTGGTATATAAAAGGCAGGAGCCACACTACTGCTTTATAGTGGTATTGAAGTGCACTGACAACTGTTGGGGCCCATTGACACATACCATATACTGCTATATCCTGCTTGGTGTGGCTCTTGCCTTTTATATACCGCTTTCATACTTCTATATCCTGCTTGGTGTAGATCCAGCCTAAATGAAGGCCCAGTCATTATTAGGGACCCTGGAGCCAACACAATGTGGTTTAAAATTAGAATTTGGATGGTGAACTTTAAAATGGGGCTTCTCTGTAGAATTTCCAATAAGATTTAACATTGTTGTGCTCAGCTTGAGACCTTTTAGTGGCTGATCTCCAATACACCTCTCTTGGACTCAAAGACAGCAACTCACACAGAGGGTGCAGTGTGCCTGCATGGCCTCACAGGTCAAACTGCATTCCTGCAATGTGTGGGACCTGGCTCTGGACTATGTGGGCACTTGATCAGGGGGTAAAGCTCTCTCTTTGGGTATGCAAGACAAATGGATCTCTTGGGAAGAAGGAAAGCAGGGAACACCGGCTCGGAAAACATGGAGTAGGTGCCAGAGCAGAATGGAAGATCATACTAGGAAAGAGTCACAAAGATTGATAGTAGAAGTTAATTGGACTCCGAGTTGAGACCAGCAAGTGTGAGGGATGCCCAAGCTGAAAGAATTAACAACTACTGCCTGTTGTACTCCAAGGCAGTTATAGTCTAGTCCCGGATGAATCAAAACAAAAATAATAAGTTGGCTCTAGGGAATGAAGATATGCTCCCACCAGAGATCTTCCTGGATAACATACATTGGTGGGCCCCCATATTGGCTAAGTCATTTACCTATATCAACGCAAACGGCAAACTTCCTAGTGGATGGGAGCAAAGCATTGTGGTCCCTATTTTTAAGCAAGGGGACAAATCCATACTAGCAAACTATCGACCCATTAGTTTGTTGGACATATCCTCAAAACTGTATACAAGATTCTTGTTAACCAAAGTTGAGGATTGGGTAGATCAACATAACATCATTGGAGAAGAACAAGCAGGCTTCTGCCGGGGTAAATCAACCATAGACCAGTGCTTCGTATTAAACTACCTGAGAGAGAAATACGTCTGCTCTCTGAAGAAGTATTTATATGCAACTTTTGTGGACTTAACTTCAGCTTTCGACAGAATAAACAGGGAGAGGCTATGGCACAAACTATGGCACCTTGGGATGAACAGACGTCTCCTCATTCTGATTAAGAAACTATATTCGGACACGTCAATTCAAGTCAGAGTCGGAAAAGGGGGGACAACTCTCAAAGAAGGTTAAAACATCTATGGGTGTTAGACAGGGATGCTTGCTAGCTCCAATCTTGTTCAACATATATGTAAACGATATAATTGAACAGCTATCAAGCGATTCTAACTTCCCTGTGTCTGTGGGCCCTAGGAAATTGAACATATTGCTATATGCAGATGATATGGTCTTGTTATCCCAGAATCTTATAGGTATGAGGAGATTGTTAAGAGCCTTTGGGGAGGTTTGCAAAAGAGAACAACTACATGTAAACTACTCCAAAACTAAAGTTATGATTTTCGGTGCTCGCCCCCCCCCCCCCCCCCCAAACATAAATGGATGCTAAATGAGCATCATCTGGAGCAAACAAATCAATTCACTTATTTGGGTATTTGTTTTAAGCAGAACGGAGCATGGTCTGGTCACCTATCAGCTATCAAATTGAAAGCCCAAAAATCTATGCAAACAGTGCTAAAATTTGCTAAAGTTAAGGGAGGCCAGCTAATTATCCCAGCCATTAGAGTTTTTGTAGCAAAGGTTATCCCTCAGATTACATATGGTGCTGAGATATGGGGTTGCTCAGCACCACACTCACTTGAGATCATACAAAACAAGTTTCTAAGGATATTGCTGACCCTTCCTCCAGGTACGCCCACTAGTTATATAAGGGCAGAACTTGGGGTAATGCCAATAATATATTCTATCTGGCGAATGGTGTTCTTTTATTATGTTAAAACAAACTATACAACCAACAGACTGATAACCCTTTGCGTAACGGAGCAGAGAAACCCCTACTTTAAAAACCACTGGCTGAGTCGTTGCGAAACAAGTTTAAAGAACCTTGGGTTTGACCCTAAAGCTGTCGTGGCAACTGATATACAACACAGCCATACATTTATTAAAGATAGGCTGCAAGAACACTACACTAAGCTGGATATGGAAGCAATTAAAATATCGAGATTCTCCTCTGGCTTCCCTTTCCTAAAAATCTCTCATGGGGAAGAGAAATATCTCTCTGAGATCATGTCCCCCCCTCTTCGCAAAGCTGTTATTGATTTGCGTTTCCAGACAATGAAAACAAACTTTAGAGAAGGGAGATACAAGAACATCCCCTGAGAACAACGCTTATGCATTTGTGGCAGTCACGAGGTAGAGGACACGATACATTATGTATTATATTGTAAACTGTATAAAATCCCTAGAGACAAATACCTAAAGAGATACCTAGCACTGGTAGTTAATCTTACAGATATGGATAAAATTATATATCTACTGACAGACACATCTAAGTTCACTATGTTAAATATAGCTAGGTTTGCAGTGAAAGCAGCTCAGCTCAGAACTGCTTTAGAGGACAATGGTCATGTTTAGGATAAGTGCCATTCTGATATACTACCTATACTGTATATAATATATTTTACTCTGATTGAATTCTTATACTTTTCTGCTATGTATTGTATTGTATATTTTTAATGATTTTGGCTAAAACCTATTTTAGGTTGTCTAATAAATTTTTGATGATGAACTACTGCCTGTTGTACTCCAAGGCAGTTATAGTCTAGTCCCGGATGAATCAAAACAAAAATAATAAGTTGGCTCTAGGGAATTAAAAGAGAGCTCAAGGAGATTCCTTGCCTGACATCTGTCTAGCTATACAGGGCCATAGTAGTATAGTAGAAGATAATTAGCTACAGATATTCAAAACAAAAGGTATTGTTAAAGTCAACCAGGTGGCATCTGAACCTGTTGACCTGTCTACGGGGTGGGAATGCTTCAGGATTGGCCCATAGGGCTGTCTTAACGGCACCGGGTTGGCGCTGCCTCCTCAACCCCATGCTTTCCCTCTCCTGGGGCATTGTTGGGTAATCCCTATGCCAAGGAGAGAGTGAACGGGTTTCTGGGCGGCTATCCAGGTCCCGGAGCCATCCTTGCCCTCTTCCTGGTGGAAGGCAACCAATCGCTGGTCGCCTTCCACCAGCATTCGCCCCCGGGTTGACCCTGGATTGGCCATGGAGTGATGTTACATGGCAGTAAATCCCTGACTTTTTCAAAATGCAGCATCACAGGGAAGCCCCACTGTGGCTGCTAACCTGCGCCTGTGTCGTCTAACTGACGGTGCACAGCTCCACAGCCACCACGGGTCTTTCCCCGCATGTACGCAGCCTCCGTGTTTCCCACCAAGGCTTCAGTAGCTAGGTGATGGCATGCAATTAGGCAGGTATTTGTATGTTTCCATTGTTACAAGGACCAACTCTCTTTCATCTGGCAGCTATCCAGAACCAGAATTTATTCTTGAAGCAAGGTATCAGGGTAATGCCAATGGAATACGTAGCACACATTACATATACCAAAACCAACATGTCTGAGCTCCTTGTAACAAATATTTTGTCAAATGCTATGCTTAAATCAAGATATATTATCTCCATCGCATTTCCATGGTCTAACTAGTAACTTAAAAAAAAGAAGATAAGGTTGGTCTGACATGATTTATTCTTGATAAACCCATGCTAGCTCCTACTAACCAGTGCATTCTCTTCTATGTGCTCAGACCAACTGCTTAATACTCTGAACAACAACAGTCACTGTAATGACTAATAATTAAACTTTAGGGTATTCTCATGCTTTGTTTCCAAGAGCTTTCAAGGTTGGGGCATCTCTTGGGTCCTATTATCTTCAAATATTTATTTTCTCTTTGTATGTAGTTTTTATTAAGGCTGTATGAGACAAAACATTTAGTCTAAATACTAAAACATTGTTATTTAACTCACTGAGTTTACTGAGGAGTTTGATTATGGATTTATATTCTGACATTACACATGTGTAGACTTGCACCAGAATAGCCAGGGGGCATTCTGTTAGTAGAAATGATTATTATGTTCTGTTACAAAGTTCATTATAAGACAATAATAATGGCATATAAAGTAATGCACCATAATATCTATCTGCATCTGTTCATGTAGTTGCTTTGGTAGAGACAGGTCCCCAACAGGGTGCCTGCCTACACCAAATAGTTTGGTTGGCATTTGCAAGGCTGGACTGAGGCGTATTTCCCCCCTCTGCAAGTGAATGAAGCTTTCCCTTCCTCTCCAGCTAATTTTCATTAGGGGCAGATTCAGCCCCTAAAAAAGTATTTCCCCCTCCCCCCACACTCAAAACCGGTCCACCCACCACACTCACCAAGGACCCCTGGGGCAATAAGCCTATTCAGAAGTACTTGCATTGAGTTCAGTGGGTTTTGTTTATATAGTAAATGTGCAATAGATATGATAAGCTTTCAGATAGGAAGATGATGTTAGGACAGAGATTGCATAAGATTATTAAAGGGTAAGCCTATAATAGCCCTTTATTTTTTAATTCTGATATAGCAAGTCTATTTAGTCACATTTTAATGGTAGGATTAACACCTATGTTGGAATTAGGAAATGCAAGTGCTTAGTACTTCTGAAAGCTGCATTTTGAATGGAGGAAAACAGCAACACATTGTAAATTTCTAAGGTTAAACCTTTTTCCATCAACTGGTTCCTTCCCCTTTCCATTTTGAGGGCTTACTGATCCCATTTCTTCTTTTAATTTTATTAAATTAGGAGGATTTGAAATGGAAGTGATTCAGCTGCATAGTATGCAACGAGTGCTAAAACGTACTTTTCTAAAGTAATGATGGACTCTAGCAAAGTATCAGTTGAAAGCCTCTTTTTAACTGAACTGATTATTGTATCTGCACCTGTGTAATTGCTTCTTTTCCCTTCACTGACTTCATCAATGGCCTCTTGAAGAAGAAATGTTTGTTTGTTTGTTTGTTTACTGCATTTCTATATCTCCCAATAAATAGCCGAAGCTTTGTACCTAACCCTGTACATGGTAGCTATAATGCTATACAAGGGAATAACATTATAGCTACCATGTACAGGGTTAGGTTGATCTCAGAATTCCTGCTTCCCATACTTACAAAGACACAACGGCAAGACAATTAAATAGATTACAAAGCATAATCTGAAGTTCCTAATAGATCTGGAAGCACTGCTGATAACCCACATAGGTAGCAACTCCCATAAAATATTCATGGAATTTCCATGGTTTGGAACTTACAAAATAATCACATGTAATTGAAGTCAATGGCAAAGTTGACATTTAACTGAAATAAAATGTGCTGTGAAGAAAAAGTTTGGAAAGGTTAGTATTGCATCCAGAAGGATTCAGTGATTCAATAATTATTTTATTGCTTATAATCAAGCTCAATGTTCACTAAAATTACTGCATGTAATAAGATTTTAGGCTTATTATTATTATATTTCTTTATAACCCACGTTTTTCCCAATAGTGGAACTCAAGGCAGTTTACAAGATTAAAATATATACTAATAAAACTTGTAAATATTAATTTACAAAAGTTAAAATAGAATTAAACCCACTGTAATACTAAAAACATTTTAAAAAGCAAATAACAGTTTTTAAAAAATCCAATACGTTAACACAGGTCCAGAGTATTCCAAAGGCCTGCCAGAACAAAAAAGTTTTTGCCTGCCTCCGAAAGTGGAACAAGGAGGGAGCCAGTCCAGCCTCTCTCTGGGAAGGGAGTTCCAGAGTTGAATTTTAGGAGGAAAACTTGCTAAGGACACTTGAGGCAGAGTTGTTTATTTGATTGGATCCAGCCTTAGCCATACAGAGTAGACCCATTAAAGTCAATGGGAAGTTAGTCATTATTAACTTGCACCATTGATTTCCATGGGTGTACTCTTAAGTATGATAATGTCTGAATACTATCCATTGCAAACAGCTGGTACAGGAACCTCCTACTGAGATTGGGATAATGACAGGGGCAAGGAGTTAAAGCTTCCCTCTTTCACAGCCACAGTCTAGGTTGAGGGCCCCATGACATCAGTTTCCTTTTAAAAAATAATCATTATTTATTTATTTATTTATTTATTACATTTGTATACCGCCCCATAGCCAAAGCTCTCTGGGTGGTTTACAGAAATTAAAACTTGTATGCTAGGACTAAAGATTTGAATAAAATTAAGTATAGTTCTGCGCTAAGATGACTAGATTGGGGAAGCTACACCTCTCCAAAGGCTACTCAAAATTGGAGTTACCGAGAAGCTATTAAAAATACAAATACAGTGCCAGCTTGGTAGTGAAAGCAGAATGAGAAGTATCAATTATGTCCCACTCCTTATTTTGCTTAACATTAAGAGTTCTGGATAACTCAAAAGCTTGCTCACTATTTTGTGGCATGTTGGTTTTAATAAGGTAGGGAGATTAAATTATTGTTGATTTCTAAAAAAATGTTTTTGTTTCTATATTTTACAGAGATCGTAATAGTAGAAATCCAGAAGAAAATCACAGATGCTTTTGAGGTGTTTGATCATGAGTGTAACAAAACTGTGGATGTCAGGTTTGGATGATCTTTCTTTGAGAAATATTACAATTTTTATGGCAGTGACAATATTATGAATCCTGATAGCTCTAGCCAATATTGATTCATGTTGGTTAAAAAAGGTAAATCATTATTTTAAAAGCGATATTGGCAATAATTATTTGCAAAGTAACCAGAAAGTCCTAGGTAATCCTTCTGAGGTTCTGCTGCACAGTGCAGCAGAGGCTGAGGCAATGTGTCCTCTCCCCCTACCCTCTTCCTTTTGCTCCAGTGCTTTGAATTTGCCTCAGTCCTTGTTTTGAGGTGGCAGCAGCAGCAGCCATTCACACTGTATTGCCAGCACTCCAGGGAAAGTATACTGCACTACAATGGGCTTTAGGGGACACTGAGCAGAGAGATGGAGAGGTAGCCTCTCTGTGACTTATTTCAAGGGCCCTTAGAGCTGCTCTAATATGAGCCCAAATTGAAAGGCTTTTGTAAGATAGCTATGGAGGCAGGTATGGCAGAACTAGTAGTGGAAGTATCCGTTTGCAACAACAACTAAATTGGACTGTGACATTAGGCTGTGGGATCTTTTTGTTTCCATAGAGCCTTAAAAACAAGAAATTTACGTTGCAATCGTGTATCTACTTACATATAATCCTATAATAATCCATAGGATGTAGTCATATAAGCACTGAATGGACTTACTTCTGAGTCAACATGGATAGGATAGCACTTTTTAAAATTATATTTTAATTAAGAAGAAAATAGGTCACAAATATAATAAAAAACAAGAAGAATTTACAGAAATTTATTTCACTGTGAGACCCTATCGTTCTGTCACATAGTTAGCATAGAAGGAGTTCAGATATGGGTCAGTTCATGTAAGTATGCCTTTCCACAAAAATCCGTGTATGCTTGGCATTTTCATAGTGTTATCACTTGCAACCTGGGTGCTTCCAGACAGGCAGCATCTAGCACTACCAATCAAAATGCATTGTACAGATAGCTATTCTATCTTTTCCTTAATAGAGATTCTGAGTTGTATCTCACTCTCCATACTCTGAAAGGGTAAGATCCAACAAATTCTGTGGCTCCTTGGACACCCTCCCAGAGAACATAGAATTGCAGCCTTAGGCTGCGGTCTTATGCATATTTAGACAGAAAAAAGACCTATAAATCCCAGCAACCCTTCAGCATCTGGGGCATGCTGGGTATTGTAGGACCTTTATTCTGTCTAAACATCCATAGGATTGCACCCTTAATGTATTTTCCCTTATTTTGGCTGAGACCGACATGAATTATTTTTTATTCCATATACTGTTCGTTGGTCGTGGCCTTTTCTCTCTCTCACCTAAACCCTTTCCTCAAACTTCTCTAAATCCATCCGTATATCCTGGTGTTTCTGTAAAGAGTATTCTATTTATTTTTGATATGTTGGATAGCACTGTTAGTCATCTTAGAATACTTAGAATAAGATATTGTAGAGCTGGAAAAGGGCAGAAAAGGACAAATAAAATTATCAAGGGGCTGGAGCAACTCCCCTTCGAGGGAAGGTTATAACAGCTGGGATTGTTTCATTTGAAAAAAGGCTGAGTAAGGGAGACATGGTGGAGAAGTACAAAATTATGTATTGTGTGAAGAATGTGGATAGGGAAACATTTTTCTCCCTCTTTCATAATATTAGAACCTGGGGTTATCCCATGAAGTTAATTGGTGGGAGATTCAGGACAGATATGGCTTGGATCTTAAAATAAGTGAATGGAAAGGATTTTACAGAAGGAAAGTTTCCCATCCCCTCCTCTCCCTTGTAGCTGTCCGCAGTCCCAGAAAAAATGTCTCTTGAGTGTTGAGATAGGTTGCTCCTGAGCAGCCACTGTACACAAGTGGCTGCTCAGGGAGTGGCGAGTTGACCAATCCTGCAGCTGAATTTATTAACAAAGATATTCTCTCTTTCAGGGAGATCGGTACAATAATTAGGTCATTAGGCTGCTGCCCAAGTGAGGGGGATCTACATGATATGCTTGCAGAGGTAATTTACACATTTTATAAGTTCTATCATCTTATAACTTCATGCAGGAAATCTGACCTCTTTACCTACATCAGTTGCAGTTAGAAATATGATATGGATGAATTTCATTCAACAAATGGAATATCTCCGTTTGCCTTGTAGCCACACCTAAGTGCCAACTACACATTCTATTATACTTATAAGGAGGTAGGGGACCACCACCCCAGCACCACTTCAGCAGGGAACACTGTTGGCAATGTATCCTCCACCTTGTTGCTGTCACCTCACTTTTAATTAGCCTAAGTTAGGGCAAGTGAACATCCCATGACTCCAGGCTTATTTAATTGAGAATAGGGAGACTGCCAGCTAAGTTTCCATTCTTCTAATAGTCGAGTCTAAGCCCATCTTCTCTTCTGTATCTCCTGTTAACTTAAAGCCTGTTGCATAATTCAAGTGGTCTACCAGCATGGCAGGAATTTTATCCTTTTGATGATACAGGAACCCAGCCAAGCCCAGGTAATTAATTTAATACTTTATAAAAGGAGAATATAAGGGGGGAAATAGGAGGAAGCCAGTGGGTATGCACAATAAAGTTAAATAACTTACTGATCTACTTAAATCTACACTGGCATAGCAAGCACACTCATGTAAAGAATTAGGGTCACTCCAGTGTTCAGTGGAGCCTCTTGAGATGACTAGAGAGTGCCAAAAAATAGGGGCAAATATTCCATTTTTATGTTATCTAATGTCAAGGACAAGGGGTGACAGCTGAAGGGTGATCTGCCAATGGGGTGAACTGTCTGGGGATAGGTCTGAGATGCTCATAGGAAAGTCATGTGTGAGGAAAGGGAATCCCCTCAAGAAGGCTGAAATTTTCCCCCTCAGGAATTTTTTCATGCCAGACAACCCTGCAGATTTTAATGAAGCTTGCCCCTGAAGACACTATTTACTGCAAGCAGCCACTTCACGGGAAAATAATAGCCGAAGGGGAGTTTTGGTGGGAAATTGCTAGTTTTAAGTGGAAAGGAAAACCGTATGGCATATGGTAATTCCAATCGGAAGATTAGAAAACACTGTGTCATGTCTCCAGCATGCATTCTAAGAAATGCTCAAGGAAAAATCATAGCCAAAATGCAGATGGCATGGAAAGTCATGCAATCATGTACCCAGAGCATTTGTTTCGGAGAGCCTTATTGACTTTTCTCCCAGGGCTGGGTCTACTATGAACCACATGGCTTAGGTGGTAGATAAGAAGGGGTGATGGATAGGGCCCACCCATCCATTTCCCCATAGCTGGCTGCCGCCATCACCAATCAAGCAGCTGTCACCCAGTGGCCCACCATGGAATCTCACTGCTGCTTTTTTGGTATGACAAATATTGCTTAATTTTAAACAACATTTGCCACAGGCTTGCAGGCTCTTCTAGGGCTGTCTAGAACATCCATCTCAGAAAAATGGTGGTGGCACAAGCACCCTCTGGAATCACGTTACTCATAATTCCTCACTCCAAGTGAGGCATTGTGGGGGTGATGACTGCTGCTTTTAAAGCAGCAGCAAATTTGGTGAAAAGGAGCAGATTTGGGAAGCATTCAGGGGGAGCAGCCAGCAGTGTCCATTGAGTACAACCTTAAACATGTTTAATTGAAATAAATGAATATTCTTACCTTGTTTACTGCACCATCTTTTCTCTCCTCTTTCTTTATTGTTTTCTCTCTGTTGAATTTAGATTGTAAGCTCCTTGGGACAAGGACTTGTCCCTTGTGCTTTGTAAAATACAATGTTCATTGGAAAGCACTATAATAACGATGATAAGAACAATAACAAAAACGTTCTTATAATAGCATTCAAATAATGACTTTGGGGCACTCTACACAAGCGATTTAGTGTGACGGGAGAGCAGTTTGAGGACCTTTGTAACACATGACGTTGTCGCCAGTCTGCAGCTAACCAGCCACTTCCCTCTTGAAAAGCCACATTTTCTGGAAGTCCTTGTACTCCATCGTTTTTACTTAAAGTGGTCCATCCCTCCACATTAAATACTGGGCATGCTTCTGTGACATGTCAATGACATGGTCAAGGGGTGGGCCCCCCTCCCGTGTTCACTCTTTTTCCTCATAAGCACTACTGTCGCCAACGAGAGTAACTAGCCTGCCTTTCCCATTTATAAAAGTAGGCTAGCTACCCTCTCTTTCTAAAACAGTAAGGAAGTGCACAATTGTGAAGAGAAGTAAAATCTCTACCGCACATTTGTGAATAGGAAAGGCAGTGAGACTAACTAGCCTGCCATTCCCATTCATAAATGCGCGATAGCGATTTTACTCCCCTTCGAAATTGCGCACTTACTTACTGCTTTAGAAAGAGAGTGTAGTTAGCCTGCTTTTATAAATGGAAATAGCAGGCTAGTTACTGTCGCTGCCTTTCCTATTAGTTGGTTGAAAGAAGGTGTGTGTGTGTGTGTGTGTATGTGGAGCCTGGAGAAGGAAAGGGGGCAGCCAGCCACGGAGTTTCTCAATTGCAAGACACCTATACAAATAATATATATTGCTTTTCATGGACTGTTTCTTCCAAGAGAAATAACTGCTCCACTGGAAGCAATTGCATATCAAAACACTTTGTTCTTGCAATAGGCATCAACAAGAAAAAAAAAGCAAGTAAAATGAATTTTGAGATGGATAAATTAGATCAGGAAGGCAAGGAAAGCAAATGAAAATTCCTTGCAACATGAAAAAAGATTCTGTTTTGAAGGAATTTCCAGAGAGGTAGCTGTGTTAGTTTGTTGAGGAGAACCAACAAAAAGTCCTGCGGCACCTTAAAGACTAACAAATTTATTATGGCATAAGCTTTCGTGGACTAGAGTGCACTTCATCAAATGCATGAAGTACTATCCTGAGCTTCATGTATATATACAGATGCTTGTATATATACCTGCAGCTCACTATAATTCTTCATGTTTCTGTTGAAGCTTATGCCATAATACATTTGCTAGTCTTTAAAGTTCTTCAAGATTGTTGTTTTGAAAGAGGAGTGTTTTGCATAAATCTCCTATTACCACTAGAGGACAATGCTGAGTTATTGAAAATGTCCACTCTCTCTTGTTTTATGTATGACTTGGGAGTACTATCCTAAGTAAGTGGTCAACATAGAAGTTTTTAAAGCCACATGTTTTTTGCTGTATAATTATTAGACTCCTCTCTTAACTGGGTTTTCTTAATTTTACGTTCTGAGAATGCATCTGGTTAAGGTTCAGTAATTCTTCCAGAATATTTTCAAATTTTGAGATAGAGTAGTCTATACAAACAGTAATAATTCCTATGAAGTTTCAATAGGAACACATCTATCTATACCAAATATTCAGAAGCTCTTTGAGGGAAGGGGCCATCATTCAGTGGTAGAGTACATCCTTTGCATGCAAAAGGTCCCAGGTAAGCCTGGAAAGACTACAGTTTGAAATCCTGGAGACTTGCTGTCAATAATTGTAGACAATGCTGGGCCAGATGGACCAATGATCTAACTTGGTATAAGGCAGCTTCCTGTGTTCCTAAGATAGCCCCAGAGAATCCCAAACTACAGTATCTCGAGACTTGAGTGCAAGAGTAGTTTAAAGGAAAAGTGGTTGTGGTACACATGTGTCTTCCTCCTGGATTTTCATTTAAACCTGTATGGTGCGACCCTCAGCCTTATTTTCCGTAGGTTGGCACAAAGGGAGAGAGGGGATGGGGTGGGAATAGGACAGAGAGGGGAGATGGAATAGAGAGTGAGAGAGAACTATGCAATCCTGCAATGTTGCACACTCTGAAAATCATTGGCTGCAGCCCCCAATTGACTTTTGCTGTGGGTCAACAGTCCTTCATTGGAAAAAGTTTCCCCCACCCCTGTTTTAAATTCTTGTGCTAAATCACCAAACTGCTTTAAAAACTCAGGAATTTAAGGAGCAATGTGGGGGAAGTTTATGAACGAGAAACTTGGAAACAAATGTTGATGCATTCAGAGAACAGGTTTGTACATCGTTTTCCCTGTAAGAGCATACTCAAACAAGGAAAGCATCGGAACCATCCATGGTTGTGATCAGTCTCTTACAGCACCTGCCCTTATCCTCCACCAAACCACAGTCAGGCATATCAGGCCATGGCATGCAGAAGCATTCTGCTCTTCCACTGAGCCAGACTTTTATCACCCTCCCTTCTTTCACTTATTATAAACATGCATAAGCAGATGCATGGTCTGGGCACAGGGTCTGGACATTCAGTGCTTTGTGTGAAGAATAACGCATATCTGTGGTCAATGTTGCTGATTAGTGGGCCTGTTCAGAAGATACTTTAAACCCTTCTGGTTATGGCTTTTGGTTAAGCAGTAGGGTTTAAGGTGTCTTGTGTGATGTGTTTTGCTAAACCCTGCTCACTCACTAACCACAGTCGGACCATCTGCAGCAGGGTTAGCGGCTCATAGGGTGACCATATGTCAGGAAAAACCAGGACATGTCAGGATTTTTGGTAACAAATCCAGAAAAGGGGGAGATTATGAAATTTGAAGAAAAATCTGGATTTTCCCCATCCTCCCCTCACCCAAAGGGCAGCTCTACTTTATAGTCAATGGGAATTAAGAAAAATGCTTACAGCTTCACCATTTTTTAAGATAAAGATATGAAACTTGGCACCATGATAGCCCTTATGTAGGGCTTTAGCCATGCCAAATTGAAGCAGATCCATTCATCCGTTGATTTATAGGAATTTTTTAAAGTTTGAGGTTTTAAAACTATTATTTTTAAAAATAAATGTCATTTTTTAAAGATAAGGAGATGAAACTTGGTACTTTGATAGCTTTTATGTAGGGCTTTAGCCATGCCAAGTTTGAAGCAGATCAGTTCATCCATTGATTTTTAGGATTTTGTTTTAAAGAATGAGGTTTTAGAATTAATTTTTTATAAAAACACAATTTTTAAAGATGAGGTGATGAAACTTGGCATCATGATAGTCCTTAAGTAGGGCTTTAGCCATGCCAAGTTTGAAGCAGATCTGTTCATCCATTGCTTTTTAGGAAGTTTTTAAAATTTGAGGTTTTAAAATTATTTTTTTTAAAAAAAAAAAACACTGGAGCCATAAGTTTCAAACTCAGGCTGTCAAACCTCCTCTCTGGGGTCTTGCACCTTGAGCAGTTTCAGCCCTTGGCATCAAGGGGATCTCAAGTTTTTCGCTAAGAAGTGCCTGACGAACAGGCAGCTGATGTGGTGGGCAGTCGGGTTCCTGGAGCTCAGCAAAGGCGAGGTGTCCACAGATCAAAATGTGAGAAAGGAGAGGTCAATCAAAGCAGCCCACAGGGCAAAATAGAACAGGCCAGAGGCCTTTTTCTCAGAGTTCCACATCATGGGTGATGAAGGGTCATCCTTAGAGAAAAGCTCTCACGACCAACAGCGAGGTGCTAGTTGAGAGAGAGGCTCTCATCTTTGCAGATGCCCTGTTGCTGTGGATGTTGTAGCCTGGCATGTTGTTGCTTTGCTACCCCTTCCCTTCCATTTCACTTTGTTCGCTTGTGAGCTAGGCTCTGTTTGCACTGCTGGCATGCAATGCAGAATGTTTGAAGTGTGTGTCAGAGAAAAATAGATTTGCTGCTTTGGCTGGCTGGCATATCTGTTAGAGACAAAGAGCCTATCTACACACGCAGGATAAAACACTTTGAAAACGTTTTGGAAACTGTATATGGGGTGTGTCCTGGGCCTCAACAGTTCTCAAAACTGTTATAAACCGTTTTAAACCGGTTTAAAGTAGTAGTTTTAAAGCTGAGAGTTAGACTGAAGACACAACTCAGAGATGGCTGTAGCTGAGCCCTGAGAGACTGGCGTGCAACACAGAACCTTTTAAGAGCGCCTCAGAGTCCAGTGGTGGTGCAGGCAGAGGCGACTGGCGGCGGAGGTGGTTCTTAAAGTAAGAGTCACCAGACATGACCAAGCAATACGCTGGCACCCTTTCCCCTGGCCACAGGGTACAAGAACACAGCTAGAACTGGACCATTGGGAGACAGAGGGAGATTGATTGTTCGAGACTGAAGGCTCAAGTTTGGTTGCCATGACTTAGAGAGAGAGACAACAGAGGCTGCACAGACAACCCAGAGACACCTGTTGTAACTTAGCCCCACGGTGCTGGCATGCAACGCAGGCCATTAGAGGGTCTCAGAGTCACATGCTTGGGCAGGAAGTAGACAGGAGTTCAAAGTCTGGATGTGAAAAGTGGTGCCAATGCAAAAGCCTTGAGAAGTTAATGTATATAAGTGAGAAGTGTGAAAGGGCAAAGTAGTGTCTGCCACCCACAACACACACCCTAATGTCAGAGTAGAGAAACTTGTGACAATTATACACAAGTTTCCAAAAAAATTGAACTTTAAAAATAAAAAAGCCAGCCAGCCGGCAGCAAACCCTGTTAAGCAGCAGCAGCTTGCAGTGGAGTGAGGATACCATCAGAAAAGATATTTGAGGGAAGGGGAGAATGTATCACACAGAGTATAGCAACAAAGTACAGCAAAAGCTACAAACGTAGGAGTGAGTGAAGTTAATTTCAGATACATTGGATGTCTCACTTCTTATTTCAGTTGATTTTAACATTAAGATGTTATGTAGAACAGATTTGTCTTAATTGTGTGCTGTAAAATCAGTCATGTGACCAAAGCTATGTTCAGGTGGGCACATCCCCTTTGTGCTGGACACGCCCCCTGGAGGCAGACATGTTGGTGGGGGTGTCTCCTTGGGGGCCGACCACGTTGTCCTCCTTTCTGGTTTTCAAAATATGGTCACCCTATAAATGTGGTTTAAAGTGTTGTGTGCGACAGCACTGCTTGTGGTTAGTGCTAACCCCAGAGAGCCACAGTTTCGCTAACTACAGAACCTGAAGTGTTGTCTGAACAGGCCCAGTGAGTGCGAGGAGGGGTGAGGACTGGTCAGGCGTATCCTCTTCTCTCCTTTCTTGTCTGTTTGCATGGTACAGATACCCCATTTCTCAGCATTGGTTCATGGATCCTCTGCACCCATGGGGAGAACAAGATGGTTGCCTTTCTTTTGTTATTTCTTGCCATCATTGGCTAGTTCCAACTTGAGTGAACTAGTTTTTCTTTCAGTTTTCCTGTGTGTCATTCTTGATCACATATTGATTTGTTTTTATTTTTAGGTAGAAGAAGAAGAACCAACTGGGTTTATTCGTTTGGAAAAATTTCTTCCTATGATGACTAGAGTATTAATGGAAAGAAGGTAACAGAAAAAGGGGATTTCAGTTCTATAGTTTGGGTCATGCGTATATGGCCAGTCTTAATTAAGATTCTTTTATAGCTGCATAGATAACATCAGTTTTAAAGAATTGTGATGAAAATTAGGGAACAATCCTATGCATATCTAAAGATGCATAGAATTGCATCCTTATTAGATTTTGTTTTTAAAATATTTGTACGTAACCACTAAAATGGGGCAGGGAGGGAGCTTATTCTGTCTAAGTGACTTCATTTTGTATGTCTTTCAGAGTCCTTCTTTTAATTAAAATACCAGCAATTCTTTTTTAAAAAGAGATAGATTAATAATGATTTTTTTTATGTATTTGAGTTTTACTTCTTGATAAATATAATGCATTTCCAATGGTAACAGAAATTCACTAGCAGGATATGCTGAAAACATACTTGGAATAGATTGTAAATGTAACAAACTAGCAGTGCAAATGTTAAGAAGTATGAAGCATATAAATTATTCAGAGACCTTCAGTATTTTTTTTAGAGAGAGAGAGAGAGAGAGAGAGGTTGGCTGCATGGGTTTGGATTTACATTTTGCATTACAGTAGTAAGTAAAATAGGTATTTGTTCATGTATTTTATTGGCCAGTATCCAATTCAACAGTACCACTAACATAAATGACATTGCTCTAGCGTAAATGAATTCTAGAGCAATACCTGAAAACATAATTTACATTAGCAGTAGTATTGCATTGAATACTGGCCATACTTACTTACTAAAATTCATATTCTGCCCTTTCCACTACAAATTAGGACCGTGCAAGCTTCGGATTTGAAAATCCGAATCATGGAGGCCATTTTATGGCGGATCTGCCATTTTATGACTGATCCGCCATTTGCTTGCACAACCCTAGGTCCCCATACAGCCTACAACTCCCAGCATGCAGTGCCTGGGAGGGCTGTACTTACTGGGGACCAGGAACAGAGGGCATACATGTACTTGCTGCTGCCATCACCTCCTCCACTATGCCATCACTAGCTTCTCTGCACGATGGCCTCCTCCTCCATGCCATCGCCAGCTTCTCCAGCTCTTCTGTGCTATCCCCTCCTCCGCGCCATCCCCAGCTTACCCGTGTGATCAGCCACTGTTGGCGCTATCTGGAATACTCCATTGACCCTGGAGGGACCCCCGCATATTCTGCAGAGCACCTGCAGTATTTAGAGGTCATTCTTTACTCTCTAACCAGGAGTCCCATTAATCCCAGATATGTGGGGCTGATATGTGATATTTGATGGTTAGAGGAAAGCAGTGCATATTTAGGACAGTTGTCATTATTATTTATTTTTCCTTTTTCCTAACACTGGGACTCAAGGCAGTTTACAAGATTAAAACATCTGCCCTTAAAACATATAAATTTACAAAAGTTAAAATAGAATTAAACCCACAGTAAAATTAAAAATATTTAAACTTTTAAAAAAGCAGTAATAATTAAAAAATCCAATACACTAACACAGGTCCAGAGTATCTATTATTCATAGATTCAAAATAGATTCCAGGGTAAAACCTGATTTGCTCTTTATCAAATTAATCTCTGAGGTTTGCTAATTCCCTTTTAATATTGTATATTTTGCAAGGGAATCTGAAACAAGTTCATGTCTAACAAAAATGTTCATTGAAATGTTGCCTCTCCTCTTAATGTTTGTGATTATTCATGTTTCCACCACTGTTTGTTAGTCCGTTTCTGAGACCTGGTTTAGTGAGGGACGTGTCATAAGCTAAGCCAATGAACGTTCACTGAACATGGGTTTAAAATGATGTTTGTGGTCCTGATGTTATGCTGATTCCGCAGGCAAATATGTTGGGCAGGGGCAGGGAGGACAGGCTTCAAAAGTAACAGAGCAACTTTTCAGATGCATATTACACCACTGTTTTATTAATTGAATTGTTTTAGATACCGGCCAATTCCAGAAGATGTTCTTTTACGTGCATTTGAGGTCTGTATCAATAAAATTGTACTTATAGGAGGTGAAATACTTCTCAAATATTGAGGGAGTAGGGTAAAAAAAAATCTTCATCCCATATTCTCGTTCTTTTTAGGTTTTAGATCAGAATAAATGTGGACATCTTACTAAAGATGAGTTGATCAAGTATATGACAGAAGAAGGTAAACATGTATTTGCTTTTGAGAAAATAATGTAATCTTTGTATTGTTCCTTGAGTATCTTTGTGTGACAAGAGATTGACTATAGAGATTAGCAAATGGAGGCCCAAGACCAAAATCCAGCTCCCTAAATACTATTAGCTCTTCCCCATTGCCAATGTAGTGACAGAAGCAGTGTATGGAGAGAGCAGTGACTGTGGTCATGGAACATGTCAGTAATTCACTTTGAGAAGTGGTGAGTGGCCACAGCCCACCACCCTGCTTTCCCCCCCTCAAACTGGCCGCCCAATAAAACTGGCTGCTGATCTGGGATGTACAGTGGACTCCATATTGGCTCAGTTCTGCATGCCTTACTAACATTTGTGTACAGCTGAAGAACTAACCTGCGAGAGGGGATTTTGACCATGGGCCAGAGGTTCCTCAATCCTGCATTGGACTCTTACATGTTTTTGTAAAACGTTTTACATGTACATCTTGATTATGTAGTCATGCAGCAGATATTGTTGTAATATGACTATCAATAATATAAATTTGTGAATATATATTTTATTACTCTTGATGTGAATTGAAAAAAATTGAATATCAACAATGCTTTACAAGGTTAAGCAGTAGAAAATCTCACAGCCATTTGTAAATACTCCTATTTCTGCTTCAGGTGAACCTTTCACACAGGAAGAAATGGAGGAAATGCTCTCTGCTGCTGTAGATCCAGAGACAAATACTGTTCGTTACAAAGAATACATTTCAATGATGGTTGTGGATGAAAGCTAAGCATCTTGTGTAATTCATATGTCTGAATCTTTTGCATGATACTGGCGAATTGACTTCATTGGAGTTGCTTTGTATTTGCCAGGGGATTTCAGCAAAGGCTTACATTAAAATAATGAATCTGTGGAGATATTATCCTTTTTACTTAATAAAATACAAACATTCCAAAAGATGGTTTAAAATTTCAGTCTGTTTGGATAAGAGACAATAAGTAAAATCCAGATGTTGCAAAGGAAACATGAATAGTGCCATCATATACATGTCTACTCACAAATAAGTACCATTGAGTTCAACTAGGCTCACTCTTAGGTAATTGTGAATAGGATTGTAGCTGCACACTTACTAGTGAGTAAGCCCCATAGAACACAGCAAGATTTGCCAAGAAAATGTGCATAGGATTGCTCTGCTTATATGGTATAAAATACTAGTTTGAGAAAAAATTCAGACATTTCATGAATACATTCAGTCATAGACAAAGTAAGAAAAGTAGGGCTTCCAAAATGTAGGGTAATAAGCAGATAAATTATATCTCAACTAACATTTTGAAGGAAACATTATTAGAACTACAGTCCATAATTAAAATTGATCCTTATCTTTGGTCAGCATAGATGTCTACCTGTAAAATGCTGGATTTATAACGTACCTCTAAAACATGATGACTTTGTTCAGAGTTCATTAAAGAAGTTGTGCAAAGGTATGTTGAGTAGTCAAACTCAACCTAGTTGTTTGTTAAAGCTTGGTGAGGGCTTTTGACTTGGGAACACTCTTTTCCCATTGTCCCAAGAAAAGCAGTTTGTTGACTTTCAGGTGTGCTGCAATTCCTTTCTGTTTACTCAGGATATGTGTAGGAACTTTTTATTATCTGCTTTTCTGTGATTATTATAGTGCTGGGGCAGGGGGACATGGGGGGAGGGTTATTGAATACTGGGGAGGGGGAGCAAAGGGGGCAAGTAGGCATGCACACATAGGACACTGTTATCAGGGGTTAGATGCTTCATTTTAGATGGGATCTGATAAGAGAATGATTAGGAAATATGATTTGATGTTACTTAAAGACTTGTGACTCATGAAAGACTTGTACCTGCTATGTTGCCTAATGACATAGTTATGAGGGCTTGTGACTTGATATTGCAAAAAGGTATCAGTCATATAAATTTGTGACTTATATCTATCATGTATATTCCTTTTAAGGGAACTAGGTGAAAGGTCCAGGGTCAAGAACAGGTAAAGTTGTGGTTAGAAAATCCCCGTGTCCATAAGAATAGAGAAGTAAACCAGACAGTTAACCATAAGAAATAGGGAATTTGACCTTTAGTTATCACAAACACCTACGTCAGAAGAGGAGGGTATATTCTAGGAAGAAGGATAGTCTAAATTATGACATCGACCAATAGGTTTGGCCATTTCAGAATAAATTAATAAATAATAAGAGGGAGGTCTTTGTCTTTGAAAAGGGTATTTAAGTCTAGTCAACAGGAACCACGAGGTCTTTCCTTTCCCTCAGACATGACATCCAGGATGTTGCTCTGAGCCTAACTTGAAGGCCTCAGTAACTTTTTGGTTGCCTGGGAGAAATGAGAGTCCCTCTGTGGAGTAGAGCTCCTTCACAGAGTAGTATGAATGTGAGAGTCTGTATGAATGTTTGTCTATGTTTGTCTATGCACTCAAGAAATCTACCAGACTTGTGAGTATATCTTTAATTTGCTTTGCTGAATGGAGAGGTTCGTGTGTTTGCTCAATTTTAACTTCCTTAAATTGTTTTAATAAATGTTTTGAAGCAATACCAGTTTCATTGAGTTCGTGAATATGGGGAAAATCGATCATTCTGAGTGCCCATCTTCATATCCTCCTTCCTACCTACTGGGGAATTTGAGGAGCATTGATGCAGGGACTGCAGCTGTATTCAATGTCCCTTAAATAAAAGTCACCTGAAAAATCCCCTCCTTCATATGTTTTTTTATCCATCCTAGGGAACTAGTTTGCATTTAAGAAGATTCTCCTGATTGAATTGTGTTTGTGCTGAATATCTCTTCAGAGGTTTACAGATCAGAATTTCTTGTTGATACTCTTTAATATTTTCTAGAAATAAGCCTGGAAGGCCTCTGTTAAGAACTAAGCCCCATTGTATTTAAAGCTTTTAACAAACACACTTGGAAATATACACCTGCCCCAGAGTTAGCAAATTGAAGACTAAATACTGGATAAGGCATGCATGATCACAGGAATGGACTCATGGGGAACTGAAGAGAAAAGCATAGAACAAGTGTGACTGTATAATTTATTGGGCCATTAAGTTTTGAGTTATTTAGAACATTCCTATTAGCTTTTCTAGCCTTCCTGTCATTCGTCTACTCAGGCAATAATCTTCCACCTGCCTTTGCTACTTTCCTTTATGATCAACAGTACACAGCCCCTCTTGTCCCTTGGGCCTCTATGAGGTTTTACTCCCTCAGAGAAGTGTTCCTTGTGCTTATATGAAGTTTTTCTTCTTTATAGAACATTTATCAATGTTCTATTGCTGAAATCTTCCCTGATAATGTTCATAAACATTCCATGACATTACAGCAGTTAGCTAATGCTGAGGAGAGGGGAACATGCACAAAGGACTTGCAGTCATGTATATATTTAATGTATTATGTATATAAAATAATCAGGAAAAGAATCAATCAGTAAACACATGATCTGTGCATTGGAAACATTTGTACTACAACATATTCGCCATAGAATATATATTGTATATTTTAAGGAAATGGCACAGTATGCTGACTAGAAGTTTTCCAAATGGATTTAAATTTGCACTTTGCTTGTGTATTCTTTCCACACTGATATACAACCACCAGTGTAATCTGCACTTCACCAAGGAATGTATAACAGTGTATTAAATTACCACTCTTAATGCACGTTCTCTGTTGAGTTCCTATTAACTGCAACTTGTTTGTGATGCAGGAGGAATTGTGTTTGTTTGTTTGTTTGTTTAAAAAGGAAGACATATGAGGTAACAGAAATACAAAGCTTATCCTGTGATCCTGGCATCTCCTTTTATAGTGATTATGGTACAGCTAGATCATTCCCAGATGCTAATATCGATGAATGTGGCATGACTCAAATATTACTAAAAAAAATCCTAAATCTATGCTCTCATATATGCCTCTAAACGGTGCTTCTCTGTACAAGTAATCCACATGGGAATGAGTAACATTTAACGTATTTTCCACATGTGTCAGTCTAAAAATGTGAATGCTTTCACACCCATATCGGCTGCTCCTGGGCCCTACAATATTGACATGTGAATGGTCCATTAGTGTAGACAGAGGCATGCAGAGGAGGCATTTAAACATTACTCTCCGTCTTGTGGATTGCTCACACAGAGAAGAGACTTTTTGGTAGTAACTAAACATGGTGATTAACATCAAAATCAGTCATTATTCTGAACAGACTTAAAGTGGAATAATACCTTAGGTCAATCTTAAACTATGAACCCTAGTATAAGAAACAGCATGTGGCAGAGCAAGCAAGGCAGAGTGTTATAAAGGGAATTTAAAAACTGCCCCAAATAGCTGGCTTCTAAGCTGTACAAAAACTAATAAATATATCCCAGAAAAAAAAATGGTGCTAAAAATAGTAATCCTGGGTTTGCCTGTATGGGAAGAAAAATTGTGACAGACGCAATAAAGAGGACATTCATTCTATTCTCCTTAAATGAACGATTTGATGTTTTTCAGTGCCTGTATGCAATGAGCTAAGAATACCATATAGACTATATGAACTAAATAGAAACCATAAGGAAAAAAGACAACAAGCTTCTGGTCTGCCAATAAATATTACAAAGTTCAAAAGATGTTTGAACAGCGAAGGTTTATGACTCTTGTTTTAGCTTTGGCCTCCACAGAACTCTATTAACAGGGCATTTAAGAAAGAGAGATAGAGGTTAAAAGAGTTCACCTATAAATAAATGTGATTTGCACTATTCATGAGCAGTTAATCAGGGGGGTTTTGACACAATTATGAGATTTACACAACATAACTTAGCAATTTTACAAGGAATATCATGGCTGCTGCTAATGTGGTAGTCAATTCTACTGCTGCTGCCCTGAATTTGCTTATCTCAGGATGCTTTTAATCTTAATTATTCTATCACTTAAGGAGACTACAGGATCACAATCCAGTAAGAATTTCTTGTGCATAAAATCCTTATGAACACAAAGTCTACAAATTAATGTGAAGTGAATATGCCTAAACTTATTGACACCAATATGTTTAAGGGTGCTTAAGTGTGTGTTGGGTTATCTTTTACCAGCCATTACACAGCTGGAATTCCTTTCTCCGCCCAGCCAGAGCCACCCTAAACTGTTAAAGCAGGAAAGCAAAATAAATGCATGAAGTCTCCAGTATACATCTTTAACTAAATTAGGCACTGGAAAAATAGAAGCCTTTCATCTTCCTATTCCAACTGAAATTGGTCCAATAAAAGGCAAAATATGTTGAATATCCTAATCCTTTAGATCAATACAGCATCTATTCTCTACTGAAAAACAGGAAGCATTCAAATTAATTTGTAACATTCAAAAATGCTATATATATTATGACTGTGCTTGTAGTGAAATGACAGACTAAACAATGCATTTTGAGTATGCTCTTCATCAGGGCATATAAGGAGAGCTTTGTCATTTGGTTCTGTTTTATGCCATCTGCAAAAACCAAATTATAAAATTATTCATGATGAAAATATAAATCCTTGAAACAGATTGAGACTTTTTTTTAAAAAAACCTCATGCAATTGCTGCTTGACCTGGTGATTTTCTGTTATCTCATTTTGAAATAGCAGTGAAAAGTGAGCATCATCAGACAAGCGTTTTATCCCACGCTCGCAACTGTCTACTTATGGGTCTTCACAGGTCATTTCAACAATGCAGTGATCCTGCCACGCATCTCCCACTCCATTTCCCTGTTTTCGCATCTTAAAATAAGGCACACAAACCCCAACTTTTAAAAAATAAGTCGGGAATTGCTGCAGTGTGCAGGAAAGTTCCGCTATAAAGGGCGCTGTTCCCATTGTTCTATAGGGCTGACGTGGTCTCTGCAAACTCCCATGTGTAATTTGAGCTCGTCCCCAAAGTGGAATTGAAGCAGGAAGCAGAGCAATGGTATGTGACGGGAAACATGATTTCTCCCCATCTGATGATCCACAGTAACTATCATAAAGTTAAATTTGACTTTATGTAGAGATGTACCCTACATCCCAGGACTGGGAAAAGGTCCTGGGATGTAGGGTAGCTATAGGACAGTGAGGCCAGAAGTTAGGGCAGTGAGCCCAGAAGTATGGCCTGAAGGAAAGATTTAGAATAGGCCATATTGATTTGAACTAATCAGCTAATAATCCTTTTGCTGCAGGCTTCTATTACTAGGGTGACCATATGAAAAGGAGGACAGGGCTCCTGTATCTTTAACAGTTGTATTGAAAGGGGAATTTCTGCAGGTGTCATTTGTATGCGTGCAGCACCTGGTGAAATTCCCTCTTCATCATAACAATTAAAGCCACTAAAGTATAGCTAGAGTGACCGGATACAAAAGAGGGCAGGGCTCCTGCAGCTTTAACTCCAGTATTTCTGTGCAGGGATAAATAGTTTTAACATATAGTGTGACTCAGTCTCCCTTTCTATTTCTTCTGTTCTTTTTGAACAAATTATACCCTTCAATTGCTGTATTCAACTCATGGGAGTCATCCCACCAAGTTTCAGTTATACCTATCAAGTTGTATTTGCCTTCATATATTAAGAGTTTAAATTTGTTCTGTTTGTTCCCCATACTCTGGGCATTAGTATATACACATTGAAGACCACGTGCTTTATAGTCTGGCTTCTTTCCTACATTATTGTGAAGACTATTTGAGAGTGCTATTAGAGCTGTTCTCTCTGTTATGGTGCATAAGTCTTCATCCATTGTTGCCTCCAAGTTTACGTCTCCCTCCCCTGTAGGATTCAGTTTAAAGCCCTCCTGATGAAGTTCTTCATGCTGTGCTCAAATAGCCCATGGTCCCAGAATCCAAATCTCTCACGCCGGCACCACCTCCGTAGCCAGTCGTTCACCCAGAGTATTTTTCTTTTTATTCTTCCAAGAACTGGGAAGGTGAATGACAAAACTATCCGGGCCCCAAAGTTCTTGAGTTTCCTTCCCAAAGCTTCAAAATCTGGTATGATTTCTTCGAAGCTCCATTTGACAGTATCATTTGTTCCCACATGGATGAGAAGAAAAGGATATGTGTCAGTGGGACTAATCTTAATAGGACTAACATTGCATATTTCTAATTGTACCCACAATTTGAAAAGTGGGGCTTTTACGTTTACTTAAAAATGCTATTTATTTACAAGATTCCTGAAAACATTTACTTACCATTTGTATCTAAGAGCATGAATGAACCATTCCCAGAGACTGGTTTTATAGGCTCGCTTCTGCTAGAACCTCTAATTAAGGCATGTGAAATAATTGAGATTGTTGCCTTCTGTATCGGTAATTTCATCTTCAATTAAAATTTCACTTATGTTTTTAATAACTCCCTACTCTGCATACAATGCTAATGACTAATTCGCACCAGTTTCATTTAATTTCAATGCAATAAACAAGTAATGCCACAGTTTATCAATTTTTCCTAATAAAGAGTAGCAATAGAGCACCCTTGAATGCAGTGAGTTAATGCATATCAAGGCTGAATACCCTGAAATGTAATGAGAAACACTGTTTTTGTCTCTCTTTAATCTGCAAATGCTCTACTTTTGGGAGCTGGCTTTGCATAGTAGAATGCCATTTATGAGCCAGCAACTCCTTGGTTAAAATCTCAGTTCATCCATGCGCTTACTGGGGTAGCCTATTACAGCATTTCTTTTTCAAGCCTCACGCCATGCCCCATCTCTGATAATGGGATAATAATGCATGCCAACCTTAGAGGGTTGTTTTAAGTAGGCTAAGTTAGATGTGATGGTGATGTGCCTTTGTCTTACAACTGGATCACTGCTGATTCCCTATAAAGTGGGGGACAGATGGATGGACGACGACGACGACAAAAACCAAAGTGCAGCACAGGCAAATGAGAGTTGAAGTATTCATTCACTTGTGCTCTTCCATCCAAAAGCATTTTTTCTCAGACCCTTTTTCCTTCACAAGGCTATATAACCCTGGTTGGGAGAAAACCAGTTGGGGAGAAGTGATTAGTGGGGGGAAGCATGGGCAAGAAAAAAGGCTTGAAATCCTTCCTTCTTCAGCTGATGCCGCACTTTAAATCTCTCCCTCTCAGGTCCCCTCTACAAGGATTCGCTGTTGCGCCTGGTTAGGCGATTATGCACACTATCGCTGAAGCGCATTTACGCCTAATACCTCTGCACGAGAGGCGGCGACAAAAGGCGCTTCCCTCCCCTCCCCTTCCCTCTGGCTGGCTGGCAGGCTGTGGGCAGCAGGCGAGCGCTCCTCCTCCTCCTCGCCTTCCTTTACCCCCTCTTCTTCCTCCTCCTCCTCCCGCTGCCCCCCCCCCGCGGGCGGGCTCTCTTCCCTCCTTCGCCGCGGCCAGGCAGCCCCCTCCTGATGCTGCTCCGGCGAGCGGAAGGGACAGCCAGCGGGCGGAGGGTAGTCGCCCGCCTTCCCCACGTGTCTCCCCAGCTTCAGTTCGGCAGCTTGAGCCTGCCGCAACTTTTGATAGCGGCGGCGGCAGCAGTCAAAAGGCGCTTCCTTCCCCTCCCTTTCCCTCTGGCTGGCTGGCAGGCTGTGGGCAGCAGGCGAGCGCTCCTCCTCCTCCTTGCCTTCCTTTACCCCCTCTTCTTCCTCCTCCTCCTCCCGCCGCCCCCCCCGCGGGCGAGTGGGCGGGCTCTCTTCCCTCCTTTGCCGCGGCCAGGCAGCCTCCTCCTCATGCTGCTCCGGCGAGCGGAAGGGACAGCCGGCGGGCGGAGGGTAGTCGCCCGCCTTCCCCACGTGTCTCCCCAGCTTCAGTTCGGCAGCTTGAGCCCGCCGCGACTTTTGACAGCGGCGGTGGCGGCAGCAGTCAAAATGCGCTTTAATGGACGGAGCAAAATAAAACTCGCTATTTAACGCGCATTCGATAATGCGCACAATCGGGGAGATAACGCGCCTCTACGCCCCATTTGCGCTCCGCTGGTGTAGAGGTAAATTTTTTAATGAGACTTCAAAGAGCATTAAACCTCTCTTGTAGAGGCAGCCTCAGTCTCCACTTTATAGGGAATTGGCACAACCTGTGTGGGATTGTGCCACCACTTTGTCCAGTTATGTGCTGGGATGTATGTGAAGTACTATGAGCATTTAGCGTTTATACAGAGTTTTTCCAAAATATGTAGGCATTCATCTTCCTTTTTATTTTACTTGATCAAACATTATAAGTTGATTAAACATTTATTTTTCTTGATCAATGTGTATGTTGATTAAGCAATGTACATGCTGCGCCTAGTGAATGATTGGAGAACATTTGATGCTTCAATGTTATAATGCTAAGCTTGAAACCAGTTGGAGTGGGCCTTCTGAATAGACATTGCATGGAATTGAGCTGTGCTTTGTATGCTTGGAGAGAAAATGTCCAAATTGGTAAGAATTATGTACGTGTGTGTGTGTACGGGCATCAAAAGATATTCATGAAACAAAAAGTTTTCTCTTTGTCTCATGAGTATCTTTGATATTCCAACAATTATAAGTAAATGCATAATTTTCTATATTTGCACATTCATACTGCTATTTTCTTCTCTTTGGCTTTCTTCACCCAACAGCCTTGATAGTGAAGTTACCAGATCCACAGACCTCTGTGTGTGTGTGTGTGTGTGTGTGTGTGTGTGTGTGTGTGTGTGTTTAAAGAGGACATTTAATGGTGAAAGCTAATGTAGTGTAGATTAGAGTGTTGGACTGGGGTCCTGGTTCTAGTCCCCACTTGTCCATGGAAGCTCACTGGGTGACTTTGGGCCAATCATAGGCTCTCAGCCCAACCTATTCAACAGGATTGTTGTGAGGATAAAATGGAGAGGAGGAGGATTGGGTAAGCCACATTGGGTTCCTTGGAGGAAAAAAGGCGGGATATAAATGAAATAAATAAATAATGTGTATAAGATTACATTCACGCTTGTTCGGATTTGTTTCACCCTGTATTAGTTTATTTAGTTTTAGATTATCATTTATAACCCACTTTTGTATTAAAATAAGAAAAGCAGCTGACAATACAAAGAAAATACAATATAATAAAACTACACCAATAAAACAATGCACCATTAAAAGAGAACAATAATAAAATATAGTAAAGCATCAAGAGACAGCGGCACCTATTCACACACATCTTTTTTAAACTGGCTCGCTCACTCCATTCAATATCTCCGTTGATGTTTTTGCACAGCTGAATGCGTCTGAGAGAACAAAAGCATTGGCCAACTCAGTCTGCTAGAAATGCATCCTCGATGACAACTCCTCTGTCATCAACCTGGCTTCTCTGATCCACAGCAACTCCAGGTATCCCAAGTGCCTCTTCTCTATTTTGATGTCCTGCTAAGGTCTACGCCTCCACCACCCATGTCCTACTCTCTGCACAAGATGTTGTTTCCTTCTTCCGTACTAAAATTGAGCCCATCCACTCAGGCCTAACTTCATGCTCTTCCATGTCTTTCTGTTCTGGCATCTTCTTCTACCATTTCTTCCTTCTCTGCTGTCACATTTAATGAGTTGACTCTTCTAAGGCCTCTACATGCCCCTTGATCCTGTCCCCACCCAACTTCTACTTGCCATCTCCTCTGCCATTATCCCCACCACATTATCAATCTCTCTCTTTCTCCTCTGGCTCCTTCCCTTCACCATTCAATCATGCCACTAATGGTTTCCTCTATTATCAGAAAACCATTCCTTAACCCATCCTCCCTCTCCCTTCTGCTTTACCCTTCATCTCCAAACTACTGGAGTGTGCAGCTTACTCCCACTGTCCCAACTTTCTCTCATTCAACTCTGTTTTTGACCCCCTCCGATCTGGGTTTCACCCCTTGCTCATCACTGAAACTGCTCTCACGAAAAATATTGTTAAATCTAAAAGCCTTTACTCAGTCGTCATCCTCCTCAAACTTTCTGTTCTCCTGCTTGATTCCCTTTAAGTCCTAGGCCTCGGTGATTCAGCTTGGTTCTTTTCCTACATGTCTAATTGCTCTTTCATTGTCTCCATTAGGGGACATTCCACCTCTACTTTCCCTCACTCCACAGGGATTCCTCAGGGCTCTGTACTTGGCCCTGTATTCTCTGGTCATATTTTGTCTGTGAGTGGCCTCATTACTTCCCATGGCTTTCAGAATGGAAACCAGTGCACTATGCACTGATGACACCAAGCTCTACAACTTTATTTATTTATTCATTTATTTAAAATCATTTTTATAGTGCCACCTTGCCATTTCTGGTATCGTGGCGCTTTACAACAATACATAAAATAATTTTTATTAAGAACCCTCAACCCACATTAAAATTTAAACCACCGCTCCCTCAATCTCTTGTGAAAATAAGAAGCCCTTACAGAGGCATTTATAACAATTGACTATGGGAGCCTGTCTAATCTCCAGTGGCAAATTGTTCCATAATCAGGGGCCAACCACTGAAAAAGCCCTGGCTACCACACATTCCAAATTGTAGCAAGGGACGATCAGGGCACCCTGCCCCTGAGAGCGGGTCTGCCAATGGTGGGTCACAGGAGCAAGGTGAGCACTCAAGTAACCAGGGCCCAAGCGGTACAAGGCTTTATACATATGGTACGTAGTTAATAAAAGCTTGTAGCGCACCCTAGCAGCCACCGGCAGCCAGTGGAGCTCTTGAAGCACCAAAGTGATAGAGAACCACTTTGGAAGCCCCTTGACCAGCCTGGCTGCTGTATTTTGTACAGCCTTTAGGTGCTGGATTTGCTTCAAGGGAAGCCCTGTATTCAGCAAGTTGCAATAATCAAGCCTAGAGGTGACCAGGGCATAAACTGATGGTAAGATTGGCCTTGGACAAAAAGGGGCGAACTTGGCGGAGCATATGTAATTGGTAAAAACAGCTCCGGACAACAGCCCTCACCTGTGATGACATAGTTAGGGACTGGTCAAGAATGACACCCAGGTTTCGCGCCTCGGTCACAATCCTCAGTCAGATTCCTGAAAATGCAGCACATGGTGAAATTCCTCTTCATCACAACAGTTAAAGCTGCAGGAACCTTGCCCTCTTTTGTATCTGATCACTCTAGTATAGCTCCTGCAGCTTTAACGATTGTGATGAAGAGGGAATTCACCAGGTGATGCATGCATACAAATGACACCTGCTGAAATTCCCTTTTCTATGCAACTGTTAAAGATACAGGAGCCCTGTCCTCCTTTCCATATGGTCAGCCTAGCCTTATATACCAACTGATCCCTTCTTGTGACCTTTGCTCATCCAGGTCCACCATTACAGATTCTTCTCCTGCTTACCAGTGCCCCTCTTCCTCTGTTGTTTTCCTTATTTTAGATTGCAATGCCCCTGGGGTAGGGATCTGACATACCTGTTCTTTCTAAAACGCCATATTCTTCAATGGCAGTAAATTAATAAACAATGTACTTAACTCTCCCTCTAAAATCAATGGGACTTAAAAGTGTAACTTTGGCCGGCTCATGCTCAGCATTTGTGACTGTCAAATTTTAATAATGACTATTTCCATACCCTTCTCAATTTTATATATTCTTTAACTCCAGATGGCTTCCCTGGCTTCCTAGAGTTACAATGAAAAAATATTATATCTGTGGTGGAGGAAATAGTATTTTGTCAATGTCCCGTATTTGAATTCCTAAACAGATGGAATGGGTAGACCTGTCAATATAGAGCATCCAAATGCATGAAATAACTATAAACTGTAAAATTCATGTTCCATGCCTTTATGGTTATCTGAATGTGTTATAACACTATTTTTATTGCTCAGAAAACATATATCAATAGGATATTAATAAGTATGCATTGATTTTTACTGAGAAGAACATATGATTTATGAAAGCTGTTATTATTGCGTGACAAAAAATTAGAAGAGAGCTTTGTATCCAATCAATAATATATATATATATAGAGAGAGAGAGAGAGAGAGAGATCCAGAGACAACTTCCCCTCAAAATCAAATAAAACCAGCATAATAGTCCCACTTGGAAAAGCAAATAGGCTTAGATATGCATTGAAATCTGCATTTATCAGGTAATTGTTTTTGAGAAGGAATAGCTGTTTTGCAATGAAATGAAAATCACTGACCATGTCTGAATTCAAATATATTTCTGCTTCTAGACAAGAAAAATCAGGAGAGTTGGAGTGTTAACCCTTTCCCTGCCATTCCGCTACAGCTCCCTACTCAACCTGCTTTCCTTTCTGCCAGCCCCACTCTCCTGTGGAGTTCTGGATGCATGTATCCTGGAATCCAGGGAGGTGGGGGGGGAGCAGTTCAGGGGACAGGGCATTGCAAATAGTGTAAAAGCAATGGAGAATAGTTCAAGCAGCCCCTTCCTCTCCACCCGCTTTTCACCGCTGTAAATTGCTCCCTCTTGAAGCAAATTTTCTAGAAAACAGAACAAAGGCCACAGGAGTTTTCTTATATGCATTTGCATGTAGAGCTACTCCTAAAATGGGGAAAGAGGGATGGCAAACCATATCCCTACTTGGATATCCTACAGGCAAATTGATGATACAGCAGATTTCATGTTTTATGCTCACTTGATATACCTTTCTTAGGGAACATACCATATACTAGTTGGCAAGGCTCTTCTCCCAGATACCAAATGTGTGTTTTTAGGAAAGCAACACCTCTAATTAGCAGGGTCCTTGAGAATGTATTTATGGTGGCTGCTGACTAGCTACTCATATCTTTTACAATTAGTTCTCATTAAACATTCATTGATGTTTTCTTGTTAGTGTTCTTTCAGCTTGTTTGTATGCAGCCCTACTCAGAACAACTGAGCTGTCTTTTCTCTTGGGTCTCCCAAAAAGGGGTTTTAACATTTTTATGAGACTAACTACTAAAGTTTATTAGTGCCGGTCAGATTGCAGTCTTTGATCCGTAATGAGTTGACTCTTCAAAATAAAGCTGCTATCACCTTTTATTTTACCTTGAAAGATTTGTTTGAAATGTCAATCCCATGCAAATTGTGCTTGATGTAATCAACATTTTCAATCATTTTTAGTATTGATTGCTATTTATTTAGAGGCATGAGCCAAAAAACAGGAATTAAAGCCCAAAATGAATTTCAGGAGTGAATGAAGGAACAAGTGCAGGGTTGATCCAATACACATTGGATGTTTTCACCCTTAATTCCTATTTGGTCAAGAACAGGCACTTCTCTCTTCCTCTAGGAGTTTAATTGGTCCAACCCCTTTGGCCTGTCATGCTACAATGGTCTTCAGGTTGGCCCACTGCTTTCCATTTCCCCTCACCAGGATTCCATCCAAGCATTTGATCTTAGTTTCTGTCTGACTCTGAGAATGGATCCGTTTGCATTGGGAGTCTTGACCTAGGGACTATGGAGACAGGAGCAAGGTACTTGCAGATAGAACAAGCTACCAGGCTGGTCTTTACTGCAGATGACTGAAGGGGAGCATGTTTGCTGAAGAGCACCTTCATCTGAGCAGCATGTTGCTCAGCTGTTGACTGCCCCACAACCCACCCATTGTAATACAACAATCCTTAGATTGAGATCCTTATTCTCAATGTGATGGAATTTGTCAATGGTGCTCTTTAAAGTGGAGTCTGCCACTTTCCATATTTAAACTAACTTTATGTTAGTAGAATAATAAATTGACACATCTAATTTATGCAATCTTAACCTGTCCAAAGGCTAGAAAGTTATCAGAATGAACAGAAAATGGATATAAGCATTATTTGGGAATAAACATTTATCTAAGATGGTAACCTTATGGTTGGATATAAGCTTCATTGGAGTCAATGAGACATACTTCCTGGTAAATATATATATAGGTTTGGGTAGTAAGGGGATGTTAGTGAAGCCAAAGCACATTTTCCTGGAATTAATCTCATTGTAATGAATAGCTTGATTCCATAGACTACAGCTACCCAGTAAGCAGGAACTTGGCTTTCTTTTAAACCTGTGAAATTTCCAGATAACATGGAACTTAAAACAGACCCCCAATTGCAGACAACATAAGGTCAGATGCATTTTGCACGTGTTAAATCGACATTGACTCTAGAGCAGTCTATTCAGATTTAGGACATAGGTGTGTGCAAAGGGTGTGCCGGCAATAAGTGCCGAATTGGGGGGCCATTGACTAGGGATCCAGAGGGGGATCCAGATGCAGCAGGAACAGCCCTCCGGCTGCCCTCTGGTTGCTCCTCTGCCCCAACAGCGCGCTGTTGCTCCCGGCAGCAGGAACGAAAAGGAATTGCTCTGCCAGGAGCCACGCTTCAAAGAGGACAAGGGGAAGGGCCCCGAAGGCTAATATCACCTCTTAAGCCCCTCCTCTGGCCATTGCCACTACAATTCATCAATACTGGGGCTTCAGAAGCATCTCGTTATTCCCCCACTCCCTCACCTGCAACGACCCTCCCATGGTCAGGCAAGCCGAACGCGTAGGGTATCAGTGTCTACATTGTTTAATAAATAAATGAATAAAAATAATGTCCTCTGTGGTTGAGTATACAATAAATGTTCGCCTTTTTAGAAAAAAATCTCTGGTGCGCACCCTAATGAAATGTGCTGCCCACGCCTATGATTTAGGATACGGATTTGGCCTTTGACTATTATTTGTTTGGCACTTACTAAGATAATGAAGAGGCTGTTCCATTCACCTCTTAGACATTTTGTGTCATGAAACTTGTTATGTTAACCCTGGTTTAACTGATTGTCAGCTCCCCTGTAGAACAATCAGGTGCAATAGAAACTGCCCTTCTGGACTGGTGAGAGAAGAATCCCCTCAAAACATAGACATTGGTCCTGCCAAGGCTGTCTTTTGCAACTAGCTGCTTGGTAATTTTTTCTGTCTTTTCCTTTGAGTTACTGCAATCATACCCTTCCTACCCTAATTTCAGGACAGAGAACCATGTGTGCAAGATTGAAAGGAACTATTGGTGCAAGATTGACAGGAACATGGAGAATAAGGGCAGTTCTGTAGGATGCAACCATAATCCCAGGAACATGATAGAAAGTCCAGTTGCGGGAAGTGAGAGAGGGATATTATTTTTAACTAAATATCCTTTACCATGAAAATTAAGAGCTATAGCACAACTTCTGTCCCTGGTTAATACGCTCTTGCTAATAGAGGAATAGTTTATTTCATGCAGTAAGTCAACAACATACATTTTCAGATCATTTTAACTTAATGTGTTACTAAAAGACAACCAAAGACAATTTTGATCTTTTCACATAATGGTTTTATTAGCTGCACTGAGACTGAGGGTACCTCTAGATGAGAGGTTTGCCCTGCAGTGGCTTCGGAGTGGCAGCAGATAATCTACATGATGCAGCCGCCACTCCAAAGCCATCCAGGGGCAAAGCCCCCTTGCTACGCTTTATAAAGTCTGGGCAGTTACCCCGACTTTTTCCATGGAGCAAGGCGCAGAGGTGCATTTGCCGTCTGTCACGTTACTCTGATATTACCTCGGAGGCAGGGCGGGGACAATGGTGCCCCCTGATTGGATGCTATCACTGGGACGGGGGGGGGGGGGGGGAGAGGGGATTTCTATTTTTTCCAGGCTCTCTTCCTACTGACCTCCTTCTGTCTGTCCCGTTCATCTCTCCCCCCACCCATTTTTTATTTTTATTTTCTCCCGGCTCTCCTCTCCCTGACCTCCCTCTGCCTGCACCATTCCTCTCCCTGCTTTTTATTATTTTTATCTGTAAATGCGAACCTTCGCATTTACAGATAATTTTTAAAAAAATAACGTCCCTGTTCCTTCCTCTTTGGCTGCCCCATTCCTTCCCTTCCCCCCCACCCCCAGTGCTCGATGCGGCAGTAACTCCGCACTCGTGCTCCTTCCCATACAGATGCTGGGAAGGGGCACAAATGTGGAAGCCGGAGGCCTTGCGGCACTGAGGCGCCGCCGCCAAGACAAGGCCTGAGTGGTTTAAAAGCACAAATGGATTAGGTTTCATTTTTAGCAGTCTTACTCTTAAAAAAAATACACTCACGTTTGAACCAAATTGTTTTTGAGAAAGTTCTTGATGTTCCAGAACAGAGGTGAGGAACTTGTGCCCATATAGATTGTGGTAGAATACAACACACATCAATCCCATCCATTGGCCAGGCTGGCTGGGACTGATAGGAATTGGAACATCTGGAGGGCCATAAATTCCTCACCCTTGTTTAGAAGATAATCCAAATGTACTACCTTCTTCTTAATCCAGGCCATGAATCCTATAGTCATGCCCTGCTAAAGAGCTAAACGCTTCAAAAGTTGTTTGCAGAATTCCAGAAAAACATACCTTCCACAGAACTCCAATAGATTATATACACAGACTGCAAGCATAGCTATCTAGACTTCATGAACAGCGGGGGCTGCTTTAATTAGCATTCTGGAAAAGCACAGCAGCCTCTGGTACATGCGTGCTTTTTGCTCCACAGGCACACTGTTGCTAAAAATTAAAATGGAAATTAGATTTGCAAATACATAACAGAGTAAATTCTGAATACTATTACTGTAGTGAGGACGGACGATATCACTTCAATTTTATATCGTAGCACAATCATCTGATATATGTAATACTTATGTTCATTTAGCAAATACATTCTTTCCCAAGTTGCAGATAAAATGTCATCTCTATTTCCACTTTTCTGGCACTCAGCATCCCATGTGGCAATCTGTATTCCCTGTATTCATTGCACAATTGTGTTCCACACAGCAACAGCTAGAGTGTGTGGTGCACGAAAAGTAGATGATGAGGCTTAAGTCATGTAGGTTGTTCTTGGACACACATTTTTCCTCTCAGGTAAACCCATGCACAGAACCTGTGCTGAGCATTTTGTGGGTGGTGTCACTTCTGTGTCTTCAAGAGACTCTGAAGTCCAAATATGTACATAGATGTAAACAGTGGTGACTCATCCATTTCCACCCCTAGACCTTATCCAGTACTTCTGGGAGTTATTAAAAACAACTGTTCAGGGTCTGCTATGTCACTGATGTAGTGAATTGCTGGGGGAGAAATAACATTCTCCCTTCTTCCTTTTATTGCAGTAGCATGAAATACTGAGCTCTGGGGATAGACATCTAATGCACAATTACTCTTGAACCTTCTGTCCCCTAGGGCACCACAAATGTCCAAAAGATCCTAAATCTCCTGGTGCCTGAATGGCACACCTTGCCCTTTGCTAGTGTAATTTGTGTTTTCTGCAAAGTTGTCCATCGCTGCAAAATTCTACAGGTGCATGTTTGCAGAACAATTTTTAAACATCTGTGTTGTTTTTCACGGCTGCACTGGTTTACAGTAGGTGCATATTGGAAATAACACCCAATTTTTAAAAAAGACTGATAATTTAAATGGCTATGTCAAGAAAGGTCAGGAAAAGTCACCTATACCTGATCACAGAGCCATTCTCACCACCATCACCATCAGCAAAAGTGAAAGTGGGGCAGAAACGTCATAAATTGATTCTGCAGGCTAAAACCATTCCCATATCCAAGTGTAACAACAGGGTGTCATTGTCCATGCTGGAAACTTTCATGCAGCAAAAGCACAAGAGACAAGAACCATACACAAATCGGGCCAGAACACATCAAAATAAAAATAATGGGAACACAAAGGTTCGGCTATTGCACCGTGTGGCTTTTAGGGTGACCAGATAAAATCCAGGTCAGGGCTCCTGTAACTTGAATAGTTGTAGAGAAAAGGGAATTTCAGCCAGTGTCATTTGTATGTGATTAGTTCCTAGTGAAATTCCCTGTTCATCACAACGGTTAAAGTTGCAGGGGCCCTGCCTTCTTTTGTATATGGTCACTCTAGTATAGTCCCTGCAACTTTAACTGTTGTGATGAAGAGAGAATTTCACCAGGAACTAATTGCATACAAATGACACTGGCTGAAATTCCCTTTTCTCTACAACTGTTAAAGTTACAGGAGCCCTGACCTGGATTTTATCTGGTCAGCCTATATAGGTGAGCAAGATGTTACCTTAACAGAAAAAGGTCTAGTGTGGGTGAGGGCCTCTATTGAGGGCTGTGCATACCAATATGTGTTTGAAATTATATATTCAATTATCAAAAAACCTGCCAGTTTAAAACCACAGTCAAGGCTATTTCATGTTGGCCAAAGCACCACAAAGCCAAGAAATTTGAAGCTTAGGCTGATGCCTTAGCAGACGTGCCCTATGATCAGTAATCATGCTGTGCAATGTCGCAAATTGTGCTTCCATACATTTTACCCTCCATACACACACACTTTACCTTGTTCAGGCCTAAATCCAGATGGGGCTGATGGAATGCCTGGGCCCAGCAACGATGATCCACTGGTCCTGTATTGCCTTATGAAGCTGGATGAATCCTCCTGTGAGTTGATTAATGCCTGTTTGTTGCTCATGAGCAACCACAATTTGTGACATTTCACAACAGAATTACTGATCACAGGGGAAATCTGTTAAGGCATCAACCTTAGCTTCCAATTTCCTGGATTGGTGGAGCTTGAGCCAATAAGAGATAGCCTTAATTCTGGTCTTAAACTGGCAGGGTTTTTTTATCACTGAATTCCCCTCATTTTTAAAAAGTTAATTTATTATTACACTATTCTAAATAAAATACAAATCGATGGTGTGACCACACGTATACAGTTCTGGTCACCACACCTAAAAAAAAAGATATTCTAGAGCTGGAAAAAGTGCAGAAAGGGGCAACTAAAATGATCAGGGGACTGGAGCATCTCCCCTATGATAGGCTGACCATCTGAAAAGGAGGACAGGGCTCATATAACTTTAACAGTTGTAGAGAAAAGGGAATTTCAACCAGTGTCATTTGTATGCAATTAGTTCCTGGTGAAATTCCCTCTTCATCACAACAGTTAAAGTTGCAGGGGCCCTGCCTTCTTTTGTATATGGTCACTCTAGTATAGTGCCTGCACCTTTAACAGTTGTGATGAAGAGGGAATTTCACCAGGAACTAATTGCCTACAAATGACACCTGCTGAAATTCCATTTTCTCTACAACTCTTAAAGTTATATGAGCCCTGTCCTCCTTTTCAGATGGTCAGCCTACCCTATGAGGAAAGATTACAACAGCTGGGATTGTTTAGCCTAGAAAAAAGGAAGTTAAGGGGAAACATGATAAAGGTGTACAAAATTATGCATGGTGTGGAGAATGTGGGTACGGAGACATTTCCCTTCCCTTCTCATAATGCTAGAAGCTGCTTGGTGGAGAATTCAGGACAGATAAAAGGAAACTACTTCTCCACACAGTGCAAAGTTAAACTATGGAATTCACTACAGCAAGATGTAGTGATGGCCACCAATTTGGATGGCTTTAAAAGGGGGTTGGATAAATTCCTGGAGAATGCTCTCAATACTTATTAGTCTAGGGTGACCAATTAAAATCCAGGTCAGGGCTCATGTAACTTTAACAGTTGTAGAGAAAAGGGAATTTCAACCAGTGTCATTTGTATTCAATTAATTCCTGGTGAAATTGCCTCTTCATCACAACAGTTAAAGGTGCAGGGGCCCTGCCTTCTTTTTTATATGGTCACTCTAGTATAGTGCCTGCAACTATTTTAAATGACACTGGCTGAAATTCCCTTTTGTCTACAACTATTAAAGTTACATGAGTCCTGACCTGGATTTTATCTGGTCACCCTACTGGAACAGGAATTCAAAACAATGGAGTATTGGCAACATTCTAGCTTGAGGGTGAAACTGACCATGCTTGACATAACTTTGCCAGCAGTTACTGTCATAGGCTTTCAGGAGCAGAACAGTATTGATAACCTTTAAACCATTGAACAGCATTTCACCAACCAATGCAACGCACACCTTCTCCGCAAGCCTGAATAGAGTACATAAGTAGTTCCCCCCAGAATTGGAAGAAATATATGATATGCTGAGCTGCATCTTGGAGTAAAATGTACAAATGTGTTAATTTCAGCACTTTTTAACTTACTATACCTGTGGCAATTTGTATCATATCACTTTGAATTTTGACACAACTGTAGACCCTGTCAGGTACAATACAAGTGTCAGGTTTCACATTATTAGCTCAATATTTTTTATAAGCAGTAGAATTTTTAGGCTCATGATGGCAGCACCTTCTTTCGCCCCCCTTTTTTTTGCAGCTCCCATGTACCCTTAATTCCACTTACAATGAAAGCTAGAATTCTGCAAAAAGAAACCCAGAAGTTACAAATGGTGTGGTATTTTTAATTACTTTGTTTTTTGCCTTACGAAAGATCTGTAAATTGATTCTATATAACAAAAAAGTAATGTAAGGATTATTTCTTGAGATCTACGAGACGATTGTGCACATTTTTTGTTTTAAACTGAAGCTTGAACAGTGTAAATGTGCAGAAAAAATTTAAAGGGTGTAAAAGTTCAAAGCTGAATAGCAATTAATTCCTCTGCACCAAACAGGCAGGGCAATCCCTCTGCCAGCCAGATGACCAACAGCCCTACGTAGCCAATCAGTGTGGCACAAAGGCAGGTCCCATGGAAGTGTGCAATCAAGGTGTGCAAAGGAGGGAATGGGGCTGTGCCACATGCAAATTTTGGAGGGGGCATTCACTATGTATAAGCTACATCTTTATTATCCATGAGCTCCTCTCTGGTGAGAGGACTGTGGTACAAAAAAGCAGGAAAAGAGCAGGACTACTAGAACTCATGGCAGCATGGGCTTTACACTCCTTAGAGACAGACTCAGAAGTGGGTATATTTTCTTTGCAATATTTTTAAAAGACTTGAAACCTCTCCTAAGTTCTACCCACTGGGCCAGCATAGAGGCAATATGATCCATGTTTGTTCTAAAAGCAACCCTGGTATACTTTTTTAAATAAACAAGAGCAAATTAATCACTTTGGGTTTTCCTTTTCTTTTGTTCATGTTTTCTTTGGTTAATGAAGGATTTGTATGAGGTTTGAAACACTACAAAAATGTGAATACAGTCAGCCCATTTATGCTATAATTTTATTTGACACACTTTAGCAGACCATTGAGGGCTGCATTAAATGGAACATTATTGTGGATTGCTTTGGAGTTTCTAAGCTATATACTAATTTGCAAAACAAACCAGTAGAACATTGGATCAATGGTCATGACCTAGTGATAAAATTGTTGACCCCTTTGCAAAAATGTTGCTTAGATCACATTATTTTAGTTGTCTGTCTCTCTCCTCCTGCAGTAATATTCCCACATTAGGAATGCAAAATCATGTACCACTATCAATATTGAATCAGGATGGTGTTGCCATATCCATGTATGCACTGCACATTCTTACCAGTAGAGGGTACTCATATCCCACATAATCTCTCCAGAGTCTGCTTTGGGTTGGAAATCATTGCTGTCCGAATATGTCAAATGGGCAGTTTTTGAACTAGCCAAGCCAACTCAACGGTTCAGCCATGTTGCAATTAGGCAAAGAATACCACGTAGCTAATCACTAGCTAGTGCTAGTGAATTCAGAAATACCATTGGAAAATGTGTTGAAGGATAATACCAAATTGTGGGACTCTTTATAGTTCTATCAGGATTAGCTCTGACCCAGGCAGGGGAACAGACAGGAACCTGGCGTTTACCTACTGTTAGAAAGTTTAGGTGGCAATAATCACAATTTGTGGAGGGCATTTAGAGGTTGCAGTTACCTAATGATATATATATATATATATACAAATTGCCTCAGTTCCAGTACAAGATCAGTTTTCAGCCTCTTTCCTGTAGTACAGGGTTGGTCCATGAGTCACATGTAATGTGCCATGGCCATTTGTGAGACCCCCACGGGGTCCCTCCCACTGCCATTATCATCCCCCCCCCCAAATGCTCAGTTATTCTGCTGGGAAACAAAGGCATATAGGGAGTGTGCACCGTTTCCCACATAATTTGGCTCCCCTCAGCCAGCCAAATAGCTGCTTGCTGGGCTGTTGGGAACACAATTTTGCCAGGGAACAGGACACACAGTTTCTGTACAATGTACTGTGTGATACCATGGTGCTGGGGAATGTGCAAGCAACTACGTAGACTGCACTAACCAAGTTGGTCTCTCCACCCAGGCATTGCTAACCCTCCCAATTGGATCATGATGGTGTGTGGGAAACCAGTTTTCTGCATTCACACATAATGGAGTTTGCAAGTACACTATGGAGAAGTAGCTCACTTGCCGCTGTGGGTGCATGCAAAGGTGGCTCAGGTGATCACGAGAAATTAGATAGACCTTTGAAAATGGATACAGAAAAATATCTTCTTTGTACTTCTAGGGGAACATGAACAGTCTGGGGATTTGTATATGGACAAACTCTTAATACAGCCAGTCTTTCAAATAGTCTGGTTTAATTATTTTATATATTTTACTCAAGTTTTATGAATTGCTGTGCTAGGTTTTTTATTTTGACTTGTTATCTGTCTTGATATTGACAAAATGTTGTCCCTAATTTCCACCTCATTAGGACTCCTGAACTATGATTTAGGGTTAATCTGCACATTAAATTTATCAGGAGTTGCCACCTGAAACAGCTCCAGAGTGTTGTCACCTAAAGTATCTCACAGATCATTGGTTGAAATGTTTCCAGGCCATCAAAGAACAGTTTGTGGGTTGTGCTGGCACAGAAGACTCCACCCGGGGAAAAGACACCACCCGGGGCAGCTTCAAGAAGTTGCTACATGATTAAAATGTTAACAGCTAGCCCCAAATCAGGGGAGGACAACCTCCGACCCACGAAGGATTCAACGCCCACCATGAGCCTGTCCCCCTCCTTCCACATGCCCTACCCCCTGCCCTGGCCAGAGTGATCCCCTTGCTAACTCCTCTGATCAGAGATAACAAAGAGAAACCAATTGGATGTTGGGTGTCAGGTGCTTCGTAGACAATTCACAGGGCTGGCCCTGTGAATTGTAGACTGAAGACTTGGCAATTTGTTATGAGAAAATGTATCTCTGCTTCTCTGGTATGTGCTTATCTCAAATGGTAGGCCGAAGGCCTTGAACGTTCTCTGGGAATTAAACTATGCTTTGCAAAGGTGGGGGCTGTCTTCCTCACACTGTGGCGTCATCAGAAGAGGTTGAACCGTTAGGGGTGTGCACGGACCCCCCGGATCGGATCGGGACCCGGATCGGGACCTCCAATTTTGTCCCGGACCGGTTCGGACAAAATCGGAGGCCCCCCGGACCGGATCGAGTCCGATCCCGACCCAAAAATCGTACATTTTTGGATCGGCCGCCATTTTTTTCCCCATAGACTTGCATTGCAATGCAAGTCTATGAGGAAAAAATGGCGGCGGGTGGGTAAGGGGGGGCCTAACTCCCTCCCCCCCCCCCGGGGCCGTCCGCTGTGGACGGCCCCGGCAGGTAAACCCCCTCCCCCGCGCTCCCTACCCCCCCTGGGGCCGCCTGCTTCCATCCGCTGGCGCCCGCGGGCGCCAGCGGATAGAAGCGGACGGCTCCGCGGGGGGGTAAGCCCCCTTCCCCGCCACTTACCTTCTCGGCACGTCCGGCGCCGGCGGCTACTACCAGCGGGCTCCGCGGCCTACTCTCGAGTAGCGCGCCGGGTGATGACATCACCCGGCGCGCCACCCTGGAGCAGGCCGCGGAGCCTGCTGGTAGTAGTAGGCGCCGGCGCCGGACGGGAGCCGCCGGGCCGGGCAGGTAAGGGCCCCCCTCCCCCCTCCCCCCTCCGCGCGCCCCCTCCTCCCCTCCACGCACGCCCTCCTTACCTTTCCGGCCCGGCGGCTCCCGTCCGGCGCCGGCGCCTACTACTTCCAGCAGGCTCCGCGGCCTGCTCTAGAGTAGCGCGCCGGGTGATGACATCACCCGGCGCGCCATCCTAGAGCAGGCCGCGGAGCCTGCTGGGAGTAGTAGGCGCCGGCGCCGGACGGGAGCCGCCGGGCCGGAAAGGTAAGGGCCCCCCTCCCCCCTCCGCGCGCCCCCTCCTCCCCTCCACGCACCCCCTCCTTACCTTTCCGGCCCGGCGGCTCCCGTCCGGCGCCGGCGCCTACTACTTCCAGCAGGCTCCGCGGCCTGCTCTAGAGTAGCGCGCCGGGTGATGACATCACCCGGCGCGCCATCCTAGAGCAGGCCGCGGAGCCTGCTGGGAATAGTAGGCGCCGGCGCCGGACGGGAGCCGCCGGGCCGGAAAGGTAAGGGCCCCCCTCCCCCCTCCGCGCGCCCCCTCCTCCCCTCCACGCACCCCCTCCTTACCTTTCCGGCCCGGCGGCTCCCGTCCGGCGCCGGCGCCTACTACTTTCAGCAGGCTCCGCGGCCTGCTCTAGAGTAGCGCGCCGGGTGATGACATCACCCGGCGCGCCATCCTAGAGCAGGCCGCGGAGCCTGCTGGGAGTAGTAGGCGCCGGCGCCGGACGGGAGCCGCCGGGCCGGAAAGGTAAGGGCCCCCCTCCCCCCTCCGCGCGCCCCCTCCTCCCCTCCACGCACCCCCTCCTTACCTTTCCGGCCCGGCGGCTCCCGTCCGGCGCCGGCGCCTACTACTTCCAGCAGGCTCCGCGGCCTGCTCTAGAGTAGCGCGCCGGGTGATGACATCACCCGGCGCGCCATCCTAGAGCAGGCCGCGGAGCCTGCTGGGAATAGCAGGCACCGGCGCCGGACGGGAGCCGCCGGGCCGGAAAGGTAAGGGCCCCCCTCCCCCCTCCGCGCGCCCCCTCCTCCCCTCCACGCACCCCCTCCTTACCTTCCCGGCCCGGTGGCTCCCGTCCGGCGCCGGCGCCTACTACTACCAGCAGGCTCCGCGGCCTGCTCTAGAGTAGCGCGCCGGGTGATGACATCACCCGGCGCGCCACCCTAGAGCAGGCCGCGGAGCCTGCTAGTAGTAGTAGGCGCCGGCGCCGGACGGGAGCCACCGGGCCGAGAAGGTAAGTGCCCCCCTCCTCCCCCCCCCGCTGTCCACTTTCATCGGCGGGCGCCCGCTGGCGCCCGCCAATGGAAGCGGCGGTGGGCGCCAGTGGGCGCCCGCCGATCCGCCGATCCGCCGAACCGGTTCGGAGCTTTTTCGGACCGGTTCGGATTGGATCGGCCGATCCAGCTGCGGGATCGGAAATCGGATAATTTATCCGATTTCCCACTGGACCGGACTCGGATCGTGGATCGGGTCCGATCCAGTGCACATCCCTATGAACCGTGCCGCCCTGTTGGCACGTAAATTTAGATTACAGGCCTGAAGCCTTGTCTATCAAAGTAGCTTAGAATTGCGCAGCCTCCATACTATATTGCCTTGGTCCTGAGAGTAATTCCGTTGCTAGGAATTATCTCGTCTATCCTCTTGCTGCTCTGCTACTGCTGTGAGTTACTATTCTGATTTAGAATTGTGAGATGCACTCTATACATGTTCTGTTGATGTTTGGACTTATTACTTCTAAAGAACTCTGCCATGAGAAGTGCACTGTGGCTTTTCATAGATTTGGACTTGAGATTACTGTTCTGGATTCGTGTTCTATAGCTTGCTGTCTCCCTCCATGGAGCCAAAGTTACGGGCAGAGGGAGGCAGAAGCTGATCGTTGCTGTTCTGAAACTCGTGTGTGTGTGAGACCTGCGAGAGGACCTTCCTCAGAGCTAAAGCTACGTGAATTGGGAAGGCTCCCTAGGTCGAAGAGGTTCATTCCCTGGCTTCTGGCTTCCGTGGTCAGCTCAGCGTTCCCTGACAGGCTGAGTGAAGATTTAGTTGCCAGTTGACCGTTATACTACTGTTAGGAGGCCTAATCCTAGAGTCTCTCTATGTTCCAGAGGATTCCAGTGCAGCGTGGCCGCTCCTGCCCTCTAAGGACTAGAGTTAATCTCTAAATGTCAGTCCCTGAGTGAGTGCTGTTCTCATTAAGCCGTTCTACCTGAAAGCTGTGTGGTCCGTCTTCAGCTTCAAGTGTGTGTTTGCAGAAATGAAACCGTTATGCTTTGAACTCCATGTGATTACAATAAAAGAAATCTCACTGTTATTGTTGTGTATCAGTGTACCTGAAGTCGTGAGCAAGAACTTTAGAGAGTTAGCCAGAGTCACGACATTGGAGCTAACATGGGGATTCCCCACACTGGGCTGAGGCTCACAGGACTGGGTCCTGCAAGCACCAGCCAAGTCCCAATTGGGACACAAGTAGGGTAGAAAGGAGCTGTTGCTCATAGGAGGTAGCTCTTACAAGGGCTGGTTGAGTCATTTTCTGTGCAGAGAAGCATGAAGCTAAATGCCTCTCTGCATGGAAAAATGCATGGAGGCAATGCCAATGATGTCATGGGAGGGCCCAGCCCTAGGCTGACCTATGAAAAGGAGGACAGGGCTCATGTAACTTTAATAGTTGTAGAGAAAAGGGAATTTCAGCCAGTGTCATTTGTATGCAATTAGTTCCTGGTGAAATTGCCTCTTCATCACAACAGTTAAAGGTGCAGGCACTATACTAGAGTGACCATATACAAAAGAAGCCAGGGCCCCTGCACCTTTAACTGTTGTGATGAAGAGGCAATTTCGCCAGGAACTAATTGAATACAAATGACACTGGCTGAAATTCCCTTTTCTCTACAACTGTTAAAGTTACATGAGCCCTATCCTCCTTTTCATATGGTCAGCCTACCCAACCCCCTTGATGTCATACAGCCCACCAGGCAATCCAGCCCCCAGACTAAATGAGGATGCCCCCTAGTACCGTAAATGAATGCATTACAGGACACAGCAGTCAATTAAATCATGTTTTGGCTTCCCCTGGTGAGCTGAACCAGTGGCAAATGATCTTGGTTTCCTTCAGCAAGACAACCCCCAGTTAACTCTGCCCCATAACTTTGCTGAGCCCGTGTAATTTGAGGTGATATCTAATAAGTGCTTTTTTTTTCTTTTAGTGCCTGTATTTTTCTTCCTTTTGTGTAAACTGACAGATGCCACAATTCGCCTTAAGCATTTGTCTTTTCTGAATGGTAGAAACCACCTGATATTTAAATGGTCTTTTGTGCTTGCTGCTCTAGCAGTCAGCTGTAAAATATTGCCTCATTGACCATGTTTGAATTGGTGTCATACATGCTTACTGTTCCTTGTCCACAAACTTTCGAGGGTAACAGACACCAAGATGTTGCCGTTCCTGTGCTTCCTGGTCTGTAACGAGGCACTGGCCTGCAACTTGGAATTTACAAGCTTGCTGGCCATTCTGTTGCCCCCCCCCCCTTTGATCCTCATATGTCTATAATCTCCCATGGTAGGCATACCATTACACACAATCTGACGATCCCTAACACAGCAGATGCGGTTCGGCAGGAACATCTAACAGTGTGTTAATTAAAGGGCTGATGAAGAACAAAGCAAACCTGCTTGTTCTTCATGCGAAGTGCTGATCCTAGAAAATTAAAAGTTATATACTGTCGCATACATGGCACATGCCTGCCTTTGCTCGCTGGAACAGGAGCCAGTCAACAATATTAATTTATCATTTATTTGTTCAAGTCTTATTGTTCCGATCTCCACTGTTAGCAAGGGGAGAAATACAATATGTTTGGATAAAAATACCTTTGGAACCTCGACATATGCACCTAAGAAGAGTCCTGCTGGATCAGATCAAAGGTCCAGCCTCCAGCCTCTCATGGTCAACGAGATGCTGTCAAAAAACCCACTAGCAGGGCTCAAAGGCAATAGCCATCTCCTGCTGTTGCACCCCAGCAACTAGTATTGAGTGGCATGCTTGCCTCTGATCACAGAAGTTCCATGTAGACATCATGACTAATAGTCTAGGAGTGCAACATACTTGCAGAAAGGTGAAATATTAGACATTTTCAACATTTTAATACTAGATCATCTGATCTGGAAATGGGAAATGAATGGTCAAATTAAGGACCCCTTATAGCCATGTATATGCACATAAGGAGCTCAGTTGAAGTAATAATAATATATTTATTTCTTATCCGCCTCTCCCTCTGGATCAAGGCAGAGAACATAAAATATAAAATACATAAAACTGTTGTGCTACCAATCTGTGTTTTTTCTGAGGGAATCACTTAGTTGTCAATATGCAAATGCAAACCTGCAGGCAGCCATTCAACCAATGTGTGATCTGCTGTGAGTCCAGACCAATTTGCACTGCAAACTGCTGTGATCACTGTGCCAGTGTGCTGCCGCACAACACCAGAAGCAATAGTGGGACATCCCTTCTCTCTTTCTTTTTCAAAAAAATACAATCAGAACATCTGCTGTTACACTTCATGTTTCAAGAACGTTGGAACTGTCCTGATGAAGGTCTATGTCTAGTCCAGCCATCCCTTTCAGAAACAGAGACCAGCCAGATACCCAGCGGCAAGCAGGATGTGATCCTCATTTCTCTCCAAAAGATCCAATGCTTGATACTGCCTCTAAACAAAGAGGCTATTTGGTATTATGACTAACATCTAACTCAGCCTTCCTCCTCCTGATGCCCTCCAGATGTGTTCGGACTGTAACTCCAGCATTGCCAATGCTGGCTGGGGATGATGGGAGTTTCAGTCCAACACATCCGAAGAGCACCAGGTGGGGAAAGCCTGAATAGGCCAACCTAAGCTCTATTAATTTTTCTAAGCCTGAAAAAAAAAACCTTCTGGTAACAAATGCCATGTTAATTAATCATTTTGTGAAGAAAGACATATTTTTGTCTATCCTGAACCTACTGCTGGTCAGTTTCAGCCAGAGTTCTAACCTTAGGAGGAAGAAAAAATTCTGTCTGTTCTCTCCAAACATTTGGAGCACCACTGCTTTAGCCTCTCTTTGTACAGAAAGTGATTCAATGCTCTGTTCAGACGACACCTTAAACCACGGTGGTTAAAGCTTTTTTGTTATAAAAAAAAAAACCCTTAACCACTGTGGTTTAAGGTGTCTTCTGAACAGGAGCCATATCACAGAACCACCTATTTTTTAAACCTCACCCAGCTTGATCCCCCCCTTTTATAGATTGGACCACAAGAACTTTACATATATGTGTGAATTAACACTGGATACCATTTTGTACACTGGAGCTGCCATGTTGAAGTCTCCTTAGAAAGCTCCATAGGGTGTCTGATATCATGCGGTAAGCCATTTGTATGTCTGGTTGGCTCACCATGTAGCAGCAATGATTTCCACACCAGTTCACATTTACAAAATGGAGTTTTCCCCCGAGCATGGAAAACATCGGCCTGCCCAGTTGGTGAACCATTCCTCACACAGGACCAGCCACATAACATGGGATCATTGTGTAGTACAATGGCTAAGAGGTCAAGATCTGAATCAAGATGTCTGTGGTTTAAATCTCACCTCTTCTGTCTTCTGTCCTCTTCCCCAACCTGGGTGCTTTCCAGATGTGTGGGATGGCAACTCTCCTCATTCCCATGCTGGCTGGGAATGATGGGACTTGCTGTCCCACACATCTGGAGGGCACCCAGGTTGGCTAAGCTTGCCATAACCCCTCCATTATTATTATTATTATTATTATTATTATTATTATTTATTGCATTGACAATATGGGGATAATATTCCTGACCTATTTTACAGGGTTGCTGTAACAATTATTGAGATAATGAGCGTGAAGTGCTTTGAACACTAAAGTGGTATAAACACTAAGTATTAATATGATAACAGGTGCCAGATGGAGTGATTTCAAATAGTTTCCATGTGGTAACTGTAATATGTAGACGGGCCCGAAGGCTTTGATTATGTGGGGAAAAGAAATGCACACGTTACGTAATGCTGACATGAGAGCTTGGGCTGAAGCCAACATCGTCACGTACGCACTCATCCAGGGCTATTCGTATTCCATACAGAGTTGGTGTGGCGCAGGACTTACATTTCTGGAGAATCTCAGACTTCGTGTCGCTGCAGAATTTTTACACTCACACCCTGTTTCTATCTCTCATTAAACACGTGGCTATGTTTGCCACTGACCACAATGGAATGCCCAAGGTCTACAAAAGGCTACAGATTCAAAAGGCAGAGATGCAGAGTCCTACAGGGCCACTAGTCCCTCCCTTGGCATGTTTCCTGCAGGGCCTCTAGTCCTAAAGGGTCACTAGTCACTTGTCTCTTGGCATGTTTCCTTACCAAAGCACCCAAATTTTATCATACCACAAATTATAATGAATTACATTCTGGTTACACAACAAAGGAAGTATATTGCAAAATATTATTTTATGCTTTCTTGGTATAGAAGTCTACAACCAAGGTTATGCAAGTGGACTTACGCTCATGCAACAGAACTTCACGTTCCTTTTTCTGACCTCTGTAGACTCCCGTGCAACTCCGCCCATTTGTTCCAGAGGGTCCCCCAATTCTCCAGAGCAGATTTTTTTTGTGGGGGAGGGCTGTAGGGAAAATCCATTCTGCCAGTGGTGTCTGTTCTACTTGTGGACAGACAGCATTGGATACAACCCCAGATATGAATTTGGAGTAGAGGCATCACACATGAACGGTTTTTAAAACACTTTTCTGTGCATCTTAACCGAATAGGAGGAATTTTCCCTCCTTTCAAAAGCTTATCCAAGTTCTGCCTGCTATTTGGGGAGAAATCTTGTAGAAATATTACTGCAGTCTTTTATAGTTTGAAATAAACTGTGCGAAAATTCCACCCTGAAGCAGAAGAGTAAAAAAGTCCCATAGTTAAGATCTAAGGAGTTTTATTGTTAACCTCTTGGTATTCAAGAGGTCTTTGTCTACACACGAAGACAATATGACGTCATGTAAGAAAGAAGATGCCAAGGACATAGTCACAGGTGTGTCAAACAATGTTGCCTACTTTTCTCAAGATACACACACACACACACACAGAGTGGAGGCTGGTGGCTCCAATGTCAGTGGGTCTGTGAATCTAAAGGAGGTCCTTTAGAGTTCTGACTGAAACCCGAAGCAGATTCATCTCCCCACTGCCACTGGAGCTACCAGCCTCCATTGTATAAATACACACACATACACACCTCACAGCACTCAGAACACTTGCAAAACCTCATTCAGCACATTGGAGCCTTTGAGTATCAACCATGAACAACTGCTTTGGTGGAGGCAAGTACACTCCCCTCCTTCTCTTACAGAGGGAGGGATAAAAAACAACAAACCTCAAACGTCAATCAAGAAATACTGCAAATAAAATGGACCCTCCTCAGTCAGTCAATCCTAAACCGTCTGCAGTTAAGCACTGGCAGTGTTTTCACAGGCTTCCCAGGCTGCAGTTGCAAAGGTTGTTCTGCAGCTCCTCCGCGGCTCACGGCGTGCTGTGTAGCCAGGGCTTTTTTCCCTTCCCCTTACAAAACTGACAGGAAAAAATGGGGAGAAAGATATTGGCTGCAAGCAACTCGGAGGCTCCTCCCAGAGACTGGTTCCCGAGATTTTTGGACGATTTCTTTTAACTCGGTTAGGCGAACCTTGACGAAGGAAACAAGTTACCACACCACTAAGTAGCACAGGGAGAAATCGCTGCCTCTAAGGAACAGCCGGCTCTCCGCGTCTCTCTCTCTCTCTCTCTCCCCCTCCTCCTCCTCCTCTTCTAAAATCTACCTTGGATGTGATCGTGCCTTTTAGTTGTGAGGTGGAAACTGGCACTGTCTGCTTGGGAGGAAAAATGCTGCTCCCTTGGATTTCTGCACAAATAGAAGAGTGGAAATAAACGCGACAGAAGACAATGAGGACAAAAAAGATCTGAAGAAATGACACCCTCTCTGATCCCTTTTTTGATTTCCTGAACCTTGGTGGTGTTTCTGTGGGCTCCAGGAGATAGACATAGAAGAAAACCCTCCCACATAATTGACTTCAAGTGCAACAAGGCTGATAACCAGTGTGAACATTTTTACTGGATTGGAACATTCCCCATTGGATACAAATTTCCAGGAAATTCTCCTGCATGCACAAAGATGAATTCTGTGGCGGGGAATAAAGAGAGAATTGCAGTCACCACCCGAAACAGGAAATATGGGGTAAGTTATCCTCAAATAAGAGGACACGAGGATGCTTTAAACCTGTCTGTGTGCTTTAATACAAAAGGGCTGCATGCTCTCCTTGCAAGCGGACATAAGCCCCAACCTTATTAAGCTGCATGTTCCCAATCAAGGTGCAGTGGGTATATTAACCAGTTCTGTTCAGTCTTCAGGAAATGGTGGGAAATAAATCTGGGCACGTTCCTTTCCTGCAACAGCAGACGCCCCTTGCCTGTGGAGCACGACTTAACTTTTGCAGCCTCCGGTTCGATTTCATTGCCCGAGACGATGTAATTTGTTGCGTTTTTGCAAATTATGCAGGATGCCACACACACACACACACACACTCCTGACTTGTGAATGCTTCGCATACATACGATAAGGAAAAGGCGGCCGAATTAACAAGGGGAGATCTAACACTTGTCTAGGCTGCCTTGAAGAACGTGCATGCCCCCCCCTTCTACTAGGAAAACCGCTCTTAGGTGGTGGCCACTGATTTCTTATATATTTACTTGTTTTTGCTCGGAGATCAGATAAGGGAGGCGGGGTGAGGTGTTTAGCCTGCCCGGGGCTATTGTTGTTCCTCATCTCCACGAGTCACTGCAGAACCGGGCTCGATTAATACCTTAAACTTTGCTGTTCTCTCTCCTTTGCTCACGATTGATCTGCTCTTCTCCCCCCACCCCGCGCTTTCTCCACCCAGGTGAACGATCCCTGCTCCCCCACTAAATCCGCGGCGCCTTTCTCGCCAGAAAGCTGGTACCGGAAAGCTTACGAGGAATCCCGGGCCGGCAGCCGCCCAGCCCCGGAAGGAGCCGGCTCCATTCTGGGCTCCTCCGGCACCCCGTCGCCTGGATCGGGAACCTCCTCGCCGGGCTCCTTCACCGGCTCGCCGGGCCCCGCTTCCCCGGGGATCGGCACCAGTTCTCCCGGGTCGCTAGGGGGCTCGCCGGGCTTCGGCACCGGCTCTCCGGGTTCCGGCAGCGGAGGAGGCTCTTCCCCGGGCTCCGACCGCGGTGTCTGGTGCGAGAACTGCAACGCCCGCTTGGTGGAGTTGAAGAGGCAGGCGCTCAAGCTGCTCATCCCGGGGCCCTACAGCAGCAAGGTGAGTGGGTGAGGGGGGAGCTAAGGGCAGACGAGCATCTCGTCGTCCTGCCCCGGGAGATCATCCGCGGGAAGGAACAGCGTCGCCTCGGATGCACGAGGGGCAAGGTCAGGTTTAAAAGCTGCGAACTAAGCAAGGAGGGAACGCGCAGTTGTGGCCTCTGAGCTCTAGGAAGAGCACCACGAGGGGGGCGCAGAAGGAAACGCGCAGGCACAGGTCACGATCATCCGGCCAAATGGCCCAGCGCCCTCAGCTCAGCCCATCCAGAGAGTGGCAGGAGATCAGGGCAGCAGAAGCAAATTTCCACTTTATTTCTGTAGTCATGGTGCTGTTATTTAAGTGAGCTTAAAATGCAAAACTGCCCATGCTTGGACTTATTATTATAGTTGGCAAACATGTTAAAACATCAAGAATGTAGAAGCAATTGAAAAGCATGGAATGGTGGTTGCAGAAAGAAATGTTAGTTGTATGTTTTGCAGCTGAAGTAATACACAAAGCCATGTGAAGCCCACTACCACCACCATAAGACCCTTAAACTCCTGGGTCTAAAATGACCTACCTGCACACTGTTCCTGCAACCTTTTAGGTTGTAATGCTCTGGATGCTTGCAGCCCAAGTGTATGCATGTTTATTTGGATGTAAGCCTCCCTTTTTGAAGGGGGCTGAATATCAGGTAAGTGTGTCTAAGATTGCAGCCTCATTTAGGTGTAAGCCCATAGAGTACAGTGGAACTTAGCTGATGTGTAAACAACTGAGTGGTGTAGTGCAGTGGCTAGAGAACTGGGCTGGAGTGATTCTGAGGTAACCATGGTCCACGCTGTCATGGCCTTGGATGACTTGCCATCTCTTGAGAGGGCAAATCCTCACAACCTTCTCTATATGTGGCAAGCACAGTTTTGGGTCAGTTTATCCTGTCTTCCAGTCCATGGGTCCCACATACTGAAGCAGTCAGGTGGAGAGCTGGCCCAAAATCCTGCAAGGAATTCTGAGATCCGCATCTTGCTGCACTAAAATATTGCTACTTAAAGCAATTCTTTTGAGTTGTTTCCACAACCCAGGTTGTGTGAAGGCTGGTGTTGAATTCAGTGCATGGTGTTCGCATTCATAGTGGATTAGCGAAGTAGTCATGTGATGAGATGGGAGTAGGCACTTTGGCCAGGTTTGCATTGAAACTGCATGTAGGTGGGGTAGGGTGTGCCACATTTTTGAATGCTCCTCCATTAATTCCCCCTCTCCTGCATTTAGAAAACTAGATATCAGGAAGAAATGTTCTAACAGCCTTCTCCTTGGCATGCTAGTTTTCTATGTGTAGAGCATTTTCTTGTATGGGGAGGAATATTTATTCATGTAAGTCCTGCAGTTTGAAGTGATACTGCCCAAATACAGGTATACCAATTCAATGAGAAATGTCCCTTAATTTATCACCTACGAGATCACAAATGGGAAATTATAGTAATCTGCCTTCATTGCATGGCGTAATCATAAGAACAATAATGATTGTTGAACTCTTTGTAGATTAAAATGCAATATATATAAGAAACCATTTTTTATAGTATTTTGAGGTTTTGAACTGACTGGATAAAACCATGTATTAAAAGCATGATGTTCATTTTCATACACACTCTTGATATTGATTGCATACATTTTAATTAAAAATCCTTTGCAGCACAATCCTGTGTATGTACACTCAGAAGTAAGCCCTACTAAATTCAATGGGACTTACTCCCAGGTAAGTGTGCATAGGATTGCAGACTTATTCTCATGTGTTCCGTGTTTTACACATCTGTCAGGCAGATGTCCTCTGAATTAATTTTACTACCTGCATTTGGCAGTTAAAAAGACTTCTATGCTGGCCATTGAGAGCAGCAGTTGCTCAGTTCTGCATTTTGTTGTTTCTGCCCTTTTAAATTACATTAACTTTAAATTTCCTTAATGTATTCCTTAACTTTGTAGTCCCATCCCCTCATCTAAATCAAGCACTGGTTCCACAGTTCCTTCCCATTACTGTTCCTCCTCCATCATTTTGCTTTTGTTGTGCATCTGTGTATGCAACATCAGATCTCACTGTAATTTCCATTGCAATTGCTCGGTACACTTCTGGCAGGTTTGTGCAGATATACCAGCAGGCAGGTACATTAAGGTTCCATTGCTAAAATGGCACTTGGATGATCAGAGTTGTTTATATGCTATTTCATTTGTGCAGGCAGGGAAATATGTCAGGAGAAAGCCTTGCCTGCTATTGTCATCTCTGCAACATAGTGGCAGTAATTTCTGCAGTAAATGTGATCAATGATGATGGGGGATGGAAGTCCACCCCCCAAAAATGTGAAATAGTCTCAAAGAGTCGAGGCATGTTCACAGTTTATAGTGTATCTTAAACCGAGGAAGCTACAGGGTATTACAATTTGTATAAGCAAGATTTTTAAGCTGCTTGGAGGGGATAACTACACACTACCGAGCCCTTATCTGGAGAAATGTCACCATGGGTATGTGTAACAACATTACCCAGGAGAGACTGGTCCCATGGCACACCAGAACAATTTTTAACACGTAGTGTGTCCACGAGGGCTTGTGCACAATTTATGTTTCAGTTCTAATTTCTTGCCCAAAGGACTACCACATTATTAAATTAGTGGTTTCTTTTTCCTGAATTGTCATGACCATGGAAATCCCTGGGCTTTAAAAGGGGTTGTAGTGATGGCCACCAATTTAGATGGCTTTAAAAGGGGGTTGGATAAATTCCTGGAGGAGAAGGCTATCAATGGCTACTAGACCTGATGGCTATGTGCTGCCTCCATTATCATAGGCAGTAAGCCTATATATACCAGTTGCTGGGGAACAGGGAGGGTGCTGTTGCACCATGTCCTGCTTGTGGATCAGACACTGTGATCAGGGTGCTGGAGTAGATGGACCCTTGGTCTGATCCAGCAAGGCTCTTCTTATGTTCTTATGAATGTAATATGGGAACATTACTTGGAAATAATCATGCTTCTCTGTGGATAGCTCTAATGATCTATTCCATAAAATAAACATGCATTCCTCAATAGCCAATGTGAGTTAACATAAGAGAAATATGGAATATCTTTTAATTGGTATCTTTTTGGTTTTCATTATCCAAAAGTACAAAGCTAATAATGTGATAAGGGTTCCAAGCCCCAGAGAGACATTTTATTTTGTTCAGTAAAATTGTATCTCGTAAATGTCATGCTTTGATCACTCAGGACTGTGCAGTTATGTCAGCCCTACAGATGTGTTAGCCTACAATTCCCATCAGTCCTAGCTGGCATAGGCAATAGCACGGGATGTTTGGAGTTTTAGGTCAAAATCACTGGAGGGCCATGGATTGCCCACCCCTCTGCTAGAAGCCAGTTCAAATGTTCAAAAGAACATATGGGATTACGGTGTACAGGAGACAGTACCATTTCAGAACAAAAATGAAAGAATAATATTTGACTCCCCCCTCCCCAAATGGATATACTAAGTTGGTCAAGTTGGAGAGAAGGCTCCCACAAGATTGCTTTCAGTGTGCAGGTACTGTTGATGTAGAGGCCATTCAAAGATGTTTACCCTTTCCTCAACTGAGTCAGCTTTTTTCTTCTATACTGAAGAGCAGTATACTGAAGTTTGAATAAACTCAATTTAATTTCTGGTCTGGTCTACAAATGCAGCAGAATGAGGTGATTGAATGAATGAACTGCATCACTTTTGACTGTCTGTTGGGGATTCACACTTTCGAATGCTCCTACATACTATGCACATATATAATCTTTCCTGCAGGTAGAAAGCGAGCATAGCAAGATAGGCTACAAGTTCTTTCTTTGATGTGCTGTTTAAAAAGGAGGGATTTTTTGCATCTGTAAAAGGCATTCACCACCTGCAGTCTGACGTGAGACAGTCCACTCTAGCACCTTGAGATTCACCATTTCATTTTACTACATGTTTAGATCAGGCTCAGTAGCGCACCACCCTGAGACCTGTCTTTACCGCCTAGGAAACCTAACCTGAAGAGAAACAAGAGCATGTGCAGAATGCCTTTCCTTCACTGCTGAATAGTCATTGCTGTGCCAGCCCTCTTTGTCTCTGGTAATGGGGCACAGATTCTTTTAGGCATGAGCCCTCGCACCTCTCTTCTTAGAAATTAAGTTTTTCTGCATATTGAACAGCTCTGTATATTGTGTCTGGCCTTTTGAACATGCAGTTCTTTCGATACATTGGATATTGAGCTGTTTGGTGAAATCTGCCCACCCCCACCCACCCCAGCACAGTCACTCATTGAAAGTAGTAGGACAGGATTGCCACATGTATTGCACAAAAGCTTTAACAGTCCCAAAAGCTCAGTCATGGGCTCTTGTGATGATGAAGTGTTACAGGAATTGTAAGTGTTGTTTTCTTCCATAGTAACCCTGTGAATGTTGTAGAGCCAGTGGGTTTCATGAATGTACACAATGCCTCTAGGTTTGCACTGTCAGGCCCAAGTGTTATCAAATGGTAATATTTACTCTTCTACTTCAAAGAGTTTTCTTTGGTGTTTTGGATCAAGAGGTATCAAGCGAAAACATTGATTGCTGTTGAAGGGTTTCTAGTACTTGTTTGTAGAATTGCATTTCTCACTGTTTATTTATGGAGTTATCTGAAATAAAATATGGATGATACTAAAGTTCTTCCTGAGTTGGATCCTCCTTCTCCTTCTCAAGTTTTATTATATGAGTTATTCAAAGCCAAAAGTTGTGATTTCCAAGTGTGCAATAAAAATAAAAATAAAATGAGCTTGAATCCTGAAGAAATGCCCCTTTGAGAGTGAACAATGGCTGTAGTGTTGAAGAAGGCTGTTTGGCATATGAGACCAACTTGTGCTGAGAGTCTTCCCAAGTACCTTGAAGGTTCTGAATATAAAACGTTTTGCTGAAGCACCTATCCACAGATACAGAATATGTGCAGAAAAATTGCAAATGATTTTACAGCGAACAGCATGATGTGCCAAAACGGGTAAATAACATATGTAGGAGACACCTAGGCAGGATCTACACTACTGCTTTAAAATGGTTTATAACAGTAGTGACAACTGTTGGGGCCCAGGACACATTCCATATACTGTTTTCAAACCATTTTCAAAGTGTTAAACCCACTTGGTTTAGATATGGCCATAGAAAGAATAAAACAGAAAATTTTGCAGTGGGACTCTTTGGAGTTCTTAGTTGACTATTGGAAATGTCTGACATAGTCATCAACATTTGGATAGTTGATAAATACATCATTACAGTTGTCAGATATAACTGAAAATAAAGGGAATATGAATAGGAAATGTTGCCCAAAGCCAACGTTCAAGACTGCGGTTATGTTTGCACAAAATCATTCACTAGCAATGCTGCCCGATCATTCCTGCTTGGCTCCGCCTGTCAGCAGGAGCAGCTATAGTAACCAGAAACTCCCCAGGTCAGAATCAAAAGCATAGCTTTATACTGTCTGTTGCTTCTGATTTGTCACTCTCTTAACAAACCAGAGCCTGAAGTCAGGGTTTGAAGTTCGTTTCTGATTCCTGGCTTGCTTGGGAAAAATAAGCTAGGATACCCAGTTTGGAAATAATACTATCCCCTCCACCCTTACTGATGAGTTCTTGTTTACTATAGCTGCTTCTGCTGACAGGAGGAGTCATGTGGGAGCAATTGGGCAGCATGTAGAAGCATGTTGCTCATGAACCATAAGCCAGAATTCTCTGCAATTCTGGCTAGTTGTTTCGTACAAATGCAGCCAGGGTTAAAAACTGCTTGTAAGTGATTTGCCTAGACCACTTTGCTTCCTCATATAGATGGTGCTGGATTACCATAGCTGTTAAGTTACGTGGCATTGGACTGTGACTCTACGTTGTGCTGGTTATAGGTCAACCCACTTCTCCACCCCATGAGGTGGCATTCTGTTGGGAACTTGGTCTCAACAAAATTACCAGAACGAATGCTTAGCGTTACCAATGTATGAGGTAGTCTAGCTTCTCATAGTGCAAGAGGGAGCAAAAAGATGGCAGCGAAGGCTATTTTTAAATGCTTGAACTGTCAACTTCCTTCAACAATCAAAATTATGTTTCATGGGTTTCATAGGTCTAGAATTGACTTGAAGATTGCCAGGTCAAATCTTCATCCTAAGCACTATTCTCAGTGCTGTGGCTCCCATATTAATTTGTATATTCCAGAACACAAGGTACAAGAATTGGGTCTTTGGCTTTGGTACACCATGGGCCATGCATTTGCTTGGTACTGCTCCCATCTCCTGCCACACTCTGGCTTTGACTAACACTGTGGCCATTGCCCACCCAGCTCCTTTCCCCCTTCAAATCAGCCTCTGGTAAGGATGCCCAAGGGGTCATGTTTTTTGATGCTGCCATTTTCCTGGACCAAGAAAATTGCTGGGCTGGTGCTTCATTAGCAAAAATTCAGTGAAGGTGGCTGGTTATATGTGTGTGTGCAATAGGTATGTCTAGCTATATTCCAGCCTTGGCTAACCTGATACCCTCCAGATGTTTGACTACAACTCCCATCATCCCTGCTGACTGGCACTGATAGGAGTTGTAGTCGTAAACACCTCAAGGGAACCAGGATGGGAAAGGCTGCTATAGCTTTGTCTGTTTCTAGTGACTTAAATGGCCTGCTACTGAATTCAACATGGGCAAATAGTCTTGCTTTGTGTGTAAGCCATATTTTCCTCCATGACAGCAGTTGCTGCTGGTAGTACACAGTTGTAAGTGTGCCCTATAGGAAGAGTCATCAAATGTGTGTTTTAATTCTTGCCCATTTATCATTTACGAATCCAGCTGACTTACAAGTTCTTTTGGGACTCCTGCTGATAGCAGCCTGGAAATTTCATTAGGTCTCATAACAGTTGTCAGCAAAAGAACATTCTAACCATAGTCAGCAATATTTGTTTTACATTTTGCACTTATTCCTTACTTAAAATGCATGTCACATGGATAATCAAAGGTATGGCAATAGTGAATATAATAATCCGTTAGATGTTTGAACAGAAATACTAGATTTCTATTTATTGAATGTGTACATATGTACACATTCCATACAGTAATTGTGTATTCTATGTTGGCACATATTTATAAAGTCTTATATAGTGTTTTTATATTGTTATGTGACCTGATTGATCTTTGTATATGAAACTATGCAGCCAGGCATTACATTTGGTACAGAAAAATGTGTGCTTAACTTGGAACAAGGGTACCTTTGACTAGCTCATAGTTATCACTGAAGTGTGGAACATTAACAAGGAACATTCACTCAGAATATGTCAGCAGGGGAATTGAGGGACTTCAGTTTTGGTTATGTTGTGCAAAGCTTTAGTTCTAATTACTGAAGTGGAATCCTTAATTTTGGGCTGTAATCCTACAGTTATTTACCTGGGAGTAGATCTCATTGATCTCAATAGAGCTTACTTCTGAGTAGATGTATAAGATTGCACTGTTAACCATTTAAATGCTCTGCTCCCTGGCATGTCTTAGGAGAAAGAGACACATATTTCCCCCTGCTGTTAAACATATATGAATAAAATATTTTTAAAAACAAAAATGTAGGTAATGGAGAGTTAAGCCATAATTATTCCTCAATTTACATGTCCTATTGGGGAAAGTGCTCACAGCCCAAACTATCCCCAGTCTGATGATGCCTTGGGCAAATTGAGGGCTGGCTTTTATTAGGAGTGTTTCCCAAACATAGGCCATCTAAGTGGTGGTTGGATGTGGGGTGTGGATGATGGAATTTGATTCAGATGTGTATGCATCAAGCTTCCAGCACCTACTACCATATTCCTAACTTAATATATGCCTCAATAAAACTGTTAATCTTGGGTATCACAAAACTCCTTTTTGTGTTGGATATATTTTTCAATTCACAAAAGGATCCCTAATATTACGTTAAAAAGCAAGATTTATTATGAAAATAAAAGTATCAAACCCAATTGAAACAACAAGTCTTACATTCTTCTTCTGTATTAACAATGAAGGACTTTGGTACTGTTAAAGGGTAAGCATTAAAGTAACTGGATGGAGCCCATTTTCAAAGCCCACTTACATCTATGTGATTTTAGTCTCAAAAGCTGTCTAAAGCAAGTATAGTAAGCATACAAGATGGAGGATACTTGACTCAGCAATACTACAAGCAAGACGGATCTTGGAATTGTTATAGACCGCAAGCTGAATATGAGCCAACAGTGTGATGTGGCTGCAAACAAAGCAAATGCTATTTTGGGCTGCATTAATAGAAGTATAGCTTCCAAATCGCGTGAGGTACTGGTTCCCCTCTATTTGGCACTGGTTAGTCCCCATCTTGAGTATTGCGTCCAGTTCTGGGCACCACACTTCAAGAAGGATGCAGACAAGCTGGAGCGTGTTCAGAGGAGGGCAATGAGGATGATCAGGGGTCTGGAAACAAAGCCCTATGAGGAGAGACTGAAAGAACTGGGCATGTGTAGCCTTGAGAACAGAAGATTGAGGGGAGACATGATAGCACTCTTCAGATACTTGAAAGGTTGTCCCACAGAGGAGGGCTAGGATCTGTTCTCGATCAACCCAGAGAGCAGGACACGGAATAACGGGCTCAAGTTAGAGGAAGGCAGATTCCGGCTGGACAACAGGAAAAACTTCCTGACTGTTAGAGCAATATGATAATGGAACCAATTACCTAGGGAGGTTGTGGGCTCTCCCACACTAGAGGCACTGAAGAAGCAGCAGGGCAGCCATCTGTCAGGTATTCTTTAAGGAGGATTCCTGCATTGAGCAGGGGGTTGGACTCTATGGCCTTATAGGCCCCTTCCAACTTTACGTTTCTATGATTCTAAATGATCCAGGTAGAGGAACAGCAAGGAAAGGAAAAAGAAATGGGGGAGGGGAAAGGTGGTTCTATAAACTTGCTTTAACGCAGCATGGAATAATATGTTGTACAATAACACGCCCAATTCTGCATCACAGCAACTTCAAGTATAATTATTGAGAGCCTGTGTGGTATAGGAGATAGACCAGATGCTTACTATTTTACAAGGTGGCCAAGTGGTCTAGTCTTTTTCCCCTTTAAACAAGAGCAAGTTGTTGGTATGTTAATCTGTTATAGAATGGAGCTGGGAATGTTGCTACATGGTGATGTAGCATGGTTTTTCTCAGCAATATTGCTTTCCCCATGACTTTCCTTTACCCACCTCTCATGACATCCTAGAATCCTTTAAAAGGATATGCCAAGGATTAAACCTGCAACCTTATCCATGCAAAGCATGTGCTCTATCAATGAGCTTTGAGCTCTCCCCACTGTACCCCATGGGTGGATGGTGGCTGAATAGATCTGATTTAGCCCCCTCTCTGGGTTCCTCTAGACGATCGATTTAAGGCTCATGCACAGCACATTAACAGTTTTACCTCTATAAGAACAAAGCACAAATCAGGTGTGCAACCGATTTTTATCTTCGTTAATGTGCTTTTTCGATTTCGCATTAAACAGTGACTTTTAATTTCCTCCGAAGTTACAGCGCCTTGTCGTATTAACGGTGATAGTGGGTGGACTGTGGTGGTGATGTCATGCATGAAGAACTGCCCCTTCGGCAGGAACACCTCCCACCGTTGTGTTTTGTCATTTCCTGTCTCCTCCCTCCCTACTTCCTCCTTCTTCCCTTCAGTCCTGATGGACTGTTTAGTAATGGCTGACCGTACCGGTATTTAAAGTAAAGTTTATTTTAAAACCCCTCTGGAATCTTTCTTTCGTTGAGACGCGGGACTACTCACATGGAGCTGGTTCTACAGGAAGTAAGGGGGGTTGAAATAAGGATGTGCACATAATTTGAGACCCGCTAATGAAAACCCTTCCCCTCCCCCCGCTCCCTTGCTGGGGTCCTGGCTGGAAAAAGGCAGTGAAACTTGTCTCCGTGCAGTACAAGCGAGTTCTTGCCATTGAACTGTCGTCTTGCGCGCTATTATTCAGGAGTAAGAAGCATTGAGTTACCTCCCCCCCCTTCTGTTATTGCTTTACCGGGAAGTTGTGTGTATGTGTGTGTGTGTGTGTGCGTGCGTGTGTCTGGTGTATTGGACCAAAACGACCATTTAGTACTGAGATACCACTGCAATATTTTTATTCTACAAATGGTTACAGGTGGGCACAAGCCCATTGCAAAGCGTGGGTGGAATAATCAGAAAGGCACAGCGCATGTTGGAAACACACAATGGGGTCCCTGCCCGATCATTCTAATGGCACTGGCGATTGGCACATCGGACAATACGCTCGAGTCTCCTCATTCAGTGATGAAGAACACGCAGTGAGTGCTCCATACCGCGGAGGCTCAGCTGCAGCCGACCAGTCTGTCTCTTAAGTACAGCTAGGCGGAATAACAGCAGCCGCACAGTTGTGTGGAAGAGGGGACAGGGGAAGAGGGGACAAAGAGACATCAGTGCCAGCCAGGGTTTTTTTGGGGGGGCAGCGCCCAGTCCTGCCGCCTGCCCAGTAACTCACCTCTGTGACGCAAAGACCTGCTGGGATGGCGAGGTTGCCCTCTGGACCGCTCAGCATTGGGCATTCCAGAACCGAACTGTGCTGGCATCTCAGTGTCCGGAGACAGGAAGAATAATGGGAACTTTGAATGGAACTGGGACATCAGTGCAAAATGCAACATTGTTACAGAAAGGCTACACAAAATTTTGCCCTTGAAGCAGCAGATATGCTTAATAGGAGGTTGTGAAGCAGGGGGAGATAAGGAGTGTCTCGCACGGGTTTCTCCCGTCCCATCCCATACGGGCCTGGCCCAAGCGCCGCCGGTCATGGGTATTGCTGCTCCGGCATATATCCATAGGCTTGCATTTCTGTTTACTCCTGAGCAATTGGGGTTGGGGACTCCCCGGGAGGCGTGCGTATGTATGTATGCTTTGTGTGTATGTTGCCGATTGTAATGGAAAGTGTGGCTGGAGGAATCAGAAAGGGGTGGGCAAGAGCCTGTCCGAAGCCATGGGCTTGCATTTCCATTTATTCCTGAGCAGTTGGGGGGGGGGGGGGAAGACTACTACAAACGGCAATCGGGCACAAAGGAAGAGGTAAACCAGGTGACCAAAGGCAGGAGATTCAGGTGGGTAGGGTTAACAAACGGCGGGAAACTGAGGGGGCAGTTCCACCAGGAAACAGGGCGGTGCTTTCGTCAACATTTCCCCGCTATATGCTTAATTGATAATGCAATTAAACGTATGTAAACAACTTTAAAGCTCATTGTATGGAGCCCGTAATTCGCCTCCACTCCTCTCATATATAGGTATTAGGTGTAAACTCAACTGTAAGTTAATGCACATATTCGGAGAATCAGCCGTAAAAGCGACCTCTTCTAGAGGGGCCTCTGTTAGAAACTGCATTATGGGAAGAAAATCACCCATTTTCTGAAGCTTTCCATCAGTTTTGCTCACAAACTCTTGATTTAGCTTTTACATTTCAGAGGTGCTCAGTAGTCAAATACTTGACTAATAATATTAATAATGAAAGATGCCTTGCAGAGGATATAATGGAAAATAGGTCTCTGCTAGCTTGTGGCTACTTTAGTGAGACATTCCTAGCCAAGACAGGACAGTAATGAACCCTTCCTGAAAGCTTAGCAAGAAGCAGAATAATGGAATTTCATTTCCCTCCAGACCTTTAATTTGTGAATAAGCACAGCCAGAATATATGGGGACTTAATTTCGTAGTGCAAAAATCTCAGTCACCTAATCATTTCATCCCAAATCAGTGTAATGCAAATAGGATTATTGCATTAGAAATGTGATTTTAAATGGCCTGGAGCAGTAATTTGTCAGCATTTGGAAGGATTAAGGCCATTAATGTTTAGGCAGCAACAACCAATCTTTTGTATTGCATCACAGGTCACAATACCAGACAATAAGCATAACCTGTTGACAGCACATTTTGCAATTGCATGACTCCTGGCAATGGGAGTGCCTACAAATTTTACAGATTGTTCCTTTGCCCTCACATTACAGTACCTTAAATTCAGTGGAAGCTCGTGGCTTCGATGTCGGGGGAGCAGTAAATCATTCAGATTTTAATCAGAACCAGTCAGAACTCTAAAGCAGTACAAGGTGCAAATGTTAGAGTTCTGACTGTAACTTGGAGTAGATCACCACCCCACTGACATTGGAGCTACCAGCCTCTACTGATCAATACCACTGCAACAGTTTGCATGGTTGGAGTCCTGTAACTGATTGTGTTATTTTGGTTATCAGTACCAATCTTGCACATGCTGGGCAGGGTGTTGGGATGAGGTGTGGGAGACAGGGAGAAGATGAAAATGCAATACAGGAAGGAGGCCAGCTCTTACTATTAATAACAACAACGTCGACAACAACAACAATAATTTATTTTATTAGATTTCTATACTGCCCAATAGTCAAAGCTAAACCATAAAGCAATTAAACCATAAAACACAGCACGATAAAATATAATATAAAGTGTTAAAAGTTCAAAACTGTAATGACCAGCAGTAGTAGCAATAAACTGAAGGATTAAAATATCTGGGAGAATAACAAGGTCTTCGCTTGGTGCCAAAAAGACCACAATGTATGCGCCAGGTGAGCCTCTCTGGGGAGGGCATTCCAGAACTTGGGTGCCACAACTGAAAAGGCCCTTTCCTTAGTAATTACCTGCCTCACACCATTTTGCAGGGGCATCTGGAGGAGGGACTCTGAAGATGATCTTATGGTCTAGGCAGGTATATGTGGGAGAAGATGATCCTTCCAATAATGTGGCCCCAAGCCATTTAGGGCTTTGAAAGGTAATACCAGCACTTTGAATTGGGCCAAGAAATGGACTGGAAATCACTGCAGAATGCAGAGCACTGGTGTAATATGATCATATTGACCAGTTCCCATTAATAATTTCACTGTTGTATTTTAGATCATGTTTCCGGACCGTTTTCAAAAGCAGCCTCACATAGATTGCATTGCAGTAATCGAGATGAGAGTATTACCAATGTTCATAATGCTCTAGTCAGCATCTTCACTATGCTAAGAGCTTCTTTTTGTGTTGCTTTTGAAATATGCTGGTACATTTGCATCTGCTTCAAAAGAGTCATGAAAATGTAATGATGGAAGTATAATATTACACCCATAATCTTCTTGAAGAGAAGATTTGTGGAGGACAAAACTCTGGAGTGTGCTGTAGGATTTATGTATTGTCTTTTGGAAATGAGACTCCTGTATTTATTATAGTTCTTTAATAGCATTCTTCCCCTTGACAAACATTATGTTGTCGATCTGGTTGATGGCATGGGATTGCAGGCATGTTTTTGGAAAACGCATTGCAAATGATTGGTGATGAGAATGTCTTTAAGAATATTTGAGCATTCTGGGTGCCCAATACGAATCTCGAAGAATCTAACATCTTTTCTTACATGCCTGCATTCTATCTACCAAGAAAGGAGATGCTATTATTTGTAGTGTTTGCCTTGCAGAGGAAGGAGAGAATTTTATTGAACAACTATTCCATAATAATTTCCTTCTTCATTAAAAGTATCATCCAATCGAAATATGGTTCAGCGGTATAACCTTGGCAGGCTGCCCAAATCAGCAGATTGTTAGAGGCAGAATGATTTTGTGTACATAGGCAAGAAAGCAGTTCACACAGACTCAGCTGCATCAGCAGTCTAATACCCTGGATTATTTTTGGAACATCAGATAATTGGGATGGTTCCAAACACAGAACTGCACAGCTTGCCACGGCTTTCTGTACAGAGCACTTGACCATTATGCCCTGGATCCTTATTCAGGCCTGCTTTCAGCAATTTGTAATATGTGACTGTCACAGATGTTGGACCTGTTAGCTTTATGACATAGGAATGGCCAGCTATATACTGACATTTTCTGTGATCAGATGCCACAAGACAAAACCCATTACTGTTTTTCTTCTAATTCCACCATATGCCGCTTTCCCCTTCTCCTCCATCACTGCTTTGTTACCCCACAAGAGTTCCTAATGCTGAGATCACTCCATTCTCTCCCTTGTTTTGACAGCCCTTCTGTCAGACCACTGTTTCATCGTTGGTCCTTCTCTTCTCTGGCTCTTTTTCTTCTTTGTCTGCCGCCCCAGCCTGTTGACATACCGAGTAGACAAATGACAAAGTAATAGGGATGGACAGATCAGCCTATTTCCAGTACATGCCCAGTTTCACATACGTTCATTCCTAATTCCATTCCATTCTGTTTCAACATCAATATGTAATTTTAAAAAATCTGCATGAAAATGCTAATTATTTTTCTTTATATTTTTTCACAAAATACTCACTTTTGTATGCACTATATCCCAAAATATGCATTTTTGTAGAAATTTTAATATAAAATATATGTTTTGAGCCAAGAACTGCATTGCAAAATTTGGAGAAGTATGAAAACCAAAGGAAAACTGCATTCCAATCTGTGTATTAGTTTGAGAAGTGCAAATCAGGTTGGTTCACTTAGGGTGCAATCCAATGTATGTTTTGAATTTTTGAAAAAAGCCCTACTACTCCCTGGTTGGCTGAGGAATGCTGGGAGTTTTAAGACCCCCCCCCCCCCCGTCTAAACATGCATAGGATTGCACCCTTAAATATGTGGACCAAACAAAATCCTTAAGCATCTCTAATGGACCAGTGTAACAATTCTGTCCTTATAAGAAACTTGTTAGTTTGCGTCAAGGTTTGTAATATGTTAATCCTCATATGTTAGAGCCAATCTAGGATGTGGTACATGGGGCTATATCACCATAGAATTTATTTATTTGAGTTCTACCCTACTTTCTACCAAGAAAATGGCACTTGAGATGGTTTACAATTATAGGAAATTTAAAAAGTTGAAATAAAATCATGCTTAAAACAATAATAAAACAAATACATTAAAATGCAATTCAAAAGACAACAATAACAATAAAACAGCATCCAACCCAACAGACCAGTTTACATGCCAAAGGACTGTGTGAATAAACATGCCTTTGCCAGTTGGCGGAAAGACTGCAGAGAGAGAGACAAACTAATCTCTCTCAGCAGGGAGTTCCACAGCTGCCAACAAGGGCCTCTCTTGTGTTGCCACAAAATGCACTTCTGAAGATGGCAGTACTGAAAGAAGTGCTTCTCCCGAAGATCTTAATCCTGAGCATGCTCAAATGGGAGAAGGTGGTATTTCAGGTTCCATATGGCTTTATAGGTCATAATCAACACTTTGAATTGTGCCCAGAAACAGTGAAGATGTTGTAACAAGGGAGATATGCCCCCTGTAATTGGCCCTGGACCAGCTGAAATATCTAAACAGTTTTATTTATTTGATTTTATTGGTATCCCACTTTTCTTTCAAAAATGGCACTTAAACCAATTTTCAAAAGCAGCCCCACATATATTGCATTACAGTAGATGTACCTAAGGCATGCATGACCGTGGCCAGGTCAGACAACTCTAAGAATGGGCACAGTTGGTGGACCAGCCTCAGCTAGCCCCAGCCTACTGGTGGCACCGAGCCCCAAAACTCTGGACAATCTTTCCCAGCATTTTCATGTATATATTAAATAGCATGGGGGATAAAACAGAACCCTGAGAGACACCACGAGCCAATGACCATGGCGTTAAACAGGAATCCCCCAGCACCACCTTCTGAAATCACCCCCATCCATATATGACTAGAGTCATTATATAAGTGTTTCCCATCTCTTCTCAGACAAAGGCCTCATAAGGATACCATGGTAGATGGTATTGAATGCCGCTGAGAGGTTCTGCAAAACCAACAGGGACACACTCTACCTGTCCAATTCCCAGCAAAGATTGTCCAGCAGGGCAACCAAATCAGTCTTTGCCCAATAATCTGACCTGAAGCCAATTGAATTGGCTCTAGATAATCTACCTAATCCAGAAATCCCTGGATCTGAGAACCTACCATGCAACTCTAGCACTTTGCTAAAAAATGGGATATTGGAAATCAGCTGAAAATTATCCAATATAGTGGGATTCAGAGAAGGATGTTTTAAACGATTTTACCACCACCTCTTTTAGGCAAGATAAAACCACACCTTGCTGTAAAGAGGCGTTCACCACTACTCTTACCCACTCAGCCAGTCTGCCCCTGGCCACTTTTACAAGTTAGTTAAGGGCATGAATCCAGCACATAAAAGGTAGGTCTCACCTTTCCAAGGGTCCTGTCCACATGCTTGAGCTTGCACAAATTGGAAAAGTATCCATTATAACTGGACAAATGGGCCAAAGTTACATCTGTTGAACCTGTTTCAATTATGGCATCCAAGTCAGCACAGATATGATCGATTTTATTTACAAAGTGCTGCGTCAGCAGGGAGCACATGTTTGAACACCATATTACAGCAAAACCCCCATTGTGTCAAAAATTCTGTGTCCATAGAAAATGATCATGTTGGGAGAAAGACTGGCGAGAATTTTTATTCTTAATATGTTAGCTTTTTGACATGAAGGAAAATTTAATCATATGATTCCCTTATTTGCATTCTGAAATTTATTTATTTATTTATTTATTTATTTATTACATATAAAACAGCCTAGGCTCTCTGGGCAGTTTATAACTAAAACCATAATATTGTAATCCAGATTATTCTCTTTGTCTTGGAATGATGAGCAGGGCTTCCTCTGATGATTGTAAATGTTGCCTGGGTGTAAATAAGGGAAGACGGTTTGCTAGGTATCCTGGTCCCAAGTTGTTTAGGGCTTTATAAGATAATAGCATGACCTTGTACATGGCTCGGTAGCTAACAGGCAGCCAGTGCAGTTCTTTTAACACTGGTTAAATCATATAGTCCAACAACATAATAGCATAAGAAAAGCCATGCTGGATCAGTCCAACGCATTCTGTCCATGCAGTGGCCAACCAGCTGCCTGTAGGATCCCCACAAGCAGGAAATAAATGCAATAACAGCCTCCCACTTGTGTTCTCCGGCAACTGGTATACAAAGGCACACTGCCTCTGATACTGGAGGTAATTTATAGTCATCATGAGTAGTAGCCACTGATAGCCTTACCCTCCATGAATTTGTCTAATCTCCCCTTTAAAGCCATCCAAGTTGATGCCTATCTTGTGGCTGCAAATTCCATAGTTTAACTGTATGCTGCTTTGTTTTATCTGTCCTGAATCTCCAACCATTCTGCTTTATGGGATGACCCCAGGTTCTGGTATTATGAGAGAGGAAGAAAAACTTATCTACAGGATGCATACTTTTGTACATGTCTATCATGTTTTCCCTTACTTGTCCTTTTTCTAAGCTAAACACTCCCAGCTGTTGTAACCTTTACTCATAGGGGAATTGCTCCACCTCCTTGATCATTTTGCTTGCCCTTTTCTTCATGTTGTCCAGCTCTACAATATTCTTTTTGTGGTGTGGTGACCACAATTGTATACAGTATTCCAGGTGTGGTCACACCATAGATTTGTATAAGGCCAGTATTCAAATTTTTTATTTGATTTTCAATTGCTTTTCTAATTATGCCGAACTTGAAATTTGCCCTTTTCATAACAGCTGCACACTGGGTTGACATTTTCACCGAGCTGCCCACCACAATTCCAAGATCTTTCTCTTGGTCAGTCACCACCAGTTTGGACCCCATCAGCATGTATGTGTTGTGATTTTTTACCCCAATTTACATTTTTTAGCACTGAACTTCATTTACCATTTTGATGCTTTGAGCAGGGGGTTGGACTTGATGGCCTTATAGGCCCCTTCCAACTCTACTATTCTATGATTCTGTGCCTATTCATCCAATTTGGAGCAATCCTTTCAGAGCTCTTTGCAATCCCTTTTTTTTTAACTATAATTTGGCGTTATCAGCAAACTTGGCCACCTCACTGCTCACTCCTAATTGTTGTGAAGTGCCCAGAGAGTTTTGGCCATTGGGTGATCTAGAAATGAAATAAATAAATACATCCAGATAATTTATGAACAAGTTAAACAACACCAGTTAGTAAGAAGTCAGAAGGACAGTATGATTTTTTTTAAAGTCAGCCCTATGCTCTTTGCCTTTGTTAAGTTTGACTGTACTACTTAACTACTTAAACTTAACTACTTCCCCCTTCTATCCACCAGCTTTCATCCTTGAGACACTTACTGATCTTTGATTTAGCTTGTTAGTTTTATCCATGCTTGCAATTGTATTTACTTTTGCACTGTCCTATGTTAGGTGTTTTTACAGGATTCTGTTACCTTAAACTGACAGCAATTAATATCACCATATGCCTTAGTTAAATAAAACCTTGAAAAAACAAAGTTTCAAGAGTTGTAATAAATATCCTCCCATCAAAGAGGTTTTTTTCCTCCCAAGAGTCCAATAGGCATTGCTGTAGAACCATCCTATCTCTTAGATGCAATATTACAAGAACAAAAGCAATTACTCTTCATCTGTCTGTTAGTTTCTCTGCTTGCTTAACTGTGGCTGTAAAGGAAAACAATAAAAGCCCATTCTGGAGCAAATTGGAAGTCATGACTCATGTGTTTCTCCTTCTCTAATGGATGTTATTAACAGTTAACTAGTTCTCTAAATCAGGTTAATATTGGTGGTATCACTCACAGTTGTCCCTCTGGAAGAATTAGCAAACTCTTAACACTGTATAGTCAGTACAAGCATCTTAAGATGGACTTTTGAGTTTCTGAAGCACTGTTTTTTGCCAGCTCTAATGACGGGGTTATCTAAATTTTGGCAGTATTCAAGGTAATATGTAGCAATAATGCTAGAGGTGATTTTAATATGGTTTTTTTTTCTCCACTTACATGTTTTCCTCTGTACTTTTTCAAAAGCCCTTTCATGCAGTGCTTTTGAATGAATTCTTCCCTGTAGGCAAAGACTACCATTGAAGACTGCTGTGAAACTGCTAAGCTCCTAACTAGGGAACATGCCTCACCAGGGCTTAAATGGCTCATCTGGCTCCCAATCCATTTCTGAACGCAACTCAAAGTGCTGGTACTCATCCGTACATGGCTTGGGACCTGAATACCTGAAGGAATGGCTACTCTGCCTGCCTATGCAGTGAGGTAGTCTTCAGAGGCCCTCCTCTGGAGGTTTCCTCCATCTGAGGTGAGACAGGTGGTGCCTGGACAAGCTTGCTGACTAGGCTTGGTACACTTTATGGGGATTGGGCTCTCTTCTAAGGCTTTTTCTAAGGAACATTTAGAAGTGTGCAGTGGGATGTGATTTTTATTTGTATGTGTAGTACATGGCACTACAGCACACCTGTGCATTTTCTTTATGTGCAGGCACATTTTGTTGCTTAGAATCATATTTCGTGAATTTTTGGAGTGGAAAAACATCCACAGAGCTGGGATTTTGACAGCACCAATGCAGAGGAGAAGAATGTATTTTAAGCACGTGGAGAGTTTTTCTCATTGCTGATCTAACTTGTTTGTTCTTGGTAATATTTGCCAAAATTAAAAAGCGGTACTTAGACTTTTAGGTATCCAAAATCAAGAACAGCTCTTTAAATGACTCCCAGGCATGGCCATTTTTGCGTTACCAAAGAAGAGGACTTGCACCACCCAAAAAGAAAACACAAATTTGCACATGCAAATTTATATTTATAGGTGGAAGTTCAGAAATAATTACTAGAATTTAAATTTCATAGAAGACAAGCCAGTTCAATTCCCAACCAGTTCTCCCCAAATGTGTCTCTTAATTTTCCCCCAATGCAGATTACTCAAATCAGTTCTTAAATTAATTTACCCACAATTTAATTTCCTACTCCCAGATCCTGTACCAAAATCATTTCCCCTTCAATTAATTACCCCCATTTATTTTCACATCACTCCTGCCCATTCCATTTGGGTGGTGGTGTCATGGTGGGGTCTTCTCTTTGGGTGGTTGTGGTGGTGGTCTTACTCTGTGATGAGATAGCCAGAGGTTGGGGTGGCCCATTCTTCTCCTGCTGCTGCTCAAAAGCCTGCAGCCAAAGGCAAGCCAGCAGCTGAGCTGTGCTGCATTGCACCCATGGAAATTGCTGCTGCTGCCCACTGCTGCAGTCTGGGCCCCCAGTCTGCTGTTACATGCCACCCTCTTCTCTTCCTCCTCCCCAGAAAGCCCAGCCCCCATCCCAGCACCTGGGTTTCTCACTGCCATGAGCAAATTTGAAGCCTCAGATGTTCCTGGGAAGGGAAAGACCTCCTCTATATAGAGGCAACAGTTTCTGTACAGTAGCCTAGTCTGACCATATGATAGGCTGACCATATGAAAAGAAGGACAGGGCTCATGTAACTTTAACAGTTGTAGAGAAAAGGGAATTTCAGCCAGTGTCATTTGTATGCAATTAGTTCCTAGTGAAATTCCCTCTTCAACACAAAATTAAAGTTGCAGGCACTATACTAGAGTGACCATATACAAAAGAAGGCAGGGCCCATGCAACTTTAACAATTGTGATGAAAAGGGAATTTCACCAGGAACTAATTGCATACAAATGACACTGGCTGAAATTCCCTTTTCTCTACAACTGTTAAAGTTACATGAGCCCTGTCCTCCTTTTCATATGGTCAGCCTACAGTAGCCTGCAAAAGGAATCGGAAACAATATTGTTTTCTTCCTGAGGGCTACCTGAGACTTTGCTCCCCATCTGGCATAGTAGTGTCGAGTATTGGCAACCACAGTACTCAGCTTTCTGGGGAGGGAGTGGAGAAAGTGACAGGCAGCTGCAGATGGGGGACCAAGGTAGTGAATTACCCTGTGGTGGCCTTGGGAATGCTGGGAGTTGTAGGACTTTTTTCTGTCTAAACATGCATAGGATTGCACCATTAGCATCTTGTAAAATGGTGTTATTTATCCCCTAACATTGGGTGTCTATATGCAAGCAATTTCTATCAGCGGGTAAACACTTTAGTGTAGCTAATGCATCTTTGTGATTGTAATATATTTAATGATCTCAACCATAATACAGTTATTAAAATGTTGCTATAATTATGTAGTCCATTTTTCTAATAGAGAAGCTGCAACATGATTTATTAGCAACTAAATATTTCATTCCCCCCCTGACACATTTAATGTTTATGTTAAATTATGTGTATTCAATTACATCTACATTTCTAATGTAGATCATGCTTTTTGAAAAGAAAGTATAAACTGTGTGTGTGGGGGGGAGGTTGTATAGAGAAACATTCACAAGGTAGTTTTAGCGTAAGGGCCCTTTACAGTGCAACGTTAAGTGTATTTACAAAGAGGCACTATTACACTATTACACTATTTTTGGTGGGGTTTACTCCTTGCTAAGTGTGTTTAGGACTGTGGTAAAGCCCTTATGGCAACAGTTTATAAAGGTCTCATCATATTGTGAAAGTGCCCCATGAGTGGTTACAGTGCATGTCCCTCAAAGAGTTTCCAGCTATCAGGAATTTGGTGGAGCAGGAGGGGGAGGGAAGAGGAAGCGGCCAGAGCAGAGTGTGGTGTTTCTAGACAGACACAAGCTCTAGCATCTCTCTTCCTAAACATGGAAAAGGCTATGTTCTAAACAGCTTTGCCTCATTTGTAGCCTCCAGCATACACACTTGCTGTCATGGGATGAATACAGCGCTGGCAGGTAGATGGGCTGCGCACATGATACAGATCTTTAAAATTTGACATATCCTACTTTTTTACCATTGCTGCAGGTAATGGTATTCTTATATCATGCACGTAGGTATTTAATCCAGCCCTGACATATCCTTTATTGAAGGAAATAGGCGTTTTGGCCAAAAAGGTCCCTGGGGGCGGGGGGGGGGGGTCAGCAACGTTAAAAAGCAATATACAACAGGACCATATCAATAAACTACAGGGATGGTGTTTGGACATCACGACAACCCACGATGGGTTCAATAAGCCATGATGGGTTATTGTGTCATCTGTCAGGAGTTGTTGTTTTAAGTCGCGATTTCTTATTTAGCAAAAATAACCCACTCTGAGAACCCACTGTAGAATGAGTTATTTAACCCATCATGGATTATCATGTTGTGTGGCAGTCACTGTGGGTTATTTTGGTCACCTACAGAATCGCTTGGCAAGAGTGTTTCTATGATCTGCTTAGCAACTGATTGCGCTTGCAACCCGATCCCACCCTAACCCTCCTCCCAGCGATGCACTCTACAACCTCGCCTAGTGTCAAATGCCGTCTCAGTGGGGTTGTGGCAACTGCACAGGGTTGTCATTTTGCTTTGCATGCAACCTTGCCAAGGGATGCTGTGCATGAAATTTTGTCCCGCTCTTGCAAAGTTCTATGGAGTTATAGCTGCCACCCCCTTTTGGCAAAAAGGTGCTTTCACTCACTTTGTCACTGCACAGGGTTTTCAATGGGCTGCTTTTGCACTCCCGCTAAGGGAGGCTGTGTATGAAGTTTGCTCCCAATCGTGCAAACTTCCAAGAGTTTATTTGCGCCACCCCTTTTTGGTGCACCTGGGGTTTTTTCTCCTTTGTATGTAATCATGCAGGTGTTTGATGGTGCATCGGGTGTCTCTGACTAGGGGAGGCTATGTATGAAATCTGGTCCCAATCCTGCATACTTCCAGCACTTTAGAGATACCACTGCCCATTCTCAGGGTGATTCTGGAAGCGCTGAATTAAACTTTTGCCTCTCATTGGGGTATTGTGGAAGGTTAAAACAGGCTGCTGCAACGTTGTCATGGGCGAAACAGTGCCACTGCTGGAGCCAGAGGACTGCAGCAGGAAAGGGAGTGGAGGGATGACTCGGATTACGCACTGTAGTTTAATAAGCTACACACAGTAGCATATTTGTCTGATGGTGTGCAGGATAACAATAGCTTATTTTCAAAATAAGCTACTGTGAGTAACTATCATGGCTTAAATTGATGTCTGAACGCAGCCAAAGTGACACCATTCATAGTAGCAGAAATCAAAGAAACAACCTAAATTAGTCCAAATTTACAGTTTGAAGTATTTTATTGATTGACTTGATTTGTACTCCGCCTTTCTACCAAGGAAATGGCACTAAGGGCACTCAAGAAAGCGATAAATGGTGCAAGCAGGGAAGGATTGGTATATGGCTAAAGCAGAAAAGAACATGTCACCATGGAAGTTCCCACAACAGCATTCAAATGTATTCCCTCCAGAAAGCTATGAGTATAAACGCTTGGGGATGGATGGATGCATGCCTAGTCATACTTTGAGTAGACCCATTGAAATCACTGGGACATAAGTTAGTCATGACTAGCTTATGTTCCAGTGGTTTCAATGGGTTTACTCTAGCTAGGTCTGGATCCACCCCATTGTCAATATTACTTAGGTCACACATACCCCATTCAGACCCATGGATGCTTTTGGGATGCTGTGGGTACCACTACAAAATGCCTAATCAGAGGATCGCTGCTTTGGCATGTATCTTGCATGTCTATGGATCTTAGACTGTGTCTTAATCAGCAAAAACGTTTGCTGCATGGCTATTGGATACCACAGTGTCTCTTTAATAAGGGATTACCTAATTCTACTAATTGCTGGCAGTGCAATACAGCGAGTGCTTCTTTTAAACATGTTTTGGCAATGTCCAGTAGTTGCTTCTTTTTGCAGGGAGGTTATTACACAGAAAAAAATTGTATTGGAACAGTCTTTAATATTCCTGGATATACATGCTCTTTTAAATTATTTATCTGCTTCATGGAAATTTACAAATGGTCGGCGTAAATGGATTCTCTGCACCCTTTTGTAGAGGGTAATATTACAGCATTGGAAGGATAAACACTCACCTTCTATAATGCAATGGACTGAGGAGCTTACAACACTTTCAATATTTGAATGGGTGTCCCCCTTCAAATGGATACTTATTTAGATATTTAGTCCACTTTTGTTGCAGCCCATGTATAATTGCTAGAAAACTATATGCATTTCATACAAATCCATGTAGGCATATTAACAAATGGATTTTTAAAATAAAAAATAAACATAATTTAAAGAACTTGGGTGCCTCATTGAGGAACTCTGATTTAGTGATTCTGTTTGTACAGAGCCTGGCTGTTTTTACTGATGAATGTATTATTGTATTATGCATGTGGAAAATAGGAATACTGAGAGGGGAGGACCAGTGGAGATTGTTTGATGCATGCCTGGGGAGAGAGGGGCCCTTGCAGACCATGTAGTTCAAAGAGACAAGGTAGGTGAAGCTGGAGCATAATGGTGGTCAGAAAGTGACGTGTCCAAGCTCACATATCAGATCAGCACTCAAGGTGGGATTGGATCCTTATATCCCCAACTGCCTGATAAGGGACCTAACCACTAGACTGCTTCACCTTCTGTTAGCTGCTTTGTCTTCTGCTGACGCAGCAGTTAAATAATGGATGGCGCGTGCTTGAGTGCTCCGCTGTAGCTGTGTCTCTCTATATTGCCTGTTTAATATTCCATTTCGGTTTAACCAAAGATGAAGCATCTAAAATGCCCATATCCTTTTAGGAGTAGTTTTCAATGAGGTAAATTCTTGTGATGGCTCTTTATAAGCACCGAACTGCACATAAATAAAAAAGGAGAAGAGGGCAGGGTGGGGGTGGCGAAGAGAGTTCAAAACAAAACATGTATTCTGTATGTTTCGCTCCCGTTTATCAGCATAGCGATGAAGCATCTCCTCTTTCTTTCCTCCACCCTGGGAGAATGAGGCGGGGAAGTCACCCCAGTTTGGATCACAGCAATCACTGCAATGGGCACGTAGCAGGGAAGGGCTCTTTTTGAGGCCATGATATCAGAGGCCAGAGGGTATTATGCTGGAAGCAAGGGCAGGAGCGAAGCTGCCAAGGAACTAGTGTTATAGTAATGCACACAGATGACATTGATAAATGGCTCCCCATAGCCAGCATTTGCAGCAAATTGTCAGACTGAGAAGAGTTCCCAGCATACCCTATTCCTCTGTGTGAATGAAATCTCTGTTGAGCCATTATTTACCCATCTACCTGTGAAATGTGGGGAGATAGGATTCATTGCCCTAGTGCAGGTTTGATTTGATTTTGCTTTAATATACTGTATATATATGTTTATTTCTTTTTCTCGTGTCGCCTTCTGCAATGATGGATAGCGGTTAGCCTGTTTCTGATTAGCCACATAGCTCTTTGGGTGGGGGCCGGGTAGAGGAAAAGTAAAAGCTAAGTAGTTTTCTGGGTAAAGTACTGGCTTTCTAAGGTCTGGAATCCTGTTTCTACTAAATGGAATTAATTTAATAGTTCTGACTGTGTTCTTTGTAGTTGGGAGAATGCACTGTTAAGCAAGATAAGTACTAAATATTTTCTCAGGGTTATTTTCCCCACTGGAATAGGAAGAACTGAGGAAGGAAGAAAGTATATGTTTTAACTATTCACTGTCTGACTATTAATAACTCACTGGAAATATGTAAAACATACCTGCTTTTCTGAAAGGATGCAATTTCTCTCCTAGTACTTCACCATAGGTAGCTGTGAGAATTGGCATGGCAAAAGTCCTTTCTACCACAAAATTGCTCACTCACTCAGTTTTAAAATCCTGTTGTTGGTTGGATTGTCTCGCTATGTCTAGTGCACTAAGGTTATTTTGAAACAGAGTGAAAATACACTTTTCTAAATATGAACTCTACTTCCCCCCACCCCACTCTTTCCTATTTTCTTTTTTTACAATTTTCAAAAGATTACCAGCATACAGGCCCAGTCCTCATTTATCCAACTACAGGGAGTAAAGAGCAGCAGCATTGAATCCTGAGAGAGCAATCATATGTGAAGGACATCTATATATTCGCTCAAGCTATGAGGAAGCTCATGCCTCCCTTTATCACAGTATGCTAACAGATCCTGTCAGGAAGTCTATGGACTGTTAGAGCAATCAAAACATGAGAGGCCCTGATTTGCTACAGCCTTCTACTTTCTTTACATACTGCAGCTTCTTTCCCTCAAACATGTCTTCTTTAAACCTCTTTTCTCTCTAATAACCAATAGCTCACCTGGATAGGATTGCCCCGGGCTCTGTGAATGTAGCAATTAAGTCTAACCCCTAAGACAGCAGCCTGCCATGTTACCTGGCCGCCTGCATTTATAAGAGCTGGTAAAACACAGCAGTTCAGAATTGTCTCACTTCTAAAGCTTGTCATACATTACTATGAAGGGCAAATTTCTGAGTAGACACTTACCCATTCTTGAGATTACAAAATAATCTTGAACTTTAGCAGTCAACTCTCTAGATTTGCTGAAAGTGGGGACAACTCTCACAAAGTTTGACTTGCTATGGATGTGTTATGTGACTACTCCTACAGTTCCTTACGTCATCTGCATAATTTGAAGGACACAGAACATTTAGAAAACCAGATGTTCCAATAACGAATGGATTCTCTATAGAGGCTACAATCCAGGGCATCCATAAGTCCTGCTGATTTAATCATCATACAGTTTATTGACATGAGGCCTGCACTGAATTCAGATAATCAGTGTTCTTGGATATCTGCAAAAATTCTGCACTGTGCCAACATCCAACAAATCAGTGGCAATGCGGGCCACAACCCAGCACTCAATGGAGCTTAGCCCCATTGATTTCAGTAGAACTTTAAGTACATAAGGGTGCCCATAATTTTAGTTGCCCTTTTCTGCCATTTTTCTAATTCTACAACATCTTTTTTTAGTTGTGGCGACCAAATGTATGCAGAACAGTATTCTAAATGTGATCATATCATAGATTTGTATAAGGGCAGTATTATTTTTGACTCTTTTCCTAATTATGCCTAACATGGAATTTGCCTTTTTTACAGCAGCCGCACACTCGGTTGGCATTTTCATTGAGGTGCCAACCTCAACCTCAAGATCTCTTTCAGTCACTGCTAACTCAGATCTCATAGGGTTTTACTTGAAGTTGGAATTCCCCCCACCCGCCACAACATGCATCACTTTACATTTGCTTATATTGAACTGCATTTACCATTTTGATGCCCATTCTCTCAGTTTGAAGAGATCCTTTTAGAGTTCCTTGCAATCCCATTTTTAAACCACCCTAAATGATTTGGTGTCATCAACAAACTAGGCCATTTCACTGCTCACTCCTAATTCCAGATCATTTATGAACTAGTGTAAAGCCCATGTCACCATGAGCGCTAATAGTCCTGCTCCTTTCCTGCTTTTTGTCCCTCAGTCCACTCACCACAGAAAGACTCATGAATAATGTAAATGTGGCTCATTTCAGTATTTTTTGTAGAAGGCTAGTGACCCAAATTACTAAACAAGTATTATCCCTTATGAGAAAAACACCTTGGCATCTCATAGTACACTTTCACCACTACAGCCCTTCTGCCTGGGTCAAGTTGATTTATTTATTTATTTAGCTCTCTGGGAGGTGATCCAGACTGATTACCTGCTGATGCTCTGCATGTATTTAAACACGGTTCCCACAAGTTTTGGTACCATTGCTTCTAGGAGTAATGGCAATTTTGACTGCTGCCAGGATGCTATCTGAAAAATTCTTCAAGTGGCCAGTAGTTTGGGTTATCATGGATTGCAGTAGTGCTCTGTGACAATAAAATAGCCTTTTGTAATGAAATGATATAGGTAAATTTGAGTTAACTATGCTTTGAAACAGGAAGACATGTGAGTATAAGCACTTAAAGTTAATCACCCAATATCCCAAGCGCAGCCTTCCTCATCCAGGTGCCCTCCAGATATTTTGAACTTCTACTCCTATCAGTCCCAGTCAACATGGGCAGTGGTCAGGAATGCTGGGACTTGTAATCAACTGCACACTTAGATTGGAAAATGCTGCCCTAGTGCCCTAGAAAGCGACAATCATTGGGGTGGGTGGGGGAGGTGTCAGACCAGGACAGAAGAATAGGATCAAATGTGAAATTTATTGTAAGATGGGAGCTTAGTGGCTAAACAACATGTTATGTTAAACATGTAGCTTGGAATTGTGCGCTAATTTTTAAAACTTTAGCAGCTGTAGAAGGAATTGGGAACATGGTGAGGAGGGAGGTTTTTTAAACCCTTTGTCCCTGTGCTGCAGTACTAAAGAAAATTGCTCCATCAAACAGCTGTTTGTATTAGAAGGTAAACAGCTTCTTTCCATGCCAAAGCTCTGTGTGTGTGTGTGTGTGTGTGTGTGTGTATATGTGTATGTGTATGTGTATGTGTGTGTGTGATTTTTGTTAGGACCACATCACAGGGGTAAAGGGCTAAGGAACCCCATTACTTTGCTCTGGTTCCAGTCCTGGTTGGGCCCTGTGAGGGAACAAGGCTCATTTGAAGTCTGAATGAGTTAGTCTAATTTAGTCGAACTAATTGTATTTTCACTGTCTAACATTGCTTTTCAGTTCAATATTGGCCATAAGGAGTAAGAGAAATGCCAAAATACAATACGTAAACTTATTAATAAGAGAAGCCATTTCTTGCAGATAGCTTCAAAGAGCAAGAGATAGGTCAGCCAAAATTGGTTGTTATTACAGTGATCATGGCAGCAGTTTACAACACGGGATTCAATAAAACAGCGCAGGGTTTAGATAATGCTTGGTAAGACTTATGCTGCTGAATTAGGTAATACTTGACATATTATTTTCTACCAAAAGGTTACTCTTTTGACAATCTGACCAATTTCCCTTACCCAACAGCAACTACGGAAGAAATGGGTTTCTAACTAACATGTGAAGGAGGTATTTGTAAAGAGAATGTACAAGATCCCCATACCCCAGAAACATAAACAATAACAATTTTGTTGGTAATTACTTATGATTTGTGTGGATATGTTGTTAACTGCCTTGGAACCTATTTTGTGAGAGAAAAATAGTATGCAGTTTCATTAATTAATTAATCAATACCTTATCAGAAGGAAGAGACAACACAATGAAGGGGAAGGACTAGGGGTGCCTCTACAAGAGCGATTTAAAGCTCTTTCAAGGCGCATTACAGATGTTACCTCTACAAGAGTGGAGCGCAAATCGGGGGTTGAGGCGCTTTTTATCTCTGCTTATGCGCATTATCGAATGTGCGTTAAATAGCGACTTAAAATTTACCGCGGGAGTTAAAGCGCCTTATGGCCATGTAAATATGCAATTCTCCGCATGTAAACAACTTTAAAGTGCGTTTCATACAACCCGTAATGCGCTTCACCACCTCTCGTGAATAGGTATTAGGAGTAAATGTGCTTATCCGTAAATGCGCATAATCGGGCAACCGGGCATCAAAGCGAAATCTTGTAGAGGGGACCTGGGTCAGGAAGGTAGGGATACTGAATGTTTATATTGCAATCCTATGCATATCAGAAGTAAAGACCATTAACTTCAAGAAGGCTTACTCCCAGGGACATTTGTATATGATGGCAGCCTATGAGGTAGGCATGAACAAGAAGCACACCAGAAGGCATTTGTGAAATGGGATACTTTGAATTCTGCAATGCAGTTGGTCCTATTTAGCAGGCCAAAAACAAGCCTCAAGCGTTCCTCTGGTGTTGCCATGAGGAAGAGCTCAGAATGTTTCACTTGTGCTTTAGATTAACTGTAGCTTTTCATGCCATCCAAACCCGGACTAATGTGGTTAAATGTTACTGAATTTTACTATGAAAAAAAAGACGCAGACAAGAAAGGGAATTTCAGCAAAGTATTAGGAAGATCTTCCTGACGATAAAAGCTGTTTGACCGGGAAATGGACTGCTGCTGCTTCGTTAGAGGTTTTTAAGCAGAGGTTGGCTGGCCACCTATCAGGGCTGCCATAGCAGTGGATGTCCTGCATCAACAAGGGGTTAAACTGGATGATTTTTGAGATCCCTTCCAACTCCATGATCCAAATCTATGATTCTTATTTAGCTAGGTACAGCTAGGCTGTAAAACAAGCAATTGTTGTACCTAGGCTGAATAGGGTCAACCATTTCCTTAAAATAGCATGCACATCATTTACTGAGCCTCCTCTCTACCTGCGTTGCAATTTAAAGTTAAAGAGCACTGGCTGGTTGTGTAATGCCTGTTGACACTCAGAAGCCTGCCTTCTAATTGTGTCAGTGTCACTGGCATGTCAATAAAGAACAAAGGCAATAATCAATCTAAGGCGTAATTAAAGACAGTGGTGCCAGGAAGTTAGAGGGAACTGAACTCACTTCTATACACTCCACTAAATAGGCAAGTGTTCTTCAGAGCGATTCAGTTTTCCACTCCATATCACCCTAACTATGATAGCAAGCATCAGTCCCTGTGGTTTAGTGCTTGGTTCTGAGGATCAGATTAGCCGTGATGATGTGCTTAAAACACAAAACTGACCTAATTGTATATAGAAAAGGGGTGAAGAACGGCAAAAGGAGTTCAGAGCCCTTCTCTGCCCACTTCTGACCTCTCCACTGCTTCTTGTCCCAAGCTGAGCTCCGATCCTGGAAATGGGAGAAACAGCGTTTAAACAAATACAGCTGCCATTATATCTAGGTCGGTTGTTTGCTGTCTGAGCTTTCCTGTGCCCCCAGTTCAGAATGATATTAGAAAGGGGAGATACATTGGTTATCTGTTTTTTCTGTATTCTCCATATCCTTCTTTACTGTCCTCCACCTTTCCATGACTATGAGGATTGAAAAGAGATGGTTAGAGGGGCCACACACCCTTTACAATGATGTATTATTTTTATTGAAACATTTCCTGAACTAGGTGCTCTACTGTTCCAAATTTCAGCTGCCTAGAAGCTTGTTCTGGCAACTCAATGATGGCGAGAGGATACATGTTCAGAAATGCTTTTGCTAGACAATGGTAAATATGAGAATGACCTGACAAAAGAAACCTACCTAGAAGGTAACCTATGTTTCACTGGATGGGAAATAGCCTGTAAAATAGGTCAGTTCAACTATACATTCCTGTAGATATTTGCAAAACTTAGATTTGGAAATTAATTACTTTAATGAACATATTCATGGATACTAAGCACTTCAGAATGAGCAGCATATAGTGATTTGTATGTAATAAATGTTATTCCCAGAGTTATTCAAACTTAGACTTGGCAAACTCTACTACATTTAGGTAAAACTCCTTTAACTTTTCCTGGTCACAAATTCACCTCACTCCTTAATCAGTGTGAGATGGTTGCTTTAATGCTGTTTCCAAAACCCTCATCTTGTACCAGTGGAAATATAATGTGGTCAGTTTTGTTTATGAAGTTATACTTTATTAGTTTAATGTTTTCAGTCAGCTGAGTATTTATGTAAAATGCACACATGCAGACACACACTCCCCTAAAAACCACAGTAAAACCACTGTACTTGCAACAGTCAATTTGTGTGGGTTCTGGAAACAGCGCTCTTGAGGATGGAGCTTTATTTATGGCCAGTCTGTAGTTTAGGATCTGCCTGTTACACACATTTTTAAGTGTAGCAGTGGATTGTGGGTGTCTTAGATACAGACCAGTAGAACAATAAGGCTCCAGCGTGTTGCTTCCTTTCAATGAGATCTGCTGTAGATTTCCCCCCTGAAGACTTAGGGCCACTCTCCTCCGCAAGAGCTTCAAAGTGGTTTCTTTTCTCCAGTGGTGTACCTTCTGAATCTCTTCCTCCTGAGTGTCACTGTCATCCATGCAGGTTGCTCCTCCTGCTCTTCTTTCATCCTGCCCCTATTTCTGAGTGCGCCCCACAGTCGTCCTTCCAGCACCTCTTGTGTTCTGTCCAAGGACATGTCATCTTCTCTTATATTTTGGAGCATGGCCTCTCACTGTCACAGACCTCTTATCTTTCTTCTAATAATGTGACCAGTTTGCACCTGTTGCAAATGTATGCAGGAAAACAAACATAGTGTGTACCTTGCAGGTCACCGTTGCTGAAAAGCACCTATCCATTTCCTCTTTCTTATGGGCCCTCCGTCTTCTCTACCAGTCATCCGTCCTTCTTTTTATTCACTGAGCTGCTCCGTTAGTGGGCCCTTCCATCCATTTAATTTACAGGGGAATTTTGTTAGGGACCTCTCCTTGATCGCTCCTGAAATCTGCTGCCAAACCCCTGTTAGTTCTCCCTATTCCTTCTCTCAGTGAGTTCATTCCCTGGCAAATGGCTGGTTTATATACCTTCTACAACTATTGCCGTGGCCTCTGCTTGCTCAGCAGGAAGCCATCACACAATGAGCAATCTAGCAGCTAGTTCAGGACACACCCCTTGCGATCAAGCAGCACTCAGGGCACACCTCTTCTCAAACTGCACAGCTGAGCAGACTGCCTCTCAGTTTTACCTTCCTCCTTGTCTTCCTCCTGTGGAGCTTCTTGTCTTTTCTACCTGTAGATCTCCAGTCCCAAACTCCTGTTAGTTCTCCCTATTTGCTTCTCAGTGAGCTCAGACCAACATCTAGGAACTTCCAGGTGGGAAAGGCTGCCTTACGTCACTGTGCTTCAAGCATATTTCTCCCATTCCAACCCAATACCTCACCTCCCTCTTTTTTATGTAGCAAAGTACAGCAAAAGCTACAAAAGCTACAAAAGTAGAAGTGAGTGAAATTAATTTCAGATACATTGGATGTCTCAGTTGTTATTTCAGTGATTTTAACATTAAAATGTAGAACAGATTTGTCTTAATTGTGTGCTGTAAAATCAGACATGTGACCAAGGCTGTATTCAGGTGGGCACCCCCCCCCCCTGGTGCTGTACACCCCCCTGGGGGCGGACATGTTGGTGGGGATGCCCCCTTGGGGGCTGACCATGTTGTCCTCCTTTTTGGTGTCCAAAATATGGTCACCCTAACACTTTATATATGGATGGGGCATGACTGCTGTATCTTGTCTAGTTTGGTCCTAACTGATCTGCTTTTGATGCACCCATTTCTTGAATCTTGACCTTACCTCCCCATTTTGTGTGTGTGTCTTTATTCTGATTGATGGATCATTGCTATTATATCCAACATTGTAGCCATAGTGGAATCTGTAGAGACTTAGCTTCTTCTCTGAATTTTCAGCTTTTTTTCCTTTAAGAAGTTGTACGTTTCTAGCCCTTTTACCTATGGAAATATAAGGAAAGTATGCAAGCAGAACTCTGCTCAATGAGAAGCAAAATTCCTCCTGTCTTCCAGTTTTTCAGCCAATGAGTGCAAAGACACGAGGGTGAATTTGCCTGCATTTCTGGCTTGCAGTGATATATATGACTTGGCTTTCTTCCTTTGTTTTCAGCAGGCCATAAATACATATGGGCTCCAGTATATCCTTAGGCCTCTCCACACAAAATTTCTGGCAACACCACACTTTTGCACCAGCATATTGGAAGATCCAGCTACCAGTCATACAAGATGCCAATTTTGTAATACAATGATAAACTTTGCACATTGCTTTTGTTGTAATGTTTGATTAGGAGCAGATTAGGTTTTTTCTCTCTGTTAGAGAAATGTGCCCCTTTCCTTAGCAGTTATATCAAACATTTACAGTGATGGTGATTAGGCTTCTTTTCTTACAATCATCAACCATTTGCTGTACTTTGATAGTACATTTCTATGTATGGACCTGTGCCTTTACGTGACTGTGATTGTACTATGAAAGTAAACTCTTTCATGCAATCTAGGATTTCTGGTATTTCTGCTTTGATTTTTGAGTTGCAAGTTCCAAGCCCTTATGCTAAAAAGAAGGTGCGAGGGATACACTGAAAATGTATTGACAGTTTCTACCCATCTTAGAAACTTAGAAATTGATTGTGAAGGATTCATTGGTTCCAGTGAGCATAGCATCTAGACTCTCTCCATGGTATCCAGTTTCTCTTCCCATTTCCTAATATGCCTGCCATTCCCACCATGTCTCTCCATGTCACCCTGTCCATTTACACTTGCTCTACAGGATAACATATGTAATTTAAAGAAAACCACGACACTCTTTCCAATTTGCATAATTTGGGATAGTGTTTTTTAATGCTGAGCCCTAACAATTTCATGTCCAAGAAACAAATCTGGCTATAGATCATTTCACCAAATGCTATTTCAGATTTATGGCCAGTTATGCTCACATCTCTTTCGGGTGGCAGATGAATAATAATGCTGCAATTATATTTCTAGCTTGCAAGGAAATTTGCCCAGTTCTGTTTCTTTGCTCTCAGTCGGCCATACATACGGCCTTCATGCTTTACTCCAGGATGATGGAACTGTGTTGCTACTATTAGCCAAATGTTTACTTTAATAAAAAAGTTGCCAAATACTTTGCTGCAAACTTCAGAACACAGTAGCTGTATTTGTAGCAACAAACAGACTTATGCTGTGACACCTTAGCTCCAAACACCACATTACTCTAATTGTAAGGGTTGCCTTGCATTTTACTCTCCATGCGAGGCTTTCCCCCCACCCCCTTTTTTTAACTTCATGCAGGTGGATTAAAAAATGGGTGGGTGGAGGTTTAATCCTCCTCTCCCAGAGTAGTATGGCCCTAATCCAAATTGGGGCCATGCACACTTATGCAAGAATAAAATGTTAGACAATCCTTAGCTATATGTTTAGTATAATATGTGGTTTGGCTCCTAGAGACAAATAGCCTGATTTAGAATGGGAGATTTGTGTGTGGTAGCAGAGATGCTCCTCTGGTACCCATTGAATTGGCTAGGTGCACCTTTTGATGTAAATGATGTTGTGTGCGCCATCAAGAGTTCACTGGTCTCAAGCTCCAATCCAAATAAATGTATGATTAATTCTATCTGCACACCAGAGCATTTGCTCCCCCACCCCTTCTGTAAAACAACTCACACAGCAAATCCCATTTGAAATTCAGGGGAATCTTTAAAATCAGCTATCCAAAGAGGGAAAATACAAGCTCTGTGGCACGGCTAAAGTTGCTTTATGGATTGTTGCCTAACATGTGATCTGAGCAGGCATGAGCTTCTGATATAGGTTGCACAACATAGAATTGATTTGTCTATCAAATATATAAAGACTTAGATTTATGATGGATGAAATGTTTTCTCTGTCCACCAAGTCTAACTGCATTCTATTTAGGATGTAGACTTTTCAACTTCTCATACAATAAAATAGTGCAGATCATCTATTTCAAAAACCATTTCATTTTAGATTAAACATTGAATGTACACTTCATCTGCTATTTATTATTAATTCTATTTTCATATCTTATATTTCCAAAATGACATTAAACATGTTTACGATTGATTTAATCATCAGCAATCCTTTTAAAAAACTGCTGCTTAATAAAGCAAGGCTGTCTGATTTATTTAATAAAAGTGTGTGTGTGCAACATAGTTTTTGTATTCCTCTTGCTTTGCTTCCTCCTTTCCTTCCTTTTAACTGTTGTTTTTGTGGCCATTGGTAAACTCTAGCCTTCAAGGGCTGTTTGCCACCTGGATAATTAGAACTTTATAGCTGTTTTAGAACATTTCCCCCAAAGGCAAAGAGAGATAACTTAGGTAAATGACCTATAATTTTAGGTCATAGATCTTTCACTCTGGCACATGTTCAGGATATTCCTTTGAATGTGAAGGTGGAAGGGAAGGCATTTGTCTGAAAAAATCAAAGCAGCTATTTCCACAGGTAGTTATCCAACTTTCCAAGGCCTGTTTGAATGGTAACATTCCAGTACTACTTTTGAGCAGTAAAAATAATGGGCACGTTTCAGTAGATTACCCTTTCCGCTGAAAATGGTTATATATTCTTCTGCATCTGCAGTGCACATTTGTCAATAAGCACATATATCTTAAACCTAGTGTTGTCAGCTTTTATTTTGGCAATGCTACTTACTGTTCTGTGAAAAGCTGCATGGCACTGCAGAGGAGAACCAGTGTGTCACAGTAGACAGAGTGATTGATTTGAGCTGCAGAGACCCACATTTGGGCTGGAGGAGACCCAAATTGCTTAACCATGTAACTTATTTGATACACTGGGCAAATTGCTGTCTCTCAGTTTAACTTGCTGCTTCGCAGGGTTATTCTAAAGCAGTGGTAGGCAATTTTTTGAGGAAGGGGTCCACATTGGCTCCTGCAGAATCCTTTGGCGGGGGAGACACATCGAGTGGGCAGGATGGGCGGTGAGTGGGGCAGCAGTGGGTGGGGCCAGGACACACACACACACACACACACACATCCATTTAGTTTCTCCCCTCCCCCCCAAACACACACACACACACACACACACATGATTGCTGGGGAGGAGAAACATGCTTTAATTCCCACCCCTGCCATGATCCTGATCCAGATCACTGTTTCCTGATGCTAGGATTTAGTTAGGTGGTTTGCTGTTCATAATGACTGGCTGATTATGTGCGTGCCCATAGACCTTTAAAACCAAGAAAAAATATTACTTTAAAAAAAACCTAGCAAGTCTTTCATTCTTTAACACAGGAGCAGAAAGGTGGGATAAAAACATTTAAATAAATTAATAAAACTTGCACAGCATGCAAGAATTCAGCAGGTGAAGCTTTTCTCAAAGGCATGGAGAAAAACACAGTTTATCGTGTGATTTCTTTCTCTGTTATATTTTGTTTTCCTCCTTTTCTCCAAGGACTTTGGGGTGATAGCCATAGACTTATCCCCTTTTTCTCTTCTCAGAAACTTGTGAGGTAGGTTAAGCTGAAAGACAGTTCCTTGCCAGAGGGCTTGGACAACTGATATAAAACTGAATGTTGGGAAATGGTGAAGCAGTCTCCACAATGCAAATGTGAAAACATCCAACCCAACAACGTGTTAAGTAGTAGAAGTGCTAGCAACTAGAGGTACTTCCAGATGAGGCTTTTATTGTACAATCACCCTACCTCACGAACAGAATTTCACTCTGGGTCCAGCTGTTGTTGCCTCTCATTTCTACCCCTCCTGTGTTTTCCCACCTCTTTTTCTGTCTTTTATCTTACTACAAAGACTCCATTAAAGAGGGAAAGATGGAATAGCTGTATAATGTCTTTTGATTGGTAATGCTAAGAGCTATCTGTCTGGAAGCACCCTTGATTTGCTGCAATGTGCTCTGTGTAACACTGCATTTGAAGAGGGTCACTAAACTTCAACTGTTTCAGACTGCAGCTGCAAAACCTCTGACTGGAGACAGTCATTTGGAGCCTGTGACTGGCTTCCGATCTTTAGATGTTCTGGACTTCAACTCCCAGAAGCCCTTGCCAGCATGGGCAATGCTCAGTGATACTGGGAGTTGTAATCCAAAATATCTGGAGACCGACTCGCTGCTCATCCCTAGCCTAAATGACCACCTTCACTGCCATCAGGCTGCCTGCTCTCATAGATGGTGCATTGCCACCATCTGCAGCTTGATTGGCAGGACACATGAGAGGGCATTTTCTGTTGCTGCACCTAGACTGGAATGCCCTGGACTGGGAGAGATCCACCTGGCTCTCTCCTATATGACTTTTCATTCAAAGCTAAAGACCTTGTTCAGATAGGGTGTTTGATCTCTCTTCCCCTGCTCTGACTGACTGCTAGGTTATTTTTGTATTATCTGCTGTCTCCTGTTCATTAAATTGTTAGTTATTGTTTTTATTGATTTATTGATATAAGCTGTCCTGATAGTATGTATCTATAGATATAGAGGGTATGCATATCTATATGTAAAAGTAAGTAAACAAACCATCTATTCATATATACATATAGACATATGTATGCACGTACATACGTAAATACCTGGGAAGGACTGTACTAACAGATCATCTTTCAGCAAGTTGCACTGCAGCCTTGGTCAGTGTTATCTAGACAGGCCAGATCCAGATTCAGCCCATGACAATTTCATCCCCTTCACCAATTTTCATCAAGTGGTAAAAATGTTTATTTTATTTATTTATATCCTGCTTTTTTTGTTTTGTCCAAGGAACCCAAGGCGATGTACATAATCCTCTTCCTCTCCATTTTACCTTCACAACAACTCTGTGAGGTAGCTTGGGCCGTGAGCTGGTGACTGGCCCAAAGTCCCCCAGTGAGCTTCCATGCCCAAGTGGGGACTAGAACCTGGATCTCCTGATGCCAAGTCCAGCACTCTAGCCACTACATCACACTGGCCCCTTTCAGAAGACATCTTAAACCACTGCTTTAACCATGGTGACACCATGGTTTAAGGTGTCTTCTGAACATGGCCCGGCTTTCTGGCTTAACCACCGTGGTTAAAGCCATGGTTTAAGGTGTCTTCTGAACGGGACCATAGGCTTCACAAATCATATTTTCAGGTTGTGAAAAGTAGAGATATTTTACACTGTGCGATTACATCCCTCTTCTATTTTTTTAAAAATGGAACAACTATGTAATACATAAGCCTATGTATTTGTATTTATGGCTGTGCCTGTGCTCTACAACTGTGACATCTTTACTGCCAGAATAAGTATCATTATGGAGCTGTACTACTCATGAGAAGCTCAGTTTGTGCAGCAAATTGTACTTCTGGATCCAGTGCCTGAATGGCCCCCAAGAATACAGACATTGGCCATCTCTGATCTGGGTTGATCCTTTTAAAAATGGTATTATTTCTTTCATTATTATCCTATATCTAATAAAGTGAATTTGTGAAGTTGATAATTTCATTCAAATGCTTTCATCAACGAATATTATGCCATGGAGCACTAAGGATGGAGCACTAAGGAGTCCATCGAAAGTGTTAAACACACTGCCATGATTCACAGGAATTCACCCTAGTATTTTTTATGCTTGGAGATCTATACACATCCTTCCCCTGGAAAGCATTCTACTTGCCACCTGCTTACAGCAAGCAAGATTTTCCCTACACTCCCTGTTTTGTTAACCTCCTCCTTCTGTCCTTCATTTTCTTGTCATAGGCGGCTTCCCCAGTTATTGCTCCTACCCTCAGCATATGATACATATAATGAATAAATCTCTTCCATACAAAACAGCATACACAGTAAGGTTATAGTTTGTTCCATCTGACATACTATATCCATTTCTTCTTATATGTACAGCACATATCCACCAATTCCCTGGTTTAACATAAGGCTTTTTGCCTTATTCACCATGATTAAAGCCATGGTTTAAGGTGTCTTCTGAACAGGGCCACTATCTGGTTTCTTATCTAGCACCAGCAATTCAGGTGCCATTTTCTCATCCAAACATTTCCACATCTGATGTGTGCCAAACTCCCAGCCTGAGAAGATGTAGCGTTTGGGCAAGTGGGATCAAGATCTCTATGGATTCACTTCTTCCTCCAAAAGTATATGATTGTGAACAACGTCCATGATCTTGGTATCCAACTCTTAAGCATTGTGGTGGACTGAGTGATTCAGAGTCTTGAAAATGTGCTTGGAACCTTCAGCTCAAATTCTAGTTCAGGTCAGCACAGGTCCATAGTGATAAAAACTAATTACATTCTAATGGCTGTTTAATGACTTTTGTGAAACGAGCTGATGGTTATCAGCAACCTCACATTGACCTGGATTAGGCTTTCCACCTGGCTGGTCTAAAACTTGTCCGACCAGTGTGTGTGTGTGTGTGCACACGTTCATATGTATTGATTTATTCTTCCCACATCTAATTTGATCACAGCCATAATGCCAATTAATAAGGACTTTACATTTATTATTATAGTAAGCTATGTAAAATGCTCCAGTTTTTCCATTGCTGGTTGTGAAGGGAGGAAGGGAGTTGCTCTAGCTCCCAGCAGTGTAAGCTGGGACAAAAGGTTGTTTGGGCTGAACAACAACCCACCACCACTTATGCCCATCTCAGCCTGAGCCAGGAGATTCTCAGAACTCACAGCGCACTCCTAGGGCTTATGAAATAAGATCTCAAACTGTCACCCTCTGTTTCAAAATCCTAGGTCTGAAATTGTAAACTATAGCAATAACCAAGCAGAAGGCTCTGGATTTAGTACCAAAGCTTACTTGGAAGGAAGCACACATACACAATCCTTAAGGTAGATAGTGAGTTAATTTACAAGGGGAAAGGGGAATAAAACGCATACAAAACAAGAGTATACTTGAAAACAATGCTTCAAGGTGAAAGCAGTACTTCTTACCTAAACATGCCTATATGTAGATAAGCAGGGGTCTTCCAACAGGACAGGACCAAACAGGCCTACATGGAGACCAAAGCAAACGCAGAAACGAAAATGCACATCAAGGACCACTGCCGCCCTCCTGATTTCATGCTCAAACCCCTGCAACTCCAAGGAGATCACTTTAGCCAATCACAGTCTGGCTAAGGCAATTTTCCCAGGCCCCAAGTGGGGCATTAGAATTCCCAAAGAAATGCAGCTGAGATCACTCAATCCAAGTAACTGGCTCTTGGTTTGACTTTGAGGCCTCTCCCAAGGAACATCACTATGTGCCACTTTTGTTTGGCACTCCCAGACTGTTGTGACACAGGGAAAAAAATGCATTCTTGATACTGGGGGTGGGGTGAGGGGCTAGTAAGGTTATCTGTCTCTTGGCAACACAAATGGTATCTTTCATTGGTACCAGCAATGTTCTGTGGCTGGCAACTGAGAGGAAGCCATCCAGCTAACCTCGCTATCAAGCTTTTTTTCAGTCTTTTAGCTGACAGAAATCCAGAACTATATTTCTCTCCCTTGTTGGCAATCTCTCTTTTGATTTGCTTTTTCATAGAGAACTTCAGCAGGATGAAGATTTCTTTGTTATTGCAACTACTGTGAGTGACTGAATATTTCAGTACTCAATTTGTGAACATTTCACAAGCAATTCCATAGGTTAAAAGGATGCTAATTCTCTGGTGCCTATGTAGCCAATAGAGCACCATCCACACATATGAGGGAGATATCAGTTTCAGGTTTGAGGGAACACAAAGATTTTCAGAAATCTTTCAAAACCAACCAACCAACCAAGCAGCTCATAACAATTAAACATGCCCAATAGGTACAGAAGACTATCAGGCTGTTCACACAACACACTAACCTACACTCGGTGATTGAATATAGTCTGTTTATTGAACCATGGGTTAGCTTGTTGTCCAAACCAGGACATTTTCCACAGAGTGGCTTGTTAACCATGCAGTGTGACTTGATAACCTCCCTGAACAACCCAGCAACAAACCATGGGTTTTCAAGGTGAATTATTCAAGAAAAATAAGCTACACCGCATGGTTATCCAGCCACTCTGTGGAAAATATCATGGATTCTGACCACACGCTAACCCATGGTTCAACAAACAACCCACGGTTCAACAAACAACCCAAAGGAGAGAAATGTAGTTTTGGATATAGACAGTTTAGAAAACACACTAACACATGGTTTAACAACAACCCACACTCAACCACTGAGTGTGGGTTAGCGTGTTGCGTGAACAGCCCCTAAGATCCCATTCACATGCTTATGGGGTGAGGGAAGGTAAAGTATCCACTGAGCGGAGATGGGTAGGAAATCCATGATGTGTACGCCCGCCACACAAGTGTTATTCTGCAGAGTGCCATGGTTAACTCACCCCTCCCAGCTCCTTGGACAAATTCTCAACCTCCCAGCAGGTGTTACAATACAATGCAAGCCGCAGCAGCCACCCCACCAGTCAAAAGGGCTGCGCAACTATAAAAATTATCCATGATGGCAAGAGTGGCACTAGAAGTCGTGGTTGCTCTTGCCAGCGGACTCTGTGGTCCCCACCTTTTTCTGTGTTTGTGTGTGCGTGCTTTTTTGTCAATCGGTCAAAACCCCATGGGGTTCCCACCAGATGACACAGGAACCAGCTAACCATCCTGCAGGAGGTGGGTATTGGGTGTGGGTACTTGACCCACTGTGGGAGGGGAGACACCCGCCACACCACACACTAACCCGCTGTAGATCGCGTTTTTTAGCAATCCACGGTCAATTAGCGTGTCATCTGAACAGGCCCTAAGTGTCAGGGTGGGGGTTGGAAAACAGAAACTTGGAAGTGGAGAAGGAATAGAGAAATGGAATGGAGTATTCTGGAAAAGAGCATAGTTGCCTGGCAGGAACTTTCAACATGAGCACGCTGCACAGCAATGTTTTATTGCAGGGTCCCACTTGTTAAAATCGTAAGAACAATCACCCTCTTAAGGGTTGATCAAATGTAGAGATATTGCCTTCATTCACACAGTTGCACAATAGAAGTGAAGGATGGGGCAGGGAACGGGGGTGGGATATAGAAAGAAAAAAGCAGCTATTTTCATTTTACTTTCTCTGTGGCATGTTTGGTTTGCAGCTTCCTGATTAGAGGACAGGGATGGGATTCTTTTGAAAGGTAAAGCTCAGCTGTATAAGGCCGTATTTAATCCATACTGGAGGCAGGACAGAAGAAAATAATCAATTCCCTTCCCCCTCTATGTCCCGACTTCTCCTTTAACCTTTTCTAACCTTGTCTAACCTATTTTCTAACTTCTCAATTTAAAAGTCAATTATTTTATACCAATGGCTAACAGAACCCCACTTTAATTGCTTTATTAGTTTTTCTGGAAATAGGATCAGGCAGTTCCCTTCACGTTTCTAAGCCTCCTTATTGATTGGCAATCAAAAGGCTTGCTAGGACTATCCTGTTCACTGGTATTTTCAGTCTTCTCTCAACATGATTTAGATCTTAGCTTTATTCTTTGTGTATGTATTGATCTCATTTTGAGATTGTTGATTCCCAGCTTTCTTTTAAGTCTTTGGTCCTGGCTCCTTTTCTTATTGACAGAAGTCTTCAGCCATACATAAATGATAGTCCTTTCGTTAGAAGAGAACATTGTGTCTATTTTAAGAGTTACAACAGGTAGTATTCACTGGTTCACTGTCCATCAGAACTCATTACCTGGGTAGGATGGGGAGGGTTTGCTCCTGTTTATGCAGAGTTTTAGCTGGATTGGTTTATATGATTATTGAAGTTTTTATTATTTTGTGAACCATTGTGAAACTGTGTATTTGTAAAGTTTGACAAATAACAGTGTATACATATTTTAAGTAATTAAATAGGTCTCCATCTATTGGTTTTCTCAGGGGTATGGTTAAGGCAGCAGAAAATAGGTTTCTTCAGTAATAAAACTGAGAGCCCCTTTGGTTTTATACTGGACTAAAGGCTGGAGGTGGAGGTGGAACTCCGGGGTTTACATCCCACCTACCCTTCCCAATACTTATTCATAAGTCATGAAACTATCTCTGAAATAGTGCAAGGCTCAGGCTTTGCAAGAAAAAAATCAGGTAAGCTTGATTCCTTATATTTACAAGAGCACTTGGATTGGGAGTTCTTTGAATCCTGTCAAGAGCCAAGAGTTCTTACCTATACTTTTGACTAGCTTCTCCCTATTGGCCTATAAATCATGGGGGGGGGGGGACCAAGCTAAAGGGCTGTTCTCACATAATAGGGTGACCAACTGTCAGGATTTTCCCGGATTTGTCCTGGTTTTTGTTCTTATATGGGTGTCAGGGGGGATTTTCTGTAATTTTCTATAATGTCCTGGAATGACACACTTCCCCCTTTAAGACTTTCAGTGTGACAGAGGGGAATGATGCACTTTCTGGAGGCCCCTATTGGAGCAGTGGGGGGGGGGCAGGAATGACATGCTTTCCTCTCCTCCTCTCCAATTGGGGCCGTTAAGGCCCCGATTGGAGTGGAGGAGGGAAAAGCGTGCTTTCTGGGGACTTTGGAAAACATGTAATTCACAACGGCCATGCTAACAGCAGCTGCCGATAGTGTGGCGGGGGAAATGACGTGCTTTCCGGAGGCCCTGTAAAGCACACTCTCCCTGCCCACACTGGGTGTCCTCTTTTTTGGTTTCTCGAATATGGTCACCCTAACATAAGGCTAATACATGGTTTGGGTTGCTGTGATGTGTGAACATTGCTGTGTTAACAAACCATGGTTTGTTAACCACAAATAACCCAGACAGAGAGCCCATAGTTTGTTGTTAGGTTGTGAAGTCTGGATTGTTTAAACCTTGGCTTGCTGTTATGTGTGAACCCAGAACCGTGGGCTGTTTATGAGTTGTTTTGCCAGACTACAGAGGCAGTGGGCAAGAATGGTTAAAAACAGCCACTCTACATGCCAGTGCTATAGCACTGCAAAGACATTTGGGATACAGGGAGGGAGAGGACGAAGGAGGATGGAAACAGGGATTGAGAAAACAGACCATGGCTTGTTTGATCATCTGCCAGACAAATCCTGGTAGGGAAAACCATGGGAATATAGCAAACCATGGCCTAAATAAATCATGAGTTAGTGTTATGTACAAACCAGATCAAAGTGTTTTAAGAAGGAGTTGTCTAGGACATTGTCTTGAACAAACAGTCCCTGGCTGTTACTTTGCTGAGTTTATTTTGGTTTTACATATTATTTTTAAACTTTGTAAAATACTATTATGTTTTGATCTACTGTATTTTTATGATTTTAATTATAAAGTGCATAGAGAGCCTCTGCTATTGGACAATATAAAAATGTAATAAATAAAAATAAATTAAAAATAAATATTGTTTTTAACTGTAAAAAAATTAGTACACTGAGTTGCTATTCCATGTTTGAACAATATACTGAAGATATTAAGTACTACACACTGTATTAAATGAAATGTGGGAAGATTAAAAAGACATTTTATAATGCTGTGGATGTTCAGTAATTATTTTCCAAATCCTCTTTTTTATTCAGTAAAGTTGTTTTTAAATATAAAAAGTGTATGAAATATTTGGAAGTGAGTGGGGTGGGGGAAGCTAATAAAACAGTTAACTTTTTGAGGCAACAAAATTTCCTTGGGGATAGTCAAAAGCATGAAGCAAGATGTTTAATACCTGATAGGATAAGCATTTTACAGGAGAGATAATAATAGGAGTTTGACAAGTGAATGAATGATTATATTAACATTTCACACAGGATTCAGGTAATGGAGCAAAGAGTTTCAAAAGGCCAATGTTGTAAGACAACAACATGAAGGGCAACACCCCTAATATAACAAGTAGCAACAAATCCCTATAATTGAACAAAGATTTACTGAAGCTGTTGTAGACTTCCCAAATTGCTCTTCTTTGGAAGAACAGCTGAAAATGAGCCAACACCTAAGCAAATATATTGACAATTGAAATAGAGAGAGAAAGAGAGAGAGAAAGAGAAATGTCTAATTCTTTACATTCTGAAGAATGAAGATCATTCAGTACAATCTGTGAAAAAAATTAAAAATCCTGTAATGTTCAAACAGTACCTTTTATGGTAAATTTCCTTTAAAATGTTCTATTCTTGTCCAATTCTTTTAAACACTTGTAAATTATTTCAAGTTGTGATGCATAAACTAATTAAGCTGGAGTGTTTGGCAGCCCAATGCAAAATCCAGTTTAGTTAAAGTATGTGGATTTGAGCCAGATTGTGGCACTGAGCCTTTATTGCTTTTGCAGACAATTAAAAAAAATCACTTTTCTTTTATTTGTGCTGATCAAGCACTCCAAATACGCCAGATTAATTTGCCTATTTTAGAGCTGATCTGCAGCCATTTTGCTGGGTTGTAGTGTGAATTACTGAGCTCCTAATATGATACCTGTTGTATTTGTGGTGTGGTGGTCATCTGAGTGCTTCATCTGTCTCAAACACAGATTTCTGACAAATCTAGGATGAGTTAAGTGAATTTTCAGAAATGATTTTATCACTCAAGGTGCTTCCAATGGATGGCTCCTAGCTATACTGATCAAAAGATGTTGTGCAGCTATCCCTTCTTTCCCCCCCTTGATGGATTTCCTGTTTCAAGAAAACAACTAGAAGAAGCAGTGGGAAAATATGGGAGGGTTACAAGTGGAAGATGGTGTGGTCTGGATCTCTTGTAAAGTTCCATGAATGAGAAAGGACGATTGCACATTTAAAGCTATGTCCGGAAGCATCCTCTGTCCTTGCTTGGTCCTCTCTCACTGTCCCAGTTCAGACATCACAATCAAACCATTTTTGATTAGACTGAGAAGGAGTCATGTTCTATGTGCTTTTTTCTTGCCCCTCCCTTCCCCTCATCCCCTTGCAGTTCATTTCCTGGTTGATAAACAACAATTTAAACTATAGTGTCTTGGTTTGGACATTACAAGGCACTGTGGTTTAATAAGCCAGGATAAAAGCACTGTGCAAGGAAAAGAGTGACAGATGTCAAGTCATCATACACTCTTTAGGCCATTGCTGTCATTTTTGTGCACAAGAAAAAAAGCTATAGTACAGTTATACATTTCAAGCATATGTAAGTATTGTATGGTCGTGAAAAAATGCTTTAAAAAGGTAATACAATAAGTAGAATAGTTCCTTTGGTAGGAAAATGGTGGAATCTATCTACCAAAAATTATTTTTAGTCCACCTTAATACATTTGCTTCAGACATCCAAAATAGGTGCTGCTACTGGAAAATCTGTCCCAAATTTCTCTGAGTCACAGGTAAGGCCAGTTCTCCCCTTTACAGGGCATTTGTTGTACAAATAAATGAATTAATAATTAAGAGGGGCCCAGTCATTTGATGATGAATTCAATTAAAACATTAAAACAAATTAAGGTCAATGTTTTTTTGCTTTGCTCAGGGAGACTTGAAAAATTCAGTACAGAAATTTAACATAGCGATCAGAAAGAAAGTTGTTCTTTATTTTCTATTATGAAAATGGATTCGTTATGAAAACTGGGTCTTGATTCTTATATTGAATGATATTCTTTGTGCTTATATTTTGTGCTGAGATTCTTATTTAACAAAGACAACAGAGATTAGAAAGACAGGAAGATTGGAAAATGTGATTCACAAATGTCCTGCATAGAAATAGTTCTAAGAAAACACAGGTTGCATTCAGTAGTGGGTTAATTGTCAACTCCACTGTTGATTGTCAAGGGGGTACTCCCCATGTGACATGATTATAATCAACCGTAGTGTGGATTAAGGCCAGCATTGAGTTGACTATTAGTCTAGGGTGTGTTTGACACATCCTCCACTGCATTGAGTTGACTATTAGTCTAGGGTGTGTTTGACACATCCTCCACTGTCTATTCTCCCCCTCAGTCCTCCCGCTGGAATCCCATCAGCCATTGTAATTTCTGCTGGTTGGACTAGAGCGGTAGCTGCCACTTTGGTTGCTCTTGCTAGGGTGCTCTGTAGTTGCTGAAAATAACCAACTGGGTGTGACAAAATAGTCAACAGTGCTGCCCAACACACAACACAACACTATTGTTCAAATAATCAGCTCTGCGTAGTGTTGGATATTTGCATTGGTTATTTCAGCCGGATAACCAGCCATGGTGTGAAAAAGTCCCGACAGATGACACAATAACCAACCGTTGGCTATTTAACCCACCGTTGGTTATCGTGTCATCCAAACCCAGTCACACCTTCCTCCTATGGTACCTTCCTGAAGTCAGTAACCTAGCCTTCCCCAACCCGAGGCTTTCCAGATGTGTTGGACTTCAATTCCCATCATCCCAAGTAAGCACAGCCCATGGCCATTCTGTTTGGGGATGATGGAAGATGAAATCTAACACATCTGGAAAGCGCCAGGTGGGGAAAGCTACTCTGACCTTTTTCTTTCTAAACTAGGTCTCCCTAAAGTGAATCACCTAGAACAAAAAGCAAGAGGGTTGAAGCAGGGGAAACAGCCTGTCCATGCCACAACAGGGGTGGGCAGCCGGTGATGGAAAATAGAATTGGGTCACTGCTGTCTGGGTGGGCAGAGAGTTGTGCAAAGGATGAGGTGGTGCTTGTTGATTCAGGAGCTGGGGAGTGGTATTGCAATCTCCGCTTCAAGGTTAGCAAAAACAATTTGGGGTTTCTTTTTCCCAGCAGGTTCCTTGCATAATGAAATTTCATTTTCTCTCTGTCTCGTCGATATGTTTTTCTGTGTCAGTGGGATGCAGCTCCATGTCTTCTCCGCCGACAGGATGATTTTCTTGGCAATCTGAGATTATAATTATGTGTTTGAAGCCTACAGTGAGGGACGATTCTTGGCCAGTGATAACATGACAATGATTGCACATAATTGCTGAAAACAACTTTGAGTTTTATTAATGAGATGTTACAAACAACATCTTGTAGATTATTGTCTCATTTAACAGCCAATTCAGAAAAGTTAAGTGTCCCATAATTTACATTTATTTCCCCCTGTTTATCCTATACTGGCAGTTGCTGTCCATAACTGCCAATGCTTCAGATACAAAATTGACATTTTTAAATGAGTGTTTTCATTTTCTTTTTTAAGGAAATATAAGGAAAATGAATGTATGCGATTAGCATATCCTTGATTAGTCTCATCAAGGATATGTGAGGTTTGCTTTAATAAGGTAGTTTTTTGTTTTGTGTGACACAGTGGCAGAGAAGGAGAAGGGCTATCTGTTGCAAACATTTAAAACCAGTGGAAGTGTGTGAGAAAGAAAATCCTTTAAAATGACTGCTGAAGCTTTCCAGATCTGGCCCTCTAGGCAGCCTGGATGAGAAACACCCAGACTCTTCGCACAAAGAGGTTTTTTTCTATCCCAAAAATGGAGTTCAATGATTGGCTGGGTTTCTGATTTATTTTTATTTTTTAACTAGAGCCATTGTGATGTAGTGATTAGAATGGTGTATTAGGACAGGGGAGACCTAGGTTCAAATCCCTACTTGTCCATTAATTTTATAGGGTGATGTTAGGCCAATTACCATCTCTCAAGCTAAGCTACCTCACGGGGGGTTGTAAGGATAAGGGAGGGAGACAGTAGAGGCTGGTGGCTCCAATGTCAGTGGAGCAGTGAGTCTGCTCCAGGGTTCAGTCAGAACCAGTCAGAACTCTAAAGGAGCTATCCAAGGTTAATAGCTCTTTTAGAGTTCTGACTGAAACCCAGAGCAGATTCAATGTCACACTGACATCGGAATCACCAGCCTCCACTGGAGGGAGATGACCAGTGTCTGATGCCTTGAGTTCCCTGGAGGAAAGGCAGGATATAAATGTAATATAAATCAATCAACCACCAACTAATCAAGGGGAGTTTGAAGAGTGGTAACCTTCATCAATGGAATTGCAACAATCAAAGCTAAACTTAAGATTTACATCCATTTTAAAGACATGTTTAAAACTTTCCCTGCTTTGAAAACCAGGACCCCCTTTTCTTCCCCTGGCAAGCCCTTTGCATTGTGTAGAGAGTGGGAGCACACGTACTGCCTGCACTCTCAACTTCTACACTAGGAATGGGGAACCCAAGTTGGTCCATTCAGTCCATGGAGGCTCAGGTGAGGCCCCTGCTTTCCCAGTGGACCAAATTTGGTCTGCCATGCTGAGGCCGTACCCCTGAAGGCTAGCTAAGAGATTGGAAGTATTCTGCTGGTACCTCCAATCAGTGATCAGCAATAACAGCTGGGATTCCACTGACATTGGCCATCCCAATTGGGAAGGGAGCAGCGTGCTCAGTGCTTTGCCTGCCCACATCCTTCCCAACCAGGGAAGCTGCGGGCCAGACAAAGCCGCCTCACTGAGGTATTGGCTCTTCCAGCTGGTATTTTGGTCAAGGCAGCTTTGCTGTGAAGCCAGTGTTGGCTGGAGGAGCATCGGGGGTGCAGCCCACAGAGGGCTCAGTGAGGGGTGTACACAGTTCCCCACCCTATGGCCTAAATCAGTGGTCTTCAACTGATCCAGACCTGAGAACCACCTTGGACTCTCAAGCTGTAACATGGGACCCACTTTTGCAATTTTCTCCATGTCCAACATAGTAGCAACAGCTTTGCTGTGACCCGTCTGGACTGATGGCATGACCCACTCTTGTGTCGTGACCCACCAGTTGAAGACCACTGGCTCAGATGTTTAATGGAATGTCTTCATTGAGCTTATGTCTATACAACTCTCTCTGTGTGATTTCCCCAGCCCTGGCTTATTTACTGATCATAACATCGGCATGAAGGCATAACATATATAGTCCCAAGCAGGATTCACTCCATGTATATCTTTTTGGCTTTAGATCTTTTTGGTCTGACATAGCTGGTATTAACTCCCATAAACATTGTTAACGTTTTTACATTTTTTAGTAGGGCAACAAGAAGAGCAGGTTTCTTATTCATTGTAATTGTACTTCAGTTCTACACAACAGCTAGGAGGATTTGGGGAAAACACAGAGCTGCAAATTCGGTGGTTACTTGATTCATCCATAATTAAACACTTGCTGGAAAGCTCTGTGCAGTGTTATTAGTGACAAAATCGATAAAAGAAATACAGAACTAATTATCACCTTTAAAGATCCCCATCTTCGTTGTATTTTATAAGGTGGAGTAGGTGTTGTTTTCCTGATATCTGGTCATGTGAGCAAACCTTGTTAATATAATGGACTATCTCAACAGTGATTTGTCGAGGTAGAGAAAAGAAAAGCAGGGAGCCACTTTAGACCAAACATCCCTCCCTTCATGAGCAAACACCTCGGTTCTATAGAATTAGAGGGACAAAGCTGAGCACCATCCAGATGCATATCTGCTTGTGCTTGCAGATTCTCTGGTCAGGCAATATGGCTGTGGGCTCAAGTTGAACAATCTTAAGCACAATTTTTCTGCCCTCTGCAAGTTGAGTGTTTCTGGCCCTGGACTAGGATATATTATGAAATGCCACCCAGTGAGATTAAATATGAAAGCTAGATTTTCTTCTTATTTCCTTTGCTTTCAGCTACAGGTCTTACCTTTTGTGCCGTCTTCCTCAGGATTTATAAGAATCTGAAATTCCAGAATCTTTCTCCCAAAGGGCTCTGCATGACAGTTGCATCTTTGAAGCAGGAGATAAAAGGCTTTGGTGTTTTTGGCCTGTGCTGGAATACATGATGTGCTAATGAATCTCAGCTTTATCTTGCAACTGCAGTGTAAAAAGAGACTGAAAGGGCTAGCCTTGCTTAACTGTAGAAAAAGCAGGATGAATTAAAAAAAAAAAAACAGGAATGCAACCTAGGTTTAAGGGCTATTGGATCTTGGTGAAATATATATGCCAATGGGACAATAATGGTTTCTGATATGGAAAAGGAAGGAAAGAAAAGTAGTTTAAACTGTTTGTAGCTTGTAGGACTTTACTAAACTCCTAATTTTGAAGCTTATATACAATAATTTAAGGTACCACAAGACTCTTTTCCCCCCTTGCAATAGACTAACATGGCTACCCTTTGGACAGTGTTGTCTTTTGAATGTTATTATACAGCCCCTGATCTCTGCTGTATCAAACAACTATGGTAATAACACTGAAGGTCTGTCAACTCTTCAGGTACATTAATCCGATGTCTTTACAACAATAACATTAGTTTCTGATAGTATTTTTGAAGAGATTGTATAATTAAAGAAGGTCTGTATTCAATCAGACTTTTAAGTAGCAATCATGGAATGAGAGAAAATAGCCATTGCAGGTGACTTGGAATCTAAAGCAATGATCTTGGATTGTAATCTTGAACATACATATGTTATGAAAAGGTGCTGATTTTGGACAAAGCCTATTTTATCACATATAATCTTCATTTTGAGAACAGTTTTTCTAAACATTTCTGTTATTTTTGGCATTTCAGAAGAAGAAGTAACCGTGTTTTTTGCAAAATCAAATCTTTTTGTAGATTCATTTCAAATGCTATTGATATCCTCCAGTGCAATTTTTTGTGAAACTCACTTAAATTCAAGTATCCCCCTAGTTTTCAGAAAACCCCCTTCTTCCGGTTAAATTTGTCTGTCACATAATTAAACAATTCTGTTTTTCTTAGATTTCTCCCATTTTGGTACCGGTAAACAAAACATAACTATATATATGGCAAAGCTGAAGATTGAGGGTTTTACTTGAAGTTACTTTCGCTGTTAATGCAAAGTATGGCTCCATATTATTTTATTATTGTGGCTTATTATTTATTAATACTGGTTTATTACTGTGACATTATTCAATGTTATCCATTTTATTCATGCATTTTCACCCCAAAACACTCTTTCCAATACCAGCTTTATCTCCTCAGTTTAATGTTGGTTTTACCTAATTACATAATATTCCCATAATGATTTCTTCCATATTATAGTGGCACTATGAAATATATGGTATAGAAGCTTGGCAAAAGAAGTTTCCAGAAGATATGCTTAATTTTCTGTTTTATTTCTCTGTGTGCAACAGAATTTTTTCCCCCTCAAATTGTTTTGCTGGGGAAAAAATTAGTCTTGACCATTCTTCCACCAAATAATTTTCAAGATGTTCCAGAAGACAAAAGAGAATTACATTAGCACAATATACGTTTTGACACTGTAACTACAAAAGGTTTTAAATAAAACAATTCCTCAAGGCAAAACATGTAATTTATTTTGCTTTGAGTGAGTTACATGTTTATGAAGATTAACTAAGTGGCTAATGCTAGACAGTACTACAGCCAAGAAAAATTGATTTAGTATAGCCCTTTTGTGTTTGCATTTCATATTCTGTAGAACTATCCCGGCTTTAAGTGAAGGGAAATACATTTATTTAGAGAGAAGTACCATTGCCCCCCCTTCCACACACACACTCAAAAACCAATTATTCTGCTTTGAAATGTAAGGCAACACATTCTTTTACACACACACAAAAAGTGGAATAAGACTTTCAAACATTTTTCTAACAAATATTGTTATTTGATATTTGCTGGAGAGAAGTGGTGTCTGTGAACTACATGTATATATACAATTCTCTTATATACAATTTCAAAATGAAAATGTATTGGTTCTGTGCCAATAAAGGGAAACATTAACTGAATTATATTATGATTGGTTTTGGTTAGTCCAAATGACCTTTCAAAGATTCCTTACAATCCAGTGCCTCTGATTGCAAAGAAATGTAGGTTCCCTTCTGACTCTGTAATTCTTGTGTTTAAGATAAGGACAAGGGATAGACAATAGCATGCTGGTGTGATGTTTTACTGTTCGTTGCTATAAGTGCTTCTGATGTTTTACTGTTTATTGCTATTTATTTATGGGTGCCTCTACAAGAGCGATTTAAAGCTCTTTCAAAGCGCATTATCGATTTTACCTCCACATGAACGGAGAGCAAATCGGGGGTCGAATGCGCGATAAATAGCGAGATTTAATTTACCGCGGGAGTGAAAGCGCCTTATGACCATGTAAATAAGCGATTCTCCGCATTTAAACACCTTGAATGTGTGTTTCATACAACCGGTAATGCGCTTCACCGCCTCCCATGTATAGGGATTAGGCGTTAAAGCGATTGCGAGAAGATGCGCATAATCAGCCAACCGGGCGTCAAACCGAAATCTTGTAGAGGGGTCCTATGATGTAAGTGCTGTTTGGACTTCGAATGGTAAGAACGAAAGTGGTTAATGCTGTTGGGAGGGGGAGCAAGTGAATAGAATGTTGGAGTGAGTGCTGATTGGTTGGTGGGCAGGGGGTGACCATATGTCAGGAAAAATCAGGACACGTCAGGATTTTTGGTAACAAATCCAGGAAGGGGGGGGGGGGGAAATTATGAAATTTGAAGAAAAATCCACATTTTCCCCATCCTCACCCCATCCAAAGGGCAGCTCTACTTTATAGTCAATGGGAATTAACAAAAATGCTTACAGCTCTGTCATTTTTAAAGATAAAGAGATGACACTTGGCAACACGATAGCCCCTAGGTAGGCCACATTTAGCCACGCCACATTTGTAGTAGTTCCATTCATCCGTTGATTTTTAGGGATTTTTTTAAAGTTTGAGGTTTTAAAATTAATTTATTGAAAAAACCCATCATTTTTAAAGTTAAAGAGATGAAACTTGGCACATTGGTAGCTCCTATGTAGGGCTTTAGCCATGCCAAGTTTGAAGTAGTTCTGTTCATCTATTGATTTCTCGGATTTTTTAAAAAAATTGAGGTTTAAAAATTATTTTAAAAAAACACAAAACATAATTTTTAAGATAAAGAGATGAAACTTGGCATCATGATAGATCTTATGTAGGGCTTTAGCCATGCCAAGTTTCAAGCAGATCTGTTCATCTGTTGATTTTTAGCAAGTTTCAAAACAAAATTGAACTTTAAAACTAAAAAAATTAAAAAAGTTGGCTGGCCAGCCGGCCAGGCAACACCGAGCCCTGTTAAACAGCAGCTTGCAGCGAAGTGAGGATACAATGAAAAAAGATATTTGAGGGAAGGGGAGAATGTATCACACAGAGAATAGCAACTAAGTACAGCAAACGCTACAAAAGTAGGAGTGAGTGAAGTTAATTTCAGATACATTGGATGTCTCACTTGTTATTTCACTGATTTTAACATTAAGATGTTATGTAGAACTGATTTGTCTTAAATGTGTGCTGCAAAATTAGACATGTGACCAAGGCTATGTTCAGGTGGGCACGCCCCTTGGTGCTGGACACGTCGCCTGGGGGCGGACATGTTGGTGGGGGTGCCCCCTTGGGGGCCGACCATATTGTCCTCCTTTTTGGTTTCCAAAATATAGTCACCCTAGTGGATTCAAGTGTTTGAAGAGCAGTTAGCAGTGAGAAGCAGTTGAGAGTTGTGTGTGGAGCGTTGACAGAGTGAGAGGAGAGTCTGGGTTTATCTGCTGATGGGTCTAAATCAGAGTAGGATTGACGTGTTTTATTATTTTGGGAAAAAGAGGGAATATGAAGAGATAGGGTACTTCTAGACTGGCACTTTCCCCTGTGGTGGCTTTGGAGTGGCGGCAGGTCATTTACATGATGCTGCTGCCACTCCGAAGCCATCTAGGGGCAAAGCCCCAAAGCTCCGCTGTAAAAAAGTCAGGCATTTACCCCGACTTTTTTAGCTGGAGCGGTGCGGTTGCGGCAGCGGCATCTACAGAGGCAGGATGGCTGTTGGGCAATTAGATCCCCCTCCCCCTCATCCGGCTTCTGTGGCACTTTATTTTGGGGTCATCCTTCTTCCTCCCATCTCTTGAGAGAGGGCGAAAAATAACAATAATAAACTTGTAACAGTTCTTTATTTCTTCTGCTTCTCCTCCTCCTCCCGTTCCCCTTCCCTCTCCCTTGTCTTCCCACGATTTTCCTTTTTTTCCTTTTGGCAAAGTATATGGTGCTGCCGCTCTTCCCGGTGCTGCTGGGCTAACTGAGGAGAGGAGGAGGAGGAGGAGGAGAAAAGTCTAAGCTGAGGCGCCCTGGATGGCTGGGTGCAGCGGCGGCAGGAAAGCCCACCTTGGCACTCCTTCCGCTGTAGATGGGTAGAATGAGCGTCAATGCAGGGCACGCTGCCTGCCGCCGCCACGCTGTTGCCCCGACACCATGTAGATGAGGGTATAGATTAGACTAGTGAGTAGAGTAGGCAAGGAAACATAGGATACTGTATTGTAACAAAACAAGTATTACAACAAATGAAACCATAAGATTGGTAAACAGCAGGAACTTACTTATTGTTCAATAAAAGTTATTTTGTTTCATAAACTGGATTGGATTCTTAAAGTACCTAAGGTAAGGTACAGTGTTATATGGTGGCAGCAGTGAAGTAAAAGAGTGAATAGAGTGGAGCTGGGCTGGTTGCTGTGAGGCCAAATGAGGGTCAGTGGATCACAGTATCACTGAGCAGCAGTAGACCAGCTTGGTCCATGGTTGGTATCCTTTTATAGAGAGAAAGATAAAAAGGAGACCTAAAGGGAAGTTGTGACATCTGGTAATATGTTTCAGTGGGAGCTGGTCCTGGAATGGCCCAAGTCTCCAAGAACACATAGGTGATATGTGGAGATCACCTGTCTTCCCCCCTCCCACTAGTCAAGGGGAGTGAATGAGTGAAGTCTATGTATGTAACAGGAAGTTAGTCTGTGCTGGAACTGGGTCTGAAAGGGAGGCTGCAGGAAACCCTATGGCACTAGTAATCTGATGAGAAACCGGAATCTGATGGAATTTTAATGCTGTGAACTCATATCTTACATTTAGCCTGTATATGTGTAAATAAACATTGTATCACAGAAATACCATAGGTCTCCTGTGACCACCTTCTAAGGAAACTGAACCTTGAGTAAATGCTGGAACCCCTGAAACCTTTCATAACATTAGATGGAATTCAGTTACAAATTGCCTAAGCACATTATGTGATCTGTAACTGAATTTCACGAACCTTGTGTCTGAGCCTATGAATTTGTGCAAAGTTAAACAAACTGAAGTCCCTGTTACAAGCTGCCTGATCTTTAATGAATATTCCAGTACATAAGGGGCTAGTGAGAAGCCCCTTATAAGAACGGATTCCTGATCATAAGTGAGAACATATTCCTGGGGCAGTATCCAATGATATCCCTGCACCACCACTGATCATGTTGCATCAGCAGACCCACCACCGTCACAATAGGAAGCTAGTGTTTTGTAGAGCAATGGCACAAACAAGATGAAATGCATGTTTCTGGAATGCGGCAGGTCAACGGAACTCCTTTCTGCAAGCTCCACTGTCCTGTTACGTTCCAGAAATGAGCACTTCAACTTGTTTCTGGCTGTTTTAGGAAGTGCTAGCTTCCTGTTGCCTCTTAACATAAATTTGGAGATACGCATTATAGAACTATAAAAATGTGAGTATATAGAGAGAAGACAAGATGTTGAGTAAGAACACCATTACTGCCTTACTGGATCAAACCACAAGCCCATCTAATCCTGCACTCTGTCACCAATATGACCAGCCAGATGTGAATCTAAGAAATGTTTAAAAGCCATCTATACAAGTTATTCTATACTGTAGGATAGCGGTGCCCTCTGAATGTTTTGGACCTCAGCTCTCATCAGCCGCAGCCAGAATGGCCAATGGTCCAGAATGCTAGAAGTGGTAGCCCCCAACACCTGGAGGGCACCATGTTGGAGAAGGCTGCTTAGGAACTTTAGTAATACATTTCATAAGTGAATGAATTATGCATTATATGAAGAAATACTTCTGTTTGTCCTAAACCTACCACTTCCAAGATCTAGAAAATGAGAGTGGGTAGGGACAATAATTATTACCATTAATTCTTTTCATGCAGTTCATAATGTAGTTACAGTATTGGAATAGAACAAAGAAGTCCAGTTTCAAATTCTTACTCAGCTATGAAGTTCACTGGAATGATCTCAGGCAGTCTCTCAGCTGAACTTACCTCACAGGGTTGTGTAGATAGGATGCAGGGGGCTGGGTCGGTGAGTGGGTAGGATGCATCCCAAGCTTCTTGGAAGAAGGGTGGCATATATGTCATAAATAAAAAGAAATCTCCCATGTCTTTTTAAAAACATTTTTTATAAAGTCCAGATTTCTTCATCTTTTCTTTGTAAGGACAATAGTTTTTCCTCTCCAACTCTACAATGTCCTTTTTCAGATGTTGCAACCAGAACTGGGCACTGTATTCTAAATGCTAAGGCACGTCGTAGTTTTCTTCTCATTCCCATTCATGATCTTTCCTAATACTAAATTGGAATTTCACTGTAATACACGCTGAGCAGATGTTGCCAGTGAGTTTTCTCTTATGATCTAAAGGGTTCTTTCCCGGGTGGTTACATTCAGTTTGACTCCATCCGTTATGCATTCTTTGTCCCCATGTGCATCACTGTGTACATATGTTGAATCGCATTTGCTTTTCTGTGATCCAGTCACTCAGAATAGAGAGATCCTTCCTGTAGACTTCGCGGCACAATCCTAAACATGTTCTGGGCTCAATGGGACTTTTTGGACAATCAGTGGGGAAACAACCCAGTATGGTTTGTTTACCCTCCCTGGAGCATGCCAGTCACATTACCCATGCCGTTTTCAAGGCTGCCATATCATTTAAACCTGGCACGTAGTGATGGTGGCTTCTCACCTGCCCCACAAGCCCTACTGTAAGCTATGGTTTGTAGGGTGAGTAAGAAGCCATCTCTTCTGCGCCGTGTGCTGTGTTTCAACATAGCATGGGTAATTAGGGAAATGCTGATTGCGTGGTTGGCGCTGGGAGGAACAACTCATACTGCATTGTTTCCTTCGCTGAACATCCGAACCCTGTCACTCTCTAGTAGTATGTTTAGGATTGCAACTGTAGTCTTCTTGAGATTATACTTACCTGAAGTAATAAGGATTGTCCCTCCTTGACTTCTCACTCCTATATACCTGTGACAAACAAGATCTGTCAGATTTCTGGTCTCCAAGCCATTTATGAAGTGCAAGTCTTATATTGCAACTTGCTTTATATTTTTGTTTTTATAACCTTGGGCAGTACATATATGGGCAGTGAAGGAAGACAAAGAGCTCCAATTCGTTATCATGCCTATAGAATCATTGTGTTATTGTTTAGACCATTTATTAGACCGCTAACTATCCAAGGCACAGCAACTGTTGAATAACCATGACTTTGGGATGATTGTGCCTCAGCTGTTATGGTATCATAGCAGCTAAAGTTGCACCCTCTACTTGGAAACTAGGCACCCATACCCCCTGTGCCTTATATGTGTCCTGTTACAACAAAGGAAACAGTGGTTCCTGGTTAAGCTGCTGTATCATCCTCTGAATGTAATAAAATAACTCACTGAACTCCATCACACCAGTGACTTAGTGCAGTCTTGCCACGCCTGTTGTGCAGATTTGCAGCATGTACTCACATGACGCCGTGCCTGTCCTGCTGACACCCTGCCTCTTCCCCAGATTAGATTAGACAAATTAGCAGTCTTCATGAATTTAAGAGAGTCATGAAGACTGCTCTCTTCCGGCAGGCCTATCCGGATGAATTTTAAGATGTTTTAATGATGTATTTTCTCTTGTTTTAATTTTTTTTAACTGTTTGTGATTCTTGTATTTTACATTGTGTTCCCCGCCTCGATCCGAAGGGAGAGGCGGGTTATAAATAATAATAATAATAATAATAATAATAATAATAATTTCCTAGAATGCTAAAAGTCTGGATTATTTCCCCTAAGATCATTCAATGTGCCCTAAGCCTCTGTGTAGTTTTAAAGGAACTGGGGGCTTGAGTGGATTGCATCAGGTCCTGGCAGGGAAAAGCGATCTCTCCCAGTAGCCGGCTCCAAGCCTCAATATAAAACTCAAATCTTGCATCCCAGGCTTGAAAGCATTTTGTAAAATCATACAATACCTGAAACTCCGCAGAGACAGGATTGTACTCCCCCGATGCCCCCAAAGAGCCAGACTAAAGGGTCATTCCATTTTTGCCCAGCAGAAAGGTTGTCTGGTTGAAGTGCTCATCTGACCAGACCTGACTGGAGGGAGAAAGAGAAGGGGAGGGGTGGAGTGAAGCGTAAGAGCTAACAAGTGAAGAAGTGAAAGAACAGCTATTCAGGTGAAAGGGATCATAAGCTTGACGCACTTCTGCATTTATTTATTTATTTATTTGACTTGTACCCCACATTTTTATCAAAAATGGCACTCAAGGCAGCTTGCAATCACTATTAGAACTTGGTAAAAACAATGAAAAACACAACAGTAACAGACCCACTTACACACCAAAGGCTCACTTTACTGAGTAACAGGAGAGTAGATGAAAATTAGGAGAAACATTTTGATGATAAGACAGTTTGCCAGTGGAACCAATTACTGAGAGGGCTGGTGGGCTCTCCATTGCTGGAGGCCTTCAGGCAGAGGCTGAAGAGCCCTTTTTGGGAATGCTTTAGCCCTCCATTTCTTGCATCAAACAGGCGGTTGGACTAGGCTGCCCTCAAGGCCCCCTCCAACTTTCGTTCTATGATTGTGGGCAGTGGTCTCAGCACACTGGCTGATGGACAGTAAAATTCAGTGAATGGAAGGGCTAGCATAAGTGGGAGTTGTTTCATTTTCATTCCACTTAATAAAACACCCATCACTGTGACATGAAGAACTGCATTAAGTCAAAGAATTGGGCAGCATTAATGATAAAGATGGCAAGTTGAAAGGTATATACTTGACTTTGTTCTGCTGAACCCAACCCCATTATTTTGCTTCCAAATAAACATATGAATAGTTCTGAAGCCATGAAAGGCTTTAGGTTTTAATTTCTGTTTCAGTTGGAACTGGGTTCTCTCACAAAAAGGATGCATGGCTTTCAACACAAAATGCCAAATAATGAAAAGATGTGTTCCCAGAGTGTACTTTAAAAATAATCCACAAAAAACACCAGCATGCAGGCAACCTAGGTCCATTCGACCTTGCTGTAACCTGACAAACTGGCTATTCCAGAGCCCTTCAGACAGGGTTCTCATAACATATTAGCATGCTGTTTTAAATGGCCCCAGATGACCAGGTCAGTTTTGGGTTGACCGGAAGACAATGTGATTTTGATCTTGTTCCCTTCTGGTTGACCTGAGAGAGGCCTAGGTCAGCTGGGAGTGGTTGCCCCTGTTGCTCTGTGAACCCCTTGGCCTACCCTATTAATTTTCAAAATGACTCAATTTATCCTGGTGAGTCTTGATTCTGGAGGCATGGCCTCATTAGATCTAACTTGGATCACTTCCAGGTATTTGGGACAGGGAATTGTGAAAGAAAAGAGGTGGGTGGGTTTAGGCTCCCTTTTATTAAGTGGTTAATTCAGTTGGTTTGCTGCTAGGGCTTGAATGGTAATCAATCAGCTCAGCAGGGGAGCTTCTCCACCGTGTCTTGTGATATGGGCCTTCTAAGTGTTTATAATAGAATGAAGGCATGTTGTGTTACGACACTGTGTGTATTTAACTAGCGGCATGTTTCCCAGTCAATCTAATAGACACCTTGTGCCCGTATGTCTATTAGAACAAGTCTGTGTTGTCTTTCTGTGCTTTTTTTTTTAAATAAAGAAATGATTATGTTTGTGTGATTGGGCACATTCTAAATTAAACTTCTGTACATATTCACAGAACACTTGCAAGAGTTACATGCCTTTAGAAACCTTTTCTTCAAATTTAGAAGAGACGGACTCTGGCAGAACGGATGTGAAAGCCCCCTCTCAGTGCCACTTCACTAGCAGATTAATGTACTCTGTGTAGGTAAGATTACATTGTGAAGGAAGGGGTCAGGAAAAATAAAGCACAAAGCTCCAGTTAAGATAAGGACTAATTGCCTCCCTAACTTGTTAATAAAGTCACTCATAAGTGACCTTTTTATTGGTTCCTTTTTTGATCAAAGTACTTACATTGTCCTCATCAGTATAACATCTGAGCATCTGGAAACTATTAGGTATTCTACCCTCCATCTTTCGCATAAACCCTATGTGGTACAGAAGCACGTCACTTTACAGATGGTGATCTAAAGCAGAGGTTAAGTGATTTGCCCAAGGTCACACTAGATGTCTACACTTGAGCCAGCAATGAACAATAAAGGTGTACATTTTATTTGTTCACAAGTAAATAGATCTCTTCTGTAGGATCATCTACCAGTTTTTTTTAAAAAAAATGTTTAAAATGTTGATTAATCATTTGCCTTCTGATTTCATTAGTCAACTACTGATTTGATTAGTCAGTTTGTATAACCAGTGTGAGCTGGGAAGTTCCCAGTTCAAATTTCAATTTAGGCATAAACTTGCCTACTAGGTGGTGTTTTGCAAGCTACTATTCTCCTCATCTTTCCTCCTATAATTTGTAATATGAAAATAATAGTACTGGCTTACTTTAGATGGCTGTTGTTAGGATTATTGAGATAACGTATCTATCTCTCACCAATATATATTATATATACATATATAAGTTCTCTGGGTGGATTACAAAGCTAAAAGAATAAAAGCCACTCCCATGCTGACTAGGGATGATGGGATTTGTAGTCCAAGCCATCAGGAGGTTACCAGGTTGGTGAAGGCTGCTGTATATGAAGTGTTTGAAGCACCTGAAATGAACTGAATAAATGCTAGGTTGGATGATTATTATTTATTATTCAGTAACACTTCCTTCATATCCATTCACAGACTGTTTTTATTTCCCTACATTTCTGTATGTATTTAAACTCATGAAACACAAACGATCAACAAGCCATCAGTTAAAACTCCTAGGAATACTGTAGGTAGTCAGTTGTCCAAGATTCTGGAATATATGAGACAGGCATGTCTTCATCTGAGTAGGGCTTTGCCTTTATGGATGGATGCCAGATATGTTTCTGTCTTTAACCCCATTCAGTACTCCTTGGTCAGTATAATTGTTATTAATGTCTACGTATACTGTCATCCTGCTACCTGATCCTCTTTCGTTACAAGGTAAAAAATATTATTGTTTGATCTGTCATTTCCTAGATACAGTAGAGTAATATTCCTCTTCTCATCCTTCATTACATTTATATGCTGACATAGTTCCTGTGTGATCTTTAAGGTGGCTCAAAAATCAATTAAAAAAAATTAACAACATGAATTAAAACGTCTCAAAAAGCCACCATAAAAGCAGCATGAACTAAGGAATCAGTAAAACTCTAGTTGTACTAAAATATAATTCTGTTGCATTGCTGACTTTTGCTTATGACAAAGGTCCAAGGAGTAGTAGCCCATCCATTACTCTTAGTTATATGCCAAAACTATGATTTCTAATATTATGCCAACTTATACCAATTCTTTAGAAATTACACTTCTTCCCTATTAGCTTCTGAGCCCAATTTTAGGTGCTGTTTATCATCTTAACGCCCTAAATGGTTTAGAACCCAAATACCTGTAGGGTCACCTCCTCCCATACTATCCTGTCTCTGCAGTAAGATCTTCAGAGGAGGCCTTTCTCTGAATGTCATCAGTGGAAGAATACATTATGTATCCAGAAAGGAATGGGCCTTCTCTCTGGTAGTACCCGACTCTGAAATGCCCTTCCAAAGGAGATCTGATTGGCGTCAACTTTGTTTTCTGTTCGGCGCCAAGTTAAAAAAATATTTTTGCCCAGACATTTTTTTTTAATTGAAGTTATTTTGAAATGGAATTGATTGCTATTTGGTTTGCTTGCTGAAGAGTTGTTGTGTAATTGTATGTATTATTTTCTATTTTATTGGACTTCTCGTCAGTTTTTAATGTTTTGTACACCACCCAGAGATCTTGTGGATGAAAGGCGGTTTAACTGGACACTGGTTGCTTTGTCTTCGAGTTACATGTTAAGGTAAACATATTTGTATCCAATACAGTCACTTACAGTTGTATCTGATACCGGTCACTTACACTTAAATAATACTAGTATGGCTAGGTTTTAATCTGATCCTCCTATCAAATAAATTTCACTCATTCCCACTGATGTAATGGATTTGCTCTTGATATGCCAGCATAGACAGTAAGGTCCCCTCTACAAGGATTCGCTTTTGCGCCTGGTTAGGCGATTATGCGCATAATCGCTGAAGCACATTTACGCCTATTACCTCTGCACGAGAGGCGGCGAAGCGCATTAAGGGATGACCAAAATGTGCTTTACAAGTAGTTAATGCACATAAGCACTTGTTCACATAGGCAAAATGCACTTTAACGGCCGGAGCAAAATACAACTCACTGTTTAACGCGCATTCGATAATGCGCATAATCGGAGAGATAACGCGCCTCTACGCCCGATTTGCGCTCCGTTCTTGTAGAGGTAAATTTTTTAAAGCGCCTTGAAAGAGCATTAAACCTCTCTTGTAGAGGCAGTCTAAGACAGGTGTGGGCTTTGCCCAGCATAGCCAGTGGTGAAGGATGATGGGAGTTTTAGGCCAAAACATCTGGAGGGCCACAAGTTACCGACCCCTGCAATGATAGAACCAGATTGTTAAACCCAGGCAAAATAACTGCTACTGTTTCATGTATGGCATGAAACCAGTATAGATTTAAATTCCAAGACACAGTTAGTGTGGAATTACCATTCTTTGTTCACTACATTTTACAAGGCATCAACATCATGCTGTCATTCAGTCATTGTCTTCCTGTCTTTTCACTGTGATTCTTCTGTCTTTTCTCAAACTACAAAAAGTCCAACATTTTTCAGAATAACAGAAGAGTAGTGCAATTTAGATGGCCTTTGTGCTACTTTCCCACCTTGTGAAAGAGTGGGTTTTGCGGTGGGTTATGATGTATCGTGCAGGTGAACCTATCACAGCCCAGCACACTTTCTCGATAACTTTTGCAAAGGGCGCGTTTTCACCATCCTATTTTATTTTTTAAAATCGTACTTTGAATTCATGCTAAAACGCATGTATATTTAATATTAAAATAGTAATGAAAATGTCACATTAAATGGAAGACTGCAATAACTCTATACCACAATAATGCCGTTTTTTAAAAATGATGAAAAAAAATCAGTTCTGGTCACCACCATTTTAGCAACTTAGATAATGATGGTGCTTGAAAGAGTGTTTTTAATCATTAAAAACAAATGTAACATTATAGTGTTATGATATTCTTTCTTTTCAGCACGTTGTAGATTGCAGGGGAAGAACAATGACTATTAGCAGTAGGAACCGCCCATCTGGAAGCCACCCAGGACATTATTCCGTAACCCATCCCCAAGAGGACCTCCCCACCCCGCCTCCCCCTCCTATCCATTGTGCTGCAGGAATAACCAAACCTGGCATACAGGTTGATCTCCTCCTAAAGCAGAAATCAGACCTTGCCAATATCTCCCCTTGTTTCTTTTCTTCTGTAATCTGAATCTGAGAATTCAGCTTGACCGTGTTTCCCAACACTGAAGCATTATAGGATTTACGACATACGACAAGTTTACAGCACAGCCTCCCGGTGCATACAGACATGCGGAACAGAATACTGAGATGCCTGCCTTCTCTAAGCTCCTTTCATATGAAGCAATTGCCTTTCCCTCGAGACCCTTGTGTTTCTGTCAGGGCTAAGTGAACATTTCATATAATTAAAGGGGGGGGGGGGAATGCTGTTTCAATACAGCTCAGCAAACAGCAGGCAATGAGTCTGCTTTATCTGCAGCATTGGAAATGCCTCTTACATGTCACTGGTGCCAATCATCTTCCTGCACTTGGTAACCTCTGGAGAGGCTATTACTAAGACTTCTATTGAAAAGAATGGGAATGAATGTTTATCTGAAAGAAAGAAAAAGAAACCCCAGCATTTCTGAGCCAGAAGAGCCTCAGGTGTAAACTGCACAGCTTGTGAAGTATGCAGCTAGTGTCTGAAAAAATCCCAGATCAAGGTTTAACAAATTGTATGCTGCTATATTGTATGCAAACAATCGTATTTCGGTTGGAATGTGATCAAAGTGCTCCCACTCTAAAATGGCTGAAAAATGAGCAGGTCAATGCCTGGAAAACATAAAACCACTAAATGAAAATGTGGTCTTGCAGTGTGATTAGCAGCTGGCTTTTTCCCAAGCTCCACCTGTTCAGCATGGAGCTGAATTTGTGGCATTTGTTTGTTTTAAACAGACATTTTATGCAAGAAATAGGACTGAAGCTAATATGTAGTGGAGACTCTCTTTTTAAAACTCCACAATGCTAACATTTTCACTGAAAATCTGATTTCAAACAATGAAGAGCCCAAATACATCCCCCTCATGGTGCAGCTAGGGCTGGAACCTAGGGTCAAAGCCCACAGCCCAGGGGGGCCAAAATGACCACACAGAGACTGGCAGGTGCAGATGGAAACTCCACTTCATTCCTTGTAGTCTTGATGGTGAAACAATTTCAAGACTATTGATTGATTTATTTTTATCAGAGTTAACAAATAGCTTTGTTGTTCTAACATAGCAGGAACATAGAAGCAGTTTTAAAGCGTGGAATGGCAGAAATACTGGTTGTCTGCTTCACAACTGATATAATACAAATGGCTAGGCTGTCCAGATGGCTCGGGATTTCCCGGTCCTAACCGGGAATCCAGGGGCAAACCGGCCCAACCGGGGGGCGGGGGGGGGAAACCGGGGTGGCGGGGGGTTACGCGGCGGTGGCAGCAAGCAAGGAGCGGCGGTGAAGGCGGCGGAGGAGCCCAGGAAGCAGCCGCCCCAGCTGGTAAGCACAAAGGGGGGCACTTACCTGCTGGGCGGCCGCTTCCCGGGCTCCGCCGCCGCCTTCGCCGCCGTTGCCGGGCTCGTAAGGCCAGAGGCCGCGCGGAAGAGGCAGGAGAGGGCCGGATCCAGAAGTGGCGTAACCGTCACATCCGGATCCGGCCCCCTCCCACCTCTTCCGCGCGGGCGGCGAAGGAGGACCCTGCGCGGCCGCGCGGGCGAAGGAGGAACCCGGCGGTAGGTCCAGGCTGGTTTTTTTTGGGGGGGGGGTGGCTTGGTGGGGGGGTTGTTTTGGGTGGGGGCGGTGGGGGGGACCGGGATTTTTATTTTTAAAATCTGGTCACCCTACAAATGGCCATCTAAAGGGGTCCCCATAACATCATTAAGTCTGGCGTATAAACTTAGGTGCACCACTGTCTTATTCACTACAGTGTTGGAGATAGCAGCTTGTGTGAAGTGGAATATTTGGGGCACCTTTCTCAGCATTGGTTCCATAGGCTAAGCAGGAAGGTCTTATAGTGCTTCTAGGAAATGTTTATGCTTAGGCCAGGGGTCCCCAATGTGGCACACCCCAGCACCATGGCACCTACGAATGGGTTCCCAACATGGTGCCCAATGACACCCGAAGATTTTTTAAAAATAATTTCTTTGAATATACATACGTGGATTTGTATGAAATGCTTATAGCTTCCTAGCAATTATACATGGACTGCAACAAAATTGGACCAAATATCCAAATAAGTATCTATTTGAAGGGGGCGTATATATGCCACCCTTTCAAATATTGAAAGTGTTGCATTATCCTTTCAATGTTGTGATATCAGTCTTTTAGCTGTCAGAAGGGTGCAGAGAATCCATTTACACTGACCAGGGCCGTACAGAGGAGGAGGGGCAGTGGGGCCAGTTGGCCCGGGACCCACAATTTTGAGGGGGCACTCCGACGAGGAGCCCGCCTTGCGGAAACAGCACAGAAGCCGTCCATCGTGAATAGACTACAAGTTCCAGAGGGCCATGCTGCATGCGGGGCAGGGATATATGTGCCTAAGTTGCGATGGCTGTCCTTACTGTGTTGTCCTTAATGAGCAGTTTGAAAGGGGGGGGCACATACTTCCCATCTGGCCTGGGCATATTACCAGCTATGCATGACCCTGACACTGGCCATTTGTTAATTCTTATGAAGCAGGTAAATAATTTAAAAGAGCATGTTCAGTGAATATTAAAGATTGTTCTGGTACAAAATGTTACTGTGTAATAACGTCCCCACAAAAAGAAGCAACTATTGGACATGGCTAAAACTTATATTTAAAAGAAGCATTAGCTGTATTGCTCTGCCAGCATTTAGCCGAATTAGACAATCCCTTATTAAAGAGACTTTGTGGTGTCCAAGAGACACAAAGCAAAAGGTTTTGCTGAACAAGGCACAGCCCAAGATCCATAGATGTGAAAAGTAGATGCTAATGTGGCAATCCACTGATTAAGCATTTTGTGGTGGCATCCACAGTAGTATCTCCAATTCCCAAGTGAGCCCAAAGGTCCAAAAAGTTTGGGGACCCCTGGTTTAGGCTTTTGACTAGCCATTTCCATTGGGAAGCAATTCCATGGAAGTGGAACAGAAATGGAGTGTGGGTGCTTTGCAGCAAAAGATGGTTCCCTGCATTTCTGAAAGATATTTGCATGTATGATATCATAAATGCCTAGGAATCTCAGTCAGTCGTGGCTTTGACCCCACCCCACCCCCAGCAACCTTCGTTTTTTTTACCACAATATTGCAGTACTTCTGAAGTTATGTGGTTTAACATAAACCTTAATTGAAAATACTGTGACACAAGATTATATAGGGTTATATTACAATCCTGTCCATGTTTAGATAGAAAAAACTCCCACAATTCCCAGCATGCTCCAGCATCCCTCCAGCATAGCATAGCAAGCTGAAAGGATGCTGGGAGTTATAGGACCTTTTTCTGTTTAAATTTACATAGGATCGAGCCTTACATTACTCAGAATATCCTGGGTAGAAAAATCTCCCATCAGGTAGGATAATGAATAACTTAAAGCACAATCCTATGCCTGTCTACCATTGGGTTCTATGGGACTTATTCCCAGATAAGTGTGTATAGCTTTTCAGCCTTAAGTGGAAATTTTCTTTTAAGCTGTTTATTACATTTCAATGGGTCTTCAGAGCCAAGCGCTATAGAAGCGGCAGGTAATGGTTTGGGGCTGTGGGCACATTTGACAATTTGAGAAACTGGCCTGGGCACCTCCACAAAATGGCTGCAACGGAAGGTGTGACAAAGGATAAATGACCTGCTCAAAAGTCAGAGCCAGAGGTGGGGTCTGAACCCCAACAAACTAGACACCCCTTTGAACCCACAGTTATTAGTACCAATATAATTCTATTTCACAGCAGTCGCAGCTGCCAGTAAGAAAATGTGGTAACTGGGGGGAAATGGGAGGGATCGGGCACCTTAGTGGGTGCCAGGAAAGATGTCTGGTGGTAACTTATATTTAAAGTGAGGAAAATGAAGAGTCCGCAAGAAATCAAGGTGTTCATGCGAATTCATAGTTTCTCCCTTTCTCTCATGCGTGCGCGCACACACACACTCGCATACAGAGAGAGAGAGAGAGAGAGAGACTATGACATGTTATTAATTTTGTCCAGGGTTTAGCAAACTCAGAAAGTTGTATATTTTTCAATAGATCTAACCTTGAACGATATTTTGGAAAGTGCAGAACTAATATGCAACTGGGGGAGACTTCAACAACCTCTATCTTAACGTAGCTGTCAACAAGACAAATTTTCCTCATTCCAAAATCTCTTTATCATTTTTCACTACTGATATTTTCAACTTGCGTTACCTACGAACAGAACTATTTATGATACAAGGTGCATTTGTTGAATTATTATTGGGGATATAGCTAGAAAAAATAACTGAATGCTGCCAACATGCAGTTATCTTTAAAATATTTAAGAAAGAGAAATTGCAAGAAATCTTATAACAAGGAAAGCTATTGAAAACGTCAAGAAGTTACTGAATGTCTAGAATATCTAGAAGGCTATCTGTGTTAGTCTGTTGCAAAAACTGATTTCCCCCCAGTTCTTCAAAGACTACACATGTATTATGGCATAAGCTTTTGTGGGCTAGAGTCCACTTCATCAGATATATGAAGTGCTATCCTCAGTTGGTATACATATCGGAGTAGAGAGAGAAAAAATGTAAGCAGTGGGGTCGGATGGCAATGAAATGCAATGTAATTTTCATTTCATTGCCATTTGATCCCCTGTTTATACTTCTCCCCTCCTAGTACCATATGTATATCAATTGAAGATAATGCTTCATGCATCTGATGAAGTGGACTCTAGTCCACAAAAGCTTATGCCATAATAACTTTGTTTGTCTTCAGGACTCTTTGTTGCAAGGTTCTTTGATGTTAAATGTAAAGCAATAGATGTTACCCATAAGTAAATGAAGCAGACCATAAAATGTTTCTACAATATTTAATTGTATTAAATATTGATGTGGTAATATTATTGAATCATCCAAGTCTTGCTAGATGGTATAGTTTAAACATTTATAGGTGTTGGCTTCTTTCCCCTGCTTTCTGCTGCCTGTAAACAGTGAAGCTTCTCCATACATGCCAACACTTCAAAGAAGAACATAGGGTGCTCCTGTGCATGATTGCGGGAGCTAGGGGCAGAGTTCTGCTACCCAGCAGTGTGGCTTGGCAGACAACGCTGGGGCCAAAGCAAACCAAACTCAAACGCAGCGAGCAGGAATTGAAAGCGCTTGCAAACAGATGGCTCCAGATGGCAAAAGCAGCAAGGCAAATCACAGACTACAAGACAATTTAAGTACATATTCAGCACACATGTATTTAGGGAGGGCCCTAGCTGGCATCTCCAGCAAAAACTATCAGGTACCAATTGATGGGAGAACCCTCCACCTAAGACCCTGGAGAACTACCTGCTGCTAGTCAGAATAGACAATACTGGGCTAGGTGGACTTGTGGTCTGACCTTGTATAAGGCAGCTTCTGATGTACTATATTGCATTTATAAGACATTGGTCATCATTCATAGCCAAGGACCTCAGAGGCAGAGCAAGAAGTGGCTAATCCAGATCAGGCTGTGAATTCTGAAGCAGAAATATCAATCGAGCCATTACTACCATTGAGTGCCTCTGAGTTTATGCAAAAGGCTTTCCTTATGCTACTGAGCAACTGCAGCTTCCTCCCTCTCTACACACTTAGAATTAAGAAGCAGAGTTTCTAAGTGGATGATCTCCCACACAGATTAAATTCCCAGCATCTCTCTAGAAATTGCAGTGACGTCACTGCTGTCAGCATATTCTGCTCGTCTCTGCATAGTAATCCACTCCTTTCCCATTTACTTTCCCCTTCACTTTCCTTCCAGCAACTCTGCACAGAAGCAAGTTATTTTTCACATTTCTCTCCATGTTTCTTACTATAAGCAAGCTTTCCATCTTCCTCCTAGACTTAATTGTGGCAAGACTCCAGAAGTCTATTTTTAGTATAAGGATTGAGTCCTAGAACATTTTACTTATTAAACTCGCCCGTCTTTCCATCCTAAAACAGGACAGTCAGGATTATAAAGGCAGTACTCAACAATAAAACAACATAAACCTTGTAAACAAACCCCCAAAACAACAGCAATAATTGACACGTCCTATACTACTCAAGGGAAAAGCATGTCTAAAGAATGTTTTTATCAGATACCTGAAGGTACAAAGAACAAGAGCCAGCCATATCTCCAATGGCAGGGAGTTCCACAGTCTGGACACTACCACTGTGAAGGCCCTGTCTTGCCTGCACACCAACAGGTGGCAGTGGAACTTGAAGCAGGACATTTTCTGAAGACTGAAGTGTGTGTCAGGTTTATATGGGCAGTGATGACCCTTTGGATATCCAGGTCCCAAAGCATTAAGGGTTTTAAAAGCCAAAGCTAGCATTTCCAATTGGATCCAGAAACGTAGCAGAAATCTATGAAATTGGGGGTGTTACATCAGGTGAATGCTGAATTTTGCATCCACTGAAATTTCCAGAGATTTTCCAAAGACAATCACATGTCTTACAATAGTCTGATCTGGATGTGAATATAGGAAGGAGAGTATCTCTGAGCATGTGCAGAATGCCTTTCCTTCACCCTTGAACAATTGCAGTCTCCCAACTCCCCACACACTTAAAATTCAGAGAGCAGGTTGCTTCTGAACAGCTTGCCCTGTGCTGAGCCCAGAGTCCTTTCCTTTCATAAAACTTCTGCTGTGGTTTTCCTCTCCATCCTTCCTTTGTTCCAACAGTTCATTTCATGAGCTTAGGCTGTAATCCTATACTCACTTGCCTGGGAGTAAGCCCCATTGAATGCAATGGTTCTTACTTCAGAGTAGATATGAATATGATTGCACTGTAAAGATCTTTGGGCAGAATACAACGGAGTGTTTACGGGATCCTCATGTGCCCAGCTGATTCTGTTATGCAAGTGGTGGGTCCCACTGTTTGCACAACAGTGATTTAGGGCTTCCCAGAGGAAGTCCTGAAATGAGCAGAAATGCTTGAGGAAGGTCAGCGGAGCTCCCTTATGCCGGAAAAAACAAATCTTTACCGACACAGTGGAATGATAACTTTTTAACATTTGTGTACTACAGTTATCGTTTATCAGTAAATTCAAGGAATGGGTAGAGGGCTTCCCTTGCCCAACCCCTTTTATCTGATATCCTGAAACCCCAGAGTGAGTCACATGATTTGGGATCAAGGCAATCTGTTTCTCCCCAGTGGTGTTGCAAGCTCTGCAGCAAACGCTGTTTCTTTGCTGCAAAACCAGTCTGAACCTCTGCACAGAATCTCCCGATGTTCATCATTCATGGAATTTGGTGAACTGAATAGGGGTCTTGTTATAAAGCTGTAGGTATTCTATGACTGTTGCATCACTTTGTCTGCAGGACAATAAAAAAAAACATGTTTTTCACCCAAACTTGGTCACTTTTCGGAAAGGACTTGCCTTTAGTTGGCCTGAACTTTATGTACTAGTAGCTTAGATGGAGATCCATGAATTAATCCGTTCATCTAAACCTTGTAACTCTCTCTGGTACACATGTTCTCAGTCATATGTTACAAGGCCAGTGCCAATGGCTGTCATAGTTGGGCACCTGCCATGGCTCACACCCTAGCAAGGGGCCCTCTGACAAGAGCCCCTGCAACCTGCTTGTTCACCTGCCTCTTACTCTGGCCCAGACAGTAGTGATGGTGTGAAGGAGGAGCAGGAAGTGCTACTGCCTGCCTGCTCATTGCTTCTCTGCATGACAAGCAAGCAGGTGGTGGCAATAATGAAGAAGAGGAGGAGGAGCAGTTGATGAGAATGTTGGTGACCAACACTCACAGGCTTTATTCGGACAACATGATAATCCATGGGGGGGGGATCAACCATCAATCATGTTGATTGTTTCGTGTGTTGGGCAACACACAACGGACACACAACTGACAGTACACTATTTTGGTGAATTAAACAATGGGGAAAACAATGAGCTGCTCCATTGCTTATCCCGAAACCCATTGATTAAAATGTCATGTGCCAGGCTCCGTTGCTGATTCCCCCTCTCCGGGTGTAGTATTCCAGTTGGTCATAAAGTTCTCTGGCAGGAATGGCCAAAAAAACCCAGCTGCTCCTATACAACCGGCAGAACTTGAGATGCATGATGGGATAGGGCCGGGAGGACTGAGGGAGGAGCAACAGCCACCTAAAAGGACTCCGGGACTTTCAGCCGTGTGACGGGGGAGGGACAACATGTCATGTGTCAGACACCAGGAAAATAATGCACGGTGAGTGTGCTATTCCCCCCTTCGTTGCCTAAAGTGTTGTCCGAATGCGGCCACTGGGGGACTGGAGCCCATTGAGAGGGACTTCCCAAGAACCCTCCAAAATTTGGAGCCAGCACTGCATGTTATAACTAACATGCAAGTATTGATTGGCCTTCCCCAACCTGATGGCCAATGGGAATGCTAGGAGTTGTAGTCTAAAACCTTTGGAGAGAATCAGACTGGGGCCCAGAGTCTAGGTGCACCACAGGGAAGTTGTACGTTACATTTATATCAAGGGAATGTTAGTTGTTGAACACAGACCTAAGCTTGAACAAAGAGCATGGGCAACAAGACTACCAAATATGTGGCTTTGATAGTGAATGAAGAAGTTGGTTAGATTAGCTCAATTCCTCATGGAGTGGCAACTATTACACTAGACATACAGAACCAGGAACTACACAGAGAGAGAGTTACAGAGGTGGGGAAGTTACAGTTGACAAATAAAGGACTGGGGACAGTGCTAGAAGTCTGGCAGGTGACTTCAGAGCCCTAGTCACAACTTGGAATAACACAGGTTTGGGCAATGCAAGATATAGAATAAAAAGCTGATAGAATTGGAAAAAGAGAAAGAAAGAAAGAAAATAGAAGTGCAGATATTTAGCTGTTTCAGAGGAAAAGGGGTCTAAGGAATGTCTTTCCGAAAGGTTGAAGGTGATCCAGGAGTTTGTCAACCTGTTGCCATGGTTACACAGATGGTGATTCACAAACTAATGGTGGGAAGACCTCATCCTTCCTCTGTGAAAACAATCAACAGACTGTTTTTGTTCCCAAGAAGACAAAGGCTATGATGGGGGATTGAAGGTAGGTATGCTTCGTTAGGTGTCCCTGAGCTTGACACAGTGCAGCAATGAAAATAAAACAAAGAAAACTGGGTTCTCCTCAAACCCTCCTAATTGAGTTAAAGAAAGATGCGACTGGCTCCTTTGGTGAAAGTGAACTGACTTTGAAGAAGTCAGGCAACCAACTCATTGGTTCCTTGTTGGGCAATACTTTTTAAAGCCTTAGGGTACTGTGAAGGGATTTTAAAGCAACAAAAGGGGTTCTGGAATTATTTTAATTTTTGGTGAAGCTAAACTGAGATGAAGCACTGGGTGTTTTTTGTGCATAACAATACAAGGATTCTAGGTTCTTTTACTTAGTGGCTATAAATGTTTGCCAGTGTATTTAATGGTCATGGTGGTGATTCATGAATGGAGCATTTCCCTCACTTAAATTGGCTAATGTACCTTGAGTAGCCCAATTAGAATAATGACTCTGCCATCAGAAAGAAATTTGCAGGTTCCAAAGTTCTCATGCTTTGTATACTAGCAAGGGATGTTCCTAGTTATTCAGGACAGATAAACAGAAGTAAGTTTTCACACAGTACATGGCTAAACTATGGAATTTGCTACCACAAGAAGTAGTGATGGTATAAGAACATAAGCTATGCTGGATGAGACCAAGGGTCCATCTAGTCCAACACTCTGTTCACACAGAGGCCAATCAGCTGTCAACCAGGGACCCACAAGCAGACACAGATGCTACAGCACCCTCCCAACCATGTTCCCCAACAACTAGTGTATATAGGCTTACTACCTCTGATACTGGAGGCAGCACATAACCCTCAGGACTAGTAGCCATTGATAGCCTTCTCCAGGCATTAAAAGGGGATTAAATTCATGGTGGAAAAGGGTATTAATGGCTAGTAGTCATAATGGTTATAGATTACCTTCAGTATCAGCAACAGTATGCCTCTCAATACCAATTGCTAGGGAACACAGGTAGGATGCTGCTATTTGTCTTGCTTGAGAGGTTAACATAGATAACTAATTTGCCACTGTGATAATAGAATGCTGGACAAAATAGACCATTGGTCTGAATCAGTATGGCTCTTTTTAGGTTCTTAATTAGGTTAGAGATCAACAAATTAAAATGACCTTGCCTTGGTTGAGCCTAAACCTCTGCTTAACCAGCCTTCTGGAACCAAATGGAGATTCTAGAGTCAAGGAGTGTGAGGCCTGCTTCAACATAACAGTGGATAAATAGAACATATCAGTAAGCTTTGCATTACTTTTAGTTTAGAGGAGGGGAGGAAAACAACTGAAATGTGTGCAAGGAGAAACATAATTTTATGAAATGGGAAGAAATATGTCATATAATACTAGAACTTCGGATCAGTTGTTTTATTGACAGTATGTTCTGAGAAAAATAACTTCTTCACACAATGATCACTGACTTAGAGCACAACTAGACATGACAACAAGAAATCTGTGATGTAGACCCCCCTCTAGATGGATTCTGTTTGACGCCTGGTTAGCCGATTATGCGCATAATCGCTGAAGCGCTTTATCGTAAATGCTTGTATGCAGGAGGTAATTGAGCACTCAACTGGTGACCTTACTGGTTGTTTCAAATGCGCTTTACAAGTAGTTAATGCGGAGAATCGCTTGTTCACATAGTCAAAATGCACTTTAACGGCAGGAGCAAAATAAAACTCGCTATTTAATGCGCATTCGATAATGCGCATAATCGGAGAGAAACCGCGCCTCTACACCCGATTTGCGCTCCATTCTTGTAGAGGTAATTTTTTTAATGCGCCTTGAAAGAGCTTTAAATGCCTCTTGTAGAGGCAGCCTCAGTCTCTTATTGTTGTTTAAACTTTTAATAGCAGCTGCGGGGGGGATCCAATTGGGACTACAGCCCTGGAGGAGTTTTTTTTAACCCTTTCCCCACAGTCTTTCCCCTACCTCCACCCTGCTATTTATCCCAGCTTGCTATTTTCCCTCCCAACAGTTTCTACTTTCTCAATCTGTTTCTCAAAATGAGAACTAATGTGGCCTGCCTCCCAGCACTGTTGTAAGGATGAGTAATCAATATTAAGAATGTAAATACCAACAGTATATTTTAAAATAACAAAGCCCAGGAAAACAAGAATCCTTTTACTAGGGTTATGGGTGAATCTCATAGCTTGGCAACTCAATGTAAGTTTACTGTTCAGGTACCATTTTGGAAGGAAGGACTGCTAATGGATGAAAGACTTTCTACTGAGCTAAGGTGCCACCACATTATGAGCTGTACTGTCCTTTGCGTGGCTGTTTTTTGTTTGGGAAAAGCAATGTAGCGACAGGAGATCCTGGTGTTCCTATTTCTAACTTAGACATTATCCTTTCCTTAGCTTTTAGAACTTACAAAACAATACTGCCATCCTTTTAGCACTTGCTACATACACTAGCCGCTCCATGTAACCTCTAAGAAAGTCAGACTGTCATAGTTACAGTGACAATGGTAGTCCATTTGTGGTACTCCACAAGAATTTAGGGAACAGGACGAATGTAGAAGAAAAATAAAGGGCGATGCCAATAGAGATTCAGAAATATAAGATTAATTATCTTGAAAATGTATATCCATGTCTGTATCATTTTGGAAGAAAGTAAGAGCAAAATCCTTTTAAATGCGTCTAATAAACACTGTACCTGTTTTGAGGGGAGCCTGTTCAAGAGGGTAAAGAGCAAAGAAGAAGCCTATCTGTTTCAATTTTGGTACACAGGGTGCTTCTCCAAAAGGCTTCAAAGGCTTTTTGTGCTCCCTGACTTGATTGTCACATCCATGCAAGGCACATGGTCTCTCATATGATTACATTAAGTTGATTTTATTCTCTATGTCCCAAAAACCAGTTACCATTTTACACAAAGACCTGTGACAACAATGCAAGTAGCAAGGATCAAAACAAACCTAGAAGACACATTTAAATCCAGCTAGTTTTGTGTTCTTTGCAGGGCTGTGTTTAGTTTTACAGATCAAATTATTATCCTAAAGAGTTCCTTACTGTTCTAATCCTCAAGACACATTTACACTATGAACATAATATACTGGGTGATTGGATAATTTACTGAAATGCTGACAACTCTCTGTTAATGGGACACTCTTGTAACAGAACTACAATTCCCAGGGATCCCTGGCAATGAAAGGAAATTATGATTAAAAGAGATAAGGCTGCTCCAGACTTCTCTGGGCCCTTTAGCAACAGGGGCCCCTTGGCTTGTCTTCTTCAGTCCTCCCCCTCAAATCTCATTGAACTCAATGGGGCTGATTCTGAGTAGACATGTATAGGAGGAATTACTGACCAGGAAGGATCCAGAAATCATTATTTTAAATATTTTTGAGACCATTTGAGGACTTCACAAATATAGTAAGCGTTGAAATAGGAGATTAGGGGAAACGTTGGCAGAAAGCAGTTTTCAAGGTCTCAGGTTTATGCTTCTTGTGTAGGATTATATTTCTCTTCAAATATTGGTACGGAGCCAAAACCAAGGATGTTTTGATTTTGGCTCGGTACATTTCCTTTGAATCTCTTATTAGTTCAGAATTGTTGTTGTTGTTGTTGTTGTTGTTTTAAAATCATTTAGTGCTATACAGAAACTTTGTCCAAAGGGGTGGAAAATGTTGTGGGTAAATGCATTGTTCACTCTACCTGTGCTTGCTTCCCCTTGTGGGCAGAGGGATTGATGGCTGGGTGGTTGAGTACTTAGCCTCTGCTGATCCCTGGCTGCCTTTCTTGGGCAGAGGCGCGTCTTGATGGCTGGCTGATCAGGCATGCTGAGCCCACTTTTCCACTACCTTGTTGAGCAGTTTGCCACTCGAAGGATGGTTGGCGTGACGTCCAGCCTCCATTGCTCATGCCTTTCTTCCTTGTGCACGCAGTGTGGATTGATGCATGGTTGACGGGGACCTGCAGCTTCGTTACTTGGGCAGAGGCACAGCTAGATGGGTGGCTACCACTTCCGCCACCACCTCTGCTGCCATCCTCACAGCCTCGCTTGAGCACCATACAGGTTGGGGTGGGCTGGCCTGGTGTGTGGCTTCTGCTGCAATCACCTTATTCCCTCATGTGTATGGCATGCAGGGCGATTGCTAGGGCTGGCCAGTGTGCAGCCGCCACACCACTTTTGTCAGGGCAGTTCCTCAGCAGCTACCTCACTTCCTCGTACGGGCAGTGGTGGCAGATGGTATGCCTGGTGCAGCAGCAGCTTAGCTGCCTCGTTAGATGGTGGCTGGCACCCCTCGGCTACCTCCTCCACCACCATGTTTGGCTGCACAAGCAACTGGCATGTGTTCCGTCTATGCAGCTGATGCTACGGCTGCTGCCACTTCCCTTTCTTGTGCCAGGGATGGGATAAGTGTTGAAGTCGCTGAGTGCAGGTGCAAGCTTGAGCTGTGCCTCTCTGGACCCAGCTGGGAAGAGCACGCTTTGGCTGTGTAGCCAAGAGAGTCTGCTTACAGTCTGTGGGCAGCAATCGCAGCACGTGAACAGGGTTGGCAGTGATGGGTCCTTCTAAGGATGGAGGCCCTTGGCAGATGCTCCACCAGCCTTGCAAACGGATAACGCCTTCAGAGTAGGGGTTACCACACCAAGATAAGAAAGGTCTCTTTGCTTAAAAACATGCAAGTTGATGATATGAGTGAACACAGTCTAATTTATCTCTAATAATATCCTCCGGAATGACAAAATCCTTCCTATTACTTGATATCATGATCATGTCATTACACCAGGAGACATTTTGTGCCTCTAGGACTAAGGCATTGTCAGAAGGAACTTGAGGCATGCATGGTGCCTCTGAATTGATGCAGACATCGCCATCCGTGCAAATTTCCCCAAGTCTAGACAAGCCCTCAGGTTGTTTCAATGCATTGCAATTTCTCTGTGGAAAATCTCCCTTCATTGTCAGATTCCCACTGTACAGGAGACATTCAGTCTGCCAATTATCAGTTTCCCCCACCGAAACCATTTTCCCTGCAAAACAGTGACAACAACCAGATAGCCTGACAGGGTTTTGCTTTTGCTTTAGTTAACTGATGGAGGTTGTGTTTAGTAGGATGCTGTTTATCGTCACTGGATTGCTCTGGCTTTGTGAACGGAAGGTCATGGGCTGTGTGTACATGTGTGCGCATGCTCTTTCGTTTTGTCTTCCTAGTAAGAAATATTGTTGTTCTTAAGGAAACATTTTGTAATTTAAATATTTCCTTTAAACGTTTTTACAGCTATTCTCTTGTCCTACTGCAACAGTAACATAATGACAACAGTCCAGAGTTTTCCTTTAAAAACAAATAGCGAGATTGTCTTTGCATCAAGATGATTCATCGACAGGTGGTTGTAAAGCAAGGTCAGACTGACACTAAAACAGGGATGCAGAACTCGCAGCCTGGGGGCTGCATGCCCCTCCCATGGCTTTACATGCTGCCCCACCACCACAGGAAAGAGCAATTTGTACTGGGATTGCTGGGATGTGCATTTATATATGTGTGCATGCAGGCTTGTGTATCAGCACACAACCTTTTCAGCATGGCGGAAAAGGTTGTGTGCCCTTGCAGTAAGAGTTGCAGAACAGCACATTTCCAAGCAATACAAAGGGTAAGACTCCCAGCCCACTTATTCCAGGCTCTGGAGTAAGTAGTTCATCTGGTCCACAACAAGCGGCATGCATACTGCCACCTAAATCCTTGATGATAGCAGAAAGGAAATAGATGTTGATAAAAGGCAAAATCAAACCACCTCTCTCCAAAATAGAACACTTCTCTCCTTACTGCAGTCCCTTCACCTGCTTCCAAGTCCTGCTGGACTGCCATTTTTGATCACTCACAGTTTAGTTTTATAGGGATGACCACATATGTAAAGAAAGGATGAGCCTGTTGACAAGATGCTAACCTAGGCACAAAGGGAGCTGCTGTAGCAAAGCCTCCATTGTCTGATTAATGCTGCATGGCGGAATGCTGGCTGATGTTTGAGTGGAGATTGTGGACGGCTGGAGCCTTCTTGAGCACATCTTGAATATAGCGAAAAACTATTCTAGCCTTCCCCAACCTGGTGCCCTCCAGATGTATTAGACTAAAGCTCCTAGCAGCCCTGCTGCTTGGGCATGATGGGAGTTGTAGTCCAGCACATCTAGAGGATACTACATTGCAGGAGGCTGGGCATTTGCTTTCAGGGTCTGGAACGTTCTATCTGAACGTCTCCAACTTGATGCCCTCCAGATATTCTGGACCAACTCCCATCAGCCACTGCCAGCTCCAGGTTTTAGAGGGTCCTTAGGTAAGACACCCCTGATGGGCCCCCTCCCTCATTGACAAGTCTGCCTTCTCACCATTGTTTCCAGCTGCTCTTTCGCCTCATCCTCTTTCTCATCATTGGTACCATTTGCTTGATTGGCAGCCAGAGAGCCAGGGAGGGAGCAAGCAGGCCGTGGCATCTACTGCTTCTCGCCGCCACTGTTGTCTGGGCAGAGCGCAGAGCAGGTGAGCAAACAGGTTGCAATGGTGAAAAGAAGGAGCAACTCCAGCTAGCTTTTGTAGCCCGCTGCAGGTTTTGGGCCCTCAGTGGGTGCCCAATTATACCTACCCTTGATGCCAGCCCAACCGTCAACCCCAACCCAGAATAGCCAACAGTCAGGGATACGGGGAGTGTAGTCCAAACATCTGGGGGGCACCAGGTTAGGGAAAGTTGTTGTAAAAGGAGGAAATGTAATGAATACAGGACAGGTATCATATTGTCACAATTATCTAGACTGTTTGCATCTGGTGCTAGGCCTTGGTTTGTCACAGCACCAACTGGGCCTTTCACATAGCCTTTGTTTTTCCTTGGAGCATCAGGAATCCTCCCTTTTGGAGAAATGCACTGGCTTGATTTGAATTGAGGCTGGGCTTATAGAAAGGGATTGCCCGGCCACATCTTTCTTCCCTTGAAGTGGGGGAAGGGGCAAACACGACCATGTTGACCCACAGACAGAGAGACCCCCATAGAGCTTCAGCTATAAGGCGGTATATAAATGTAATAAATAATAATAATAATAATAATAATAATAATGTAGTTATTATTACTGTTGTTTTCTGTAGCGCCATGAACATCCGTGGAGGTTTACATAGTAACATAAAAAGAGAGATCCCTGCCCCAAGGAGTTTACAAATAAGTTTCATTAGGAGCAGAGACAGGACTGAACAGGAAAGGAGATATAGGTAAGATGAGATGAATATTTGCAAATGCAGAATATTTGCAAATGTGAGAATTATATTTTGATAAAATAATAAACTGTGTTAGGATAAAATTTTCTGTGAACAGCAGAACCTGGAAAGTTTCACTATAAGGCTTTAGGGGGTGCCATGGATTTTATGTGTGAAGTGAAAACATTGGGCTTAGTGTATCATATACAGAAGGATATTCTGCTCACCTGCTCCTGCTTCCTCTAATTCTGCTTATGAAATTCAAAGAGTTCTCTGAAGTACTGATAGGGATATCAATCACATTCCATATTAGGTTACTAGCAAAGGAGAGCCATTAGCTTTAATGTGTAATAACTGTGCCATGAAGATAATAACATAAAATCCAAGAAATGCAATTTAGAAAGGCTTTCTGCTCCAGCCTTGTGACTTCTGAAAATCTTTTATAATCCTGTCCCTAGAGTAATAGAAAATCTTGTTTGCTGTATTCTTTCAACTTTGTTGTGGACTGGGGTTGTGATGTGTGTGTGTGTGTGTGTGTGTGTGTGTTGTGTGTCATGGACTCATAATGTGTTTCAGAGCCTATCTACACTACTGCTTTAAAACGGTTTATAACAGTTTTAAACCGGTTAATAACCGTTATTGACCGGTTTAAAACTGTTATACACTGTTTTAAAGCAGTAGTGTAGATAGGCTCTCAGTCTCCCCCCATATAGACCTGTTAAAGCAGGTGGTAATTAAAATCTACCCTTAAGTTCCATTACAGGTTGTTGTTGTTGTTTTTAAATTACAATGTAGCTGCCGAGTAGATGCCCATTGTAATGTATTTACCAGTCATATGTATCACATGTATTGGCTTTTTCCATTCCATCAGAATAGTGGCATCCGGTGCTGTGCACAACATATTTAACTCTTCTGAAGTCATTGTCTTTGGGTCTGATTGTAAACAGATAAGGATTCTTCCTCTGGGCACTAATTTTAACGGGGAGGGGGCTTCATATTGCTCAATGACAAACAGGGTCAGGCTGATCCGGGCTCTCTGACCCTTGGCATTTTGATTGCTTATCTGTTTAGACCAGGAGGGAGGGGGCAGAACTATAGTGCCGTGGAGGGGCAAATTACTTCTACGGGCCAGATGACATCAGCAGGCATGGCCACACCCACCAATGTCATTGTGCCCCCCACCCCCTGCAATCATTTTGTTTTTCCCCAAGCCGGGAGAAGGCTGTTCTTCCCAGTGCCGGCCTCTCACAGGCAGCTGGTTGGCTACTGTGTGAACAGAGTGCTGAACTAAAAAGGCTTTTGGTCTGATTCAGCATGGCTCTTACGGTGGTTTTTTTTGGGGGGGGGGGTATTTATATCATACACTTCTGTTTCAGTCAAGGTTCTGTTAACACATAAAGCCCTAAACAACTGAGGACCAGGTTACCTTAGAGAGCCCTCACCCCTGTGCGTGCCTCTGGTTCTCAAGAGGAGTACTTCTGACAGTGTTGCATGCTTTTGAAGTCTGCCTCAGGAGTACCTGTAATAGAGTGTTTAGTGTTAGAGCGCCTGCTCTCGGGAACACACTCCCCAGTGACATTAAGCAGGTGTCTTCAGTCTTGATCTTTAGACATCTGCTCCAAGCTCACCTCTTCACACAGGCTGTTCCTGAAGGGTGACCCAGCCAGTGTGGTTGTAGTTCATTTTACTGTGGTTTCATTGTTATATTTTATATTTTTATCATTTCTGTAAATACTTTGATAGCCACTGGAAAGCAGTATATAAATCTAATAAATAAATAAATCTTGCTGTCCCTGAATATAATTTGCAGGAAAACATATTCCCTGTTAAGATTAGCAATGATAAACAGCTATCTTGGTTTTTTTCTTTCTGACTTTATAAACTTTCACATTTAGCCTGATAGTCAATTTAGATAGTTTATATTTTTCTGTGTAGGAAAATGGTTGTAGTTCTGATGAATTAGATGTGTGGCAGATGTCTAAAATGGAGGAAATCAATGCAGTAAAGTGGCAGGAGGAAATTCAAGTTTAAAAGAAATTGACAGGTCTACTACATGTCACTTGAATGCTAGATCTTGTACATTTTACTTCTCGTTATGACAAAAATGAGAATATATTCTGTATTGTTGCTCTTTTTGCTTTGATAGGAACTTTGGTAGAATGAATCAAACTTCACATTATCTTAAATGTATTATTGACCCCAGGGGAGGGGGAGGAGGTGATCAGGTGACAATAGTCAGTGGTGCAGCTACATCTGGACCATGGGGCCAAAGTCCAGGGCTCTGCAGCCCACCTGCCCTCCTCCAAATTACCATCCAGGCTTCATTCAGACATCATTTTAAGCCATGATGGGTTAATAAGCTACTCACAGTAGCTTATTTTGAAAATAAGCTACTGTTATTCCCCACATGATCAGACAAATACGCTACTGTACGTAGTTTATTAAATGACTGTACGTAATCTGAGTCATCCCCCAGCCCCCTATCCTGCTGCAATCCTCGTGTTTCAGCAGTGATACTGTTGAGTCACTGGCCACAAATCAGCATCTGGGCTGGTCCGGGCAAGCTAGGGCCTACTAGTACTGACACCACCTTGCCACAGCATCCCTTCTTCCTATTTTTTTTAAAATAAACCCTTTATAGTTAGAAGCTAATAGGCATGTACATGGATACAGATGCTCATTTTATTATTTTTACCTTAAACATATGTTATCCTTTTCTACAACAAAATAGTGCTTATTCTCAAGTATGTGTGTTTTGCATCAGGGCCGCAGACGCAAACTCCGTTTTATATCTTTAGTTATGATGATGCTATGATTTAAGTGGGTTTAAAACGCAGGACGGGACATGCTCTGGATCTTCCTTTTTAAAATCAGCATTGGCAAGATGTTTTTGTTTTTTGTTTTGCTCTCACATATCAGGAATGTAGAAGCAGTTGTAAAGCATGGGAAATTTGTTGGGGGAGAGAAATGTTAGTTGCAAGTGAAGTAATACAATATGGGTGCTCTAAAGCCCCCTGCCCCAATAAGTTCTTTACCTAAAATTACCTAGATGCAGTACGGCCAGTAACCACTTTCCTCCAATGGAAAATAATTTTGGAGAATTTGTTGTGGTTGTTGAGTTATCCCCTCCCTCCCCGCCTTCCTGCATGTCATAGGCTCAATTCGGACGACACAATAAACAACTGGTGTGGGGAAAACAATCGTCAGTTGTTTTGACTATTTGAATGCTGCCATAGTCAACTCAGCGCTGATCCTCATCCACACCACAGTTGATTATTTATTACCATGTTGTGTGGGGAGTGCCCCCTAGGGTTAGGGTTAGTCAACCCACCATTGACTATCGTGTCGTCCCAATTGAGCCAGTGTCTTGATCCTGATTCTACCCCCTCCACCTTACCCCTCATAGCTGATTTTTTTTTTTTTACTAGTCATATTAAATTTGAGTACACATTTAACGTAACATGTAGTTTTGCCCCTATGGTTAAAAAGGATTTAATGTTTTAGTCATAAGCTGTAAGGTACTTGTTATTAATCATAATAGTAATTAAAATGATTTGTAGTTACAGCATTGAAACTTCAAACTCTTGAACTGGACCATTCCATGGTTGATCTTTCATTATTTGTAACTGTTATCAAGGGTGTGTGTTGCACCAACAGTCACTCCAGCTCTAATTTTAATCATCCAGAATGAAATATTGATGTAGCCATTTAAGATCTGAAATCATTAACTGCAAACAATGGGATCCTTCTGCTCTCAGTTACAATAGTTTTAAATAAGAAGTGGTAACTTTACTGTAGCCACCTAAAGTACTTAACTACTGGTGCATGTTGCAAGTTTTCTCCTTATTTTCCATCAATTGGGGCTGTTCACACAACACACTAACCCACACTAAGTGGTTGAGTGTGGGTTGTTGTTGAACTGTGGTTTGCTGAACTGTGGGTTAGCATGTTGTCTAAACCCAGGACATTTTCTGCAGGATAGCTTGTTACCATGCAGTATGGCTTGGTAATCACCCTGAACAAACCATAGGTTCTCAAGGTGGCTTGTACGAGAAAAATAAGCCACACTGCATGGTTAATAAGCTACCCTGCGGAAAATGTCCTGGGTTAGACAAAACGTGAATCTATGGTTCGTTCAACAAACAACCCACGGTTCAATAACAACCCACACTCAACCACTGAGTGTGGGTAAGCATGTTGTGCTAACCTAGTCACTGAATTTTTTGTTCACCCAGAATGAATAACTATTGCCTAACATTAATGATAACAACAAGAAGAAACTATACGGGCAGACATACTCTTTTTTGGATGAATTGAAAACTAGGTGGCAGCTGTAGGTGGTGTCTGTAGAAATTGTTGTCTAATATGATTCCACATTTAAAGGAAGTCATGTTCCATCATTATCACATTATAGTGATCTCCTGTAGGCTGAACAAATAAGACAATCAAGAGGTAAGAATTGCCTTGGTGGATCAGACCAAGGAGCATCTAGTCCAGCCTGAGATGCCCAGATATTGTTGGACGACCTCTCCCATTACTCCAGCTAGCATGCCCAATGGGCAGGATGGTGGGAGTGGTAGTCTGACAACATCTGGGGACCCAAGGTTAGTGAAAGTTGATCCAGTCAAGCATTCTATTTCCAACAGCAGCTGCCAAATGCCTTTTCGCATTCTCATGCCCCAGCATGAAGATAATAATAATAATAATAATAATAATAACAACAACGATTTATTTCTTACCTGCCTCTCCATCTAGATCGAGGCGGGGAACAACAACATGATAAAATACATAAAACTAATTAAAACATGACAAATATTATTAAAACTGCATTAAAACATCCTAAAACATCCTAAAAACATTCTAAAAATTACACTGGATATGCCTGCCGGAAGAGAACAGTCTTTATAGCTTTCTTAAATTCTAAAAGACTGTTAAGTTGACGAGTCTCCTCCGGCAGGTCATTCCACAGTCTGGGAGCGGCAGAAGAGAAGGTCCTCTGGGTAACAGTTGTCAGCCTAGTCTTGGCCGACCGCAGTAAGTTCTTCCCAGAGGACCTGAGTGTGCGGGGCGGATTGTACGGGAGAAGGCGATCCCGCAGGTAACCTGGACCCAAACCATGTAGGGCTTTAAAGATAATGACCAACACTTTATACTTCGCCCGGAAACTAATTGGCAGCCAGTGGAGCGATTTTAAAGCTGGCGTAATATGGTCACTCCTAGATGTACCGGTGACCAACCTGGCTGCCATATTTTGAACTAATTGAAGTTTCCGGACTAGGCACAAAGGTAGCCCTATGTACAGCGCATTGCAGAAGTCGAGCCTCGAAGTTACCAGCGCGTGCACTACCATCTTTCGCCTATTGTTTGTACCCAACATATTGCATTCAGAGATATATTGCATTTGCACATGGAGGTTCCATTTATCTATATTAACTAATAACTTTTGCTTGATCTATCTAATCCTTCTAGAAAGTCATCTAAGGTCAATTTTACATGTGCTGTTTGCTACCTTCTCTATACAGTTGCTCCCATGCAGCTCTAAGCACATTGGTGTTTTGGTCCATGTCTATTTTTGCTGTTTACTTGCCTATGGAAAATTATCTTGTCTTACGTAGAAGGAAGTCGAGTGAGGCCTTGCCTTGAAATCAGTATTACGGCACAGGCCTGGGAAGAGGGGGAGGTGCATCTAATTCTGCATATGATCAGACTACGTCTAGTGAGTTTTGATGATTGTGTTCCATTTTGTTTCCTTACTTCACACAGCAGCCCACATAATCTTCCTCAGTGGATTCTGTGCACAGGTTCAGCACTTATGGATTACGTGAGCAGTGTTAGAGTGCCTACTCTAACACTGAATGGTTTGTTAACTTATGGGAAACGTATAGAGAAAACATGAAAGGATATTCCTTGCAGAGCAGGTGATTCGGATTTTCCATTTAATTTTCTGCACACATAGTAGAGATAGCAAGAGCTAAACTGACTTTGACCTTCGCAGCCTTTTTGTTCAATTATTTTAAAATCTCAGTATGTTTCTATTGCAAAAGAGAAACCAAATGGGGAGCCATTCTGTGGTTAATTTATCACCTGTGGTTTTCCATAACTGTTTCTCAAAGCCTCCTGGAGTAACTGTTTGTTTCACATATCAAAGGAAGGGAGATACAATCTTGTCATGGTTTTATGTTTGTATTAAAATTTCTATTAACTCTTTTCCACAAGTGCAGCTTTATATTAATTAGTTCTTCAAAGACCTCAAAAGATAATAATAATAAAAAATCTAGAGGAGAAGTGAGGTGTATTTCTTTAGTTTTTATACTTTTGTGTTTTTCTAAAAAGAAAAACAGAAAATCCAGGCTGCAAGCTCCCAGTTACATGGGAGTAAGCCTCATTGAGGTCAATAAGGCTTACTTCTGAGTAGATATGTACAGGATTGCATTGTTAGTCATTAAGAGGAATTATAGCTATGGCCTGGGCTGCCTCTACATGAGACATTTAAAGAGACATTTAAAGACATTTAAAAAATTAAAATTTTTACCTCTACAAGAGCGGAGCGTAAATCGGGAGTTGAGGCGCGATATCTATTCGATTATGTGCATTATCGAATGCGCGTTAAATAGCGAGTTTTATTTTGCTCTGGCCGTTAAAGCGCATTTTGACTATGTGAACAAGTGATTCTCCACATTAACTACTTGTAAAACGCATTTCAAACAACCGGTAAGGCCACCAGTTGTGCGCTCAATTACCTCTTGCATACAAGCATTTACGATAAAGCATTTCAGCAATTATGCGTATAATCGGCTAAGCAGGCGTCAAACGGAATCCATCTAGAGGGGGTCCTGTTCTAATTCAAAAATGAGGGGAGTATTGTTACCCAGATCAAAACAGAAGAGCAACCCCCATTCCATCCTATGTAAATCAGAACTGGTGGGCTTACTTCCTATAGGGTTAGGAAAGTTTTGTCCATAGGAAGAAAAGGCAAAGGCAGGAAGACATTGGCCCCCTCTACAAGATTTCACTTTGACGCCCGGTTACCTGATTATGCGCATATATGGATAAGCGCATTTACTCCTAATACCTATTCACGAGAGGCGGTGAAGCACATTACGGGCTGTATGAAACACGTTTTAAAGTTGTTTACATGTGGAGAATTGCATGTTTACATGGCCATAAGGTACTTTAACTCCCGCGGTAAATTAAAAGTCGCTATTTAACGCGCGTTCAAAAATGCGAATAATCGGAGATAAAACGCACCTGGACCCATGATTTGCGCTCCGCTTTTGTAGAGCTAAATTTGGTAATGCGCCTTGAAAGAGCTTTAAATCGCTCTTGTAGAGGCACCCTTAGTTACGATATTTATTTGTATGTTGCGGGGATAAGGGATTTGCTCTTACTTTGCAAAACGCATTGAGTCTTGAGGGTTGGGCTTCTACAAATCCAGATAATATAAAATTAGTAATAAATATGGGTGAAAGTGGCCTTCTTATTCAGTTGCTGACTTTGGTGAGGGATTTATCAAGGAGTTTATCACTGTTTTTCTACTACGTCCCCAGCTACTGCAATATGTTATATGTGGGGCTGACTCTGAAGACTGTTTGGAAACACTGCAGCTAGACTGCTAATCTGGATCAGTTGAAGAGATCACATCTTGCCAATTTTAAAACAGCTACACTGGTGCCTGGCCCATTATCAATCAAAGTTTGAAGTGCTAGTTTTAATGTTTAAAGCCCCAAGTGGCCTGGAACCCAGATATCTAAAGGTCCCTCTCCTTCTACATGAACCTGCCTGAATGTTAAGAGCATTCTCAGCGATCTCTGCAAGGTCCCACCGTCGTTGGAACCGGATATCTAGTAGATATCTACTTACTCAAAAGGATAATGCTTCCTTCTTTTACTTCTCTGTCTTTCATTTCATTTCACTTTGATTTTGCATTACCTCATGTTGAAGTTATACAGAAATTGGGTGCTTTCTTCTGTGAACTCCTCTGGGCAGGAATGAATTTGATTGTATGTAATAGCTCCATTAGTTGGGCAGAATAGGACAAACCAATCAAGACAACACCCTTGGTGGTCTGCAGGTTTGCCCTCCCCACTTCACTACAAAGATCTCCCCCCCCCCCCCCAAAGCACAACATTTCAGAATGATCAACCTAAGGGGTTTTCTCCATGGAAACACAAACACACACACACACACACACACACACAATTTATAAGAAATATATCCTGCTTTAATCATACAATTTGGGAGACAATTGTGAATTATGAAAAAAGTATATTATATTTGATAGTATTAGAGTCCTTCATTACTATTGTGTGCTATTTCAAGAAGCTGGGCAAAGTCCATTAAAGATATGGATTGAAATAAAAGCTCTTAGTTTTAAGTGGGAAACACCTGCTGATATCAATATTGGACTCTAATTGCAGACTACAGTTATAGCTTATGAAAAGAGTTTTAACACCTCTTAGGTCTGTAAATGCTCTTTTCCTTCAATCTATTCTGTGGTCAGATTTACAGTAATATATCTGGAAGACACACTAATGATCAAATTCAGGTATAGGTGTTATTAGCTCTCACACAGACATATGAATAGGCCACTTTTGAAGGTGTGTGTGTGTGTGATTTCCTCCCTGAACAAAATGTTAGCCTGACTCCTGTGCAACACTATCAACTTTGAAAGGATATATAAACTGGTATACCTTAATTCATTTATTGGCCATGAGGTCACCCTTGTGCTCTCGCATATTGAAATTTACAGGATGACATTCGCTTGGATCCTAAGATAAGTAAAAGTTCGTGAATGAAAAGCTTCCTATCCCCTCTTCCCCCTGCAGCCACCTGTGACCTCCCAAAAATTTTAACCACAGAAGTGCTCCTGCCCAAGAAGGGGGAGTCATAGATTCAATCCTCCTTCTGCACCCCCTCACAGTCAGCATGGAACAAACTGTTCTGGCTGGCCTTGAAGGTTGGAAAATTGACCTTGGAGAGAGGGAAAAGGGGGCGTTCTGGTGGATGGAGAGGGGAGGAGACCAGAGAGACCAGGATATGAGCTATCCTAAGATTTTTCCAACTTCCTTCCCTCCCCCTCCGAAATGCCATTGCTAGACTGCCAAAAAGCCCATCTAGCAGAAAATGCAATGATTAGAGGATGGGGAGGTGAAGTTCGCCTCCGTCTCTCCTCCCACTCTTCCAGCTTCAGTTTGGAGGCTCCCATCTCATGATGGCACAAACTGATTTTTGGGTGGGCTCCTTCCTCCTCCCCCAACTGCTGTAGATGCCCCATCCCACATCATTCAGGAGGGCTCCCAACCTCCAGATCAATTTCTGGGGGAAGCAGCAAAAGTAGCTGACATGGGGAGGACATAGGAAACATTTCTTCAGATAATTTCTGATCTCTTGAACCCTGCTATTACAGTATTCTTATTGGATTAGGCTCATGTGCTGAAACTGGTCCAAGCCCTCTTGCACCTGATATTTCCCTGGTTCTCACATGCAGTTTTGTTTTGTGCTGGACCAGTCATTCCGATTACATGGATGATAAGATGCAAGCAAGCAAAGGCTCACTGGATGCAGAAGATTCAAGATCTGTCTCAGTATGTTAATCAATGATTCCTCAAAATCCATGTGTATTGAAGTGTGCGCACTCCTAATGTTCACATGTTTTGCTTATCTAGTAGTGTGTTTGAGGTACTGCAGCGACAAGAACTAGGCTGGATGTTGGAAGAACCTAGGTTCAAAACCCACCTTTGGCATCAATCACACTTCGCATGGTGACACGTCGTTTTGTCAGGTACATAGTGCCAGAAACATTGAGATTTTCATTGCACACAAATATTTAACAGGTAGCTAAAAATGAAATCTGTTACCCATGAATCTCAATGAGAGATCTTGTCCAAGCCATTATCTGTCTACCTATCATACCTCACAGGATTGTTGTGAGTCAAAAATATTGCACTAAACACTGTGGAAGAAAAATGAGATAATAAATGTGCTCTTAAGTACAAATCTTCAGTTTGGGAGTGCTAATCCCTGTTGCATTGACCTTCCATGTATTGCATGAAGCTTTCACATGAACACGTCACATCTGTGATTGATTGGACAACCTATTCCAACTTTCTTCATCCATCCGAATCACACTTGCTCTTATTTTTTCTTCCTCATACTGTTACCTTTACATTGATAGTCCCTTGCAAGAAGTCTGTAAGTTTCATGCTGTGTGAAATGGAGGATATCACAACAGCCCATCAAGTAAGTCTTGGAGGGGGGGAAGAATAACATACTAGACCAAAATGGATCAGCTCTGAGCATGATGAATTTGGCTTGCACATGAAACCAAATAATTCCTAAATATTTACAGGGGTAGGGAATACCTCTAATTTCACTTTGTGAGGGTTCTTACCCTGAAAAGCAGGATATACATCTATTAATTATGAATAATAATAATAATAATAATAAGTAATAGTACTACTATTACTACTAGTAGTATCTTTTCATTATGTAAATATAATGCCATGTTAGTAAAGGAAAATTCTGTCTATTTTAGAAACTGTCTTGGGTGTAAATCTTTCAAACAATAGGGATCAATTCATGGTATATAGACTTACACTTCTGCCACCTGACTTCAGGATAAACTGTTTGTGGTTAAAGCAAAAAACACTGGATCCCTTGCAGTGTTTCTGGAATATTAATTGTATGGGGGCTCATATTTTAAAGATGCTAGCTAATGTCACTGGATGCTTATAGAGTTTGAAAGATGGTTTTATGTTATGGTGATTTTTTTAAAGATAGTAATGTGCTCCAGATTAGTATAAATTGAGGTTTTGGCTTAAGAGTATGCTAATAAATATAAACAGTTGCAGAAAGTCTTGATTTAATATTGGGATTTTTTTTTATCAACCAGTCTGAGATATAGCACTGATTCATTTTTAGCAGACTTCATCTATTCTTTATTAGGAGTTGCATAAATGCTGCCAACATAAGATTTTAGGATTCTGTAAGCTAGAAACTGAAAACGAGCTTCTTTATTTGCCCCAGTTGGTGAGAGGGTGTAACCAAAGACAACCAGAGATTATTCCCAGGTGTAATAAATTTGAAAGTTTAATTTAAATCACAGCAGATAAACAAGCAACTAGACTTGTGAGATAAAGGCACACTACACAAGAAATCAGAGGGAAATAAAGGCATACTCTAGATAATGAATTGTAGAGAAAATATAATGCAGTGATTAAATGAAAAGTAAATTGTGGAACATCTGGTATTAATAGGCTGACCATATGTAAAGGAGGGCAGGGCTCATGTAACTTTAACAGTTGTAGAGAAAAGGGAATTTCAGCCAGTGTCATTTGTATGCAATTAGTTCCTGGTGAAATTCCCTCTTCATCATAACAGTTAAAGTTGCAGGCACTATACTAGAGTGACCATATACAAAAGAAGGGAGGACCCCTGCACCTTTAACTGTTGTGATGAAGAGGGAATTTCACCAGGAACTAATTGCATACAGATGACACTGGCTGAAATTCCCTTTTCTCTACAACTGTTAAAGTGACATGAGCCCTGTCCTCCTTTTCATATGGTCAGCCTAGGTATTAAAGTATAAAGTGATATGGTTCTTACATACAATGTTTACATTATACAAAAAAGATACAATTTGTTCCTTATGACACTCTAAACTTGCCCCTGAACTGCTATAGCTAACTAGTTAAAGCTTAAAACTTAAGTTTAAATTTAAGGTTTTTATTTTATGTTTATTATGTTATTAGATTATAATGTTTGTTTTGTGAACCACCCAGGGAGCCTTGACTATTGGGTGGTATAACAATGTAAGAAATAAATAAAAAATAAGAAAACAGTTAAAGCGTACTTATGTTCCCGGCTATATAGCAGTAGGCTGACCATATAAAAAGGAGGACAGGGCTCGAGTAACTTTAACAGTTGTAGAGAAAAGGGAATTTCAGCCAGTGTCATTTGTATGCAATTAGTTCCTGGTGAAATTCCCTCCTCATCACAACAGTTAAAGTTGCAGGGACCCTGCCTTCTTTTGTACATGATCACTGTAGTATAGTGCCTGCAACTTTAACTGTTGTGATGAAGAGGGAATTTCACCAGGAACTAATTGTATACAAATGACACTAGCTGAAATTCCCTTTTCTCTACAACTGTTAAAGTTACACGAGCCCTGTCCTCCTTTTCATATGGTCAGCCTATATAGCAGTTAGGCCTGAACTATAGCTATCCCAAGCAGAAGAGACAGGTTATGTAAGCTCAGATGATGGTTAGTACAAATCAACATGATGTCCAGGATCCAAGATCTAGAAAAAGTAATCCAGGTGGAAATTGAGGATAATGTTTTTAAAAAAGAGTGAAGACTGAACTAAACAAGGGAATAAAGAAAAGGAGAAGAAACGGAGAAGAGAAGAAAAGAAAATTTATTTGACGTTGTCCATAGACCAGAAATCCAGCTGAGGAAAAGATAGCTATGTGTACCAATTTATCAGAGCTGTGAAAAATCCAGCATAGAGAAAGTTAGCTCTGTGTAAAAATCACAAGGAACAATTATGATAAGGCTGGAGTAGCAGAGATTAATGGGAAATGCATGAAAAGTCAGTGGAAAAATCAGCAGAGAAAAATGTAAACCATTGTAAAATGGTTGCAAGCAAAAGAATGAAATCTAAGAGCAAAATACTTTCTTTGTTCAAGAGGAGAGAGAAGTTGCAGCTCACAAAGGGAATCAGGAAAACCTCCACACTTATGTGAAAGAGAGAGCTATAGGCTCCAGTTAAGAAGTGAGGTGTCGCTTTTCTCCCCAACTCTCAAAAGTCCTTTCGTGTTCTCTCACCCCCACCCCTAACTCCACACTAAAAGTCCGTTCTGTATTGGTAGATGACAGATCAGGGATGAAAAGTACATTACCCTGCCTTTCTTTCATGCCCAGAAAAAATTAGCTGCAACCTGATTGCAGGCATGGATTGGCACAGTCATACCACACTTTAATTCATACAATTTTCAAGAGGTGCAAACTGTTCACTTCAACAACTTACTATCCATGCTACAAAAATTGCCTGTTTATAAACCTGAGTAGGTATGGTATGTGATCAGGTGAGAGTTATTCTGATATTCCTCTAGTAATGAACAACCCAATCATGTAGCCATCCAGGGCAGAATCTACACTATTGCTTTAAAATGGTTTATAACTGTAGTGACAACTGTTTGGGCCCAGGTCACACTCCATATACAGTTTTCAAATCATTTTCAAAGTGTCATATCCTGCTTGGTGTAGATCTGGCCCCTTATTTCTTATAGAACAACTGTTTCAGCCTGGAAAAAGATGTCATGCTGCACTCATTTGGGCCTGATTCCCCCAACCCACACGGTACATAAATGTTTCTTCAGTGAATTTGTAGGACAAACATAACATAATTTGTTAAATAAATGTTACGAATGGAATATATTAGTCCCAAATCTAGGAGTTTATTTTTGCATGGCAGCAATTACTGTTGAAAATGTTCTACCTATGCACATTTAATCACAATTTAAAACAGTACAAAACAGCCTGGAGTTTTCAATGTACATCTTAAAATACATACACTTCAACAAGCATGGAAACATAAACACACACATTTTTATTTCAGAATTTTATTTGTCCTAAATTTTGAAAAATAAGTACAAAATCCTTTCCTTCCCCTGGCAATGAATTTTGAAATTGTATTCCAGTAAAGTCGCAAAACTTTACTGCAGCAGCAGCTGCCAAATAAAACAACAAACGCTTAGATGCGGTTTTGTGATTATACCAGTTGGTTCTCAATGGGCAGCAATAACTGTGAGTAGTTGCAATGTAAATAGAGAGTGGGTTAGTTGAAGAACTGAAGCATATAAAGTCTCTAACGGATGTTCTAGCAAACGTTTAGCCATGAATGGAGTCAGTGACACTTGATTCTGTACTGTGATATCATTCATATTTTGAAAATACCCAGCCAAGAGATGGCCAAAGAGATCATTCCTAATAAAAAAACTTAGCATCTGAGTGTTGAGAGCATTATAGCTGAAACAGGGCTACTGAGAAACAAGAGGGAGGGATCCGTAAACTTGCGGAACTGCAAGATTTGCAAAATTCCAAAAAATATCTAGGAAAAAATGCTCAGAGGTCAAGCCCCCCTCCCAATATTAGCCAAATGTGGACTAAACCCCCCCCTCCCAAAACAGTGTGGGGAGAGGGAATGGAGGGAGGTGCAGCTGGAACCCTGGTTGCCGCAGGGCCCACTTCTGTCTTCGTATTGTTGGAATACCCAGATTTGTCTTTCAGATCTCCTGCAATCTTCTCTGTAGCTCATGTATCACAGACTTGCATCTGTTTGTTTTAACATTACAAAGGAATGTCTCTTTCACTACTTCCTCCTATATATCACATGTCTGTGTAACATCTGAGCAAACAAATACAAGTGTGAGACATAACCTGACTGTCTGCAGGAGCAAAGTTGTGTGGAAGTAATGTCTTAGAGCAGGGATAGGAAACTGGGTACCCTCTAGATATTTTGGACTACAACTTCCATAAACCCCAACCATATGGCCAATAGCCAGGAATTATAGGAGTTGTAGTCCAAAACTCCTGAAGAACACCACCCTGCCTACCCATCTTGGAGCTAAACTAAATATTTATTCTAACCACACAAGACTAAGACCTGTCGCTTCTCCTTATTAACAAAAAGCAATTGTGGTGAGGGACCAGGCTGCATTGTGATGTGGGGGGAAGGAGAATCTCTTCCTTCACACTATTTTTCCTTTGAAAATAACCCCTTACGACTTCTATTCACCTCCTGAGAGGCTGTTTAGGGCAAATAGCAGCTGTGGGAAGATGATTTTTGGCAGGGAAATGCATGGGGAATTAGGATAATCCACCCTTAGTATGATGCTTTTTGTTAATTCTGAAAAAATAAAAGGTCCTAACTATGTCTTAAAATAGCATGCGTAATATAATGTAATGTGTAGTTTGGCCTTCACTGACACAGTCTCAGACAATATCATTGCTGCCAGCCTTTTTCAAGAGCGTAGCAGTTTTCAGCCCGTGCAGCTCAAGTGAATAACCACCTAAAATGGTGGTTAGCTATGTTTATTTTCCATCAAGAATAAAAGAGCTTACAGTCAAAGAAATCCTGACAAATGTGACTGCGTGGTGTGTTTGAATTGGAGATATTTGAAAATGTTAAAGGAGCAGTAAAGATAATCTTTAACATAAATATGCAACTCACCCTGCAATCCCTACACTTTATGTAGAAGTAAGTCACATTTAATGCAGCGGGGCTTACTTCTGAGCACACACGCACAGGACTCTGGAATAATGCCTACAGGTGACATAAGATTTGATGACAGCTTGGATATAAACTATTACAAAACAGACTGGATTTTCACCTCCCCAATTTTGTTTCTATTACTATAGACAATGATTAGACTAAATTGATCAGACACAAATATTCTCCCCCTCTCTCGAGTGCATTCTCTGCTGATTTTAGGAGGAAGCAGAAAAAAATAAGGATGCATTAGGCTTAAAGCAGCTCTTTTTTCTATTGATTTTAGTGCTGCTGCCACATCTACATTGGCTAGAATGCTAATTTGCATTATAAAAGTTTCTTCTCTGTTTCCTCTTCCTCACTGACGATCCGTTCATCAGATTCAGCGCAAACAATTTATTGATTGTGTTATCTTTTAAATAGTTTTTAACATTTTATGCTAATTGTGGTATTTTATTGATTGTTTTTATCTTGTTTTAAATAGTTTTAACTTTGTATACCACCTAGGATATTTATAGATAGCATGGGGTATAAATTGAATTAATAATAATATAATTGTGCTTTGACCAAGAATTGTTGTTTTTAAAGGATATTGTAATTATAACTTGTTTTTATGTTTTTTATGGTTTTAAATGTTGTATATCGGTGTTTTTAAATGTTCAATATTTTTAATTTTTGTAAACCACCCAGAGAGCTTCGGCTATGGGGCAGTATATAAATGGACTAAATAATAATAATAATAATAATAATAATAATAATAATAATAATAACCTGGCTTCAGTTGTCCATGCTCTGTCCATGCTCTGGTAACCCCCAAGTTAGATTACTGCAATGCACTCTACGTGGGGCTGCCTTTGAAGGTGGTTCGGAAGCTGCAGCTTGTGCAAAATGCAGCGGCCAGATTGATAACTGGAACCAGTAGGTTCGAACATATAAGACCTACTCTGGCCCGCTTGCATTGGCTGCCTGTATGTTTCCGAGCCCTGGTTTTAACCTATAAAGCCTTATACGGTTTGGGACCACAATACCTGATGGAATGCCTTTCCCGACATGAACCTACCCGAACACTACGTTCAACATCTAAGGCCCTCCTCCGAGTGCCTCCTCCGAGGGAAGCTCGGAGGTCAGCAACAAGAGAGAGGGCCTTCTCTGTGGTGGCTCCCCAATTGTGGAATGATCTCCCCGACGAGGCCCGCCTGGCGCCAACATTGTTATCTTTTCGGCGTCAGGTCAAGACTTTCCTCTTCTCTCAGGCATTTGGCAATATCTGAGGAGCCTGGGTTTGTTTTGTTTTGTTTTGTTTCTGTAGTTTTTGAAGTGTTGATGTAGTTTTTAAATGTACAGATTGTGTGTATGTTGTATGTTTTTGCTGTTTTAATTTTTGTATATTGTTTTTAATCGCTTTTAATCCTATGTAAACCGCCCAGAGAGCTTCGGCTATGGGGCGGTATACAAATGTAATAAATAAAATAAATAAATAAATAATAATAATAATAATAATTAATTTAGAGCTTTTCAAGATGATTGTTCAATCTCATACTTTATGGGTATAACTATCAACACAACAATTATCTATCAGTTTCATACTAGTTTAACTTGCATGACTTCATTCAATGCATCCTTGAAATTGTAGTTTGGTGTCTGTGTTCACAGAACTACAGTTCTCTGTTCACAGAACTACAGTTCCCAGGTTCCTTGGAAATGACTGTGAATCTTGTTTAAATCGGGAGTGCAGATATGATCAGAGAACCCTCTGACAAATCCACTGCTGGATACCGGAGAGTAAATGCAGATGTCATTCTTGTCCGTCATCAGTAGATGCCTAATAAGGAGTGATTTTTCTGGGCTTGGTGAGCTCCCATGCCACAGAGATTGGATTGCACATAATAAGCGTAATGAATAGGAGCTCTGATTTTTTTATAAAGGGTCTCATGAGGCACCTGGCTCTTGTTATTATTTTTTAACCACAAAATCTATCTTCATTTCAGGGGCTTTTGCTAGTGAGGATTCTGGGTGCCAAGTTTGATTTCAGCACTGTAGAAGCAGCTAAATCAGCTGAGGATAACCTGGTGCCACTTGAATGCAAAGAGGGCTGCTTTCTCCACCATGCTAGATTAATCGCAGAGAAGCCGGGGGTGGAGGTAGGGGTGGTGGTGGGGGAGAAAGTGTGTGTAGGTCTAATCAGTGTGTAGCAAGAGGGATGTAGCAGTGCACAAGGCTACCTGCAGCACAAAGAGCACTTTCCTTTCAGGTGACGTTTTCTTTCTTTATCTCTCCCCCCCCCCCCCCCCAGTGATTACTCATGGGCACAAGGACAGCAGAGCAGTAACTCTGAATACTGATGGGAGATTTTGATCTTTACTAAGAGTTGGGGGTCTATTCTCTGAGCCGCCCTCCTACTCCTCTCTCTCTCCCCTCCCAAGTTGATAAGAAGACTTTCCAGCTGACTCTGTAACCCAAGTAAGAGTGTATTTTGATTGGGGCCAAGGTAGGTAAGATTACCAACAACACTGAAAGCTTTTCTTCCTGTTCGGTTCCCCCCACCCCACCCTTCAATTGTCAGGAGCAAGGAGTGGGGGCACTTGGGGAATATTTGGGAAGAGATTTGTAATCTTAGTCTTCATTGGACCACACAAGTCAAGAAGCTGTTCCTCACTCAGGCTTGTCAGCAGTTGACTTAATCAGGGTAAGGCTGGGGCTGGGGTGACGGTATGTTTTCAGCCCACATTTGGAGATAAGTGCTACGGGGCCAGCAAGAGTGCGCTGTCTAGTAACAGGAGCTCCGTTTGGGTCTCTCCCTTGTGGCTTTGCCCAAAGGACTCGATGTGGATGTGTGTGCGCTGTGTTTTGTGTGAGTGGGAGGGAAGCTGTAACGGCTCGTTCACCTCTGAATGGACTCTTTCAGCTCTGCTAAAGAAGGCTTTCCAACGGAGAGCATTCATACCCTGAATTAGACAAACAGGTCAAGGGCTTTTAAAAATGAGTTGACAAAGGAATCGGATTCCTTGACAACCTCTAGTTACGAGGTGTAGATGCTAGGAAAGGGAGTGGAATGCGTAAGCACCCATATTAAACTTCCTCTTGAACGAATAAAAGAAACCCAAACATCAACAAAATAATTCTGAGATTCTGCAAAGTGTGCATAAATATGGCATGTCACAACAAGGAAATAAAAGGGCGATCTTGCTGGCTGTAATGGACACATTCCTGTGGCTAACAGTAAGGTGACCAGATGGAATACTGGAGATGGGTCCTGTACCTGGCATAATTTTCCACAAGAGGAAATTTTGGCAGCTTGTCATGGGAGAGAAAAGCTGCCCCAATTCCTCTTGTATCCTATTATTATAGGCTGACCTTATGAAAAGGAGGACAGGGCTCATGTAACTTTAACAGTTGTAGAGAAAAGGGAATTTCAGCCAGTGTCATTTGTATGCAATTAGTTCCTGGAGAAATTACCTCTTCATCACAACAGTTAAAGTTGCATGCACTATACTAGAGTGACCATATACAAAAGCAGGCAGGGCCCCTGCAACTTTAACTGTTGTTGCATGCATACAAATGACACCTGCTGAAATTCCCCTTTCAGTGCAACAGTTAAAGTTACAGGGGCCCTGTCCTCCTTTTCATATGGTCACCCTAGTTCAATGTCACTGCTATGGGTAGGCTGACCATCTGAAAAGGAGGACAGTGCTCATGTAACTTTAACAGTTGTAGAGAAAAGGGCATTTCAGCCAGTGTCATCTGTATGCAATTAGTTCCTGGTGAAATTCCCTCTTCATCACAACAGTTAAAGTTGCAGGGGTCCTGCCTTCTTTTGTATATGGTCACTCTAGTATAGTGCCTGCAACTTTAACTGTTATGATGAAGAGGGAATTTCACGAGGAACTAATTGCATACAAATGACACTGGCTGAAATTCCCTTTTCTCTACAACTGTTAAAGTTACATGAGCCCTGTCCTCCTTTTCAGATGGTCAGCCTAGCTATGGGCACCTGCATGCATCCACAGCAGGCCACCATAATCATGGCTGACTGAGAACAAAGCTTTCTTGGCTCCTATCCCCAAAAGCCTCTTTTTTACCTGAGATACACTGATGACATTTTTATGATTTGGACTCAAGGATAGGCATCACTTAAGAAGTTTACCAGGACTCCAATAACTTTTACCCTACCATCAACCTGAGCCTAGTCCAGTCCATGCAACAGGTTCACTTTCTTGAGACAACAGTGGACATATAAGCATCACCTTATATCAGAAACCTACTAACCATTACACATACTGGTGACCCAGCCAACTTCAAAACTTTCATGTGTAATGATCCTGGCTTGTTTCCTTAAACCAGGGGCAGGCAATTTGGTGCCCTCCAAATATTCTGGACTAAAACTCACATGACCTTAACCATTGGTTGTGCAGGCTGGGGCTTATGGTAGTTGCAGTCCAAAACATCCAGAGAGCAGGTTGCTTATGTGTAGTGTTAGGATGTTAAATGATAATAAACACACAAGTGATTGGATGAAAATAATATAGTTTCTACTGAAAGGTACTATGACCCAAATCCATCCTCCAGGATACTAAGGCTGTAATTCTGTATACACTTACCTAGGAGTAAGTCCCATTGCACTCAATAGGGCTTACTTCTGAGTAACATCTATAGGATTGCACAATGAAAGATTAGTTTAATTGGTTCAAGCAGATAAGTTCTCTCCCACATCTTCCATTCTCTCCCCCCCCTTTTTTTTAAGCAACCAACACACTCAACATTTTGTGAACTCACTGAGTCTAAGTCCTATTTGAACCAATTTTAAAAAATCAGTCTCTCTCTCTCTCTCTCTCTCTCTGTGTAACCAATGCCTTATTTTTGGGTGGCCCCACTTTTCTTCCAAACCGATAGGTACTGGACCACCCAAGTTGAGTATTAGATGGAATTATGATGATAATGATAGTATTAGATGATAGTTGTGGATTGGTTCCAGTTCTTATCCATCCCCAGTCTTGTTTATTTCTCTTTGTATGGTCAGAAAGCTTATTCTGAATTGCTATTTAGCAGTCATCTCAAACTGTGAAGCCCTTGTGGCCTTAGGAATTTCTACAAGTTTTTCTTTTTTGGTTTTATCTTTGTACATCAGTACAAATTTTGAACTGAGAGTTTTGGACTAATTTGATTCTGGGTGAATTTATATTAAAAGTATACTCAGCAGGAAGACATGAAATAACTTTCCAGAAAGCAGTGAGATGGTTCAGTCTGTACTGTTGACTTAACAAGTTCTATGGGATTGTAAAAAATGAAGAAAAAAGTAATAGGCTGAGCTATAACTGTTTCTCCATAGTGTCAGAACAGTGGGCCACCTGGGGTTGTGCCAAGAGCCAGTTCAGACATTCAGAAAGAATCATAATTCTCTAGTATTTCTTTCTTCTGGGATGCCATCTCTGTGTGGCTATAATGGGATCATGCCACAAAGCCAGAAAGACACATTGTTACTACATGAAGTATTTTATCATCTCCACATTTTGACACCTGGTGGTTATGAACAAAGGTGTTTTTCTATTTCCTTAGATAATAAACATGTCCAATTTGAATATGAGATGCCAGAAGTTACAGCCGCCTACTATCCTATTGTTGTATTCTTCTAGGTCAGGAGGAGAGTTCACAAAACTTTACATTGTGAAGAAACATTTTTATTTCAATCCAAAACACATCTGACAAGAGACTGTTTATTTTAAAACCATAACTTTCTGTAGAAGACTAGCCATAAAATAGACTGATGGCTTACAGGATTTCAGCCTGAAGTTGTGCTGTACCAGATTTTTGTGAGGTTAGATTCTTGATGTAAACATTGCTGTTTCTGGATGAGGGATGAGAAAGGGCCCCCACAACCCCCACCTTTTGTCCCTCAGTGAACTTTTTCGTAGCTGTTTGCAGCCATTATTTCTATGATCTGCTACTTCAAAGGGATCCCAGCTAACTAGGGATCACATTGTGAACACAACAGCATAACAGCACCATGTACCCAATCACATTTGGTTGAACAAAGCCTCTACCATTGCCCTAATGTTAGGGACCTTTTCTCTCCCTCTCCCCTTTGTATGTGTTTGTCTGTATGGATTTCTAGCCTTACCTTGGGTGAAATACACATCCAACTGCCTGAGTAATAGTAATATATCTCTTCTAGTAGTCTTCCACCAGAAAGAAAGGAGACTGCCTTTCAGTGTCATTTTACTCAAGGGTCTGTTATAGTTATTGATATGATTGGCTATGTGCAGGAATCCATGATGAAGCCATTGGCTGTTCCTCATGTATGCAGAAAAAAGGGAGAATGGACTTTAAGCCAGTGATCTTCATGGCTGAATGAGAACGAGAACCCAGATTTCCTGAGTCCCAGTCCAACACCCCAACCACTACACCACACTGGCTTAAAGCCCAACACATTATTCAGGGTACTCCAGTGGCTCTCCATATGGACCTGGGACTACTTCATGTTTCTTCTCTGTCAGTCCTTATTTTCTTCTCAACTCAGTTAGGAAATCTGGCTACAGTCAGATTTCACTTTTGATAATAATAATAATAATAATAATAATAATAATAATACAAACACCTGGGTGCCAGATGTGTACTGTTGGCAACCTGTCACTGCCAATCCATCCTCTGAACAAGCCTGAAGCAGTCAGGAAACCTAATTTATTTTTGCCTCAATGTACTGCTTGTAATATTCTAGCTATAATGAGAATATGGGAATTATCCTGCTGTGTACCACAGGGTTCCATTTTATCACCTTTGCTATTTAACATCTGTATGGAGCTCCTGAAGGGTTTGGAGTGTTATCAATGTGCCAGTGATACCAAACATAATCAGGTTACATGATGCAAGCCTCCCTTCCCTCTGATAAATACTGCTTGGATGTAGCAAAAAAGCAACAAAAAAAGGACTTTGTTTATGGGCCACTCCATGTTACCTTTGCAAAAACAATAATGTTTGAATGTAAAACAAAATGCAAGTTTGCAATCATATGTCAGGGAGCAGGGATAGGCTTCAAGTCACTACTTAGTTTGCACTTTTGTACATGGTGTTAGCCAACGCAGGTTTGCCTTTGCGCATTGGATGTTTGAAATTGTATGTGAAATGATAGCTGGTACCTCTTGGAAGTTTCAAGCAACCAATATATTATATGATAATTGCAGCACCCATGTGGAGGGAGAGAATCGTGTGAGATACAAGGCGGTATGACATTTCCTTGTCTTTTCTTTTTAACAGTGGGGTAGAGGAACTATTGTGAGAAGGCACCCTGAAATGTAAGAATTTAGGAACAGTAATCTTTTCAGCTTCTTGCTTGGCACAAAGAAGAAAGATAATGTGTAACTGTTGCTGGTAGCAGTTTTGCTCATTTGTATTCACCACGCTAAAGCCACAGGCCCTATTTGCACAGGACTCCCACAGACTTCAGTTTATTTGAGCATTCTGTTATTCCAGCAGAAACGGTGTCGTTTTAACAGTTGGGAGCTTCAGATTTTCAGCAGCCAAATCTAAAGACTGGTGAAGGTGGCTACTCTTGGCAGTTAATTTGGTTTTAGAAGAGAGAGAGTGTGTACTTAAGTTAAGGTATGGAAAGTTGTAGACACACACATTAAAACAAACACTGTTTTCTCCCAAGAAAGAAATCACTTCATTTTCCCACTCTTATCTCCTGAAGAGATGGCAAAGGCATTGCTTAAACAAAATAGCTTCTGTGCTAGCAAACGAGATCCATGAGACAGGCTATCAAGATGTCCCAGGCCTCCTCCACACGAGACGTTTAATGAGCCTTGAAGGCTCATTATAAATTTTACCTCCACACCAGCGGAGCGCAAAACGGGCGTACAGGCGCGTTATCTCCCCGATAATGCGCATTTTCGAATGCGCGTTAAATAGCGACTTTTATTTTTCTCCGGCCGTTAAAGCGCATTTTCGCCGTGTGAACAAGCGATTATGCGCATTAACGTCTTCTAAAGCGCTTTTTGGACATCAATTAATGCGCTTCGCCGCCTCTCGCCGCCTCCCGTGCAGAGGGATTAGGCGTAAATGCGCCTCCGCGAAAATGCGCATAATCCCCGAACCGGGCGCAAAAGCGCATCCTTGTGGAGGGGGCCCCAGAATGGTAAAAGGAAATGACCCATGTGGTTCCTATCAGAGAAACAGCCTCCTTTTCTATCAGTATTTCTTAAGGTACATTGCATGTTTAGACAGAAAAAATCCTACAACTCCAAGCATTCCCCATCGCTGGTTGGGGAATGCTGGGAGTTGTAGAATCCCCCCCCCCCATCTAAACATGTACAGGATTGCATCCTTAATTTGTTTCCTCACCCCTTGCTGGGAGGGAAGGTCTGGAAGACACTTCTGTCAGGGCAAAGCTATACAGCGCTTGATCTCCATTCTTCACCTATCTTTCCAACTACTTGTTATGACTGATTGATCACCTAACTCAAGTTTTTGCTGTTTTCTGCATTTAAGAAGCTGAGCCCATAGACAGCATGTCTTCCAAGTGAGAGGCCATTTCTATGGCTTAGTTGTGCATAAAGATATCTTATATTTATTGCCTTTTTTCTTATTCTGACACCCATCTGTATTTATTTATTTATATGTGTATTTATAGACACTTCCCACAGTCTGGAGACTGTTTTAGGGTAGATGCAGGCGAACAAGCTAAGACATAATCCAGAGAAGATAGAGTTACTAGCCTTATTCGGGTGTTATTAAAACCGCTTACAGGAACATGCAAGCAGGGCTGCTCATGTAGTCCCCCCATTGTACATGGCTTGTCCCCCCAATTTTGAGAGGTGAGGGGTTCCATGTATAGACCTCCATGTTCTGGCTCACATGGAGGTCTATACACTTACAGCTGTATGCATGTAGGTCTTTCCTCTCCAGTAGGGTGACCAGATAAAATCCAGGTCAGGGCTCATGTCACTTTAACAGTTGTAGAGAAAAGGGAATTTCAGCCAGTTGCATACAAACTAATTTGTATGCAATTAGTTCCTGGTGAAATTCCCTCTTCATCACAACAGTTAAAGTTGCAGGCACTATACTAGAGTGACCGTATACAAAAGAAGGCAGGGCCCCTGCAACTTTAACTGTTGTGATGAAGAGGGAATTTCACCAGGAACTAATTGCATACAAATGGCCCGGGCTGAAATTCCCTTTTCTCTACAATTGTTAAAGTTACATGAGCCCTGACCTGGATTTTATCTGGTCACCCTACTCTCCAGGCATTTGCATTGTACACACAATGTGCTGGTTGCAATGCCCACTGATGCTCCCCAGTCATGTGTACAGGTTAATGGTTTTAGTAACACCTGAATAGGGCTACTGTGGGTAGGGAAACCAGCTCATCTATATGGAAGATTAAATCTAGTCCCATTCCCCTTGAAGAACCAAGTGTTTAACTTGGCAGTTCTCATCTCCTAGATTTGATGTTAACTCAAGAAGCTCAACTGATAGTGGTGGCCAGGAGTGCTTTTATTTTTATTTTTACAGCTGCAACCCTAACTGGAGAGATCAAACTGTGCTTCAGTTAATAATGAACTTTGTGTAAGACTGCCTTTAAAGACAGTTTGGGAAGTTCAGCTTGTGCAGAATGTGGGCATCCTGATATTGGTGGGAGTCACATGGTTTGTTTGTGTGACACCTATCCTGCTTCTGCAACACTGTTTGCCAGTGCATTTCTGAACCCAATTTAAAGTCCTGGCTTTAACCTTTAAACCTTAAAGTGAGTAATGGGGATTGCAGGCAAAAGATTTTTCAGTGTCTAAAACAACATTTCCCCATAGTGGCTGTGAATGTTGAGAGTTACAGGCCAACACATCTGAAGGGCACCAGTTAGGGGAAGGCTAGTCCAAAAAAACAGCTTTAGAAAGCTCCTTAATAACATGGAAGCCAGAGCTTAACCCTATCGTGACCAGATCACCTGGGGTTTCCAGGTCCTAACCAGGAAAACTGGGCCAATCCGGGCCGATCGGGCCCCGGGGGGGGGGCAAACCTCCGGGAAAACGGTCGGCTTGCTCTCCTCCCGCCCTAAAATGCCCGCGCTGCTACCCATTTACCGGCCTCGGCGGGAAACAAGTACTTAGCGTTAGGGAGCATCAACAAATTTCTTGTCAGGTGGCTAAAGCAGGACAGCCCCTGCTGGATCAGAGGATGGAGCCTCCTCCTTCTCCTGCTGCTGCTGCTGCTGCGGCTGCGGCTCCTCAGGCGCTTCCAGGGAGCCCACGAGCAGGGCAAGAAGGGTGAGGGGGCTGTGGGGGGGTCACGTGGCGGCAGAGGACATCGGCGGCGGTGGAGGACCCTGTAGGTCCAGGCTATTTTTTTTGGGGGGGGGTGGCTTGGTGGGGGGGTTGTTCGGTGGGGAGGTGGCAGGGGAGTGTCTGCTTGTTGGCCGCATGGTGGGCAGCTAGGGTTGCCATGGGTCCTGGAAAACTGGGATTGTCCTGGATTCCAATCAATTCTAAAATGTCCCGACCGGTTGGTCATAAATCCCGGATTTGGAGTCTGAGAAATTCAGACCCCCAGAATGGTGCCTTGAACCTGCTCAGAGGAGCAGCAACAGCAGAGAAAAACATGGATCCATCTGCCGCCTTTTCCAGAGCACTGCTGCTGTTCCACCCGCTCAGATGAGTCACTCACCATGACTCACCCTTCTTATGCCTGCTGAGGCTGGGTAGATAAAGAACAACAGCAGCAGGGAAAAGCACAGGTGCCCTTCTCAGGCTGCATGAGAGTCCCATGCACTGCGAAGGACTTTGTGGCCAGAGCTTTGGGGTAAGCGTTGGAGCCCCTAGGTTGTTTGTAAGAGAGTTTTGTAAGGTGTGGGGGGAAGGATAAGTTGGGGGGGAGGGGAAAGGAAAGGAGGGAGGGGTGAAAGAAAAGTCCTTCCTGAAAAAATCATCCTTCTAATATCCATTTCCTTGGATTTGTGTTGCAAGCCTCAAATCTGTTACTTGGAAGTAAATTGCAGTGAATTTAAGATGTCTGGATTTACAGTTGTGGATATTTTAATTTAAAATTCCGCTTTGCAAAAATATGAAGTAGCTTTCCTTGTATACCGTTGTGTTATGTGTGTAGAAAAAATTCTTCTCAATTAAAAAGAAAGAAAACTACAGAAACATTACTTTGCAACAAAGCACAAAAGCAAACTTTCAGTTTAACTGAATAAAATACAGTAAAGGAGATTTTCATTTGGATTTTAAAAACAAAACCAAAAAATATACACGTGAGGGCATGATCCAGTTACTATAAACACTTTTAGCTACCTAAACTTATGCATGTTTAATTAGAAATAATTTTCATAGAACTCACTGGAACTTACTTCTGAGTAGACATGCAGTAAGTCCCATTGTCTGCAGTGGGGCTTGCTTCTAGGTAAATGTGCAGGGAAAAGCAGGCATTTAACATTCTCCCATTGAAACCAATGAAATCAATGAGATTGTAGAATCCTATGTATGTTTGCTCAGACATAGGTCCCACTGTGTTCAATGAGTCTTACTCCCAAGTAGGCATGCATGGAATTGCAACCTTAAAAGTATTTAACTTTCATTGGATCATGCCTTTAATTTGGGCTGTGTGTGTGGGAGGGGGGATGTTGCCTTTTAAATATGTCTAAGAAAATCAACATTATCATTGTTGTTGTTATTTACAATTCATTTTGAACTTGTCAGCTAGTGGCACCGAACACGAACAGTCCATATTCAGCTAGAGCCACCACTTGAACATGAAGTAGATGGCTACTTTGGGGTTAAACAATATCTTTTAATATTAATATTCTATGGGAGCTACTTGGGTAATTGGGGTGGGGGTAAGTCTCCATATTGAATTCTCCTCTAGCTTTTGAGAACTAGTGGAGAAATGTAATTTAGTGTCATTTTCTGTTTGATTGCTTAAATTGTTCTTTGCCTGTTATTTATTTGCAGATGCTTAAGTACTTTAGGCTGTTCTGTATTTCTGTGATTTTAATATGAAGGTGTTATGTTTGTACAGAAAGTAAAGTTAAATGTTAATTTCAGATACATTGAATGCCTCACTTGTTCTTTAATTCTATGATTTTAATATTAAGGTAGCACATGTTTGTCTTAATTGTGTGCTGTGAAATCAGACATGTGACCAAGGCTATGTTCGGGTGGGCACGCCCCTTGGGGCTGGACCCGCCCCCTGGGGGCCAGACATGTTGGTGGGCACTCCCCCTTTGGGCGGCCATGTTGGACCTGGATTTTGGTTTCCAAATTCTGGTCACCCTACTTAACCCTTCATTTTATAAAGACTCTGGTCATTCTTGACCAATGAAGTATCAGTTTTGACCGCCAGACTGCACACACACACACTCATTTTTCTTGTATGACAGGTCTGCACAACTTGTGGCCTACCAGTCTGAATGCAGCCCACTAGCCATGCATTGTGGCCTGCCAGGCACTTGTGCAATGATCACAAATTTAACAGATCTGTCCTATTGGAAACTATTAAGAATGGTTGTTTGTCTGTTTGGCATAAAGTCACTGACCAATGTGCACCCCAACAAATGGTGTGGAAGCACACAATTAGTAGTGGAGGTGGAGAGGAGGTTAAGTTGGTCTACATATTATTCATATTAAAGCAATGCCTGAAATCCCTGGCAAGAATCAGTTCTCCATTTTTCTGTATGCTGAGCAGAGTGAATGGAAACGAGCTTCAATTTTATTCAGTGACAAGGCATAGCAGGTGGATGACACAAACAAATGTGGTACGAAAAAGAAGAGCGAGGCAACAGTATGGACCGCATGTTTTGCATATCCCATCTGTATGGACAATATATAGCTCACCACCTGCCTAACCCCTTTTTAACTTAGTAATTTGTGGTACAGTCGTCTTTGTGACTCTTCTTCAATCCGGAGTGATCTGAGTTTTTATCCCCTTTCATGCTCATGGCTGTGGTTTATACTAGTGTGTGCTCATGATTTTAACTTCTGTTGCACTGAGCGGATAAATTCTGTCGCTTCATAGTCAACCTTTGCTTGAAACAGAACCAAACTTTGTTAACAACAGCAGCAATACTAAACATATGGTTATAACCTTGACTAATTGTCTGAGTTTTGAAAAGCTCTGAGCTCCTCTCTCCAGCTGGCACTTCGGAAATGCGTGCCAAAATGCCATGGACTTTTCAAGTCGACACGAAGTCTCACAAGCAGACCTATTTCTGTAATGTTTCCTGCTGGGTTTTAAAGCCCACGAAGCTCAAATAGTGTGCATAACTTGGAATTCTCCTGTTGCTAATGCTGCACAACCCAAGCTAGACATAGCTGGAAGTCCTTCTGCCTGTTTTATACACACCTGTGGGACGAATAACGGGCTGCTCATTAAACCCCCCACCATGCCCCCTGGAATTCATACAAACAGTATACTGATGCCAAAGCATAGCAATTACGCTCTTCTGGCAATCTGTTTTAGGAGCTTTGATGTATATACTAGTGATCTAACTTCCTCTATAGAATACAGTGGTCATTCCAGCCTTAGCTTTTTCTGGAATAATCTCAGAATATTTCTGCCAAGGATAAAGCTTGAACTTTATTATCCACTGATTTAAAATCTGCTGTCCATTCATAGAAGCTATGATATTAGGAAACACTTATATCCAGCCTGTTTTGAATGATGTACACCATATCTTATTTGTAGTCCTGAATTTTGGTTCTTTTAAAACTGATTTTTATATGTTAGGAAATCAGTAATGGTTGGAATAATTCAAAACTAGTTTTGTAAAGGAACTTGCATAATTTTTTAAAAATGTACTATTTGTTGGGTTTACTATTACTACTTTGGGATCTAAATCCTAGCTGGGCCTTTGCTCCTACTTCTGCTGTCTTCCAGAGCAGGAGAGATTTTCCATATGACTTCTTTGCTTATCTCCATGTCTGTCAAGAGCAGAAGGAGGGAGAACATAATAGCCTAAGGTGAGGGAGGGGATGGACTCGTGCACATTCTGTGTCACATGTGCATGGAGGTCTGTCAGAATCATTGACAAGTCATTCAACGAGCTAGTGAGAAAAAATGAAGTCACATACTATTGTGCTGGATGTGAATTGCTGTATCTGAGTCAGCTCCAGGTGACTGTAATTGCATTGTCAGGATGCGTTCGATGTAATGCACCTGCTTGCTTTGGTGTTGCAGAGGGTAAGGCTCTGTGTGTCCCTGTGAAACACAGGTATCAAGATACATCGCGCCTGTTGATATCTGAGAAGGAAATGAGGTTTGTTTCAATATTGATACACAGCTAAGGTTGCTAGTGCCTAGCCCTCCCTGAAGCTGCTGCAGTGACTAGAATATTTATATTGCTTGGACATTGGGTCTTCCTCAGAAAAGATTTTATTTCCTAAGATTTATTTATAATAACATCCAGGATCTTTCATGCTGAACTCTGTCTGGAGATGAATATAAGATGTACCATCTCTCAGGTCAATCCCATTGCCAGAGGGAGGTTAAGTTTCAAAGAACAACACCAGCCCTGTTGTATTAAGGAGCTGAAGCAGGAGAACTGGCAAAGGTTGTCTAGCCTGACTAATCAACCAGGTAGAAAAGAAATTATACAGAAGGTAGGGACCTCTGTCTTGCTGTAAGGTTAGGCAGCCTTCATGAAGTGCTCTGGAAAAAAGCCTAGAGTCCCTCTTTCTTTCTGATCATGGCTACAAATGCAGTGAAAATGTGATGTAACTGTTAGTTATATTCAGGACCTTGCACCCTATGCTTCCCCATTCATTTTCTGCACTAATGTAACCCACATTTTTCCTCATGTAGAGTAAATTAGACCTGCTTTCCTCAACCTGTTCCCCTCCTAATATCTTGGGCTAAACTCCTATCATCAAGAGCTGCTGGCCATGCTGACTGGGAGTGTTAGGAGTTGTAGTCCACATATGGACAGCACCAGTTTGGGAAAGGCTGAATTAATTATTATTACTATTATTTAATTTCTATACCACCAGAAAGCCATAGTTCTCTGGGCGGTGTACAACAGTTCATAAGATAATAAAATGCAGAATAAAAATACAGCAAATTTAAACATACAAAATTTAAAACAATTTAGACAGCGAAAAACAGTTTCAATAAAATACTAGACTTTAGTATTAGTATTAGTATTATCATCATCATCATCTACAATATTTATATACTGCTCAATTATCTAACACAGATTCCAGAGCGGTGAACATAAGTATAAACAGTAAAAGAAAGAAGATTGAAAAAGCAAATTAAAATTGTTCAATTTAAAAACAAAGGAAACAGAAAAACAGTTGCCAGACAGTTGAGGAAGGCTGGCATAAATGCCCCATCATATGCTATTAAATGCCTGGGAATAGAGGGCAGTCTTAACTTGGTGCCAAAAAGATGACAGTTGGTGCCAGGTGGACCTCAGTGGGGAACTCATTGCATAGTTGGGGGCCATCACTGAGAAGGCCTTCTCCCTTATCGCCACCCTCCGAGCCTCCCTTGGAGGAGATACTTGCAGGAAGGTCCCAGATGTTGATCATAGTATCTGGGCAGGTACAGGTTGGGTGAGGCATCCCATCAGGTGTTGTGGCTCTGAGCCATGTAAGGCTTTATAGGTTAAAACCAGCACCTTGAATCGGGCTTTGAAACATACAGGTAGTCAATTGAAGCAGGCCAGAATTGGTCTTATGTGCTCTGATCTTCTGATAGTATAACTGGAAACCGTCTACAAGTAGGATGATGAGATTTCTTTCAAACTTGCATCTTTCAAGCTAGGTATGATGCCAGTGGAGACCAGGTACTTCATGCTCTTACTGAACAGAATTGTCCAGCCTCTTGCTCAGCAAGTTCAAGTCCCTCAATATTTCCCTATTGTTATCCAAGCTCTTGTTGGGCTTCTGTTAACAGAACTGCTTTTCAGGCATTTGGATAAAGAGCTATCATGATTTATCAATCAATTAATCACAGCATGTTGAGTAGCTATCCATGGTAGTTAAACTGTGCAAATAAAAACATTTCCGTGTGTAATAAAGATGGAGGTAATTAATATGATCTCCCAACAGTGCATTTTCCCCAATTCGTAAACATTCACATTGTAGAACTCTGTTTCAGTAGCTGTTCCAAGGCCCTGTTTCCCCATCCCCATCTAAGTAAAAGTATCTCTTGTAAATACAAGGGGCTTCTGGGACAAAAAACAAGAGATGGCCATCACTGTTGTGCTCTGCTTATAAACTTCTAGAGGCATCTGGCTGGCTGCCATTGGAAACTCAATGCTGGACTGGATAGATGTTGGTCTGATCCAATAAAATAAACTGAGATTCTTAATGGGCAGTATCCAACTGAGTCATTCCACTAATGCTAATGATGTTGCACTAGCGGAAACTAGGTTCCAAACTTTGGGCAAGAGGAAAAGCCAACTAAAGTTACATTTGCATGAACAGAGTTGTGCAAGCAGCTCTTGCACAATGGAAAGATTTGCTGGAGTTCCACTATAGCTATTTGACTTTGCGGAATGACACCATTGGATCCTGCCCAATGTTTCTTAACTATTTTAGAAGTTAGAACCAAAGACCTAGTCTCTTCCAGGGATGTTGAAGAGATCGTTAGCTTTATTAAGATGTGTTGGACTTCAACTCCCAGCATCTTCAGCCAGCATATAATGGGAATTGTAGTCTAATATATCTGGAGGGCATCAGGTTGTGGAAGGCAGCCCTAGATATACTTTAGCTGCTCTATTCTCTGTGCATTCCTAATGCCTAGGTCAGGCCTATATAATTTAGAGATGAATAGTTGTATGTATCTAGGGATGGAAGAGAATTTAATTCAGTTCCCATTTTGATATCGAATTTACCAAAATTGTGCTTCCTGAATAAATATGCAAGCCAGAATACAGTTCTTATGACATTCAACAATTAGGCAGTCCCTCCCTAGCCTGATGCTCACCATCTAAAAATATGGGAGACACAAGGAAAGGGATTGGAAGGGAGGGAGGGAGGGAGGGAGGGAGGAAGGAAGGAAACATCGGAAAAAAGCATATCTAGTATTATTAGTGGCACCTGGATCTTTGGGTGATTGGAAGAGGGTAATTTTATAAAAGTAATGGATGGATTACATTGTGTTTGAACTTACATTATTAAATTCATGATTAAAGGCTCTCTTAATGGGCAACATTCATGATTGGTTTGATCAATGAACCTCATTAATGATTGAAGGTGGCATTGATTTTTGTGAGGTTGAAATGATGTTATGGACAGTTTTAGAGCAGTTAAAAATGCAAATAGGGTAAATGTTCATGAGTCAACTCCCAAATGTATTTCTCAGTGGTATTCAAGAATATGACACCTAATTAAGATCTGGTGAAACATGGGGATTTCTTCTTCCTAATTCTTTTTTGTTCATACTATACTATAACAAGTAGCATAGAGTTGTTGTTGTTGTTGTTGTTGTTGTTGTTGATTTGTCATCCCAGTTTAATGGTTTCCTAATTTCTTCTGTTTGTTTTTTTAGGACCCAGCATTCTCTTCAGCAATTCATGACAAACTACAGGTACCAAACACCACCCGGAAGGCATGGAATGAGCGAGACAACCGCTGTGATGTGTGTGCCACTCATTTGAACCAGCTCAAGCAGGAGGCTATTCAGATGATATTGACGCTCGAACAAGCGGCCAATACTGAACATTGTGATGCTTCCCCTGGCTCCCCTCCTCCCCTCCCCAATATTCCCACCTTGGTGGGCTCTCGACATATGGGCAGCCTGCAACCCAGGGACTGGGCATACATGTCTACTCCTTATGCTACTTCCAATTATGCTGGCTTTCTACCTAACAAACTCAGCGGGAAATCGAACAACATCGTTAATGGGATGGAGAAGAAAAATGGTTCTTTGGGACACCAGGCAAAGGTCAGTGTACAATTGGCCACCAGTCCCAGCAATGGTAACATCCTGAATTCTGTGGCTATCCAGGCTCATCAGTACCTAGACGGCACCTGGTCCTTGTCAAGAACAAATGGCGTTACTCTATATCCCTATCAAGTAAGTAGCGTTAGAAAGGATTCCCCACCCCACCCCACCCCTGCCCCATTGAATTATATCTACAGAGTACCTAGCGGCTAATATGTATTAAGTAATGCACTATCACGTTGTTTAACATAGCGTAGCCTTGTAAGAATAAGAAGTCAGGCCACCACAATGAAATATAAAATGCAGCTGATTTCTGCAACCTTCATCTCTGGCAATCATATTATGGATCAGTAAATTAATGCTGCAAATAATGCCAAAGAAGCATACGCGCCAGCATACCCACCTGCCCTCAAAAATGCAGAGCAGGTTATTGCTTTATGGCTAGAAGACTAATAAGCATGGACTCTGGAGGATCAATTGCTTGTAACATTAAATAAGTTGCAAGTTCAGTGGCACTATTCAGTATCAAAAACTCTAGCTGTAATAAAATGATGATAATGATGATGATGATGATGATGATGGTCATCATCATCACCACCAACAACATAAAAATCTTGGTTGTAATCATTATGTTGATACAAATTAGTAATAATAGCATAAGATTCATGTAAATTGTAGCAAATGGAATATGGGTTTGTTTCCCTAGCATTTGTATGGTTGAGACGAGAAGAGTAATCTGGTGTGAAAAATACATGGGCAATTTTGTGGTGAGAAAATGCAAGTCATAATTTGGTGGCGCACTGTTGATAATAAAAAGACATTTGGCTGTACTGTTCAAAATATCTGAAGAATCCATTTTTTCCCTGATTTTGTTTCTTATACTGCTAAAACGTATCCTTAAGATATTGATATAACTATGTCTATTGTTACTGAGGATCTAGTATGTCGTGAAAGGAATGAAATTATTATATCCATGATGTAGATTTTTAATAAAAGTTCATAGATTCATAGCCTGATCCTAGAAATGTTCAACAGTACAAATTGCTTAGTAAGTATGATTTGGATTGCAGACTTCCATGTTATACATAAAATAGTACTTCCCCCTGTGTGTTGAGTTGCCACCATTTTTTGGATGAGTTCATGAAGGGCAGAAATACAACAGGTAAAGCTTTTCTCATCCTGCCAGGAAAAGCTGTAGCTATTGAATTTCAGCATGTCATGAAGCTGTTAAAGACATAGAAGCTGAGATGCCCCCAGAGGGGTTGTCCCTATATATGTGAGCTAACACTAGCCCTTTTTGGGTGTTCTCCCCCTATGAGCGGGACAGTGCAGCTGCATTCACAGTCTCCACCCCACTGTTGCATCCTCATCAGACCCATCATCCACACATTGTGGGGAGGGAGGGAGAAGTGGGAGCCTGCTGAACACATGTAGGCTCCCTGCATAATTTATAAACCTGCATGATCAGAATTCTAAATAATGTGGTTAGCCTACACATGAGGAGCAGCTTCCTTCCCCACTAATGTGTGACCAGTGGGGGGCTGTAGCCAGTAGAGTGGGTCTCTTTCTACATTTGATTGTAACCATGAGTCTGAAGCAGAAATTGGGTAATTTCCAAGTTCTTAAGTGCCTCATTGGGGATTCTATTATTATCTGAGGTTTTTCTTTGCATCATCTCTAAAACACATAGCACAGCTGAGCATGATGTTTTTGAAAAGAGGTGAGCAAGGATTGCTGAAGCTACACAAAATCATGCTGGAGGCTGCTTTTGAGAAATGCTGAGCTAACGGGACCAGGAAAAATACCCAACCTCATTGGATAAAGAGCATTGCAGTTCCAGCAGTGGGGTTCATTGCCCCCTACATCATAATTTGTCAGACTGATGCCCAGGAACAAGAGCTGTGGGACTGGCTAGACTTAATGGCTCCTGATGTGGGCATCCCCCCATTGTAAATTAGCTTTCAGTTAGATAGTCTAGACAGCTTGCCAGAAATGGTTGACTGCTTTGAAGGCTGATCTTATTTTTCCTACTGATTCTGTGCATCTCAGATAAGTGGAGACCTTGTCATTCTAATGTTTTGTTGCACCTAGAGGCAGATGTGCATACTGAGAAGGACATCTGCCACCATGCTGCCGAGAGAATAGCTCATGTATCATGGAAAATAGATCCCATAACCCTCCATTTAGTAAGGTTGCCATATTTAAGCCCCTCCCTGTAACTGTACCTTTAACAAGCTGATCTGCAACAACTAACATGTGAGATAAGCCTGGTTCAGATTTTCAAAAGACTGAATGGCCTGTTTCGGATGACACACTAATCAACGGAGGGGAGGGGGAAACAATTGTCAGTTGTGTTGAGTATCGTGTCATCCGAATGCCTCCTCCGTTGCCTAAAATGTAGTCCAAATGTTGCCGACGAGCAACACAACGGACAATTGTCCCCCCCCCTTTGATTAGCATGTCATCCAAAACAGGCCAGCGTGTGAAGGGGCAGAGATTAGGGTCACTTTCTCTACTCATCATGACTCTCCCATCAGTGGATTTCAGTCTGATCTTGCAATTAGCACAGGCTGTGTGTGTAGATATAACTGTACGTTTTGCAACATTCTCACCCACTTAGATGAAGTATGTGGGTATAGTTGTACTCATGTAATGTTCTGTTCAGATGCGTAAAGGTCAGGGACAGAGACAGCAGAAGTAGTCCTGTCCTGTCCCCACCTGCATGGACCTTTAGGGCTAAAGTTTGACTCCATGCCATGAAAAAATTCAATTTGCTGATCATGAAAATTCCATTTGCTTTTAACGCACAAGAGCAGGGCCAGGTTGCTTTCTCCCCTGGTCAGTTGGCAATCCTACTACCTAGATCAAGATTTCTGAAGGCTATGATAAATGCAGCAACATTGCTTCACACTAATTGAGTACAGCAGAAATGAAATGTCCTGTGTCATTGTAACCCATGACTATGGTCCTTTCCACACCAGCCTTTTTGCCTGGGTTGGCCCCTGGCTGCTCCCTGTGAATCCAAATGATGCACAGGGAGTCCCAGGGGTGGGGTGGGCATGGGTTTTTTCCCCCCAGATTTACTGAAACCTCATAAATCCTAATTCTTCTGCTGTCCTGGGAAGTTCCCGGTACCGCGGAAGAATGTGCCCGCCCATCCTGGGTGCAGCCGTGCTTACTTGCGAGTAAGCGCTACTGCGAACTGGGCACGGAGCTGCACTGCATGGCTCCATGTCCAGCAGGGGAGGGGGTGACACCAGTTTCGCCACCCCCAGGAGGGCAGGGAGGGGAGTGGGCCCCCCGCGGACGCTCGTTTTTGTTTTTTTTTTTACAAAAAACTTACTTGTGCGGAGGAGCGCTCATGCGCTCTCCTCAGATCAAAAAAGAAAAAATGGCAGGTGTGATGGCCCAGGAGGAAACAGCTACTGCTGGGATCGCCCGCCCTGAGCTCTCTACACCCCTCCGGTGGAGAAAGGGCCTGTGTATAATTGGAGTGGGCAATTTGTGGTCTTCCAGATGTTTTGACTATAACTTCCACCATCTCTGACCATTAGCTATGCTGGCTAGGCTAAAACAAGTACCTCACTGTTGGTGTATATGATAGAGCAGCAGCCCGGGCTTGAATAAAACTCTGAGAAACAGATATTTCTATTTCTTATGAAATAGTTTAGGTTTGAGAACCACAGCTTTCATATGAAATTTGGCAATGCAATATCAAAAACCAGCTTTAAAAACTGAAATATAGTGGACAGAAATTTAGGAGTGGATATGGGAGGCATACCTTTTGGTCACACCTATGACATGAGTGTCACTATTTCTCAATTTTAGTTATCTGTTTGTATAATGTGAATAATTGTGATCCAAGATTACCAAGAAAGCAAAGATGGTAAAATAATTTGCAAGTATAGAAAGCAGTATATATAAATGGTAAACTTTATCTACTTTTAAGAATTGGTCACTGACTTTACTAGGAAGAGGATTGTGCTAGGAAACAGAGATCCTTATTATTGTCTCATATAATATTCCTTTCATGGGATACACACATTAGTGTTTTTTGTAATAAGCTTAAACTGTAACTCCTAGTTTTTAATGCACCATTTCCAGGAAAACAAAGGCTTATTGAAGTCAGTGGAAAAAAAACTTTTTTTTACAGTCCTAGATCCCTGAAGTGCAGGGATATTCTGGCCAATCCACACACCCAGCTTCCACTCCATCCCCCCCCACACACACTTTCTCTCTTCAGACAACTAGGAGGAACATTAGCAAAGGAATTATTATGACGATGCCACACAAACATCTTTTCAGAGCATGCAAAACACCCAGGGGGTTCTGTATAATGTAGATCTGTATTCATTTTGGAAGCAAAATAGATTGAACATACCATCATATTGGGGCCATTTGAAAAAAAAATAAAAAGGCATTTTGCAGCAGTAGGATGCTGCTGGTTTTGAATAAGGACTACCACCTTAGGAACAAAAAGAAACTGATGGCAATCTCCCATACAACGTGTATTTAGGTACAGATACCCAAGTACAAAATGCACATGTATTGCTGCATCAGTTATGAAGGGTGCATGAGGATATCATTCATTAGTCTCTGTATAATATACAGAATTTGCAGCTAGGAAATGCACAATACAAGCATGCACTACATACAGTCATGCATATTCGCTATTGAAGAGTCACACGTAGATTATGTACTTATCAGAAAACAGCAGAACTTTTATTCAACAAGGTATAGATGCTTTCAAGTTTCAGTTGTGATTATTTGATAGATTATGCTTCAGAATTGGTTCATAACATTTTTTCTTGTTGAAATGTTTATACAATACATTTTAGCCTTCTATGTAATAATAGTGTCAGCTTGTGTGGGGGTGGGGTGGGTCATTTCTACTTTCCCCAAAGACAACAAAGTTAAAAGACCATCCCTATTTGAATAAATAATTGGGAGACTGAACTTGGTTTAATTTCCACTTGTGACATTTTATTTATTTATTTATTTATTTAAAGATTTATAAGTCACCTTTTAGGGTAACCCTCCCAAGGCAGCATACAACAAAACTTAAAACCATAAAACACAATTTAAAAAAATACTAAGAACAATGATAAAATACAAATTAAAATCATATAGCACCATATGCACAACAGCTCCAGTAAAGTCCTAAATCAATTATAGGCCACAGTAAATAGGTGACCCTATAGTGCCAACTTGAAGGTCTGTAATTATGGGGTCTGATGAATATCTATTGGAATGGAATTTGACAACTGAGAGGTACTATCAAGAAAGCTTAGCCGTTGTTTCCACCAACAAAATTGCTCTCACATAGGGATGTCAGAGAAATGTGTCCAGAGGGTGGAACTTGCTGAGCTTTCATCAGTTCAGCCCCTCGGTCTGCATCTAGTCAGGCCAGTTCGCTGATTTTCCATTTTTTCCCTATTTGTTTTTGTTTTCGCATGAATAGAAGCTTGCACAAATTTTGGCTGTAATTTGCGCAAATTTTGACTGATTTGCATAATTTCCTTTTTAAAAACAAATGGAAAAAATTCCTGGATTTCAGGAATCCCTATTCTCACATGCAAGCATGCAAGTAGAGCCTCCGATGCTTATCTTAGAGTGTGGGCGTGTTTATATGGGTGAAGGTGGTCCTTCAAATAACCTGGACCCAAACCATTTAGGCATGGAATCCCAGGCCTATGGACCAAATCTGGTTTGGCTGGAGTACAAAACTGGCCCTCCAGGATTTCCCAGATGGCCGCCCCTCTTCGCCACCTCACCAGGTGGCCTCCCTAGCTTGTTTCCTTCTTTGGAATTCTTTATTGTTGGCCTTAATGTTGTTAGCAATGTGCTCCTGAAAATACGATTTTGCACCTCTTTTTGTCTGCTTGTACAAATTTATGTTATTTTTTGTACTTGTTTGGGAAAGACTTCCATTTTCTGACGGAAGTCTTCTTTTCTCTTATAGTTTCCTTGACACTGCTGGTTAACTATACTGGCAACATCTTGGACTTGGTGCTACCTTTTCTAACCTATGGTGTACATTTTGGCTAAGTTTCTATTATCATGGTTTTGAGTAATCTTCAAGAATTTTGGAGAGATGTAACCCCCTTGACTCCACCTTTCAACTTTTTACCAGTTCCCTCATTTTAGAGAGGTTTCTTTTTTAAAGTCAAATGTGACTGTGTTGGACTTCCTTAGGAATTTTCCACTTAAATATTTATTAAATCTGATTGCAGTCACTGTTTCCAATTGGTTCAACAACCATCTCTCTCTCTCTCTCTCTCTCTCTCTCTCTCTCTCTCTCTCATAATATTAGGACACGGGATCATCTGATGATGCTGATTACTGGGAGATTCAGGGGGAGGGAGATGAAAGGAAGTATTACTTCACACAGCATATAAACTATAGAGTACATCAGTCCTGATGACTGTATTACCTCCAGTATCAGAAACAGTATGACTATGTACAGCAGTTGTTGGGGAACATTAGCGGGAGGGTGCTGCTGCAGGTCCTACTTGCGGGTTTTCCACAAGCAGCTGATTGAACACAACGCCAGACTAGATGGACTTTGGTGTGATCCAGCATGGCTCTTCTTACGTTCTATTATTTTTCTTTTAGCTCTTTATTTGCTGCTGCTTTCCTTCCTCCTAAAATGTCCCCTCCACTGCCAGTTGCAATGAAAAGCAGTGTGGCTTTTTTATGTTGTATATCCCCCACTTCTTACACTTTATGTCCTTTATTTTCAATTTAATTTCATATAATTTATTCCTTTAACCCCCCCTTTAAAAAAAACATTGCTTGTCATTTCCCTCAGACTCTACCCCTCCCCCTCCAACAGAAAGTAAATGTTTTGCCCTTGGCACTTACTTACCTTGGAAAACCACAACAGCAAGAGCAGCGTACTCAGAGGACATTCTGCCAGAGTGTAGGCAAGAGGCCAGAGTCCAGGAGTCATAGAGCAGGCTGCCAGAGCATCTGTTAATGAAGTCTTCTGTTCCCAGGGGTAAGGCCTCCTAGAAGTGACACTGCTTTTATTTAAACTAAAATTTAAAATCTCTGTGTGTCTGTATGTGTGCGTGCGTGCATGATTGGGCATGAATTAAGCAGTGACCAGGGTATTACATGAGAATTGGTTATATAAGTGTTAGAAGGTTTCGAAGATGGAGGACAGTGGTATGGTTTGGATGTCACAATCACTAGTTGTGTTAATCTATTGCTGCAAAAACAACAAAGATTCTTGTGGCACCTTAAAGACTAATAAATGTATCATGGCATAAGCCCAGGATCCCCAACCTTTTTGGGTCGGTGGTCATATTTGGAATTTTGAGAATATCATAGGCACTTTCAGCAAGTGGCTGCCATGGGGTGACAGGGCTTGCCCGTTCCTAAAATGGCTACTATGGTGGGTCACAAGCCTCTCATTTTCCAAAAGGCAAACTGGTGAGACTAAAAGAAAAAGTAACTTGCCCAAGAACCTAAGTACAAGGCAGAGGTTGGTTCTGAGCTCTAAAACAAACCCATTCTTTTTTAACCCAAAGAAAGATGGCACTGGAGAGTAGCCTTTCGCTTTGCAGTATACTAGCCACCCAGTTAAAAAATATTTTAAATTAAAAAAGTGCAAATAAAATAAAAATTAGGAGGGCGCCAAGAGAGGTGTCTATGGGTATCACATTGGGAGACCCCAGGCATATACTCCCATGGACTGTTGCACAATTATGGTTTATGGTTCATCATGACAAGAATGAGGCTTTAGCTCACATGCTCCCCCATCTTCTGTGTTGTGGCCACAAGGACGGTGTTTTATCTCATCCAACATAATCTTAAACAAAATTGGCTTGGATCCTAAAATAATTTTCCATTCACATGAGATGGGGTGATTTATGCATGTCCCCCCCCCATCTGCACCCCATCATATACCATATGATTCCCAAAGGTTCCCAAACCCCCAGGCACAGATTTTTCATGTCACATTTGTAGCTGCCAGTCACCAAAGACTGCGTATCTAAATAATGAAAAATCAACTGAGTAGATACCTGTGTGAACCAGTGAATAGTTTCATATATGATTATTTTTTCCACAGATTGACACAAAGGAAAAAAAATATATGCAGAAGGAACAGCCTCTTCTAAAAATCCGCAGACAAGTGATTTTCTAAAAAAATCAAGTAACTAATGATTAGCTTTGGTGGAGTCGTAAGTCATCAGCTGACCTTACCATGAAGTCATCAATTGAGCTTGTGTATTACTGTAATTGGCTAATTATATCTGACTTTCAAAGTAATAGTCTAGTTGTGTCCTTTTTTACTTTATATCATGAGGGAAAGCTGGATTCCATACGAATTGTATTTTTTTTTAAAAAAACAATCACTTTGGTATGAGTTGATCTCACATGGCATTTTATGCATGGCTTAATGACCCTAGGATCATTCATTTTTCCATCATGATAACAGACCGACCAAGGAAGTGAGAAAGAAAGAGTATCCCAGCAACTGAAAAGATCTAAGGAGGCTTATCCTGTGAGTATGAGAGCCCCATGACTCAGCTGTGATGGGAAGAAGCAATCTATGAGCCCATGAAAAGAGTGAGATAATCCTTTAATATAGTGCATGACATGAGATCACAATTAGTAAGGATTTGGATTCTTGATTTTCTCTAGTCTAGTTTGTTCAGCTATGATCTAGAACAATCTGAGCCTGGGAAAGCTGCAAGCAACTCTAAGCAAAGTTTAATAAAGGTGTGCAGTTGCTTTTCCACTGGAAAGGGCTTTCTCCTGTGAAGAAAGATTGCCCCTTTAAAGAAGTTTGCCACTGCAAGTTTCAATCACCAACATGGCTATATATAGCTTTGAAAGTATACAGTTCAGTTTATAAGTAAATTTCTAATCAATTCTGCTTTTGTCAGCGAGTTTACATGATCTTGTTTCTGCTTGAAGCAAGATATTAATTCAAGGCTGTAAGGAATGAAAAGGGAGATAAAGGGTTCCTGGATAATTAGGGATTTTCCTTCACCTCTGTTTCATCTAGGGAGCCAGAATAGATTGAACTATAGAGGTCATAAAAAAGAAGTGTTCTTGGATGATCCAAGGAAGTGAGCAAGAAAAGGGTGCTAAAAGACCTAACTTTCACTTTAAATAGGATAGAGAACATTTTAGCACTAATTTTCTGACTTTGCCTGTGTTCTAACCACTTTCAGCTTTAAATATATGAGGACCAATGTGGTGTAGTGGCTAAAGTGTTGGACTGGGAGTCGGGAGATCTGGGTTCTAGTCCCCACTCAGCCATGGAAGCCCACTGGTTGACTTTGGGCCAGTCACAGACTCTCAGTCCAACCTACCTCACATGGTTATTGTTGTGAGGATACAATGGAGAGGAGGCCGATTATGTACGATGCCTTGGATTCCTTAGAGGGGAAAAAAGCAGGATATAAATGTAATAAATAAATAAATGACATGGAAATGCATAATAAATGTTTTAGTCTTTAAGGTGCTATAACACTGTTTCATCTCAATCCTAGGCATGTCAGAGGTAACTCCCATTAGATTGAATGAGACTTACTCACAGATAAATGTGTATAGGACTGCATTTTAGTTGTTTTTAAACAGAATAAAGTAGTGAACAGTAATAATCATAATATTTTGGCATTTTTATCACACATTTATGGAAATTATCTGAATGCATGCAAAAATTAAAATACTCTGTGGTTTTCTTTGTTTTGATTTAATGATGGGCTTCATGATTGTGACAATGATGGATATAGAGGGTTCAATTCAGATTTAGTCATACTTAGAATAGACCCATTGAAATCAGTGGGACAAATGCTTTTGATTTCTTTAGGTCTACTCTAAATGTTACATAATCTGGATCCAGCACAATGTCAGGAAAATAAATCTAAAAGTAGTCTACTATGAAAGTTCTCTACAGAACTTATTCTGAATGGAAGCTATACAAGAGAATGTCCTTGTTGGATCATGCCCTGAATCTCTTGTTTTGATTTTCAGATAAAATTGGTAGACATTGGCTCAATTCGGACGACACAATAAACAACTGGGGTGGGGGAAACAATCATCAGTTGTATTGACTATCATGTCGTCCGAATGCTGCCATAGTCAACTCAGCGTTGATCCTAATCCACACCACAGTTGATTATTTATTACCATGTTGTGTGGGGAGTACCCCCTAGACGAACAACTGTAAAGTTGATTATTACTCCACCATTGACTATTGTGTCATCCGAATTGAGCCATTGTTTGTTTATTTATTTTAAAGATTTCTATCCTGCCTTTCAGCCACAAGGCCCTGAAGGACAACTATCCTTAAAATACAGGGACACTGTAGAGAGCTAGTGTGGCATAATGGCTAAGACAGTGAGCTACAAATCAGAAAAATCCAGGTTCAAATCTTGCCTTTGCCCTGAACTCACTGGTTTGCCATGGGCAAGCCAAATTCTCTCTCAGCTTCAGCCCCTACCCACCCACCTCATATCCAATATGGGGGATTGTAATACATCTGTTACCTTAATTCACTTCTTTGCTCTTCTGAATGCATGGAATTACAGACATAATATACTAGCATTAGCCCTGGTGCCACCGCTGCCAGCGTAACAGCTCCATAGGATACCATCCATTGAATGATGATACAAAATTATATTGGCTAATAATTTTATCCCAACACAACAAGTACATCTTTAATCAATACTTTCTTTATATTAGAATGCACCACGTGGTGTGTTTCACATGAATTTTAAGCCCAGGTGATATTCAGCTAAAGAAATTTAAAATGAGTTTCATCAGGAATATTTAACCTCAGATTATAAAGACTTCAGCGATATGAAGCAAAAAAAAAAAGTCCCAATGAAAGCAACAAACAAGTGATTTCTATACTTGGTGCAGTGGGTGGGTGGGTGGGAAGGTTTGAAGCATCTTCAGTGGCAACCTCAATAAAAAGTTATTCTTGATTCCATTCAGATAGAATTTCCAATATATTTTGTTTGTTTTCTTCATTAGCAATCCTCAATTACGCTCCTTACTGAACTAGTCTACAGCACTGATTATCACCTCTGTGTACATGTAAAATGATATAATGTGTGAAGCAGCCTTTAGTCTGACCCTTAGCCTAAGCTAAGCCTTAATTTGGGGTGTCTGCCAAAACTGACGCTATGCACTTTATGAATGACATGAGTGAGGAATGCCAATTAATTAACCAGCTGAATGTTACACCTGCTCTAGTTGTATTTTCCTGTAGAGCAAAGTGAGGTTACACATAGCCAGAGGTGATGAAGCATCACTCCCAGATTATGTAACTATCTTAAATGCAACGATCTGCTCTAAGGCAGAATGAGATGGTGCATCACCTTTCATAACCATCACATGTAGTTGGTTATCCCCATAAGAGTTCAAGGATTCAGAAAGAAAGGCTAATAACCTGTCACCTTTGAGAGAGTTAGACTGTCGGCCATGCTTAAGGAGATCTTGGTTGAACATGCTTCAGAGAGAAAGAAAGAATAAACTCCAGTTTTAATATTTAAAATCTCTTCATGTAGATGAGCCTGCACTTTTAATAAATATTTTAAAAGGGTACTAGGTGACTTATATTTTTAAAAATAATAATCAAAGAATGAGCTTTTAGCTAATGAAGGAAATATTGGATTTCTGGTCTAGCAAGTGAAAGCCTTAGTATTCATTATATTTAACAGCCTTTACTATTTGGCACATACTTACATGGCACATACTGTATTATGACTGCTTCATATTCAAAAATTAATTACGGAAAGGACAGTACTGTAGCAGATAGAATTTGCCTGCCAATGGGCCAATGGTAACCAATACGTATAGCTTCAAAACATTTAAGAAATATATATATGAAGCAATAAATTCAGTTAAGTGTAAGGCTGTCAACAAATTCAAAGTAAGGTAAATAGCCATTTTGCGTTGGGTGGCTAAAATATTTTGGTACCTCCATATTTTAGTACCTCCATATATGATAGAATACAAAATAAAAAATTACTAGACTGGACTATACAAGACTGTCCAGATAAATCCTATACTGCTTGGAAAACCTTGAACACATTTATCTCATGTGTTAGAGCTCAGATGCTTGGGTTCATTTCCATGCTGGGTTGATTGAATAACATAAAAGTATGGCAGTTTGGTGTTATTCTAGGAAGGTTGATGTTATTCTAGTTATTCACTTCTACACGCTTGGTAAGCTATGAAGATTGTTCTTTAATTTCCTTCTTATCCCATTTAGGTTTAGGTGATCCCCAGTATAACAGAGTTTAATCTGATGCTAGTCTGAAATCATAGCAAAAACCGCTTGTTTAAAATAAAACCTGAAATACAGATCATTGAATTGAAAGAAAACTTCCATATATTACAGGATTTCAGATAAAAAGAGTGCTATACCAAATTGCAAGAACGCTGTAACCATTATTTCAGAACTTGCTATTAGTAGGAAAAGAAATGAATGCCTTCAGTTTGATAGTATTCAAAGTGTTTTCAGGGGAAAAAATCGCCAGCTCCAGCACAAAATAAAACTATAGTATTTAAAAAGGGATGCCAGGAATGACTTCCACCCTGGGGTAGTACATTGGCAAGAGGGAAAGATAGGAAAGATTCAGATCCCCTCATCCACAGACCCCTTTTGATAGTAAAATTAGATAGATTGGTAGATAGATACACACATACATACACACACCATCCCCAGTTTTATATGTGAATGGGACAGTTATGTGACCAAATAATGTGGCTTCTACATTTGTCATTGGTCATAGAAAGAACAGCTGCTGGGAGTTTGCTTCCCAGCATCACCAGCTTCATCTGCCAGTTGTCCTCAGACTGTGGAAGCCTCTGTCAGTGTTCTAATGGCCACTGGGCAGTTGCATTATTATATTTATTTATTTATTGCATTTCTATACTGCCCAATAGCCAAAGCTCTCTGTCCAAGCAAAAATATCCTCAAATATTCGAGTGAATATTACTTCCTGTTTATACCTCTCTTCTTCATTCAGGCATTGTCAAACTTATTTCCTTCCCCTATCTTCAAAATTTATGTATTTGTTATCTAGTAAATTTCTATCCCATTTTTTGACTTATCTCCAAAGTGTCTTACAATATTAAGAAAATACAACAGAGGCAGCAAGAACTGTATGCTCAAAAGACAAAACTAGGCAGTTGATGTCAGTTGGCCAGGATGGTGGTGGAGGGATCCAACTGGAGCAGGCCCAGATGCGTCTCAATGCCTGTTCCTGTCTCCCTCACCCACCTTTGCTTGTGTGTCTTGTCTGTTTAGTTTATCAGCTTGTGGGAGGCCAGGCCTCCCTTCCTCTCTCTCTCTCTCTCTCTCTCTCTCTCTGTCTCTCTCTCTCTCTTTGTGAGCTACTTTAGGAAATAATATGTGTTTGAAAAGTGGGATAAAATATAATGTAATCAATATAATTAATATATAATATAATATGGAATGCCCCTATAAGATCCGGTTTGGGTCATGCTAAATCAAGAAGATTGTCATTCAGATTTTTACTTAGAAAGCCATTCAAACCAATACATCTATCTTTGTCTGTTGCCGTAGCAGTTATTGAATGGCCCCCTTTAAAAATAAAACCCAGTTTTAAAATCAGCTTTGTATATCAAGACATCTTCCTCTAAATGTCACTGATGAGCATTTGAAAGTGCCATAGTTTAGGTGCTTAATCCAATAATGATTTTTTGTGGGATTAGATGCTAAATCAGGGGATTAAGTTGTTGTTTTTAGATAAATGGGGTTTGGGAACTTTTTTTAAAAAAAGGAGGGGAAAGGGTCTTTTGTTACCTGCTGCCTTACCTGGTGACCTTGTCAGCCACCACAGGTGCCTCCACCCTCAGCAATAACAATCCTAAATGCCTTGAAGCAATGTTGGCAGCCAAGGCTTAACTAGATCTCTGATTATCTCTTCAAAATTGTATTGCACTTCAGAGCCTGCTTTAAACATTGACAGAAGCCAGTTCTTGCTGGAATGAACAGTCATCAGGAGACACCTGGCCAGATAATGGATAGTAGTTTGTATACCTGACAAAGGAAACTATAAAAAAGACATAGAGTTCAGACACCGTAGAATGAGTTAAGACTTTGAACAGAGAGTTGGAAATTTATGAAGTAGTTGCTTTCCACAGCTAACACCAGCTAATTTGAAATGTGTCCATAGCCTTAGTAGTCAATAGAACATTTGCTATGTATTTCAGTGGGTTAAGATTTCTCCTTTAGTGCCCTGGCTGTGCATCTCTGCTCTGTTCAGATGTGGCTCCACAGACTATTGCACATTCAGCTCTCAGTTATGCAGACGTGTATGCACCCATTCTGTTTGACAGTTGGAAACGAAATCCCAATAATAAGTAACGGATTGGATCTCGACTTCATTGTCAGTGAACAGAAGGGCACTTTCTGTCCATGGAAGGCTTTTGATCCAGCAGAGGGATCCCACTGGTGGAAAGGGGAGGATGCAACTTTTGCTGATTCCTTCCTCCCCCTTCCTCTCCCTACAGCCCCGTTTCTCATGCTGGTCTAGAGGGTCTTCCAAAACTCCCGAACAGATATTTGGAGGGCACAAGGAGCTGCAGGGGGCAGGGAGAACTGGGAATAGTCACCTCCCCCCTTCCAACTGCAGGAACGAAGTCCAACCCCGCCCTCTTATACAGTACGTACCCCATCTCATGCTGCCATGTGTTTCACAGGAGAGTCATTCGACATCTGTTTTAACAACAACAACAACAACAACAACAACAATAATAATAATTATTATTATTATTTATAACCCGCCTCTCCCTCCAGATCAAGGCGGGAAACAACAATAAATATAAAATACAAAGACCACAATGAATTAGATATTAAAAACAAATAAAAACCAATACATCTTGGTTGCATAGGTACAGTTGACAAGTTTTAGTGATACTGGCCTTTTCAGTTTTGTTTCTCTAACAAATTTGTCATTTGTCAGTGTTTTGCCTGACGTGCATCTCTTGCTATATGTTCTTGAGGTTTTTCGATTTTCTCTGTTGAATAACAATATGTAAGATCTGATCTTCCAGTTACTTTGCTGATTTTACTCTGCCAGTTGATATGCTATTGACAAAAAATCAGGAATATTTCAAATCATGTCTGTGTAATGGTATAGTTTGCACTGAAATAACTTTAACGTCTTTCAAGAAGTTTACTATTCAAGAGAACAAGCATGTTTTTATTAGATGTTTAATTAAGTGTGAACAAAAGTGGAAGTGATTCTTATGAATTGTAGAGTTTAACCAGCACCTCTGATAACAAGTCTCTTTGCCATCAAATCAAAATTGGGTTGGAATGGATTTACATTTACAATTAATTTAATCTTCTTGTTTGCATATGGAAGAATCAACCAAATTTTCTTGAACTGGTTCGAATAGTTGCTTGATTTCACAAGAGTGTTAGTTAATATAGCTGTTAAATTGAGTTTTAATTTAAGGCAGTCTTCCCCAACTTGGTGCCTTCCAGATGTCTTGGACTACAACTCCCACCCCCATGCCAATCCAGGCCTTAAAGGCCCTCTTAATCCAAGGCTTTAGGAGGGCTTTTAAGGCCACAATTGGCATGAGGGGGGAAGGTAAAGTGCACTTTCTGGGGCCTCTGGAAAGTGCGCAATTCCCCTGTCCATGCTAATGGCATGCTGGGGGAATTGCACACTTTTTGGAGGTCCCGAAAAGTGCACTTCACCGAGCGCTCGGCTGGGCCGGCACCCAGAATAGGGCCAGCCGAGCAGTGCTTGGTGAACTTGTGGGAAGATTGCCCCACGCGTTCTCTATCTCCTATCTACAGGCAACATCCCATTCTAACCCTTAATGAATTGCACTGCTGATACAATCAATTTCACAGCCATCTGCATTTCCCTAGAACTCCGCATCACAATAGGCTGTGGTGCGGAGTTGTCATATGCTACTCCAACGCACAGCCCTCCACAAAATGGGAATCACAACGTTGAGCTGCTTTGCAGGACTTGTGTAACGCAGACTTCCTCAGCCATAGCCCTGCCTTCTGCAATATGCATATAATGGTGAACTTTATCTGTACACATTGTCAAGGTAATTTTTAAAATGTTTATATACAGTACTCAGAAAAAATGATTTACAAAACCTGAGTTAGAAAGATCATGAACTCCTATCTTTGCTGCTAGCTTTTTTATTTTTGGTAGAAACACTACTGCCCCAACCTAGCTACAGGAAATTTCTGGATTTCTACATTATTTTTAGGAGGCTGCAATTACTCTAATTAAGAATAGCAGCAAAACACAACTTGTGGAAATGGCTTTTTGAATATTCCTTGTGCAGCTGAATGGATGACCTCTGCTGGTGGTAAATGTCTGAGAACCAATTTGCATATGTGCGTAATCCTTCAAAGACCCAACCTCCCAAACACTGCCCTCCCTCCATGGGTTTAATCCCAAGGAGAAACAGCATTCTAGGACCAGTGGGTTAATTGTAGTGGTTTATTCAGTTTATACTAGAATCCTGATTACTTTATAAAGTACTTTGGGAGGGGGGAAAAGTCATATTACGAATTCTTCCTTGCAGATATACTCCTAAAGTAGGAGATTGGGAATGACCAACTCCACACACCACTTTTCCAGAAACATCTGTAGGGCTATGTGAGATTTAAGTCTTGGTAAGCCAATGCAACATTTCATTCCTTTAACATTTTAACCAAATCCTTGGTTTTCAATTGGCATTTAATTTTGGCATTTTACATCTGTAGATACTTAGAATAATTTGGGGCTGGGCAAAATTATCCAAAGTACTTAAATTGCATTTTCAAAAAAGAGCCAAACTAACCAGCCTGTAGGATTACTGCTGCTGAAATGATGTACGGACTGATGTGCCCCAAGGTTGTATCACAAAACAGGACATTATGCTGGCATATATGCCTGCAAGCAAATGTTCTGGACTAGATAGTTAAAACATCTACATTTCATATTAGATCAGTGTAGTGTTAGTGTTTTGAAGATTGCACTGTAAACCATTTAAATATTTCCCCCCAGTCTCTTGCACCTTTTTGTGCTGAGGAGTCCTTTGCTTTGAGTCTCTTAATCAGTGAACAATAAATCCCAGTCGAGAGAGTAAAGTCACTCTCCTTAACTTTCCCAGAAGGCCCAGTACCTTAAGGGAAGAGCAAGGAAGCAACATGTCTGGCATTCAGATTTTTTTACTGAAGATGTATTATGATGCTCTGTTCAGACAAGAGTTTATGTGCATTGGAATAAGCCCATGTTCTCTATTTAAGTAAATGCTTTCTCAATTCCAGCTAACCTAATGTTCAATATTTCAATTTTCCTGGATACCTGCATTAGTAAATTAGTAGTTAGCAATTATTTCCTGGAATGAGATGAGACTGATTCTCAGATCTGTGGAACATCAGTCAGGGTTGCTGCCTTCTGGGCCCATTCATGATGGCCCATGGATAGGGTGACCATATTTTGGAAACCAAAAAGGAAGACAACATGGCCGCCCCAAGGGGGCGTGCCCACCAACATGGCCAGCCTCCAAGGGGGTGTGCCCACCAACATGGCCAGCCCCCAAAGGGACGTGCCCACCCAAAGATGGCCTTCGTCACATGTCTGATTTCACAGCACACAATTAAGACAAACCTGTTCTGCATAACATCTTCATGTTAAAATCACTGAGACATTCAGTGTATCTGAAATTAACTTCACTCCTACTTTTGTAGCTTTTGCTGTACTTTAAAGCTTTTGCTATACTTTGTGTGATACAGTCTCCCTTTCCCTCACATATCTTTTCTGACTGCAAATCCTTCACTGGATGACCGTAGTCTCACCTTTCCTAACATTTAACACTCTTTCCCCGTCACCTTTCTCATATCCATACTCACAGATTCAGCACTAAACAAATGAAGCAGTTGACAAGTGCAGAAAAATCTAGTACAGGAAAATCTAGTACAATAAATGAGTAACGTAGCATTCAGAAAGAGTATAAAATACTATTACCCTACAAACAGTCATGGAACAAAATGGACTAAAGGCTTGTAGCAGTTATTTCTCACTAGCATCTCTTAGCTTGTTTCAACTTCTGTTTTATCAGTGAGAAACTAATCTAAAAATGTGTCATTATATCTCTGGTTCATTGTCCATGTAAACAAGCCCATGGTCAGTAGAGGTACAAAGAAAGGCCAGAACAGATGCCCACTATCACAATGCTAGACAAAGATCTTTCCCTCCTTTTATCCAAATATCTCCTGAATTTACACTGCCTCAGTATGCAGAGAACAGAAATCCCAATCAGAGAGTTTAATACTTTACCCAAAGAAAACTGAGTAGCAGATAACTCAGAAGCTATCATCTTCCTATGTCCTATCATACAATGCTATCCTATGACAACTCAGGAATAAGTCCTGTTGACTTCAATAAACCATACTCCCAGATACATATGGGATTGCAGCTTCTTCACATTTGTTCACTTTAATATAGCAAGTGCAAGCCCCTCCTGTCAAGGAAAACTGTGCACTCACCAGAACCCGGCCTCGTGGATCATGCAACCAGCAGATGCTCTCAGAACGATGCTTTCAGAGCCTAGGAGTCCCAGACACAGTCAAACAAGACAAGACAAGCCACACTATGCACTCATTTATTATCTTGCTGGGACAGAACAATTCTGGGACAAGGCAACACTTTGCTATCAACCAGACGTAACAGTCGTAAACAAAAATGAAAAACACACTACTTCATTGACATAGCACTACATAATGACACAAATGTTGCATTAAAGGAAGAGGGAAAGAGAAAACTATACACCACTGTCTATGTAAGTTAAAGAACTATGGTAACAGGAAAAAAGTTACAATTATTCCATTAGTTAGAGTGATTATGGAAAGGTGGACAGGGATCCTGTATCTTTAAGAGCTGTATTGAAAAGGGAATTTCAGCAAGTATCATTTGTATGCATGCAGCACCTGGTGATATTCCCTCTACATTACAACAGTTAAAGCTGCAGGAGCCCTGCCTAGCATGACCAGATACAAAAGAAGGCAGACATACACACCCCAGGTAAGATCAGCAGTAGCAGCATCCACGCACACCTCATGTCACTAAAGGCAATAAAAATAAAAATTTACTTACCCCTTGCACACTTGCCCAAAGTGGGGGAAAACTCCACATCCTCCCGAAAGCAATTTAAACAACAACAACCTCCACACACACACTTAACTGGAAGGGGGGATAAAAATCCACCCCCACGCTCTCCAAAGGCAAAATAATAATGACAATATTAACAATAAGCCACCCACACAATGCAAAATAACACAAAAACATGCACACACCCATTGCAATAAAATAATATTAAAAATACAACACTCACCCACATACCCACCCAAGGAAAAATAATAAAAATCCAGACAAGCACCAAGGCAAAAAACAACCAACAGAACAAATACACTCACCAAGACTGAAAATACAATAAATATCCACACACACCAGCATACTCACCCATGGCAAACCTAATAATAATTTTAAAACACACACACATGCACCACCCCAATTAATTCATCAAAATATATCAAAAATATTAAAGTTCACTAAACAGTAGCAGCACCCAACGATAAATGAAATCACATCCAGGCAGCCCCAGCCCCGAGTGCCAGGCCAGGCTAAGACGCCTGCACGCCCGACTGGGCCAGGCCGCCCCATGGGCTTGAAGTCCAGCGTGCCACACTCCAGGCCAGGCCAGACCGCCCCACACCCGGCCAGGCTGTGCTGGGCCGGGTCGCCCTGCGCTGGGCCAGCCGCAACCCTCACCATGATGCCCCGGTGTGCCAGGAATGCCCCAGAACACCGGGTGAGGATGCCCCCCCACTGCGCTGCCCCATGGGTCGCACTGGGTCAGGCTGCACTGGGTCAGGCTGCACCGTGCCAAGCTGTGCTGCCCGCGCGCCATGCCAACTTGCGCGCCGTGCCAAGCCGTGCCACCCTGCACCGGCCCAGCACCTGTCCACCCCGCTTCCGCCTCGTCAATCCCACGCCTGCCCATCTCGCATGACCTGCACACATGCCCGCCGCACCCTATGCCCGCCCCACCCACCCCGCAACCAGCAGCTGTGCACCCCACAACCACTCCACCTGCCTCACCTGCAGTGTGCCCGCCCACCCCGCGCTCCACCTCCGCGCACCCGCTAGCCTTGCCCCATGCCCACCCCACAACTGCACACCCCACAACCGCCCCATCCCACCCCACAACCCACTTACCCCACCTGCACTGTACTCATCCCGCGCCCACCTACCTAGGGTGACCAGATAAAATCTGCCCCCCTCCCCCCTGATTACCTTGCAGGGACGTCCGCTCCCGACCGGCGCCGGACAGGAGTGGACATCCTTGCAAGGTAAGCGCCCCCCCTCCCCCTGCCCCCCTCCCCCCTGCCCCCTGCTTACCTTGCAGGGACGTCCGCTCCCTCCCCACTGCCCCCCCTCCCCCCTGCTTACCTTGCAGGGACGTCCGCTCCCGTCCGGCGCCAGATAGAACAAGCCCCAGATGGTGCAGGGGAGGAGGCCGGAACGACGCGTATCCGGAAGTGCGGACGTGCGTCGTTCCGGCCGCCTCCCCTGCACCATCCAGGGCTTGTTCTTGTTCTTGGCCAGTGCAACCGCGCTAGCCAATTTCAAGCCCCAGATGGCGCGGGGAGGAGGCCGGAACGACGCGTACCCGGAAGTGCGGGCGCACGTCGTTCCGGCCTCTTCCCCGGCCGATCTAGGCCTTGTTCTTGGCCGGCGCAGTAGCGCCGGCTAAGAACAAGACGTAGATGGCACAGGTGAGGCCCAATTTTCCGGACTTTGGGGGATATTCTGAAATTTCCCCCCGGATTCAAATTTGGCCCCCTTATTCTGGACTTGTCCGGGGGGATCTGGATGTCTGGTCACCCTACCTATGGAACACTAAATGACCTTTGATGCAGCATACCTAAGAGATTGCCTCTCCGTTTATATTCCATTATGACCTTTAATATCAGACACTTTCTTGAACGTATCATCTTTGGCCAAAATAATAATAATTATCATTATTATTATTATTATTATTATTTATAACCCGCCTCTCCCTCCGGATCGAGGCGGGGAACAACAACAATATAAAACACAAGAATCACAAAACAGTTAAAATTTTAAAAACAAGAAAAAATACATCATTAAAAACATCTTAAAATTCATCTGGATAGGCCTGCCGGAAGAGAGCAGTCTTCATGACTCTCTTAAATTCATGAAGACTGCTAATTTGTCTAATCTCCGGCAGACCATTCCATAGTCTGGGAGCGAAGGAAAGAAGGTCGTCTGGGTAACAGTTGTCAGCCTAGTCTTGGCCGACCGCAGTAAGTTCTTCCCAGAGGACCTGAGCGTGCGGGGCGGATTGTACGGGAGAAGGCGATCCCGCAGGTAACCTGGACCCAAACCATGTAGGGCTTTAAAGGTAATGACCAACACTTTATACTTCGCCCGGAAACTAATTGGCAGCCAGTGGAGCGATTTTAAAGCTGGCGTAATGTGGTCACTCCTAGATGTACCGGTGACCAACCTGGCTGCTATATTTTGAACTAGTTGAAGTTTCCGGACTAGGCACAAAGGTAGCCCTATGTACAGCGCATTGCAGAAGTCAAGCCTCGAAGTTACCAGCGTGTGCACTACCGTCTTTAGGTCTTCCAACTCTAGGAAGGGGCGCAGCTGGCGTATCAGCCGAAGCTGATAGTAGGAACTCCTGGCCGTCGCATCAATCTGAGCTGTCATTTGGAGCGACGGATCCAGGAGTACTTCCAAGCTGCGAACACAATCTTTCGGGGAGGGGGGTGTAACCCCATCCAGAACTGGTTGACACACCTCCAAACCCAGGTTGGGGCCTTTGACAGCAAGCACCTCCGTCTTGTCTGGATTCAGCTTCAGTTTGTTTTTCCTCATCCAGCCCATTACCGCCTCCAAGCATTCATTCAGAGGAGACACACTATCCTTAGCTGATGCTGTTGTCGAAGGCATAGAGAAATATATTTGGGTGGCATCAGCATATTGATAGCACCGCGCCCCATGCCTCCGGATTGTAAGAGTATGCAGAAAGGCATTTTGGTGGCTCCTCTTCATTCTGGTTGCTCTCCTCAACAAAGCCTAAGTCTTGATGTCTTTCAGAAATGGTGTAAGATCTTTTTATTCAAATTGGCTTTTGGTAGGCATGAATAAGGAGAGATATTTGGGGTTCATAATTAATATATTCTTACCTGCCCTATGCCCTTAGGAGGAGGAGAAGCTACAAACAAAACGAAATAATACATAAATTGAGAAAGTGTTTATTTCCCTCTCAAACAGAATATTGCTTAACTCTCATTTTTCACAATCTAGGAATCCACATAGAGGGCTTTCATAATAGCCATACTAAGGCTATAATCTTATGCTTACTTGTATGGTAATAAACCCCATTATACTCAATTGGGATTATTTCTAAATAGGCATGTATGAGATTACACTGTAAAGGTGCAATCCTGAAGCCAGCCATTAGATATGGCATACATGCTGTTCTGCCAGCAGAGATGGCACTTATGCTGATGGCAACCTCCTTGTATGCTCATGAAAATCCCCATGGATATAGATGTACTGTTGGCACTGAGGGTCTGGGGGGATTTTGGGTGTGGAATCCTGAGTTGTTTCATTCTCCCAACACAGGAGCTTTCCCAAAAGGAGCACTCAACCATACCAGCTCTGGAGTTGGTGTATTTCATTCCCTCCCATTTACCACAGTGGGAGGGGGGGGGGGGGAAACCAATGAACAAAGAAAAAGACGACGAGGGAAGAAAGCTAAGGAAAAGCCACCAACCCATCCCTCATCCTGGCAGCAAGCAAGCAGAGTTTCGGAAATCTCCCATCAGCACCATAGGATTGCTCTATAAAAGAATTAAAAAGATGATTAAACATGTACAAAATTAAACCCCCAAAAACCTTGTAAGTCAAATCAATGGGCTGGCTCAGACATGTAAATATTTTCTTGAATCTGAAGTGAAAGAAAGGAGAACCCTATAGGGAAGGGTCTTAGCTTAATGTCAGAGCATGGACCTCACTTTCAGGAGGTCCCAGGCTCAATCTAGTGAAGGATGGTGGCTCCGCAGTCGGTGGGGTGGTGAACCTTCTCCAGGTTTCAGTCAGAAGCAGCCAGAACTCTAAAGGAACTGTCCAACCTTTGATAGCACCTTTAGAGTTCTGGCTGCTTCTGACTGAAACCTGGATCGGATTCACTGCCCCACCGATATTGGAGCCACCAGCCTCCACTGGCTCAATCTCTATCATATTCAGATAGGGCAGGAAAAGATTCCTGCCTGAAACCCTGCAGAGCTGCTGTCAGAGCTGCTGTAGACTATACTGATCTTGATGGACCAACAGTCTAACTGTAAAGCATCAGTTCCAGAATGGATACTTCTAACAATAACATGCCGACCCTAAGGATACCTATATGGAGTTAAACTCCATTGAAATGTATGAGATTTATTTCCACCAAATTGTGTTTGGGGACCAGGCTGAAAGGGAGAATTCCATTAAGCACTGCGGCTGTACTGATCATCTGTATGGGATTTCTGCATGCTTCCCATATTGTTTCATAGAAATGCATGGAAGCTGCCCTGCAGAAAGACTCAGTAACTTGCTCCCTGCAATTGGCTAAAGATGGCTATGATGCGACCTCCAAATTGCAGAGAAGGGCATTTTTCAGTTTACCCATAATGAGGGAACGCATGAGAACACATAAGAGAGAAAAGAAATGTTGTATAGAAGTAGCCTGTGGAATTCATTGCCAGAAGAGGTAATCAAATAACATAATATAGCTAGATGACTTTATGGCCACTAATTCGGTCTATAGCTGTGCAAACTATGGCAGTGATAAGGGTAATCAGACTTTCTGCAAGAGATCATAAGATGATCACCTTCAGGGTCAGGAAGAAACTATTTTCAGCTTGCTCACATTTTAAGACTGTTATTTATTCCTTTTGCATTCTTTTTGGGTATTATAGTTGTAGAAACTGATAGTTTGATGGTGTCATAAAAATAAGATAAAATCCCCAATAGGTAACTCATTAATACTAAAACAGCAATCCCAGTAATAGTGTTTGAGAAGAGAGCACTGCAGTGTTTTACTGGAAAATATTGATGCTCATTTCCAGAATGGGATAGGTCAACAGACTTCTCTTCTGTGAGGTCCACTGACCTGTGGCGTTCCAGAAACAAGCATTTCCACTCGTTTACTGAACTGCTAGGTTCTGATTCTGCTAGTGGAAGCATTGCTAGCACAGAGGTAGTATTGGACACTGCCCTAAGTGCCCTTGGCATGGGAAATACTAGTGGAAGGGGAAATTGCACTTGCTGGCTTGTAGAGCAACATCTGGGAGAAAAAGTGTAGACTAACAATGTTTTCCATGTTTGTTTACTCAGAAGTAAGTTCTATTGTTTCTTATGGGGCTTACTCTCAAGTAAGTGTATTTAGGATTGTAGCCCAAAGTATTGATTATAACCAGGCAGTTTACCTTGGGAAAACATTTTTTTGCCTAATGACTTCATTTTTGTATGTATGATATGATGAATATCCAGCGCTGAGAAAGGTGGAGGGGAGCTCCTTTTCTATTCTATGAAGTTAATACAGAAAAATGTAGGGAATAAGCTTTTCCTGTTCTCTGCATTAAGATGCTGTCATTTCACAACACAATTTGGAACGCAGGGAATAGCAATTTTCTTCCTGCCACACTCTCTGCAGTAGAAGTTTGTCATATATCTTTTAGATAAAGACTAATGATGCGGTTTAAAATGTTGCCTGTATGAAGAGGTACTAGTACTCTATGTTGCTTACTATATTGCTGGAGAATAGAAGGAGGCTGTTCTCAGTCTCAGTAATGCCTTTTAAGCAGAGGCTGCACACTGACACACTTGGGTAGCTTCTGGTGCCATTCCTGTCAGCGGGGAAGTGGAAGGTCAGTGGCTTACAGATTGCTTCTTGTGATGTGACAGCAGTTAGAGTAAGATCTCAACTTCTTACAATGTCCTGACACGGCTAGCTGGCAGCTTCTGTGTGGATAAGTGAAATATCTAATTATAATAAATACTGCAGGCAAAAGTTGTACAAGTCGTTGTGCCTGTTCTCAAAGCTCTTGCTATTGAATGTTATTACTGATAGTTTAGAGGTGCTGCCTACAAAGGGAGGTGGTGGTGATGGATATGGCAGCTATGAGCATAACTTATTTATATATCTTAAACATATACATCCATAGGCGTGCACTCTAGCAATAATTGCGGAATTCAGGGAGCCTTTGAGGGGGATCCAGAGGGGGACCCGGACACAGCGGGAACAGTCCTCCGACTGCCCTATAGCTGCTCCACCACCATGCCGAAGAACTGCTGCCTCCGAGACAGCACCATTGCTCCCAACAGCAAGAGCAAAAAGGAATCATTTTGCTGGGAGCCAAGCTTCAAAGAGGCAAGAAGGAGGGCCCCCGAATATCACCACCGAAGCACCTCATCCAGCCAGTGTCATCACAACACCCCACCAATGCTGGGTCTTGAGGAGCATCTCCTCATCCCCCCATCCCACTGCAATGGCCCTCCTGTGGTCAGGCAAGCTGAATGCAGAGTAGGGCATCGGTGTCTACAGTGGTTAGTAAATAAATGAATAAAAATAAATGTCCTTTATGATTGAGTATTCAATAAATCTTTGGCTTTAAAAAAAAATCCCTGGGTGCACACCCGAATGAAATGTGCTACGTACGCCTATGTATACATCTTAGAAAGAGAAGAAGCAAGACGAGAGTGAGCAACGTTGTTATTATAAAACCACATTACTGAAACTCCACAGTGTTCTTATTTTCAATAGAAAACAATTCATGCAAATTGTCTGATTAGAACCTACTTCTGAGGGAAGAGGAAAAAGGGAAATGCTTAGACCAAAAATGTCTGAAGAGGGTAGCAGCTTCAGATAGATGAAAATGGCCGCCGTTTTCACACAAGTGTGTATAGACTGAACACAGGTAGGATGGAGAGGGGGAAGGGCAGGGAATGGCAGACCCTGTTCTTGCCCCACATGTGTTCAGCTGTAATCTGGAGAACTCTCTTCATGCAGACGGGAAGTCTGGGTGCTGTTGTTCAGACTCTGTTCTGGGGTTCAAATGTACACACACAGGTTTATGGTCAGGGCTATCTCTGTATTCTTGTCTAAGCTCATCTGTTGCCTGAAGAGGGTTTGTGGTTGAGCAAAATGCCCTTTTCTAGGTTCTCATTTATGACTTAGTACATGACAGTGCTCCTCTGTAGATTGTATAATTCCTCAAACCCAACAGCAAATGGAAAAACTTTCATCACAGGGGAAACTGAAATATCTTAGCATATTGGCCCTGTGGTAAATATCTGAAGATGAGTGGCAATAAATAAATCACTAGTCTTCAACATATCCATCTACATTTATTAAAGTATATTTGTCCTCTGAGAAAACAAAGCATTAGAAAAAAAACCCTAATAGGACAGGTTACTTATGTGGAATGAAATTTGCATTGTTTCTAGGGGTGGGGCCCAACGTAGGTGAGCAGAGATGGTTGAAAACAAACCACTACAATGTATTTGCTCAACCTCCTTGTAGGGAAGACAGAGCAGTGCACATGGGATTCCCAAGAAGTTTCCCATCCACCTGCTTAGCATCTGAGATAAAACTACATGGAAAATCTTTGAACTATCGTCAGATGTGAGCATCCCCTGTGATATTCCACAGTGCTTTGGGAGAGATGGCACCTCTGCCCTCACTTCCTGTATATAACTGAAGCTCCTGCGACTGGCCTATCTCTCGTCATGCAGAAATGTGCAATCTGTGGATTGAATGAGTGTAAGGGGGAGGTTGCACATGCTACAATGCCACGTTCCAAAGGCAAACCGCCCAGAGAGCTTCGGCTATGGGGCGGTATATAAGTGTAATAAATAATGATGATGATGATGATGATGATGATGATGATGATGATGAAAGTGAGGTTTAGTTCACATGCTAAAACTGGCAATTTTAAGTGAAAGTGCAAAATGGATTTTTTTGTTAGCTGCCTTGGGACAGGGGGGTGGGGCAGAAAAGCAGGATATAAAATTAAATAAATAAATAACATGAGGCAAAATGGGTAACATCCTAGGACACTCCAACTTGGCTCACAATTGTGAAGGCATTTGCCTAAATGGTAAAAGGCAATAATTTGAGGTGGCTGTCTGAGGTAGTGTGATGTCAAATGTTAAGGATATCCAGCGATAACTGCAGAGACTGGATAAATGTAATATTCATTAAACAAAAAACCTACAGTTTACAAAAACAATGTTAAGGCTCTACAGATTCCAACCAAGCACCAAAAAGCAGGGAAATTGGGAGTTAAGGCTCACAAGCCTTAACACCACATCCTCCCTAAGGAGGCAGAAAGTGCAAGTGAAATTCTCATTCTCCCAAAGCAGATAAACCATGAGGACAGGGTGGAGAATATCATATGCAGAGGTGACTGTGGGGTTGTGGAAAACTGATCACGAACAACTTAGGGCCACCTACTTCTCTTTTTTTGTTTAGAGCAGCCCTTCCCCAACCTGGTGCCCTCCAAAGGTGTTGGACTACAACTCCCATCATTGCAAGTCAGTATGTCCCATAGCATGGCTCAATTCTAGGGTGACCACTAGGGTGTGGCCTAGTGGCTAAAGTGTTGGACTGGAAGCTGGGAGATCTGGGTTCTACTCCCCACTTAGCCATGAAAACCCATTGGGTGACTTTGGGCCAGTTGCAGACTCTCAGCCCAACCCATCTCACAGGGTTGCTATTGTGAGGATAAAATGGAGAGGAGGAGGATTATGTATGCCGCCTTGGGTTTCTTGGCGGGAAAAAAGGTGGGATATAAATGCAATAATAAATAATAAAAAACTGTCAGGATTTCCCCAGATTTCTCCTGGTTTTTGTTCTATCCTCAGTGTCGGGGGATTTTATGCAATAGTCGATAATGACCTGGAATTACACACTTTCCCTTTTAAGGCCACCATTAGCGTGGCAGGGGGGAATGACATGCTTTCTGGAGGTGTGTCATTCTCTCCCACTGCTCCAATTAAGGCCTTAAAAGGGAAAAATGTGTCATTCCCAGGCATTATAGAAAAGGGCCTGATTGGAGTGGTGGGGTGGGGTGAGAATGACATCCTTTCCCCTCCTCCACTCCAATTGGGGACTTTCAGGTGGCCCCAGAAAGCCATTTTCCTGCCCCCCCACTAGGTGTCCTCTTTTTTGGTTTCCCAAATATGGTCACCCTACTCAGTTCTTGCACAGGCTGCATATCCATCCCTAGATATTTACTCAGAAGTAAGACCCATTGAATTTCCTTGGTTCTTGAAAAGCAACACACTTGCTTTTAGAATGTTCTCAGCATTCTATTTAGATTTAGATTTGCCAGTCTCAGCATTCTATTCTGTCTGTCCCTATAGTTTCCTGCAAGGTCCAGCCAGGGGAAGCCAGTAAATTAAACCCAGGGGTGGAGGGTGGGATTCCCTCAGGTTCATCTGACAGCAGGTGCCATAGAACATGGACTTTCCAGGAGTGTTGAGGCTGGATTTTTGGCAGACCCAGCCAGGCAATTTTAAGGCCTGTTAGTCCCTCCATTTGGTAGCCCGCAGAGCACCTGCCTCATAAGGCAAATGGCCACATGAGAACTGTTATTATGGCCTGCTACTTTGTTTGTCTTTAGTAGTCTGTGGTCCAGATCTCTTCAGAAGGGGGAATAGTGTTTTGTGGTTGGGGTCAGTCTAAATTAGGGGTCCCTTACTCAGTGCCTCTGATAGCAAAGAGATTGAGGATTGAAAATAGATTTTATAACATAAGCATGAAAACAATGAATACCCCTTTTAACTTGTTAAACCAATGAAAACATGCCACACAAGAAGTCTTAAGATATGAATGGTTTATAAAGAAAAGTAAATGCAAAAGAACATCAGATGCAGAAGTGAAATCTGAAACATTACTATTAGTAGTAGTAGTAGTAGTAGTATTCTGCCTTTTGCCCAATGCTGGGCCTCAGGGCAGCCTTACAAAACTAAAACATATACAGCTAAAACCTATAAATAGGAATATACTAGGCTGACCATATGAAAAGGAGGACAGGGCTCATGTAACTTTAACAGTTGTAGAAAAAAGGGGATTTCAGCCAGTGTCATTTGTATGCAATTAGTTCCTGGTGAAATTCCCTCTTCATCACACCAGTTAAAGTTGCAGGGGCCCTGCCTTCTTTTGTATATGGTCACTCTAGTATAGTGCCTGCAACTTTAAGTGTTGTGATGAAGAGGGAATTTCACCAGGGACTAATTGCATACAAATGACACTGGCTGAAATTCCCTTTTCTCTACAACTGTTAAAGTTACATGAGCCCTGTCCTCCTTTTCATATGGTCAGCCTAAATATACAAAAGTTAAAAATATAATTAAACACTTTTCAATATTAAAGCATTTTAAACATTTTAAATACATAACAATTTAAAAGTCAGAGGTATAGACAGAGGTCCAGATGATTTGCCAAAGGCCTGCTGGAACAAAAAAGGGTTTGTCTGCTTCCAAAAACACATCAAGGAGGGAGCCAGTGTAGACTGCAAGGATTAGAAAGAAAATCCATGTGTACACTATGCAAAATAAACGACAGCTCAACTGTTTCTAAACCTTATTAAAAAAACAGGGTGACTAGGCCGAAACCAACATTGTAGGCCCAGAAGCACTTTGAAAGGTTTCAACATTGTACTTAAAACTTACACCGGCCCAAACTAATTAAATGAAGTGTTTGAAGCTTTCAACTTTAGAGCAGTATGGACCAAACTCTTAGAAAAGAGGGAAATTAAAAGAAAGGTATAGCTACCTATTCCCAGGAGAGATCTGAAGATCAGGTTACCATGGATCCAGAGGAGCCACACCCTGCTTCACTAGGGAGCAAAAGAGCAAAGTGGCCTTATGAAGATAGCCCAAAATATTCTCAGAGCCAAAGGAATGCATGTTGCAGAAGAGAAAAGAGAAACTCTTCTTCTTCTTCTTCTTCTTCTTCTTCTTCTTCTTCTTCTTCTTCTTCTTCTTCTTCTTCCTCCTCCTCCTCCTCCTCCTCCTCCTCCTCCTCCTCTTCTTCTTCTTCTTCTTCTTCTTCACTCAAAAGGTCTGTGCTAGAGGCAGCGGCCATTTCACTCACCCACCCCACATTCTAAGTCAGGAGGGAGGGGGGAGAGCGAAGCTACTGAGCATGTGTCAGTGTCGCGTTATGAGGGAAGATGGCCGCCTCATTGACTTGAATGAGAGGTTAAAATAGTCTTTAAAAGTCAACCGAAGGGAATTTTAAAAAAATGAAGAGCTTTCCACCAACTACAGTCAAGGAGGAAGAAGACCCCACCACTGGATTAATTAATAAGGCTCTAGAAATTATGCAAATTGTGAGCACAAAAAGTCTCAACCTGGAAGTAAATTTACAAAAGCAGGGAGACAGGTTTGTATTCCTTTTCTACCTTAAACTGCTCTCCTTCCCTCAATCTTTCACCAATCTTCTTGAAATTTTCAGGTAATGTAAAACAAACATTTCTTTCTGGCACCTGTAAATTTCAGAAAGGTTGGTGAAACGTTTTCGATTTTATGGCTGTTAGAATGACCCCCCCCCCATTATCACTTTAACATGGCGGAATGTGTTTTTTACTGACGGCCCTTAACAATGGAGGCACGACTGTGCCTCCATTAATTTGAATTCAACCCGAGACTGAAATACTGAGGAAAGCATGACTAAGGGCCACGTGCATTGGAGTCTGAGTACGTACTGTGTTTTCTGAGCCCTCTCTTTCCAAAGCAGACTCTGTCCTTTCACCTGAGAAGATGTAACTAAAACTCTGGCTCCTTTTAGATATTCTTTTTGTGCACTGAATTAGTTCTTCCTCTCTCCCTCTGCACGTTCATTGAATGTCTAGCATAGTTCTTGCATGTACAGCTATACATCCAAACTAGGTTTTTTCTTCATGCAAATGGGAATCTCATTAGGGGCAGATTTCCCAACCATGTGGACAGAGCCCTCTGTGCATATAACTGAGGATGTGATTGAGCCAGACAAGTTACCTGAGTGAGGTTATAGGTTAACATACCAGTCTCACTGTATGGTTGTCATACTGTAGTTGTGTGTGTATGTCTGTGTGTATGTGTCTTCACAGCCCCATTTCCTAGCCAGGGAGCAAACCTAAGACCTTGAGCCTGTCTACACTACTGCTTTAAACCGGTTTAAAACTGTTATAAACCAGTTTAAAGCAGTAGTGTAGATAGGTTCCTTTTGTTTTCTAAACCTGCACTGTTCTACTGAACTATGGTTCCACATAAAGCCTCTTCAGTCCTTTACAATAAGGTTGGGTCCATGCCAGGCAAGGAAAGGCAGAATGAAGTGTGACAGGGACATTGTCCAAAGAGAAATGGAGGTCCCATCACGGGCCTACTTTACTGCTCTAATGGCTGTGTGATTGGGGTGACTGGATTCCATTTCCTCTATCTTTTCATTCAAAATTATTGCTGCTGTCAGCGTTCCCCTGCAAAGGTGTATTTTGCCTTGTGGGGGCCACATTCTCAACTCCCTGTGGTAGGACTCAAACCCACATCTCCTGTATCCCATTACAGAGTCTGTTCTTCCTTGATAAATGCAGCCCCCTCCTTCTCCTTTGCAAAAAGCTTGTCCCCACCCCCCAATGTGTGTGTGTATGTGTGCGCACGCCATGTTATTAGCATTATTTGTGTAATCATTGACATCCTAGCAAGACACAAGGCTTCTCCTGGGAAACCTCTGGCTTCTATAGCTCCACCACACCAGCGATTTCATGCAGTCTTGCCATGTCTGGTGTGCAGATTTGCAGCACAGTACTCACATTTATTTATTGCACATGATGCTATGCCTGTCCTGCTGACACCCTGCCTCTTCCCCAGCCTTTCCTAGGATGCTAAAAGTCTGGATTATTTTCCCTAAGCGCATTTAAGGCATCCTAAGCCTCCATGTGTTTTCAAAGGAACTGGGGGCTTGAATGGATTGCATCAGGCCCTGGCAGGGAAAAGCAATCTCTTCCAGCAGCCGGCTTCAAGCCTCAATATAAAAACCAAATCTTGCATCCCAGGCTCGAAAGCAGTTTTTAAAAATTATACAACGGCTGAACCTCTGCAGAGACAGGATTGTACTCCCTCGATGCCCCCAAAGAGCCAGACTAAAGGGTCGTTCCATTTTTGCCCAGGAGAAAGGTGGTCTTGTTGAAGTACTCATCTGCCAGGGCCTGACTAGAGGGAGAAAGAGAAGGGGAGGGGTGGAGTGGAGTGGAGCTGAAGAGCTAAAGAGCCAAAGAGCATAGGAGCGAAAGAGCAGCTATTCAGGTGAAAGGTATCATAAGCTTGATGCGCTTTTGCCTCAGATGTAAAAAAACAACAACGCAGAGGCAAACCAGGGGGTGGGATTAGGTGTGACGACTCTCTATAGGCGTACCTTTGGCCACTGGGCCATGAGATGCCTTTGATGGGAGAAATGCTATGGGCTCTTCTTGATAGTCTAATTGTGCTGCGTGTCTGTAAGGGATGTGTGTACACTGTTAGAGTGATGCTGTTGTGGCATTCCTGCTGTCACTGCATGTTGATTGGTGCTTTCCCTTCATAGCTAGTGTGGGGACATTTTTGTTGCAGAAGAGTTGCCAGGGATACTGTGAGAGTGGTTGTTGGCATTGCTATATTATCATTTCTTTCTATTGGTATTGCTTTGCTCTTATCTTTGCAACTGTGAGTGCATGGAATCCAATTAGTGTAGCTACTGCTGGCATAATGACACCATAGAATCATCCTGTAAATTGTCTTTTAGCATTGTCTTTCATAGGCAAAGTCTCTTTTAAAAAGGATACCTATTTTAATGTTTTGTGAGGCCACTGGTGTATTTTGGAAGATAGTAGAATTTGGTCATTAAATGCTATGTTCATTTGAGCGAAGGACATCTATCATCACTTTCTTGGAAACTAATCTTATTTCTTTAGTGGCTAGGAGGGGATCTGTCTCTGAACCCACGATCAGTTGCTTCTGAGCATCTTCAATATAGGTTTGTGTTCAGTTACCATACCCAATAATGATAGAACAATTTCCTTATTGCTTCTATTCTGAAGTCATTAATCAACTGTTGAAACCAGACTGAAAAGTGTGTCCCAACTGTTCGTCAACCAAGCAAAGAAATGTTTTATTTGTGATGTAAATATTAGGAATTTAAGTTATTTTACTCTAGTGTTCAGCAATAAACGTGAGCTGAATGTTAGGTATTTGATTTTTTAAAAATGCTTCATCATAACATTTTTTGGGTAAAATCCCCAATTTCATTTTTAGAGATAGAAGCACACAGATAATAGATACAAGCCAAAATAGATAATGCTTACACCTATGCTTCATCTTAAAGTTACGGGATTGGGACCTGAATTTCTAGATGAAAGAGCCATGGAATAATTGTTAAAATAAAATAAAGGAAGAAGATAGTTGTATTAATTAATGCTGCATTCAGCAGCACAGTAGTTAACAGTATAAGTTGTACGTTCAAAGACCCCAGTTCAAATTTAGCTGAACCATGAGCAATTTGGGTAACTAACTCTCAGTCACAATCTCGTCTTTATAATATTATGACACAGGGTTATTTTACAGATTACTGAGATAAAGTGTATAAAGTGCTCTGAGCACCAAGAAAAAACATTACTTAGAAGTAGGAGCATGCAATAATCAAGTTGGCCTGAAGGGGGGAGTGACAATCAAGTCAAATGTTAGTTAGAGCTCTATGAAACAAAAATGTATTTTTTTTAAAAAAAACAAGTTTCTAGACCTCATTGTTGTAAAGAAAACTTTTAAAACATGATGTTACTGGATGTCTTAAGAAAGCTTTCCCTAAGCAGCCAAAGTACCTAAATCTAGCCACATGGGGGTGCTGTGACAGTGACTGTTCCAAGCCTCTTGCATGGGGAAAATGCTTCCAATGAAGCAGCAAGGCACCTTACTTCAGAAATGGTAGGGTATGGAACAGGCCAAACTGAATCAGAGTCTGGGAACAAGTGCTATAGAGTTAATTACCTGTGAGGAGGGACTATATATTATAAAACTTTTATAGCCACTGCAGATGTTACTCATTGTTACTATTGGTAAATATCAATAACTTAAATACTTTTTATTTTTATGGTAAGACCATTTACTCCACCCCAAACTTTCACTGCAATGAGCCACTCAACAGGATCTTAAGAGAGACCGGTTTTCAATGACTGTTATTGTCAAGTAGAAAAGGAAGAGGCGGAGAGAGGTTACATGGTTCTTATTCTTGTTAAGGCAGAACAAAGAATGGGAATTTGGGAAGAACATATGAGTTGTTCTTGTGCACTTAAACATTTTTTGATAGAGCATGAAAGATTGCACTATGTCATGTTTTGTCTATTATTGCTGAGTTAGGGAGTGATGTCCTGCCAATATATTAACAAAGGCCCTACTCAAACTTATCCCAGTAACCTATTCTAAATCTTTCCACACAAAGAATAAGCTTGCTGGAGAAATACATGTGTGAGGAAATGGGGAAGTTATTTGTTTGATTTCCCTTTTGAAATAGAGCATGATCTCCGAACCATTTCAGAAGACTGAGCAATTTTTTAATGAAAAGTCCATGCTATGTTGTGTGTGTGTATTTTACTGTTGCTATTTTATTTGCCATAATGTGAGGAAGGAATATGGGTATATTTCCTGTTGGTTCAGAATTGGCACTGGAGTACAATGTTTTCAAACTAATCTGCAGAAATGTGTAGATTACTCCATATAGAGAGCATTTGCAATCAGTGCCAGGTTTACTACATTGTACATGCAATTATTATTTTTTGTTCCTGTTCCTTTCGGCATTCATAGATGTTCCTTAGTTTACTTGAGTTTTTGCATGTCTGCCATGGAATAGAGAATGTTTCTAGCTGTCACACCTGGCCAGATAGCAAAGTCCATATTTGTGGGATGGAAAGACAAAACTAACTCTGCCACAGTGATGATCCAATAATGCTCAATAAATACGTATGTCCAACTTGTAATGTATAAATATGCTTGTTTGTTTTCTCCATCTGATCTTGCTGTTATCTGTGAAGAAAAATTAAAAAATATGTTGTTGTTGTTGTATTATTATTATTATTATTGTTATTATTTCATTTCCTATAGAATCCTAATTGACACTCAAAAAATCACTTGACTTGTCTATGCAAATTGCTGGTAAGAGGATATCATGTGGCACTTTAGCTTGCAGTAGTGCTAAGTCAGCTTGTTTGCAGCTTGACTTACCTGTCCCATTGTTCAGTGAGAAGATATATCAGTGCTTGATCTTTTGTATGCACTGATTTGTTATTTAATAGTGGCCTCTGTCCTGGATGAATTGGATGAGGGGAGTGATACATGATAAGTACCATGCCCAATCATTCCTAGGAATCTCTTTTTCTTCCACAGAGGAGGAAATTATTTGTCATGCTGTTTAGTAGTTTCTGCTGTGGATTGGCATGAAGATTAGACCTGTACAATTTATGATCTTCCAAGCTGAACATAACCCACCAGCCAAGTATTTTGCTTGCCAGGTGCTTGATCTCTTCCCCACCCCCCTCCTGTTTTTGGAGTCCCAGGCAGGCAGGAAAAAAAATGTTAGTAAGCCCATGGTAGGCTGTTTTACCTGGCTAGTGAGCTGTGGTGGGTCACAAGTTGGGCATGTCTGATGCAGACATACATAAAACAACACAACAGTATTGGAAGTATATTCAGTGCACAGTTGGAAGTAATCTGAGTTTAACAACCAGATGCTATTATTGTTAACGCTGTTTACTTGGAAATGCACTTCACTGAAATCAAGGTGAATCTTTTCTAACTAAATTTATTTAGGATCAAGGAAGACCTGGATCTCCTAAGTAGAAGTCATTAAAAAGAGGACACTAATAATAGGTCTTCCCAGACCAAAGAATGACCTGATGAGAAACAGAGAAGCTTTCCACATATAGACGAGAAGGCTTTTATTTAATAGTTCTGCTTTGCCAGGGTTCTGATCATATGTCAAATGTTAGCTTCATATGCCATCAGATTGCCTAAACCAGTGAGAGAAGGCCAAACCTTCACTAAACAGGCACAGGAAAAGAGGTAATGCTGGCCTTGTAAGAGAATATAGGTTTATCTAAGACTGTAGAACAAACCAACCAGGAGTTAAATGCTACTATAAACCGAAGTAAGCTTCACTCTTTGCATTCAAACTGCTGTTATTGTTACCTTACTACATAGAATAAATGCAGCCCTGCAGACAGCCTTACCTACGAGAGGAAAAATTGCTAGGTAGGGGCAGGTGGCAGGGAGAGAAGAGAGATGTAAATTCGACAGAGTCTGGCAATGCCATCTGATATATTATATGAGAAGGATTCATGTAATATGCAGCATTTTCAAAGAATAAAAGCTGTTAAAGTACAGTCTGTACATTCAATACTTTTGATATTTATTATTCCATAAGAAATGATAGCCAACAACATGTGAAGTACACATTAACATCTTGCTCTAGTCATAATCACATATATTTAATGCTCAGAATACAGTATTCTCCCTGGTCATCCAGCCCCCTTTCCGACCTACATCAAGGACAGCTACATTGCAGCGCTCCCAAATGTTTGTGGAGATTTCCTTTAATAAATAGGCTTTGACTAATGTCTCCAAGTTCCCCACTGTGCTCAAATGGAGCAAGGATAATGCTTTACACTTTCTCCTCCAAACAGAAGGAACACCAAAGACATAATGGAAACTTACAGTGTCAGGAGGTTATTTAAGCTCATTACTTTTAATGAAAATGAGGTGAAGTCCTAACCAAAGTGCTTCAAAATAGGATTGTAGAGGCAGTAAATGCATTTAAAAGGTCACAGAAGTATGCTGAATGAGATACTCTTTTCTCCACACACCTACCCAAAACACATTGTGCTAGGATGAAATGCCACCCAGTGAGCTAGTTATATCTTCTTTCTTCCACTCTCTCTCTCTCTTTTTTTTTTTTTGTCTTTAGATTTCCCAGTTGATGACTGAGACTGGCCGAGAAGGACTGACGGAAGCCATGCTGAATCGCTACAATGCAGATAAACCCTCTGTGTACAGCCTCCCTGGTTCCCAAACCACCTGTGTTGCCAGTGAAACATCAACAAGTACCTCAGTGGCAGCTTCCTTTTTTGCCAGGTAAGAATGAACATTTGGCTGTTCTCTGCACCTCTGGATTGGCAGGCAGTGCAGACTGACAGATCTAAAGTCAAGGGTGCAGTCCTATGCATGGTTAGACATAAACATTCCCAGCATCCCCCAGCCAGCATGTAGGACTTTTTTTAATGTATAAACATGCCTAGATCACATTTCCATTTCTCCCAATTATTGGATCTACTCACAGAAGGGAAAAATAATGGCATGAGCTGGCTCTCGGTTTCATGACTTCTGTTCTAAGGACATATGCAAACTTGGACTGCAAAAATATATGGTTTCTGTCCTTTGTCAGGTTAGGGACACTAGTCCAACTAATGTCACATTCTGGATTGTACAGCCTAATTCATTTTCAAGTTTATTTATTTTTGTGAAATTTCAACAAAAGAAAGAAAGAATGTGGTTACATAGATTTGAATGCATCAATTTCAATTCATATATTTGAAATGTATGCTATAAAAGATACAGGTTTCTAAGAACTAAATATAAACTTCAACAAAATCAGCCCAAATATCCAAATAAGTATCCATTCGTAGGTAGTGTCTATACACCACCCATTCAAATATTGAAAGTGTTATAAGGTCCAATTCATTGCATTATAGACGGTGAGTGCTTATCCTTCCAATATCCTAATCTCAGTCTTTGTACTGACCATGCATTAACTTCCAGGAAACAAGTAGATAATTAAAAAAACACATGTATACCAGTAAATATTAAGAAGTGTTCCAATACAAAATTTATCCGTATAATGATCTCCTCCCCAGAAGGGGCAACTATGCTTAAAATAAACATTAGCTGTGTTATACCTCCAACAATCCATTATTAAAGAGAAGTTGTGGCATCTAATAGACACAAAACAAACATTTTTGCTGAATAAGACACAACCTGAGATCCATAGAATCGTCAGATACAGACACCAAGGCTGTGATCCATAAATTAGGCAAAATGGAACAATCTAGTTCAGTATTCCATTCCTGCTTAAGACACCGTATATTATATTTATTCACCAATGATAAGTATTTTTAAACATGAATTTTAGGTCAATTTGCCCAATCAGCCATAATAAGTGCTTCCCATACTGAGGGAGACACTGAAGCAGTAAAAGCGACTGTGCCAAACCTAGATACTAAGAAATATTGAAATTGCAAGTACTGCCATTTAGTACTTGCAATTCATTTTCAAATTGCTAGAAATTTTCCCCTGTTTCCCTAACTCTGTGCAAATGCATCCTCTGAAGGGGAAGGACTTTTATTGCAAACATGAAGTATCCTGCACCAACTGATACTTATAGAACTTAAATGTGAAGTTTTAGTTTTTACTCTCAGGGCAGTAAAAATGAAAACCAAGAGCATTAATCTTTTGACCCTTTATACAGTCGCGGCTCAGTTAACCGTATAGACTACACCACTGTCTGCATGATTAAAGGTCAGCAAGGATTCATAGATAGATCTTACAATGGAAAAAACTATTGATGCCGTTGTATTATATGCATTGATAAATACAAGGACAGTTCTGTGTTTTGTAGGGGTGTGCATTGGATCGGATCCGATCCACGATCCGAATCCGATCCGACCCAAAATCGGGAAAATCCGATCCGATCCGATCCGGACAACCTCCGATCCGATCCGATCCGATGAGGTCCGATCCGGATCGGACGCCATTTTGAATGCTTTTTCCCATAGCCAAGTATTGTTTTACAAAAACGCCTATAACTTTTTCATTTTTAAAGATAGAAGGATGAAACTTGGGCACATTGTAGACTGGTTAGGGGTAGTTATCTGTGAGAAATTTCAGAAAGATTGGTGCATGCATTTTGTGGCAATTAATTTTTTAATAAATACCCAGGAATGCCTATAACTTTGTCATTTTTAAAGTTACACACATGAAACTTTGCCACATTGTAGGGGGTACCTTGGGACCTATGTGTGTGAAATTTCAGAAACGTAGGTGCTTGTCTTGTGTGGCAATTAATTTTTAGAAAAATGGGTAGTAGTGGGGTAAATACAGTTACGCCTCCCATTTTTTTATTTTTGAAGATACAAACAGGAAACTTGGGCACATTACAGGTACCACTTGCCTTGATATGTGTGTGAAATTTCAGAAACATTGGAGCTTTCCTTGTGTGGCAATTAATTTTTGAAACAATGAGGAAAGAAACACCTATAACTTTGTCATTTTTAAAGTTACACACATGAAACTTTGCCACATTGTAGGTGGTACCTTGGGACCCATGTGTGTGAAATTTCGGAAACGTAGGTGCTTGCCTTGTGTGGCAATTAATTTTTTAATAAATACCCAGGAATGCCTATAACTTTGTCATTTTTAAAGTTACACACATGAAACTTTGCCACATTGTAGGCGGTACCTTGGAACCTATGTGTGTGAAATTTCGGAAACGTAGGTGCTTGCCTTGTGTGGCAATTAATTTTAGAAAAATGGGTAGTGGTGGGGTAAATACAGTTACGCCTCCCACTTTTTTATTTTTGAAGATACAAACAGGAAACATGGGCACATTACAGGTACCACTTGGCTTGATATGTGTGTAAAATTTCAGACAGCTGGGTCCAGGCATGTGGTGGCAAGGTATTTTTGAAACAATGAGGAAAGAAACGCCTATAACTTTTTTATTTTAAAAGTTAGAAGTCTGAACATTGCTCACTTTGTAGATGGGTTAGGGGTAGATATGTGTCAGAAATTTCAGAATTATAGGTCCAGGCATTTGATGGCTATGGAATTTTTAAATTACATGTTTCAAAAAAATTTCTACAGAGGCCAGGTCTTCCCCTCCCGCTTCCCGCGAAGAAAAGGAAACACTCTCTCGTCTCGATCCCTTTGATCCTTGCTAGTAGTATCCATTACAGGGCTCGTGTTTCCTTTCCTACTTTCACTTTTCAAGCAGAACGGCTGAGCCTAGCTGAGTTTTGCAGCCATGCGTGCAAGGAAGGATCACTCTGGTCTCGATCCCTTTGATCCTTGGTAGTATCCATTACAGGGCTCGTGTCTGCTTTCACTTTGTACTCAAGCAGACACGAGCCCTGTAATGGATACTACCAAGGATCAAAGGGATCGAGACCAGAGTGATCCTTCCTTGCACGCATGGCTGCAAAACTCAGCTAGGCTCAGCCGTTCTGCTTGAAAAGTGAAAGTAGGAAAGGAAACACGAGCCCTGTAATGGATACTACTAGCAAGGATCAAAGGGATCGAGACGAGAGAGTGTTTCCTTTTCTTCGCGGGAAGCGGGAGGGGAAGACCTGGCCTCTGTAGAAATTTTTTTGAAACATGTAATTTAAAAATTCCATAGCCATCAAATGCCTGGACCTATAATTCTGAAATTTCTGACACATATCTACCCCTAACCCATCTACAAAGTGAGCAATGTTCAGACTTCTAACTTTTAAAATAAAAAAGTTATAGGCGTTTCTTTCCTCATTGTTTCAAAAATACCTTGCCACCACATGCCTGGACCCAGCTGTCTGAAATTTTACACACATATCAAGCCAAGTGGTACCTGTAATGTGCCCATGTTTCCTGTTTGTATCTTCAAAAATAAAAAAGTGGGAGGCGTAACTGTATTTACCCCCCACTACCCATTTTTCTAAAATTAATTGCCACACAAGGCAAGCACCTACGTTTCCGAAATTTCACACACATAGGTCCCAAGGTACCGCCTACAATGTGGCAAAGTTTCATGTGTGTAACTTTAAAAATGACAAAGTTATAGGCATTCCTGGGTATTTATTAAAAAATTAATTGCCACACAAGGCAAGCACCTACGTTTCCGAAATTTCATACACATGGGTCCCAAGGTACCACCTACAATGTGGCAAAGTTTCATGTGTGTAACTTTAAAAATGACAAAGTTATAGGTGTTTCTTTCCTCATTGTTTCAAAAATTAATTGCCACACAAGGAAAGCTCCAATGTTTCTGAAATTTCACACACATATCAAGGCAAGTGGTACCTGTAATGTGCCCAAGTTTCCTGTTTGTATCTTCAAAAATAAAAAAATGGGAGGCGTAACTGTATTTACCCCACTACTACCCATTTTTCTAAAAATTAATTGCCACACAAGACAAGCACCTACGTTTCTGAAATTTCACACACATAGGTCCCAAGGTACCCCCTACAATGTGGCAAAGTTTCATGTGTGTAACTTTAAAAATGACAAAGTTATAGGCATTCCTGGGTATTTATTAAAAAATTAATTGCCACAAAATGCATGCACCAATCTTTCTGAAATTTCTCACAGATAACTACCCCTAACCAGTCTACAATGTGCCCAAGTTTCATCCTTCTATCTTTAAAAATGAAAAAGTTATAGGCGTTTTTGTAAAACAATACTTGGCTATGGGAAAAAGCATTCAAAATGGCGTCCGATCCGGATCGGACATCTGGTCCGATCCGATCCGACCAGCCTCCGATCCGATCCGATCCGACCCCCCAGGTCCGATTCCGATCCGCTATCCGATCCGATCCGGGGGGTCAGTGCACATCCCTAGTGTTTTGTTTGTCATCAGATAATCACAGATTTAGGCACTCATGAGTCTAGTGTAAAAACACCTGATTTTGCTGCTCTCATGCACCTGTATAATCTAAACTTTCATCCTTTGATTTGATAAATGTCTTTTCATTATGGCAATTACTGAATAAGACAGTTGTTAAGCACAGCTGTAGCGTCTTTTTAAATTCCAGCCAAGATTTTCCATGTCTGCTTAGTACCGTTAACAAGATTTCTAAAAGGACTAGTGTTTTCTTAAGACAACAATTCATTCAGCCAACTTTCTCTCCCTGCAATTAGTGGGTAAAAGCTGATGGCTACTTGAAACTGTGAAGGAACCTCTGTGTAACTTCTAGAAAAGTTAACGTGTGTCTAGCTTCTTTCAGCTTGGCTCAAGGGTATATGCCTATTTAGTATGGTTTCACTTTATAACAAGACTACAGTATGCTAGAGAAAAAAAGTAAAATGGCCATGTTGTTTCAGTACACATCTGGTTTTTCAGTATACCACACTTTAGTGTGATAATAAGTCTTTGTATCTGTTGACTAGGGATGGTGAGAAATTCGTTTGGTTCGCATTTCAACAGTGGTGCAGCTAGGGCTAGACTTTGGGACTGAGCTCCAGGGCCCTGCAATCATGGTGGGGTGGGGGCAAATTACCATATAAAGAATGAAAAGTGATGTCAATGGCAAACAGGTCTCATATCAGTACTTGGGCCAACATGGCCATGCCTGACTTACCATGGTTGATGCTGGGCATATCTGATGCGGCTTGCCGAACAATCTTTCTTCTTATTTTATTTATTTATTTCATTTTTCTACCATTCAATAGCCAAAGCTCTCTGGGTGGTTTACAAAAATTAAAACCACATGGTATAGCATAAAATATAAAATATGGAAGCTTAAAACCACAATATCAAAGTACAACCAGAATAAAAGCGAACAACAAGGCATATATTTGAAATGTAAATTTAAAACACCAGAGCTAAAAGTCTAGGATGCTAAAATGCTGAAAAAAATAAAAAAAGTCTTCAACCAGCATTGAAAAGAATACAATGTAGGCACCAGACAAACCTCTCTAGGGAGCTCATTCCACAGCCGGGGTGTCACAGCAAGAAAGACTGGCTGGTTTCACACAACATATTAGGCAACGGAGGGGGAAATAACATACTGACCGTGCGTTAGGTAGGCAGTGCTCCCCACACGACATGTTGCTACTCCGTCGGTTGAGTGGCAGAAAGTTCCGGCGTCCATCTTGGTTGCAGCGTCTCCTCTCTCCCCCCTCCCTCAGTCCTCCAGCCGTATCCCAGCATGCACCGCAAGTTCTGTCAGCTGTATCAGAGCAGCCAGGGGGTTTTGGCTGCACCGGCCGGCAGAACTCTCTGCCCAAACGGAATAGTCCACGGAGAGAGGGGGGTTGGTTTTGGACAATACTTTAAATTACGGGCTTCGAGCTAAACAATGTGAAAGCCTGTTGTTTCTCTCCGTTGCTTAATTGGGTGGAATAGCGTACCGTCAGTTGTATGTGTGTGGTGTGTAACCCTCCACACGACACAATAAGCAACACAACTGACGGTTGCCTCTTCCCCCCTCCGTTGATTATTGTGTTGTCCGAAACCAGCCACTGTATTCCTGGTAGCCACCCCAATTTTTCTTATTATTAAAAAAAATAGAGTTAGGGGGCAGCTAACATGACATGTCCATGGTTACAGATGCAGTGTGGTGTGTGGATAGAGCAGGGCCAGTCACATGATTATCATCCTTCCTTCCACACCTGGGGAAGAACATCTGTTTAGGCCTATGGGATATAAAATCAAGGGGAAAAGAAAAGCTGAGCCTGGGTTCAAATCCCTACCCAGTCATGAAATCACTGAGTGGTTGTGCCAAGTCACTAACTCTCAGTTAACCTCCACCATGGTGTAGTTGAAGGAATAAAATGAAATTATCCTATTTATTATGTTCTGAGCTCCAAAGAAGTTAGGATATAAATGGGATGAATAAACAATGGAGGAAGTGCAATGCCAGCAATCCTATGCATGTTTAGACAGAAAAAAGCCCTACAACTCCCAGCATTCCTCTGCCAGCATGATTGACTGGGGAATACTGGAAGTTGTAGGACTTCTTTCTGTCTAAATATGGATAGGATTGTGCCCCTAGACATTTATTTTTGGCAGCATCATGTGATATGCATATATCCTTCAGAGATCTTTTCATCTAGCAGAAGATAAAGTCGGTGCATTTAGGTTACTGCAGAATCTCCAAAGCATGTGGTCAGCCTCAAAGCAACCAAGTAGCTTGTAAGGAAAGTCCCAAATTGCCAGTTAACATAAGTGGCTATGGCTATGGAGACTTCACACATATGTGAGGGTTTGTTTGTTTGTTTGTTTGAGAATGGGCGAAATCAGAATTGACAAAGCTCAGTCAACATAAATGATGAGAATGTGGGTTTGTGCAAAGGCCTTCAGTACAATTTGCTTTGTTCACCTGTGTGAAGAGAGCTAACTGATAAGATGACCCCACCTGAGTCAATAGGATTAAGCAGTTCATGTGGTCTAAGACTGCTTGTGTGAGACATGGCTATAGCAACATGTATCAGATTTTCAGAGAGGTTTAGAATAGTTGCTCTTTCACATAAAAGTTAAACTGTGGGATTAGTGACATATTTACAAATAAAGTTCATCTGGAAAGGCTCCCAAACTTCTTCAGGAATGTGTGCTCTAGCATGGTTTTTGGCTGCTGCTGTACATAATTTGTAAATCTTTTTCTCAAGCATAATTTAACTAAAAGAGAGTTCCTTATTTTTTTCTCCTCAGTCCACTTCCACCTTGTCAGTATCCCCACTTCCATTATCGCTGAACTTCATCTTTCTTCCCCTTCTTCCACTAGGCATTTGGGATTGCATTTTGATTCTTCTTTTGCATTTCATTTATAATTTTCTTCCATTGCTAAAGTCCATTACATTTTAGCTTCTTAATCTTTCTTAGATTCCTTCTTGTTTTTTGTTTATAGTACACTGTTCATTCTTTGGTTTGCATTTTGATTTTATCTCAGTTGGATTATTCTAATTCTTTGCTTATTTTACTTTGCCTTATCATATTTTATGCATTTTATTTTTGTCTTTCATACTGGTCTTTGGCTCAGTTAATTTGTTAATTTACTACTTTCTCTTAGTTGGTTACCTTATCTCTTCTAGGTTATGTTTGTTATTAATTTTATACCATCAAGTCCATGGCGTCCTCGTAGCTTTCTGAATTGATTTCATTTATTTTCCTCTGCTATCTCTTCTTTACTCCATTTTTTTTTGTTTTTTGTTTTTCTAAATAGCACATTTCTACAATTTTGATGTGCGTGCGTGTGTTTGCCTTTTTTGTTTGCAATGCATTCAGTCCTTTCAATCTTAAAACGTATTTGCTTCTATTATTGTCGTAGATTCCCATTCCCTCCAGCATTCATGCATACTGGCAAACTGACATGGGACACCCAATCAGTGGGGGAAATCTCACAGTGAAAAGCTTAATGGTTACACACTTCAGAAATACTTAAAGCTGATTGATGGTCAGAAAGCTTTAGGTTCCAAGATAACGTACAGTCAAAATGCTACTCACTACAATAACAACTTGGTTTCCCAGTTGCTATCTCAACGGTTCCAAAAATGGGTTCCAAACCCGACCAAGGGAGGGGAAAGATTCCTGATATGATCCTTCAGACAATCACAATGGAGAATTCTTGAAAGGCTTAACAAATCATCCCAAGGGAACTAGTCCAGAAACAGTCACACGTTGGTAACTCAGGGAACATGGCCAAAGCCTAAACAAGATCACAGGGAAGGTACAAATCTCAGGCACAAGAACTCCCGTGCATGTACTTTAGCCTCGGGAACTCCCTGCCACCTGAGTCTACAGAGAAAAAGTCCAACAATAAAAATCAACCCTAGTCTACCCTTACACTGAGCTGTTGATAATACACACAATCCAGGGAAGGTAAAACCCCAGGCACAAGGAGTCCCGTGTTTGTACTTTAGCCCAGGGTACTTCCCACTACCTGAGTTGACAGAGGAAAAGTCCAACCGTCAATCACAGCCTGCCATTATGCTGAGCTGACCACAAACACACAATCCATAGCAAATGCGAGTTCAAGTCTGGGAAAAGCCTTACAGTAGTTTTCATGGCACAGTCCTGAGAAATCCAAAGCCCAAATAGAAGAGAGTCCATTTGCAGAGCGCTTTCAAAGTCCCAAATGGAGATGAATCCAAATAGGGAGTGGTTTCAGGCCATGAGTTGAAAGATGATCTTAGCAAAGGCTCCTTGCCTTTGCTCCAGTTCATAAAGGGAGGTGTAGGTCTGTTCAAAGCCACTGCTCAGCCCACCACGACAATGCCACAATCTGAGTGAGTCCTTAAACAACAACCCCCCACCACCTTTCTAAACACTCTATCAGTTTCCCACAGAAGTCTTACAGCCCCAAGGCCAAGGATGGGGGGTGGGGATGAAACTACTTCCTTCTATACTTACCCTGAGAACCCTGACAGAGATACACCTGCTCAGATTCCAACACTCCAAACCAGTTCTAATTAAATCTACTTACAACTTGCAAGGCCTTGCTGAGACTTATACCTGACAATTATAATGCAGTCCTATGCAAGTCTACTCATAAGTACATTCTGTTGACTTCAATGGGACTTATATCCATATATATCGCCTTAGGGTGCAATCTTATGTATGTTAAGACAGAGAAAAATCCTATAATTCCCAGCGCGCTATAGCCAGTCATGCTGAATATGGAATGCAGGGTGTTGGGGGATTTTTTTCTGTTTAAACATCCATAGGATTGCTCCCTTAGTGTACTTTGATTTGACTATTAGAACCCTTCCATATTTTCTTCTTTATTTTTTATTTCCCTTTTTTTGTTTGGTGGGCTGGTAGATGTCCCTTTCCTGCCCTGCCGGCACGGATAAGGCTGGGGCAGGCTTTTGCGGGGGGAAGAGGGAGGAAAAGGACAACCAATCGTTATTCTTTTTTAGCTGGTGATGGGAAATACTGTAATTCTGCCATGATGCTAGACATCAACTTACCCCAGTTTTATGCCTTGAGAAGGAAATCCAAAAAAATTATTGCCAGAAGCTTCTGAAGGGGTTATGCCAATAGTTGAAGAGGAAATAGATATTCTGGAATAGATACATCTCTTCGACTAATGTACCTTTAAAATTCAAGCTGTGAGCAATTTTTTAAAAACTGCCTCCCCCACCACCGCAACAAAAACGTATTATTTAATACCTCAACTCTAAGGAAGGAACAATGTTCTAAATGAAAACAGATCTCTTCCATTCTCCTTGTGCCAGCTCTTTGTTTAACCAGTGAGGAGGTTGCTTACATTCATCCCAGATGTTCATGGAAACAATTCCTCTCTTAATTTACAGCAGAATCTAGATCTGTTCCTTACTCTCTTTGTAGTTGCTATAACACTTATAAACATGTAAAGATCTTGTAGTGCTATACTGCAATTGTGTGCCTCATCCAGAAGCAGACATTCAAATGTTGTGGGTAAAATCAGAAAGCCTGTCTTAACTTACCAATTTATTTTTCAATGACCAAAGCTCTTCTTGAGTAGGGTGACCATATTTTGGAAACCGAAAAGAAGTACAACATGGTTGGCCCCCAAGGGGGCGTCCCCGCCAACATGTCCACCACAGGGGCATGTCTAGCACCAACGGGGTGTGTGTGTGTGGGGGGGTGCCCACCGGAACATAGCCTTGGTCACATGTCTGATTTTACAGCACACAATTAAGACAAATCTGTTCTACATAACATCTTAATATTAAAATCATTGAAATAACAAGTGAGATATCCAATGTATCTGAAATTAACTTCACTCATTCCTACTTTTGTAGAGTTTGCTATACTTTGTTTCTATACTCTGTGTGATATATTTTCCCCTTCCCTCAAATATCTTTTCTGATTGTATCCTCACTCCGCTGCAAGCTGCTGCTTAACAGGGCTTGCTGCTGGCCGGCTGGCTGGCTTTTTTGTCTTTTAAAGTTCAATTTTGTTTTGAAACTTGCCAAAAATCAACAGATGAACAGATTTGCTTCAAACGTGGCATGGTTAAAGCTCTTCTTAAGAGCTATCATGATGCCAAGTTTCATCTCTTTATCTTTAAAAATGGTCGTATTTTAAAAAATATTTTTAAAACCTCAAACTTTAAAAAATTCCTAAAAATCAAGAGCTGAACAGATCTGCTTCAAACTTGGCATGGCTAAAGCCCTACTTAAAAGCTATCATAGTGCCAAGTTTCATCTCTTTATCTTTAAAAATGATCGTATTTTAAAAAATATTTTTAAAACCTCAAATTTTTAAAAAATCCTAAAAATCAACAGATGAACAGATCTGCTTCAAACTTGGCATGGCTAAAGCCCTACTTAAAAGCTATCATTTTTAAAAACGACTTTTTTTAAAAAAAATAATAAAACCTCAAACTTACAAAAAAATCCTAAAAATCAACAGATGAATGGATCTGCTTCAAATTTGGCATCGCTAAAGCCCTACCTAAGGCTTATCATGGTGCCAAGTTTCATCTCCTTATCTTTAAAAATGACAGAGCTGTAAGCATTTGTGTTATTTCCCATTGACTATAAAGTAGAGCTGCCCTTTGGGGTGGGGAGGATGGGAAAAATCCAGATTTTTCTTCAAATTTCATAATTCCCCCCTTCCCAGATTTGTTACCAAAAATCCTGACATGTCCTGGTTTTTCCTGACATATGGTCACCAATATTGGAATTTCTGAAGAATCATTGCACTGAATAGCCAAGTGGAAGGGTGTTTGGGGCGCGTGGGTGGGTGAAGTGCAACCCCATAACTGGTGAAATTAGGCACTTGTCCTGACATTCTTTGCACTGGGACTGGGGGAACCTTCCCAGACCTGAGGAAACTTCTGTAATCTTCATCCATGTGATATGCCAGGGTATGGACCAGGGAGCTGATCTGGGCAACTGCCAGAGAAGACTGAACTATGTGGCTAAGCATATGGCTTTACCCTATAGTCAAATAATCTCAAACCGGAGCATGGTCCTCAGGGACACACTTTGCGACGTGGATAGCCAGTCCAGTCCCCAGGGAAGTCGAGCAGAATTGGAGGGCCTCTCTTCACCCCATCTTAACTGATACCAATGATCACATATTAATTGTAAATAATTACTAGAAGTTGTGGCAGATTTGAACCCCAGCACTGGTGTCCACTTTTTTTGTGAGGTAGTGTGAGTTGCGTGGACTAGTGCAGTAGCCATTTCTTCTTTCTTGCTCAGGAGTTTGTTCACAGCCTCCCATCAGCAGTGTTTCCCTCACACTTTCTAAAAGCTACTGGGGAAGTCCTTTAGGTCACTGGCAGAGAACAGGCTTTGCATGCACACACTCTTGGGTCAATCTCTCCAGTTCAAGGATCTCAAGTAAGAGAACTGGAAAATACTGCTGCCTGATATTCTGGAGAGCTGTTCCCAGTTAAATAAGGTGATCATGGGTTAGATATTGGTCTGGCTCTGTATAAATCCACTTCATATTACTTATATGGACCTTCTTCATCCACCAACTAGGCCAAAACTTTTGTACAACAATGCCACTCCTTTTCCCCACTCCATTACAGTACCTTTCCTCTTCATAGTCAACTAAAATGACAAATGCAAGTATGGTGTCTCCTTTAATTCTTTGATATAAGGAATTACATAATTAACACCTGACCTTAATATGTAAACCAGGTTGCTTTCCATTTCCTAAATCACGGCAGTAAACATTTATTTATTTACTGTACTTTTAAGCCACCCAGAAGTTCTCTGTGTGTTGTACAATATATTAAAAGTATACAGTGCGAATATTAAAACAAAAAAAAAATAGAGTCCTCACTTGATTTATACCCCCACTTAGTTTTTATCACTAGATGGCTACAGTTTGGGGCCTACTATTTATTGAAAGTTTATGTAAAATAGTCAGGTTAACTGTCTGATGAACCTAGCATTTAATAAATGAAAAACATCAAAGTAGTAAACAGGAAGATTCAGTGCATTTCCATGTTGTACCTTGTATAGAGCCTATGAAGCTGCCTTACACTGTTGCACAGAACTGATCCATCTAACTGAGTATTCTGAATGAGGACAGCCCCCTAGGTTCTCAGACAGTGATTTATAATCTGAGATAAGCCAGGAATGTTATAATCCCAGCATTACAACCTGAGATGCTCTTAGGCTGTAGTCTTCTCCCAATGTATTGCTCCATTGAACTCAGTGGTACAGTGGTTTTGAGAAGACATGTGCACGACTGAGTGGTTAGCTGGAGATTCCAAAGATTGAAACTAGGACCACTTGCATGAAAGTATGTGTCCTGAGCGTGAAGCATAGTTTACCTGCAAATGTCCTGATTTTGTTATGGCTGTGATGGAGAATCTGATCTGATTCTGTGAAAATGTCCATTACATTTGTTGTGTTGTGTTTCATTCCATCATTACACCAGATTACAACGCAGCATCCTGCTGATTGCTAAACTTTGTGAATGCATCGGTATTCAGCAAGCTGCCCACTGAGAAATAATGGGCACTGAGGCCATTTGATACAGAGAAACCTGCTAAAACAAAATGCCAGCCATGCTCGATATTAATAATGATGGTTTAAGAACATGCAGGATAGTTCAACGAATAGTATGTGGATATGATGTATGGTAGTCTTTGTAAAATATGACTTTCCCAGGGCATGGTCTAAAGGCATATGAGGCAACTACCTTGCTGAAGCTAAGCAGGTTTGGGTCTGGTTGGTGCTTCAAGGGAAATCCCATGTGAGTTTCATGACGGAAGAAAGGTGGAATATAGATGTAAAATTAAAAATAAAATAATAATAATTCTGAAATAAAAGTTTAGCTAAATGGAAGTGAGCTCCTTATTTAAGTAACCCTAAAAGTTACTAGAAAAACAAAATTATGTAGAGAAGCATTAGATCAGGGGAAGGCAATGAAACAATAATCTTCGTTAGCAGGCAGTCCAACCCTCAAGAGCTAGTCTCTAAATCATAGTGTCCTGTCGTGGTTGCTAATCTTTAGTTGGAACTCTGTCTTTGTCTTGAGGAGCTGATTCCCAGGATTTGCTTGTATGCTAACAGCAAAATGGAGTCTCAGCCTAGGGTGACCAGATAAAATCCAGGTCAGGGCTCCTGTAACTTTAACAGTTGCAGAGAAAAGGGAATTTCAGCCGGTGTCATTTGTATGCAATTAATTCCTGGTGAAATTCCCTCTTCATCACAACAGTTAAAGTTGCAGGGGCCCTGGCTTCTTTTGTATATGGTCACTCTAGTTTAGTGCCTGCAACTTTAACTGTTGTGATGAAGAGGGAATTTCACCAGGAACTAATTGCATACAAATGACACCGGCTGAAATTCCCTTTTCTCTGCAACTGTTAAAGTTACAGGAGCCCTGACCTGGATTTTATCTGGTCAGCCTATCTTAGGTATTGGAACTGCTCATTAGTTTCCCATGGAAATATGGAATTAAGAAGCGAAGAGGTCTTTTGTTTTGATATGTCAGTCTTAGTACTTTCTTTATTAATATTTGTTTTAGTGGCAAATGCTTGGCTGCGATTTTTCTAGCCAACGTATTAGCCCTCTGTTTTGTCTTGATTTTTGTGAAGTGTGTGGAATGACCCCAATTTCTAATTGACTTATATGGCTTGTTCTGTTTCTCTTACCCCCCCCCCCCCAGGTCATGGGTCAAGTTGTTCAGCACAAATACAATCCGCTGCACTCATAAGACTCAACAGTGAACGCTAATTGTGGTTTGACATTGAGTGTTTCCTCTTTGTGCCTTTGTTTGCAAACAGCCAATTACGTGCACACTGCATGGCTGGAGAAACACAAAGATGACACGGGAGTGTGCAAATCATTGCATGTTGCCAAATTATTTGGGTTTCTTTTCTTTGCTGGCATCAGATCAGATCTGGACAATTGCCAACATACTCACAAAATTTTATTTGTCCAACTGGATCCACCCAGCCTTACCCACAGCTCACATGGACTTTGCTTATACAGGAAAAGTGAATGCTGAGCAGGCCTGCAGTGCACGAGGTCCTGTTTACAAATCACAGAGGAGCAATATTGTAAAAGATGTAGTCTTCAGGTAAGGTATTGTAGTCCAGTTTTTAAAAACCAAGTGGATATTTATGTTGGGATTATTTTTACACTCAGTTAGCTGTACTGCTCTGCTCCTCCCACTTGATTTGTCTTCCTCAAAATAGGTTGTCAGATCACAGTCCAAAGGGGCCTCATTATTAGCTTTAAATAGTCAAGGAGAAGTTCAAGAGGTGGAGAGACCTTACAGCACTGTGGTAGGGCCTGCTCAAATAGTACATGGCTGTTAAAGATTCCCATTCAAAAGAGGGATTGGTAAACCTCAAGGTTCCTTTATATCCCAGTCAAAGGCTCAGTTCACACAACACTATGCAGTGTGAAAACTCCACTCAGTGATGGAGTTTTTAGGAGGTACTTCCCATGCAACATGTTCCAACTCCACCGTTGTGTGACTGTTTGCTCCCGTGGAGTAGAGCAAAACTCAGCATGGCATTTGATTGACAGTTCCTCCACCCTCTCCTTCCCCCAGTCCTCCAGATGGTATCCCATCAGCCATTGCTGGAAAAAACAATCCCAGCACCTCTCCTAGAGTGGCACTTCCTCCCTTGGCCGCTCTAGCCAGGAAACTCTATAGCCAGTGGGGAAACACCACTCAATGCAGCAAGAAACTCCTTGGAGCCCTCCAGACAACACGCAACACAATGGTTGTGCAGGAACTCTCTTCTGCACAGCGTGAATATTCAGGGTGGAGTTTTTTTAAAAAACAAAACAAAAACAAAACTCCATCATGGGTGGATATTTGCCTCCAGACAGCACATTTCTTCTTCGTGGTCTCTGTGCATCACACATATGGGCTCGCGCCGGCGCCGAGCCTCCTTCCGGAAGCTTCTAAAGCCTAGACTCTTGGCGGGAACCCCTCCCCCACCGTCCTACTACGCATGCTCAGGGTTCCCGCCTACCTCAGTTCTGTTTCGTCCGTCGTGTCAGCCTCGCACGGAAGACTTCGCTTCGTTCGTACAGAACCGTTTGTAGTTGTTTTGTTAGCGTTAGCTTAGTTTAGACTCTTTCTCTTTCTCTTTCTCTTTCTATTTCTCTCTTTACCTAAAAAAAAAAAAAAAAAAAATATTTATTACTTATATCTTATCTATCGATCTTGCTGTACCCCCTCTGTGTTCGTCTACGAACCCTATACCCCCCCTGCCCCAGGGGTTTTTTTCCCCCCCCCACCCCTCGGGGGCTGCCCGTGCAGAGTTATGTCGCAAACCGCGCTCTTTAAGTCCTGCACATCGTGTCAGGCAAAGCTGACGCTCTCCGATGGCCACTCCAGGTGCCTACTATGCTTGAGAGAAGCGCACGTTGTGGAGGCGTGTTCCTTTTGCCAGAATTTCTCTAGGCAAACTAGAAAGAATCGGGCCAACAAGCTGAGGGCTCTATTATGGAGGAAGGCTCTGGAGACGGTGGATCCTCCAGCCCCCCCGCCGGCACCGGCAGAGAAAGCGGCTCCGCCTGCCTCACAGGGCAAAAAAGAGCGGCCAAAAAAGCGAAGTGCATCCCCATCGGACGAAGGGGAGAAGGCCAAGAAGCCTAAAAAAGATGCGGGAAAGAAGAGAGGGAAGGCGAATGAACCGCCAAAAACTCTCAAGGCGAAGCCGCCACATGTGCCAAAGAGCCTAACACCTTCGGTACCGACACGGCCGGGATCTTCTTCGGTACCGGCGAGGTCACCGATACCGATGGCCCCACATACCGCATCACCATCGACGTCGGTGTCGATACTGATCCCGCGGTCGGCATGGCACTCACCATCGGCCTCGGTGCCGACGCCGCCTGGGCGGCCTCCAAAAGGAACGTCGTTATCGAGGACGGAGGAACAGTCTACCCGCAGGAAGGGCACGTCAAAGTCGGCGGGTCCCTCCGCTTCGACGTCGAGAACAACGTCGGCACAGTCTACCCGGCTGGCTGGTAACCCTGAAAGGGCTCCAGCCCCGAAGCACTCGGAGCAGGGCAAGGCAAAGACCAAGGGACACTCGATACCGAGCAAGCACTCGGTACCGAGCAAGAAGAAGACAGGCTTGGATCATCACTCCAAGCGGCAACATCGCTCCCCATCGACATCGGCGCTACACCTCTCGATCTCCCCACCGGCATCGGTACCGGGGGATGTTTTGTTTGATCCTCTGTCGCCGCAACGTTCGCCGGACCAGTCGCCAAGGTCGACCCATTCAACAACCCCAATCTACCACTCTCGCTCACCATCACCATTGAAGGACTGGGACTGTTTTTCTGATCACTCACAGCAAACTTTGACTACTCACCGTGAGGCAACTACTTACTCGGGCGATGGTCGGGATTTCCTCTTTGATCCCTACACGGGAAAGCGCATGAGACAAGGAGATACGTTCGTGCCGCCAAGACCTCCAAAACGACCTCCTTCGGCAACGGTCTCAGTGCCGACAACAAAACCTCGACGCCCAGCCGCCCCTCCGGTACCGGTGACAGTGGGCGACGTCGAGCACGAGCCATCGTCTCCCTCGGTTGAGGACTACGAGTCGGACTCATCGGCATCTGTTCAGGCTCCCCCTTCTGTCCCGTCTCCGGGTGACGATGTGGGGACCAATAAACGAGCATCTCCCTCGGAGGAGGTGGTCTCTTTTTCTGAACTGATGCTACGAATGGCACAGTCATTAGAGGTGGACACTAACCTCTGATGGCCAATGCATCGATAACATCTACGATGTTATGTATGGCGAAACGCCACCTACGCTGGCGGTACCCATGATCCCAACTCTATTACAGACAGCACAGGAATCTTGGTCTAACCCGGCCACAATGGGACCTGTCTCCAAGCGACTGGATGCGCTGTACAAGATCCAGGACAAGGACGCAGCTTTCCTTCTGACTCACCCAAAACCGAATTCCATTATAGTCGAGTCGGCTCAGGGCAGATTCTCCAAGACGCACTCTGCCCCAACAGATAGAGAGGGGAGGAAACTGGATGCCTACGGGCGTAAAGTTTACTCGTCTGCCGCGCTCGCCATGAAGGTCGCGAATTATCAAGCCTTAATGGCTAGGTACCAACTTTTCATATGGGACAAAGTGTCGTCCCTGCATACCCACTTACCAGATGAGATTCGTGAAGCGGCTTGTGTGTTCCAACAGGAGTCTACCGCCGTAGCCAGACAGGAATTGTCTACAGCTAGGCACCAGATTAACTGTCTGTCAAAGGCCATGGTTGCAGCTGTCGCGCTTCGGCGTCACGCTTGGCTTAGGTCCTCTAATTTAACACAAGAATCCAAGACAAGGATTGAGGACCTCCCCTTCGACGGGGAAGGTCTGTTCAACACATCCACGGACTCAACAATGGATTCAATCCAAAAGGCAAGGACTACCGCGAGGAAGATGGGGTTCTACCCTGCGACTACATCACAATTCCGATCGCGACGTTGGGGCAGACAACCACAACAACAGCAACAACAGTACCAGCCACGTCTCCCACATTACCGGCAGCAACGTTTTCAGCAACCCTCGACACAACCTTTCCAACAGAGAAAGAGTTTCTCCCAGGGTCGTTTCAAGCAGCAACGTGGACGCCAGGAGACTGCTCACAGGCAGCGCGTTTGACTTCACGTTGGTCACTCCCCCTCCAGAAGCACCGTTCAGCCACAGATTGAAACCCTTCCTAGACGAATGGAAACAGATAACAACCGACAGGTGGGTCCTGCAGATAATAGAAAGCGGCTACCGCATAGAGTTTATGACATACCCGCCACTGGGCGAGGTGAAATACACGACGCCCTCGAAAGTACTACGTCAGGAGGTCGCCACCCTACTGCAGAAGGGAGCCATCACACGAGTATCATGCCCCAAGTCATCGGCCGGGTTCTATTCCCGTTACTTCACGGTCCCGAAGAGAGATGGGGGGCTGCGCCCCATTTTGGATTTGAGGGCACTCAACGAATTCATTCCCACCAAGAAGTTCCGCATGACCACTCTGGCATTAATTCTCCCTCTCCTCAGGCGCGACAGGTGGTTCTCTCTCATCGACCTCAAGGATGCGTACTTTCACATAACCATCCACAAGTTTCACCACCGTTATCTCCGGTTTGCAATCGACCAGGAAGTGTTTCAATTCCAAGTGCTACCGTTCGGCCTAAAGACCGCACCGAGGGTGTTCACAAAATGCGTCGCAGTCGTGTGTGCCTTCCTGCGCTCGAATGGAATCGAACTATACCCATATCTCGACGACTGGCTGATCGTCTCCCCCTCTCGCGCTCAGGCGGTGCGGGATGTGACCACAACAGTGAATCTCTTGAACAGATTGGGACTTCTGATAAACATGGAGAAGTCTATTTTCCTACCGGATCAAGCAATCCAATTCATCGGAGTCCAGTTAGACTCCAGATTAGGGAGGGCGTTCTTACCTCAAGACAGACAGACGGCGATACGACGCCTGGCAAGGAAGGTGTGCACCGCGACATGCGCCAGGGCACGGACACTTCAAAGATTACTAGGCCTCATGGCTTCGTCCGTGCATACAGTCCGGTGGGCGCGTCTCAATATGAGACCCCTGCAACAATACCTCCTAAAGAATTTCGACCCCACTACGGACCCGCCATGGATCGCGCTGCAGATTCCCGAATCTCTAAAAGCCGAGCTACGATGGTGGACGGTCATACACAATTTGGACAAGGGTCTCCCGTTTATAGACGGCGGCCCGACGCGCACTCTAACGTCAGACGCGTCGCTCCTGGGCTGGGGGGCGCATTGCGATCACCTCACAGCCCAGGGCAGGTGGACCAAGAGGGAGGAAGCACTCCACATAAACAGACTGGAACTGCTGGCAGTCTTCAGGGCGATGAATACCTTCAAAGATCACCTTTCGGGCCGACACATCAGAATCGTGTCAGACAACACCTCCGTAGTATGGTACATAAACAAGGAGGGGGGCACCAGGTCACCATCTCTACTCAAGTTAACACTGCAGATTTTTCATTGGGCGATTGCTCACAACATACGACTGTCCACCCTTCACATCGCAGGAGAGGAGAACATACAGGCGGACTCTCTCAGTCGGCATTTTCACAGCAACCACGAGTGGGCACTCTGCCCAAATGCTTTACATCGGCCATTCGAGAGATGGGGCACACCGTGCATCGACCTCTTTGCTTCAACAGAAAACGCAGTCTGCAAGGCGTTTTGCTCTCGAGCAGGAGTGGGAAAAGGATCCCTAGGAGATGCGTTCAACACCCCATGGGGCAGAGGACTGGTGTACGCATTTCCCCCCTTTCCGCTGGTCGCGAGGGTGCTGACAGCCATGCAGAGACAGCGGACGAACGCAATTCTAATTGCCCCATGGTGGCCAAGACAGGCGTGGTTCGCTCCACTTCTGCACATGTCCGGAGGATTATACACCCGACTGCGGATATACCCACGGCTGATCTCCATGGATCGGGGACGAGTTCTCCACCCAGAACTCCGCAAGTTGCAACTCACGGCTTGGAGAATCCAGCCGTCTGGCAACACCTAAACCTTCCCGCAGAAATCCAGGCGATCTTGCTAGAAGCAAGGAAGCCTTCTACCAGGTCATCGTACCACAATAAATGGTTGAGATTCTCAGCATTCATCGAGAATAAGGGCCTTATCCCGAAGTCCTGTGGCATTTCGCATATTCTCTCGTTCTTACATTCTCTATATGAGAAAGGCCTTAAAACCGCCTCCATCAAGGTGTACCTTGCGGCTATTTCCTCACAGCATGATTTGGTGCAAAATTTCTCCGTGTTTTCGCACCCAGTGCTTCGCAGTTTCCTGAAGGGGCTGAAGAATTTACATCCACCCAGCCGATCAGTGATCCCACAATGGAGTTTATCATTAGTCCTGGCAGCATTGACCTCTAAACCATTTGAACCGTTGGCTACTACCCATATCAGTCTACTAACTCTGAAAGTGGCATTTCTGGTTGCCATAACTTCAGCAAGGAGGAGTTCCGAACTCTGTGCGCTAATGGCGGATCCCCCTTATACCCAGTTTTTTAGCAATAAGGTGGTTCTTCGTCCACACCCTACATTTCTCCCTAAGGTTGTGTCCTCTTTTCATATTAACCAGGACATTATCTTACCTACTTTCTTTCAGTCAGCTCAGGACCAGGTGGGGTCTAGGTTGCACACCCTTGATGTTAGGCGGGCCTTGGCCTTTTATAGGGCACGGTCCGCGTCGTTTCGGAGATCTGATAAGTTATTTATATGCTATGGAGGGAAGAACAAGGGGTTACCAGTATCCACCCAGAGATTTGCTCACTGGGTAGTACGGACCATCACGCTGGCCTACCAACTGGCCAGAAAGGACCCTCCAGGCACTCTCACAGCTCACTCCACTAGATCTATGGCGACATCAACTGCAATGGAGAAGGGGGTCTCACTCCCAGAGCTCTGCAGGGCGGCAACGTGGTCGAACCCGTCAACGTTCGTCTCCCACTATAGACTTGACGTCAGAGCCAGGGAGGACGCTTCCTTTGGACGGGCGGTTTTGTCCGCAGTTCTTCAGTGATGGATTAGCGAGCTATACCCTCCGTCCGGTAAGTGCTTGCTTGTTATTCGCCCATATGTGTGATGCACAGAGACCACGAAGAAGAAATGCAGGTTGCTTACCTGTAACTGTAGTTCTTCGAGTGGTCATCTGTGCAGTCACACAACCCACCCACCGTCCCCTCTTGACCTCGCTAATCTTGGTCATGAAGGTGTTGTTGTTACACGCACTGCTCATTTTAAGGTAGTCTATATTGACTTGAAGTTTATACGTATATTGTGCCAAGCGATGGCTGATCTTATCTCAGTTGCGAGGCAAAACATGGTCTCAACAGAACTGAGGTAGGCGGGAAACCTGAGCATGCGTAGTAGGACGGTGGGGGAGGGGTTCCCGCCAAGAGTCTAGGCTTTAGAAGCTTCCGGAAGGAGGCTCAGCGCCGGCGCGAGCCCATATGTGTGACTGCACAGATGACCACTCGAAGAACTACAGTTACAGGTAAGCAACCTGCATTTCTCAACGGTGGTGTAAAGCCACTGTTGAGAAATGTGTTGTCTGAACTGAGCCAAAGGCAGCTACCAGATCTATTCTCAGGATGAGTCCCTTGTGCAGAATGTGGGTTTAGTCCTGTTACTATTTTCTGTTTTGATTGCCAGAAGATTAGATTCGTTTTTACCTTTGCTAAATCCCAAAGGATATATAGCCTTGCCACCGTTGATATAGCAATACTATTTGAAAAGCCTATTAAGTTCTAACAGCAATGCAATCAATGAGTATTGTGAGTGACATTGATTATCTTTTAAATTGCAATAGAATGAATATCCACAATCTGATTTCCTGCATAGATTACACTGCCGAGGGGAAGAAGATTAGGTTTTAGGGAACACAGACAAAAAGATCTAAATCTAGTCTTAAATATGAACTTCTTTAATCCACATACATCCTTATTCCAGGTACATCTTGTTGTTTGCAACGTTGCCTCTGACTGAGACATCCCTTGTGATGGAATATAATGATGATACAATGATAATGAGCTTCTTCACATGAGCAAAATAAGGCATGCTCGTGACTGGCCATTCACGGAGGTTCACAGGTCCTTTTGATGATGTTGTTCTCCTCTAGCACTTTCCCTTGTTAATTCTGATTCTGCTAAGATATCTCGGGGTTTCCTGACATGTGCAGGGGAGGTTACGCTACAAAAGATCCATTAGAAGGCACTGTCACATTCAGGGCTGTGAGCACCAAAAGGAGGGTAGTTTTCCATTTTAGACCACATGGTCACCCCTCTCTGCGCAGCCATTACAATTGCGTAAGAGAAGCAGGAAGCAAAACCCTGGTAAGACAATGTGATTTCCCAGTAATCTGAAGAAGACCAATGTGTATGGCTGTGAGCTGTCGCTCAAAGTGGGCTATGGCATGTACTTTTCAGGATATCTGTCCCGTTATGCATGCTTGGAGTTTGGGGTCAGACTTTTAGAGCAATAAGACTATACAAACTTTAATGTTTGAGATCTGCTGCAGCAGGAGGCTCTTCTCCTTCTACTTGTTGACAGCTAGGTAAATAGCCTTCTCTGTTGTGGCACCCCATTTGTGGAATGCTTTCCCCATTGAAGTGCAATCAATTTGGTTTTTCTGTTTGCCCAAGAATTTTAAGCTAGCAAGTCTACCTTACGATATTTTGACTGCCTTTTAATTCTGTTTTATAATTGCTTTGTATTGTTTTTACTGCATTTTGTAGTTGTATGACAATTTTTACATTTATTGTCCACCACCCTGATCTTTTGATTTATAAATCTACCATGCATTTTTACTGTTTTTATTGAACTGCTAACTCCCTCTCTTCAGGCAGTATACCCAGCTGCTTTTGAAGGCTTCCCCCACCCTGCCACCTTTTGAGGCAGGTGGACTGTGGGGGCTACAATAATTGGAAACAGTCATTAAAAAAACTAGTTGTATACTTTTTCAGATCCTAACACGTGCACATTATATATTTTTTAATGTAGCATATTCTTTGCAAAAACAGAAGAAATCAAAATAATTATTCTGTAAACAAATAAATGAACATCCAACTTATTTTCCAAGCAAGCAATTGCAACAGAGAGTGTTATAGATATAGACGAACTCCAAGAAATGCATGATTTGTTTTTTGCTTGCGTATAATGGAAATGTAGAGGAAGATCTTTTCCCAGGCTGAAATGTAATATTCAAGTTCCTTTGAGAACCATTTAGGATTGATCTCAGTAGGTTGCCTGGGTTGCAGAATGTGTATTGACCATCAGGTTGTCTTTCATTATTGGGCTATGTAGGACAAACATCTTCATCCTATTTGTGCAACTCTGTATGTTATTAAAAAGCACAGTTTTGAGTGTAATTACCAGTTCTAAACAGAAAAAATATATCGGGTGTTTTACCAATATTCAGCATATGATGGTTCTTGGAAGATGTCACTTCCTCTGTTGTTGTGAAAGGAAAGGGCAGTTTAGAAGCTTCTTTTCACACTTGCTATAACACTGACAAATGAACAGTTCTTTCAGTTAAATAAATTTATAACTTGTCAGCTCCCCAATGGCTCTCATTGACAGGGAAATTAAAGCAATATAAAAGATTGCAAAATATTTATTACAGACTGTTTGCTTGTGGAATCAGTACCAATGTTAGGTCTCTCACCACCATCCCAGCATCTTTCTTTCCACTGCGCTATTCAAAACACTAGTTGCTTGGTAGTAAAGATAATCATCGTCTGCTGTAGATATCTAGTGTGGAACAGGTACAGCAGTTGCATGTTTAGTAATAGCAACCCAGGTAATGGTCAGGGATGCTTTTGAATATGGAACAAGAAGATAGAAAAGAATTGTGAAGTCTTCAGTGGACATTGGAAGCAATTTTGGGAATATTGAAGTTAAGTCGGTGGTGACTGAAGATTGGGCCTTCTCTTCCCTCTCAGGGCCATGTTTCTAGTACATACTCAAGTGGGTTTTAGGCAACAGGCAAGAACCATTTTATGCAGGTAAAGTTGTAATGGGCTTTTCAGACGACACTTCAGGCTCTGTGGTTAGCGAAACTGTTGTTGTTTGGGGTAGCACTAACCACAAGCTGTACTGACGCACACAACACTTTAAGCCACTGTTAGAGCCACTAACTCTGCTGCAGACAGTCCAACTGTGGTTAGTGCGTGAACAGGGTTTAGCAAAACTCATCGCACAAGACACCTTAAACCCTGCTGCTTAACCAAAAGCCTTAACCAGCAGGGTTTAAGGTGTCTTCTGAACAGGCCCAAATTTAAGTGGCAACTGCTTTTAGGGTTCCTCCCTTGTTTTACATTATGGTAATTCTCCTAGTGTTGATGCAGTTATTTCTGAAATTGAAATAATATATGGATGAGCCAGGGTATAAATATATTTCAAAAATAAAGTGCTTTTTCATGTTATAATGCTATTATCTGCTGCAAAGGTTCTCAAAGTGTGTTCTGAGGAATGTGGTTTCTTGAAAGTTTAGCAAATCTTGCCCAGCACAGCTGAACTTCCTCTGTAATGTACAAGTACAGTGGGACATTGAACATGTTCAAGGACAGGGGTGCATTGAAGGTGTGTTTCCAGATGTTTGGGATTTCAACTCCCATAAGCTCCTGACAGCACGGCCAATGGTCAGGAATGCTGGGAGTTGAAGTCTAAAATATCTTGAGATCTACCTTCTGTCCATCCCTGTTCTGGGGCATACTCTCAGTTCACCGGTAAGTCCCAACAGACTTAGTCAGTTTTTCAAGTAAACTGAATGTGAACCATAGAACATGACCCATAATAATATGCAGCGCACAGGGGTTCCATGGAAGTTACTTGGGGAATCCCTCAACAGACAAGGCATTGTGGAAATATTGACTGGAAGTAGTCTGAAAAAGTTGGTCTACTGAAAGAAACAAAAACTTCAAAAATATTACTGAAAGGAACAAATATGCATCAATAAACCTTAACATCCCTATTAATCTGTAATATAATTTGATTCTTCCCAAAGAGAGAGGGGTTTCCCCCTTCCCCATTCAAATGACTTATATTTACCCAAACCTTTGACCTGAATTTTATCACTTTGGACCACAACAAATATCTGATCATTAAGTGAATGGAAGACTTAGCAGTTAAGATAATTGTGCTGGAAGCACACTTGCTCATTAGTTGCATTCTCTCATTATAAAATTCATTGGCATTGCTTTTTATTATGAATTTTGAAAATTGTTATGAGTCATTGAGCAGCTATTTGAGTGCAGCTTGGCCTGAATCAATGATGCTGAACAGGATTAGGCAAACCCTGCTTCTTTCTGAAGATACTTTTAATTAAATTTCAATTGACCTATCAAAAAAAGAAGAAAACTAATTACAGTTATTAAGAGGTATTTTTGCTGACAGTGGCCTGTCATTGGGAGGAGGGAATGAATCTACTGTGATTCATGGTGTACACTTTGTACACATTGCTTACAAGGCTTTTTATTGTGTGAACTTTATGCTCAATTGGAAAGACTGGGAGAGAAAGCAGTAACGTGATATCTTCTAGCATCATGGGTGCAACACAGAAGAAATTGTTTATGTTTCATTGAAATCAATGGTTCTTAAGGGCTTAACTGTGCTGTACATGTTTCTATATAGTGTCTGCCTTGTTGGCACAAAGCAAATGTTACATCATTGTAGCTGGTTAAGTTTCTTCAGATTGCTCTGAAGAATGGGTGTGAGCCTGTCGTATTTCTTGTATGAAAAGAAACTTTCCACACAACCTCTGGCATTTTCCACTGTGCGTATGAACCATTCTGGTCATAGGACCGACACTTTAAGAAGTGATCACTAAAAGGGTAAAGCAAAATTTGACTTTTTGGTGCTCTGTACTGCTATGGAGCAACAAATAAATAAATAAATATTTTTTTCTAAAAATATACATTTTTCTTTTTTTTTTAAATGAGGTGGTGGGGAGCCACGCCAGGGTGTGGCAAGGACCACATGTTATCTATTCCTGCTTTATGATATACTTTATGACATACTTGCTTATAAAGTGTTTAAGACAATAATCATATACACATTTATGATTGAACTCAATGAAATGTACCAATGAGTAGATCTGTATAGGATTGCATTGTAAATATGTGCTTTGATCCAGAGATCTGGCCCTGGGTGTGCTCAGATGTACATAGTTCTCCTGTGTATGTGGTGGTCCCCATTGATTTAAACAGAAAGAGACAATCTGCATGTGTAAAGGAGTAAACATGTAGATTGACCCTCTACTGAATTGAATAGGAAGTCACTGTAGGTACATTGTGATGTACACAATAATATACATTAAATGAGAGCAAATTGCAAAACTCTAAATTATTTTAATAGTCTTGCACTGCATCCTTTAAAATAAAAGTGACCATTATCTAGTCTTCCGAAGTGAAAAGTCTATAAACTGTGCACGTGGTTGGGTAAAGTAATTTAATAAACCTGTTTTTTGCCGTCTCGTGAAGCTACTAGGGAGTTAATAATCTAAGTAGAATTCCAAGTCCACAGATGAAAATGTTTCTAGGAATCTGGTTGAAAGCTAAATGTTTTTCTTTCATGTAGACATTTGGACAAGCCTGCAGCAACATGAATTAGCAGCTTTGATTATATATCATCAAGTGTGGGAAACCTGGAACTGTGGTTTCTAGTGTAGAAAGAAAAATAACTGCTGAAGTCTTTAGTGTCTAATTCTGTCTTTATAATGAACAAACAGAAGTCTGCAATTAAATATTTAAAATTTGGGAATTTTACTTAAACAAAAAGTAAAGCATGATTCATACCTTATATCATGGAATGTATTTGTTCTGTCATTTTCACTATGAGATAGTCCTTGTTACTGGTAGTAATGATATACTGTAACAAGGGGCCATGTACTCTAACACCCTGTTTCCAATAATGGGCAGCCAGAGGCTTCCAGGGAACCCAAAAGATGGGTATGACGTCAGTAATCTTCTCCTGTTGTCACCCAGCAATTAGTATTCAGAGGTACTCTGCCTCTGAACATGGAGGGTCAATTTAGCAATCATGGCTAATAGAAGGGCTGGCTCTACCATTAGGCAGAGTGAGGCACCTACTTCTGACAGCAGATGCCAGGGGTGGCAACAGCACCCCATTCTCCTAAGGTAGATTGCTTTGTGTCCCCTAATGCATCCTGCTGCTGGAGGATATTGTCCCATCCCGACTGTTGACGTAAGATTCAGCTACCATTCTGGTTGGTTTCTGTACATGGAATGGGAGGGGAGGCAACTTGTTCTTCACCACGGGTAGCAAAATGCCTTATGCCAGCTCTGGCTAACAGCCATTGATAGAGCTATCTTTTATGAATTATCCCGTTAAAGCCATCTAAGCCAATGGCTATCACTACATCTCTTGGCAACAAATCCCATCAGTTAATTAGGTGTTGTGTGATTAATTACTTCCCTTTGGCTGTAGCTCAGTGGTAGAGCACCTCCTTTGCAAACAGAAGGTCTCAGGTTCAATCCCTGGCATCTTGAAGTAGCACTGAAAAAACTCTTGCCTGAATAACCTGGTGCTAGTCAGTGTCTACAATAGTAGGCCAGATGGACCAATGATATGGCTCAGTATAAGGCTGCTTTCTATGATCCAATGTACTGCCCACTGAGTGATACTGAGTTCTAGTCTTATGAAGGAGAAAAACCTATCTCTACTGAATCTACACATACATAATTGTATTTCCCCCTTAGTCATATGGAAATTGCTCAAATCCCTTGATGATTAAATTAAACTGTAGCCATTGACATGTGACCCTAAGCATTTAAAGCTCCACTATCCCAAATTATTCCAATCCTGCTTAGCTTCAGCAAGTCTGCTGCATCATGTGCCTTCAGATAGCATCCTGGGGTTGCTTATGGCAAGTGTGTGGAACCTCTTGCAGCCTGGTGGCCAAATTCAATTTTGGAGAAGCTCTTGGGGCCCCCACATTCCATTGATGGGCATGGCTGATGGCAAACAGTGGTTGGGGAAAGGGTATGTGGACAGGGGAAGGGTGTATGGCCATCTCTGGAACTCCGGGGGGGGGGGGGATTGGGATCCCAGGAGGGCCGGATTTGAGGGTTCCTCTTTGTTGGTTTATGGTATAATTTAAAATTATATCATCCTTTTTAATGGTTCAAAAAAATTTTTATGGTCAGATACATATTCAACCATCATATGAAAAATTATGTTCTGGCCTCACGGTAAATTATAACCATGCTCATTAAAACTGGAATCCCATATTCAGTGGCAGCAGTATCTTTTTGCTTTCCAAGTGAGGGGGGAACTAACCACAGAAGGCCATTGCCTTCACACCTTGCCTGTGAGTTTCCCAGGCACATCTGGAAGGCCACTGTAGTTGGAAAGAATTTGGTTGCATAATGTATCTCAGTGAGGCAGGTATTCTATTCTTAATATTACTATATACTCACTGTTATAACTTTTATGCGCTTAACTCAGTACCCTTTTATCCATCATAATCCATGTTGGTAACAATTGGCATGAGGTTTAGAACTTCAGAGAGTTCTTGCTTAGGCAAGCAAATGTTCGCTTCAGTCAACTTCACAGGAAACACACAGAGCATTTGCATTGTTGCACATGTTATTATATAGCAAATTGGTAGAGTGGAAATAATATGTGATTATTTAAGGTCTACCAAATGCCAGTTCAACTTAACACATTCATGTTTCCTTTATCTGTGCAATGCTTCTTAAAAAAGATATGTTTCTTTTCTTACTATAGCATGGTGGTGTTTTTTGCTTTTTTGCTTTAAATTAAATAGTTTATACAGTTCTATGTGTCTATAACCTATTCCATTTAAATGACAAATGTTACATTGGAATGTGGGGGCCCCAAGAGCTTCTCCAAAATTGAATTTGGCCACCAGGCTGCAAGAGGTTCCACACACTTGCCATAAGCAACCCCAGGATGCTATCTGAAGGCACATGATGCAGCAGACTTGCTGAAGCTAAGCAGGATTGGAATAATTTGGGATAGTGGAGCTTTAACTGCACAGATTGAATGAGTCACTGCTCCTTCCTGCCACAGGCTGGTGACTTAACATCTACCCTAGCAGAATTATACCTAAATCGCAGAGCTCAACATATTAGAATCATAGAATCATAGAATAGTAGAGTTGGAAGGGGCCTATAAGGCCATCGAGTCCAACCCCCTTTTCAGTGCAGGAATCCACCTTAAAGCAAGCCTGACAGATGGTTGTCCAGCTCCTGTGAAATGTATACTTTAAGTTGCAATTAACATGGCACATGGTATTATCACATAATGATTCCGATACTAAATGTAAGTTCAATATACAATACATGAGATGCATCAGAGTCTTTAAGATAGATATATAGATACTAATTTTGCATTCTCTGCTCCCCAAATAGTGTTCAGTAGGACACGCTAGGTTTTCACGAAATTCTGCAATTAATTTTTTAACAACTGAACAATCAAAGTCATTCATAAGTGAAGAGCAATTTTACAGATGTTACAAAGGGTAGAAACGTTCTATATATGCTTGCCATTGCCTCTTGCTATCACATTTATTTAAGAACTATTGAAAAATTACCAACCCACTTTGTTTTTTTAAAAAAAAAGAAATAGGAATATTTACAGCACCAGAGTTTGTCTCTTAATCCATTCATGTTTTGTTTACAGGCCATGTGTTACTGGCATATCATTGTACACCTGTGTTTATAAAGGTGTACAGAGATTTTTTTTGTGCTCATATTTTATTTTGCTCCAGTTTGCAATTAATTATGTTTATTTAATTATACTCGACATTTTATTGGAATTAAGAATAAACCTTTATAGTACATTGTTATAGAAGATAGTCTAATTCTTTAAAAATGTTTTATGGACATAAACTTCTGACTTTGAATGATAGTGAAAACGGTTGTTATTCGTGGAATTGGCATGTCCTAAGCTTTCCAGTGAAGTGTGTTTCATGAGAATTGGTTAACAGGAAGTCAAAAGGGGATGACCAAATAACTCCTGACTTTGAATTATGTATAGTATATAAGATTTTAAATAGCAGAACGAATGATGGATGAGCTCCCCTTGGCTGACTCAGAAATAAGCTGAGCTACCTTCCTTGAAAACCAAGAAACAACTTGGTTTAGTTTCAGCCAATCCAATTTGGATCAAGCCACCCTAACCCCCCCCCCCCCCTTTCCTCCCCTGCCCGCCCCCACATACCATACCGGTGCGATGGCACTACAGGGTGAGGGAAGGGACAGAATGTGCAGTGGTCTGACTCAAGTTTAAGGCAGCTGTGTTTTATACCTGTGAGAACAGCTATGTAGGCAATCGCATGAGAGAGGACCTTTTCTGCCGTGGCCCCCTGGAATAAGTTGCCATCACAACCCCTATCATTGCAGGCCTTTTAAGAAAGCCCTGAAAATGTATTACTTTACTCTAGCCTAGTCCGGTGATGTTTCATCAAACTGGCTTGTGGCTGCAGTTGTCTGTAAATTTTATTTTATGCTGGTGTTTGCTGCTCTTTAGAATGGCTGCTGCTATTTTTATTGCATTTTTACTGTCTTATTGTGTTTTTATCATTTTTAATACCACATTGATTTTTATTATGTTTTTTAGTGTTGTATACTGCCTTGGGAGGGCTCCTTCCCTGAAAGGCAGCCAAGGACTATTTTAAATAAATAAATTAATAAATAAAATTCCTGTGCACAGTATATTGTAATGGCGGGTGCCCAAATAGCAATCACATGCCATGGTGATGTTCAAATTTTCCTTTAAACTCTGGATTACACTCGTTTTAATAATAGACCCATTTGCAAGTTTACTGCAGCTGCTGATTTAGTCCAGTAGCTTTACATCAGATTCACTTATTGCACTGGGGATAAGTGGGGGGAGAGGAGATGGTGGTGTGCTTACTGTTTGGTTTTTCTGATATGTCTCTAAGTTTTGCAGACAGCCCAGACTGGTTCGAGTACATGAAGGTTGCCCTAGTGTATTGCTCATAGGGTGAACCAGTTTGATCCTTAACTGCTCATGGTACAGCATTTTTATTTCAGTATAAACTGACTTCAGCAGGGAGCTTGGCTCCTCATTGAAGCAACTCTTATGTAATTTCATTGACAGCATTCCATTTTATGAACTTTTGTTTTTATTTTGTAGCTCCATCAACCATTATACTTGTAAAGCTAGTGATGGGACAATTGTATGCTATAAAAATGATTGAGAGAATTAGAAACTGAAATATGGCCAATTACATTACAACCATGTTTTGTTTTGTTTTGGTCATGCAAAGTGGAGAGATGGTCTGCTCTCTCTTTTTTGGTATAGTCTGGCCGTTGATTGGGTAAGGCAGTGAACATAAGCAGTGTCAACTGAAGGGCAATTAGTTACCCATTGGATACGCTCTTTCATAGCAGTCTTGGGTTTGAGAGGGAAGGGAGCCTGCATCAATGTTGCTTGGGAACTAGAACTGCCTGTGTGATTGCTGCTTCACACCTTATAATGTGAGACACTGACAGATAAACATGATAAAGATAATCCCATTAACAACTGCCCTGAACCTCTCAGGGAGCAGGGAGTATGATCAAAACTTTGATATAGACCCTTTCCTATGACCACAGCCACTACAAGGCAAACACACGCTTGTGTTCCAATATTTCTGAAGAGCCCTGTGCTGCATACTTCATTCCTACTAAGGGGGAAAATGATATTACTATTAATTAAACAAAAAAACTACGGTTTACATAACAGTGTTAAGACTCTACGACTTTCAACCAGGCATTAAAAAGCAGGGAAATTGGGAGTTAAGGCTCACAAGCCTTAATGCCACATCCTCCCTAAGGAGGCAAAAAGTACAAGTGAAATTCTCATTCTCCCAAAGCAGATAAACCATGAGGACAGGATGGAGAATATGATATGCAGAGGTGACTGTGGGGTTGTGGAAAACTGATGACAAACAACTTAGGGCCACCTACTTCTCTTTTTTTAGAGCAGTCTTCCACCACCTGGTGCTCTCCAAAGGTGTTGGACTGCAACTCTCATCATTGCCAGTCAGTATGTCTCATGGTTAGGAATACCTTTGGCAGATGATGCAATAAACTCACTTTATGCACTACTTAATACATTTGTTTCCTAACTATCTTAGCACTAATACAATCATGAATGTAACGCTAAAATTTGTAATGTTTACTATATTAAGATTAAAGAAGCCACTCTCATCAAATGCAGATCAGAGAATCTACCATTTTTTATATTACCGTTCAAGAATCCACAATTCTCCTTGTGGATAAGAGACTGTTTAGATTACAGAAAAGGCACATGAGGGAAACATGACTGGTGTTTACAATTATGCATGGTGTGGAGAAAGTGGATAGGGAGACATTCCAGAACTCATTCATCCTTGCATGTCAGGTTTACCGGTCCTTCAGGCAAGTACACATTCTGACAAATTGACATGGGACACACAAATCAGTGAGACTTCTTTATTGCAGGAAATCTCATGGCAAAAGCTTAATGATTAGATACTTCAGAAACCATATAGCTGATGGTTAGTAGCTATAGGATCCAAGAAATTCCAGAGCAGTCAAAGCTAATCATTACGACTGTGATGAGATCCCCATCAACTGGTTTCCCCATCCCATCTCCACAGTTCTGGGCATAAGGGAAGGTCAGTCCATACTCTGGTTCCAAAACTGGGCAAGGAAAGGGAATGATTCCTGACATGATCCCTCAGGCAATCAAAGGATCAAATTCTTGAAAGGCCTATAAACCACACAAAGAGAGCTAATTCAACCTTGGATCATACGTTTGTAAAACTAGGCAACATGGTAAAGGACTAAACAAGATATAGTGAAGGGTAAACCCACAGACCCAAGGAGTTCAGTGCCACTGCTTTCACATGGGCAACTCCTCACTGCATGAGTCCAGACAGAGGAAAGTCCAAGCATCATAGATCAAACTCAATCTGCCGGTGCACTTGAGCTGACAACAAACAAAGACTCACAATCCACAGCAAACAAATGTTCAAGTCTATAAAAAGCCTCACAGTACTTTTCAGGGCAAGTCCCTAGTAATCCAAAGTTCCAATCTTGAGGGATCATGTGCAGAGTGCTTTCAGAAGTCCAGACAATAATGGATCCAAACAGGGAGGAGTTTTGGACATTGCAGGCGAGATGTTTCTAGCAAAGACTCCTCAACTTTGCATCAGCTTAAAAAGGGAAGCATAGGCCTCTTCCAGACCACTTAACAGACAGGGGCTTTTAGCCTTTCAGCAATGCCCCTGTCCAAACAGGGTGGCACTGCTCAGCCCATCAAGATGATGCTACAATCTGGGCAAACACACACTCTTTCTCTATCTCACAGACAGCTTCTCTGCCAAGGCCAAGGTAAGCAGGTGGCTGTGAGGAGGAGGGCTACTCCCCATCCCTGCTCTGAGAATGCTGACAGAGATCAACTCACACAAATTCTAACATTACAGAAGCCGAATAGGTAGGCTGACCATATGAAAAGGAGGACAGGGCTCATGTAACTTTAACAGTTGTAGAGAAAAGGGAATTTCAGCCAGTGTCATTTGTATGCAATTAGTTCCTGGTGATATTCCCTCTTCATCACACCAGTTAAAGGTGCAGGCAGTATACTAGAGTGACCATATACAAAAGAAGGCAGGGCCCCTGCAACTTTAACTGTTGTGATGAAGAGGGAATTTCATACAATTGCATACAAATGACACTGGCTGAAATTCCCTTTTCTCTACAACTGTTAAAGTTACATGAGCCCTGTCCTCCTTTTCATATGGTCAGCCTACGAATAGGCCCAAAGCCTTCCAGACTACTTCTAATTAAATCTTAGCTGAAAACTACAAGACCCCACAGCAGTGCCTAAACTATCCCTGACACTGCAGTTGATTTATTCATCATGAGTTTAAAATAAAATAAAGGCTTTTGCAATCCCGTTGTGATTTTTATTAGGGCAATCCTACATGAGTTCAATGGAAATTGCTCTTAGTTAAGTGGGCATAGAATTTCATCTTAAGAAGTCTTTCTGGCTTTTTTGCTTCACATGTGTTTCCCTGAGTTGGTTAAACAAAGGATTTCTGGCTTATGTGTTCAGTGTGCACATGGCTTGTTGGGCTGTAAACTTGACTTGTCCAAAGTGACCCCATTTTTAAAGCCATTAAAGCATGTTTCATTTGATGCTGCTCCTTTTCACACCGTGTTCTTGTATGACCCATGCAACGTGTAATGAGAAATTGCTACGCCACATGGTTTTTCCACAAATCCCCTTTCCTTTTGTGTTATGTCTTAGGTTGTAAGCCTGTGGACAGGGGCTGTCATATTTCCTAGGTTTGTAAGTCACTGTGGGAGACGTTTGTGCTAAAGAGCAGAATAAAAATGCAATAAATAAATAGGCTTGTATGCACTTTCAATCTATTTATAAGTGACTGGCAGTGTGGAAGCTTCTGTGTTAAAAATCAATGAAAAATGCATTATGCATGATATGGCATACTTCTGATTCTGCTGAACAAAGAATCCTGTGTAACTGGGAAGTTTGCACTTTTTGTTTTGTTTTGTTTGAATCTGCAGATATTACCCTGAGAGGATGTGAAATTACTGTCATAGTGTGGGGCTGGATTGAGTCCCTTGCTGCCCCTCCTTCCACATCAGGTAACTGATTGGTGGCTCCCCCCACAATGATCAACCATTTCTGCAAATATATTCTAATGGTATAGATGAAACAAGAAAAAGACAGAATACCGTATTTGTATCATTTTACTACTAGAGTATACATGTCCTCATGCCCCATCAGCCAAGCAAAGATTTGACTGCTACCATCTGTGGATGACCTTAAGTACTACAAGACACTTCTGCTGCTGCATTATTTGCATTTTCATCCTAATTGCTCTTGTGTGATCAGAAGCGCTGGAAATTGAATTGGAAACCTCAAGAGCTTCCAACACGATAAGACAGCCAGGGATGTGAAGGTTATCATTGTCAGCTATGTATGCTTAATTAGAAATTGAGGAGAAGATTATCATTTACTCCACCAGAGTGTCAAAAACCATCATTGAAAATGAAACTGATCACAAAAAACATGTAAAAAACAGGGTTTGTGAACCATAACTAAAACCTGTTTATCTGGGGCAACCACTGGAAAGAGAAAAGGAGAAAATGCTTTGGCTGGCATTTCTCAAGCAGAACTTTGAAATGTGCAATGAAATAATTAATCATAAGCTACTACCACCTTGCATAAAAGCCTTCAGACTGACTCTTACCAGCAAAAGGGGATTGGCCCGTATTGCTTTTCAAATGTTGCTATTTTTCTATAACTTAAAAACTTTTAACTCCAGAATGTTATTTCTCTTATGCCTATATAGTAGAATGTCTAGGTTCTCCCTGCTATGTCAGTAAAAAACGGATGGCTGGAACTTAAAGATGGGTCCAGATCTTGGATGAGATCAGAGGAGGAGTTGGAAGAAAGTGAAGCTGCTTTGATCTCCATGAATCCAATGAAAACTAGATGTGCAAGAGGCGCTTAGGTAGTGAAAGGCAAAGGACCTGTAAAGATACAGAGTTGCAGGGGGAGAATTCACAAGTTTGGATGCTGACTTTCCCTCTGCCAGCTGAGAAGATAGTGACCCAGTTCTGTCATTACAGTAACAGCTCAGCCATGATTTAATAAGCCAGGATATGCATGTTTAGACAGAGAAAATGCCTACAACTCCCAGCATGTCCCAGCCAGCCATGCAGGGGCATGCTGGGAGTTGTAGTCCTTTTTTCTGTCTAAACGTGCATAGGATTATGCCCTGAATAAGCCAGGATATGCATGAGCAGCATGCTCCTGCCTACAGCCACTTTCTTGCTGCTTTGCTCCTCCTCTCACATGAGGGGCAAAACAAGCCTGTCAAATAGAGTGATGTAAGTATGGGGATGTGGTCGGGATGTCCTTGTGGGACCCCTTCCTACTCCATGTGAATGGGCTTTCTATCAGTGTAAATTGCTTGAAGCATACCTGCTCAAATGCCTTGGATTTGATAATAATTCTGGCAAAGTACCCAATATTTTCCTTTGTTAAGGACATTAGCTTTAATAAAAACTAAGGAAACAACCCGAAACTCCTTCTAGAAGTAGTATGTTTTACTTCCTCCACCTTCTTCCCCCTCTTTTCTCTGGGGGTGAGGTCATCAAGCTGTGGGTCTGTGAAGAAACTGGCAGCTTTTGGGAAAAGGCCATTAGTTACTCATTGCAGCTGCTCTGCTCATAGCAGTGTCTCAGTCAGAGTCAGAGAACTGAATTTGTGTTCTTAGCATTTTGAGGTGCTGGCTTGGCTCTCTAGAGATTCTAGATCACTTAGACATCTGATGTGGGAGCATCAATTTTGTTACATCTATTGGGGTGTTAATACTGTGAATCTCCATCTATGCTCAACTTGTATATATGTTTAAATAAACCATATATCACAAAACACTAGTCAGTCTTCACATAACCTCAGTCCATAGAAACCAAACCCCATGTAAGTGCTGAAATCCCTGAAATTTCACCACTCGAAAAATGGGTGTGTAAGTAACAGTAGCTTTCTGTTATATCTAAACTGGGAACATCCAAACAAGTCAGGATTCATAAGCCAACTTTAAACTATTGTTTAAAGCTGGCTGGCAATCATGGCTTGTTTTAAATAACTTAACCAGAGTTAGTGGTTCAGCATTATGCATTATATTAAAGTGTTGAATACTGGTTTGTTTTGTCGCTCACGCAAAGGGAGGAGTGAAGTGGTAGGAAAGGACCTGCATATAGGTGCAAGCCATTCATGCATATCTTGGCTTATTCAGTCAGGATTGAAGGCTTAGCATGATGTTCAAAACATGGTCAATGTGTAAACTTCAAAACTCTAGTGGCAACAAAAAAAAAAGCTTTGGAAATTTATCATGCATGTATCAGTTTACTTGCAGAAATTCCTCCCTTGATCTTTATTATCAGTGTCACAAAGAGAGGGTTTATTTTAAAATTCTCATTTTCACATTTTCTAAACCAAGTCTAGAGCCATGCACAGAGGGACATTCTTGGGGCTTGCCGAAAGTCTCTTATGAAGATATGCATTCTTCACCACATAGAGGAATAACAAGAGCATTAACAGTGAACATCCGCTTGTGTTGTGCACATAACCTATGCATAGGTCACTTGGAAGCAGCCTAGAAAATAGTCTGATGTTTGTCTTATCAGTGGTGGTAGGTGGACTTTGATACTGATGGGTCAGATGAAAAAACCACAGCAATTCCTATAATTCAGCTCTGACTATCCTCACATAGACTGATCTACTAGAATATTCCTTACTTCAGACCATAAAGGAGAACCATGCTGGATCAAACTAAAGGTCTGTCTAGTTCAGCATTCTGTTCGCCATAGCCGACCAGTTTCCTGTTGGAAGCCCACAAACAAGACTTGGGTGCAACAGCTTCTCCTATTCATGTTCCCCAGAAAATGGTATTGAGGTACTGGAAGTAACATAAGCATCATCATGTCTAGCAGCCATTGACAGCTTTATCCTCCATGGATTTGTCTAACCCCTTTTTAAAGTCCTCCATCAGCACATCTTCTGGTGGTAAATTCCAGTTTAACTATGTACCATGTGAAGAACTACTTCCTTGTATTTGATTTCCTTCTGGACCTTTCTGCTTCTGAGTTTAGTTAGCAGTATCAAGCAGCTTAAGCATTTTTTCCTGTTTAAGACGTGATACACTGAACAGCCTACACTGTTCAGTAAAAAAAAATCTAAATTACTAGCTGAGGTTTGCATATGAGAAAAGGACTAGGAGTGTCCCCAAAGCCCCGGTAAATCTCTCATCCTCTTGTATAAACACAGGCTTGCAGATGCTTCTGGTTATGTTAGTTTTGATAATGAACCCATTTGCAATTTCACCCCCAGCTGTTGATTTAGTCCAGTAGCTTTACATCAGATAACTTATTGAAATGGGGCTAAGTGACAGGCAGAGATGACGGTGGTGGGAGGGCAGTAAGCAAATTGAAATGTTTCTGATGTGAATGGAAGAGAATTGTGGGTTGGGACAAGGCTTACGAAAAGCATATTTAATTAAAACCATTAATGTGCAGGATGCAAGAACGGAATTGCCCAAGGAATTTTTATTGCATTTCAGTGCAGCTTTAATCTATGGGCAGATCTGTGTTCATCAGCAGGGAATTCATATCTTATTGCAGTACAGTAGCATGATTTAAATGCAAATAAACATCCTTATAAAATATCCAACTTGTTCCCAGTTCTGTCCTAATTTTATTGATTTGGGTTTGGGTTGATCTTCTATATTTTCTCTTTTTAAAAAGAGCCAGATGGAGATATAAAAAAATATTTTGAAAGCGGAAGTTTGATGACATTAAAAACAACACTTTTTTTAAAACCAAGCTTCATTTTGGGCTTCTGTGATTTAATTCTGCACCTTTATATTCTCAGATGGTTTTCTATATAGATTTACATAATCTGTTGAATTCTCTTCTGAGGTCCATACATTTTCTTTTAGTCAGCAACGAGGATTCCCTACTAGAGATGCAAATGCTTTCTAGAGGAAAGTGTTTCCTGTTCTGCTAGAAATGTTGTAAAACTAATATTCCCCAGCCATCCAGACAAAAGTCAAGATAGTATCATATCATACCCCACCCCATCCATGAATTTTCCCTTTGTGGTGCACTGCTCTGTATACTTTCTCAAGTGAACAGGTTACTGCTCTGTGAACTAAATTTCTAACCCAGCATAGCTCATCAAATAGGATGAGAACTGAGCTGAAGTAGCCAACAGAAATAGTGTCTGGGAATATTCCTCTTGGCATATTGGATCCCTTGACTTTGAACATGTTGGCTGGGTTTTTAATTATTTTTGTCAATAATTTGTCAGAAATGTTCTGGCTTCTCTCAAAAGTGTCTGCAGGATTGTGCTGGGTCTTATGTAGTCCTAAAACCCATTGGGGGCAGCTCAGCCCAATGCCTGGTGTACTAGGCTTTAAGCTGATCTTGTTCCATTGACCTTAATAGGGCTAAATTGGCTTCAGCACAAATATTTTGGTTTTGGACTGGTCTGAGGATTGGGCTGCAAGAAATTTGGCTGCTGTCCAGTTTGGAGATAAATGTGGATTAGTAAATCCAAGATGTTATATGTTCAGCTGTTGATGAACTTATACAGTTATCCCTCTCCCCATTCCTCCTTCCATTAGAGTCTAATTAATTACAATACAGTCAGTTGACGCAGTGGTTGTAGTTTATAGTTACTTTGGCAGTTCATATTACTTTAAGTGATGTCCCACAGTGCATTATACACACAGTTGGAGATACTTGTTTTCTCACCAACCTAATTATAAAACTTACATTTGTCTAATGAGATTCTACTGTCTGTTATAAGCACTGCCATACAATGAACAATTGAAAAGTCTTTGAGGTGCCTTTGAAGAATGAAAGCATGCCAGGGTAGAAAGATATGACGGTGGTGGTGGTGGTGGTGGTGGTGGTGGTGATGATGATGATGATGCAAATGTTATACAATTACATACATTTATTATGACTGTCTCACAGGACAGCACATGGGGTGCAACTCCGTGCCTACTTATACATGCTTCACACTGCAATTGTACGTGCATTTACTTGGGGTAAAGCTCTGTGTCAACTTATACATGCTTCACAGTGCAATTGTATGTGCATTTACTTGTGAGTAAGACCCATTCTGAGTAAAAACCCACAAGACCTATATCTGAGTAAATATGCAAAGGATTATGCAGTGAAGCCCACTGAAGGTTACATTACAGGCACAATATTACAACTAGTGATATTAGATTCTAGTCTTTTAGAAAAAAAATTGGGGAATAAAAGGTACACTTTTTGGCAAAGATGGGCATACATCAGTTTTTCTTGTTGGCTTTTTAATTGATATTTATTGCTGCATTGATTATAGGCAAAAATGGTATGGGCATGGGACATGATAGAGAGATGATAGAGATGGCTAAATATAAGCATATGAATTGCAGTGGGGGAGGGAAAGAGAAACATTGAGAGGAGAAAGGGAAGAATTGCAAGGTGCAGAAAGGAAAATAGATGTACATTGGAATATGTTTTGAATGTTTTCTTGAGAAGTGCTTGTTGCAGCCAGAACTCTGCTTATAGCTTGCACAATACCCAGTTCACTCTCTTTCCAAATCAATGCCTGCATTTATAAATCCAGGGGGCAGTGGGGAGAGCATTTTAATGGCATGTGAAGGCTTTCTCTCTTGGCACAGGGCTCAAGAAAAGGTTGCAGAGTGCACTTTTATTGGTCGTAGGAGAAACGTAGCTGTCTTTGATTACAGACTGAGGCTTGCTTTGGAAAAGCCATAAAAGCAATGGGAGTGACTCAGAAAATATAGCTTGTGAGCAGTGATGTAGACTTTGCTAGTGCAATATTCCTAAGAGAAAATATAGCCATTTTTGTATTTATTTGTTCACATGTATATACATCAGGTGCCAGCTGGTGGTCCAGGGAAAAATGTTTATTTTAAAGCCAAATATACAAGCACACAAGAACAGGACAAAGTTCTAGTCCAGATAGAGTATCAAAGGCAAGCTGGGACTGGAATAAAATAGAGATGAAGAACAGCAATAGGACAGAACTGAGGAGTAGAAAGAAGCAGGGATTAGAAGTAAAAGATCAGATATCTGCTCCCTTGCTCATAACAAAAGATATCTGAAAAAGAAATTATTAATAGGGATTGTGGAAAAGGGAATTGCATGTGTGTCCAAGAAGACAGGAAAAATCGGAACACATTTCCAAGCAGGCTGCTTCACTGAGCTATATTTGGGAGATGATGTAAATGCCCTTAGAATGCCAGGACTGCTGTTTCAAGATCCTTCATCAGAATCAGTAAAGGAAAGGATCTGTCAGCTTACAACCATGCATGGGAAGAAAGATGAAGATACATTTATACTTACTGAATGTTGTATATTGGAAGAATGGTGAAGATTATGGTGAAACCATAATTCTCCAAGCAATTTTAACAAAACTGTTGATCATGCACATCAGACAAGAAATTCCAAAAATTAGGAAATGATGCCTACTACTTTGCAATTTTAAACTGCTACAACAAAGGTGGAGGGACGTAAGATAATGCAGGTACTATATAAGTTCAGTGTTATGGTCTTGGCTTTTGGCTTTCAGAATAATAAAAATAAGCAATTTTTTGCTTAACAATGAAGAAATAGCAATCTGCATCAGAATTGCTGAAAGGATAGTGAGATTAATGCAGAGATTGCTGCTTTCTCACCTGAAGCCCCAACTATCTTATCCCCTGATCTCAGTGGCAGGGAGGGGAGATTTAAACCTCCACATCCTTGAATGTTGAGGGGTGTGTGTGTGTGTGTGTGTGTGTGTATGTCCCACCACCTGGCATTGCATGTGACCACTCTTGCTTGATACCACATGTAAACAGTGCAAACACCTGCGAGGGGCATTTTACATTTTTAGGATTTTTTGCTGATGGTTGGTCCATTCATCTGCATCCATATCACAGAGAAAATGAAAATGGTTTGTTAGCATAAATGCTCGTTGAGAACTTATCCATGTGCAGTTAGAAGGCTGCACTGTTCTATATTTTGTTATTTCTAATATGTATATACCGCTCTACGTTCCATAAAATTCCTGAGCAGTGAATGGAAGGGGTGGGGGGAAGAAATCAAAATACAGAGTTAAAATGTTTAAAATCAAATTATGGTTAAACAGGAAAGGCTTGTTTATATTTGGCCTGTCTTCTTCCCTTTTCACCACTTCCTGAAATACCTGGTGGGCTTGGCAGACCATATATTCTCACATTTGTAACATACTGACATCATGATGCAGTTTATCTTAGGCTGACCAGATAAAATCCAGGTCAGGGCTTATGTAACTTGAACAGCTGTAGAGAAAAGGGAATTTCAGCCAGTGTCATTTGTATGCAATTAGTTCCTGGTGAAATTCCCTCTTCATCACAACTGCTAAAGTTGCAGGGGCCCTGCCTTCTTTCGTATATGGTCACTCTAGTATAGTGCCTGCAACTTTAACTGTTGTGATGAAGAGGGGATTTCACCAGGAACTAATTGCATACAAATGACCCTGGCTGAAATTCCCTTTTCTCTACAACTGTTAAAGTTACATGAGCGCTGACCTGGATTTTATCTGGTCAGCCTAGTTTACCTAGCACTTGGCAAGCTTTTATGTTAAGGAGGATGTAACTATTCATGGACCATTTGGGCTATAGGCCATTTTGAACAGGTGTGAGGAATTAAGATGTTCTATTGCCGTTCCAGGATCAAAATGCTTAGTGATAGGCTTGTTAAGAGGAATTAATGGATTTCCTTAAATTTTAGATCTCAACTTTGCTTTCTTGATGAAGAATTATCTGAGTGCAAAGAGAGGTTACAATCAAAGATGTCTAAGTAAAGTAGCTTTTTTGCAGGTGGTGTCCCAAATATGGTGAAATTTGATCTGAAAATGCTCTGTGGCAGTGGACTATCATGGGAATGAATGCAATATACATCAGCAGCCTCAGCATATAAATCATTCTGGAGCAGGAAAGTCATGACAGCTCCAGCATGCAGCTGTATGGTCAATAGTGAATTAGGATTTGAGATTATTCAGCGCTTCTTCCTGAGTTCTCTTGTTGCCTCTGCCATGAGCAACAACCAAGCCAGAACTTTAGCAGTACATGTTGGACTGTGTGATGTTCTCTTTCCCCCATTTATCTTTCTTAACTATTTTTTTTCCTTTCAACAACATATGAACAAATGGTGGGCTATTATTCTGATTTGTCAGGGGAGAGACAAACCGGAAGTCCTGGTTTGCACATCGCACTAAACTAACCACAGATGAAGGTCCACATTTTGTTTAGCTGATCCCAATTGCACTATGTGTGAACAAGCAGTGTACACATACATGCTGCTTGTAAACTATAAGCCAGGGTTCCCCCAGAATGCTGGCTTATCGTGAGATGCAAAACAGGTCATTGTCTGTATACCCTGTTGCCTTTAAATCCTTCGTAGAACCCCTTTTGTGAGTAAATACCCACTTTGCTCAGTCTTAATTTGATATTAAGGATGAGTTTAGTAACAGGTGGCAGTACCAGAATGTTATTGATGACATTTGGGTGCATAAAAACAAGCAGAAGCTTTTGGAAGGACTGTTTTAAGATCCAAGATGGCCTGGTACACGTAAGGACAACCTAAAGTATGGGTTGTTTTTGAATCATGGGTTGTCATTATGTGTGGGAAGAGAACCCATGACTTGTTTTGGGGTTGTGAACTCTGGGTTGTTCGTGGTTAACAATTCGTAGTTAAACCATAGTGCAGGATTCATACATAGTGACAACACACAATTCAACAATAGCCCATATTCTGGGTTGTTGTTACATGCAAACCAGGCCCTTATTTCTTTCTAGGCTTGGCTTAATAAGTATAGGGCTCTTTTTAAAAAGCTATGAAACCAAATAATTAAGCTATTCACATTCATGAAATGTGAGTACAGTCTAATACCCAATTCAAACCATATGTGGTAGAGTAAACCAATTTTAGTAATCAGAGAAAGCAAAAATGTCATAGGATAAAACAACAACAACTCTGAAACAAAATGAAGAGGTTAGCAAGGCAATTGGTGTTTATAGTTACCACCAGTCCTTTTGGACCAAATGGTTTCTAGGCCACCCATGATCTACAATCCATATGACTCATAAATAGGCATCAAATCAAATTAATGCCTTACATATTGAACCAGGCAGTTTTCCCGCCTCATATGCAATAAGCTAAACTGAATAATTTAATTCATTACTTTTATCAGTGGGTACATGGTGGGTACATAGGCAGAATACCAGATCAGAATATTAATCCATCTTGTCCAGTATTGTCTGTTCTGACTGGCAGTAGCTCTCCTTATGTATTGTCACTTTACAACACTGCAAATGTATAGCCATTCCTCTTTGCCCACACAGCAAAACCTCTGGATCATAATCTGGTCATCTCTCGTTTTGACTACTGCAGCCTTCTAGGCCAGTAGCCAGCCTAAATGTTTGTGGGAGGAGACACCAAAAAAGTAGGGGGCATTTCATATGCTTTGCAGATCTTTTAAAGACAACATTGTAAACTCTGTTCTCCTCTCTGGTCTTCCATTGTCTCACCTTGGTCCTCCCAACTCTACTTGGCACTCTCCTGCCAAAATCATTCAACTCTGTCATCACTATGACCATATGACAACCCTTTTTAAATCCCCAGACTAGTTTCCTGTCTGCCCCCAGATCCTGTCCATACTTTCAAATCTTCCTACGTCCTTTTACTCCCACTTATCTCTCTGATCTTGTATTTTGATACTTCCCTTTCTGTGATGCTCACTCCTCCAATCCTACCACCTTCAGCCCTCCTAAGTTCACCTGTTCTCTCAAACAACTCTGTCTTTTCTTCCTTGCTGCCCTCTATGCATGGTACTGCCTTCCAGGGCACTTTCATGATGCCACCTCTCTTACTTACTTCAATTCTTTACAACCAAGTTGTCTGTGAAGCCTTCAACTCAGCTGTTTAATTCCTATGCCCTTTTGTAAAAGCCTAATTGCACATGATGCTAAATGTTTCAGGGGGAGTTATTTAATAGCAGGCCCCCTCAATTTTTATTGGGAACATAGCACACAGGGGGGGGTAGAGTTTACCTTTCCTTCCCTGTTTCTATCTTCGTGAAAATATTCCTATGTCTATGCATTTTAACAATACTTTAAAAATCACAATATCATAAACTGTGAAATCATTTAAAATACAATAAAGTATAATAAAAATGCATTGAAAATGCAACAAAAGTTCAGACCACAGATAAAACATAATCTGTACATAAAACAGCAGATGCTTAGCAGGTAAAGCCCTGCTGAATTAAAAATGTCTTGACCAACCGACAAAAGTTAACCAGAGAGGAAGCCATCCATGCTTAATGTGGCCAGGTGTTCCACAATATTGGTGCAGCCACTGAGAAGGCCCTATCTCTTTTTTCTCACCATGACTTTTTACTTTGAAGTAAAAAAAATTAAAATAAATGCAACAAAATGAAGAACATAGATAATTATATAACAAGAACACTAAAGAAACTAAGAAATTCACTAATTCTGATTCTTAGTCTATCGCAGTATGCTTGTGGGAACATCTACAGTAAAACAAACTAAGTAGGAGCTCAATATCTAATGAAAGAATAAAAATACAAGTTATTGTCATAAATAAAGGGTGTCACTCAAGAATGCAGATAGCAGTGTCCAGTGAAACAGTCCATGGGTGAGAGCCAAGGTTGCAGTCCAAAGCCAAATTGCACAATCTTGGAATCACAAAGCATTGAAGAGTTGTCAGAAGCCCAGTCCAAGGGTCAGGATCCATCTGGGTAAAACCAAGGTTACAGGGAAACACAGAAGAATAATCAGGATACGGTCCAAAGGTCAGAACAAGTCCAGGCACAAACATGAAGCTGGGAAATGCACAACAGCACCAGATATAAGAGTTACTTTTAGCAATCTTACTGATTGCTGGCCAGACTTTTATGGGGAGTGAACTAATTAGCAATTGCTGTCAGCTGCACTGGATGTCAGCTGGTCTCTGCCTGCTTCTGTGAAGCGCCACTCCCCCAACACTTCCAGGCTCAGCTGTTCCTTCTCTCTGGCTGATTCCTTAACTGATGCACAACAGTTAAACAACATATAAAAGGAGTATGTGTATCAGTCAGAAAAAATACAGACAACTGCACTTGATTGGATAATATCTTTCTTAGAATTAGGATTCCTTGCTTGCTGCAAGAAAGTTTATTCATAGTCATAGGTCTCATAAATGTTATCAGCCTACTGCTGTTTAGATGGTTGCTTTGGAGACTTCCAATTGCAGGCTATAAATGAGTTTGCAGCTGTAAACAATTGCTTAAGAAGATCATTATGTAGGAATTCAGGGTCATTAGGTGCAACCCCCCCCCCCCCCCCGAAGATGTGTAGCTTTAGGAGTTACCAGTGGCCTAATGTGGATAAATTCCTGACAGTAATCAGTGACCATGTTCCAAAACTCCTGCACTGTTGGAACATTCTCATCAAATATGAAAGTATGAGCCAATCTGACCACATCTCTTCCAACAATATTGATTATAATTTGGATGTGTGAAACCTTGCAGAGGTTATGTACCTCCTGCTGAGAACTTTGCTTTGTTTTTCCATTATATTAGTGTTGATCAATAGAAATGCAAAAGATGTCCAGATACACTGCCAATCACCTCCTTCCAAAGACTCACCTAAGTCAGTCTCCCATGCCCGCATATAGGATGGTTTGTCATCCAATAATGGCATTTGGAGGATTTTATAAATAGATGATAACAAACCTTTATTTGAGCCCATTATTTTGTGTGCTGCACTCTGGGATGATTGAGAAGAGATCCTGGCCCTTCTCTAATCCTAAGAAGGAAGAGCCCAGAGGCCCGGAACTTGCCCATCCATACTTACCACCTGGACACTAGAATGAGCAGCCACACAGGTAACCTGGTCACAATCTTCCCCACTATGATAAGATGTTATGTATTTGGAATGCTGGATTTTGTGTTTGGAGTGCTGGGTTTTCTTTTTTTAAAACACCCACAACTGTATTTTCTAGTTCTTATAGGGCCAAAGTACAAACATATAACATTACCTGATGAGCCTTTCTAAACTGGAAAAGCCACTTCTTAAATGAGCAACAGAGATTAGAAAAGCACCCCACCATTTTCCTGACTGTGGACCATCCACCAGTTTCCTCCTTAAAAACCACATTTGGAATTCCATGATGTGGGGAAGCCACTGGGTAGATTTGGAGCAAGGGAAATGCAAACATGAAAAAGGTCCCCTCCTTTCTCCTATTTTTCTGGTTCAAAAGAGATAGGCAGACAATGTTGCATGTATCTATAAATGTAATGGGTAGGGCCTTTACAGCAAAAAGCAAAGTCTAATATTTCATCTCTTATTCAGACATCAATGTATGTGTTAGACTTCAGCTTAAAAGGTTCTCAACTGGCTATGGGGGATTTCTTCTCTCAGCTGTTTGTTTTCTCCTCAGCTTTCTCTTAGTCCTTCTAAAATACCACACACCAAGCAACAGACCTCCCCTCTCACTCTCCACAGACTAAGGGTCTGTTCAGATGACACGCTAACCCACCATATCATGTGGCAGGAGAATTCCCTCCCCACAGTGGTAGAGTATCCACCCCTGTTAACCATCTTCTGCAAGATGTTTAGTGGGTGTCGACAGTGGTTCCCATATTGTCTGACGGGATCCTCATGAGCTTTTCCGGTCTGTTTCGGCAGGAAAAGAATGCTGGTGACCATAGAGCTTGCTAGCAAGAGCGACTGACACTTTAGGTGACGGTCTTGCTGCCACGGACATTTTCTGTGGTCCACAGCTGTGTTCCCCCACCCCTATTTCTCCGATGGAGAAGTTGCCGGCGGCCCATTTGGCACATGGAGGATGGTGGGTTAAACTGTGCAGAGGTGAGTGATGGCAAGCCCTCTTGCTGTGGTTCTGTTACCCTTCCCTCTCCATGGTTCCCCTATCCACCCACTCTCCGTGTGCATCCAAACAGGCTCTAACTCACTAAACTCCTAACTGTAACTCCTTAACTGTCATTTTCCAAATGCTCTTTTTTACCTAGCTAGAATCGCCAGCCAATCAGAATCAAATTTATCTGATCCAGGCCCCATGTAACAATATTCAAAGTGATTGTATCTCTCTCCACCTTCAGAACCTCACTAAATAAGTTGTAGCCTCACAGAGGCCACACAAAGTAAACATGTCATAACAAGAGAGAGAGAGAGAGAGAGAGAGAGAGAGAGATTTTCAGGTAGGGATGGGGCAGTCATCATTGCTGGGTCCAAAGATAAGCTTTTAAAAATTTCATACCAACTTCATGTAGCTGTTAGTTTTTAGGTTAATATGAATCAATCAAGAATGGTGTGTTGTCACTACAAAAGGTATCACTATAAAAGTTTCCAGAACGACAAGGATTTCAAGGAATAGTGGCTATAGTTCTCCACCAGCTAAGGCTGCCGAAAAAGGGTAGCAGAAAAAAATAAATATGACAGAAATGATGGAATCAGGGTGGTAGCAGCTTGATTAACCAGGTATTTGTGCTGTGCCTTACCTGATTCAAAATGTAAATTGGCATCCGTAATGGTGTATGAGACAGTTCAGTGGCATTTTTGTGTTTTGATTGCTTTACTTTTTAAATTTCTTTGGCCTTCACTCCCTCCAATTCTTTCACCGCTGTCATTCTGACTATCAATAGATCACATTTTGTGTGCAAAACATCTGTCTCACAAGATACACTTACCATTTTTGTATGGCGTTTCGAGCTGACAAAGTTCTGGGCTCAAGAATAGTGTGATACAAGCCATCCCTCCCTAGAAGTAAAACTCTTCTGACAGTTTAAGCCTCAACAGTTGGTTTACTCATCCATAAAGTACTGTCAATCTTTTGCGCCAAAGTACCAACAAAAGAGGGCTGTTTTTTCAGAATTGGGTAGAATGTCATATACTATTTGAGATGTGTACAAGAATTATCTTGTTTTGGTCCCACCAGGAATTCCATTAGTGTGGTATTTACTTTTACTTGAAAACTATAGGGCATGTATTTTGTTGGTCAACACTGAAAAAGCCATATTGCAAATTTATGCCAAGTTAGGGTCATGACCTTTTTCCAAACATAAATGTTTATATTAATAATTATTTAAAGAACTGCGCTAACATTTAAGAATAATTAGTACTTAATATTCAGGGGGAAATTGAAGGAGGAATAAAAAAGGGCAAGTATTGCCAGTTCTACCCATTACTGGAAACTGGTTTCAGTGCCAACACCAATTTGTGGAAGATGTGAAATGGAAATTTAATATATTTAGAAAAGAGTATTTTCTAGTCCAGGGGTGAGCAAGGTGTAGCCCTCCAGATGTTTTAGCTTACTACTCCCATTAGCCCTCGCCATTGGCTATGCTTGCTAGGGCTGATGGGAGTTGTAGGCCAAAACATCTGGAGGGCCAAATTTTCTCTCCCCTGTCTTTGTCTATTGTTCTTCAACTGGTGGGTAGGGATCCACTACTGCAACCTTCTCCAACTTGATGCCCTCCAGATGTGTTGGACTACAACTCCCAGAATTCCTCAGCCAGCTATACACACATCTGGAGGGAATCAGGCTGAGTTACCTAAGGTGGGTCACAACAGTAGCAATACCATATATGGGCTCTAAAATAGTTGAAGGCTACTGTGTCCACACTAGTATCTTTTCTTAACAGTGCTACATTTCTGCAGTAAAGAGAGCATAGAATCAATCTATATAAGCCAGTGAGAGCCAGTGTGGTGAAGTGGTCAGAGTGTTGGACTGGGAGTCAGGAAATCTGGGTTCTAGTCCCTGCTTGGCCATGGAAGCTCCCTGGGTGACTTTGGGCCAGTCACAGACTCTCAGCCCAACCCACCTCACAGGGTGGTTGTTGTGAGGATAAAATGGAGAGGAGGAGGATTATGCATGCCGCCTTGGGTTCCATGGAGGAATAAGGCAGGATATAATGCAGTAAATAAATAATCAAACAAACAAGCCTAGGAGACCATCCTTACAAAGACATCACCAAGATTTTGTGGGCCCTTAGCAAGAGACAATTAGTCAAACAACGCTTAGTATACCTGCAATAACAACAACAGCAACAGCTAAATGATTGTGGTCACACTTAGGAGGGAAAGTAGTATTGGAGCAGCAAGCCCTGCCAGAACCTATGTGTTTTCAGTAGACTATATAAAACAGCATTCCGCAACCTGATGCCCTTCAGATGTTTTGGACTACAACTCTGAGGAGTCCTGACCATTGGCTAGGCTGGCTGGGCTGATGGGAGTTTATGTTTAAAACTTCTGGGGGGCACTAAGTTGGGGAAGGCTGGTATAAGCACACCCAGCATGTATACAAACTGTATGTACATAGGCTTGCAATAAGCACGGGTCCTGATCACTTAAGCAAACCGAGACATAAACGTTTTATGTATTGTACTGTCTAATGGATACTTGTAGGCGGGGAGCACCTTCTATGTATCTTCTATGTATCCTCATTGTTTATCTAAATGGGGCTAATAGCAATCAGGGTAATAAAGTTTCTAAATTAGGTAATTGGGGACATGACAGCTTAATTCCAATGGTATGAAACTTTTTTTTTTTTACAAAGTTTTTAAGAAGCGGACACAATTGATTTGAACATTTATGGTCTTCTAGGGCTCGGTAATGTCAACTGAGTCTGTTTGCTCACTTGTTGACTTGCCATTAGAGGCTAATTTGTGGTGAAGTCTATCCCTTGTGCGTTCCTTACCATACAGAAAGGATCCGTTGAACTGGCAGTTAAATTTGGGCCTCATGAAGTACTGGGTTTATCCTTAGGCATTGCTTCATCGTCTTGACCCTTGCAATTTGCTATTATTTTAGAGGCAACAGCCTCCTCTGAGAGAAATATTTTTGTAGCTGATACTGAGCTGGAGGGAGGCAGGTCTTCCATTAACAGTTAGTTACATTGTAAAAACAAACAAACTATTTTTGGCAGTCATTTTAAAATAGGTACATTAAATGCAACCTACTTCTCTCTTAGGGACAGAATCTGCCTGATCTGAAAATAAGCCTCACTAGGGCCTACCAATGCTGATCTCCCTGGTGTTTTTGGTCTACATTTTTAATTTAGTTAATATTTTCACTGGTTGCCTTTTTTCAATCTGCTCTTATCTGATTTTTATATGTTTTTATTATACTAGTGTTTATTATGGTATGGCAGTTAGTTATTTTCTGTTGTGGTTTTATTGTTGCTTGTGGCCTAGGACTTTTTAAAAAAATAGGAGGTGGGATATAAATACAACAAATAAAATGAATGAATGAATGAATGAATGAAGCACGAATGTGGGCAAGAAAGGATAAGGAAAGTGTGAGATATAGGCAGTTCCCTGTTGTTGTTGTTGTTGTTGTGTCATTATTGTTTTAATTTATGTAGGCAAGATATTTAAAAGATATATCCCATAAAGCACACTCACATTTATCCTTTCCATTCATATCACAGCTTTCCGTTTTTTCCACCTCAGCCTAATTTCTTTCAGCAGTGTTGCTTTTTCTGTTTCATTGGGGGGGGGGGAGTCAAATCAACAGCAGAGTAAAAAAGAAAATGTTTGTATTGTATAGTTTCATCTCATATTTTTTGAGCAACAGGTGCACGTGAGTATTCAGCTGTGTTAAAACTGTAAGATATACCCTGTAATGTTCTATTTTAAAAGTCTATGTAAGTGTCATTCCTCTCTAACCATAAACAATTATACTGGAAATAATGTGCACATTTTCAATATTTAATCTGTTAGATTCCTTTGGAACCAGCCTCGGCTCTGAGAATTACAGGATGAGTACCATAACTACTGTTGCAAAATCCCTCCTGTCTTTTCTTTATTTATTTTATGGCCCCTTGTTTTTGTTCTGCTTATATCCCACCTGTCCTCACAAAGAGCCCAGGGCAATTAACAACCTATATAAAACACAGCACACTGCATAAAAAACATTAGAATCATGACTCTAAAACAATGGTGGGGAACCATATGTCTGCGGGGGCCAGATTGTCCCCTCCAATGATGTATGAGCCAGATGATGTCAGAAGGTAGGGCCCTGCCAGTGACATGAGGAACAGCCTGCAAAACAGCAGGCTTGTCTCTAGATTTTGCCATGCCTGAGCGGCTACCCTTAGAAACTCCCCTAGTGCCAACTGCTTCCCCCAGTCCCCCCTACCATTTGTTCCCCATGCATTGTTGGCACTCTTTCAGCTGCCAGCCTTGCCCTCCCGCTCACTGTCAAGTGGGCTTACGAAATGCTGCCCTCAGGCATGTGTGCTCATGAGGGGGAGAGGGGTGGGGCAGCTGCTTGCCCTGCACTCATGCACAAGTCGCAGTAGTCTGTTGCACTGCTGGCACTGTAATGAGCCACCCAGTTCCTGGCCCTTTACAGTGCTACAGCTGCTGCCACTGGAATAAGCCTGCTTGCAAACAAGGAAGCGAGCATCAGGCTGAGGGCAAGCTGGTAGTTGCAGGAGCCACATCAGAGGCCCAAGTGGCAGTGGACGCAGGGGAGAAGGGGTTCAGCGAAGGCATCAGCCCAGGGGCAGAGGATGGAACTGGAGATGTGGTAGGGTGACCAACTGTCTGGTTTTGCCCAGATTTGTTTGGGTTTTCGCTCCCTCAAGGGGGGTCCAGGGGGATTTAAAATATTATTAATAATGTCCAGGAAAGGCACGTCCCGGGAGCTTGGCGAGTCTTTGCCAAGGGCTTCACTGGGGAAATATCTGCACACTTTCTGAGGCTCAGAAAGCGCGCAGATTGGTCACGCCACATCTGTGTTTCGGTACATGCTGGGTGTTGATGCCTGGCTTTCTCCAAAAGGAGGGAAGAGATATTTCTAAATAAAATTAGCTTCTGGTAGAAGGCACGCCATAGCATTGAATCTATCAATGAAAAGGCTTTGACGCTAAGATGGACACTTTAGTAAGGCTTCATTGTCTGATTTGTGGGGTTCGTATAGGTGAAGATTCTTCGTGAGTTACTCAGGATACATTCTGTTCAGGGCTTTAGAGGTTAAAATTAGTTTGTTGGATTGGGCCTGGAAACGTACTGGTAATCCATGTCAATGTTTTTAAATGGTCAGTATGTTCTCACTTAATTATGATTGTCAACAGACAATGGCATTCTGAACCATTTTGAATTTCCAGGTCATCTTTAGAGGTGTATATAGAGTGTACTGCAATAGCCTAATCTAGGAGCCGATCTACACACTAGCTTTGTAATGTTTTATAAGGGTTACGAAAACTCTTTGGGCCACATGACGCACTCCCTTGAATGTTGTATACCCGAGGTTTTTTAAAACTCACTTCAGCTATATACAACGGTTTTTACTTTTAATAAATTGTTTTAAGTAAAATAATGTATCCTTCCTTATGGTTTGTGATTTGTGGGGGCAGTGCTTCGTTTACCAGCGCCCAAATGCTTAGCCGTTGATTGGTGGGGAAGAAAGAGGGACTAAGGAGGAAGTGGGCGAGTGAACTACAACACCCACAATGCTTAGCCCTGTACTCATTGAAAGCTAGGGAATGAAAGGGGAACTCAGGAGGAAGTGGGCAAGTGAACTACAGCACCCACAATGCCTTGCCCTAAACTCATTGTAAAAATGAAACAGAAAGAGACGGACAGGAGGGTGTGAGACCGCACACAACGCTTTGAAGACTGAAGAATTTTTCTCCTGTAACGTGAGTACTCCTTAATGTGGCCTAAGATATTTTAGAACGTACCTATTTGGAACGTTTTAAAATACTATTTAAAACGTTCCAAGGTACTGTGTAGATAGGCTCTAGAAGCACCAGGACATGTATGGCAGTGGCCTAATCCCCAGATTTTGATAGTAGGTGTAACCTGTGGAGGCTGGTGGCTCTGATTTCGATGGGACTGTGAATCCATCCCAAGTTTCAGTCAGAAGCAGCCAGAACTCTAAAGGAGCTATCCAAGGTGCTGAACCCTATCCCCCAAATAGGGGCAAATGTAATGGTGAAAAGTTTTTCCCCCAGTGCTGACCTGCATAAGCCTTCATATGGGCTCTAAGACATGTTTGGGCAAATTATCCTGAGTCTTTTGCCATCTGCACTCAAGCCATCATCCCAATCACTTCATCTCCCTAGAAAACCATTTGTTAGGATTGGTCTAGGACCAATTACTTCAACCTCTGACTTTGACTATGAGATTTTTGTGGTTCTGCTTCATAGGAGTTCAGCAATTCAGTTTTATGAAGCAACATTCATAATATTTTAAGAATAACTCATATTTGAGCAGTGTAAACACATGTGTTTTGTGTATATACATAGAATTAGAAATAAGGAATGTGATAGAAATATACAGATAGAAATATTCTGATTATATTTAATTCTAAGGTTGAAGCAATAAGAACAGAGGGGATGGGCCATGACTCAGTGGTAGATTGCATGCTTTGCTTACAGAAGGTGCCAGGTACATTCCCTGGCATCTTTAGGTGGGGCTGGGGAAAAAGCTTCTGTGAAAGACTGGAGAATCACTGCCAGTCATTGTTGACAATACTGGGCTAGATGGACCAATGGCAGCTTCCTAAGGACACACAACTTCCTAAGGACACACAACTTCCTAAGGATACACAGCTTCCTAAGGACACACAGCTTCCTAAGGACACATATAAGGCAGCTTCCTAAGAGCACACAATTGGATGGTTTTATTTTTCACAGCAGCTGATCTGAAGAGAATTCTTAGACTACAATATGCTAATGGGAGCTCCAGCAAGATGCTTCTTTCATTTTGCCCTCCCCCCCTCTCTCTCTCTCTCTCTCACACACACACACACACACACACTGCTTGCATGCACATGCATTTTCTCTCACACAGAGAGGTATACAAACCCTTCCCAGATTACAGAGAAGAGAGTGAGTGAGTGATGCTGTTTCTCCTCAACTGCTGAGAGATCAGGTTGCAACATGTTAATAAGATCTGCTATAGAGGAGAAATTTGGTGATGGATCAGGGTGCTGTGTAGAATAAGAAGTAACAGTTGGTTAAAAACCAGGAGCAGTATCTTGAGACTGAGGCAGCCCAGCAAGGCTAGAATTCCCTGGCACTCATGATCCTGGGTTTCTTCTTAGGATATTCAGACCCCCTGTGGATTTTAATATTTTTGCTTCCTTTACTGTCGCACTGTTGCACTTCTTGGTGACATGGCTGCGGATCTGCGAGGAACCTTCGAGCGAACCTACTTGTTAACTGGCTTGAAGAAACGGATTGCACATTTGATTATTTAGCTATAATGTAAAAGTACTGATGATGGACTGGAGAGCTGTGTAAGTGGATATGATTTTGTTTACTTGATCAGTAAATCAAGGGCTTTGGTTCCTAATTTTAGTGAAAAACAACTCTCAGCATATACCTTGCAAAGATATTATTAAAATCTTCCTGGGTTTGCTGTTCACTTGATACTGACAAGTTAGTAGTGCTGAAATTATGCAGTCTCGTTATTGAATGCATGTGAGTGACAGGGTTGAATCTAGACTGTTCCTTATCTTTTTGGTGCAGAATCTGCAATATGCTTGTATGGATGAAATCTAGCCAGATACGACACTCAGATTTTATTGTAAGCAATTGTCAAAATTGATGTTTGCCTTTGCTGTAGCTAACTGAAATGGTTTACTCTCCAACTGACATAACACACTTTTGCAAAATCTCTTGGTTCTGGGATGTCAGCTGGCAGCTCTAGTGCAGAGTATAAATGAAAAAGGCTTCTGTTTTAAATTTGGTGTGTGAATGTAGGATACACCAGCACCGCTCCATTACAGGAAAGGAATTTGTTCTTCTTTAGCCTAGTTAAATACCTGGCCAGATCCAGGTTATTGACTCATATGAGTGAGATTGTTGACACATGTAGAAACTAACCAATTGGGAAGGAAGAAGGATTTAGTGGGCTCTGTACACTATTACACTACATATTATTTTGAGAACCTTGTTCACTGAGTCTTGTACCACCCACTTTCCTCTCTCTATAGCTTCTATATATACTTATGTATCGTTAATGTCTCTTTTATAAGACAATAACCTGGATGTGGCTTTGGTTGCTGTTACTCAGCTTCTGGAATGGGGTGGGAGGATGCCTGCAATTGTAGCCAACTTGCATGTACAAGACTTGCTGGTCTCCTTAGCCCAGGAATGTCTTCATGTTCCCAGGAATAGCCATTTGGTGGTCCAATTCAGGGAAGGTTTTGTGCCATGAATTAAAATGGCAATTGAGTGCTAGATGGGTGGAGGAGATCATTCACAGTGTGAATTCAAAGTATCTTATATATTGATCAAGGGCCTTAGATTGAGGTCCTGGGCTTACTCTTCGCTCATCAGTGATTTGGCAGTGGAAGAAAAGCTTGTAACTTAATCTTGCAAGCAAGAACAACATTCCTGTTCCATGGTTGGGCAGAAAGAAGAGGAACTCCTCCCTGTTTTAGCCTGATGGAATATACTAGACTAAAGTAGGCAGCTAGTGTGTGTGGGATTCAGTTGTTCTTTACTTAAATGCTATGTAGAAATTGGGGTTTTCCTAAATTACTAATGGGAGACATTAGTTACAGATTTTATAGCAATGATGAGGAAGAACTTGCACCTAGGAAAAATCACCCTTATCCCTACCCTGTTTCCAAGTCACAGTCCAGCAGGGATTGATTGTAGGGGTTTATTAGATCCTTGGCAGGCCACTATGCATGTCTTGAGTGTCTCTCATTCTGTAGTTATTTGAGGCACACAAAGGAAGGGAATGTCATCTGGCAGGGTCAGATCTGAGCAAGGAGATCCAGTCTATGTAGACCAGTTATGTCAAGATTGTGTCAAGTAGGTAGAGTCCAGTCAAGGTAAGTGCATCAGGCACAGCAAGCTAGGTAAATGCAGAAGTCCTTTTATGTAAAGGACAGCTGCAACAAGTTCACAGGTAGCTCAGAATGAGCTTTGCTTACTGGAGATCTCTTTTACTAGAAAAACAGGACGAGGGTTGGGAGACATGACAGTGTGCCATGATCTGCTTGGTTACTACTTGATGGATCACAAGCTGTGCAGACCTACTCTAGGTTAACACACACCCAGTTCTTTCAGCCTGTCTTCATAAGATTTGTATGCTTGTCACTGTAGCCTTTCCAAATTGTCTACATCCTTCCTAAGTGCAGTACCTCAAATTGGACATAACTGAGGTCTTTCCATTGCTAAGAAAAGTGGTGCTATGTCTTGTCTCCATCTTTGATACAACCTACAATGGCATTGGTCTTTTGAAACAGTGTATAACTATTGGGTTAGTTTTCAGTCTTATTCTCCCACACACCCACCCCACTAAAACCCCAAGCAAATGCTGCATAGCTAGTTACCATTCATCTTAAATGTGTGAATTTGGTTTTTCCTTCCCAGTGTGCAACATTTTACATTTGTACTTGTTTAATTATGTTGCTCTGTGCTGAGTTCTCCAGTAGTATACTAAGGTCATTTTAAACATTTAGTATAATCTAAAGTGTTTAGAAGTTCCTCTCAACTTGGCATTGTCTGTCTATTTTCAACTGCAACATTCAGATCATTGATGAAGATACTGAAAATTACCAAATGTGGCATTAATTACCATGGAATGTTATTTTACAGCATCCTTATAGGCTCCATGTTGTGCGGTTCTGAGATCTAGTTTAGCACTGCAAAAGCAAGCACTGCAAGCACCCTTTCCCACCTAGGATTTTGGTGCATTCACCTAACAAGGCCAGCAGAAACCTTCTCTTTCCCACTCCAGACTTTTTTCAATACTCTCTCTCTCTCTCTCTCTCTCTCTCTCTCTCTCTTTCTTTCCCTCTCTCTCTTTCCCTCACTTAGCCTCTTGTATTTTTGTTGTTGTTGCTGCTGCTGCTGTTGCTAATTTTAGCCTGAAAAGAATTGCTGCACCCAGTATTATTAGAGACTAATTAAAAATAATGTTCTGCAATGGCCAGGCATACTAGTTTCATATGGCAATCTTACAGTCTGAAGTTAAGCATTCAAAATAATTTGGCTGGCTTAAAATAGTTAGGGTTCCCTCCCCCCACCATCACAAATCTAAAATATGTGGGTATTAGCACGATGAAAAACAGTTCAGTTTGCCTAGAATTTCAGCCAGTGTTTTAATTTGGCTTTGGGGGAAACACCATAAGTACAGCTTTTCTAATTTTGCTTTTTCTTAGAATATCAGGTCTGGAGCCATGGCGGAACTGGGCATGCTGTGTCCAGTGCACATCTCATTACAAGACTCTTGAGTCCATCTTACATTATTATAAAGACCCTCTTTGTAGCACACATTGTTATTGGAACAAGAGCACAGCTTCCATGTTTTGATTATATTAGACAAGACACTTAACATTTTTTTGTCTGAGTTGTTGAGTGGTTCCTGTGCATTAGAACATCAAAACCGTTCTAAGGAAAAATTTGAATCAAGCTTTCTAAGAGTTTAATAGTGAGCTCAATACCACAGTAAAAACTGTAGACAATCAGGAATGGGTGATCAGTACATCAGTACATCAGCTGATTGTGTAAGTGAATAAATATATCAGTTTTCATGTGGTCTTGAAGAGATTGACAGATATGACCCCTCCCACCAATGATTGATTAAAATTAAGCATAATCAGAGTTCAATCTCCAAACTTCATCAAAGGCATAAAGCACAATTTATCAAGAGGCTGAGCTTGTAGTGAACCTTTATTAAATATCAGGCTATTGCATTACCGTTCACTTTTATACATCCTTAGTGGTTCTGGATGAGGAACAGAATATTGGATCAACCCATATAAGTCAGGCATCTGTTGTCAGAAAGGAGAGAGTCTGGGAAAAGTTCATGTTTGTAAAAGCTGGGAGGGCCACTGCGAATCAGTGTAGACAGTACTGAACTAGATGGACCAATACTGTGACTCAGTATAAAGCAACATCCTATGTACATAGAGCATGTTAGAGGACAAGGCAATGCACCACTAGTGGAATGTTATAAAGAATAGTGGAGAGCCTTGTGACTCTGAATTTTCAAGTTAATAGTTCCCTGCAGAATAGTGCTTGGTGCCCCTGGAAACCAAAGCTGCTGGGATATATCAGTGCAGCACAGGTGTGTCAGAGCAATTAACAGAGCAATTAAAAAAGACAAAGGTATGAAATGAGCTGCAAGTAGTGATTTTTTTTAAAAAAAATATAAACCTATTATTGGTTATATTTGAATGCTGGCATGATTATAAGAACATTAGAAGAACCATGCTGGATCAGACCAAGGGTCCATCTAGTCCAGCATTCTGTTCACATAGCCAAACAGCTGCTTGTGGGAGCTGTAATCCCAGCAGATAAACGAAAAGAAAAAAATACTGCTTATAATTTAAGAGGGGAAGGAAGATGATACAAGGCTCATAAAGTCACAACTTTAATTCAGGATCTGAAAAGATTTTAGAACATGTCATCAACCAATTTCACTGATATTTTACAACAGGTTCACTGTTTAGGCGTGTATTTCTGGGATTAGGACTGCAGTCATAATTGATTAAGCACCTAAAATAGTAGGGTGTATAATACTAGTCAACACCGGGTGATATCCAACAGTGTCTGTCTATTAATAGAACAGATCTTCCCCCTGCAGTCTCCTGCGCACCCTCAGAATCTGCTCCAGGGGGTTGCAGGACCCTCTCGAGCAGATTTGGGAGATTCAGGTGGAGGAGGAGGAAAAGAAAGAGAAGTCTTGTCATGACAGCGGAAGCCTGCTTGCATGATGTAGGCTGGAACCTACTGGCTTTATACGAACAAACCCTGTCATACCAATCTAATTTCTTCTTTTAGCTGAATATTTGATTGGTCAGGCACTAGCTGTGTTAGCTGAATTCAGCTAAGAGATCTAGGCTTAAGAGCCAGTCAGCAAAAATGTTGCTCATTTGGGGCATTATTACCTGTTTTTAATTCTTTAATCCCCAACTTCCCTAGCCTGATAATTTCTTATAGTCATTTTAAAATTAGCATTTGAATAAGGTTGCTTAGTTCTTGTGTATTATCATAACAATATGGATGGAAAATTAGAAATAAGGTAGACTGGACACAGTAACTTCATTTTCCAAATAGCAGGTTGCTATATCTACTGATCTGTTCTGTGCCATCTATAAATGCCCCCTAATGCTTCTTATTAAACCTTCACAAAGCCTGCTACACTTGCTATTAAAAGTAAAATGATTAGCAGCCAAGGGCAGTGTTTCTGTGGAAGGCTACAGAGCAATTTTTCTTAGTGAACGAGAGTTTAGATCTGTTGCTGTTTTCAAAGAGTCTTTTAGAAAAGCACTGATTGAAATCAGTAAAAGTGCTGAACGGTAAAATGGTAGTCAAGGTGAGAAGATAGGAAAAGAAAAAAGCTCTAGTTGCCTCTAAGGAGTTTCACATCTGGTGCTGTTCAGATCCCAGAAGCTCTAAACTGATAGAACCAGCTAGCAAAGATAAGTCTCAGATTGATCAATACCTTACAGATAGAATAAAGCTTTTATTTTGATCTGAGATTGTTTTTCTCAAGATAAATAGGAACAGTTATTTAATTTTGCTACCTGTCCATTTACGAGTTCATTGTCCCACTTCTTCTTTACCCATCGCCAGTAGTTCTTCCTTGGTCATTTCTACAACAGATGAAATGGAATGTGTTAGAATATCTAGCAATAAAGAAAACCATCCTCAAACATTAATTTCTCTGTTTTAAGTGTAAAGAAATGTAAGGTTAATAGGGTCATCACTCTTCTTCAGTCCTAGCAGTGTTGGCTATTGGGTGACCATAGGCATTATGCGGAAACAATATTATTTCAACACAAATGCCAGAGTCTTTAAAGATGGCCTTAATCTGGAAAAGTTTGGTCAGCACTGACTCCTGTACCAGCTGAGAAATGAAGAAAAATCAAAAGAGAATCTCCCATGTTCTATAGAAGCCTTCTAGGTTTCTGGACCAAGTATGACCATAGTATATGAGGTGGTCCAAGACTCACGGGATTTGTAGAGAGTCTCTCTTCCCCTTTCGGTTGCATATAGCTATTGGTGTGCAGTTCTAGGATTGCTTTCTTTCTTCTGATGGGCCCTCAGTATATTTGAAAGTTGGGAAGATGTTCTACCTCTCTGATTACATCTGCAATTGCTAGCATGATGGCAGCATGAAGGCAGAGTGTTATTTATTGTGTATGCTATGGTGTTTCCCCTGTTTTAATTATGACCATACTTGTAAGGTCTTCCTTCCAATTACAAATAGCTTTATTTTAGTTCATAAAATTAAACATCTGTTCCTTGGGAAAGAAAACTAAATGTCAAACTTTTGCTTAATTATCCAGCAAGCATCAACTCAATAGTTAGTATCCCCCATAATTGAAAATTAATTAGCTTTTTACTAAAAGACCAAAAGATAATGAGGGAAGAGTTGCAAATTATAAACGCTTTCTACCCTATGCAAATTCTTCCTGTTGGTATCTTTCACACCTCTATATAATTTACTGCTTTCCAGCAATGAATTATTCTTTTGAGTCAAGTGTTTTCAATCTTGTGTCATTTTTTAATTCACTTGATTGAAAATAGAAGAACGAGAACACAAGGTTTATTTAAACGCTAGCGCTAAACAGTAGCAATGCTAATGCATTACACACTCATCAGTTTTGTTCTAGCTAATTTAGTTTGTGTTTTAGAATTGAGTTAAGTGGTGCCAGTGACCACAGTGCTATCAAAATGAACATATATGTATGTGGACAATTATCAAACATAAGCACATTTGACTTCAAAAGAGGAAACTTCTCAAAAATGAGGAGGCTAATAAAAAGAAAGTTGAAAGGGAAAGTCTAGAAAGTCAAAACAATCAAAATCGCTCGAGAAAGAACTTGGGTTACTCAAAACAGCAATTATAGAAGTTCTGCACCCTCTTGAATTGTCCAGGATCTATAGCAGAACTAGTACTTAGCTGTTCTCAAGAGCCATACTCTGGTTGCTTGTATATTTAATCTTCTTTTTCCTTGCTATCTGTTTGAGCTATTTGGTATAGCAGTTATGCATGTCTATTAGATGATTCCAGGATGCCAGCTGAATCAGAAATGTTTCTCTTTGAGATATATAGGCCCCCTCTACAAGATTTTGCTTTAACACCCGGTTCCCCGATTATGCGCATCACCTGACAATCGCTTTTACGCTAATACCTATATACGAGAGGCGTTGAAGCGCATTACTGGCTGTATGAAACTCACTTTAAAGTTGTTGACATGCATGCAAATGTTGCTAAAAGTAATGTGCTTTGTCCCGGGAAACTGCCCAAACAGGTTTTTCACCCTTTATTCTCCCTGCCTACCAGAATCTCCCACCTTTGGTTACCTAGGTTACCTGCCGGGAATAATGTGGTTAACCTGTTTGGCTACCTCTCTCCCCTCCAATTTCACCGCCAGCTGAAGTTGTCCCCCCTCCCAGAACTTCTCAGGAGTAAATGGGAATGTGCCTCATAAGTTTCCCCCTCTAGCACCCTTTGAAAACTTATTTTTAGTCAGGGCTGCCTCTCTCCCCCCTCCCCCCCGGCACAATTTCCATTTCAAGTGAACTGCTCAGGAGTAAATGGGAATGTGCCTCGCACACACACACGCCAAAACAGACAGGGGGATGTTGCTTCGTTCCTTCCCCCTCCTCTTCCCAGCGAGCTCAACCGTTGTAAAACATACACACACACACAGCTCATGTCAGGAACCCAGCAGGAAGCGAGGGGATGATATGTCTAAGCTGATAGCTAATTATGTGCACATCCGCACATCCTTCCTACTCCCTTTACTTCTCGTGAAACCACCTCCATCTGACCCCGTGTCTCCATGAACAAAATATTCCATCAGGGGAGTTAAAATAAACTTTATTTTCAGTTCACATTGGGTCTCGTGTTCCTGGAGCTTCCATTCAGAGAGACGGAGAACAAGGAGGAAGTTGCCAGGAGGAGACAGGAAATAAAACTAAATGAAAAAGTGGGAGGTTTTCCTAGCGAAGAGGCCGTTCTATGCATGACATCAAGACCATCTGATCGTAAATGCACCTCCTCACAAAATTGTTTACACGGACATAAGACGCCCTTACTCCCGCGGTAAATTAAAAGTTGCTATTTAACGCGCATTCGAAAATGTGAATAATCGGAAATAAAACGCGTCTGGACCCCTGATTTGCACTCCGCTCTTGTAAAGGTAAATTTGGTAATGCGCCTTGAAAGAGCTTTAAATCGCTCTTGTAGAGGCACCCATAGTGATAGATGTTCAAAGCTAGTTATTTTAAGGGCACCTGGAATGGCATATGAATACTTGGTTCTGTAACAAGAGAATGTGACAACTATCAGTGCAGGCTAGGTTGTAAATATTTTATATAATGCAGTAATTGCTCCACATTGTTATTAAGAAATATTAGTAATTTCACGGCGGTGGGTCCATAACTTATATAACACTATTAAGCTGTTCAGAAAATGTTGAACTGAACCTTAAATTGTAATTCAACACAGAAGGCTGCCTTGCAGCGGTGGTCCTTACTGCATTTCAATGTCTGTAAATTAATAAGAGAAAAAGCGTTCCCTTTCAAAAATACAGTGGCTCCCACAATTTTTGATTGGGTAATGCAAAATGCAGAGAGAGAGAGATCAACTGAGCCTCATTCCAGTTCCATGTAATTTTTCTGCCAACAAGAGCATTAAAGTACAAGAAAGAGAGCTGTGGTTTTGGATGTGATGCTGCTCTTTTTCTGTATTAGAGATCATGAAAGATTTAAGCTAGCCGGAATAGGCATGAATAAATTCTGCTCTGTGTGTGTGCTCAGGTTTCGTAGCTTCATTTTTATTATTTAATTTCAAATTCCAATGACCACTGGGACTATAAATGTGGATGCAACTCAGATCTATCAATAATTAAATTGATTTGAGCTTATGAAATCTCTGTGTTTTAAATATTGATACTAATATTTTGCATGTCACAGTCGATATTCAAGAGAGTGCATTGTAAAAGTACCCTCTTGTTCAGCTTAATCTCTATTACCTTTAGGTAAAGTTTTGCAAAATCTGGCTGCTTTCAACATCAACACTTTATTAAATACATATAAACATCCCTGTTCTGTTATAGGATTAGGAAATACTACCTGTAACGGGAATGTCCATAGTTTGAAACCATGTAGAAGATAATAGATTGAATTTTAACCCTAAATTTTAAATTTCATAGTTCTCTGATATTACATAAATATGGATGGCATCGCTCAACAGAGGGCAGCCTTCCCCAACCTGGTGCCCTCCAGATGTTGCAGACTACAGGTCTCATCAGCTTTATCAGAGGCTTATATGAAAGCCGTTCCCCATCATGTTATTGACTGACCAATACATGGAACTAAGAGGAGAGCATTTGCAGCCAGGCGTGGGGAGGTTTTATAAAGAGTTTACAGAGTCTCTATATAGGGTATACTGCCGTTAACCAATCAGCTGCCCTCCAGATGTTACACACCTACCCTCATCTGCTCCAGGTAGTATAGGCAATTGTCAGGAATCCTGAGAGTTGTAGTCCAAAACAACTGGAGGACACCATTTTGCTGAACACTAAGGTATACCTTACTGTACTGATGGTGATCTAGAGAATATTATGGTTAGTATCACAAATAATATCCTTAATTCCGCTTTAAGATTTTGGAGGTCAGCCTGTGTGTTAGGATTGTAAATTTGGCCCTGACTGTGTGTAAGAATTATGTAACAAGTCATGGCAATGAATTGCTGAGTGATTGTAGTACTTCCAGCGGAGTTTGGTTACCAGGTACTGTAAGATGCCAAAAGTTGAATGAATTAAACCACCCAAGATGTAAACTGGAAATAGCTCTGAAAGGCACAGCTTGGATACTTTATTGTTGGTATGAAATTAAATACATGCATAAAAAATAAGAACAACAAGCATCAAGTGTTTACTGGGCCTTTAAGAGACATATTTATAGTTCCTCAGAGACATAGAAACACACATACAAAGATGCAAGGAGAAACTAAAATTATTTCCAGATATTCTCAAGTCTGTTTTAGAATTGTTAAATGGGAAGTAGCTCAAGGTTTGGAGAAATATACAGAATGAAATGAGTTTTATTTGCAAAGTTTCACTTCATTCATGATTCATCTCACTCAGAAGAGTATCACAACACATTCCTCTGATGAAGTGAACAGTGTCCATGAAAGTTTACGCCGTAATAACTTTGTTCGTCTTTAAGGTGCCACAAGATTCTTTGTTCGTTTTGCTACAGCACATAGAACACTGAAGCTTCCTTTTGCTTGGTTGGTTAGGCTTAGGCTGCAATCCTAAATATACGCAGTTGGAAAGAATCCCATTGAATTCAGTGGGACTTACTTTTGAGTAGACCTGCATAAGATTGCAGGTAAAATGGAGGTAGCCAAAATTTACTGGTTGGTATCCGTTAAATGGAGTTATAGGCCGTGTTTGGAGGACACTTTGGTGTGAACTCCACCCCTCGGACTGAGTGGTGTGGACATCTAGAATGTCACTTTAAAGTGTCATAATAAAAGTTAGCCATGGGGTATTTATCCACTGCGTGGTGTAATCTCTCCCCCCCCCTCCACTGAATGGAGGCGCTGGTTCCCACTTATCATATCGAGGCGACACCATTCTGTGGGGAGGGGAGGGGTGGAGCGGAGCGGAGGAGAGAGCAGAAAGACGCAATGCGCTTGTCGCCCTAGCAACAAGCGGCGGTGACGTGCCTCCCTGGAAAATGGATCCATCTGCTGAAGGAAGAAGGCCATGGTTTCAGTGGATGGATCCATTTTGCAGTTAAGTGGCACCGCTTGTTGTTAGTGCGAGGGGTGCATTGTGTCTGTTGCCAACATAGCCGTCAGTGTAGGAAGAAAGGGACGGCAGTTGAGTTGGGTGGAGTGTTTTCCAAAAAACACTCCACTGTTGCGTAGAATTTTTCCGCTAGATGATATGTTTCTCAACGATGGTGTATAAACTCTACTGTGGAATTCTAAAACCACCGTTGACTAATGTGTTGTTTGAACTGAGCCACAGTCTGCCCCTGTTGGCAAAACAAAATTGAACATTTTGATACATCATCTTCAACAAACAAGCACAACATTTTGATACATCATCTTCAACAAACAAATTGTTGCTCCTCCAATTTCTGGAGGGCCAAGGAACCACAGTACGTGAATACCTCACAGTGATGTTTTACATTGCTAGTGGTTTGAGTTCATAAAAATCTTAGATACTTTATTTCTTAATCACTATCTTCAGCTGTCTTCACTGGATTTTTCACATGTTCTAGTACATTACTACTTGGATTGGCTCTTAAAGGAGATAACAAAACACTGTGAAATAAATTTCTTGAAGCCCCAGTCAATATGGAAGATCTACTTTGTATTAGAGTCGTACACAAAGCAGATAGTATTATTATATTTTTCTTATTTATTACAGTTCTATACTGCCCCATAGCCGAAGCTCTCTGGGCGATTTACAGAAGATCAAAACAACGATTTACAAACTTTAGAACCATAAAAACATGCAGTATACACAAAAACATACATCTAAAAACAACTATAAACAACTTTAAGCTGTAGCTTTTCATATACATACTTTTTATAGATCTCATAAATCTCTACTACTTTTTCTAAATCCTTTTCTGTGTTGATACATCTGAGGATCCAGAGTTATATCTTTCTTTGACTTCCTGTCCATAAGTAGAAAGTGTCATTCTGTTATCGTCCTCCTTTTTCACTTCTAAAAGAAGAGAGAGATGTAGCACGTATATTTTACATTCGTTTTCAAATTGTTGGTCAAAATGAATCCAGGTTCTATTGTTTTAATGCCATTCCAAAGGTTAGTACTGTCAAAATGGCATATCATTCTAAGGTTTTGAAAAGGCCAGTTATATTCCAGTAATGTTTCTTTTTCTTTAAGGAAAAATGTCAGCAATGGACCTTTTGGTTCAATAAGCACTTTAGGAAGATTAAATCGCTAGTTAAGAAAGCTAAACAACACGATATCAGTTTGTTTGGGTGAAGAAGCAAGAGAGAACGAATGGTTCATACTATTTACCAGATACATTACAATAGAATAACTTGGGTTTAACTGTATGCATGAGTAAAGGAATTTGTGTTGAAAGTATATGTTGGCTTAATTCTTGAAATTAATTCATCATGCTCCAGCCAGGTCTGTCTAAGCATGCATAGGATTGTACCCTAAGGTATTTAATATTGGACAGTAGACTGCTGAAGCCTACTGATTGAAAACCAGCAAGAGATGCTAAGCCTGAAATATTTGAATCTAAAATTGTAAATTAAAAAATTCACATTCAAATTTTGCTTCAGTATTTCACATTAAAAAATGGCAAAGTGCAAATATTTGTGGATATGGATTTAAGAACATAAGAAGAGCCATGCTAGATCACACCAAGGGTCCATCTAATCCATCATTCTGTTCACATGGTGGCCAACTAGTTGTTGACCAGGGACCTACAAGCAGGACACAGTGCAACAGCACCCTCCCACCCATGTTCCCCAGCAACTGGTGTATCTAAGCTTACTGCCTCTGATACTGGAGGTTGCACATAGCTATCAGGTCTAGTCGCCATTGATAGCCTTCTCCTTGAGGAATTTATTCATCCTCCCTTTAAAGCCATCCAAATTTGTGGCCATAACTACACCTTGTGGTAGTGAATTCCATAGATTTCAGCTCTAAACTGACACCAGTCTATACGACAGAGATATAGGCTTCTTTCTGATTTTAACATGTTGTGATTTAGTTTTTATAGTTTCTAGAATTTATTTTGATAAAACATGCAATGCCATTTTTAATATTTTAGTAAGATTCTAATTTATGTACTTAATAGGTTTATATATCGCCATGCATTTTTTAAAAATATCTCTGAATTGATCCATGTTCATGTAACTTGCATTTAGATTAGTGGAATTATGGGGAATGTAACATAGTAATTTCTTGCTGGCACAGTTATAAATTGAAGTGAGATATATGAAGGCCAAGTGTGAAAATGTTTAAGCTGACTTCATTTGGGATGTCCAGATAAGAATGTAATAATGTCACCATAGAAATCCATAGCCTAATCCAATTAAGTCTGCAATCTCCTCCTTCACTCCATTTTAACACTGTTACTAAATGCAGACTTTGTGGTTATAACATCTAACCAGCATTTTTCTCTCCCACCCTGCTTTGCTTAACATCCAGGCTGATGAAAAGTTTGGAACAGTTTGGTCAGTCCTAATAAAAATATAGCCTGTAGATTTTGGATTTTTTCTTACGGACCTACACAAGCTTCCTTTACTTTTTGTGTATCACATGAGAGTGTTCAGGAGGAAACCCCCTGCAATGGTCAATATTTTTTCCATGCTAAGTCCCTTCCCAAATGCCAAGTGCTGCAAATTAACATTGTGGTCAAATATATCAAAAGTGGGATTGCAGCAATAATCTAGATTTGAATATAGGAAAAGTCTGTTTTTAAATTGAAATGGCAAATCTTAGCTCTCAGGACCTAAATCAAAGTGAAAATTATTTAACCTACTGAATTGCTAGTTTGTATAATTCTCCAGCTGCTTTACAAATAGCATAAAGTTGATTGGTTACCACGTTTCAGGGAGTAGGCTGGATTTTTATGAGGTGTCAGAGGTTTAAAATAGCTAGTGCTAGGGCCCTTATAAATTCGTTAATTTTACTTGGGCGTTTAATAATAAGTATTAACATAATTATGATTGGCTGCTTACATCCAAGTACTCCACAGGTAATCTTGTTGCACCCAAAGTCTTAGGAATGACAAACAGTTCTTTGTGAGTCAAAATTGTCCAATAGAAATTGCTGCTTGTGCTCCCCATTAATTTGGCGACAGGCACAATGTGGCCTACATGCTAAGCTGAAGAACTGAATAATAAAAAAAGAAAACCATGTAAAATTTGGATCCTATTTAACGATTTGCTGGTTTAAATAAGAAGTATGTCCACTTTGATGAGTAGTTCTCCCTCAGGAGAACTAGCATAATAACTATCAAACCCCAAAAGGTATTTATTTTAGAGTCAGTGACTGTATATGACATCCCTTTACTTTTATGTAACCATTTAGTAAAGTCTTTGTTTTCTGTTGTATCTGTTTCCTCTACAGAGCTGCTCAGAAGTTGAACCTATCTTCCAAAAAGAAGAAACATAGGCCCTCTACATCGTCTGTTTCCGAATCTCATCTGTTTGCTACCAAATTCAGCACTATCCTACAGACTTCCCCACCTCCTGCTCCACCATGTTTGCTGAGGGCAGTCAACAAAGTGAAAGACACTCCAGGTTTGGGCAAGGTATGGATTAACCCACAACCTATCTATCTATCTATCTATCTATCTATCTATCTACATATATATTTACTTTATTTTGTCAGGGAACAAAACTCACAAAAGATAGAGGGTTGTTTCAGGCAGCAAAAAGGTTTGTTGAACTTAACACCAGTACTAGTACAGTCTTTCCTGAAGCAAACATTTACAAAGGGATATACAAGAATTTCCTTTCTGTTTGGAAATGTTAACATATGCATTTTCAAAATAATATACATTTTCATCTCAATGAAAATGGGGGAAACTTGTGCACAGAAATGTAACAATTTTCCCATTCGAAATCTGCACTTTTTCCTATTTGAACGAGATGAAAAACAGGTAAAAAATTTAAATGGGAGCAAGCCAAAAGGAGCTCCGAAGTGTTTTTCACAGAATTTAGGCGAGCTTGAAAATCACTGGTTCTCCTATCCCTACATTTAGAGTGGATCCTATTCATATTTACTCAGATATAAGCCCCTCTGAATTCAGTGAGCTTACTTTTGAAAAAATGTTTATATGGCTTCAGTCTTATTGATAACAACATACATGCTGTGGAACCCTGATTTCCCTGCCACCTGTACACTAAGATATACAAATATGTGCTTACTATTCACACTTCATGTGTTTACTAGAGAAAATGCCAGAGAACAAGATTGTTGCATAAATCAAGAAGCAGCGTTGGCACAATTCCTCGTGTGTAGTGGGATACAGTGTTCTTTCAGAGACCAATATGGCTTAATACATTTTAAAACATTTTGAGGCAGTCACTTAATATGAGAATTGAAATTGATAACATCCTGCATATTTTGTAAACAATCATGTGTTTTCACCTAATCATAAATTAAATTAAAATTAACTTTTAAAACAGAAAAATTGGTAAATATAATATGTTTATCCCAGAATATAGTTAAATCAGCCTTAATTGGTGTCTGAAGACTATAGAGGCTCATGATGTACAGTTTTTCAACCTGAATTTCAAATTGTTTCAATTCAGTTCACATTGTAGATCTTAAATCCATATGTGCTTGAGCTGTAAACATGATGTGTACTTTGCATCAGTGGTCTTTTGGGAAGTTGTTAGGCTGGGTGTATCGGTACCAAATGGTTATAGAAGAAAAAGTTACTGAGCAACAGATGATTGGTTAACCACATTTATATATCACCTCTCTGCCAAGTTACCCAAAGCAGTTTACAATTTTAAAATACTAAATGACAAGCATTTAGACTACAGAAGAGCAATGTTTTCTCAGGAGCAACTCAGCTTGGGCATCTTCTCTTTTTCCTGTCCACATGGCACGTTGGTCCTCAAGTGGAGCTTGAGGGACGGGCTGACCGAACAGTTCTCTCAGGCTGTTGCTGGTCTTCTCAGGAACTGATGGCATAAGCTCCTTGTCCTATGCAGTAAATGAAACAGGGAAGAATTAGAAACTCTTGAGCTAAGGCAAAACTTCAGATAGAATCATAGAATGGTAGAGTTGGAAGGAGCCTATAAGGCCATTGAATCTAACCCCCTGCTCAATGCAGGAATCCACCTTAAAGGATACCTGACAGATGGTTGTCCAGCTGCCTCTTGAATGCCTCTAGTGTGGGAGAGCCCATGACCTCCCTAGGGAATTGGTTCCATTGTCATACTGCTCTAACAGTCAGGAAGTTTGTCCTGATGTCCAGCCAGAATCTGGCTTCCTGTAACTTGAGCCCATTATTCTGTGTCCTGCACTCTGGGATGATTGAGAAGAGATCCTGGCCTTCCTCTGTGTGACAACCTTTCAAGTATTTGAAGAGTGCTATCATGTCTTCCCTCAGTCTTCTCTTCTCTTCTCAAGGCTTAAACATGCCCAGTTTTTTCAGTCTCTCCTCATAAGGCTTTGTTTCCAGACCTCTGATCATGTTATGAGCTTACATCGAATCTGACTTCGCCTTGCTCTCCTCTCCCCGACAGCTCCTTTCCCCCCCCCTCCCAGATCTCCTCTGGAGGATCCCCTAACCCACTGGAGCAGATTTGGGGCAGGAGGACTGCAAGAGGAATAGGAAAATGCTATTTTTAGGCTGCACAAGAGGATAATTATTTCCAATCAGAGTACTTCTTAGATATATTCAAGAAAGGATATGTTTGGAGATAACTTACACATTTCCTCCATCCCCACCCCCAACAAGGCTCTCAAAAGATAGAATTGTAGAAACTATGTTTAATTCATGTACTCTGCAGTTTCTAGCATACAATTTCATCTTTTCTACTGTACTTCTCTTGAAGTTATCCTGTAATTATGACCTAAAGCTCATATACTTTCATTTCAGTATTCCTATCATTTTACCTTTGTAGCATAATTTACATTTTAATATATCAGAGATAGGAGTAGGGAATACACATGAATAACTGCAGATGAAGAATATTAATTCCTCAGTCAAAATCTAAAGGACACAGAAGTTATGAAAAATTTCAAGGATGCTGGAATGGCAAGATAATGATGATGGCTTATTTTATTTATATATAGAGCTGGTGTAATGTCAAGAAAGTGTTTAATTCCTCTTTAAATAAATAGGTAGCAAAGTTACATATTCAGGTCTTATTGATGCCAATGAGATGTGTGTATGTATCACTTCCTCCAGTTTGCATCCACTTTATGTGTTGTACAGCATTCTGTCTCAAATGTATTTCCTATACTGCACATTCATTTAAAAAAAAACCAACCCAAATCAACGTTCTTGACTGCATATTTCTTTTTCAAATGCAGATCTTCTCATTAATTTCATTTCATTTATTTAATTATGCACCGTCGCCTATATTCATGGATCTTTACATTATTTTGAAAAAATGAATCCTAGGTCAAATATATAACAAAGACACTAAGATGTTTTTGTAGAAGTTAGAGGAAAGGTTCCAGAGTCGGAGACCAGCTACTAAGAATGTCTTTTCATGTCTATGTTTTCATATGTATGATCAAGAGAATGCCTCTAAGGGTAATGTTTAACGTTACATTTCCGTATTTGTATTTTTAAAACTGAAAATGCCAGGAAATGTTCCTAAACTCACATCTTTGTAATGTTGAGTACAAAATACACGGACTCTAAAGTCTGTGATCCTTAAAATCCTTTGGTGTTCACTGCATGTCTGTAAAGAACTGTTCATGCAATTGGAATTGATGTTGTAACCATAGCTGTTCATACTGATGAAGAGTCATGTTGTAGTTTTAACTTAAAAGCAGCTTGCCTCTTCAACACTGAAAGCAGCTGCAAAGAAAAGTAACACTGGACTGTGCACATGCCTTTACATATATGTTGTATGTAGTTATGTCCAACATTTCCGTAATTTCATCGATAAATGTGTGCTGACCTTTTTTAATGTCTACTTTTCAAGAAGCATTTTTAAAAATGAGAGTAAATAAATGCAACATAAAAAATGGCCTCAATACATGTTAGCTAAACAACTAAAATATATAGTCCTATGTGATCTAGATTGAGTGGATTGCTTCAAAATAATTAGTAGAAGCCAAACTATGCTACTGTAACAATTCTCTTATTTAATTGTTGGTTAAGGCTAAAGAAGCTGACTGCACCTGCTTAATTATATATTTGCAACCAATATCACCCAAAATTTTCATAGTCGTTAAGGTTATTTGCACTGTAATCCTATTCATTCTTGCTGAGAAGGAAGCCTCACTTTGTTAGATGGGGCTTCCTTGTGGAATATAAAGCTATCAATGGCTACTAGTCATGATGGGTATATTAACTCCAGCATGGCAAGCAGTATGCCTACGTATGTCACTTGTTGGGAAACACTAGCAGGTAGATGTTGTTGCAGTCGTGTCTTGCTTGTGGGTTTACCATGGGCATCTCGTTGGCCGCTGTGTAAACAGAATGCTAAGCTAGATAGGCCTTTGGTCTGATCTTGCATGGTTGTTCTTATATTCTCTCAAGCAATATGTAGACGGGCACAATATAAAAATATGTATTGATTCACCTGAAAAAGCACAAGTCACCATTTGATTTCCCCCCCTCCATTCTTTAACTATCTCTTCACAAAACCTATTGAAATTGGAAGGGATTTAGCATAATTCCTTTCACCCTTGACAACACAGTAAGGATGACAATATAGCCCCAGGATTGTTTCACTCTTATTTTACCCTAATTTCACTTCCACTGCTCTAACACGATACTTATGGTGTTTTTTAATGGAGCTGCACCAGTGTCAAATGCAATACCACAGCTGAGATTCAAAATCCTAATGAGGGAGCAATGAGTGAAGAAAATTGCATGTCATGGGTCTTCTCTGACCCCCCTCTCTCTTCCAGATCAATTCCTAACCAAATCCAATTAAAGTAAGAGGTGTATACTGAAATAAGCTCTATACTACAAATTGGTTAGCAGTCTCAAGTACGCTGGCACTCATATCTGAACACACAGCTAGCCCATGGGTGATTCAATTTGTATTTACAGGCCAAAGCAAGCAGACTTGTAACCTGATGTTTCTATAGCTTTCCTACAGTTTCTTCTCAAAAATATGTCTTTTGTCATGGATAGAGCTCCACTTCCATAACAAACAACAGCTAATGCTATTTAGTTCACATTTCCTCTGCCCCAGCATCCCAATCACTGGATTCTTCTGTACTCTGTCGTGTACTTGACTGAGTGATAGAATATACATCAAATATTAATGCAGTATTAAAGCTGATTTAACCAGCATTTGGATTCTTATTTATCTGAAAAACACCTAAGAAACCGTTTAGGTGGCACAATAAATTGTATTTACATGTTGTAATAGTTGTTTGCTCACATGCAAAAATTGCAAACAATGTTGTGAAGAGAGAAATATCAAATTATCTGCATAGCTGGCCATCATGTTATGGATATACTGCTCCGTGTGGGGGAAAGCTTTAACAAGTCCCCACTAAAGTATCTTTTTGTTAACCTACTATCAGGGAAAGATAATTGTCAAGAGAGGTCATTACGGCGGTCAGATGGATGCAGCTCCTAGTTTATATCTTGATGGTGGGGAATTTGTGCAAATGGGGCTTCCATTGAAGAGCCCCTCTGCCTCTTTTGAGGCAGCCCCTCCTGCCCCAATTCCAGTGTTCACCCCCCCACCCCCGGAAGCCTTGCCCCTCTCCCCCAGTTCAAGAGGTGGATGCTTGGTGAGGCTTGACTTTTAAAACTCAAGCTGCACCAAGTATCTGCCTCCTGGGGGGAACGGCTTTCTTGGGGAGAAGGCGGTGTGGGACCAGAGCAGGAGCGGATGCTCCCAGGAACTGGCTAGTAAGTGGGTATTTCAAAGTGGGGTGCTGAAGAGCCCCTCCACTTTCCACCCTGCTCTGAAACACTCACTTACCAACTGGTTCCCCATTCATGCCAGGGTGGGGGGAAATCCACTCCCCCTGCTCCTTCCATTTGTTTTAAAAATCTTGATTCTGTGCATGGAATCAAGGCATTAAAAATTGTTTTCCCTGTTTCTTCTGATAAAGTGAGAGTGCCAGGCATGGGGAGGGATATCCTGGGGGTGTAGGAACCCCCTCCCACCACTCCCCATGCCTGGCATCCTTGTTTCCACAGAAGAAATGGGGCACTTTCCAAGTTCCCTGTAGGGATCTCTCTCCCCACATTACTTTTGAGAGCTTGTGGGAAATGGTTCCTGGTCCCATTTTTTGCGCAAAACAGGACCAGGAACATAAAAAAGGGGACCCAATTGCGATCACAATCAGAGCTGGGAAGGAGGGTAGTTTGGGCACGACTGTGAAAGGCGATTGCGGCCCTGATGGACAAACGTGGTTTCTGCCGCTCTTGCCAAGCAGCTCACTGGCCAATGTCCTTTACATACGATGGGCTGACAGAGAACACTTCTTGGGTAAAATAACCCTTCTAGCAGACTGTAGGTTCCCAGGATTTTTGGGGTGGTGGTAAAGAAGCCACTATGGGTGGCAAAAACAGCATGCAGATGACATGCTAATCCACCATGGGAAAATAAACCGTCATGGGTTGGCATGTTGTCTGAACCCAATCAATGTCTTGTTCTCAAAGTTAACCTGTATAAGGTTTCAGCTTGTGTGCTTCATCTCTCCTTCGCCTCCCCTTCTCCACAATAAGATCAAAAGCTTCTGCTTTCATTTTTGAACTGAATGCACTTCTTGGTTAGCCCTGGGAACTGTGGCTTGTTCTGGCTATGGTCAGAGAGAAATGTGGATTGATCAAAATGTGTTTTGATCAAAAACTGGCTTGATATACTGGATTGTTGACAGTTATAACCAGCCACAATTCCCCATGTTCAAAAATGAAAATGGAAGCTTTTGATCCCTTCCTTTCACTCACAAAGGAGGAAGGGAGGAGAGGGGGAAGCATGCGAAAACAAGGCTCATGAAAGCTCATTTTCATCATGACAAGCCATACTTTGTTGTTATATCTGAATGGGATCATAGACATGAACTGGGTCATAGCGAAGAAGTCAGGGGCCGAGGGAGGGGTCAGGGAGAGCGGTTTCTGGGCTCTCAGGTCAGAGCCCTAGTTCCAGCTTTCAGTTCACAGAAACGGAAGAATCCTATGTCCTTCCAATTTCTAGGGGGCATAGGACTGATTTATAAATTGATTAATTAATAAAATAAAATTGAGATGATTAATGAACCAATATTCCTTTAATAGAGACTGCTGTAATATATGCCATTCATTATGAGTCACAACTGGATTAGCTATGGTTTGTTTAAATCATTGCCAATTGATTAGTCTGTAGCAGAAAACTTTCTAGCCATTTTGTTTAGAAAAATTGATGCAAAGAAAAAATCTGATGCATGTGTGTTCATAGATCTATGTGGGCAACAACAAAATTAGGCTACAGCAGAAAGTTTTTTTCATTGATTCTTGACCATCTGCATGGCAAGACATTTTCCTCTCTCCCTGACCACAAATAGTTTTCAATGTTGAGTTTTCCAGAAAGCCCTTTCAGCTTCTGAAATATGCATTGCTAATATTCAACACGAGAACTTTTTTAAAAGAAGCAAGAAGAAAAGCTATCTTTCTTTTTTAAACTTCGGCACTGGGACATATAGTAAGTCAAAAGTTAATTGCTGTAGGACAAATGAGAGTTAAAACCATTATCCCTTGGAAACAATTTCTGAGAGGAAGAACAAAAACTGTTTCTCCTCAGAGTTACCATGGTTACTGAAATAGGAACAAGAAGGAATACCCCATGAGGCATTTTAAGAAGACATATGTGTTCATCATTGTAGTCAAACTGATTGTTCTATAAATTAAATAGTTAGTTCCACTTGGAATGAAAGCCAGGTGGCCTTTAGCCCTCAAGTTAGAGTGGCCTGTAACACAGATATTCTTCAGGAAATAGATTTGATGGATATGACTGAGATCTTTGCTGGCTAAATTCCAAGTAACTGTGCACTTTCAGGAGAATGTTTAATACTTTCCAATACAAATTGTTTTTTAAAAAACAACGACAACAAACACAAACCCTTAGTTAATCAAAGATGGAAGAAAAGCCAAGAACAAAATTGAATCCCTGACAAACCCTCCTCATACTTTCTATATATAGATAATTTATCTGTCTAAACCAAAGCCTATTTTTACCCTGCTAATGCTCCCCTGTACTATAAAATGTTTTGTGTTTCTACCCAGCTGCACCAGGAATGGTGTATATGTTTATCTATGACAAAGGGCAGGCAGGAGCCAGTTATAGCTTCAGTCCTTCATCTCTTGGAGAGTGGGTGGCAAGGAGAGTTCTTTTGCATCTCTCCTCGCAGTGATATAGAATGTCATAAACATGCTTCATGCATTACTCATGTGAATGGGTACTGTCGTGAGCATGCCCATTCCCTCTGGCATTCACACGAACTGGCAAACTGACAAGAGACGCTCATGTCGGTGAGACTTCTTTTTATTGGGAAATCACATGGTCAAAAGCATAATGGTTACATTCTTCAAATGACACCCACTTAAAGCTGATGAAGATAGAAAGCTTTAGGCTCCTTTCCTGATACAATCCTTCAGGCAAGCACTCAGGGTGTGTGTGTGTGTGTGTGTGTGTGTGTGTGTGTTAGGGTTTGCCACCATCCGATTTGAGCTTCTCCAGACACCGCATACGCTGACACCTCAAGGGACATGGCCAATAGCCTAAACAAAATCCCAGGGAGGGAAACACTTATGCTCTGAGCCACCAGAGCCGGGCAGAGATGAAAGATCACTACCCATCAAACACAGCCTGCCAAATGCTAAGCTAATACAGTACGCGTGATCACAGGGAAGGTAAAACCGTAGGCCCATCAAACACACAATCCACAGCAAACGCAAGTTCAAGTCTATGAAAAGCCTCACAGTATTTTCCATGGCATAATCCTTAGAAATTCAGAGTCCAAATAGCAAGTGAGAGAGCATGTGCAGAGTGCTTCCAAAATCCCAAAACAGGTAGAATCCAACAAGAGGGGTTTCAGGCTTTGCATCGAAAGATGATCTCTAGCAAAGCTTCTTCAGCCTTGCTCCCCCTGCTTATAGTCCGGAGGCCTGGCCTATTCAAACCCAATTGACAGATAGGTCCTCAGACCTGTAAGCCATGCCCATGTGCCAACAGGGCGGGATTGTTCCACCCACTACGATGATGCTACAATCTGAATGACAGCTTCCAAGTGTGGCCCCCTCCACTGTACCAAATCCAAGTTCTCAGGGAAACCTGCTACAGCTGCAAGGCCACAACAGGGAGTGAGAGAGCAACTCCCGTGAGAAACTCTGACAGAGATAAGCTTGCAGAGACTATTTCTAATGAATCAGCTTACATTCAATCAAGGCCTCCAGCCTTGATTGAATACTTACACATGACAGGTACAGTACGTAGAAAGGGGCTGCATGGTCCAACTCTGAGTGATACATGGCTTGTTCCAGCCCACAGCGCCCCCCAATATTTGCATGGTCATCTGAGGCAGGGAAAGCTGCACACTTAGTCCTCTATGGATGGAGGTTTCCCTAGAGTCTGGGACCGAGGTAAGCCATTGTATGTAGAGGTGCATGTGTAAATGCTTCCCGGCCTCACATATCCACATGAACCCAGGGATAGTGTGGCAGGGAAAAGCTGTTTCAGGGGATGGGGCTATAGGTCTGGGCCTGCAGGCCCTTTTGATATACTTTATATATACTAAAGACTATAATCAGTGAGCTTTTCTCTTAATGAATTATCTTATTGTATTGTTAGGTCGGGTTCTTCCTTTTTGTCACCTGTATTTTTAACTTCATTTCAAAATAAAATTCTAGGTAAAAGAATGGCAAAATGAAATTTATTCCTCTATCAAAATGATATAACATTGTGTGTAGGTAATATTTCCATTAAAATCCAAGGCTCTTGGGCTACTGATTTAAGCTTTAGAAGCCTACACTGCAATTATGAGCATACTTGTAAGCAAATCCTCTTGAGACGTATTTCTAAATAAATGTGTTTAGGGCTGTAGCAGAACCAGAATAGCATAACTGAAGTTAATTGGACTGCTCTAGAGTAAGTGGGCTTGGTACTGGAACTTAACTGCCTTTAGCCTGATGAATACTTGTCATAGCACATTATCTGTAGCACATTATCTAATAGTCCAGTTAAAGTTAATGGAATATACTTCCACATAATGTAGAGATAATATACTTTACACTATTTAACAAACTCCGGTTTCAGTGCCGGATGAATGCAAATGTTATAGAGTTCATTAAGACTGAAGGTTCATTGACACAACTGTTTCAGCCCATGACATGCACAGAATTTATTTAGTCAAGTTTCAGTTTTATTGCCATAGGCTGAAACATCACGTGAAACCTGCTATGTTCTGTGCTGAGTCCAGATTGTCTTTCTATGTATGTTTCCCTCCCCTTGGTTCCCTTACTTCCATTGATCCTGCTAGAGCAAAGAATAAAATTTTGTTTGTGGGGTGGGGGTGAACCATAGAGAAGGAGAAGTTGTGACTGCCTCCTCTTTTGCAGATGCACTCTGATAATCCTGTCCACTCCCGAAAGCATGATACAAAAGCCTTGATTTACTTGCCCAAAGACTGTCCTAGATATTTTGCTGGACATGCATTTTTATGGTCTGTCTTGTCTAATGAAGGATATTTCATTGTGAAGACCTGTTTCTGTCAAAATACTTACAAATTTGGTAGAGTCACTGGAATCTCCTTTTAAACATCCATCAACAGATGGGGTCAAATGTATCACAATAATGCTGGAACACTGCAAAAATATAAACCAAACAAAAAGAATATTCCAAGCGTGGTAATAATAACACATTAGTTTATATAATTCTATTTAGAATTTGTAAAACATTAATCACTTCTATTGTTTTTAAATAATAGCTAACAATATCAGAGTTATTCCATTGAATTCTTTTTCAAAAAACTCCAAAAAGTAATTTAGGGTGCAATCCTATGCATGTTTAGACAGAAAAAAGTCCTACAATTGCCAGCATTCCCCAGTCAATCATGCTGGTGGGGGCATGCTGGCAATTGTAGAACTTTTTCTATCTAAACATGCATAGGATTGTGCCCTTAAAAACAATCTGGAAATCACTTGATTCAGAACATAGAAACAACACTGTCTTTTTGGAAGCATGACATTTGATTTGCAATAATTAATAAATGGAATCCATGTATTATAAAATTGTCCAGTTGCCCCTTTTTTAATAATATAATGTGTTAATTTAGCCCTAAGAACAAAAATTCCACACTTCTTTCCATCCATTCTCTCATTGTAGGTATAATTAATAATCTCCATTTTTGTGCATATGATTCTTGCTGCTGTAACGATATAAGAATCTAGTTCCTGTTAAACAAATTGATCTATGTAATTTAAGAAAAAATACTGGATCAGGTGGGATTTCATATCCTAAAACCTTTATCTTTAAATTATTTTGTTTTCCCAGTACGTCTTTGCTAGATGACATTGTCACCATATATGATAGAAATCTCCTATCTTTTCGTGACATTTCCAACAAGTGGAAGGATAATTATTATTATTATCTTATTTATTACTACCAGTATGTACCGTCTTATCATTGGTAGTGGAAAAGGAAGCATGGAATAAAGACACAGACTCCAGAGCATGGGATAAATTAGGGTCTCTTTATTTAAACAATAAGGGAGATTCAGCCTCTCCCTGGATCTGCATGTGAAAGTGCGGGAATCTATGTCCTTATCTCAGGAAACTTGCCTGGCTTTATGGGCAAGCCACTTTCCTAAGCCAGGAGTCGGGTAAACCTGGCCCTTCGAAAGTGTGGGGAGACCGCCCTGCGTCACCTCCACCTGGAGCCATAAAACTCTGAGTAGATGAGGCAGGAGGATCTCCAAAGGCATACCATATCCTGACATGGGAGCCGTAAAACTCCCTAGGAGCAGGTCCTCCAGATATGCCAATCACCAAAAGGTGCCAGAGTGTTCACCATCCCTATTCTAATATAGCAAATTCCCGCACGTCCCTGCAGCAAATCAACCTATTTATCCACCCTCCTTAATATAACCTCCAGTATGGAGTAGGCAAGGCTGATGCAAGGCGGGTCTGGCCTTTATAGGCTCTGCCCCACCCTTGCCTCACGTAGGACATGCGAGGCCTTTATTCCCCTCCTCCCCCCACGCAACAGCTGTCTTTCCTGCCCAAGCCTTACCAGCTGGGCTGGGTGACGGATTTATTTTATAGCAGTTCTGTTTTGCTAGCTTGTTCAAAGAAAATCTATGAACCATATTTCACAGGTTTTCCTATATTTCCTATAAAATGTTTAACTGGTTCAGGCTCAATATTGTATTTTAAAAGTAAACTTTTTTGTTCTGCAAATCTCATTACAAGCTCAGAAATGTACAGACTTTGACTGCAGTTTGAATTTGAGTCTACATTCGGTTCTGAAAGGTGTGAATGTGTTAAATTCTGGTAAAAAATGAACTAAAATGAATTTCCCGTACATTCCTAATTTTGTGGAACAATTTTGTCTGTCCTAGTTATGTGGTTGTGAAATATGTGATTGTGCATGTGCTGCTTGACTATTATATCCTATGGCTCCAAGTTCTGTAAGACTTACTGTTTTTTCACTACTCATGTTTATTGCAGTATCATACTTCTGATTTATTATAATTAGATTATATTTATGTTAATGGTACAATGTGTTTTAGAGTTTAAAAACTGTGGGGTCATTTAAACCCCACACTGTTTTTCTAAGTGTTATGTATTTTACATTATAGGGTAGTGTTGACCCCAATGGATTCTTTGCAAGTACATTAACTTACTGAAAAAGGAAAGGTCTCAATGGAAACCTGGGTTTTGTTTGTTTTGTTTTGTTTTGTTTTCAAATGGTGTCATGCTTAATACCTTCCTCTAGGTATTTTATTTTTATATCTCTTGGTGTAGATTTGACCCCCCCCCCCAGACTGGATTGATATAGTAAAGTTTTCTATTAACGGAAGATTAATGTTCCAGTTGTTCCAGGAAAGTTAGTTAATCCAAAAAATGGCCTTATGCATGGGAACAGATATCAAGGGTTTCCAAAGTTCATTTTATGAGCATTCGTTATATAAAATAAATGCTGATAAAATGAACTTTGGAAACCCTTGATATCTGTTCCCATGCATAAGGCCATTCTTTGGATTAACGAACTTTCCTCTTCAAATAACAGAAGAGTACAGATTACAATAGAGTTGAACATAATAAATTGCCACCTTGGAATTAAAAGCTTTGAAATGTTATAATTGTTAACAATACTTCTCAATAGCTTGACTTCTTTTCTTTTTTAAAAAGCTTTTTTCTGCTTTTTAGAACACCATTTGTACATTATATGTTACATAATACAACTACGTTTTTGGCATTTGCCTAGGCCTAGTCAATTAGTCCTAATTTGCTCTGCAGCTTTCAGAACTGCATTTTGAACACAGTTCTAATTATTTACTGAGATTTAAATCTCTGTGGAGAAGGTTATTACAAGTTAGGAAAGTCATGATCAAAGAGACTAAAATTATCAGGTGATTCCAGCATGAGGCTGAGTAAAGAATTTGGGCTTGGATGCTCCAGATCTGGGAATATATGCAATATATTTGTAGCACAGGCAAGTGCAGTATGTGTTTAAACAAACACATATGTACTTTTTCATTCTGATGACATTCTCCCCCCCCCCCAAGAACTTAGTCACTTTTCTTTTGCCATTTGATTCCTCTCTGCATATGCCCATGAGCCTTATTCTATGGAAGCTGACAGGATGGTAAAGCTGTTGGAGACTCCACTATAGCAGTGCTGTAATAACATAGACTAATGATCCAACAAAGTCTATTGATTCAGACACAAGGTTGCTCAGCTTTGCTCTTTCTTAAAGTCACTAACTTTTTCTTGGCTAAATATATAGTTGGTGGTGCATTAAAGATCTGAGGATGTACTTACATTACAGTACTTACACACTGTTTTGAGAAGATGTGTTCCTTTACTTTTCATTTGCCAGAGACAATCCCACTGCATGCTTGCAAGAAAGATGTCTCAAAATATTATATACAAAATGGAAAGGTTATGCATGTTTGGGTGAGAGAAGGGTTGCTAGATATAGGCCCCCTACACACACACACACACACACGGGGGAGGGGATCATTTTCTTTTTACCACCTGAAGTTAGGACTTTTTGTCTGAAGGTACATCCCCTCCAGGTACCAGATAAAGCTACCCAATTTGGCTTCTGTTGACTTCTTCTCTTTTTTCTTTTTACCTAGTACACTATCTAAAATTATCCCAAGCTTTGTTAATATAAGAACTGTCTGGTTTCTCTATACTTCATCTGCCAAGAACCCTGTTTTTCACCTAACAATGAAAACAGTTTTTGAGTAACAGCTGTTTTTATATTTTAAAAAATGGGAGAGCAACCATGGCTTGTTTGTACCTTCTTCCCATCCTGCAACCCTTGGGAGGGTCCCAGGTGCAACCTAAACTCATCTTTGTACCTGGTAAAGCCTAATTTGAATGTCTGCACACCCTCCTTCCACTTTCCATCTTAAGAGATTCTTCACACAAGCAAAATAAGGCACGCCTGTGACTGGCCACTTATAGAAGTTCACAGGTCCTTTTGACAATGTTGTTAATCTCCTGCATGTCTCCCATGCCTTCCCCCAGTAATTCCATTGTTTTTAAAAAACGTTGATTCTGCTGAAATATCTCAGGATTTCCTACCTTGTGTAGGGGAAGTTGCTCTACAAAGCACCCACTAGAGGGTTCTGCCCCATTCAGGGCTATGAGCACTGAGAGGAGGAAAAGTTTTCCTTTTTAGACCACATGGTTGCCCCTCTCTGTCAGTGTAATGCAGCCCATTACAATTACACAAGAGAAGCAGGAAGCAAAGCCCCAGTAAGGCAATGTGATTTCCCCTTAATTTAAAGAAGGCCTGAGACTGTAATCAAAGGCAGACTTCAATACTTGAGCCACCTCCTCTCAACTCCACTTCCCAACTCCGCCCGCTTGATCCTGTATCCAACTCTGGGATCTGTCAACTCCAATGTCCCTTCCCCCTCCAACAGAGGCTGAGTTCCCAGGAGGTGGGGGAATGGTCACTGAGCTTTCAACATTCAGTGAGATAAGTTGCTGGGAAGATTCATCCTTGATTCCCGAAGATTCTTGAAGAATCTCCTGCCCGCTTCCTGTGTTGGCTGATCAATTTCTGTTCCTGCTTCTTCTTATTCTGATTCTGAGTCCGATTGACCTTTCCAAAATCCCATTCCCCATATTAGGGAGAACAGGCCTGATCCTGACAGGTGGATTTCATCAGGGAGATCATTCCATAATTGCGGGGCTACCAATTGAGATGTCACCAACATGCAGCCTACTCACAGCTCTGCCTCTCGTTCGCAAGGAAAAAAAGATAGAAGACAACAGACAAAACCAATGTGGCACCACAAAAAGCATAGAGATTATCTGAAAACAAAAAAGGACACATATAGGAAGGGGAAGGAAGGCCATGCTACAAAAGAAGAGTTCAGATAGGTAGCACAGAAGTGCAGGAATGACGTCAGGAAGACTAAAGCTGAGAATGAGCTGAGGCTAGCGAGGGATGCTAAAAGCAATAAAAAGGCTTTCTTCAGATATGTGTATAGTAAAAGACAGAGGAAAGAAATGGTGGTTCAACTACTGAGGATGGCAAATTGATAACAGATGACAAAGAAGAGGCTAAAGCGCTAAATTCCTACTTTGGCTCAGTATTCTCCCCAAAGCAGGTCTATGACACACACACACACACACACACACTGGAAAAAGTGAAGTACAAGCTGAAGGGGCAGGATTGCAGTTTAAGATTGATAAACAAATGGTCAAGGAACACCTAATTTCTTTGAATGAGTTCAGATGTCCAGGAACTGATAAACTGCAACCGGAGTAATAAAGGAGCTGGCAGAAGAACTCTCAGAACCATTGTCCATTGTCTTTGCGAAATCATGGAAGACGAGTGAAGTGTTGGATGACTGGAGGAGGGCTAATGTTGTCCCTATCTTCAAAAAGGGCAAAAAGGAGGAACCTGGGAACTACAGACCAGTTGTTGTTGTTATTATTATTATTATTATTATTATTATTATTATTATACATTTATAAACCACCCCATAGCCAAAGCTCTCTGGGCAGTTTACAAAACTTAAAAGATTGAACATTAAAAAGTCAATATATAAAATTTAAAACCATAAAAACATAAAACAGCTGATATTTAAAACATTTTAAACTTTTAAGCCTAGCCACAAAGACAGTTAAAACCTCAACTTAAGTTGTTAAAATGCCTGGGAAAAAAGAAAAGTTTTGACCTGGCGCCTAAAAGATAACAGTGTTGGTGCCAGGCGGACCTCATCGGGGAGATCATTCCATAATTGTGGAGTCACCACAGAGAAGGCCCTCTCCCTTCTTGCCGTCCTCCGAGCTTCCCTTGGAGTAGGCACCCGGAGAAGTACCTTTGATGTTTAGTGTAGTGTACTGGTAGGTTCATGTCGGGAAAGGCGTTCCATCAGGTATCGTGGTCCCAAACCGTGTAAGGCTTTACAGGTTAAAACCAGCACCTTGGATTGGGCTCGGAAACATATAGGCAGCCAATGCAAACGGACCAGAATCAGTCTTATATGTTCGAACTTTCTGGTCCCTGTTACCGATCTGGCCACTGCATTTTGCACAAGCTGTAGCTTCCAAACCGTCTTCAAAGGCAGCCCCACGTAGTGCATTGCAGCAATCTAACTTGGAGGTTACCAGAGCATAGACAACTGAAGCCAGGTTATCCCTGTCCAGATAGGGGCGTAGCTGGGCCAGCAGCTGAAGTTGGTAGAAGGCACTTCATGCCACCGAGGCCACCTGAGCCTCAAGTGACAGAGATGGTTTTAGAAAACCCCCAAAGCTACGAACCTACTCCTTCAGAGGGAGTGCAACCCCATCCAGAACAGGTTGAACACCCTCCATCCGGTCAGAGGAACTCCCCACTAACAGCATCTCAGTCTTGTCTGGATTGAGTTTCAGTTTATTAGCTCTCATCCAGTCCATTGTCGCAGCCAAGCCCCGGTTCAACACATCCACAGCCTCACCTAATGAAGATGAAAAAGAGAAGTAGAATTGCGTGTCATCAGCGTACTGATGACAATGCACTCCAAAACTCCGGATGACCGCACCCAGCGGTTTCATGTAGATGTTGAACAGCATGGGGGACAAGACTGACCCCTGCGGAACCCCATACTGGAGAATCCACGGGGCCGAGCAATGTCCCACAAGGACCACCTTCTTGAGCCGACTTGTCAAGTAGGAGTGGAACCACTGCAATGCAGTGCCTCTCACTTCCAACTCAGTCAGTTGTACCAGAAGGATACCATGGTCGATGGTATCGAAAGCCGCTGAGAGATCAAGGAGAATTAGCAGAGTCACACTCCCCCTGTCTTTCTCCCGACATAGGTCATCATACAGGGCGACCAAGGCTGTTTCCATGCCAAAACCAGGCCTGAAACCTGACTGAAATGGATCCAGATAATCAGTCTCATCCAAGAGTGTCTGGAGCTAACCAGCAACTACCCACTCAAGGATCTTGCCCAGGAATGGAACATTTGCTACTGGCCTATAGTTATTAAGATTTTCTGGGTCCAAGTAAGCTTTCTTCAGGAGTGGTCTCACTACTGCCTCTTTCAGACGGTCTGGGACCACTCCCTCTCATAGAGAGGCATTAATCACTTCCCTGGCCCAGCTGGCTGTTCCATCCCTGCTAGCTTTTATAAGCCAAGAGGGGCAAAGATCCAATACAGAGGTGATTGCACGAACCCGTCCAAGAACCTTGTCCACATCATCGAGCTGTGCCAACCGAAACTCATCCAAGAAAACAGGACAAACCTGTGCTCTGGATACTTCACTAGATTCACCTGCTACAACACTGGAGTCTAAGTCCTGGCGGATGCCAAAAATTTTACCCTGAAAGTGCCTAGCAAATATATTACAGTGGGCCTCAGATGGTCCTACCATGTCCTTGGGGCCAGCATGTAGAAGCCTCCGGAAAACTCTGAAAAGCTCCGCTGAGCGGCAGATTGATGATTTAATAGTGGCAGCAAAGTATTGTTTTTTTGCTGGCTTCACTGCCCCTGAATACAGCTTACCATAGGCACTTACCAGTGTTTCATTGCATCCACTAGGAGTTCATCTTCATCTGTACTCAAGCCGTCTCCTATTTTGTTTCATCACTCTCAGCTCCGGGGTATACCACGGAGCCATACAAGCTCCACACAGGAGAGGGCGCTCAGGAGCAATCATGTCAACCGCCCGGGTCATTTCTGCATTCCGCAGATCAACCAGAGTTTCGACATGAGAGTCAGCCGTATCAGCCGGAAAACTCCCCAGAACCCTCTGGAAACCATCCGCATCCATTAGCTTCCGGGGGCGGACCGTCTTAATGGGCTCCCCCAACCGTGCAGAGGGGAAAAACTGCTGTAAGTGTAAACCTCAGCAGGTGGTGATCTCACCATGACAGAGGGGTTGATATAAAGTCCCCCACTTTCAGATCACCATCTCCATGTCCAGTGGAAAAAATCAGGTCTAGAGTGTGCCCCGCTACATGCGTTGGGCCAGTGGCATGCTGGGACAGTCCCATGGTTGTCATGGAAACCATGAAATCCTGAGCCGACCCAGATAAAGTGCCCTCGGCATGAATGTTGACATCACTCAGAACCAACAGTCTGGGGGACCTCAACAGTGCACCCGAGACCACCTCTTGTCAGCTCTCCTAGGGAGTCTGTTGAGAAGTGGGGTGGGCGGTACACCAACAGAATCCCTAATCTGTCCTGTTGGCCCAACACAAGGTGCACACACTCCAGGCCAGTAGTCACATGGACAGGGAGCCCGCAGAGGGGGATGGAGTTCCTATAGACCACAGCAACTCCCCCTCCCTCAAGTCTACCCTGATGCTGAACCAAATACCCTGGTGGGCATAACTGGGAGAGACTGACTCCTCCCTGCTCTTCCACCCAGGTCTCGGTAATGCAAGCCTGATCGGCTGCCTCATCCACTATTAGATCATGGATGAGGGAGGTCTTATTTTGCACCGATCTGGCATTTAAAAGCAGCATCCGGAGACCCGAGGGCTGACTGATAGGGCAACCAACAGACCTGTGGATGTGAGGGGGACCGGAACAAGGCACAGGCATTAACTGTCTGGGTCGTGTTCCCCCTTACCTGGCAAGCCCTCCTCACAATGCTATAACTTCCTCTACCCATCACTACACCGATTGGGGCCCCCTCAGATCCCCCCACATGGCCTTGTATCCTCCCTCCCAGGCACATAATTACAAGCAACAGGCAGCAGGCAGCAGCCGGCACCCTCCCCTCCCCTGGCAGTAGGCCTCCCTCTCCTAGGAATATTATGGAGCAGATTATACCACCTTGGTATAATCAAGCACCTTGAAAACAATGCAGGGATTACTAGAAGACAGCATGGATTTGTCAAGAACAAATCCTGTTAGACTAATCTGATCTCATTTTTGATTGGGTAACCTCCCTTGTGGACTGTGGGAATGCTGTAGACAGAATATTTCTTGACTTCTGCAAAGCTTTTGACAAAGTACCCCATGACATTCTGATTAGCAAACCAGCTAAAATTGGGCTAGATGGAACAACTATTCGGTAGATCCACAGTTGGCTACAGAATCGGAGTCAAAGAGTGCTTATCAATGGTACCTTCTCAAACGGGGGGAGGTAACAAGCGGGGTACCGCAGGGCTCAGTCCTGGGCCCAGTGCTCTTCAACATTTATGTTAATGACTTGGATGAGGAGGTGCAGGGAATGCTTATCAAATTTGCAGATGATACAAAATTGGGTGGGATAGCTAATACCCTGGAAGACAGAAATAAACTTGAATGTGATCTTGATAGGCTGGAGCGCTGGGCTGAAACAGCTTGGGACCACAATACCTGACAGAACACATTTCCCAACATGAACCTACCCGAACACTACGTTCAACATCTAAGGCCCTCCTCCGAGTGCCTACTTCAAGGGAAGCTTGGAGGTCAGCAACAAGGGAGAGGGCCTTCTCTGTGGTGGCCCCCCAATTGTGGAACGATCTCCCTGACGAGGCCCGCCTGGAGCCAACATTGATATGTTTTTTGTTTTTGTAGCTTTTTGGGTTGTTGCGGTGGTTTTAAATGTATGTGTGTATTGTGTGTATGTTGTATGTTTTTGCTGTTTTAATTTTTTGTATATTGTTTTTAATTGTTTTAATCCTATATAAACCGCCCAGAGAGCTTCGGCTATGGGGCGGTATACAAATGAAATAAATAAATAAATAAATAAATAAATAAATAAATAAAACAGAATGAAATTTAATAGGGATAAATGCCAAGTTCTACACCTAGGAAAAAGAAACCAAATGCACAGTTATAAGATGGGGGATACTTGGCTCAGCAATACGACAAGTGAGAAGAATCTTGGAATTGTTGTCGATCACAAGCTGAATATGAGCCAACAGTGTGACATGGTTGCAAAAAAAAGCAAATACCATTTTGAGACGCATTAATAGAAGCAAAACTTCCAAATTGTGCGAGATACTGGTTCCCCTCTATTCGACACTGGTTAGGACTCATCTTGAGTATTGTATCCAGTTTTGGGCACCAGAATTCAAGAAGGATGCAGACAAGCTGGAGGGGGTTCAGAGGAGGGCAACAAGGATGGTCAGGGGTCTGGAAACAAAGCCCTAAGAGGAGTGACTGAAAGAACTGGGCATGTTTAGCCTTGAGAAGAGAAGCCTGAGGGGAGACATGATAGCACTCTTTAAATACTTGAAAGGTTGTCACACAGAGGAGGGCCAGGATTTCTTCTCGATCATCCCAGACTGCAGGACACGGAATAATAGGCTCAAGTTACAGGAAGCCAGATTCCAGCTGGACATCAGGACAAACTTCCTGACTGTTAGAGCAGTATGACAATGAAACCAATTACCTGGGGATGTTGTGGGCTCTCTCACACTAGAGGTATTCAAGCTGCAGCTGGACAGCCATCTTTCAGTTATGCTTCGAGGTGGATTCCTGTATTGAGCAGGGGGTTGGACTCAGTGGCCTTATAGGCCCCTTCCAACTCTGCTATTCTGTGATTCCACAATACCTCATTTCATTGCTGCCAGTTCTAAAGTATAACAGCTTTTATTCTTGCTTTGTTAGATTTGTGTTTTGTTAGAATGTCTTGTTTGTATTATGTTCTCCATTATTACTTTTAGAAATTGGTTGTTGTACTTTTTATGGATGATCTTATATGGTTTTACGTTTATGTTGTATGCCACTCTGGATACTTTTAGTAGAAGCGTGGAATATTATTGTTGTAGTTGTTGGCCATAGTAGTTCTTATTGCTATTCCCACTGGGTGGGCCAGGACCAGGGCTATATAGATGTACAGATGGCTGCCTATCATGTCAAAGGGTAAAGGAGTTAGTGTACGCAGAAGGGAAAAAATGAAATGCTGAAGGCTTCTCTCTCTCTCCTGTGCCTGGCACTGTTATTAACATAAAAGAAATGGATATACAACACATGTGTTTTGTTTTTATTACCAGATAGCAACATTCCAAATAAGTGGGGTTTGCACAATACAGGCTTATCAATCCTGTCCTTGTTTCTCTATAGGAAATGCAACATATATATTAAAATAGTGTTAGACATAGTTAACCCTCCTAAGAATCTTTGCTTTCCAGCTCTATACCTGGGTAGTTGATGCCCATGTTCAAGAGATTAGGAATGCAATGCTGCCTTCAGCTAAGTCAGCCCACACACCTTAGCCCTTGCTAAGGCATTTGCCCTTCTCCAAAGGTCTTTGCCTTGCATGCCAATAATTTAAGCATCGGATTTTGCCTTTAAATTACTGTCATCTCTCAGGAGCGTGCTGAGCTATGCGCTGGCACGAGATCTGACAGCGGCACTAGGGATGTGTGTGTTGTCTGGCCACACAGAAGGTGGAGGCTTGCTCACTGATTGATAACAGCATGTGCAGATGTGATAAACATAAGGAGGCCCATGCTCTTTTTGGGAAAGTTGAACAGCAACACAAATGAGGAAACGGAGCTCCCCAGGAGACTCGTACTTGATGTGCAGTGGGAATCGTGAATCTTTTCTGATTGCAGGGAACGATTTATCATGAGGACTATTATGTGATATGAGGCTGGAATTGAACCTCACCAAGCTATTTTCTACTTTATCATGGCATATTAATAATGCAGTGATAATAATAGTACAAATTAAAGAATAACTAGATAGGGAAGATAAGCAGCCATTTTGAAACTCAGGGGAACTGAGATTGCTTTAAATGAATCAGGACAGCATAGGGGAAACGTTTCTAGGTTCTCCCTCACGTAATAATTTCCTTGTGTTTAGTTAAAAAAAACCTTATTCCTCTAAGCATGTTGTTTTACTGTACTTTTATAGGATAATAGATAGAATAGCTTAAACTTGGGGATAGGTTTCTGCTGTATTGGACAGATATATTTCCGTATTTGGCTTAGACAATTGATAACCAGTTTTCCATCATCATATGCTCTAGATGTGCTGCCACTACCACCCACCAACCCTGGCAGCTCTTCTTCCTGTACAATTTATTTTGCCTGCAGGATAAGGAGCCATTCAAGTTGCCCATTTCACAGTGTCTGCCTTGCCAAGGTACAGTAATGGAAGATTAATATTTTAAGAACATAAGAACCATACTGGATCAGACAGGAGACCTATCTAGTCCAGCATTCAGTTCCCACAGTGGCCAATCAGATGTATATAGGAAGCCCATAAGCAGGACACGAGTGCAAGAGCACCCCACCACTCATGTTCCCCAGCACTGGTATTCAGAAGCATACTGCTTCCAATGCTAGAAGTAATATACAGCATTCCTTGTTAGTAGCCATTGATAGCCTTACCCCCTATAAAAGAAATAATCCCCTCTTAAAGCCATCCAAATGGACAGACATCACTACATCTTGTGGTAGAGAGTAATGTAGCTTATGCACTGTGTGAAGAAGTATTTCCTCTTGTCTGTCCTGAATCTCCCACCATTCATCCTCATTTACTGACCTCTGGTTCTAGAATTGTATGGGGGGGGGGGACTTTCTGCCACTTCACATCCCATGCACTCTTTGTTTTTTTTGTTCTTTCCAAAGGATACATTATTAATTTTGAATGTTTGATGAATCTCTCAATAGTTCCTTCTTTCTTTCTTTCTTTTTTTATAAAAGCATTTAACCCACCTTTTAGCCAAAAGGTCTCCCAATATATATACCAATATGCATAACAACATTAATACTCATAAGCTTCCTGCATGCATTATTGACAGGAAGTCTGCACTGAGGGGCTGTGTTGTTTCTCCCGCCCCTAATGTTGCATAATTTCCAGCTCTGCCCTCCTCCCCGACTGTGCATTGGGCATAGACTTCTGCAGTGGGAAAGACTGCACACATATACTTACATTGAGCTGAATCTCTGCAATTTGGGTTCCAGCACGTGGGCAGGGCTGGGGTGCTCCACATGGATTACTCTTGAACAGCACTCTAGTCACCAAACATTTTATCTAGAATACACAACTGACAAATGGTTGACTTATTAGATAGCTTACAAAGTTTAGATACATTTACAATAATATGGCTGGGTGTACTCTATAGCTGCTTTTGTTACTTGAAAGGCCTGTTACTCTAGAAATGTTGTGTGCTCCATAGTGACACAAGATTAGACCTCAGAAGACACAAGGCCTCATTATTCACCTCCTTTGTTTTAGCAATCTTGTCAATTTTGTGATTCTTACAGAATATTTTATTCATATACAGCGATATTGCCATTAAGTTGTGTGATATCAGTTCACACTATTTATTTTTGAGCAGCAAAACCTGAAATAAAAGAAAAAAGAAACAAGGCTGCAATCCTATCCTCACTTACCTAGGAATAGGTCTGATTTAACTCAACGGAGCTTCATTGTCTAGATATGTCTAGGATGGCACTGTAAACTCACGTGTTCAGAGTAATGATCGACATAACTCGATATGTGGTAGTCAGTCAGCAACAGACCCAACATGGGTGCCATTGTTCCTCAATTGCCTAACATAAAAGCCAACAATCATGTGGTAACAACGATTATCAGTTTGGTCCATTCGGTTTTGAAAGAGAGAATTGCTGTTGTCATATAAACAGCGAAATGTTTTGTCCACTGATGCATAATTAGAAATTAACCCAATACAGTGTTAACAGATAGTTGAAGGTTTTTCATCTTGTGTTGGCATTATAGGTAAATAAGAACAACAACAACGGGTCTTGTTTCACTTCAAAGACTGTTCAGATTGATTGGATCATCAATGTTAGAGCCCACTTCCTTAGATGCAACTGGTGTCGTAAGGTCTGAATTGGACCTCATATAGATGCCCATACTGAGTGTGATGATGCTAATGCATAAAAAAGGGTGCCCAGGTCATGTATAATGAAGTGGGCTCTGATCTACAGATGTTTATGCCAAAATAACCAAGCATAAGTCATCCCTACTATTATGGAGACTGATGTCACTGCCCCAGACAGGTGATTAGGGGTGTCATTGAAGGGCAGCAAGTTGTTGGCTATTTGATTTGTTATTGTATTTTTACTGCCAAAAAGTGGGGTGGGATGGGGAGATGTGCTTGTAGGTTTCTGCTACAGGTACCAAAATAACTTATCCATCCTTGGGTATGTGCATCTTATTGACGTGGAGTTCAGGGTACCATTTTCTTTTCCACTTCAGGCAGCAAAATAGCCTGTTTTCCATGTAGCTGAAATAACCATGTATTCTTTCCATGTATTCGATTTCTCCTAAGCTCTTTAAAGAAAGGACCTAGCCTATTCCACTCTATTCCACTCTATGCACACTGTGATGACACTATATAAACAATAACAATATTGTTATTTTGTTCAACTTTTAAATAGCTAGAAGACACTGTCATTTCTACTACAATGGACCAAAACAGCTATGCCTCTGGAAACAAGTTCCACTTTACAATTACTTATTTGCCAATATCTTCATGATTATAAGGTGAACATATGAAAAGGAGGACAGGGCTCCTTAATCTTTAACAGTTGTGTAGAAAAGGGAATTTCAGCAGGTGTCATTTGTGGGCATGCAGCACCTCGTGAAATTCCCTTTTCATCACAACAGTTAAAGCTGCAGGAGCCCTACTCTCTTTTGTATCTGGTCGCTCTATTTCTATACGATTGTTAAAGATACAGGAGGCCTGTCCTCCTTTTCACATGGCCACCCTATTCATGAGTTACATTGGCTATCTGAGAGAGAAGTTGATTGGCTTGGAAGTTTAATGCAAAAATTTAGCTAAATGCTGTTTTTTTGCTTTAAATGCATTAATTCGTAGATTTCACCAATGCCTTGCTGAAAAATGCCTCAATTTGTGAGACTGCCAGTATGGGAGTTCAGTCTGTAAATCAGACTCTTTCTCTAGTACATTTAGCAGTCAAGAAAGCTTTCCCCTTATTATTTAAAGGCATAATTTACTTAGCAAAATAACACATTGTGATCATCCAGTGCTACAGAAGTATGAATCGTTTTAAAGGCTCAAAGTTTATACTAGCAATTCAGCAGGTTAAATGGGAGGAGAAAGCAAATACTAATTTTGTCTGCAGAGCAAGAGGAGATAAAGTTAATAGATCAAGTCCAAGCATGAACAGCTGAACTGTGTGTGGAGATTTTTTTCCATGTTGAAAAATATGGGATTTTCTGAGAACAGCCTGGAGTGTGACAGCCAGGCCACAGCAACCACATCCTCCACAGTCTCTGTATCTCTGCAGTTCTGGGGCCAATGATGTCTCCATTTTATTTATCTGGTCAATGTGTACAGTAGGGCTTCTGAAACTTTCTATCCACTTGAGAAGGCTGAAAATTACTTGTTGCCCACTAGTCATTTAACAGCATATGATGAGGGTTTTTGTGTTTTTGTGTTTTTGTTGTGCTTTGACCCAGAAGGATATTGTAATTTTAACTTGTTTTTATGCTTTATGCTTTAAAATTTTGTATATTGGTGTTTTAATCGTTCAATGTTTTTAATTTTTGTAAACTGCCCAGAGAGCTTCAGCTATGAGGCGGTATATAAATGGAATTAAATAAATAAATAATAGTCACAAAATGGCAGTGTAGCGACAGAGGCAGTCACAATATGGTGGGGGATTGAGGCAGAGTTTTACATGATAAACTGACAAATAGGAGTCCTCTGGCAGCAAAGAGCTGGTTTGCTCTAATGTCATTATGCAAATTTTATGCAAATCACTGTCTTTGTTCTCTTTTTTGGTGATGCATATTTCCTCTTTTTTTTTTTTTTTTGGCAATTAAGAAGTGGCCACCCTAGTTCACCAGAGAATTTAAGAGAACCCAACCTCACATTACATGCAGACAGGGAGTATTGGATGCTGACAGACCCTAAAATCAGCTTCAGCAATTCTTCTCTAGAAGCTCCTGCCAAATGAAGTGAGGTGGGTGTCTACCAAGAAGAGGGCCTTTTCTGCTGTGGCACCCCAGTTAATGAATTAGCTTCCCAGAGAGGTTCATCTGATGCCTACATTGTATTCTTTCTGGTGCCAGGTGAATACCTCTTTATTTTTCCAGGTATTTTTTTGTTTTGTTTTAAATCTGTTATTGTATTTTAAATCTCTGCATACAGATTTGAATTAGCAGTGGTTGTTTGAGGATTCCCCCTCAAATTCATATCAGTTTTAAGTGTAACAATTTGAGAATATAAGAATATAAGACTATAATGATTGTCATATTGATAAAGGTAATGGCTTCACCTTCTGCAACTGTTTCCCCTCTTGTTGAGATGCTGTGCAATGTTAGGGTGACCATATTTTGGAAACCAAAAAGGAGGACAACATGGCCGGCCCTCAAGGAGGCGTGCACACCCCAACATGCCCAACCCCCAAGGTGGGCCCATCTTGATGTGACCGCCCCCAAGGGGGCATGGCCTTGGTCACATGTTAATTCTACACCTCACAATTAAGTTAAACCTGTTCTACAAAATATGTTAATGTTAAAATCACTGAAATAAAGAACAATTGAGACATTCAATGTATCTGAAATTAATATGTATTTTTAGTTGCTATACAAATTTCTTTATGGTAGTTCTTTTTGCTGTCCTCATACAAGATCAATAGAAAAGAAAATCTATTATTTTCCATTTTTCTAAAGAAAACAGGTTGTGGATTAGGGAGGAAAATAGCTAAAGAACACTGTGGTTAGGAGGGAGTACACTAGTGCTAGACGAAACAGAAAATAGAAAATATGCGGTAAAGACAGACCAGAAAGGGGGCCAAAAGGTGCAATCCTCTAGCCAGAATAAAAGTCCTACAACTCCATTCCAGAGCCAGCATGCATAGGATTGTTCCCTAACCAGAAGCAAGCCTCACTGAGTTTAATAAGACTTATTCCCAGGTAAGGGTGTAGATAGAAGAGAGAAAGAATGATTGGGTCACTGTAGCAATCTTTTCTCAGGCCTATTTGTGTGATTTAATATTAAGCAAGAAAGAGCAGCTCTCTTTAAAACATTATCACACTTAAGATGTAATATAAACTAGATTTTCACAAGTCAATTTCTATTAAAAGTCTTGCTCCAGGCATAGCATTCTGCAAATTTTGCTGTGTACCCTATTGGGAGAACTGGTGATAAGCACCCACCATATGGCCTCAGTGGTGAGTTTCTACCAAACCCTGTTACTATACCACTATCAAAACATCTGACTACAAGTTACAAGATTACAGAGTTTACATTTTATTTATTTATTCCATTTATATCCTGCCATTTCTCCTGCAAGGAACCCAAGGCAACGTACATAATCCTCCTCTCCATTTTATCCTCAAAACAACAACCCTGTGAGGTAGGCTGGGCTGAGAGTCTGTGACTGGCCCAAAGTCACCCAGTGAACTTCCATGGCCATGTGGGGACTAAAACCCAGATCTCCTGACTCTCAGCAAACCTTTCATGTTTAGCCAGAAGCCCTGTTATGTTCAATGGGAATTAATCTCTGTATATAGCCTTTGTTTTTATAATATTTGTTCAGCAGTATAGTCGCTGAGTTGCACAGGTAAAGCGAAATAAGCAAATGGAGCATGAAGATCCTTCTGGGATTTTATTGACCACTTACTATGACTAGAACACTATTCTTTTTGACATTGTTTTGTTGTTTTTCTATTGCCTTTTCCATGTATCTTATTTGTATTTATTTATTTATTTATTTATTATTGACATTTATATACTGCCTTATTTACTAAAAAGCCATCAAGGTGCTGCACAGCAGTTTAAACAATGAAACCTTAAAACAATAAAAGTCAGAACATTACAAACAGTCAAACATTATAACATTAAAGCAACTACTAAACTTCTAAATTAAAGAGTGGCATTTTTACACCCTTTTTAAAAGTCAGGAAAATGGGGGCCAATTGTCATTCCTGAGGGAGCGCATTCCACAGTTTGGGAGTGGCACAGGAAAAAACACATAATAAATGCTTGATAAACAGACTTCTGTAGGTGGGGCCTTCAAAAGGACCTCTCCTGCCCACCTTAATACCAGGGCAGGCTCATAACAAGATGGGCCACACATCTCAGAAAGGTATTATAAATGTTGATTCTGCTATCATCATATGGGCTGGTACTCTGGGAAAACATCCATTATGTGCTACTATTAGAAGGATATTGTTGTATGCCTTTGACAGATTATGTGGGGGGAAAGCATCTCCAAATGAGAAATTAGGTTCTTTTGAGGACCAGTGTCTGCAGTCAAAAGGCTAATCGTCCAAATGACAGATACACATGCTTGGCTTTCCTCTTTGTCCTGCCTTCATTGAGACGGGATGAACATACTGCTGGCCTTTTGCAGTGGGCAATTTTGCTAGAACAATATCCTCCAGAAAGGGCTTTTGTACGCCAGGGATGACAAGTGTAGCAAATTGTTTACCAAGTCCAATCCTGCAGGCCTCTCTTTCTACATGATGCCAAGCCCCTAATACAAGCCAACCATAAAGCTGGAATACAGTGGCTTCTGTTGTTCCTTGTAAACAGCGTCCTTTTATACTACAATATTGAACTGTTGTTTTTCGGTAAGATTTTTGGACCTTAGGGATAAAATATTTAAATAACTGAAAGAAAACCCCACGTTATAAGTTAAATTTGCTGTTGTTAATGTTATATTGTGTGCACACATTTTCATGCAAATAAGGAAAACACTATATCGTTCTACATTTCTAGTGATACGCAGGGTGCATCAGTTTGTGGAGGTCCTCAGCTAGTAATTTATCACATTTGTATCTACTGTTGTGTGATATTGTTAGCCTGAGAGAGAGAGAGTGAATGATTTGTCCAAGATCATCCAATGAGATTAATTAATTAATTGTGTGTCAACTTTTCCCCATGAATGACACTGAAGGCAGCTAACAAGTCATGAACACAGAGCAAGACAACCACAACATAAAAACATCAAGCATGTTGTAGGGGTGTGGGTGTGGGAATCAGCACAGCATCAATTTGCAGATAAAACAAGCTACCGCCAATTAAAACAGTCTGAGAAATGTATCTGCCAAATTAAAACAAGCATTAAAAATAACAAGCACAGAGAAATAAACTTGAACTAAACCCCCTTAGCCCTGGCAAACAGTACAGCCAAACAGAAGGTGCCAGATGGATTTCTTGCGGGAAAGACTTCTGCAGACAGCTGCAACCACATAAAATGTCTCCTGTAGCTACCCACTTAACTTCTGCAGACAAGGGCACCCAGAGGACTGATGTTGATCTCAGCTACCAGGCAGGTTCATACCAGAGCAAGCACTTCTTCAGGTACCACAGTTCCAGGCCATTTAAGCTAGGGGTGGGCATCTTGTGGCCTTATGTGTTGGGGAGCTGCAGTCCAACAGCATCTGGAGGATCACAAGTTGCCCACTCCTGGTTTAAGCCTTTAAAGATGAAAACAAATATGAGTTAATTAAACTCCTTGCACATAGTTGTAATTAGCTCCCATAGGTGAGCCCCCATCAACAACCTTCTATGTTCTGAATGGTTGAGTGGGGACTCGGGTCCAAGTCTCTCAAGTACAAATCCACCACTATATCATTTGTACCACACCAAGGATCAGTACAAGATGATCCTCCACATGACAGGTTTCTCACAATGAGTGCCAAGGTGTTCCTACATTTGTTGTCCCAGAAACACCTTTTCTGGAAGATATTGTTATTACACTACAAAAGACTAGCACTTTGCTTTGCCAAGGCTATTCCCATGGTGCCAGTTGTATGCTACAGCTTGGAGATAGAAGATTGCGATATGGAGGTGCTCAGAGGGACTTGTCTTTGACATGTACATATTTGAATTATGTATTTTGCCTAATTTAAATAGTGTAGCACCCACCATACTTCACAGTTGAATGTACTGCTGAGCGTTACTGTCTTTTCAACAAATGTATGATAAAAATGTATTACATGTAATGAATATATCATTACACTATATGTAATATGCAGATACATTAATAGTAACCTCCTGCCCCATTCCTGCCTGAGAAAGGAAAGTAATGTGAAATATAAATGGACAGGGGAATCAACAGATACATTTTACCATTCTTATCTCGTAAAGCTTCTTATAAATGGAGATCAAGTAGGTACAAAGTGATCCAATTAGTCATTAGTTGTTACAGGACATACATACATGGGTTGCTGAGGAAAGATCCCATTTGCACACATGTATATTGATATAATGGTGACTTTCCAGACATATTTTTGCAGTGTTATTCTTTCATTAACTTTGCACTTTGATGCACACGCATAATGTTTTTCACATCTGATTTGAGTCTTTGCAATCAAAGAACATGTGTGCTTTCCCCTATGCACTATAATTATATTTGTCTCGTCTCACTTGCTATTTTTCTCAGCTGTTCTCCATTTGACCATGTCTGCTCTGCTTTCTCTTACCAATGTGTTATTGTAACAGCCTACAATTGTTTAGAAATGTAACTAATTCATTAGTTGTCAGTATCTTCTAAAAAATGAACTTTATGAATTTTTGATGGAATCATAATATATCTGCATGATCCATCTGTTTCTTAAACAGGCTATATATGTTGAGTGATGGATTGCCTTAATAAAAAAAGCAATGTATGCTGCTATATATAAACTGGTCCCTTATGGTATATTCTCCGGCTTATATCAACATAGTGTTCAACAAGGCATTCATTCAGAATAGAAGGGGCAAAAACACACCTAGCCTGCCCTGAAGATCAGTATTTGTCTTCATTAAATTGATGGTTGGTTAGTAAAATATACAACCTCTCCTTTGTCCAAATAGTGTTCCAGGTAGACAAAGGTCAGTAGCAATATGAGTTGAATATGGGCATTTAAGAAAAATTGAAGAATCACATTTCATGACACTGAACAGTAAGTTGGAGGCCATGCACCTCCTACTATATAAGAGCTCAAGCCTAAACACAAAGTAAAGAGCAGGGCCATCTTCCATCCTTTTGGTTTGGCAAGGTACAGCTAGGAATGTGGAAGAGTCACTTGAAAAAGATCTGCTCATTCATTTAAATGGAAGGGTAAATTCTGCATGCACAAAGCAATAAATATGCAGATCTGCTTCCTCAATTGAGATTAATGGGGAAGCTCTTGAGAAAGTAGGAGCTTATTTATTTATAGCATTTTTATCCCGCCCTTTAGCCAAAAAGGCTCCCAAAGTGGCTTGCAAATATATTTCTTAAGCCTGCAGGCTGACAATCTAAAATACATGACTCAACATGAAAGGGGATTGGGAGAGAGAAAGGAAAAAGTAAATTCATATTCTTAGAAGCCTCCGAACTCTGAGGCTCCCGTGGATCCAGTGTCCTGTTGGGCTACTGCTGGCAGGGTTGGAGGAGCGACAGAGGTGATTTTTGCCTCTTCATGTTCCTGTTGTTGGGTTGTTGTTGTTTTTACTCTAGATAGGCCTCTGAGATTGTCTAATGGAGGCATGCTGGCAGGGATGGGACTGGGACTAGGGCTGGAGAGGTCATAGGATTCTTTGGATCCTGACCTCCTCTATCCCCTTCCCTTCCCTCCCTTCCCTACCCACTGGCAAGTTCAGAAAAGCAGCTGGTGTGGTCTTTCTAGGGCAGCTGTGATAGGGTGGAGGGATAGGTTTGGATACCGCCAAAAAATCCTATGATCCTTGGGACACTGTCCTGGGACTATAGAATTGCTCTCTCAGGCACTAGATTTTTAGTTGCAAAGTTTAGCAGGTCAGTAGCCACAATACATTGTTGGATCTGGATGAATATAAGTAAGAAAGAATCCTTAGCCTTCTTCCATTACCTTTATTTCTGAAAATGTCTAGGCACCAGATTTGAAGGTCCAGGACAGGAACAAATATTCATCACTCAGTACTGTACTGGAGTCAAGACACAATTATGCAATGGCTAATGCTGCTCAAACAAGGATAGAAGGTGAAATTTCTTCTTTCAAACATTAGGTGTTAATGGTTTTATGTTCATATTTGCAACCAAGGTCAGATCTGCACCAAGCAGGATATAACACTTTGAAAGCAGTTTGAAAACAGTAATATGGAATGTGTCCTGGGCCCAAACAGTTGTCAAAACTGTTATAAACCATCATAAAGCTGTAGTGTAGATCCTGCCCAATTTTCAACTTCTTAAATTACTGACAGTACAACCCTATGCATGGCTAATCACAAGAAACTCACATTGTTTTAAAAAGAGGCTTATTCCCAGGTAAATGTGTATAGCTTTGCAACCTCAGTCACTTGCTTTGATATTATGACAGAGAAAATCCATAACAAGCTATAATCTATTCATAATATGAGGAAAGTTTCTAAATGTTCATGAAGCAATCTTCTTTTCCTTTGAGAGGAACCAGTAATATACTGTCCTGTTCCCCTCAAAACAATGCTATTTTTTCATGAAATTACAAGGTGCTGTCATAAATAAAGTTGATTCACAAATAAGTGGAAAGGGGATGGTTTCCAATATGTACAAATCAACCAGTAACAGATTAATTTATGTTAAATAATCCTAAAAATGCCTCATAAAGTTATTTCATTGGGGTTCTGTTCTTCCTTTGTTACTAAGTTTTACAACAGCACCTTTCTTCACAAATAGTATCCATTGCTAAGTGAGGTTTAAAATCAATTTATTTCCTTGGCAAGATTCTCAGGTGGGTGGTTGCTGGGCAACTCCAAATACTCTTGGATTAATCTGATTTTCTAGGTTCATTTTGGAGTCCTCACTTGGGTATCACTAACATATCAAGCTTATTGTGGGGGCTGAGAGAAAATAGGAAGGAGATAGTTAAATGCTGAGAGGCCTCCTGGATCTTCCAATTGTGTGCAGTCCCAATGTACCTTGTGATGTAGTCTCCTTCCCTCTGAGTCTCTGAATGGGCAATGTGGCATGACAGCAGAGGGTCCCTGGAATTATGGCAGATGTACGTCGCAACTCTTACCAGCTGCCAGTGTGGCTGTGCTCAAATGGAGCCACTGCACTGTGATTTCAACTTGGGTGGACTTCGTTGTGTCCTATGTATGTGTATTTTTTTGTGTGGAAATTTTAGTGAAACCGTGACAGCGAAATTCTTTGCACTTTGTTCACAGAAAACATTTGCATGCGCACTTTCGTCTGTGGATATGGATCTTCCATTTTATGAGTGCTTATGTGTTCTCTCTCTTATTCTCAAACATATACACCCCCACTCTCAAATCATTAAAATGCACTATAGCTAATCTAACCCATAACAGGCAGCATAATTAGATTAGTATTTTGAATGGGGCAGACTTCATAAAGTTCTCTTACTAAAACAGAAAAAGCACTAATGAAATAAAAAGGAGTTTTGTGTTTATTTATTTTAAGGTCACAGCAATGGAATTCACTGGATACATTTACTTGTCAGCCGGCGGCAAAACTTATGTTATGCTAGAAACATTCAGTAAACAGTTTGTCTTTATATTTCTTTAAAGTATCATATTAAAACTCTGTGCTCTCAGATGGGAATGATTACTCTTTCTTTGTTGCCCTGGAAGACTTGATTCTCATTGACAATGTTTTTGCTATCTCGCAGTTAACAAATGCCAGAGTGTTGCTCTAAGGGGCTTCTATACTTCAGGCTGAATACACACATACACTGCAAGTGTAATGTTTGAAACTGAGTAGTTTTAAGCCAGTGAAAGGGTAAGTATAGCACTAGCAGGAGGCTTTAAAAGTACTATGCATGTCTTTCTGCTCTCAGTGAAGTAAAGTGAGGGGTTATTTATCAATGGCAGAAAGTTAAACAATATTACATCCCACACTCTGTGCTCCCATTACCAGCTATTAGTGTCTCGCACAAGAATAAAGGTTGAGAAATAACATGCTGTGAAGTGCATATATGTATGTATATGAATATGGAAATTAGATACAGGGGAAAGTGCAATGACACTCAACTAATTTCTCCACCCAACTGGCTCCCTTGGTTTTTCACCCATATGCATAGCTGTATACACCTTGTGCCAATATATCCAGAATTCATTCACCCTCGTAAATTAAGGACATGTGCATATATTTGCTTAATTTGTATAATTCTGATTCTGCTTGTCAAGAGGACAGACAAACACTTGTCACCTCTGAACAGGGGAAGGCACAAGATCCCCACTCTCTAACATGAAAATCCTGCCGCGCTTCTGTGTGGCTTCTGGATTTCGATAGATACTTCCAACGCATCTCCAGGTTTGTTTTTGTAGATTAAAGGCTTGAAACTACACATTACAAAGAACGTGGAGGGAGGGTAGAAGAGCAGCAGCTGAGTGTTTCGCCATCCCTGCAGCAGTAGAGGCACTGTATGAAATGCACTGTAAAGACATTGGGACATGGGGGTAGAGTGACCATCTGAAAAGGAGGACAAGGCTCCTGTATCTTTAACAGTTGTATTGAAAAGGGAATTTCAGTAGGTGTCATTTGTATGCATACAGCACCTGGTGAAATTCCCTCTTCATCACAACAGTTAAAGCTGCAGGAGTCCTGCCCATGTTCTTCGCAACATATAATTCTGTACTTAAATGCTGTAAACTAGCTGTGAATCAAAGTGAATCTGTGATTCTCTCAGGATATTTGAATTTTGTACCCCAAACCAAATTCCATAGCACACTGTTCAGCTGTAGCATATGCACAGCTTATGAGCTGATTGTGTAAACTGTAGTTTAAGCAGCTTTAATCCTTATAAAAATTATTTGCAAATTCACATTTTATTAGGGCCAGTATAAATCGCTTTAGTATTTTTTTCCTTAGCTACATTTTCTTCCTTCTTCTTCTTCTTCTTCTTCTTCTTCTTCTTCTGGTAGCTGTTGCAAAATTGGGACTACATGACTATGTATGTGAATCACATAAAGCAATACCTTGGCTGATAATTTTATATCTTGATTTCCCTCCTCCCTGTAATATCTCTCTTCTTTTAGTATATTCACTCCGCTAGTGTACATTTCCAATTACAATAACTGCAGAAGTTGTAAGTTCAGCAGCTCCCATTCTGAGCACCTGAGAGGCAGGTGTGTTGCCAAGACTGGTCTCTTGAGGCCCCAGCCCTAGGCTGACCATATGAAAAGGAGGACAGGGCTCATGTAACTTTAACGGTTGTAGAGAAAAGGAAATTTCAGCCAGTGTCATTTGTATGCAATTAGTTCCTGGTGAAATTCCCTCTTCATCACAACAGTTAAAGTTGCAGGGTCTCTGCCTTCTTTTGTATATGATCACTCTAGTATAGTGCCTGCAACTTTAACTGTTGTGATGAAGAGGGAATTTCACCAGGAACTAATTGCATACAAATGACACTGGCTGAAATTCCCTTTTCTCTACAACTGTTCAAGTTACATGAGCCCTGACCTGGATTTTATTTGGTCAGCCTAAAGTAGTAGGAAGAATTGCTAGGGCTTGCCTGTGCTGGAAACCAACTATACACCTGGAGGTTTCCTGCCCTGCCTAAAAAGTCAGTGGAAGGAAGAAGCATAGAAAATTGAAGACACAACATTCTAGTTTCTCTCCCTAGCAACTGCCTGCTGAATTTGAAGAACAGAAGAAGATTGCTGCGGGGCTGAGTTGGAACTGGGTCATACTCATATAATACTTTGAGTATTAGCTTTCTCAGGGCCAACATCGATTCTCAGTACAATGTTTTTTTTTTAATTTATGTAACATTTGTTATTTATTTGCTTATTACATTTATACCCCATACTTCCTTAAAAGCAGTTCAGGGTACTATACATAGTTGTCTTCCCTTTCTCTTATTCTATCAACAAGACTGTGAGTTAGGTTAGGTTGAAAGAAAATGATTAGTCCAAAGTTACTAAGTGATCTTTGTGGCTGAATAGGCACTCTACATACAAACCAGTTGGGCTCATTAAAACATGTATTCTTATTTTTCTAGTAACCACATCTGTTCTACGTATCTGTACAAATATGCTTTGGTTTTGCCCATGAGAAGACAAATTTTGATTTGAACTCATTACTGCAAGACAGGTGTAATGTTTAGCTCAATATACTAAGAATATATGTATGACTCCTTCTCTACTGCCTTTCAATGGGCATTAAAGGGTTGTTTATTCCAGATGGCTTTCTCATAAAAAGATGCTGTGGCCCTATGAGGTTTAGGGCGCAATCCTATCACAATTCCCATCAGCCTCTGAGTTCTTTGCCTCCACGGTCCAACCCCCCTGCATTTCTGCTTGATGGGCGATTTTGCCTGTCTAGCAACAGCACCTCAGAGAGGAAGGGAGGGAAGCTGGAGTAGCCACAGGAAACTGCATAATGCATTTGCCTCGGGCTCCTCTCCTCCCCACCCTGCCTCCAGGAATGCCTTCTTTTCCCCATCTCCACACTCCATTTTGTGAGTGCAGGAAGGAAGCCAGCATGGTTCTTTCCACAGTGGTTATGAGGGGGAGGAGGCAGGGGCAGAGGACGCATTTTCCTGGCTCCCAGCTCAGAGCCCTGTCTATGAGCTCGGAGCCAGGAAACCGAACAATCCTATGTCTCCCCAGTTGACATCTAGGGGAAATAGGATTGTTCCATCCATTGGCCAAAAAGCTTTTAAAGCTTAGCTCATTTGAAGTCGTATTATACTGGTTGAATACTGTGTTTGCATTGTTATGGTTCATATACTGTTGTTATATTTTGGTGTCATATTATGATTTTTCTAAGATGTCTATTTTTATTTGTTCTGTTATTGTACTTTAATGTTGTATGGAAGCTGCCTTGTGAGGCTGTTTACCTTAAAAGCTAGTTTATAAATATTTCAAATAAATAATATATCTAACAGAGAAATCCTATCCTTGCATTTTGCCCACGGGGCAGAGTAGGATCATTCCTAATCGTCCTGGTCTGGTAGTGAACATCACTATGCTGGTGGAAAAAAACTGTTCAATGGTGCAGCGAGGTCATAAAATCGCCCTGTAAGATTCTATGTTGTGGTTGTAGCGGTAACCACTGCATAACCCCAGCAGCTGAAATTTGAATTGACAGCCTTGAGATTTCATGTATCAGATGTAAATTAAAAAGAAATCTAAATCCCAGATGAGCTACTAGGAGAGATTCCAAGTTTTTCATAATGGGAAGTTGCTTTTACATAAATCACACTTTTTCCCCTTGGCTAAGTCCGTCTGGTCGGTTGCAGTTACACATAAATTTCAAAAGAAGGTTTAGCCTGTGGATGTGCATTCTCCAGGAGGACGATTAAATACACTTGCCTTATTGTACCTAACAGTGAATGGTAAAACCCCTTTCTAAACCTGAATAATATTCCAGAACATCTCTGAAGAATTATTATAGTCTGTGAAAAAGAATGATTTGCATTTTAGTTCTGCAATGTGAAATTACAATGGTCTACGACTAGGGTTTCTCATATTTTATGGAATGTTAGTGTTTTCATATCAGGGCTATTTCTTGGCATTAGGACTATGTGCCTTCCCTCATCCCCAGTCCAGCTTTCACTATCATCATTTTGCCACCAGCAAGAGAAGCAGCAGCCACCAGTTACTTCTCCATTGTGCCTAGATACAACACCAGCTGAAAGACTCGCTGATTCCAGCTACCAACTGTTGACTACTGAGGCCTCAAACTGCCGTTGATGAGGGAAAGGAAGCAGCAATCAGTAGAGACAGGTGATTCCAATGTCAGTGGGGTGGTAAACCTGGAGCGGATTTACTGCCCCACTGACAATGGGGCCACCAGCCTCTACTGACATAAGTTCTTCCATTGCATTTAGATTAGGGCTGTGTAAGCCTTGGGCCTCGAATTCAGAAATCCAAATCATGGAGGCTATTTTATGGCAAGTTACAGCCTACAACTCCCAGCATGCAGTTCCTGGGAGGACTGCACTTACCAGGGCCCAGGAGTGGTGGACATACATGTCCTTGCTGCCGCCACCTCCTCAATCACCCACTTCTCGGCCCAATTGGCTATCAGCCACTGCCACCGCAATCCAGAATACTCCAGTGACCCTGGAGGGGTCCCTGTCCATTCAGCAAGTGTCCTGCAGCTGCCTACTTTCCCTGGGAGCTGCCCACATCCTTTACCTGTGGAATGTCTGGAGTATTCTGGATTGTAGCAGCAGCAGCCGATCACCCTGAGGAGGTGTCAATTGCACCAAGGAGAGGGCAATTGTGCTGAGGAGGCGGCCTCCGTGATTCGGATTTCTGAATCTGAGGCCCGAGGCTTGCATGGCCCTAATTTAGATCCAGCTTCAGAGCCTGCTGAATTATTAATTGCTGAACTCTGTAACCAAAGACAAGTGCCTGAGTTTGCTTATTTCCTGCACCCTCTCAATCCTTTTTCTGTTTGTGTCATAATGTTTAGATTCTAAGCCTGAGGGCATGGACTACCTTATTACTAATTTTTGTAGGATGCATTGGGAGCCTTTTTTTGGCCGAAGAGCGGCCAGGGTAGAAATTCTTTAAATAAATAAATTAAATGAGAAACGACAGCACTAATTGAAATATATCCATTGCCGTTTTGTGCCAAGGAAAGGAGAAATACTGAAATTCCTACAAAACCCTAACGTTACTGCAGGAATTATATGCACTGAAATTATGGGCAGTTACTCTATAGAGCCCTTGTTCCTTATGGTGAGGCATAATTAAGGTGTCAGGGTAGCAAACTGACCAACAAATCAGCCTGAGCTGCTCTAGTGTCCGATCTGCAAAAGTCATCCAGCTAAACTTTTCATGACATGGAGATTATCATCTGCAATGTGAACGTCTGCAACTGAAGCTGTTGTTCAAAGGTTCAAGAAAAAATAAAAGGTGGCCACGTTGCAACTTCAGATGCATCTGGATGAAATGGATTATCTGGAGCTATTTCAGTCAGGGTTTCGGCTGAGATACAGGACTGACACTGCTTTAGCTCGCCTTAGTGGATGACCTATGCTGGGATTTAGATGAGAGCAGCATGATTCTATTAGTTCTGTTGGACCTCTTGATACCATTGACATCCTACCAGACTGCTTGGCTGGGCTGGGCCTTGGAGGTTGTGTTTTGCAGTGGTTCCAGTTCTTTCTGTAGGATCAGGTTCAGAAGCTGCTACTGGGGTATTAGTACTGTTTGACTCTGCCGGAAAGGCCCTTTTGAGGGTATATTACCCACAGAGGCCAATTGTGATACACACAGGAAAGGGCTTTCCCTTGTGTTGCTCCCAAATTATGGAATGCACTCCCTAAAGAACCATGATTGGACTCTACTCTTGGCCTTTAGAAAGGGTATAAAGACACATATTTTCAATGCAGGCTTTCAAAATGTGTAGTTTTAATATTCTACTCTTTTTAATGTTTTTGATTTTATTGTTTTAAGGTTTTACTGTTTTAAATTGTTACCTTCCGCCTTGATGGCTTTTTAGTTGATAAATGTTAATAATAACTAAATAAATGGACAGGATCTAGTTTAAAAATAGACAAGGTGAACCTCGTAAAAATGAAATTATCGTGTGGCTGTTATTATAATTTTTGCTTATATAGCACCGAGACAATTTATGGTTAGAAAACACAATGGACCTGCTGCCCAAAGACTTCTACTCTAAAGGACATGGCATATGCGGGGGACCACTGACTGCCAATAAAGAAAATTATAATAACTCATAAAGAGATAATTTACACATGAAAAACACACCCATTTGGTTTGAAGATTGCTGAATGCAATACTGTTCTAGAGCTGTTCTGCACTATTCATAATCTCTTTCCAGAGTTGAGCCAGAAACACGCCATCTTTTCAGCTACTTAGGAAAGATGTTTCCATGTTATCTCAAGCCTCTTCTACTTTCTGTTGGGATTTTGATAGCTTAAAAGGACAATTCATTTCTGTCCTTCTGCTTGTTTTCAAGGGCCATTTAGTATAGTTTTCCATGGTGCAATAAGACCTAGTTGAGCCTGCATTCTTCAGCTGGATGTCAAGAGAGGTAAAGTGTTTGCCATTTGCTTGGCTTGTGTTGTTTGCTCAGTTGACTTGTTAATCTGTAGTTTTAAAATCCCAATATAAATGCAGTTTGCAAACTGATTTGGATTAAGCAGCTCAGACTGTATAGAGTTACAAAGAGGATTGTTTTTGAGTGCACCTGGAAGTCAAGATAAACTAGCTCGATGTAAGAAGCAGCTTGGAAACAAAGTGCCATTATGGCAAAGTTTCATTCTAATAAAGCTCTGATAATCTCCATCACACACGTTCTCAATCAGATTTTATTTTGTGTTTTAGTCATGGAGGAAAGCTAATTATGAGGGACACAAAAACACATTTGCAGAACTCGGCAAAGTTAGATTTTAGAGTTTTTGTGGATAGCAGCTGCAGGGCATCAATCTGGACCCATGATAAATGATTCTGACATTTTCCACAGACAGAACTCACAAGGAAGGCTTTTTTATTTATTCTCAGATGTCAGATTCTGCATTATTGATCAGGTGCCATTCATTAAAGTTTGCTATATGATAGTGGGGAGTGCGGAGACACAGCCCCTGAGCTACACATAACATAATGAATTATTCCATTTAATGGAGCTTCACTGAATGAATGTTAAGATTGCACAGTGACAGTGTCTGTTGTCAAGGCATACCAAAATTAAAAAAGGACAGTAACATTGCCTGAGATGGAAGTACAGTTTGCAATAATTTATGCAGTGAATTCTAACATCAACCATATAACTTATTACTATACTTAACGAGGCTCTAAGCAGTGTTAGAGATCTTCACTCCAGTTGTGGTTAGAGAGACTGGATACATTGTTTAGCTACTCTACTGTATTAGATTGATGCAGTCATCAGTGCTAAAGGTCAGTAGTAATGTAGGACTGTCCTCTCATCTAAGAATACTGGCTGGCAGCATGCAGCAAAGTAAAGCCTGTTTAGTCTTCCAAATTATCTTGCTGTACTTAAATTGAACCTGCCTTTAAACTGGAAATCCTGTGCTTCTGGCAGTAGAGGATCAAGTTGTAATCAACACTAGGGTAAATCCCTGTGGCCTATGTGGAGTAAATTAGTTCATACTGTTCTAACAATATAAATGTTTAACTCTAAATGTTTCACACCTAGTAATTTTTGTTGTAGTCATAAACTGCTGAGGTTTAAACTCTTCAATAGTTGCAGCTTCAAAGAAGAAGCCACATTCTACAACTATGCATTGGTGAATGGTACCAGTGAAATAACGACACCTTAAAGACTAACAAATACATTATGACATACGCTTTCATGGACTGGAGTCCATTTCATCAGATCTTTCAAAAGAACATCTGATTATATGTAGTACCCTTAGTTATTTGCTTTTGTTGTTTGCAAGTACTTCATCAGCAAATGTTTTCATTAACACAGTAGAATATTTTTTGTTGTTGCTGCTGCTGGGAAAATGTTAATACACTGAGGAGTGGCAATAGTGCAGTGTTAAGCAATAGGGGCAAGAAAAAATCCTTGTGAGTTCCCATAGACTTTCTAGATGTTATTTAGAATAAGACCTAGACAGTCTCTGTGTGTCGGTTTTGTAGTTTCAGAAATTGTCATTATAGCTTAATTCACTGGAGATGCTGTAAGGCTTTTGTTATATGACCTTTTTCACTCTTTCCCAAACTCTTCAAATGGAAATGTGATAAATAAATGCATTTTCCAGGACCAAACTACATGCTCTCTTAATTGCATGTTTATTTTATTTATTTGTTTATTTGTTTGTTAAATTACTTGTATCCCGCTCTTCTGGTTCAAAAGCACTATTCAGAGCATCTTCCACTATAAAAACAACAACAATATGAACTCAGAAGTCAGGGTCCACAGTTAAAACCAATACATAATAACATTATCTGCCATATACCACCAAAGTTTGCAGTCTTCAGCAACTGCTAAAAAAAACAGTGAGGGAGGGAGCCACCCAACTGCATTTCATGAGGAAAGTTTTTCCATACTTTAGGACGGGTCCAGAACCTGAATTCTATTTCCCCCAAGTAGATCACTCCAAATTTGTCTCAGATTTGACTATAGAAGAAAACTCCATTTTAGATGGTAAGGACCGGAAGCTCAGTAGCAGGTTCTTCCATGTTTCCTTGTTTTGGAATTAGGCTCTTGACAAGTGGGACCTGCAAGGGATAAAAGACATATTTCCTCTACTTTTCCCAGTGTCTTTCCCTGTTGTGCTATATAGCACTAGAGTGCTGCCAGGCAAAACTACTGAGAGGGAAGGGAGAGACACAGGGCTTCTTTAAACAAGCAATTTATAGCACGCTCGTGACTGGCCACTCACAGACAACTGAGGGTCATTTTGACAATGTCGTGAGCCTCCTGCATTTCTCCCTCTCCTTTTCCCCAGCTAATCTGTTTAAAAATAAGCCTAGGAAAACCCAATTCTTCTCAAAATTGTGCTATAAAACAACCACTAGAGGGTGTTGTTCCTATTCAGCTATATGAGCTGGGATGTTTTAAATGACAGACCACGTGGTCGCTGCTCTCTTCCCGTGTAATTCAGCTCGTTTCAAATGCAGAAGAGAAGCGGGAAGCAGAATGCCGGTAAGGAAACATGATTTCCCCCTGTCTGAAAGCACTCACACACAGTTCTGGAGAGCTGGAAAAGGAAAGAGTGACCCTTTCTTTTCCTTCTTAAATATCCTTTAGAATGCAGGGGGGAGCTTTTAACTTCCCAGCACACATCCTCCAAAACCTAATCTGAGATACTTACTATAAGCTGTCAGGGGAATTAGTGAGCCAATTCCCTTTCTGCTACTTTACTCCATCTTTCTTCCTTTCGTTCTTTTTCAACTCCACGCCTCAGCTGCTCTCAACCATTGAATTCATTGGTAGACTCACTCATTCTGCCTTAATATTCTTTTTGGTGACTATATTTCATTTCCAAACTGATGAGCACTCAAACACAATAATGAATTCATTATTAGAGAAAATGATTATGACATGCATATTCTTTTGCTTAATACTTATATTTTAGCTTTGCTCTGATTGAAATATAGAACCATTTTTAGTTACTAAAGAAAAGAAAACCCCAGACATGTACACACCTTTCCCCTTTGCCATGTCTTTAACCCTTTGAACCCATTTTTAATCTCATTTCTCTTCATTGAACATCATGTTAGACTTGTTTGTACCACTCCTAGAGTGTGATCCTGCATATATACAGACCTGTTACCTTATATGGTAATGTCACTTCTTTGGATTAATATGGAACCCCAACAGCAATTCTATTCTGCTGCTTATGTTCTCCCTGACAGATATTTTACCTGTCTAAATTTGTTTTCCATCTTGCCAACCCCTGCACCTTTTTCCTGCACAGTCCTTTGAATCAGCCTTCTTTTACTGAGCAAATACGATTATCATCCTTCATTCTCTAGCTTGGCACATACCCTTATACATCTGCTTACCTTAAATTGTAATTTGTCACCTCTTCCCATTTCAGCTTTAAAGAATGTGATTCTTCTTATCTGATTGCATTGCTGATCATTATTCCCTCTGCTGCACCATAGACTGTCACATGCAGACCTGAAAACCTTCCTTTGCATGCAATCATGGAAACTATATTGGTATAAATAACAACATCTATGATAGTCTGCTGCCTCTGCAGGCCCTGAATATTCTTCAACTTTCTCATATTTCAATAGAATTGTTGAGTAAAAATGTATCATTTTCCCCCATATTGAAATTCTAATTTGATTCCGTAACAGAGATAGCCTCTTAAAGAAGCAGCTTCTGTTCTCTATATTTTTAATTGAAACCAAATGATGCGAAGACATACATACTGTCCACGTTCGGACGACACTTTAGGCAATGGAGGAGGGAATAGGCAACGCGCAGTACCTTATTTCAGAGGTACTTCCCACATGACATGTTGCCCGTACCCCCATCACACAGCTGAAAGTCCCAGCGTCCTTCTGGGCAGCTGGTGCGCCCTCCTCCCTCAGTTCTCCCAGCCCTCCCATCATGCATTGCAAATTTCCTGTGTACATAGCTATATTCAGAGAAGAAATACGACTAAATGTAAGTTCAGTTTGTATGTTCACTTTTAGATATACAGAACTAATTTTACCAATCTTACTAAATATATTACACTTAGAGTCCCAACTTAAGCAGGTTTACCCAGGCATAAGACCCTCTGGGTTCAGTGGAGTTACTTCCTAGGCAGCTCACAATGCACTTTATAGTGTAATTCTGTGTGTGTTTACTCAAAAGAAAGTGTTCATATGTTTCCTCATCATCCACTTCATTCTGACTTGGGTGTTTTCCTTCATTGGTGGTGGTTGCTATATTGCCTGATGCGCAATAATGCCTACAGGCAGTGGGTTAAATCCAGTGTTGCATCAGTAGACTTCCACTCATGCGACAGGATTTCCCCTTGCTTTCCTCTCCCCTGAAGCCTCCCCCATCCGCAAATCCGTTTTGCTTGCAGTTTCTGTTCTGTTGGTGGATGGCGAGCATTGACTGCAACCCAATGCTATGTGAGTGGTGATAACAAGATCTAGAGACAGTAGTAACATTCCCCTGCAGGAGTTCATAACTCTGGTGCTGCAACACCAGAGGGAATTAAGTTCTGTGGAGTGTGATTCCCTTATGCTCAGTAGTATACAAGGTCCCTGGATCATGGAAATGCTCTCTCAATTCTTTCACAAGCCATAGTATCCTATAGTACTACTGTAGTTGTTTGCCAGGTAAATGTCTTCAAAAGAAGTTAACAATACTACTGTTAAAAATATAAGTACGTGTATGAGACTAGGCAGAGCCATATACACTGTGATAATCATTTGGTTTCATGCCAGGGGATAGGCTACGCAAACATTATAATAGTAGGAAAATCCCTTGGTGAATTTTAAATACCATTGTATATTTTGTGTCAGTTGCCTAGGGCTGAGGGCAGACTATAATGGAGCAAATTTGACACTCGACATATGTAAGAAAGGAACTAATTACCTCAGCCCTTTTCTGTAACTCAGAAATCTTTGATACCTTTCCATGTTCCTTCTGAAAACCTGCGTGGGAATTACTTACCTTACATTTGATGAAAACCTGTGTGGGAATTATTTACCTTCTATTTGATGTGGAAGATTATATTAATACCTCCTTTTTTTGTTGTTGTTGCACTATTGTTATCTGGATTTTACTGTGGATTGGCTCTAGAGTTCCACTACACTCATAAAACTTCTGCTTGCAGAAAGTATGGAAGGTGATTTTTGCCAATTCCCCCTCCCCTCTGCAGTCCCTAGTGCTACCTCACCCTCTATTCCAGAGAGTCCCCCAATCCTTTGGAGCAGATTTTTGTGAGACATAGGAGATTGCAGGGATGAGGGGGATTGGTGAAGGTAATCTCCTCCCCCATTCAGCCAGTAGAAAAACTGCTGGATTAAAAGCCTCCCATTGGTGGATGGAGCTCTTCTGTCCATAGGAGGTTTTTACTGGATTCAGCTCTTTGTCTCTGCTGCACTGGTTCCATGTTTTTTATGTAATATTATCATGATTTTATTGCCATTGTATTTTAATGTATGCAAACCTTTCTGAACAGCTGTTGTCTGAAGACAGGCATATAAATAAATAAATAAATAAATCTTGTCTGTAGTAAGTAGAAATTTTGTTCTAACGAAGACTTCAGAACAGATAGAAGACTCAATATCTTTTCTGCGTGTATGATTTTGTGTGTGTTTTAAAATGCTTTAATGCCCTGATCAAGAACAAAAAAAAATGAACAATATCATCAGCACTATAGCAGCAAATGAATAATAACTGTACCAAAAATACAAAGTGTAATTACTTTTCCCAAAACATTTGCAAGGGCATGCAAAGTACCAAGAGTCACCATTCTTTTAAAAGGGTGAGTAACAGCTATTATTTGTGTTTTTATATCAAAGAGAAGCAAAAGAAAAACTACCTATCAACACACTCATTGTATCTCTTTAGTAATTACTAGTTTCTCACCATCACCATTCAGACATAGAAACAGGCTTCAGTGTATAGGTACCCCCTTCTGTGTGTGTGTATAAATGTGTAAAAGCATTCTGTAGGTGGAGGTGAGGTTAAGTTTCTTACCTGTCCATTAAAAATTTCCTGGACAGCTTCTGTTCCTTTAACAACAGCTTGATATGCAGGAATCTGTAGGGGTCACTTTCCACAGCATGGAGACGAGTATTATCACTTATTAAGGTCTGCAAATCAAGTTGCTATAAAGATACAGGACAGAAGTCAGTAGAACAAGTTCTGCCTTCTGTTTCTGCATCTGATACCCTGTGTAAATCTCATTCTTATATTATTTCCAGATGTGAAATTCCCCAATAACGATAGTCTAAAAATGATGTAAGTAGGGCTGCCCAAGCATTCCTACATTTGACACAAAAAGGGTTGAGTTTTTGTGAGCACCTGACTTGTGTGCTTGCAGTACTTTGAGCCTCATGCACACTTGTAGCACCCATCACTACCAACTTTCCTTACCTTACTCCAACAAGTTAGTTTGGAATCAGGGGAAGAAGATGGGAGCAGTGAAGATGGAAGCAGGTTTTTAGAAACCCCATGGAGAGCCTTTCTGCACGGGGCTTTTAATGTGTGCTCATGATTGCTCATTCATGGTAGTTTGTGGGTTCTGTACAAGACATTGTCATCCTCCAGGGCCTCTGCCATGCTTTGCAACCATTATTGCCAGGTTTGTTTTATGTAGAGGAAAGTGCAGTGTTTTTCTGAATGGCGAGTTACATCGATAGTGTGTATTTATGCAATTGTGCTATACCACAGGGCCATCTAGTGGCTGTATAATAAAGCAAATAGAAAGGCAGAGAAAGAAACTCCCCAGAAAAAAAGCATGTGCAAAGGAGCTGATCTTAATCTCGCAAAGAATCCGGAAGCAGAAGCCCTGGTATGGGATAAAATTCTCATGTAGAAATGTCCAGAGTGTCTTTGCCTGCCAGGAATTGGAGTAGGATTACAGTCTCATGATCCCCAGTGTAAAAATTATGTTATTTGCATAATTTCTATTGGACAAGTGTCCTCTAGCCCTTAGAGGGCCTTCTTTATGGTAGAAATGAAACGAATAGAACTGCAGCATTTCTCAGGGCCAAAACAGACATTACTTTCTACCCATAGCAGCTACGTCTTTTTTTTGTTTTTACACTAGATAAGTTGCAGGGCTATCAATCCAGATTGTAAAAGCTCCCCTATCCCACATGCTAAGGTCTCAATTCAGGTCAGGCTCTGTGCCTATTCTAGAGTAAACTGAAAAAGTCATAGCTGCTAGATATGGATTTAAAGTAATGCATGTGATATGTCCACTTTCCCAAGGCATGAGGAAATGTTCCCATAAGCTTACCCATCCCTTGCCCACTGAGAGCCCTTATAAAAGAATAGGAGTTATCACGTGTGAACATGAGTTTGCTCTTCATAGTGATACAGGCTGTTTCATGCTATTCTACTGTGTTAGGAACTTCATTTGTTCTGTGGTCAGGTTATAGTGGGGTTCAACAAGAGGTTGATTACAGTAACATTTCTCTAATTTAAAGAAATTGTGTTACTTCATCATGGTCTAGTTTTGCTTTATCTTTGCAATTTTGTATGAGAAAATATAATGGTATCATTGTGTTCCTGAACAAAAAATTAAAAGAAATTCTGTTTTAAAAATGACAGAACTTCCAACTGAGTACCTCCAAGCACTGTGATTTACTTTTGTGAAGTTAACCAGCTTCTGCTTGTTAGTTTAAAAAAAAAGGGGGGGACTCTAAAAATGATCATGGTGTCTTTGAGCATGTGAAGAAAGCCATTGCTCTGGGGCAGGAAACTGCTCATTTTGAAGTAGCTTGTAAATGTACAGATTTTCTGTTGATTTCCACCGGGTTCCGCTTTTACAACCACTAAGACACTGTGCCTAATGGGAGAAGTGAAAACACTGAGTGCTCACATTTTTCTAGATTTTCATTCCATTTATGCTGTTAAAATTCTGGATGGCTGTCAGTCCTCTGTTAATTGAATAATATCGAAGTGAAGGTAAATGAAGATCCCTGCATATATCTGTACTTTTGTTCAAGAAACGTCTATTGTGTGAAAATGTAAATAAGTCATAAGATGATATAGATTTTATTGCACTGTTCAATTTTGTGGCTGCTTACAGCAAAAATGTATGCTTCCTTCCATTACTTAAAGCAGTAGCAATGAGGAATTACAAAGCCTACTCTTCATTAACCTCCAATACGTCTGTTCCTATAGTCAGCAATTGCCATTACATTGATGGAGTGCTAATATAGCTTGATAGCTCTGCTCTGCCTCTGTCTCCATGGTCAGTGCCACTCCTGCCAACCCCCTCCCCTTGCAGTGCATGTCCAATAAAAGGTGCCAGAATGACTGATGGGACAAGTGGCTCATAAAGACATCGCACAGAGTGAAAATGCTCCAGCCTGATGCATCACACAAGTAGCTAAATAATCCAAACATGAAACTTTACAGTTTGAGGCTAGGCAGAGCTGCCAATGCTGTTGATAGAGATCTCTGAATACCTCCCGTTGTATATCAGCCCCCATTTCTGGTAATTAATACATTCCTACACCATGACAATGGCCTAGGTGTCAGGGAGGGTTGTCATTGGCAAGCTACTTGGAAACTCCAGACAGAGCTTGGGTATTGGAAAGCCCAGATATAAGAATTATAGAGTGGATTCTGCTTTGTGGCATTATTCAGAAATAACTCTGCTGGGATCAATAACCAGAAACATAAAACACTTAAAGACATCTCATAAAATTCTACGAGCCTTATACAAAACATAATGTCAGTAGGAAAATCCCACTTGGCAATGTGTGGTTTTGCTAAGTTCTTATATGAAGAAACAAAAACATGCATGTATTCTTTAAGGCAACTGTTTTGGAGCGAGCTGTCTTCTAACCTATGAACAAATCCCAGCAAGAGAAAAATATTTTGAACTTACTTCAAATGATCTGCTAGGGTATTTGTTCCACAAAGTACACATATCTAAACATAGTTTGGGTCTTGTGTTTTTCTTGATCTTAAACAAGTGAGGTAAAGTCAAGGATAGGATCAATTACTGGAAGTTGAGACTGCACTGAATATTCTCAAATTTTTAAAATGTTCTTCAATGTTTTACATTTTTGTAAACCGCCCAGAGAGCTTTGCTATGGGGAGGTATATAAATGCGATAAATAAATACAATAATTTCAAGTCATTTCAGTTATAATATGAATTATTATAACAGTGCAATCCTATATATGCCTACTTAGAAGCAAGACTAGGGTGACCAGATTTTGAGACCCAAAATCCCGGTCCCCTCGCCCCCCCCACCTAAAACACCCCCCCGCATGCCCGCCCGCCCCCCCGCGCGCCTGCCCGCCCCCCCGTGCGCCCGTGCGCCTGCCCCCCCGCGCGGCCCGCCCGCTCCCCCCGCCCACGCACCCGCCCCCCCGCGCGCCCGCACGCCCCGCTCGCCCCACGCTGCTCGCGCCGCCCGCACGCCTCGCGCTCCTTACCTGCTGGGGTGTCCCATCCGCTTCCCTCCGGTGCTCGGAATCTACTGAGAAACAGGCTTCACGGCCTGTCTCTCAGTATCGCGCCGGGTGATGACGTCGAGCACTGGAGGGAAGCGGACGCGGCCTGCACAGGTAAGGAGCGCGGGGCGTGAGGCGCGGGGCACTTACCTGCTGGGGCGGGCGCTTCCCGGGCTCCTCTGCCGCCACCGCCGCCGGGTCTACCGCCGCTCCTCGCTTGCTGCACCGCCGCGTGACCCCCCGCCACCCTGGTTTGCCCCCCCGCCCCCCGGTTGGGCTGGTTTGCTGCTGGATTCCCGGTTAGGACCGGGAAATCCCGGGCCATCTGGTCAGCCTAAGCAAGACCCATTTGAATTCAATAAGACTTATTCCCAGTTAAGGTAGTACAGGGGCTTCCCTAAACAAGTGATTTATTACATGCTTGTGATTGGCCACTCACTAAAGTTTGCGGGTCTTTTGGCATCCATTGGAAATTCTGTCATGTAAAGAACCACTTTTAAAGTGGTAACATCTGAAAAAAGCGAGAACTTCCACCACTAGATGGCACTGTCTCAATGGAACTGAATAGAATTGAACAGAGGGGAAATATTAAATTCAAATCATGTGGCTGCCCCTCTCCATCTGTGAAATTAAGCCCATAACAGTCACGCAAAATAAAAAATAAAAAATAGGACGCACAAATGCCTGGGTAAGCAATGTAATTTCCTCTTAATGTAAAGATGTCCTAGGATTGCAACCTTCACAAATGCTTTGACTGTATGAATATCCACCTTTTTTTTGGTCCTCCTCAGTGTCACCTTCTCTCTGGCTACTGCTTTTTTCTCTTTCTTGTGTGAGTCATTTGGCAATCCTAACCAAATAGAGATCACATTGTGAATAGAATATCATAATGATTTGTTGGCAATCAAATTTTGTTTCATCAATTGGAAATGAGGGCAAAGCTTCTCAGGTTAGTCACATGAGTAATCCCATCCAATCTGTGATCATGCGGTGAACTGGTGACATCATATTGCTATGAAGGCAAACCAGATATGGCTGTAGAACTATGTCACTGAGGGCAAATTAAGGCAATTGAGAGTAAGAGCAAGCGATGCAATAGATAGAAATGAATAGGCTATATTTATGCAAGGACTGTCAAAAAGGGGTGTATTTTTCAGCACTGTTAAAAATATTGCAAACAAATTGAGTAGCTTCTACTTGAAATAAAATGCAGAATCTGGTAGTTAACCTGATTGACCTTGTTTACTTCAAGTAATATATATATTGAGAGTTCTAAGTGGGGAGAACTAGTTACTTCTAGTATTGTTATGCAGAAATAACAGGATAAAAATGTGAAATATACAACTTTAATTTCTTTCCCTTGACTAGAAAAGAAGGTTTTGCAAATTAGTTTCCAGTGATCTTGATGGTAGCTAGGATCTGAAAAAGCAAAAATAGAACTGAATACACACACAAACTCATTAAGCTCCTCAAGCTACCCCTGAGCTGAATGATTTCCCTGCTGTTCTTTCTTCAGGTTGGTTCTCTGGTATAGTGTATTTCAAAGTCTTCCACTGGCTTTAAATCCAGTACCCTACTTACTCATAAATTGCATGTGAAATGGGAATGCAGTCGGCCGTATTTCTCCATCCGTTCTGCCTGATGAAGTCCATTTTACTTACTATTTTCATAACTAGGGCTGTGGTATCTACTTGGTTTTTAAGTTATCTACAGAGGACAAATCTATAATTTGCATGTCTATGGTATTTCCCCTCTGACAGTACCTGAACCACTTTATAAATACTATTGGATCTTAAATTTCCCTAAGAGAAAGAAAATTATTTTTGACTTTACAAAAGGAACAAAAAGAACAGGGAACGGTATCTCCTTTTCAGAGAAAATGGGAGAATATATATGTACAGCTCAACCCTGTGCATGTTTACTTGGATGTAAATCCTATTTTGTTCCATGGAGCTTTCTCCTAAGTATGTATGTGTTGCCCATACAAAGTGCTGGTCTTGCACATGCGTGTAGTCTCCCCTCTCCTCTCCTCCTAGCCAACAGGAGGAATAAACAAGTCTTCCGTTCCATTTTAGCAGATTCCTGGTTTGCTGTTCCATGTGAACCAGGAATTGTGGTTTAATGTAAATTCTAATTTGCTAAACAAACCACAGCAATAATCCAGGATTTGAAGTTGGCTTGTTTAGTAATTAACTAGAGTTTCTTTTACACCACAATTCCCTGTTTGCAAACAACAACGACCAAGGAATCTGCAAAAATGAAACTAACATTATTTTTCCTCCCAGCCATGCATCAGAAGGAGAGCAGAGTGCTGAAGCCCAGCACTTTGTGCAAACACATTCCTGCCCATGCATGCAACCCTAAATTATAGTTTTCCATTATGTGTAAATTCACCCATTGAGTGTTATGCAGAAGCAAGTCAACAAGCAAAAGGGGCACCATGAAAAGGGATAGGGGTGATTTTCCCAGGGGGGCAATTCTGGGAGACTTCCTGTATGTGATAAGCACATCTTTCTGAGCATTTTGGTGATTAATATGGTTTATTCCAATTGGTTTATGGTTAAGCTCTTTTCTAAGCCAGATAGACTAATCTAAGAAGGTTAGAGGCAGGTATGAAATAGTTAGGCTGATTGCGATCTAATAATCACTTTTAAGGAGTGTCTTCCATAAGATTCTACCTAACAGGCCAGATCTACACCTTGTGTTAAACCATTATGGATGTGGAAGCAGGAAATAACACTATGAAAGTGGTATATGGAATGATTGTGCCCCAACAGTTATCAGTGCACTTCAATACCGCTATAAAGCAGTAGTGTAGATCTAGCCCTAGTCCCAAAGGCATGTTCTTTTATCAAACAATTACTTTATGGTCCTTTTACATACAAGAGAGCCCTTTATAGGCCACTACATATAGTGAAGATAATGACAAATCTTTATCACCTATTGCATTATAGCTCTTGGAGAACATTTCAAATACAGAGCATTAAAAGCTGGGTTTTTCATTACCTTGCGCTGAAGGATACTGAGAACATAGCATTTTATCTGTGTGCATTTGGATTATTTGAAACATTTAAACATTTAAACCACAGATCTAACTTTTATTACTCTCGTTTCATTGATCCCTTGGTTTTAGAAGTGCAGCATTAGATCTGATATGTTGGCCTCTAAAATTGTCTTTTATTTCCCTTAATTGAGCCAGTGGAGAGCAGTTAATTTTTTAGTTTTTATTTAACAGCAAGGTGAAAAGGTAATATGCTACCTTTGTATGACAAGAGCATGCACTTTCATATACCCGGTAATTACAAATGTGCAAATTATTTGTTATGTCTAGAGGGAGGTAACAATTTAATAGTGGATTCCAGACCTAATCTTACCTGCTTAAAATTTATCTGCAGCTGTAGGGCTTTAAAACTTTGATTTATTTAGGCTGCAATCCTATACATGATTACCTGGGAGTATGTCCCATTGAACTCCATGGGATTTAATTCCCAGTAGATATGCATAGAAATGCATTGTTAATTATCTATATACCATATGGTACAAAGTACCTAGAGTGATTCTCGTTGAGTCACTGCTAAAAACTGGAAGGTTCACTTTAAATATTCATGACTTGTTGTTTTCATCCCATAATGATAAATATGGGATTCTTCTTCTTCTTCTTCTTCTTCTTCTTCTTCTTCTTCTTCTTCTTCTTCTTCTTCTATGTTTGCTGACAGGTGAAGGTCATGGTGCGCATTTGTTCTACCCTGGCCAGAGACTCTTCTGAATCCAGCTCCTTCTTAAAGGTTGATCCTCGCAAGAAGCAAATTAGCCTGTATGACCCACTGTCCTGTGTAGGCCAGAATGCCTTCCAAAAAAGGAGCAGTCAAGTGCCACCCAAGATGTTTGCATTTGATGCAGTTTTCCCTCAAGATGCCTCTCAGGTAGGTGACGTGTGACTCTGACAAAGCAGTTGTCATACTATTATTCACAAAATTAATTTTATAGTGGTATTAGTGGTCCTTGCCCAGAGCCAACTTGTCCCTTTAGCTGAAAAGTTCCCATGTTGACATATACAGGGAATACTTGGATTGTCACTACTAAAATAAATGGGCTCTTTAGTAGTCAGGAAGTAATGGCCAGACACCGTCTGTTTTGAGCCTCTTTTACTCTTTGCCGTCCTCAAGCAAGATCCCGGTGATCCTGGTCATCATCAGCTCCATCTTCACTGAGATGAATTGCATTTATCTGTAATGATAAATAAATAATATTCTTCCCTTTGTGACAGGCTGAAGTATGTGCAGGAACAGTAGCTGAAGTAATCCAGTCTGTGGTGAATGGTGCAGATGGATGTGTATTTTGCTTTGGGCATGCCAAACTAGGTTAGTATGTTTCAAATTCAAACAAGAATGTACAAGAAAAGCTGTCTTCTTGTATGATTTCCTATATCTATTCCATATAGTGCTAATGTGTCCCTCTAATGCCATGCAGTAGCGGGGTGGGGGATAACTCTGGTAGCCCTTGCCATAACTTTAGAACAGGGGTGAATCTCTTTCACCCCTGTTCTACAGCTATGGTAAGGGACAAGGGGTGAATCTCTTTCAGACCAAGGGCTGAAGAAACTCTCAGGGGGACACATTACAGTGGTGGGCATGGCTGAAGGCAAAGGGGTGGGGCCAAAATACAATGCATAAAGCTCACTGGGAGGAAAAAGCTAGACTAATGCCGGGAAATCACCAAATGATCAGTGGCAGAGGGAGAGGGAAGGTGTGGCCACTTTGAGCAATGGGATGGAAAGTTTTAGGCCAGTTCTCAGCCATGTTGGGGGTGTAGTGGAGGGCTAGAGGACCAATCGGTCCACTTTTGACATCAGAGCTCTAACAACGAAAAAGGTAAGGCCTGCAGATCTTTCTGCAGCGCAGGGAAGAGGAGATCCAATCTCTCCAAAAGATTGCAGCCTTAATCTCCAATAATTGGACTTGAGATTGTAAAGTTCGTTTGGATGGACTCAGTTTAGAAACTGATTAAGATTTATTTTACATGTAAACAAATCACAGTTCTACAGTTGTATGTAGGGTTTATCACACTGATTTTTACAAATTGGGGCCTGAGCTATAAAAATACAATCAGTAAGCAAACAGAATAGCCAGCCAGTAACAATAATACTTTATTGCAAATCAAGATTTGGCCTGGTAGTGTTGAATTACACATGCATTTATATTAGTGGTGTGCCGAAAATTTTTCCCGTGAGAATTTCGACCATTCTCATTCAGTTTGATACAAAAGAAATTGCTTTCGAAAAGAAATTCAAAGGAGAAGAAATTTTGGTGAAATTCTCATGGGTTTGGTTCAGGGTTCTTGTGCTTACCTTACTTATGAGGTGACTGAGGAGTGTGTGTGAGTGTCCTGTCTTTCATTGTACAATCATCTCCCTGACAGCCTGTAGTGTCCTTGGCTTCCTGCACTTCCAACCCAGGGAAAGACATCATGAATTTATTCTTCTCATACAGCCTGTTCAGATCAGGATGTGCAGGCAGCCCAGGAGACTGTACAGCAGCGGTGAGATGTGTAATAGAAAGAAAAATATAGACGGTCCCTTAGGTGATTAGGTATGGTCAAAAACACCACCAACACATATTCAAAATAATTTATAAAATGCCCTGAGAATGAAACAGAAAAATGGAAGCCCCTTTCACGGGGAAAGAAAACTTTCAGGACATTCCTGAGGTTTTTCTTCTCTTACCTCCTAGAAATTAGAGGACACTTTTCAGAATGTACTCCACCAGTTTCTTCACCATGATTTTTTGTGGTGGCTGCATTCCCTCCCCTCAATGCCCCGGGGTAATGCTAGGTATATGGGGCATTGTTGAGGATGCAAAATGGGGGCTATGTTGCCAACACAGTTGATGCTGTTGCCATTTGCAGCGGCAGTGTAAAAAAAAAAAACCTTAGGGGGAAAAAAAAGCAAGCAGCTGTTCTACAACCCTTGCCAGTAGTGATTCCTACCTGTGAGAAATTGTTGTAGAATTTCTCCTCCCCCTGGAGAAATTCGGTGAAATTGTGCCCCCAATTTTTCTAACCACAAATAGGGTGGAGAATTTTGAGAGGCTACTTGTGCACAGCTCTAATTTATATGGTTCTTTTCTTCACAATTTTCTGTTTGCAGTTATTTTAATATCTTCCTTTCCTCCAAACAGGAAAATCCTACACAATGATTGGAAAAGATGATTCCATGCAGAACCTCGGTATAATCCCTTGTGCCATCTCTTGGCTTTTCAAGCTGATTAATGAACGGAAAGAGAAGACAGGAGCCCGTTTCTCAGTCCGAATTTCAGCAGTAGAAGTTTGGGGGAAAGAAGAAAATCTGAGAGACTTGCTGTCAGAAGTGGCAACAGGTAGCCTACAAGATGGACAATCTCCGGGTGTCTACCTTTGCGAGGACCCAATTTGTGGCATGCAGGTGAATACAAAACTCTTTTAAGTCATGACATATACCTAGTGGTGCCATGTTTTTATTAGGATGGTTTCAAATAAAATAATTACCCCAAACCATAAACTTTTCTAACTTAGAAGTGTTTACTCTCAGGCACACAAGAAACTTTATGACCTGCAGCTGCAGGACCATCTGCTCTCCTGGCCTAAATATTTGTGCCTTTGGCATAACTTGATGTTGAGCAGGAACTTCTGTTTGCTGTAAAATGTGAAAGGACTTAGATCAAACAAAATTTGTCTCCTTCCTATAATAATTTCTCCAATGTATAACAACACACTAAAATATTTACAATATTGCACAAATAGCTGGAGGCCAATAATATGGCTGTTTATATATCCATGTACTACATTATTTATAGTAGTAGGATTAATAATGTTGTAGGAAATATTAATAGCTACTTATTAATTGCTGCCAGGCTGTGAATGTGAGCCCTGGTCAAGCCAAGAATAACTCCAGTGTTCTTCGGACAGGAACACCCAACTGGTTTAAAAAAACAACTTCCTGGCCAAGGTGAAACATATACAAGTTGCAGTAGCCTTGTGATCCCAGCCTCCCCCCTCCTCCCACCACACACATTCACACAATTATGGCTTGATCCTCTAGGCACACTTACTGAGAGCGACTCATAGACCTCTTGTTTGTACAAAATGTCTAGTGTTATGTGCCTGTTGGGACTACTGCCTGTATGGTGTGGAGTTTTACCTTGCCCTGAAGTTCATGTATTTAGCCAGACTTCCAGAGAAAGGGGGAGGAAGAAACATGAAATTTCAGGGTTTTAGTGAAATTGTGCAATCAGTAAATATGCAGAATAATGACTTAAAGCTTTCCCAGAATCTGCAAAAAGCCTACAGAGTCCCCTTTTAGGACAAGTAACTACCATAGCTCAAGCTTCGGTCTATTGGCAAACATGTGTGAATTCTAAGCATTCCCCTTTGAAACATACCATAAAATTGCATACAAAATGCTTATATAAGGGGAAAGTGTGCACAAAATGCTTATATATTAGTGAAAAATGTTTTTAAAAAGTTACATTAGACAAAACCATTTGCAAAAAGTATTTATTAGGCAAACATACACACAAAATTCAGATATTAGGAAGATGCACACAAAAATGAATACGATTTTTTTTACAGAACATTCTCTCAAACTGATGCAGAATCAGGGTGGAATGAATGTAAGATGGGGAAAGTGAGAAACAGAGAAATCTGCCCTAAGAATGTTTGTTATTGGGTGAATTAAATATATAAGAATAATTAAAATGAAAACCAAAATTGACACAGTCATCCATCCCTAGTCAAGTCATAAGTATGTTCTATTAGACATTACGGAGAGGATGAGAGAAACTATATATGCGGCTATTATTTTCATCAGCAGCAATCACCATTGTGAGAATGTTCAGAGAGAGAGAGAGAGAGAGAGAGAGGGAGAAGTGGAGGGGGGCATTTTTCATGGTTCATTACAAGGCACTTCGCTCTACAAAACAAATATCGCAAAAAGCAAGGAGTATGGACATGGCCCTGCTTTGAACATAAGTGGAAGCTGGGAATGGCAGTGGCCAAGGCCAGCCTGGCTGGCTGGCTGGCTGGGAATAAGAAGCATAGAAACCACTGGATTCAGCATCATAGACCTGGGGTGAAGCACCGTGTTTTTTTCCCCCTTTCCTTTTCTTTTTAACATAGAGGCATCTCAGTTTGGGAATTTTATTTTGCCACAGATGTTCTGCAAAGCAGAATGTTTTTTTATCCAGAGCATACTGTATTTTGGTTTGGCCAACAGAAAGTTTCTTGCCAGTCTTGCATCTCAATAAGCACGTTTCATGTGCTTTGCATCCCCTGGGTTGCCTTGCAGCTTCAGAATCAAAGTGAACTCCGAGCCCCCACTGCAGAGAAAGCTGCCTTCTTCCTCGACGCAGCTATTGCCTCACGTCGAAGCAGCCAACAAGATTGCCGGGAGGAAGATCACAAGAATTCTCACATGCTCTTCACTCTGCACATCTACCAGTACCGGATGGAGAAGAGTGGCAAAGGGGGAAGTAAGTCTCATGGTTTCCCACCTGTTTCTGTAACAAATCAGCATTTGAAGGATTATGCACCTCAGAGGAACTCATGGGAATGTGCCAGTGTAGATATGCAAAGGTGGTATCATACCATGGGGCATTCTTGAAATATGAGTGCACATGGATGTGCCTAGGGGTATCAGAGGAATCTGTCTGGGGGATGAGACTCATCAAGCTGTAGTCCGCTCAGCCCCCTGGGCTTCGGCTCACTTTCCCACGAACTGGCCCAACTTGATCTGCATTGAGTCAGGCCAGCTCGCAGATTTCCTGATTATTATTATTATTATTATTATTAATAATAATAATAATAATAATAATAATAATTTGTGTAATGCAGTTTGCACAAATTACAACCGAAATTTGAGCAAATTGCTTCTTACACTAAGGAAGGGTGGGGAACCCTCGGAAAGCCACAGAAAGGTCCTCAGATTTCAGGAACACCCCCCAGCTCAGTTTGCAAATGCAGTCCAAGTTTGTGGCACCACTTTTCTCGCAATGGACATCCTGGTCAAATCCAGAATCATCTTGGCTTTTGGACATCTGGTGATGCTAAATTGTGTGATTTAGGATTAGCCAGGAAATAATTAATGATGTCATTAAGTGGGCACTTAATGACTAGGGGGGAAATAAATATGAGGGGGTGATGACCTTTCCCCCCCAGGACTTTTAGAAAAATTTGGGAGGAAATGTTTTTTAATGCAGTTTTCTCTCCCTCACCCCCCCCCCCCGTTTTTTCTTTCTTTCTGGGATTTCACATATGAAGTTTTCAGCTGTTTTTGGAAGGAAATACTGTATTAGTCTAAACAACTCTTCCCTAAAGTGACCTGAGGGAGATTTCTCCCTGTTAAACTCTCAGCAGCATACAAAGTTAAAAACTGATCAAACAAGATAAGACAATCAAAATTATATGACATAAAACAATATATTAGAGTCAGCAACACGATTCTAAAAAGGGAAGTCCTGCCAGAATAATAGAGTCTTTAATGCCTACTTAAAGACATTCAAAGACGTCAGCAGGCACATTTCAACCGGCTGGTCATTCCACAGCTGAGGGGCGGCAAAAAAAAAGGTCCTCTGGCGTGTGGCTGCCAATTTCAGATCAGGCAGTCACTGCAGATGATCCGCAGAGGACCTTAAATGGTGGGGTGGAACATAGGGGAGAAGGCACTCCCTAAGGTACCTTGGACCTATACCATATAGGGCTTTAAACTTAAGAATCAGCACTTTATATTTTGCCCAGAAACAAATTGTGTATAGCTAGAGTCACTTATATTAGCAATATGCCAATAGTGTAAGCAGAGCGGCAGTGTTAGATATTGCCTATTGTATATAATAATATAGATCTAAACATACAGTATAGTGTATACACTTACTGTATAAGATTTACAGCCCAAAGACCTCATAAAATGATAATTCTATTTGCATGTCTTTCAGCAACAACCTCATAGACGTGCTAGGCAGAACTCAATTAAGTAAGGGTTTATTAATTAACCACCCTTCACTGAAAAAGAAGACTGTGAATGCTCATACTAACTTGCGATTAGGAATGAGAATGGCTTGTTTTAAGGAGATTACCATTTAAATCACGTATTTTTCCTTGTTTTTACATACACATACCTACCTTTGTAATTATTTTCTAATGCAATTAAATGAAACAATCCTATAGTTTTCCCAGGGCAATCTTGATAAATTACACCAAAAAAACCAAACCTCTACTGGTTTTAGTTTTATTCATGTTTCACTACTGAGTGACCTATACATCGAGCTAGAGCCAAAGCTCTGATCTAGTCTAAAGTTAGTCTTGCTTAAGCCCCCTTGATTTTGTACTTCAAAACATTCTGATAATTAGTTAAATTTATTTTTAAAAATGTAACAAAAGTATAGGTACAATAACTGCTTCAGTTTTTTAAAATTAAAAACAAGAATAAATTGATCATTATAGTACAGAAAAACTATCGAACTATCTATCTATCTCTTTTATTTCCAGTAATCAATAAATGGGTGCCTGTTTAAAAAGAAATCTCAGGTTTTTTTGTCTTCTATTACTTCGTATAAAATTTTCACTTAATTTAGGCTTTAGGCTACATAATATACCCTAGAAAACCATTCTTTTCATGACTGCTGTGTCAGTGACTGGTTGTAAGAATAGTTACACACTGGGAGGACTGAGCTGGAAAAACCAGAGGGATTATTTCACCATTATCCCATGAATTATCCCATGTCTTTACCAACTGGCAGAGTACTAATAATTTGTTCATTTATTTATTTATTACATTTGTATACCACCCCATAGCCGAAGCTCTCTGGGCAGTTTACATAGGATTAAAAACAATTAAAAACAATATACAAAAATTAAAACAGCAAAAACATACAACATACACACAATCTGTACATTTAAAAACCACTACAACACTTCAAAAAAGCTACCAAAACAAAACAAACCCAGGCTCCTCAGATATTGCCAAATGCCTGAGAGAAGAGGAAAGGCTTGACCTGGTACCGAAAAGATAACAATGTTGGCGCCAGGTGGGCCTCGTCGGGGAGATCGTTCCACAATTGGGGGCCACCACAGAGAAGGCCCTCTCTCTTGTTGCCGACCTCCGAGCTTCCCTCGGAGGAGGGACTCGGAGGAGGGCCTTAGATGTTGAATGTAGTGTTCGGGTAGGTTCATGTCAGGAAAGGCGTTCCGTCAGGTATTGTGGTCCCAAGCCGTTTAAGGCTTTATAGGTTAAAACCAGCACCTTGAACCGGACTCGGAAACATACAGGCAGCCAATGCAAGCGGGCCAGAGTAGGTCTTATATGTTCGAACCTACTGGTTCCGGTTATCAATCTGGCTGCTGCATTTTGCACAAGCTATAGCTTCCGAACCACCTTGAAAGGCAGCCCCACGTAGAGTGCATTGCAGTAATCTAACTTGGAGGTTACCAGAGCATGGACAACTGAAGCCAGGTTATCCCTGTCCAGATAGGGATGTAGCTGGGCCACCAACCGAAGTTGGTAGAAGGCACTCTGTGCCACTGAGGCCACCTGCGCCTCAAGTGACAAAGATGGTTTTAGGAGAACCCCCAAGTTACGAACCCGCTCCTTCAAGGGGAGTGCAACCCCATCCAGAACAGGTTGAACACCCTCCATCTGGTCACCGGAACCACCCACTAACAGCGTCTCAGTCTGTCTGGATTGAGTTTCAGTTTATTAGCCCTCATCCAGTCCATTGTCGCAGCCAGGCACTGGTTCAGCACATCCACAGCCTCACCTGATGAAGATGAAAAGGAGAAATAGAGCTGCGTGTCATCAGCATACTGATGACAACGCACTCCAAAACTCCGGATGACTGCACTCAGTGGTTTCATGTAGATGTTGAACAGCATGGGGGACAAAACTGACCCCTGTGGAACCCCATACTGGAGAATCTACAGGGCCGAGCAATGTTCCTCAAGCACCACCTTCTGGAGCTGACCCCCCAAGTAGGAGCGGAACCACTGCAATGCAGTGCCTCCCACTCCCAACTCAGCCAGTCGTCCCAGAAGGATACCATTCAGGTATTTAAATTGGCTTCCAGCATTATTGGTCTTTGCAAATTGTTATGAGTTAGAACTGCTATGAGTTATGTCTACCTGAATACTTGGAGGAAGTTTTCCCATAGTTAAAATGGAATTTTACTGGGGGCCTCTAGTAAATTGCAAATATATATACTTGCAGACTTTTTGATGTGATTAGTTTCCAGATATTTACTGATATAATTGTGCTTGAAAACCTTTTGATTGTCCATTATTTATCTGACTGTTCTGAGTAATAATTCAGTTTAATTGTAACATCCAATATTATGTTTTGTTTTGTTTTTGTTTTTTTAAAAGCCATTTACTGGTCAAGTGCAATGTTGTTTGGTTCTTTGTACCTGGAGTGTTTTTTCTGAACTCACACACTAACACAATCCACTTAAACCAGTTTTGGTGTGTGTGAAGTCCATGGGACAAAGCAAGTTTCACTTATACCCCAACCTGCTTCAGAATAAAGAATAACATGCTTTAGAGCACAATCCTATGCATGTATATTGAAAAGTAAATCCCACTGTAACCCTTTTTCTCTTTCTTGCTTTATTTAATGGTGCTTATGCTTGTACTATCTCTACTCCACAGATAAAGAAGAGAATTAACTTTAATTATAGAACAACCCTGTATGTGTCTACTCAGAAGTCCTCTTGTGTTCAATAGGGCTTATTCTCTGGAATCTGGCCATAGGATTGTAGTCTTTTTTTCTACCACACTTTCAAGGACCCATCTGCATTAGAAAACTAACTCTTATTTGTTTTTCTCTCTCTCTTTTTCATGACAGTGTCAGGAGGCCGTAGCCGCTTACACCTCATTGACCTGGGCAGCTGTGTTAAACCTCTCAGCAAAAATCGTGAAGGAGGTTCTAGTCTCTGCCTTTCATTGTCTGCGCTGGGCAATGTCATCCTTGCCCTAGTCAATGGCAGCAAACATATTCCATACAAGTAAGTGATTTCTCTTTTCTCTACTTCCCCCTTTTAATATATATATATATATATATATATATATGTGCGTGCGTAATAAGTAATCAGTTGATAAGCAAATAGCTGACATGCAATAAGCAATCACTAGCTTTGCATATAATACACATACACACATTTAAGCAGCTTTGCATGTACGTATATGTGTGTGTGCCTTCACACCGACCCACACAAAGTTAGTAGAAATCAATAAGGCAGGAATGAATTTCCTTCTGATTCCATTGTTTACAGTTCTTCCCCCACCATATGTACTGTATATAAACCTGAAAATCGCCATAATACTCCATTCATCTGATGAAGTGAGTTATAATCCACAAAAGTGTATGCCTGCATAAATGTGTTAGCTTTTTAAGTGCTACAAGACCCTTCATTATTTTTTTCCTGAAATAAACTAACATGGCTGCTCTCTGGAAATTATGTTAGTGCAGTTAACAAGAGAAATTACTGAGACAGTGGGCACATAGACGATATCGTTTGTCTACATATCTCTTAATATCTCCTGTTGATCATTCAGATTTGAGAGCATTATCTAGCCAAGGCAGTCCTTCAGTACCTTTTCCAAATCCTAAATACCGCTTGACTTTGTGAATTATGTTGCTTTTCTAGTAAGCAGAGGTTGGCAGCAGCCACAGCCTCTGGCTCTTAAATGTATAAACCAGAGCCTTTGAAAAGCGGGTAAGGGAGAAAGGATTTGCAAAGTGCTAAAAATTCTAGGTAGCACAATCATGGATGGTTTGGCAATGAATGGAAAGGCTGCCTCTTTCTATCAGAGGAGATATATGAATATTCATATGTGACAAGAAAGCACTGTATAAATTCTTGTATAAACAAATAAATACTACTGAAATTTGACATTTCAGCTATTTTTGAGAGTTCTTACATTTCAAGTATGAACTGCAGCATGACTCCAGCACCTGTTTTCAGAAAAAAATGTAAAACATAATACAAGTGCAATATCTGGTTTGAAAATTGAGAGATCACAGTTGAAACATGGTATGCTATTTATGATATTATTTCTCCAGTTAAAGTTTGATCACCTGCTTGATTTACAAAGTGGGAAAGAAAGATGCAGTTTCTGTCGTAATGTGATATGTGCCTTAGAGACTGAGATATCAATGTGAAAGTGAATTTGAGTGTTCAGAATGCCATTCTACATTTCCTATTCTCCAATCTTGACCCCCACACTGATTTGCAAGACAACCAGGAGTGAACGAGGCCTCTCAAACACTGTGGTTTACTTGTTATTACCCTCATCCAACATGACTGAAAGACATTGACTTCTTTTTCTGGTGTGAATGTGAATGAAATGCCTTTTTTCTGGAACTCTGTGATGTTTTGTCTTTACTTTATCTTACGTTCAAGTCCTTTCTTCCTCACTAGACATCAGACAAACCATGATTCTCTCCTCAACCTGGTCACAACATTTTGCCTAACTTTGGCAGAGTTCTGTCCTAAATTTTAAAAAAACTGGACCCACCATTCCTTCTTCTTTATATAGATGTCCATTCAACATACAGTTGATGTATATTTGCCTAATTACTTGGTCATTTGTTTGAGACTTTGACAACAAACTCTTTATTCCCAACCTTCCTGACAAATTAGATCTGTAAGATGTTTCTGTTTTCCTTTGATGGAAGTATATAACCAGTATTGGCTGGAGCTATGCATTTGATGATGATCTCTATTTACATGGTTGTGTTAGCTTTCTTCTTGGCTCGGTTAACTCTTTAGGCTGACTAGACTCTTAAGAAGTCTAGTGCATAGCTAAAGTTTTAGAAAGATAGCCTCCTAACTATAATGGTATGTATCCATAATATTGCTTCTCCCTCATTTATATAGATTTATAACATTTTCCCTCAATTTATTTGTGAATACAAATTGTTCATGTTAAATATTCATAATTTGTCACTTGACTTCATAAATATTCAAATGTAGTAATAGAAGTAAAGCTAGAGTAGCCTTGTCCAACTTGGTGCCCTCCAGATGTTTGAGACTTTAATACAATCATCTATTTTAACTTAGTGGTAGTTTGAAATTTGCCTCTAGGTCAGGCTCTTGATAATATCAATTTAAATTTCTCTGATTTTTTCATGCGATTCTTTGGACCTAAAAAGAATCAGGCTGAAGAAAAAGTAGGGGAAAAGCCACTAGGCTTAGCCTATGGAGTATTGGTTTTAGTTAACTCCAACAGCTGTTTTTCTTGGCAGTGTATCTGGAAGAAAGGCAGCACCAAAAATGCCTTCCACTCACTATACTGGCAATCTCCTGCTGCAGTGATTCACAGCTGTTACTGTGCCATTCTGGGTTTCTGCAGACATACAGGTGCCAGAACACTTGTTCATGTTTGCATCTATCTCATGAAAAGAAACACAAAGCTTTCTCTCGGAAAGCTGTTTACAGAATCTATTTGCAAATGAAACATTTGGCCTGTTCAAATGGTTTGTCAGCCATCAAACAGAAACTGTCCCAAGGTTATAATTTATATAAGAACATACAGACCTTGAGATACAGTGCCCTTTATCGACATCACTGAAGTGGTAGGAAATCTGTAAAGCATTCTGAATAACTAGAGCAGAGTATTCTTTGTTCTGGACATGAATGGGTACTGGATTACATCCAATTGAGTGGCTCCATGGGATCACATTCAAAACAAGACAGACAGCACAAGTTAAAAAATTGTTTACTTTCCAGATGAACATCACGTACAGAACAAGTTCCATCTTATTCCACAAGCAAGGAGATGAAGAAATTATCCAGAACTACAATATGGGTGAAAAGGATAAAAACCTCGCCCCATGTGCCATGATTCTGACCAGGCTGTCTGCTCTTTTATTTAAATAAAAATGAGGCTCGTTGAATTAATTCACCCATTTAATGTGTTGTCTGTCTTGTCCCTTATTCCCTGCTTAATTGCAATATATACCACTCCTTAAAAAACCCATAATAATTGTGATAAAAACACGTTATTAATGATATATAATGAGAAACGTCTACATTACAATCCCTTCCCTACTTAAAGCTGCATTATCTGAAAATATCCGAATCAATCATGTCCTCCCAGGTAAATCCTGTTACATCTTTATCTGTATATATGTTTATTCAGTATGATCACTCCTTTGCCTAATAATAAACAAATACCTATATGAGCCCAATTACAATGCCCAAAATGAAATTGTTTAAATTTCAGGCCTGCTAAGAATCAAGGCATAATGGTGTTTAGAACCCACTCTGACCCTTCTGGCTTTCCCTTTCTAAAGCTTATGTGGCAGTGGCAGTAGCAGAGAGGGCTCGTGGCAGATTCTGCTACTGGACATGTTCGGGGCAGACAAAAGGGAAGACAAAAGGTGTCCAGGAAAGTTCAGGGGTTCATTGTGGGCTTGGCCTCCTGAGGAGGCTGGGCCTGATATGGAATGGAACATGAAGTTTCATGCTCAGGGAGTTAACTTTTCAACACCCCCCCCCCCTCACAATCAAATGTAATGCCCATTACTAGAGCTGCCTCATTCATTGAAATGAGTGAAGAAGCTTGCCAGCAGAAGCGTGCTCTGGGTACAAACGCAGGTCCTCAGGCTTGGGGCCCAAATCCTGCCCTCCTGGGGTCACAGTTTTGCCCAGTGGAGCCCACCCCTTCCTCTGGACTCAGCCCCATTCTCATGACCAGCAATTGTTTTGTGGTTTCCTGGCTTTTGTGCAGGTTTTCCCCATTCTTAGAGGTTGAAATGCGTCTTCTAAGGCTTAGTTACTGGTCCTAAGGACTTAAGCTAAAATATGTTGGCTATTTTGTATTTTTGGCCCTGCCCTTTTGCCTCTTTTGCCTCTTTCAGCCCACGAGAGCTTCTCTGAAGTGGAATTCAGCCCTCAGCCTGAAAGCAAGTCAACACCCCTGGTAAACCATATAAATTTTGGCTTTACAAAACTTCCTTCTGAATAAAGGGCCCATTGTTCTTTAAATACCAAGCCATGTAAAAATCCCCGGCTTTCTAGAAAAGATAATGGAATTGCAGTCTGTCATAACTACGTTTTACAGGACTTAATGAAGGCAGCAATGAGACGATTTTACTAAGATGTGTGCAGAAATGGTTACTACTGCTTTGTTTCTCTAAATGTATTATATTATCTGCATCTGATTGCTGTGATGAATGCGCCTTTTCAGCCCTCAAATGAATACTCATTTGCACAAATTCCAGATACTAGTTTATAGAGCACGGTGTTCAAAAAATGATGTTGGTTGCTAGGCAGCAGTGGTGATAATTCATGGTAATGCTGTATTGAAAGTAATCATTTTATACAGTATAATGACTATTGGAATGCAAGAGATGTGTTTAGAAAACAGTAGGCATTTATGAATCCCTTACTAAATAATATCAGTTTAATTTATTTTAGAACACAAATCTTTCTTCTAGAGATGCATTTGAATCTTGCAGCGTTCTGCAGTTTGGGTTTCTAGTACTACCTATAATTTGTAATATAATTGTGGTATAATTTGGTGAATACTGTTCAGGACCTACATTTATGTGCACTTTTATCAGCAAGTAGCTGTCAAAAATTGCAGGGATTATTCACATTTTAATGATGTTCCCAGTAAAAATGGATGATGTTGGATCCTCCATAGGATTGCTTCACACAAGCCAGTTTCAAACATGTGGGAAAGAAACAACTTGGGAAAACAATCATGAGTCTCTCACAGTGTGATTGTATTAGTTAAATGGGGAGAAAGGTGTTTTTATTTATTGCTGCTTAGATATTTTTTATAAAATTCACCATCCCTCCATTAGGTACCTAAGGCTAACCTGGCATATAGGCTGCAACTGTTTTTTTTTTTACACTAGTGAGATGCCCACCAGGGATGTTTGAATCTTGCAGCATGGCCCAGTCTACCCCTTCAGAGGATGCAAATAGGCGAGAGGGCAGAGGGTGGAGATTGATCTAATGGCTACTGATGTCATAATAGCCTTTATTCATGCACAATGAGAATGTTTTACATACATTCATTCATTCACAATGAGAATGTTTTTACATACATACAAATGTCCCTCCCAGGCAAAAGATTACTGATCTTTAAGCATAGCCCATAACCTTCTCTTCTTCACAGCTTTCTAGCGATACCTTCTTCTTTTTTTGCTTATGTGTTTTTATTAATGGAGGCACAGCCGTGCCTCCATTGTTAAGGGCCGTCAGTAAAAAAACACATTCTGCCATGTTAAAGTGATAATTGGGGAGGGGGGTCATTCTAACAGCCATAAAATCGAAAATGTTTCACCAACCTTTCTGAAATTTACAGGTGCCAGAAAGAAATGTTTGTTTTACATTACCTGAAAATTTCAAGAAGATTGGTGAAAAATTGAGGGAAGGAGAGCAGTTTAAGGTAGAAAAGGAATACAAACCTGTCTCCCTGCTTTTGTAAAATTACTTCTGGGTTGCGAGTTTTGTGCTCACAATTTGCATAATTTCTAGGGCCTTATTAATTAATCCAGTTTTGTGGTATTCTTCCTCCTTGACTGTAGTTGGTGGAAAGCTTTTCATTTTTTTAAAATTCCCTTCGGTTGACTTTTAAGGACTATTTTAACCTCTCATTCAAGTCAATGTGGCGGCCATCTTCCCTCATAGCACGACACATGCTCAGTAGCGTTGCTTTCCCTCCTCCCTCTTACCTTAGAATGTGGGGTGGGTGAGTGAAATGGCCGCTGCCTCTAGCACAGACCTTTTGAGTGAAGAAGAAGAGTTTCTCTTTTCTCTTCTGGAACATGCATTCCTTTGGCTCTGAGAGTATTTTGGGCTATCTTCATAAGGCCAGTTTGCTCTTTTGCTCCCTGGTGAAGCAGGGCGTGGTTCCTCTGGATCCATGGTAACCTGATCTTCAGATCTCTCCTGGGAATAGGTGGCTATACCTTTCTTTCTATCCCCCCACCCCATACACACACAGTGCTCCTTCCCTCTTTTCTAAGAGTTTGGTCCATACTGCTATATAGTTGAAAGCTTCAAACACTTCATTTAATTAGTTTGGGCCGGTGTTAAGTTTTAAGTACAATGTTGAAACCTTTCAAAGTGCTTCTGGGCCTACAACGTTGGTTTCGGCCTAGTCACCCTGTTTTTCTAATAAGGTTTAGAAACAGTTGAGCTGTCGTTTATTTTGCATAGTGTACACACATGGATTTTCTTTCTAATCCTTGCAGTCTACACTGGCTCCCTCCTTGATGTGTTTTTGGATGCAGACAAACCCTTTTTTGTTCCAGCAGGCTTTTGGCAAATCATCTGGACCTCTGTCTATACCTTTGACTTTTAAATTGTTATGTATTTAAAATGTTTTAAATGCTTTAATATTGAAAAGTATTTAATTTTATTTTTAACTTTTGTATATTTAGGCTGACAATATGAAAAGGAGGACAGAGCTCATGTAACTTTAACAGTTGTAGAGAGAAGGGAATTTCAGCCAGTGTCATTTGTATGCAATTAGTCCCTGGTGAAATTCCCTCTTCATCACAACAGTTAAAGTTGCAGGAACTATATTAGAGTGACCATATACAAAAGAATAAACCATGGGGACAGGGTGGAGAATATGATATGCAGAGGTGACTGTGGGGTTGTGGAAAACTGATCATGAACAACTTAGGGCCACCTACTTCTCTTTTTTTGTTTAGAGCAGCCTTTCGCCAACCTAGTGCCCTTCAAAGGTGTTGGACTACAACTCCCATCATTGCAAGTCAGTATGTCCCATGGTCAGGAATGCTGGGACTTGTCATCTCAAAAATCTAGATATGCAATTTGATCTGCAGAGGTGACTGTGGGGTTGTGGGAAATGATGAAGAACAACTTAGGACCAGCTACTTCTCATTTCTTAGAGCATCTCCTTATGTTGAGAGTTGCAACCCAACACATCTGACAGGCACCAGGTTGGGGAATGTTGTTCAAGAACAAGGGAAGGCAGAATGTAGATCTCCAGATGTTTTGGAATTCAACTTGTAAAAGCTCCTATCAGCATGGGCAGTTATCAGGAATGCCGCGAGTTGATGTCCAAATCATCAGGATAGATCTATTTTCTGCCCACATTTGTACTAAAGTATGATGTTTTCCAGCATTAAGATATGTGATCAATCAAGGAACTACAAAAGAGCTGCATCACTTTAAATAAACTGTCAAAACCAAATGAAACAACAATGAATAAATCTTGAATACCTAATCCAGATAGCCCTTCAGACATCAACATTAGTTTTCAACACATGGCATAGGATGTCTGTTTCTTGAATATCAGATAAAGGATTTCTCTTACTTGTTCAGCAGTGTGACATCAAAGACAGAGCTACCACCTAATACTTTCATGCGTAAGTATTATTTTAAAATTAAGTATGAATTGATTTTTGTCTTCCCCATAACACATAACATGGGAGTTACAGTGCAACACATCTGGAGAGCACCAGGCTAGAGAAGGTTGACTCCTTATACATGTCTTCTCAGAAGCCAGTGCCACTGAATTCACTAGGACTTTCTCCCAAGAGGTATAGGATTGCAAACTAATCTCATCTGAAAGGTGTTCAAGACAGCCAAACTAAACCTCTTCTGCTCCACTGTTGCTTTGATGAGATGATGTATTGTGCAGGGATTGTGGGGAGTGAACAGTATATTTTTTATAAATACATTTAATAATAATAATAATAATAATATATTTATTTATTTATTTATTACCTGCCTCTGATTAAAAACTGATTAAAAATACATAACTGATTAAAAATACATAAAACCAATATATCATTAAAATACCAATAAAACACCAATAAAACACTTAAAATTCATCTGAGTAGGCCTGCCGGAAGAGCTCAGTCTTTATAGATCGTTTAAATTCCTGAAGACTGGTAAGTTCACGGATCTCTCCCGGCAGGCAAGAAAAAAAACATTGGTTCTTTGAAAGGCAGGATATTGACCAAAAGTTGGAAGTGCCTGGCACATGCTCTGGTTCTAGATCTGTAATGAATAGTGCCCCTTTTGTTATCAAGAGTGCTGCTATATGTGAGATGTGTTTGAGAGAAAAGTATTGGGAAGACCCTGTATTTGGTAAGGGTATGGAACAGCATTCCCCATCCTGCTGCCCTCCAGGTGTTTGAGATGACAAGTCCCGGCATTCCTGACCACGGGACATACTGACTTGTAATGATGGGAGTTGTAGTCCAACACCTTTGAAGGGCACCAGGTTGGGGAAGGGCTGCTCTAAACAAAAAAAGAGAAGTAGGTGGCCCTAAGTTGTTCATGATCAGTTTTCCACAACCCCACAGTCACCTCTGCATATCATATTCTCCACCCTGTCCCCATGGTTTATCTGCTTTGGGAGAATGAGAATTTCACTTGCACTTTCTGCCTCCTTAGGGAGGATGTGGCGTTAAGGCTTGGGAGCCTTAACTCCCAATTTCTCTGCTTTTTGGTGCTTGGTTGGAATCTGTAGAGCCTTAACATTGTTTTTGTAAACCATAGGTTTTTTGTTTAATGAATTATTCTTTATTCTATGTAAATAAAAAATAGTGTTTGTTTGTATGTCCTCACTGGACTTGAAAACTGTACATCTGATTGTGATGAAACTTTTAGGATTTGTTCTACCTCTATCTGGGATGGTTTTAGGTATAGTGAAAATGTTAAACCAAAAAGACGGCAAATCAATTTTTTTAAAGATACCATTTGATCAGTTTCAACCAACCTTCACATCATTATTCAGTGAGCAGATTTTAACTATACAATATTCATGTTATTATTTTTTATACATCGAAAAAACAAGCCCCTAATATTGAAAAACAAAGTTAAAGTATGAAAAAAAAAGAACAGACACAGTTTGAAACCAGGGAACATTAGTAGGCTGAGTTATAGGCCTACCACCTCCTGTCTTCTATGGGTAGGCTGACCATATGAAACGGAGGACAGCGCTCCTGTATCTTTAACAGTTGTATTGAAAAGGAGATTTCAGCAGGTGTCCTTTGTATGCATGCTGCACCTGGTGAATTTCCCTCTTCATCACAACAGTTAAAGCTGCAGGAGCTATAATAGAGTGACCAGATACAAAAGAGGGCAGGGCTTCTGCAGCTTTAACTGTTGTGATGAAGAGAGAATTTCACCAGGTGCTGCATATATAACAATGATACCTGGTGAAATTTCCTTTTCAGTACAACTGTTAAAGGTACAGAAGCCCTATCCTCCTTTTCACATGGTCACCCTAGCTATGGGGCAGCTCCAACTGAGGGTAATGGAGGACTATAGGGCTGGACCATCGCAGTGACCATGCCTAGGGGTGCCAGCAAGTGTGCCTTCACTCAGGCAGGGCTGGCACTACGTGTCCAACTATGAAGGCTTCACTGTATCAACCTAACGATAATTCCAAACCATGCAAAGCTGGATTCATTCTTTAGTATTTAAAATAAAAAACCCAGTTCAAATGGGCAGTATCCAATGTTGTCACAACACTAACACAAATGATGTTGTGCTAGCATAAACCAATGTTAATGCAATGTCATTAGCACTTGCTAGGCAAGGGAGAAAAGTGGTTTTTCACCAAAATTTGGCAGTGTAGTTTGCCACAGAATTTTGGTGTAAATCACCACTTTTCCCCTTTGCCTAGCAAGTGCTAATAACATTGTGCTAGCATTGGATTACTGTCACGCCATTGATAATTGGCATGTCAGGACTCAAAAACAGTTATAAATAGTCCCAAATCTGCATTACAAAATTGAAAAAGGATTACACTTATTTTACATTTCAATCACTAAATGGGTTCTATATATATTAAACATTTTTCTGCCTCTCTGTTGTCCTTCCATTGGCCAGTAGCACATAGCTCCAGGTGCTTGAGGGCCTTTTGACCACAAACCCTCAATGGGCCCTCTCCTTCAGTGAGTCTGCCTTCTCACCACCATTATCACCAACCACTATTGCTCTTCATCCTCTTTCTCATCATTGCTACCACTGAAACTGAATCCAGATAAGATGGAGGTGCTTACTGTCAAAGGCTCCAACCTGGGTCTGGAGGTGTGTCAACAGTTCTCTGTGGGGCTACACTCCCCCTGAAAGGCTGTGTTCGCAGCTTGGGGGTGCTTCTGGATCCATTGCTCCAAATGACAGCTCAGATAGATGCGACGGCCAGGAGTGCCTACTATCAGCTTTGGCTGATACGCCAGCTGCACCCCTTCCTAGAGTTGGAAGACCTAAAAATGGTAGTGCACGTGCTGGTAACTTCGAGGCTTGACTTCTGCAAAGCGCTGTGCATAGGGCTACCTCTATGCCTAGTCTGGAAACTTCAACTGGTTCAAAATATGGCAGCCAGGTTGGTCACCAGTACACCTAGGGGTGACCATATTACACCAGCTTTAAAATCGCTCCACTGGCTGCCAATTAGTTTCCGGGTGAAGTACAAAGTGTTGGTTATAACCTTTAAAGCCCTACATGGTTTGGGTCCAGGTTACCTGCGGGATCGCCTTCTCCCATATAATCCACCCCACACTCTCAGGTCCTCTGGGAAGAATTTACTACAGTCGGTCAAAACTAGGTTGACAACCGTTACCCAGAGGACCTTCTCTTCTGCCACTCCCAGACTGTGGAACGACTTGCCGGGAGAGATCCGCCAACTTACCAGTCTTCTAAAATTTAAGAGAGTTATAAAGACTGATCTCTTCTGGCAGGCCTATCCAGCCGAATTTTAAGACTTGGTTGATTTTAGTGATGTATTCATTTTTATATGATTTTAATCAGTTTCATGTAATATATATTGTCTTTATGATGTTGTTCTCCGCCTCGATCCAGAAGGGAGAGGCGGGTAAGAAATAAATATATTATTATTGTTATTATTATTATTATTATTATTGCTTAATTGACAGGCAGAAAACCTGTAAGAAAATAGGCAGTGACTGCTCCCTTTCTTACCACCAGAGCGACAGGCACCAGGAGAACATTTCTAAAATATTATGTTCCTTTTTGGGTATGTCTGTATAGGAATGATGTTGACAAATTGAAACAGATTCAAAGGAGAGGAGGAAGAATGATTAAAGGTCTGAAGGGATTGATTGATTTATGAGCAGTGAGTACAAGAACTGAAGCTTTTGTGGGGGGAAAATGACTAAGGGAAGCTATGTGAACAATTTACAAGGGTATAAACACAGAGGACAGAGAATCATTATTTGTACTCGCACAACTAGAATCCATTTGGGAGGAAGGCGTAGGAACAAATGAAGCAAAGGGAATCACCAAATCATGAAACTGTCAGTACAGAATGAATATACCTGAAGGTTAACTTGAGAGGTAGAGGATTTCCCAAAGATATCCACAACAGATTATTCTATACCCTGTTTCTAAATTTTATCTCCTTGAGTAGTGTAACATGGGCTTTTGTTGAGTTGAGGTTTATTTAACTTACCTCTGATCTATAGTATCTGCACAGTATACTTCTGGAAATTAGCATTGGTATGATAGGAACCTATATTTGTTAGGCTGACCATATGAAAAGGAGGACAGGGCTCATGTAACTTTAACAGTTGTAGAGAAAAGGGAATTTCAGCTGGTGTCATTTGTATGCAATTAGTTCCTGGTGAAATTCTCTCTTCATCACAACAGTAAAAGTTGCAGGGGCCCTGCCTTCTTTTGTATATGGTCACTCTAGTATAGTGCCTGCAACTTTAACTGTTGTGATGAAGAGAGAATTTCACCAGGAACTAATTGCATACAAACGACACTGACTAAAATTCCCTTTTCTCTACAACAGTTAAAGTTACATAAGCCCTGTCCTCCTTTTCATATGGTCAGCCTAATATTTGTATAATTCTACTTTATCATTTTGAACATAGGCCTAGGCCTCAACTACACCAAGCAGGATATTGTACTCTGAAAGTGGTATGAAAGTGGTATATAAAAGGCAGGAGCCACACTACTGCTTTATAGTGGTATTGAAGTGCACTGACAACGGTTGGGGCCCATATACCCCTTTTATATGACTATATCCTGCTTGGTGTGGCACCTGCCTTTTATATACTGCTTTCATAGTGCAATATCCAGCTTGGTGTAGATGAGGCCCTACTACAGTTTTGCAGACAGAATTCCTGAGTTAATCCCATGATTATCACCTTGTATGAAGCAATCCATAGGGTTGCCAACCTTTCAACCCAGCCAGTCTATCCTTCTTTGCTTCCTCTCCCTGTTACCTCTCTCCATTTTCCTGGTACAAAAAGTATGTTTAAAGGGATGGACCTATTTTTTACAACTTCATAGGTTGTTTGGATTAGTTTGGGTGGATGCTTCTTGCATAATTGGTTTATAGCACATTTGTTAGAACATTTCCTTCATATAGTAGCCAAATCAAACCCATTAAACTGGAAACATTTCCACTTCTTTAATTTCCCCCCAGTGAGAGATTTATACCACTTGGGATGTTTATATGGTGATTAACAGTGCTATAACAAAGAGACTTCATTGAAACTTGGCAAAGCTAGTTTTTATAATGCCTTATATGAGTCTCCTATGTTACTACTTAAGTCAAATCCTATATTTATTCTTCCCATCTGGAATAAGTCCTATAAATGCTACATAACTCTTCAGATGGGCAGGCATGATACTAACAGAACTCAAAATCTGGTGAGATCTCTTAGGCATTGTAGTCACTGCAAGAAGAGTTCTCATCTGCTGGGGATAGAATCACCCCACTACCTATCACAATACATTAATGCCATGCTGAATATTTCTGAAGTTTAATTTTTAATACAAAAATTGTCATTTAAAGGGTGGGAGTGAAGCCCTCACTGAAATGCAGCCCAGCTCCTGTAAGGGCCTCCACATCCTATAAAAAAGAGAACATTTATTTCTTTATTTATTGAGGTATTTATTCCCTACTTTTCAATGCAAACATCTTCAGAAAATGACTTATTTCTTTATTTATTACATTTTTATACTGCCCCTCAGCTGAAGCTATCTGGGCAGTGCACAATTAAAAACTATAAAATATAAAAATATGGATACATTTAAAACATTAAAAGTTAAAAAGGCAATATAAAAACAGAAATTAAAATCCAGGGAAAGCTTGTGTGAAATGGTATGTTTTGGGAGCTGTTTAAAAGAAGTTACGTTTTCCTCCTCCTGAACCACACGAGGTAGGGTTTTCCAGAGGGTGGGTGCTGCTACAGAGAAGGCTCACTGCCAAGGGTTTTCATGGCAGCATTCCATTCATCTTGGAATGGCCAGTAGGACCTCCTCTGAGGATCGTAGTTGTCATCTGGGTGCATAGAGGGGAAGGCAGTCTGGTAGGTATCCTGGTCCTATGTTGTTTAGGGCTTTGTAGATAACAGCATAACTTGAATGTGGCTCAGTAGCTAACAGGCAGCCAGTGCAGTTCTTTTAACACAGGTTTTATATGAGCAGAGCTAGTTGTCCCCATGAGCACCCTAGCTGCTGCATTCTGCACTAGCTGCAGCTTCCGAACCACACACATGGGTAGCCCCACATAGAGTGCTTTCAGCAGTCTAATTGTGAAGTTACCAGTGCATGAATGACTGTGGCTAGGCTATCCCTATCCAGGAACAGGTGTAGTTGGCATACCAACTGAAGTTGATAATGAGCACTCCGGGCCACTGAGGTTACCTGGACCTCTAGTGACAGAGATGGATCCAGGAGCACCCCCAAACTATGGACCTGCTCTGTCAGAGGGAGTGCAACCCCATTCAGAACAGGCAAACACCCCAATTCCCGTACTTGGGAACCACCAACCACAAGGCCTCTGTCTTATCGGGATTCAGCTTCAGTTTGTTGGTCCTCATCCAAGCAATAACTGTAGCCATGCACTGGTTCAGAACGTGCATGGCCTCTCCCAATTCAAATGTTACAGAGAAAAAGAGCTGGGTGTCATCAGCATACTGGTGACACCTTGCGCCAAATCTCCTGATGACTGCTCCCAATGGCTTCATATAGATATTAAATAACATTGGGGAAAGGATGGTGCCCTGTGGCACCCCACAGTTCAACTGCCATGAGGCAGAAGTACATTCCCCCAATGCTATTCTCTGGAACCGACCCCGCAAGTATGAGCTGAACCACTGTAAAACAGTGCCTTCAACCCCCAACTCATGGAGGCGTTCCAGCAGGATACTGTAGTCAACGGTATCAAAAGCCACTAAGAGATCAGGGCGTAGTAACAGGGTCATGCTCCCCCGACCCTCTCCTGAAGAAGGTCATCCATCAGGGTGACCAAGGCCAATTCCGTCCCAAAATCAGGCCTGAACCCAGACTGGAATGGATCCAAATAATCAGTTTCACCCAAGAGTGCCTGCAGCTGAGGCGCCACCACTCTCTTGAGCACCATGCTCAAAAAAGGGGTATTGGTGACCAGACGCTAGTTGCCACAAATCTCTGGATCCAGGGAGGGTTTTTTCAGGAGTGGTCACACCACTGCCTCCTTCAAGTCAGTGGGGACCACACCATCCCACAGAGATGGATTCACCACTCCCCTGATCCATCTGGTCAGCCCCCCATGGCTGGCTCGAATAAGCCATGATGGGCAAGGGTCGAGAGAGCATGTGGTGGGTCGAACAGATGCAAGCGTCTTGTCCACATCTTCAGGCTCCAAAAACAAATTGATCCCACAAAACAGGATAAGACAATGCACTGGATACCTCAACAGACACTGAATCAATAGCAGCTTTCAAATTAGCATGAAGGTGAGATTTATCCTCAAAGTGTCTTGCAAACTCCTCACAGGGAACCTCCTAGGATTCCAGTATTGGATTAGATGTAAGTAACTCCAGACCACTCGGAAAAGCTCAGCTGGATAACAGCTTGAGGATCCGATGGAGGTGACAAAGTAAGCCTTCTTTGCTGCCTTCACTGCCACGCAGTAGGCATGATTGTATGCTCTTACCCGAGTTTGGTCACCTTAAAGACAAGTTTTATGCCACTTATGCTCCAGCCGTCTTCTGACCTATTCCATTGCCTAGAGCTCCCCAGTAAACCAGGGAGCCTTCTGAGCTCCACAATGTCGAAGAGGGCATTCAGGAGCGATTGTGTTGATGGCCTGCAATATCTAAGCTATATTGGGTAGTTGTGAAATGTTGTATCCCATTTCAGCTTAACACTTCTACAAATATTCACAGAAATTCTGAAGTCAGTGGGAATTTCATTGGCTTTTATTAGCTTGGATTACACTTATAAAGAGACATCAGCTTTAGATTGCCGGGTGTGTGTTTGTGTGTGTGTATGTGTGTGTGTATGTAACTGCAGTTACATTTTTAAGAAACTTTCTGCTGTATCCTTGTGTGAAATTTTGGCCAAGCAAGTGTTTTTATTAACCTCACCATGTGCTCTCAGCTAGTTCTTCTTCGTGGTCTCTGTGCATCACACATATGGGCTCGCGCCGACGCTGAGCCCGGCCGGGAAACTTCTATAGCTAGCTTAGAATTTTTGGCGGGAACCCCTCCCCCCACCATCCTACTGCGCATGCTCAGGGTTTCCGCCTACCTCAGTTCTTCTTCGACCGCTGCGCTGATCGCCTCGCGGGAGACTTCTTCTCTTATCGTTCGTATTGAATCTGTGGAAAAACATTGTAAAGTTTAGTTAGCTTAGATAGTTTCTAGTTGTTAATCGACTTAGTTGTTGTTAGTTTAAAATAATAATAATAATAATAATAATAATAATATTAATTAGTTTAGTTAGACCTTTTCTAGCTTATGGCGCAGTCCGCACTATTTAAGCATTGCTCGAAATGCCGAGCTAAATTAACTCTCACCGATGGATATTCTCTTTGCCTTGTTTGCCTCGGTGAAACGCATATAGTTGATTCGTGCTTGCATTGCATGAGCTTTTCTCACCAGACCCGCCGCAACCGAGCTGACCGGTTGCGCAGTATGGAGCAAGGCCCTCTCGGCAGTCGACAGACCACGGCCAACTATCATGGAGTCCTCACCATCTGTCTCTGGGGAGCGTAGGCCTGTGCCAGTAAACCGCTCAAACCCAGAATCCCCTAGCTCGCCCTCTTTATGGGTAGCAGCTCAGGAGTCTGGCCAGCCTAGCCAGTCGACTTCGCAACAATCCACTTTGGTCTTAACTCACAAGAAGCAAAAGAGTAAGACCCGGGACAAATCGGCAAAATTGTTAAAATCGACAAGCAAGCCGCGAAAACCATCGGTACCGACCTCGATACCGACCACGAAGTTGACAGCATCGGTTCTGCCGTCGAGCCCATCTGCCCCGTTACCGACAACAGAAACCACCTCTTCGATACCGACGCCATCGGTACCACGCGAACGCCGAGAGCCGCCCGTGTCGAGAGACATCGCCTCGTCGATACCATTGACGCCGATGCCGCATGAGCACCGGAGACCGCCTGCCACGCTCTCAATTTCTCCAATATCGGCGATGTTGGTACCGCAGGAACGACCAAGACCGTCAGCAACCGCGACCAGGGCTTCCTCGCTGCCCCCTGTACTTTCGCTGCCGTCTCCGGTACCGGTGGACTGTTCTTCGGAGATAGACCTGATGGACACGATCCCTGTTGAACAGCAGGACTTGCTCGTACCTCACCGTCCGGCCTCGCTGTTTTCGCGTACCTCCAGGTGCAGCACTGTCCATTCCAGGTCCCGCTCGAGATCCTACTCGCGAAACTGGGACGCCTACTCCGATCGCTCCTACCGGGGCGCCTAGCCTCTTCGGTACCGAGAACAATACCGTTTCAATCCCTACATCGGACGACGACTCCTCAGCGAACCAAGAGTAGCGCCACCTATTCAACCACAGGACCTTGCCGCGGGGGACTCTTGTTGACATCAAAGACCTGCATCGACAGCCATTCCACCGTCGATACCGCAGCAAGATGGAGATCCTACCTCTTCGGTTGAGGACTACGTCTCGGATACCTCTTCAGTACTGTTGCCAGCTCCATCGGTTCCGTCCCCATCAGACGGTGTCGGGACTGTTGACAGGGCCTCTCCCTCGATGGAGCTCGGGGGTTTCTCTGATCAAATGATGCGCATGACGCAATCGCTCGGGATCGAGCATCAGCAGCCACAAGAGTCAGTGGACGATCGAATCTTCGACGTCATGTACATTGAACCATCTCCTCAACTGACATTACCTATGGTACCAACTCTATTAAAGACTGTCCAGCAATCTTGGACAAACCTGGCCACTATGGGCCCAACTTCTAAAAGACTGGATGCCTTGTATAAGGTAAAAGAAGTGGACGCTCCTTTTCTGTTCCTCCACCCAAAGCCAAACTCCATTGTGGTGGAGGCATCTCAGGGCAAGTCTACGCGTAGTCATTCTGCCCCGACAGACAAGGAGGGTTGAAAACTCAATGCCTTTGGTCGCCAGATCTATTCGTTCGCTGCACTGGGCATTAAAGTTGCCAATTACCAGGCCATGGTGGCCCGGTACTAGCTTTTCCTTTGGGAAAAAATCTCATCACTAACAGATTACTTACCGGATGACCAGCGAGATCTCGCTCGTGTTTTTCAGGTGGAAGCGGTCAGACTCTCCAAACAGGAGTTGATTACTTTGTGCCACCAAACTGATTGCGTGGCCAAAGCTATGGTCGGCGCAATAGCTTTGCGCCACCATGCTTGGTTGAGGTCTGCCATTCTGCAACAAGAGACTAAGTCAAGGATTGAAGATCTCCCATTTGATGGGGAGGGTCTTTTTAATTCCACGACCGATACCACTATGGATACCATCCATAAAGCCAAGATGACGGCATGGAAGATGGGTTTTTCTAGTCAGCAACAACCATCGTACCACCCCCGTAAATGGTATCGACCGGTCCCGTATCAACCCAGACAGCAGCAGGACTGTACTCAGCGATATCAACCCGTGCAATCTACATCGGCATACCAACCCAGAAAACCCCCTTCGCGTTTCAACAAATCACGTGGCAGGCAGGAGGCAAGTTCAAAGCGTCATCTTTGACTTTTTCCCTCCAATATTAAGACCAACGTCATGCTTCAACAGGCTACAACCCTTTCTTCCAATTTGGGACAATATTACAACGGACCGTTGGGTACTCAACATCATTGCCAACGGTTACCACATAGAGTTTCAAGTCCCCCCTCCTCTTGGCACCGTGAAGATCACGCTGTCCTCGGATACATTGTTCCAGGAAACATCAGCCCTTCTAGAAAAAGGCGCAATCACAACTATCCCTATCTCCCAAATAAAGATGGGATTCTATTCGCGCTACTTCACGGTACCAAAAAAGGACGGGGACCTTCACCCTATTATGGATCAAACCAAAGAAGTTCCGCATGGTGACCCTAGCGGTTATCCTACCTATGCTAAAGAAGCACAGATGGTTCACCCTGATCGATCTCAAGGACGCTTATTTTCACATAGCCATCCATCCTTTGGACCGAAAGTACCTCCACTTTGTCGTCAATGGACAGATCTACCAATTCTCAGTACTCCCATTTGGTCTAAAGACCGCACCCCGAGTCTTCAAAAAAATGCATGTCAGCAGTCTGCGCCCACCTACGTTCCAAGAACATTGAATTGTACCCTTACCTGGACGATTGGTTAATCGTCTCCTCGTCCGAACGCCAGGCAATCCAAGACGTCCACACGGTCTCGTCGCTCCTCTCGAATCTTGGTCTGCAAATAAACATAGAAAAATCCATCTTTCAACCCACGCAGACAATTAAGTTCATAGGCGTACTTCTCGACTCAATAAGAGGCCGCGCGTTTCTCCCCCTCGAAAGAAGGAGCACGATACAGGACCAGGCCGAGCGACTGCAATTTACCCGACATGCGTCAGCCCATACAATCCTACGCCTACTAGGCCTCATGGCTGCGACAGTATTTGTAGTGCGTTGGGCTCATCTTCACATGCACCCCCTTCAACAGTTTCTCCTAAAACAGTTCTCCCCGAACCAGAACCCTCGCAGGATAATACTTACCGTACCAGACACCGTCCGTCCCTCTCTCAAATGGTGGACCAATCCACGCAATCTGTCACAAGGGATGCCTTTTCAGAGTCCGGGACCAACCCGCATAGTAACATCAGATGCGTCCTTAGAAGGCTGGGGAGCACATCTCAGCAACCTAAGCATTCAAGAAAGGTGGTCACATTCGGAGAGACTCCTTCACATAAACATGCTAGAACTCCTTGCAGTGAAGAGAGCTCTCCATGCCTTTCAACGGCTGTTACACGGCCACCATGTTCGTGTGCTGTCCAACAACACTGCCGTTGTTTGGTATTTGAACAAGGAGGGCGGAACCCACTCCCACCGCTTACTTCAATTAACTATGGACATTCTCCACTGGGCCATTGCCAGAAGAATGTGTGTGTCTGCTCTACATATTGCAGGCACAGACAACGAGAGGGCAGACGCCCTCAGTCGCATGTTCCGTGACACCCACGAATGGGAACTCTCCCCAAAAATCCTTCGACGTCTTTTTGCAAGACGGGGTACACTATCTATAGTCCTTTTTGCGGCTCCTGCCAATTCTGTTTGTTCGGCTTTCTGTTCCTGGGCAGGGATTGGAAGTGCGTCCCTAGGGGACCCCTTCCAATAGGACTGGTCCAGGGGCTTCCTCTACATGTTTCCCCCCTTCCCACTCGTAACCAGAACTGTCGCCTGAGCCCATCGACACCAGACAAATGCTATCCTGATAGCCCCATGGTGGCCTCGGCAGCCGTGGTTCACACCGCTTCTCCGACTAGCAAGGCACCAGGTTTGGCACCTCCCCAACACTCCCGATCTCCTTTCCAAGAATGGGGGCAAGATACTGCACCCGGGCCTCCAGACTTTGAGACTAACGGCTTGGAGAATTCTTCCAGATGGCAGGACTTAGCCGTCACCCCCAATATATGGGCCATCTTCGAGGCAGCCATAAAGCCTGCCACCAGGGCATCATATGCCAGGAAATGGAAACGCTTCCAGACGTTTGCCATAGAAAATGGTTTTAACTGTCACTCGGGACCTATAATAGGTGTGATTAAGTTCCTTTATTCACTTCACGTAGCTGGCCTAAAGCCATCATCTATCCGTGTTTATTTAGCGGCTGTTTCTGTAAATCATAATTTGGTTGACGGATTTTCCGTCTTTACTCATCCCTCATCCAAAACTTTTCTCAGGGGCCTACGAAATATGTTTCCAGCAGTTCGCCCATTAGTACCCCAATGGAGCTTATCCGTGGTTCTAACTGCTCTCACCTCTAAACCCTTTGAACCCTTAGCGACTATTGACCTCCGTCTTCTAACTTTGAAAGCGGTTTTCTGGTAGCGATAACGTCCGCACGACGTGCATCAGCGCTTGCAGCTCTGGTAGTGGACCCACCTTACACACAGTTTTTTCCAAACAAAGTTGTGTTGTGCCCTGGGCCTAAGTTTGTTCCCAAGGTTACCTCGAGTTTTCATGTTAACCAGGATATCGTTCTTCCTACATTTTTCACGGCTTCTGATGACCCCTTGTGTTCTAGACTGCACACCCTAGATGTTAGGCGTACGCTAGCCTTTTACAAATCCAGGTCTGAATGTTACCGCAAATCTCGTCAACTATTCATCTGTTACGGAGGAAAAAACAGAGGTATGGCAGTGTCCTCACAACGTCTCTCACATTGGATTGTAGACACCATTGTTCTAGCTTACCAAATACTTGGCAAGCAGCCACCAGCCTCGTTTTCAGCGCATTCCATGAGAGGACAGGCAACCTCCACAGCCTTTATCCGTGGAACGTCCATTCCTGCTACTTGGTCAAATGCTTCAACTTTCATTAAGCACTACCGGCATGATGTCATGGCAGCACGGGACACCTCCTTCGGAAGAGCAGTCCTTTCTTCCATATGCCAGTGATTCCATACCCAACAGCATGCTGACCCGCCTCCAGTAAGTCTTGCTTATTATTCGCTCATATGTGTGATGCACAGAGACCACGAAGAAGAAATGTAGGTTGCTTACCTGTAACCGTAGTTCTTCGAGTGGTCATCTGTGCAGTCACACAACCCACCCACCATCCCCTCTTGGCAACGCTGTTGTGAAGGCCAAGTGGTTCTGAGCGTACTCAAGTTAACTTTGCTGTTGCTCTACCTTGGTCGCGAGGCCTAGCGGTCTCAGAGAACTGAGGTAGGCAGGAACCCCGAGCATGCGCAGTAGGATGGTGGGGGGAGGGGTTCCCACCAAAAATTCTAAGCTAGCTATAGAAGTTTCCCGGCTGGGCTTGGCGTCGGCGCAAGCCCATATGTGTGACTGCACAGATGACCTTCGAGTGGTCATTCGAGTGGTTACAGGTAAGCAACCTACATTTACCAGTAGAAGGCAAATAAGTTCCCAAAATGGTAGTAAACGCTTCCTAACAGACCAACTGTCCTGGGCATTTGGGGATGCCTCAATGTCTTTTAGAAAAAACAAAATATCTGGTTATCAATAGAGAACATAAATAGAGCAGTTAAGCAAAGAAAAGCTTAGAGGTTTAAATCCATTAGCCTACTAATGCAAATAAAATAGAAAAACTCGCTTATTATTATGAACTCAGAAATCACTTGACAGTCAAACATACAATACAATCCAAACTCTGTCCTAGGGTGAGAGGAAGGACAAGGCAAACATATATGTGCAGAGTTCTAGTCCATTTAAAGCCCATTTTCATAAGCTATGTCAAGACAGAGTACATGGAAACTCCCCTTCATTATGCCTGAGCACATGTTGTCAGAAACAAGGGATTTCAAACAAGAAGTTACTCCATAGCAGAAAGCAATAAGTACAAGTTTGATCTGCAAGTCAGAATCCCCCAGGGCAAGAGTCCCAGCCTTATTATTAATTATTATTATTATTATTATTATTATTATCCTTATTAGAAAGATGCGTACACCACCATTCAGTCACAGAAACTCCCAGGATGTCTAACAACCACCCATAACAATGAGGGGATAATTCAAGGGGAATGCAGCTCAATCCAGAGCACTCAACATTAATTAAACAGATCAATGCAATTCATAACAGCAGTTAACAATAAAACTGCTGGATGAAAATCTGGTCAGGTGACATGCTTGGAAGGTCTTCATCTGGCATCAGAAATATATCAGATTTGATGGTGGATAAGCTTCTCACAGAAAGGCATTCCGCATATTGGGTGCTATAACTGAAAAGGCCCTGCCTCCAGTTTTCATCAGAGGATGCCTTTTAAGGATGGCCTCTGGGATGATCATAACATCCAGGCAGGTTCATGTGGGATGAAGAGGTCCTTTAGATCTCTCAGGCCCAAGCCACTTAGGGCTTTAAAGGCCTTAAACTTTGAATTATGCCTTGCACCCAGTGTCGATGTTTAAGAAGTTGTTTGAGGAATAGCTCCTTTGGTTACTTCCAGTAATCTAGAAACTGTATTTTAGAGTAAATGAAGTTGTAGAGAAGTCTTCAAAGAGACCCCCCCCCCCCCCCATGTACTAAATACAACCAATCTGGAGGCTATTACAGCATGGATAACCCTGACCAGATTATCTCCATCCAGGAAAGGTCACTCATGTAACACTTGGGAATTCAGTGTTTGTGTATTTAAAATATATGTTTTTATTAGTGATGCAGATAAATTTGGATGGATTCAGGATTTGTTTGGTATACGATTTTCCCTCAGGTTGTAATGGTCAGCCATACGCCAAACTTAACACCATCTTCCCTGAGTTCTTTTACAGATTGTAGCACAAGTTGAGCTGGAGGAAAACTTTCTGGTTTGACCCATCAGCCCCTTTCCAGTTACCAGCAGCAGCAGTGGAGAGAGCGAGCGAGAGCGAGAGAGCGCGCTAGGTCAGATCTACAGCAGGATATAGCACTATGAAAACAGTATGAAAGTGGTATATAAAAGGCAGGAGCCACACCAAGCAGGATACAACAATACGAAAGCGGTATATGGTATGTGTCTATGGGCCCCAACAGTTGCCAGTGCACTTCAATACCGCTATAAAGCAGTAGTGTGGCTCCTTCCTTTTATATACCACATTTATACCACTTTCATAGTGCTGTATCCTGCTTGGTGTAGATTGGGCTCTAGAGGCCGCAAATGTTCCTTCCTTCCTGAAACCTGAGGCACCATGGTTTCTGGGGGTTGTAAATTTCTACATCTTCTAGGGTCCCTGCCATATGGGATGCTAACTTTCCAGCTACCTGTGAAGAAGGAGACATTGAGGGCAGTCTCTGGTACTGCTGTTGCAACCACTGCTGGGCAAAGCCAGGCAGCTGGAAAAAGGGGGTTGATTATGCCATCTACAGTGCAACGGGGCTTCCAAATTTTGAATTAAGCTGAGAAATGCCTAAGTATTTTTCTGATCATTCAAGAAAATACCTTGGTTTACCAAGCCAAAATTGAGGGAGTTTTTATTATTTTATGCACTAGTAAAACACTCATTCTTATTATTTTATAGTTTTTAAATCGTATTTAATTGTTTTGACTTAATTAGCCTCCATATGAACCATTCCTGGATGCTGCCGCCACCAACCAGCCTTCATCAGTCAGTCATCCCACATACTTCCATAAAGTTTATTTTCAAATAGGACTTTGCAGTTCTTTAAAAGAAAGCTGAGGTTTTTAAGGAACAGCTACATTGCAATATTCCTGTAAAGAGGCTTAACTGCATGGAACATAGTCATGCCGTTTGTTTTGCTTTGGCTTGCCTTTGCCTGAATTTTTGCATGCTCAGATATGCACTGTGTAGAATGCTATAATTTTAAAATGGATCACATTCTTCAGCCTTTTAAAAAGTTGTTTAATAGCTAAATGCAATCATCGCAATCCAGAAAAAGTTAGTCATGTTTAAGGCCCATTGAAATCAATAGAACTTTTGTCTGAATTAACTTGTCCCATTTCAATGGGACTAAGGCATAACAAATTTTCTCTGTATTGGAGCCAATCGGTTAGGTACAGATTGCTAACATAAGTGCTCCTTCCATTAGTGGAGGGAACTGGGATTCAGCGGGTCTCATTGCAGGAAGGGGGTAGCAAATTTTGGGACAGGAGTTTTTGCCAGTTCCCTTATACACACACATACACACACACACACACACACACACACAACCTCCCATGTTATTCTGAACGGTCCCCCAATCCTCTGGAGCAACTTTCTAGAGATCACAGCGGGTTGCAGGGGGAAAGAGGAATTGGCAGAACTCCCTACCTTGCCCCTTTCCTTCAGCACAAGCAGAACTTTGCTAAGCCCAATAATTATTCTAAGGCCATTTCTACACCGACCTTTTCCCTCGGGAATGTCCCTGGCTTCTCCCGGGGCACCCAAATGATGCACAGGGATTCCCAGGGGCAGGGGGGATGGGCATGGGTTTTTCCAGGGATAAAGAATCCCTGGGAGAACCTGATCCTTTCCACAGTCTCGGGAATGTCCTGGAGTAAACAGGCTCCAGAAACAGGCACAGAGCCGCACGAGTGCCCATCAGGGGAGAGGGGGTAAACAAATCTGCCATCCCCAGGATGTCCCCCGATTTCGTTTTTTTAAAAAAGCTTACGTTTTCGTATTTGGGAAGAGGGGGACGATCCCAGAAGCTGGGAAGTCCGAGATCTTCCCCAGGCCCTCCCTCTAGACCCTTAGGTGTAGAAAGGGCCTAATTGTGTGGAGGACAGAGCTCAAAAAGGCATCACATGCTTTTCACAATGTGTTTCTTGTGGTTATATCGGTTTCATGGCAGTCTTCCTCAAATCATCTTTTTTGCTCTAAACTTGTTATTCCAGACTTTTGGTCTGTTTTCTTAAATTATTTATATGCTGTTGGACACTTAATTTACACCTTACATTTCAGAACATGGATCAGACATGTTCCCTATCTAGAAAATTCACTTATTAATAAGTGACAATTTCTTGAAGCCTCCAGTATGTGCTTTAATTTAGCTTTAATATACTAATATGCCAGATTTTCTTAAACATTTAACTTCTAAAAGGAAAGACATGGGAGAGATATTACTGAAGCAGCAGTCTCTTGACAGCATTATTTTTAGTCTATTAAGTTCTTTGTGGTTTACATAGTTGTACAATGCTTCAATCTGTGTAAGAATGATCCATGTACTGTGGAACCTTATATTGAAATGATCTTAATTAGAGCTTTGTCTGAGATGAGGTATTCTTTGATGTAGTAGTTCTTTGTAATTCTGTATTTGTAGCAAGTTTCTCCCATTTTCGCTTTGTGCTTTTGGGTTGTTGGTTGGGGTGGGGGGAAGAATGGCTTTAGTAATTTGGCAGACTTGTTGGAAAGAACATCCTGCTGCTAGAACTGTTACTAGGCCTACTGCCAATTTTTAAAGAGTTAACTGAACTTTTAAAATTTGTCTTCGAGGATTGATCACTCATCATAACCCTGAAGTCCATCTGTTCTCTTTTAATATCATCTCTTAACATCAGTACAGGATTACAATGTCACCCACAAAGATGACTTGTTCAGAGATGTTGAGAACTTTAAAAAAGCAAGAACATTACAAATGCCATTTGGAAATGCTATTGGTAGAAAGAATTGGTGGTGATGAGATCTGTCTCTTTGAGTGTCTCTACATTAAGGGGAAATTGCACTGCTTATCTGGGGCTTTGTGCTTTCTAGTTCTTTGGTGTGATTGTTATACACAGGCAGAGAGGGGCAACCACATGCTTTGAATTGAATACTTTCCCTCCCTTCAATTTCTATTGAGACAGTGGCATCTATTGGCAGAAGATCCTGCTTTTTCCCAGATGTTATCACAATAAAAGTGGTTCTTTTCATAGTGGGATTTCCAGGGATATTGCAGGAGATGTCCTGGTTGTTGATGAAGTCATGTAGTAGACCTGAAAATGCCCATGAGTGGCCAATCACGAGCTTGTAATAAATTGCTCATTTAGAGGAGCCCTTTGGCTCATATCTCTTTGCCTTTGTCTTAAGTGTAGCTAAAGTCACAATAGGATTCCACACTACTGAGCCAATAGAATGACTACTTCATAGCCACTTAAGTGAGAAATGTTATTTTGTTGATTTATTGATCACGTTTCTATCCCACCCTTCTCCAAGGAGCTCAGGGTGGCCCCTCCATTTTATCCTCACAACAACCCTGTGAGGTAGGTTAGGCTGCCTGCCAGTTACCCAGGCAGTTTCATGACTGAGTGGAGTTGAATCAGGATTTCATCAGTCCTAGTCCATATTGCCATACACCAGGGTACAAGAGTGAAGATTATTAACTTATCTGACTATTATCTACTGCTGGGAGAAATGTCACATGGCAACTTTGATCAAGGGAACCTCAGTGTGTGCTGAAGGGCAGACTGTTCCAACTTCTCCATTGATCTGTACATGCCTGGGGCAAGCTCTCCCACTGCCCAAGGTCTGAAAGCATGTGCACTGCTGCTGTCATCTCGCTCTCTCTCCCTTCCCAAGGCCACCTCACACACCTTTCCCTTTACTGCATCACGCCCCTTCACCCCTTCCCCTTCTTTCATTGCACATGCCACCAATTTTCCCCATCACATGCTCCCCACCCACCCCTTCCCTCCCCACGCGTGCCTCCCCACTTCCCCTTACATTTTAACGCCCCCGTCCTCTTACCTCATCACCCTCTCCTCTTACCCGTACCTAGTTGTGTGCCCCCACCCCTTCTCCTTACCTCATGGTCTGCCCCACCCCTTCTCCATACCTCATCCTGTCCCACTCCTTCCCTTCCGTTCCCTTGTCACTCCCCCCTTCCCCTTCCGTCATTGCTCCCCTTCCCTTCCCCTTCCCTGCTGCGTTGGCTCTCTGGAGAGCTGTACAGCTGGGAGAAATGGCTGGCACAGCTCTCACAAGAGCCCACCCATCCACTCTCTGGTGCTCATGGAGGAGAATTCAAAGTGCAAACTAGAGGGCAGGTGGCTGAGAGCAGCGAGCCAACTTCTCTTTCACTCTGAGGATTCCCTCAGAGCAAAACAGAGCATGGGCGGCTGCTCCAGAGAATCCTGCTAACTGCTGTCTTGCTGTGGCATTTGCTACAGTGGGAGAGGGCTTGGTGGGGCTGTTTGGAGCACCCACTAATGTCACTGAGCAGGCGGCTGCTCTGGAGAACCCTGACAGATTCACTCTTTGGGTGCAGCAAATTCCACGGTAGGGGAGCAGCTAGAGGGTCTCTCCAGAACACCTGCTGGAGGTAGTGGCAGGGAAGGAATGGCGCAGTTTTCCATTCCACCCACTCCACCACCTGATGCAAGGGTTTCAGTCCATCTCATGGTAGGGCCAGCCTTGAATAGCACCTAAACAATTTCCCTCAATTACATCATTGGATGATCTTTTAAATTTGTAAATCGTAAGGCCTAAGCACTGCTGTATTAAAAATGACAAAACAAAAACCAATTAGCATAATTTGATTTTGGGGAAAGGGTGAATGAATATGCCCTTATCACTATCAAAATTGAAATGAGCAAAGCTATCACTGACTGAAATGGAGCAAGTATGGCACTCCATTGGGATATCATTCCTTCCATGTGACCTTGATACGCTATAAACATAATTACCCAACTCCTTTCCATGAGGCTACAAAGTATTGAAGGCAAGATAAAATTTGTTCTCTTATGTATGATCATAAACCCTCTTCAAATAAGTGGGGGCTGTCAGAAGGTGTAGTTGCTGTACACTGTAATAAAAGGCATGTATCACATGGGAAAAGTAAGCAAAACTGAACTATTGGAAGATGTTAGCAAAGCCATAATGCCCTGTACTCTCAGAATAGCCATTTACTTATTGATTTTATTTATTTAGGGTTCATTGCAGAACTTGCTATCTTTCAGAATTAATTGGATATAAAGCCAGAGTGCATTTCTGAGACTATAAGCACACAGTTGGACTGCACAACAGTCTTAAGAAATTGGTGTATAGCTATACATACTTGTTAAGACTTGTCAGTGGCGAGATGTAATTATATGGATGTAGTGACTCCCTTGTTATATGTCTCTAAACAAACATCTACAAAAAGCTTCCTCTGATGTCATTCTCTAGTCATTAGCGATAGGCAAGTCTAGTGCCCCCACACTTACATGCCAGGGGATCTATGTTCTTATGTCGAATCTGAGTTGAATAGTAGAATCAGTATTAATGATTTTTAATTTTTCCTCTCCTTTACTGCCAATTAAGCATATATCCAGACCATGTAGATGCCTCTGCTCTTGCTTAGGTACTCTGGTACATAGTCAAAAAAAGCAAAAGCTGCTTCTGGAAAAGGCAGCCACCTTTCTCTTGATGATTCACGTACTAGAAGATGTTATGGCCTGCAGCTTAGCGTATGAATTATCATCAACAGCTATTAGTCATGCTAGTTAACAATGGAACCTTAAGGTCCAGAGGTGGTATTTTGCTTTTGCTTTTCAGGTGCTTGAGACAAAACAGCAACAGGAGACAGTCTCTTTTCTCTCACCTTCTCCCCCATCCCTCCCCATCTGCCTCTTTTTCACAGTGGCAATGGCTGTGCCAAGCTTCCCTCTCTCAATATGGTGGCAGCATGTGCAGTAGGTGGCAGCAGAAATAGAAGTCAGAACCGCTCACTCATCTGTCTTCTTCTGGCTGGCTCTAGCAGCTATTCTTCCTTGCCCACCCACCTGCTGACTGATGGCTTGCCCAAGTGCAGATGTAGGCAGGACAGGATTTAACCTCCCAGGATCATGCAGGTGAGTGAGTAGTGGCTGCTGATCTCAGGCACACTCACTGCTTGCTTGCCTGCCCTGGTAGTCAATCAATTGGTGGTAGAAACAACAGGCACCATTGCCATCTGCCATATTCCTCAGAGGCCCAGGAAACATTCTTAAGGCACGTGATGCAGTTCAACTGCTGAAGCTGATGAAGTCTGACTTGAGAAGTGTCTGGATGAGAGGCCACCTAGGAACCGTATGTAAGCTGCTCTGTGTTCTTTGGAGGAATAATGGTGTGTAAATATAATGAAGGAAATATACCGGACAGTACCAGATGCTTGGGCGACAAAAACAGGCGATTGCTGTTGCTATCATGCCAGGCTTGTGAGTTTTCAGGGGCATCTGGCAGGCCACAATTGGAAACAGATGAACCTTTGATCTGAGCCAGCAAAGTAGTTTCTTATATGTTCTAATCTACTCTTGATAAAATCTTTTGCAATGTGACAACAGATGTGTGTTGGTGCTGCCCTCATTCTGCACCACATGTGTGATAAGCTTCTTGACCTGATAGGGCTTGCTCAGGTAAAAATTCAAGCTAGGTGGCAGTTTTGCCAAGGGAATTTTGGGAATGTCTTACTCTCAGATTTCAAAACTATTGAGGGATATATGGTCCTGTGTCAACGACCCTGGAGCAAAAAATAAAAAAATAAAATCTATTCAAATTCATAGCTAATGAATAGTATCATGGTAAACAAGATATCTTTGAAGGAGAATGAAATTGCAGATTAAAACAGGATAGCCTGATGTATGCTACTCTGGACTCCTTGTCTGGAATACAAAGTTGATAACTAAATAAACAAATAATTGAAGGATTTTGACGTGTTTAGCCAATTTTTAAGAGTTAGTGGATAGGAAAATATCCACCTACTATTGGCTGCTTTAATTTGTTTCACATGCTGGTTGCCGTTGGTGTGCAGAGAGATTTTTCTCACCACCACTGCAAACTTTTTTTTAAAAGAATAAAAATGATATAGAAAAGCTTCCTGATGTTGGGCCACAGCATCTGAAAGGCTCACTGCATGCAGGCAGTTACTGTAGAGAGTTATTTCAAATGGACTTCTCCTGGCAGACATTTTGTGTGCGCTGGCTTTGTATATACAAAGTCTGCTCTGGGTAAAAACAGTGGAAACCATTCTGAGAAGTAGATTAAGCCTCCAGGTTTAGGTTTAGTTTAGTGTGAATTTCTAATTTTCTAGTTTGAGCATTTGGTCACCAGATCCCTGCTACAGTACTGCAAACTTCCTAGTTATCAAATAAAACCCCTTTACTTTTTATATAGATAGTTTTTAACAAATGAGAGAATTTCAGATAAGAACCCTTACATTTAGAGGATCTAAAGTTGGATACTGCTATACAACTTGTTGATATACAATCTGATTTTCAGTGAAAGGTGAGTAATGATCTCTGTATGAACATACATTGCCCATAGAGTTTAAGCTGGTATATTAAAGTAATGGTTTGTCCCATGGTGGTTTGTGGCTAATCAAGGTGCAAGAATATTTGTACCCCTAACCTTCCTTGGTGCTACATTCCACATGACACATGAAGCCATGGCCCACAGTTTAAAGGCCCCAGAACATATGTTTCCCCCTTTCAATTTCCCTCCAGAGACTTAAGTATGTTAACTGGCATATTGAGGACTGAATGTGTTTCATAAGATAATTCGGGGTAGCAGACATAGTTTGAGGGCTTGTTAGTGACTTTGCTAGTGCTGCTGGATATAATGGTTTGTAGCTGTTATAAAAGCTGCCTTTCATGATTTTATTTGAAGGAATAAAGCATGTGAACTGAGGCACACTTACAGGCAAGAAAGTCATTTAATCTGTAGCACAGATATAGCTCTGTTGTGCACAGACTGAAAGCACTAGGAGACTGGAACACACAGGCTTTCTCCTCCAGAAGCCAAATATCTTACTGAGTGACCTTCCCAGCTTGCTAGAGAGTTGATCTATTTATACTAGTTGCAATTCCAAACCAAGTGGTTTCTAAAACTGAACAGCAGTGAATTTATTTTCAGGTACCACTCCATTTGAAATTGCAATTAGGATAACAAGATCAGCTCCCCAGTGCAGGAAACTGGGAAGGTCATGCTATGAAATTGTTGGCATCTTGATGGGTGGGTTGTGCAAGCAAGAAGGGGCTGCTACTGAAGATCAAGGAGATCTCACCCAAGTAAAGTAATTATGAAAACTTATTGAAAATTCATTAATATGCAAGAGACAATCACCAATATTTGATGGCAATTTCACTTGAGGAAATAACTCTGGGATTCCATATCTGACTTGTAATGAACCACAGCAGGGGAGCACCAGGCAGAATTTATTATGCTTTCCTGCACAGTGATATTAGAAGGAATTGTGTACTGTGTTGTCCAGTCTACTGTGTCATTAAGGTATTTATTTATTATTTACACTATTTATATGCCGCTCCCTATCGGAGTGGTGAACAAATAGGATAAAAGAATAAAAGCAGAATAAAAACATCATTAAAATTGACATTTTAAAAAACATGGTTCAGATAAAACCATGGCCGGTCATTTGGGGGAAAGCTTCTTGGAACAATAATGTTTGCAGGAGGCACCAAAAACAATACGACGTTGGTGCCTGCATGACCTCCAAAGGCAGAGAATAGGAAGGGGGGCACTCCACTGAAAGCCGTTCTCCTGGTGGACTCCAATCAGACCTGGAACAGGCCCTCAGGTGACCTCATTGACTGGGCAGGTTGATAGGGGACAAGGTGCTCTCTCAGGTGTCCTAGTTCCAAGTTGTTTAGGGCTTTGTACACTATAAAATCCTTGAGGCATCCTCACTCTCCGATATGATGCTGAAAATTGCTCTAAATGTTAGTTGCATTAATATCACCCACTAAAACTCACCAAAGGAGTTGGGACTAGAGTTTCCCTGGTTCCACATTGATTTTGATCAACTCACTACAATAGAATATATGCCCAAAGCTGGGAATTTTGCTGAAGATGCTGACTCCCATGGCAAATGTAATGCCGAAAACCTGCCTAAATGCCGAAAACCTCATGTCTAGGAGATGAATGACTTTCCTCTTTGGAAGAGACCCAGGAAGTGTGAGTGAAAGATGTGCAATTAGAGATGTGTAAGCCACCTAGTGTCTTGCTGAGTAGTAACTGGGAACATCACTGAGGCATTTGGCAAAGTGGCCAGGTAGACAAGAGTTCATTTGCCAATATCTGATCTCTCCCTTTTATCCCATTATTTCTGTCTAATGTAAATTGGGCAGGGCCTCTGGGTAGCTTTGGACAATACAAAGAAGTGCTAGCAGAGAAAGCGTGATCTTGTCAGATATTCCTGATTTACACTTTTTGTATAACTTTTGAAGTTTCACTTTGGGAAGAAATATGAACATAGCTGAAGGTAGAGCTAACTATCATGTCAAGGAGATGAATGAGTTTCCTCTTTGGAAGACACCCAGGAAGTGTGAATGAAAGATGTGCAATTTGAGACGTATAAGCCACTTGGGCTTTCTTTGTATTTCATTAACATCTGAAGCTGCTCTAAGCTACATCTGGAAAGTACATTTTGTTTCAACAGTTTATTACCAGCCATTTAGTTCTTACTATAAGCAATAGCTTGTTACTTACTGCCAGTGAGGTCAGTGGATCTTTCAAGCATACAGATGATTTCAGTATTACTGAGCAATGTCAAGATTGATCGACTGAGTTTAGAGGCGGTCACTGTTCTGTGTTGCCACCTAAAGAATAGCACAGTGATTGTAGCAACTTTGGGTAACCAGGCCACAAGTAATAACAGGGAAGATCATCTATTCTTAGTGGCACTATGGCATGTTAATACTTTACACATTCATTTTATTTTTAAAATTATGCAGAAAGTGCCAGGATCAGACCTCCCCTTCAGTGTAAAGGGAAGAAACCTAAAAAAAGGACATGATCATAGCATTTCCACTTTGTTTTGAGCCATTTGCTGTATTTAATGATAAAAAGAAATGCTATTCATAAGAGTGTATGTGCACATACTTAATAGGGAGTTAGATGGATTTTCCCGGTTTGACTGATAGCTTTTAAATAAATGTACTGTGCACATTTATTTAAAAGCTATCAGTCAGCTATATATAGCAATCAGTCAACTATATATCTGTTTATATACACATGTATATACATGCTCAGCAATAATGTACTTGACCAATTGAAGTGATAATTATTGTATAGCAGGTGTGTCATTTGATATGCATCTCTTTATAAATGCAGCATTCTAAACATGATAGCTGTTCCATAATATGTTTCTCATAGTCAGTCTCATGGTTATCACATATTTAAGTTAGAGAAAATTAGTTCTCCAATCATATCAATATAACATGAAAACTGTGTTTTGTTGCTCTTAGAAGAAATCTGACTCATAACATAATCAGGCATTGGGTGGAGAAAAGAAAACATACTCTCATTTTCCCCTTGGAATGTTGTCTTGCCCAATGACTGTGCTCCATTCTCCTTGCACAGTAGCTGATGTCTGTGCCATGGATGAAAAATGTAAGGGAGGGCAGCTGTTAAAATGTCTCTATAGTTGATTTGTCAGTCATCTCCTGGTGCCTCTTATTGCTGCTCATGGTGGTGAGGGTGCTTTCCTTAATTTTGGCCTTTTTACAGGCCACACACATGCCAGACAGACTTTTCTTTTGGAAACTGTTTAGTTCATCTAGCATTGGTGAACTTCCCATTTCCATTAGGAAATAATGGGCCTAGCAGTCAAACACATCAGGAGGATACCAGATTGGGGAGGGCTGCCTCCCCCCTGCTTTGCTGCTTTGGTATAGCCCTACGGCATGGGATTTCTGGAGAAGGAAGGATTTAGTGAATGTTTGCACAGGAATGTTTAACTCTGTTAGTTGAGTCCTTTTTGCACTAAGCAGGAAGTGCAGTAGATTGCACCTGGGAAAGGAGGTACCAGCCTGTGTAGGATTCCGCCATTCACATGCAGTCTCTGCATTCACATTGTCTGCACTGTGTATGAAATACTGCTTTTCCTAGCATTTCTGCTGATGTGAGTCTCTGAAATCGTGGCAAGTACAAAACAGGATTGGCCTTCTGTGCCCATTGTTATTCTGCTTCTAGAGATGTCAGAAAATTCGTAATAGATTCAAATGAATTCATTTTCTATGACCTGCAGATTCCATAACAGACCGGCTTTTTCTGAGTTGTGAGGATTCCACAGATTTGCACACTAATTGTTGTTGTTTTTTACTGGGGGGTGGGGATTTGCACTTGCACCAGGTGTGAATTAGCGCTAATACACATTGGCAAATGGAACAGAATTCTCATGCACTCCTTAAAACCCCTGATTCTCTCAATGCGCAAACAAGAGAACAATTGACATCTACAATCCATGAAAAACAGGCAGAATGGATTTATCAAAGTCCATACATCCCTGTCTGACTCTAATATCCTGTGATTGGACTACCTCTATCAAGGGACTGTAGATGGAGGGTGTATTCTGACTATTATTACTTGAAACAGATTCTTTTATATGTCATTTATTTGTGAGTATTATAATTCCTGGCATGCACACACAATCCACTCTAGTCATCTGTTGCCTGTTGAGTGTATCATCAGCACTGTTTTGTAGATCTACCATCATCAGTGCTATTTAGCAGTTTGAATTTTTCCCTGACATATGCATCTGGACCCTAATTAACTCACAGCTTAACTGAGCTTACTTCTTTTAGGACAAAATTTATTACGAACTGCCATCTATAGAGAGATGCAAATTCATTTAGAGTCACCCTTTTAATAGCCTGGTGGGGGGTGGGAGGTGGGTGAAAAATAACGTTCTTCTCTACAAACTCTTTTTCCATTTAGAGTAGAAATCTGCTCCTTTGCATTTCAATCCTGAATTGTTCTTGCATTTTGCTGATTGCGCATGAGATGGCTGAACAAGCACGACATAGGACCCCTCTGCTGGTCAACTACATGACTCAAGTGGTGGAAGAACAGATTTGTTTATTTATTTATTTTGCTGTTGGTTCGATGTTTGAAGTAACATTCAGAGATGAACAAGCTCTCTTAATTGTTGCTGTAGTCCTAATGATGTGCCGAGTACGAATGCTTGAGGAATTTTATATTTGTGAATTCTGAACAGACCTCATCCTCACTTCCTGGACAAATGTGCAGATTGGACAGCAACTATCCTCCAGATTTTACATCTCTCTGAATTTGGTGCAGTCCTTGGTTCAAAACATATGGAAAATTGTGCTAAAATTGCATATTTTATGATGAAATACATTTAGAAATGCGTACCTTGAGATAAAATACATTTAGAAATGTGTATTTTGCAAGAAATATGTTCAGAAATATATATTTTTTAAAAGTTTTGTGCACAATTTCTTAAAAAATCACAGGTTTATGTGGCAATGGGGTGAAAGGAATTTATGAATGAACATGTGCAAAATTGACATGGAGCAGAAATATACTGATCCATCCATAGTTCCAAGGGCACAACTCAGTTTCAAAGGACAGACTAAATGAAAGATGAAGAGATTCAGTGGTAATTGCTCTGAGAATTCAGCTAAGAAACTGTGCACTAAAATGTGAGGTAGTGATTAAAACCATTCATGTTAGCCAATAAATTGCAGTGGTAAAATCAGAGTTCAGTTGTACAAATTATAAAACTCAGTTGAGCCAATACCATAGTCACAAGTTTTTAAGAATCCAAACTATTTAGCCAGAGGCTGTTGTTATACAATACAATGTTGAGCAATCAAAGAACAGAACCTCTATTTTACAATAAAATAAAATCAGATTCAAAAATATAATTTAAAATGTAATTTTAACGTAATTTAAAGGAGAACTGAAGATCAATTAATCTACTAGCAATATGGATTTGAAACCCTTCGGTATAAAAAGAAACGTATAAATTGTATTATCAAGAAAAATACATTTCCTGTCCTTTGCCAGTGAAAGAGGAAAGGCTAGCTGTTAACATTCATTATTTTTAACTGCATACATGTATTTGGTAAATAAGCAAAAATGACATTCATTCTGGTGCTCTTCTTGTCCTTCAGTCCCATAAACAGTTTTTTCAATATGTAAGAATTGCCCCATCCACCTGGGTGTGCAGTGGATAGGTATGTGCAGCCTCAGATGCTGCCCGCATGGTATCTCCCTGTGATCTGGCTGCTGGGGCTGCACACATAGAACCCGCTTCAAAAAGAAGAAATCATCGCTGTTCAGCAATTGGCAGGGGTGGGGGAGTTGCGGGGTGTTGGTAGATTAAATCCATAACCCTTTACCCCTGAACCACTTAGTGGGCACAGTGATTGCTTTTTAAACAGGATTCCACCCTGACAGTCCTGAGCTGGATCAAAGAGAAAAATCACACACCGAGCACTTGTTCCGGCATGGACTTTGAAACCCCACACATAATAATACCCGTTTGGGTGTTTGATTCCTTATTCAGCCAAGGACACATGCTTGAGACGTCTATGGTTCCTCGCCTGATCAGGGTGAAAGACGCTAGTGTTTATATGCAATATTCAACGAGAATTTCTGACCCCCTAAAAGTGTTTAAAGACTAAAATATTTTGTGTGTGACAAGCAGTTAATGACTGAAGCTCTTTGAACATTTTCCCTATCTTGGGGAGAAGAGAATTATTGTAGAACAAGTTACTGCTTTTGAATAAGACCTTGTTTGTTATTAGAGTTAGTCAAGTTAAAGGAGAAAGCACTGAGAGAATATTCTTTAACATGCTTCCCTCTGCTATGAACAGCTTTTTGTATTCCTGGAAAGGAATACAGAAAGCAAGATGAAGAAGTTCATTGGTGATTGTTCCTCTGAGCACTCAGCTAAAGCTCGAGGAACACTGAGCTATAAATGAAAGCTGAGTTGTGCAAATTACAAATCACAATTGGTACTTTAGAATAGTTAAAATGCCAAGAAACCAGTGAATTATCGATATTTACTGGCAGTTCTTCATATTTTAGGGGGGCATTGGGAAATATCAGAAAACTATGAGCATCTGGTAACCACCAGAATTTTCATAATATATCTGCAATCAGTTCCAAAAGATCTTAGCAAAATCCACCCTCATTTCCATGGCCAATTGGCCAGTGTCAGCATTTACCAAGGCATATTGGTAAACAGACCTTTTCCAAAGATAACAAAATTACAAGCATGTAATAAATAACATGTATGCCTTCATATCTTCAACCAGTTAAGTATGGAATGACAAGAGAAAATGCTTCTAAAGTTCCATTTCTTTGGAGAAGAAAGAAGGGAGACAATCCTGTTGTGTGAGCTGAAATCCGCTAGTGTGGCTTTGGATTTTGTCCACTGTTTGTACAATTGTGTGGTGCATTTTTATATCAGCTAAAGGTTGATTTGTAAATACTTGCGTATATGGTGAAACTTATGCATTAGGATGTTAATTATATTGCAGTCTTTAAAATTATGTTGCAAATTTTATTTCCTGTTATATCTTTTCCAGAGGCCCCTACTTTGCTATGTCAAAGAAGAAAATTTAGGCTATAATTCTATGGACACTTACCTGGGAATAATTATCTCACCTCAACTTAGTTTGAATAAATATGTGCAATGGGGATGGGGAATGTATGGTTTTCCAGATATTGGACCAATTCCCATCATCCCTTACCATTAGCTATGCTTGGTAGGGCTCATGGGACTTGCAGTCTAACAACGTTTGGAGGGCTAAACATTCCCCAACCCTGAAGTATAGGACTGAATACTGTAGCCATTTACCTGAGAGTATGATGTATATAAGATCCATCTGTGATATACTACAGACTTTGAAAAATGAGTGATTACTAATGATAAAAATGATATTCTATCACATTCTGGTTTGTTTTGATGTAGAATGACAAACCAAATACAATAGTGATTTGCAAGATGAAATATCAATTGAGGTATGGCAAACTGTTATAAAATAGTGATACAGTGGCATCTATAACTGTGGAAATATCACAAAATATATAAGAGTAATAACAGTAGATATTGGCATGCAATGCTTTTGAAGAAAACTGGGTGGTGTTGCTATATTGTGGAAAAGGGTCTGGCATGGAATAACACGATTAAATTAGGGACACAGTCCTATGCATGTTTTCTCTGTCTAAGCATGTATAGGATTGTTTCTTAGGTCAGGTAACGGTTTATGTTAGGACCATTGGTGGATCACTTCCCCCTCCCCTCATTTCTAGAGCACTATGGTAGAACAGTTCAGACGGAAGTCACAGAGTTTCTGACATTAACTATGACAGGCAAAGAAGTATGCATAGTCATGCTTTGACTTGTTACTAAAGTAACAGTGTTTTGTATGCTCTTTAGTAACAAAACCGCTAAACATACCACTGCTGTGATGTTTCTAAAACCTTGCCTATTTTTCATGTCTTCATAACACATGAGCCTACTTTGACATTCACATTTTAATCCTCCCTTTTATCATAATGCTTGCTTACTGGAAATGATTAAGCAGCAATGAAATGCAAACCCCCTTCAAACCATTTTAGTTAACAGGACCTTGAATAATTTTAACACAATTTGTCACAATTTCTTCCTCGTTCCCTTCCCCTTTTTCTATTTTCTTTGTCTTTAAACCTGTAATTATTCAAGAAGTGGACTGACTCTTATCTATGTTTGTCCAGCATATGAAACAATTGATCTCCAAAACTAAACATGGCTATTGCCATTTCTGTAATATAAATGTTTCCCATTTTTCTATTATTAAATTCATTCCATCCCATTTCTGCATCAGTTTGCAATTTGTTTTTTAAAAAGGCCACATAAAATTTCAGACACACTTTTATGTGCATTTCTCTTAAGTTACACATTTTTAACACAGTTTTGCCTAATATTCACATTTTTTGCAAACCATTTCCTCTAATATAATGCATTGTATAATATATGCTATTTCCATCAGTATACATATTTTGGTGCACTTTCTCCTAATAATGGGATCTTTCTACATTTTTGTATTTTGCATGCATTACTTTATTTTTGTATCAGAAAACTGCAACACAAAATTCAGACAAATGTAAATATGGAAGCATAACTGTTTTGGTTCATGTATTGGCTTGAGGTGCAAATTCAGTAGGTTCACATTGAAGTGCAAAACAAAATTAATGCTTTCCTTCCCTATTTAAAATATAACAGTGTCATGACACTGAAAACCAGCAACCTAAGTCAGCCACCTCACTCTACCTGATAGTATTGGCATCCCTGGAGGCTGCACAATGGTTGGGATTATTGTTAAGAAGCAGAAGACCCCAGATTCACATCCTGTTCTGGTGATAGCTGTTCTTAATTCCTGTCTATAAAATGGGACAATAATCCATTAAATAAACATTCCTGGGTCGATCAAAACATTGGTCCCAATTAAATGGAACAATTAATGTGAGCCTCTTGGCCATCAGGTCAGCCTCTGTTAATTAGAAGGCCCATAGCTCTCTGTCTCCCTATGATTGGTTTCTGGAACAGATATTCATTTTCAGGACAAATCCAAGTTATTTAGAAGAAGTATGTGGGTTGTATTATTGATTGGCCATGGCTAGAAACAGGCACTTGATCTCAGAAACTAAACACTCACAACTCTTTGGTGATTCCTCAGTTTGGCCAGCGCCAGAGAAACCCTCCAGTGCCTTGTCCATCAGGAAACAACCAAACAAAAAATGAAAAATCTGGGGGCATCATAATATAACGTACTGACCAGGTTTTTTTGTGCTCCTCGGACCAGTTATCCTGATTATCAAAATATATAAACTGGCTTACTGGATCAAATGAAGCTCCTACTTAGGCTGACCATATGAAAAGGAGGACAGGGCTCATGTAACTTTAACAGTTGTACTAAAAAGGGAATTTCAGCCAGTGTCATTTGTATGCAATTAGTTCCTGGTGAAATTCCCTCTTCATCCCAACAATTAAAGTTGCAGGGGCCCTGCCTTCTTTTGTATATGGTTACTCTAGTATAGTGCCTGCACCTTTAACTGTTGTGATGAAGAGGGAATATCACCAGGAACTAATTGCATACAAATGACACTGGTTGAAATTCCCTTTTCTCTACAACTGTTGAAGTTACATGAGCCCTGTCCTCCTTTTCATATAGTCAGCCTACTCCTACTAGTCCAGTATTCTCTTTCCAAGTGTGTCCAGCAGAATGCCTCTGGAAGCTCACAAACAGGGTATCCGTGGTCCCAACACCTGGTAATGAGGCATATACAGCCTTTTGACATAAAAGTTCCATTTAACTATCATATCTAATGAGCACTGACAGATCTAACCCCATAATTTTGTCTAATCCTTTTATTAAAGCCATCAAAGCAATTGGCTTTCACTAAATCTCATGGTACTTTAAGAACATCATCTTACATAGTAATGTGATGCTGGACAGAGAAGCCCAGATGAAGAGTGCTTACAATTACACTGGCCAGGAACCAAATATGAAGTTGCAGAATGTGGACTGGACCTAACAGTAGAAGCTGTATCAACTAAAATGAATATACGTGAAAGTTCTGAACACCATGTTTGAGGCATTCTGTTAGTTACTATTACTCTGCAGTGTACTGAATTATACTATTTTATATTAATCTGCTGTGTAGAAAGAACCATGTTCAAACATAGTGTTTATATTTACCAACTACATTAAATATATTTACAATTACTCATTCTGTGCCAATAAATGACTGTATTACAGCAGGTTTGAGGGCATACATTGTCTTATCATGTAAGAATCGCACACCTAGATGGTTAATAATATTTGCTATTGGCCTAGTGCCTAGCAAGAAACCATGATACGTGATTTGTATGAGTATAGGAGCTCATGTCCTGGCATGTTACATTGCTTATTTAAAAAAAACAATGACCTGTTTCCAGCTTTAATTTTGCTGTCATTGATGTTTGCATCCCTGTCTTTTATTGGCTAGTATTCTAAGAGAAATGGAAAGGGAGGGGGGAAAGGAGGAAAGGAAGATCAAATATTTATGACTTAATATGCTTAAAGCCTGGAATAAATGCATAATAAGATTGATTCAATAATTTCCCAGGATGGGGGGTGGAACCTTGATCTAATGGCTTTAAATTGGATCATATTATTTATATATGTCCTTTTCCTTTACGGAACAATAGTTTGTTGTTCATCAGTAAGTTCTTTTTAATTAACTTGACAGTCCTGAAGACTGAGTACTCCTTTCAAATCATTCACTCAAGGGGATACATCTGAATGCAGGCAAAGAATTCGGAGGCCTAGTTCTCACTCAAGTGATAAACCTGAGTTCGGACTAGGGTGGTCACTTTCACATTGCCAAAAAGGGGATCTGCATCAGCAAAAAAGGGGTCAAAAAGAAGGCACAGCTTACATAAAATGGACATATGCTAATGTGCCTATTTTATATGTATAGATGCAAATTTAGAAATAATTGCTACAATTTAAAAAGAAGCACAGTACATCTCACCATAGTAGGACACTTTTGCCAGGTGACCTCTGTGCCTGCTCATTTTGCTGCTTAATGAGCTATTTGTTGATGGGCAACTTCAAATTTATTTATTTATTTATTTTATGCCCCACCTTTCCACAAGGAAATGGCACGCAAGGTGGCTAACAATAAAATATATCATTTAAAATAAAAATATAACTGAAACAATCATAGAACAAATACATTCAAACACATTTAACAATAGAACAGGAAAAAACAGCACCCAACCCCCAAATTGAAAGAAAGCTTGAGTAACATGTGATGTCTGAAAACCATCAGTGCCAAAGGCCTACTTGAATTTAAAAAAGTCTTTGCCTGCCAGTGGATAGATAGCACAGGGAGTGGCAGGGAGTTCAAAGTTCCTGCTTTCCTTCACTTTCTTATGATTATATATCTTTAAACCAAATGTGAACTGGACAGTCTTTCAAATAGAGGACACTAGACTCTGTAAAATAGGACACATGGCCACTCTAGTTTGGGTTAAGTAGGGTGACCATATGAAAAGGAGGACAGGGCTCCTGTATCTTTAACAGTTGCAAAGGACAGGGAATTTCAGCAGGTGTTGTTTGTATGCATATAACCTGCTGAAATTCCCTCTTCATCACAACAGTTAAAGCTGCAGGAGCCCTGTCTCTTGACCATGTATAAAAGAGGGCAGGGCTTCTGCAGCTTTAACTTTGTGATGCAGAGGGAATTTCACCAGGTTCTGCTTATATACAAATGACATCTGCTGAAATTCCCTTTTCTATGAAACTGTTAAAGATACAGGAGCCCTGTCCTCCTTTTCATATGGTCAGCCTAGGTTAAGACTGTAGGTGATGGTTCACTTGATGGAACGCTTCCTTACATAAAAGGATTCCTACACATAGAAAACTGGCATTACACAGAGAAAGCAAATCTAGAATCCTTCTTTCTAATGTCAGATTTCCTATGTACACACCTACAGTCTAAGCAGGTACAGCCCAGACACTCAGTAATAATTAGATATCAAAATTTAAAAATAAAGCTTGAGTGACATGGGGTGTCTGAAAACCATAAATGGCTAAGCAATTCTGTTCTCCAGTTTGCTAGGTTTGTTCACCATCAGCCTTCTTTCTCACTAGTGCAATAGACTCATATACTTTTAGTAAATTAAATATTTGTGTCAGGACCTAGTTGAATAAAAAGAAAAGACAGTGGTGTCAGTACTGAATGGTATAACCCAATGGCATCAAACATATATTGAACAACAAGAAAAAGATCAGTATTAATGGAGACATTGCCATTATCTTGGACAACTCAAGAGCAATAAGAGTAGAAAATTCAAGATATGGGGCAGTAACTAGCTGAATAATCAACAAGATGGGGCAGGATATTTGACATCATGTTATTTCTAAAGGGCATCATTTGCAAGCTTGATTCAGGCAACCCATTAATGAAACCAGGTGGGTGATTTGCCCTCTCCAACCTCTCCTCCCCTACCTGTGCACCCCCAAAATCTGCTCTGGAGGGCTGGAAACCCGCAGAGTAGATTTTCAGGAAGCATGGAAGGATGCTGTGGGGAAGAGAGAAGGAGAAAAGTCCCATTGCGCGCTACTGGACTTCCATTAGCACAACATTGGATTTAACCTTCAGCCTCTCCCACCTCCAATCAACCAGTCCAAACTTTCAACCAATCAGAATATCTTCAGCTGATCTCACACATGACTCCAAGCTCCAGTTGAGAAGCAGATAGGAAGTGATAGAAATAAGCATGACATGATATCTCCCTATACCATGGACTACAAATGTGTAATCAACACAGTAAATACCTCTCATTCTACTGAAACCTATTTAAAAAAAAGATGGCAATGAAATCTACCCCAACTAGAATCCAGGTGGAAATGCAGGGTTGAGGCAGGATTAATTCTGAATTTATTGAATTTGGGTACCATCAAGGACCGGTATTCCACAATTGTTTGGCGCAGGCAGATGTAACATTTCTCACTGCAGGTGCCCCAAATATTCAATAGCTTGGAAAACCTGAGTCAATGAATTGATAAGAAAAGATGCCTGGAGTAGTTGTATTGATGGCTGGAATCGGCACCAATGTACATTCACAAAGCCATCCATTAGTCATTGACAAAGCAGCCATCAAAGTCAATGGTCATCTTTCCCATAACTCAGAATTCTAACTACGTCTTTGGAAACAGAGCTATTTAATTGGACTGCCACATAATGGGGCATAGGAGAGGATATGTGTTCCCTCAGATTAAAACCCCCTCTTCAGAATGCTTCAATCCATATTTTTCTTCATGTTACTTTTATTAAATAGCTGAGATAAGAAAATATTATTAACAATTTTTACATAAAGAACACTTTAACAGAATACCTCTTCAGTTTGACTTAAATTGGTTTCTTGAAAATAGTAGCTTAGCTTTCTTAACTTTTTTTTTTAAAAAAAACCCATCTTCCTTTATTCTGAAAGAAATAAAGCACCCAGTTCAAAATAATATATCTGTTCAGTGCCAATTTGTCAGTTATATTTTAGATTTTATAATAGTTTAAATCCAGTGATTTAAACAGCTGCTTGATACAATATCAAAAATGGCAGTTATTACTAGGTGACTTGTATCTTCTAGCATTTTTCTGGCTGTGATTTCTTTCTTTCTTTCTTTCTTTCTTTCTTTCTTTCTTTTTGCCCAATTATTAGTATGTTTTATTGAAAGAGATAATTGAACCATTGAATTGGGAAGGCCAAGTCTGACTATACAATGCAAAATATTTGCAAATTGTCTGATTAGTAACATTTCCCTTTGTAATTTTCTTCTTGGAAGCAGTTTAGCCAGATGTGATAACATGGGAGATAGCTGACTGTTACCTACAGCAAAGTGGAAGAGATCACCATGATAAATCTAGAAAGAATGAATATAGTTGGAGGGGAGTTGAGTTAAAAATGAGATATTGTTGGCTTTAAAATTACGTGTTGTAATTTAAAAGGATAATCTCATTTAATTCCTCTCTAATTCTTTCTTATTTTTTATGAACAGACTAACACTGCAATTTGTTGCATCTTATATCTCTCCCAACACTAAGGGCATATTTTACTGTAGTGCAAACATGGTTTAGGTAATTTACGCATAGCCATCATTTATAGACTACACCAATTTGCTGATGATCGCTCCATATTCTCTGGAGACATAAATGTAGTCTGTTGCCCTTTTGCACTGTCATTCCATGTTTTGCTTTGATGCGAGCATGAGTAAATGAAAGGCTTGGTATTGATTTCTGTACAGATGTTAATAATTTCCATGTCCATTGTCCTTGGAATGGTAGTTACTGATGCACAGAACTTGATATTGCAATATTCCTTGATGAACGGAAGGTGCAGTAATCTTGCACAGCAACCTTTTATCTCTTGAGTGTGGGGGTTCAAAGCTGAGTCAGGTCACCAATGAAATGAGTGCAGTTGCCTTGCTCTCGTCTTAATGGACTTTTGTTTACATCACATGCCATCATATACTGTATTGGGATTGACTAGCTCTGCCCACAGGAAGCTAAGAACTAGCAGCATGAACACAGAGTAAAAGATCAGACTTGTACTTTCTGGAAAAACCTCCAGTCTTTTCAGAAAGATGTGTAGTTTAAACTTAATGAAAAAGAACCGTGCTGTCGAATGGATCCATTTGATGTAGCAATATGTCTTGTTGCAGCCAGTTTCTCTCTTTAAAAAAATGTAATCAAGAAACAGTTTCCTGATCTTGTGCTATATTTGCACAGAGTACTTTTAATGGCCCTACATATACAATATATAATCTCATGACACTTGTATCCTTTCCCCCCACCATGCATTTTACAGCAATTTATAGTAATAAATATAAAACTATTTAAATTAAAACATTTTAAAACAAATCTTAAACTGATAGGCAACAGACTCATAACCAGCAGAAATGAATGCGAACCACATAAAATAAATACTTGATCCCAAAGCACGTTGAAATAGGGAAGTGTAGGCTTTGCCCTTGAGTGGAATGGATCAAGAAAATCAAAATGCTTTGTCCAGAAAGGGTAGGATGAAATATTGCCACCATCTTTGCTATTTTGACAGCATGTTTGTTTGTTCCAGTAAATGTCTAATAATGGATTATTTAATACATGAATGGAATGTTCCCTCTGACAGGGAAGCATTTATAATGATACACTTGTTTAAATTGCCACGGTTGTCAAGTGTGTGTGTGTGTGTGTGTGTGTAAGAACATGAGCCCCTTGCTCGAACCCAACTATGAATAAGGCTGAAATTAGTGCCTAAGAGAATTTGTTATTGTTGGGAGGGTGGGGAGGTTCATTGATGCCAGACTTAATCCTGATCATCTGTGATGCTATCAAGTGGCCATTAGTTGCATTGCTAAACCAGCCAACCAATGGTTGTAGTTTCCTCCAGTTAGTGTGTGCCTCTCTGCACAGCAAGTTCAAGCTACTAAGTTGTTTGGTTGATATCTATTGTTCAAGAGTAAATAAGGTTCTCAAAGTTACCCCGACTCCTGCTGTTTCTTGGCCTTCAAGCAGGCATCTCACACAGAGAAAACTCTCCACCAAATCCATAGAACTAAACTAGGCAATATTACAATTGCTAATATCACAGCAATGTGGCTGCAGTATTACATTCACCAAACCCAAACTACTGAAAGTAAACCAAACAGAGTAAATGAAGAGACTGCTGTGCATTGCTATCTGAGGGTGCATTATCCTGAGACACATTACAGCCATGGGATCAAGTCCCTTATCATTCTGCAGTTGGGGTCCTAGATCGGGATGCCTTGTACAAGCTGTTACCCCTTACAGTTTTACAGCTAGCCTGGGAGTTCTAATGGCCAAGACATAGTGGCCATTAGTGGGCAGTGGCTTTTATATGACACCATGTTCTGTGTCTGTAGTCAAGCCATAATGATTGGGACCACTGTGTGACTGCAGAAGGCTTGATCAGAATGTGTCTTTAGTCATCAGGTTAAGTATAATGACCCTGCCCACTTATTAAGATCTGCTGGAGAGACTCTTCTTCACCTCCTGCCAACATATGAATTGAGTTTCACTAGTCATGACCCAGAAGGATATTGTAATTTTAACTTGTTTTTATGCTTTATGGTTTTTAAATTGCGTATATCGGTGTTTTTAATGTTCAGTGTTTTTAATTTTCGTAAACTGCCCAGAGAGCTTTGGCTATGGGGCAGTATATAAATGGAATAAATAATAATAATATAATAATAATATACTGTGCAACACTCTTCTCGGATAGGCCCACTTTCCCAGATGGCTTTCCTGTGGCTTGTAAAGACCTTTCCCTTTCAGCAGGCATTTGGCTTGCTGAACTGTTGATATTTTGATCTCCCTGTTGTTGTTGTTTTAACTTTTTATCTGCTTCTCCTGCTTTCTTTTTATCTTTGACCTTGGGGTTTTATATTGTGCATTTCTTATTTTAACTTTTGTTGTAAGCCAGCTTGAGGATTTTAACAGAAAGGTGGGATATACATGCTTTAAATAAAGAGGCACAGTTTGGAAACAAGTTATATACACGCCTGGTGGGAGTACACAGTATTTACAGAGCTCATTTGGCAACTGACTATGGTCTGTTTAATCAGAAAACAGAGTTAACTCCCCAAGAGCAGCTTTGGAAGAGCTGCTTCCTAGATTCCCTGCACCCAGAATCTTTGATCATTTAAAACATGAACAGGTCATTTAAGATGTGCACAAGCTTTCCACATAGACGTATTTGGTCTTGTGTACAAAGATTTGGCAAGGGATTTGTGTATTCACTGAGGTGATGTCTGAACCTTCTCATTTTTTCATCAGCGCACTGTGCACAGAAGAGATAATCTCCCTTGGTTTTAGAGTGGATTCAGAGGAAGCAACAGAAAACGGCAGCACATTTGTAGGGAATGGAGGAAAGTATCCTGAATCCTGCAGTTAGGGCTTCAGAATCTATCTTTGTGGGCACTGCACGCTCCCTTTTTACTTCCCTAAGCCTCTGTGAAGGTGTCAAGAAAACCTAATTTCCATGGTAGTTGCAACAAATATTTTTAGTTTAAAACCATTTTATACCATCTCTCATGAGCAACATATCTCAGCGGTTTACAATAATAAAACCACAGTACAAATACAAGTTAAGCTAAAATGATTGCTATACAATAAAATCAACAGCCATTAATGAAAAATCATAAGACAAGTGTTATAAATCAAGAAATGCCAAGGCATTCACCTAAATTGTAACATAGTCGGCACACATTTTATTTCTGCGGGGGAGAGTGTTCCAGGAAGATGTTTGCATTTTCATGGTGCTGTTTGTCCACAGGAAAAAGGGAGGGAGAGTGTACATACCTGATTTTGTTGTTGGGCTGCTACTACAACAAATAACTTTTCATTGTGTCTGAAAGCAGCAAAAGATGTTAGAACAGTATCTCAACAAAAGAAATGTATGTACTTTTCCTCCTTATTTCCTGTGGACAGGCAATACCATGAAAATGCTAACATCCTGTTAATCTCAACCCATGTGCCAGGCATACACACTCCCTAGCAGCCGAGCTAGACCATCGACTTTTTAGCCTCCCTATATCCAGAAGAAGTATGTGAATCATTACCACTTGAAGTGTGTGCATGTGTGTGTCTTTGAGCTTTCAGGAATTGAATCCTATTAACTCAAGGGATTATAAGAGTAAGATTTTTAAGTGAACCGTGCATTTCTCCAGCACAATTCCCATCCATTTCAACGGCGTCCTCAAAGGCGAACTCCCAGTGGATTGTGCCCATGTTAACAGCATTGAATTAATGCTCCTCATCACTATGGCATACATAGGGACTGTTTTACTCCTGAATTTTCATATGCATTGTTGACAAGAAGCAGGTTTTTAAAAACAGAAAAACAAAAAACAAAACAAGCTTTTTGTTGACTTTTTTGATAGCACTTAAAGTTGGTTGTGTTTATGGGTTACATTTACAGAGTTTCTTCACTGCCAATGCGATTGTCATGCAATACCATTTTCAGGTCTCATTACAATCATTGGGAGTGTTAGAGAGGAGGAGGAGGGAGGAGGAGGAGGTGACAGGGTATTAGAATTTTAAAACGGAGTCCATTCAGTGACACAGTGAGTGACAGGAAAGGAAAATGGCATGAACTAATCACATCTTCAGTCCTCACAAACAATGAGCAGAAGTAAAACTAGTCCCTTAGCTTTTTAGTATAACAGTGTTTTCTTTTTTATTATTATTATTTTAAAAATCCAGTTAACTGTGAATAGGTTACTGGTTGTGAGCTGGCATTCCATGTTAAAAGCAATAATACCACTGAAATTAGCTGGGTAAATAAAGACAGGCAGGAAACCCTTAAAAGATAGCTCATTTCAGCATAGTTGATTTTCTAGCTTGTTCAGCTGCAGATGTAGTGCACTAGAATCCTGAAGAACAATGCTAATTAGTATTCCATTAAAAAGGAAGAAATCTTGCTGAGACCTGGAGTCACATCCCGACAGTCGAAGTGAAACATGGCTCACTAATGTAGCCTTAATTCTTTTTATTTTGCAGAGACAGCAAGCTGACCATGTTGCTCCGGGAGTCCCTTGGGAACATGAACTGCCGTACCACCATGATAGCTCACATTTCGGCAGCTGCAGGGAACTATGCTGAAACACTTTCTACTATCCAGATTGCATCCAGGGTCTTAAGAATGAAGAAAAAGAAAACTAAGGTAAGGGCAGGGGGAAACTCTTGTCTTTCAGTGAAAAGAGCAGAGTAGACAGAGATCTTACGTAAATAGAGGGGACCTTAAAGTGCAGCTTCTAACAAGATCAATATTCATCATTTCTGAATGCAAGGCAGTACACAGGGGAAACCATGTTTAGTGTTAGTTGGATTCTTTTCTTGTTTATAACAGTTACAGATACAGCAGGGAGTTCAATTTCTTATGTCTCTTTCTAAAGATATCTCTGGCATTGAGTCCTGGTTCAAATTCAGGCTGATATAATTTATTATAATCATTCGCATTAGCAACTTATTGTTGAATGTAAGCTGAGATCAATTAACAAATTCCACAAATATCACAACACTCTGTTCACAGAATGAAATCTCTGCAACAGAACATCAATGCTATTTTTTCCATTCTTTCAATGTACAAACTCCTTAAAAAAAGAGAGAGAGTAGTTGATGTGGTCAGGATGGTGCTACTAATTCAGTCAATGCATTCAAAGTTAGTGTAATCTTTTATCCTGCAAATGAGAATGAAAGTTGAGAGGTTTGGTGTTCTGATCTGAACACTGTATGATTCTTTGTAGAAGTTTACATTTCTGACATGAAGGGAGATACCAAGTAATCATGGTAATAGCCCTTGTTGGGCCCGCTTCTCAATGTTCAGGTCTGATAAAATCAGTCCCTTACACTGATTTACAGCAAGAACGTTTGATCAAATAAAATATAGAAACAATAGCAGCTATCTGTGTAAACTGAAATTTAAAAAATAATAATGCAGTATGAGATATTTCATTGATTGGCACAACAGTGGGGTGAAATTTTCAAAGTTGCCCAGGATGTCATATGGAGAGTATATTCCCTCCCTGTTTCAAAGATCTTCTAGTCCCGTTCTGCTCCACATCACTCCTTTTAGCAGTTAGATATGTGGGGCAGGGCTTTTATAGTGCTGGCATCCACATGTGGAAGTCCCTTCCTAATGAGGCCTGCCGTGCTCCCACAACTTCTGCTAGCAGGTAAAGTCCTTTTCATTTATAAATTTTCTCACCTTAAACAGATAATAGGCTATACCCTATTATTCACCTATAACAACTTATAGAGGAGGAAGCCTAATTGAACTCATATATAAGTTTCCTCTGTTAGTTTCTTATTTTTTATTGTCTTAGTAATTTAATTGTTATTTCATCACTTAGAGTTTTTTTCAAGAAATGACTGAATATGCATCAGTGCATCTCTAACTGACATTGTTGCCTGACTACATTAGTACCTAATGTGCAAGTATTAAGACTATACTATTGAGGGACAGTTTGGCTGAGTGGATAGAGAATTGGTTCCTTGCATTCAAGTCCTGACCTGTGAAGAGCCATGTTGTTTTGGGCAAGTCACTTCCACCCAGCCTCAATTCTTCATTTGAAAAATGGGAAAGAATATTGGCAAATGACATAAAGAACCCTTCAAATATAGCATGTTTGGAATAAATCAGTATCCTTTCGCTTTAGAACTCATTTTTATTCACTGTGATGTTGCTAATGCCTAAGACGTATGATCAAGCAGATCATACACACTATCACATGGAGTTGCTTAAAATGCCAACATGTTCTTGTATAGCAGCTTGCTGTGTGGAATTGGACATTTTCTCCAATACACCCCAATCCATCACTCCAAGGTTGTTAGTGATATGGAGAAAGTCACCAGTTCCATGTGGAAAACTACTGTGTGTTGAATGAGGCATTCTCGTCGTGATGAAACTAAGCAATCTCCACACACGTCACTGCTTATGTGTGTACATCAGGTCTAGCTCTCAGTTCCTTGGAAGGGATTGCTTGAAATTCTAACATTTCATCTTTCTTCCCATTCATAGTACACATCAAGTTCTTCTGGAGGAGAAAGCTCTTGTGAAGAAGGGAGAATGCGGCGGCCGACTCAGTTGAGACCTTTCCATTCTCGGAATGTTGTTGATCCAGACTTCTCTATTCTTCATTTATCAAGTGACCCCGATTATTCTTCTAGCAGTGAACAGTCATGCGACACTGTCATTTATGTTGGTCCCAATGGCACAGCCCTCTCAGACAAAGAGCTGACAGATAATGAAGGCCCCCCTGATTTTGTCCCCATAGTCCCTGCCCTTCAGAAAACCAAAAATGAAGGCAAGCTGGAGGAAATGAGTGAAACAGCCCCCAGCACCTCTGAGAGAGACTGCTTGAAGTGCAATACATTTGCGGAGCTCCAGGAGAGGTTAGACTGCATTGATGGCAGTGAGGAGACAGACAAATTCCCTTTTGAAGAACTGCCTGTTCAGTTTAGCTCTGACCAAGTGACTAAGTGCCCTTTGTCAGACCAAGTGGCAGAGCACGGTGACACATCAGAGCCAGGTGGGGATGAGGGCCTGGCAGACTGCCAAGAGCCTGATAAAGATGTCAAGGAAAATGTAAATGCAACAGCCAACAAAATTCAGGGAAACCATTCCCCTGTTCACACTGGAATGCTTAATGAGGTTTCCACTCCTCCATCCCCTAGGAGTGTCACAGGCAGCCCTAGCAGCCAGATGAGCTGTTCCCAGCAATCCCACTGCACAGACCTGCAAAGCAGCCAAGAAAGTCTTCACACCTGTGGCTTTGTAGAAAGCAAGCCCCGGCCCATGGGTTCACCACGGCTTGGTATTGCAAGCCTTTCCAAGACATCGGAGTATAAACCACCAACCTCTCCTTCTCAGCGGTGCAAAGTTTACACCCAGAAGGGAATATTGCCTAACCCTGCGCCTCCACCATCCTCACTAAGCAAGGATTCAGGGATGGTGTCCAGTGAGTCCCTGATGCAGCCAGAGATCCGCACTCCTCCCCTTGGAATGAGCCCTCAGATCATGAAAAGGTCACTGTCTTCCAGCAGTGGTGATTATGGAGAGACTATTGACAATGTAGAGCATCAGCAACCATCTCTTTCTCTGGAGTCACAGAAGGAGATTTTGAGCACCACCATGGTCACAGTACAGCAGCCATTAGAGCTGAATGGAGAGGATGAGCTGGTCTTCACCCTGGTTGAAGAGCTGACCATTAGTGGGGTTTTGGAGAATGGACGGCCAACTAGTATAATCAGCTTTAACAGTGATTGTTCTGTGCAAGCTTTGGCCTCTGGGTCTAGACCAGTTAGCATTATTAGCAGTATTAGTGAAGACCTTGAATGCTATGCCAGTACAGCTCCTGTATCTGAGGTCAGCATCACCCAGTTTCTGCCTCTTCCAAAAATGGGACTGGGGGACAAAACTGAAGAGGCTGAAAGCAGGCGCTCATCTATTAGCTCCTGGCTAAGTGAAATGAGTACTGGAAGTGATGGGGAACAATCATGCCACAGTTTCATAGTGCAAGCGTGCTATGGCCATGGAGAAGCCATGGCAGAAGGTCCTGTTTCTGAGCTTGCAAGAGCCGTACAGAATAATAATGTGGTTTGTATAGATGGCAAGCAAAAGCCAGCAACTGAGGATATATTTGTGCTGCCAGAGGTGGTTGACGAAAGTATTAATAAAATGTCACCCATCAAAGGTTGTAAAATATCTGCCCTGGGAAAGACAACAGTCACAATATCAAACACAGCAAGCCTAAGCAGTTGTGAAAGTTTCATTCCAATGAAGACCAATATTACTGTCTATCCATGTATTGCTGTTAATCCCTTTAAGGCACAGGAGACTCATGAGGGTGTATCAGCAGTGGCATCACCAGCAAAAATTCCCCATCCTCAAGAAATGAAGGAATCCAGTGTAAGGAAAGAGATCAAATTTGATGATCCTTGGCTAAAGAGGGAAGACAGTGTGAAAAAAGAAAACTGTGGTCCCAAGACAGAAGCCATATCTGAGCAGAATAAGAAGCAGAAGTTGGCAGACAGGTTTAGTAGTAGTAGCGGAGAGACTTCTAGCTCCCCAGGAACCGAAAGCCTGAAGAGGGTTGTAGATGGGTGTGAAATGGGACTGCCCTGTTCTGCAACCCACAGTCCAGTTCATTCTACTGAGAGCTTAAAAAATGGCAGCCTCACAAGAAGCTTCCAGAAGGCCAACAAGCTGGAAGACCTGGATGCGGTTTCATATCATTATGTTGAGGAGAACAATGTCACTGGTTCTCCTGCTTCGTCGCAGTCTTCAAAAGCTAGCCTGGAAAGAAGGATTGCTTCCCCCAAGCACTGTGTTCTCACACGTCCAAAAGGGACACCACCATTGCCTCCTGTGAGAAAATCTAGCCTTGATCAGAAGAACAGGGCCAGCCCTCAGCACAGCGCTTCCAGTAGCAGCACCAGCAGCCCTTCAAACCAACCAGCATCTTTTCTAGTTGGTTTTCCTGATGAGCTAAATGGGAAACAAAAGGGTTCCAGTATGGAGAGTGCTAACAATAGTAGCAGCAAATTGTTCAGTGCCAAACTTGAACAGCTGGCTAGCAGAACCAATTCCCTGGGAAGGTCTACTGGGAGCCATTATGAGTGTCTGTCGTTGGAAAGGGCAGAGAGTCTGTCATCTGTCAGCTCCAAGATGAGTCCTGGCAAAGACACCACAATGCCCAGAGCTGGGAGAAGTCTCAACCGCAGCGTCATGTCCTCACCAACTAACTCTGGCATTTCTCAGTCTGCAGGTGCCTCACCAAAGGCCAGTCAGTCAAAGATCTCTGCAGTGAGTAAGCTCCTTTTGGCAAGCCCGAAGGCTCGAAGCCTGGCTGCCTCAACCACCAAAACACTTAGCTTTTCTACAAAGTCTCTTCCTCAGTCTGTGGGACAGAGTTCAAATTTGCCTCCAAATGGAAAGAATATGTCCTGGTCCACTCAGTCTCTCAGTAGGAACAGGAGCTCTGGCCTTTCTTCAAAACTGCCCCTCAGAGCTGTCAATGGGAGAATTTCAGAGCTGCTTCAGGGAAGTGCAGGCACCAGAGGACTGCAGTTGCGCAGGAACTCAGACACAGATGACCATGGTGGCATTCATGGAGATGAGAAGCCACCAGTCCACCTGCTTCCATCACCTTACAGCAAGATCACTCCACCCAGGAAGCCTCACCGCTGTAGCAGTGGCCATGGAAGTGACAACAGCAGTGTCCTGAGTGGGGAGCTGCCACCTGCCATGGGGAAAACAGCCCTCTTCTACCACAGTGGAGGAAGCAGTGGGTACGAAAGCATGATGAGAGACAGTGAAGCAACAGGAAGTGCTTCCTCGGCCCAAGACTCTATGAGTGAGAACAGCAGCTCTGTCAGTGGGAGGTGCCGAAGTCTCAAAAATCCAAAGAAGCGTTCAAATACAGGTATGTCCTTGGCTGTATAACAGTTGGAATGTGAGTTTGCTTTCAGAGTAAGTTAGATTTGCCCAGAACAGCAGAGTTGTCTTATTTGGAGAATGCTTAACTCTTTCCCATTGGAAGCAATGTCATTGAAATGTACTTAACTTGGAGGTGGGATTGGGCAGAAGAAGTGAAGGCCAAGACAGAATGTCGGAACATGGAGCCTAAATCATAAACGATAATATTATATAACACTATAGAACATCTTTACTACTTACAAGACATGGAAGTTAATCTTAACTTAGAGAATTTCCATGCTTTCTGGTCCATAAGTGAATTTGTAAGACCCTCAACTCTTCTCTTAAACCAAACTTTTTTTTGTGACACTATTTTTCTTTTGGAAGGGATTTTTTCCTTTGTCTGGATTTTTAAAATTATTTTTTATTAATTTTCAAAATACATAGACAGACAAAAACATACAGACAAACAATTTTCATTGTTGACTACTGGTAGAAGGTAGTATAGCACATTTTATCCATTTCTTTACAGGTGTAGATAGGAGTAAAATCTGTTAAAAATTGGAGATTATGTAATTCTTCATAACTGTACATTATAATTATTCTTTCTTCCATAGTTTCAAATTCTGCTGCATATGTCCTTGACTTGTAAATAATATAAAGTCGTACCATACACTGTGGAAATCAGGAGTCTTAACTTTGCCCTTAGCTAAATTAAGTTGATGTGTCAACTTTTCTGCCATAGCTATTTGCCACAGTTCCATATACCAAAATTCTAAAGTTAACAATTTCTCGGTTTTCCAATTTCTGGCAATTACCCTTCGAGCAGCCATCAACATAAATACTATTAATTCTTCAGACTTGACATTTACATTTTGTTCCTTCCAAATTGTTAGTAATGCTATTGCTGGTTTAACATTTATAATTTGATGTGTGATCTTTTCCATTTCTGTGAATATTCACTATAGGACAGGACGACCCCATATGAAAATATAAACCTTGCTGATTACATTTTCTCCAGCATTTTGTATTACTGATATTCATTATTCTTGCTAGTCGTATTGGTGTCATATACCATCAATGTAACAGTTTTAAAGAATTCTCCTTAAGTATTGTCGATATAGTTTTCTTTGACTGAGTTATCAAAATTTTATTCCATGCATTTTGTTCTATTGATATACCAAGATCATCTTCCCATATTATTTTCAATCCATTTAACACATTTGCATCTATTTCAATAAGATATGAATAGATTTTAGAGACTAATCCCTTTGTATTGATAATATCCATTCAAATTTATGTCTTAAGTCGGGATAGCATGAATTAACTTGATTCATGCTATAGTGTGGCACCTTGGCGGTTTCCAACTCTTCTCCCAACTACTTCTGCCCCACACCCACATCTAAATATGTTTACTATCTGTATATATTTCTGTATATTTTTAAATCCCTCTATTACAAAAAATATAACTTTTATAACTAGTGATAGCATAGTTTACATATTACAGGTCTCATGTCTTAGTTTCTCTTTAGTGCTTTAAATCCAAATCAAATATTCACTCTCATTTATTTTTTGGATGACCTTAGAAATCTAAGGCGACTCGCAGGTCCAGTTGCTTAACCCATTTTTTTTCTTCCTTTCTACTGACTTCTTTTTGTTGTGTTGGCCATTCACCTTGATCCTTTTCTTTTTCATCTTCTGATTCTTGATCTGAATTATCTGCATCGTTTATCTCACTCGGGGTTTCCACATTTAAATCTTCCAGCAGTCGTATTGCCCCCCTCAAAGACGTGGCAATATAAGTTAAACCTTCCCTTTGCACAATCAGTTTAAAAGGGAATCCCCAGCAATATCTGATATTTGCATCCTGGAGTTTTTGTGTAACTGGCCGCAAGACACATCTTCTTCTTAATGTTTCGGAGCTTAAGTCTTGCAGGAACACTGCTTTATAATCCTTGTACATTGGGGAAGAGAGTTTCAAAACTTGTTTAAGGAATTTATCCTTCACTGCATATCGTGCAAAAGTTACTATAATATCTCTCGGTTTTGAAGCACTAGTTGTTTTTGAAGCACCGCTTCTTTTAGAAGCTGGGATTCTTACCGCTGGAATTCTGTATGCTCTTTCAATATCTGCTTCATCCAAGGGGGAGTTTGGGACTAAGGAGTTAAACCAATTAATAGGGAAGCCCTTCATATCATCCTGCTCCACAAACTCAACAACACCACGCACACGATTCCCCATTCGTCTATTTCTATCCTCCAGGTTTGATATCTTGAGTCTCATAGCTCTGTTTTGGTTTTCCAGTCTTTTTATTTTCCCTCTGTACACTGTACTCATTTCTTGTGCTTCATTTGCTATCTCTTTTGCACTTTTTATATTGTTTGTCAGTTCTTTCAGCGGATTATCTATTGGTTTCAATAACTCTTTCCACCCTTCCATTAATTCCTGCTTTAAATCTTGTTTTAACTGTGTTAATTGGCTCGCCATACCTTGTAACAAAGTTGTAGTCTCAATATTTTCTTCCTGTAGAGGCTTGGCAGCCATCTTTTCAGCTCCGCTCTGCTGCAGCTGGCTTGCTTGTTTCATTATCGCTTTGTTTTTTGGAACAGAAATAGTCAATAATAGCTTTTACTTTTGTTATCTGTAATCCTTGAGACATTCCACTTCCTTTCCAATTGATTTTCACTGGCTCTTGCTATCACGTTTGTATTTTAGAGGCTTTTTCAGGCATCTCGGTGTGGAGCCATCAGATTAGATGTACACCATTATCTGGCATTGCTCCCCTCCCCCCGGTGTCTGGATTTTTCATTGTCTGTTTGGATGCAAATTACTGTTTTTTGGTGTTTCTCTTTCTCTCACTCACTCTTTTGCTCAAAGCAAAGATTCTACATTTTGAATAAAAGCATGGGAAATATTTCACGAAGCATAAATCTCCAAAACACATCACTGTTCCTAATTGCACCACTAACCACCTTTGATTTGTTTTGTCAGCATTTGACTTGGGCTAAGCAATCCTGCTAGGCACTATCCAGCGTCTTTTTTAGAATGGAGTTCTCTATGAGGCTGCTCAGACAACATGCTAAGTTGTGGTTAGGCCACTAACCCTTCTGCAGCAAATGGTTAGTGAAGGTGTTTAAACGATGGTTATGTAGCACCGTGGTTAGGAATGGTTCACAAGGCACACTAAGTCATGGTTCACACAACATGTTAAGCCATAACGTTTAGCTCAAAATGCTTAACCACCGTAGCTTAGCATGTCGTCTGAACAGGGTCATAGTTTGTTCTGATCATTGGAGGATTTTTCCTCTCACAGAAAGCTGGTTCTATAGAGTAGGGGTAGGTGAACTGTTGCACTCAGGATGTTTTGGACTATAGCAGCATGGCCAATGGTCAGGGATTGTGGGAGTTGTAGGCCAAAACATTTGGGGGCACCAGGTTGCCAATCCCTGCTATATAGTACATTATTCTTACCTTCTGTATCATTTATTTTATGTACTTATCACATTTGTATTCCCACTCCCTTCCTCCAAGAGGTTTAGAACAGTACATGGGGATTATGACAATGGTATGATATAGGTTATTTTGAGAGTGTCTGACCCATATTTAACCCAGATTCAACCGAGATCTCAACAGTCCAAGGGGCTGTCTATAGGTTGCCTTTGCCCTGGGGTAGTTCCAAATCTATGCCACATCGGTTATATGACGCAGCAGCCAATTCAGAGCCACCCAGGGCAAAGAGCCAAAGATGTGAGCAGAAAAGTCAGGGATTAATCCCACCTTTTCCTGCCTGAGCAAGGTTAGTGCAGCTCTTCCCCATCTGTCCTCACTTGGATGTTCCCAAGCAGAAGGCGACCTGCAATAGGTCACCTTAAGACACAGGAGGGTGAGGGCCTGGCGAGCCTAATGGCCACCGGAAAGCCTGTGCTGCCTCCCTCTGTCTGGATACCTTATTGCCACTCTGCACCAGAGAAACTGGGGGTTTGGTGGCAGAGCGGCGCCAACTCAGAATCAGGAAGACAGCCCCTTAGTGAAAGCCAGCCACATTTTAGAAAATCTTGTGTTGTATAGTGGATAAAATCCAACACTCTACCCAGTATACCAGGGAGAAATGATCTGCAACCTGTGGGCCACAAGCGTCCCCCAAGCCCTATTGTGCACCCCAAGATCACCAGCCACCATTGTGACAAGTGCTGCCACCTAAGAAAAGTAAAAACCCACCCTGCAACTATATCATACTGAATCTTCCAAAGCGTGGTCGGGTTTTAGTACATGAAACATAAATTAAGGCGACCCCGATGCTATATTCACTTACCTAGGAGTAAGTCTTTGAACTCAATAGGTCTTGGGTCTGAGTAGAGATGTATAGGATTGCCCTGCAAATGGCTTTTAATATTGATGAAATGAAATAGGGGAGTATTACTGGGGGTGGCTTTGATTGCAAAGATCAGTGTGTCAAGAGGGAGATTAGGTGACATTTTATATGTTGCTGGAAGCCTAATCATGGGAAGCAGCCCTACATGTCTCCATTGTTCAGTGGACAGCTTGTGAGCAGCTTCCTCCCTCTCCATTGATCTCAGTTGCCCACACACTTTACTCGGCTGTTTGCGGTTGCTGCTGGCGTTCCAGCCCCAGCCACCATTTTTCATTACGGGAGGGTTGGCAAGAAATGAAGCTGAAGTTCCATGAAGAGGGCTGCAGAGGGGAAAAGAGGGCACCCGTTCTTCCCCTCTGGACCATTTAACTGTGGTGCATAGGACTGTAAGCCAATAAGCTCCTTTTAAAATGTAATTTTTAAATGATGCTTTTATTCAGTTTTTATGTTACCTCATTTGTTCACCGCTCCGAAATCCTCAGATATGAAACGACATAGAAATAGTGTAAATAAATAAATAAATAATAAAAGAAGATAGGGAGAGATGAAGGTAGGCTACATTTCATTAGTGAGCCATTGGCCAATTTCAGTAAACATTTTTTTTTTTTTTTGGTAGAGAATGCTGGGCTAGGGGAACCTTGGAAGGGCTGGACAAAGGAGTGATGTTTGAGCTGGCCAAGATTCTCTGAATACCAGCTTGACACTTGTTTCACCTCAATTTGCTCATGCATTTGCGCTCGCTGTTTGTTTGGCGCATTGTGCAAAATGTACAGCTATTGAACATGAACATTGTGAGAACAATTCCCAAATTTGTGCAAATTTCCCCCCTAAAGCATGGGTGGTTTAAAATATGTGGATTTTGAGAAAGTTGTGCATTTTGAGGAAGCTGACAATTTTTTAAGTACATGTTTTGCAAACTTGAACCCAATTTCAGGAATTTGTTAACATTTTTGTAGAAAATGCACTCCCATTCAAGTCCATGCTTGCATTGCGAATGGGGCATTTTTTAGTGATTTGCGAACTGAAACTAAATTCTCATACATCCCTAGACTTTGGTCTGATCCAACAATCCCTTATTCTTAGGGCCAAATTCGACAAGATTCTAATCGTGGAACTACCAATTGTGTGATTAACTTGAAATAAGTAAACTGCAGGCATCTCCCCCCCCCCACCCCAATCCAGTTAAAATCCTTGGCATGAGGAGTAAGGGGCTTTAACCCTTGGACCTCCACCATGGTCCCAATCCAGGATCAGGTGCCTCTTCATCTTTCATTTGCATTGTGGGAAATGTCCTATTGCAGGGAATGGGTGTTCTGTAGCTTGGAATGTAAAATGAGATTCCATACATGTGCCGACAAAGCAGTATCCACAGATTAGATTTCATTGGTCAGCAGACCCTCCATCCCATGCTTCCAGTGTGCTTTTATTGTGCTGGCAATCCTAGAACATAGAGCCAGAGAATCATACAAAGGACCAAACTACAGCAAGATTATTGGTATAATCCTCCCAAGTAAACAGGAGAATTTTACTGCACATCAGGTGAAGATGTATGCTATAATGCTTGCCTGAATCCTGTCCTTGTGTAAGGGGTTTGCGGCAGAGGGGAATATTCATGCCATCTCTAGTGTAGCTTAATACATCATGAATATACGAGCAGTGATGCAAAGTGGAAAATTTTCCAGTGCTTTATTTTTCTGTGGAAAATTTTCCGTTTCATAAGTTCATGAGTAAAAATGAATGTATGCCAATTGCAATTATAATATTAAGCAAGCTTGGCCGTTTCAAAGTTGTAATTAATGTGTTTCAGGTGATTATCCTTAGCAAATATGTGACAGAATACATATTTGTCAGTGAAATGGATACATATTCCAGAGTGAAATTGAACAAAGAAACAGTGACAGCGAAACTAAAGGTGCCCCGACAACCTTAGTGGAAGAGTTGAATTCTGTTGAAATAAATGAGTAGTTGTCTGCATATCATGCAGTTCTTTGGATTGCTAAAATTTATTCATGTGTCAACAGTTTTCAGGACCTTTGTTTTTTTATTAAATTGAAACACTATAATGAATATACATGCTATTGTCTTTACATTTGTACAGGTATTCCATTAAAAACTTCTACGTAACATAACATTTCAATCACATTAAGTTTCCCCCCTCAAATATTTTAGGTAAAATACTTGTGGTCACTTGGGCAAAAAATTAACATGGAGTAGTGTGTTGTTGTTGTTGTTGTTTAAAAAAGCTTCATTGTTTACTAAATACAAGTAAAATTAACATACTAAATTAGATTTCTCTAGGGTAGAGGTCCCCAACCTACTTTTGGACTCATGGGCACATTTGGGAATTTGAGAAAATGCTGTGGGTGACACTACAAAATGAGCCCTATGAGGGATGTGGCTAGTCATATAATGGCTGCTGTGGGCCTCCTGGCTAGTCAGGAAAGATGAATGTTGGGAGAAATAGCTAGGCTAGAAGTTGTGGCAGGGAGGGGAAGCAATAGAGTAGAGAGGAACAGCAAGATAAAGGGGTGAGTGGGAGAGACAGAGCAAGGCTAGGGGCTAGGAAGGGAATGAAAGAAGAAGGCTAGGGAAATTTTCTAGGAAACGCACCTTACTGGATGTGAATTCTTACTCTCTGTGCTCTCAGGTGACAGAGACCTCCACTGTTTTGCCTCCAAAGTATCTGAAAAGGAGGGAACTACACGAATTGTATACGACAGCCACCACAGCCTACGTATTATGTTCCAGCCATTAGAAGTTTATTCACTAAAAAGTTGGCTATATAGAAGATTAGGAACCGATCTACACTCTAGATTTGTAACGTTTCATAAGGGTTACGAAAACTCTTTGGGCTGTATGACGCACTCCCTTGAACAATGTATACCTGAGGTTTTTTAAAACTCACTTCAGCTATATACAACGGTAGGCTGACCATATGAAAAGGAGGACAGGGCTCCTGTATCTTTAACAGTTTCATTGAAAAGGGAATTTCAGCAGGTGTCATTTGTATATATGCAGAACCTGGTGAAATTTCCTCATCAGCACAAAGTTAAAGCTGCAGAAGCCCTGCCCTCTTTTCTACATGGTCAAGAGGACAGGGATCCTGCAGCTTTAACTGTTGTGATGAAGAGGGAATTTCACCAGGTGCTGCATGCATACAAACGACACCTGTTGAAATTCCCTGTCCTTTGCAACTGTTAAAGATACAGCAGCCCTGTCCTCCTTTTCATATGGTCACCCTATACAACGGTTTTTACTTTTAATAAATCGTTTTAAGTAAAATAATGTGTCCTTCCTTACCGTTTGTGATTTGTGGGGGCAGTGCTTCATTTACCGATGCCCAAATGCTTAGCGGTTGATTGGTGGGGAAGAAAGAGGGGCTAAGGAGGAAGTGGGCGAGTGAACTACAGCACTCACAATGCTTAGCCCTATACTCATTGAAAGCTAAGGAATGAAAGGGGAACTAAGGAGGAAGTGGGTGACTGAACCCACAATGCTTTGCCCTAAACTCATTGTAAAAACAAAACAGAAAGCGATGGACAGAAGAGTGTGAGACCGCACACACCGCTTTGAAGACTGAAGAATTTTTCTCCTGTAATGTGAGTACTCCTTAATGTGGCCTAAGACGTTTTAGAATGCACCTATCTGGAACATTTTAAAATATTTTAAAACGTTCCAAGGTACAGTGTAGATAGGCTCTAGGTGATATACCTGGCACTGCTCGGACCGCCTAAGATATATGTCTGTGAGGTAATCATCTTAAAGTAGTAGGCCGGTGCTAGACCTGTGAGTTAACTTTTAATCATTACATTTGTTTCTTTTTTCCCTCTCTCACCCTCACAACAACCCTGCAAGGTAGACTGATGCTAGGCCTGTGAGGTAACTTTAAAACAAATTAAATTTATTTCTTCTCTCTCTCTTTCTCTCTCTCTTTCACCCCTGATGCATGGCCAGGGCCACCTTAAAGCCACCGCTGCCATGATTTTCCTTGTCCCCACAGAAAACAAAAACTACAACTTCAGGCATGCCTTTCACCCTGGTGCCTGACTTGCCCATGGGAGTCCTTCCGCTGAGACTCATAGGAAGTGAAGTCTGGCTGAGCCAGTCCACACTGTACTGTTCAATCGGTGCCCATAGGTAGGCCGTGAGGGAGCCGGCCTGCTGACTGACTGACGGTTAGCTTGGTTGCCATTGGCAACAGGCCCAGAGCTGCAGCCTCCTTCCCTCCTGCTCTTGATGGGGCCTAGTGACTGAGGAAGGCCCCCCAGACGCTCTCCCTTCAGGTCCAGGAGGGCGAGCCACTGCCAGATAATGGCTGCCAAAGCCTGATAAGACTTCCCTCCTACCCAATGCATTCTGGGAATTCTAGGCATAAGCCTAGGCCCTTGAATAATGTGTTAGTCTTTGAAAACCATCTAAGGTGTGGTAGGAGACAACTGGAGAGAGGGGGCCTTATTAGTTGTAGCACCCTGCTTGTGGATTTCTTTTTCCCAGGCAGGCTGGCCTAGTGACTGCATTAATGGCTTTCCTGTGCCAAGTGAATATTTCCCTCCCAAGGCCTTGATGAGTTTTTTTCTGCTGTGTGTTGGGGGGGGGGGGGGCTGAGGTGTTTTTGTTTGTTTGTTTGTTTGTTTTTTTGTCGTAACTAAACCACAACATCCCAGGACAGATGCAGGGATTACTGAATAAAGTTCATGATTTTTATGTAAAAGCCTGACTATACATTGAAACAGAAGTGTGAATGGACAAATGACTAATAGCTGAGGCTAGGATGGAATGGTGGGTGGGGCTAGTAGCAGTTGGAGAAAGTCAGGTAGAAGGGATAGTGAGAGGTCAGGAAAGTGGGAGCTGAATTAGGATTAAGAGATAGTGACCTGGCTTGCACATAGTGACCTGGCTCACTAACCCATGCTTTATTTAAAATTAGCCACTCTACATGCCAGTACTACACCTCCCAACATGCTTTTCACAGCCCACAGATGCCCGTGTCCTCCCCTCATTGCCGATGTTGCTCATCGATAGAACATTGAGGAGTAGCATCACCGAGGAGGGGAGGTAAGCGGCTGTCAGTGGACGTGCCCAGCTCTGGCCAAGTCCTGCTGGGACTGCCTCAGCCTGCACTTCTCATCTACCAGGTGCTCCATCAGGAGCCTGTACTGAAGGGCCGGGCTGGGCACTTGCCCCCTTCATTGGACCTGTTTCTGGGCATGTACAGAGTGCTTCTCCTTCCTCCCTCCCTCTTAAAGGTGAAGGCTGCACACACACTTCCCCCAGATTCTCAGAAAACAGCAATATCAGGATAAGATGCCTTTGAGCATGTTCAGAGTTTGGCCTCTCAAAGTCACGCTGTTGTATCGATTTATGATTTTAAAAGTATGCATACCGGGTGGGAGGAGGCACCACGCATAGACACAGCCCATTTATGTGAGTTGTTCCTTTTATGTGGGATTTACTACTCGAGACCGACCTTAGAAGTCTGGGTTATGAAAAACATGAAGCAGCCACCTGTCCATGCACTCGCAAAGGACGCCAAAGGCTGGTAAGTCTGGCCTCCCACCGAAGGCATGCTGGGAGTTGTAGGTAGAAGCCTATGTTTTTTATTAAATTCTTTAAAAATACATAAAATCTAAAATTTTGTGTTTTCAGATTTTTCTGATATTTTGTACAACCAGACCTATCAGCGTGCCAAATTTCAAGTTTCTAACTCATCCGGAAGTGGGTAAACTTTCCCGGACATACATGAAAACACACATATTTTCTGCTTTATAGGTAGAGATACCATTATATACTTCTGGCAATAGTTCTCTTGATGTAGCAGAAAACCCATCTGCCATGTGTGGGCACCACTGTATCCGCTGCTCTTCTTGCTCTCAAATCATCCCTCAAGAAAGGGAAGGAAATAGTTCAGCTCCATAGGCTGGAACATTCTGGATATATTTTTGATACTTGGCACACTCTAGTTACATTTCTCCTGTTAGGGCACAGGATCCTTTGTCTATAGTGTCTTAGTAGAGGCTGAATAAGCATCTGTCAGGGATGGTTTAGGTCTAGCAAATCCTGGTGTAATGCAGGTGTTCAGATGGCTTGACCCTTGAGCTCCCTTCCAGTACACAGACATTTTCTCTGGGAATTGCTTGCCCTGTTTTCCTGGTCTAGCTTAAATCCATTGACCTTCTGTACAATGTGTAAAGCTCATCTTTAACAAATTGTGCAAAGAAGGGCATGTCTAAAGGAAGAAGGACAAGTTAACGCTTAATTTTGAGCTTGAATGCATCTATTTTTGTCTGACCAGCACTTTGAATGGAGTGTACCTGTTTCTAATTAAGTCTGTAGTAGGTCATGTGTTTTTTTAAAAGAATAATCAATGGTTTAAAAAATATTTTAAGAAATCAATGCAAAGATTTTTTTTCCTCATTAAACATTTGTTTGTGAATTAAAGCCGTTCATTGCCTTACAGCATGTTTTCTTTTTACATTCCCCCCCATCCCCTTAGCAATAAAGTCATATTTCTGTATTTGGTGGAAGCACGATCTTTTACATGTCAACGGATTTATGTGATCATAAAAGCAAGATTATGACTGCAGCATTGGGTCAAGATTAAGCTCGGATGCAAAGCGGAAATCTCTTAGCATTAACATATGGCTAAGGGTAATAGTACTACTTCAGGTCCCCCCCTCTCTTAAAGACAGATCTCCTTCCCTTAATTCTTGTCCATGCATAAAAGATTGCCATTGTGATCTTTTTTAAAAAAAAATAAAATAAAATCAGGAACCCAAGGCATTTCCGCTTGGATATTATTTTAATCTGTGATGTCAAGAGCATTGGACCCTTCCTGATTTGCTGTCATGGATACGCATTGCTATAATGGATATGGTGCTGTAGATATGCTCATTTCAGGTCAGGTGACCTTGTCCAGTTTATTTATGATTATTATTAACGGAAATGCTAGCTGTCAGGCATGATCAACATGAATCAAGAGAAATCCCCTTAAAGAGAGGCCACAAAGACTTTTAAGGAAATCACCAGCAGTCTTGTAAGGTTTCACAATTACTTTTGAAGTTCCAACACGTTGTAGAAGCAGATTCTTTTCTGCTCCCTGTCTCCTGGAGATTGCGATCTTGTTTTCTTTTTGTTTTTCTTAAGTGCGCTACTTGTATATATTTATGAAATGGTTTTTAGAACTTGGGAATCGAATGGTTCGTGACAGGTTTTGAAAGACAAGACCAATTTACCTTTCAGTTCTAGTCCTGGTTACATTTCAGGTTCTAAGCATAACAAACACAGGAAGATGCTTGTAGCTACCTGACTGTTTTGTAGCTTAAACAAAGATATAGTAGTTAATCATACATGCAGGCATGCATATACACAGACACACACACACACACCCTCCCTTTAGTCACCAACCACCCTGTTCCCTAAGTATATATTGACTTTTTTCCTCTTGCTTCTTTAACAGGGGGCCTAAACTTTCCATTATTTGCCACTGTAGCCTAGTATTATCTATTCACTGTACTGAAAGGACGGTTCATAGCAGATCCTGGATTCAGTTGTTGTAAATAACATTTGACAATGTTTTTGTCCACTCCTTGCTTTTGGGCATCATTATTACTCCAGTTGTATACATCAAGAGGCAGAGAGTGAGTAGTTAAAAGAGGCTGCAGTCCTATGTACACTTACTTGGGAATTTAAGCCATGGTGGGCTGTGGTGCATGCGGGTGGCCATTTTGAATATGCAAGCCTCGACTACAGCTTGTTGGCGAGGATGGGTTAGTTTAGCAGTAGTACGGGGAGATGGCGGGGGCAGTGGCACCGGGTAAGGAGCACGAGTGGGGGGAGGAAGGGAGGGAGTGTCGGCCCAGTGTTTTTCCCCATAAACTTGCCTTGGGGAAAAGCTTTCTTTCTCCCAATGCAAACCTATGGGGAAAAACATTGTTATCGTATCGGAACTTCCGATATTTATTGGATTTCCGATCTGATCAAATCCAGGTATCCCCCGATATGATCGGATCCAAAAAAAAATTATGTTGGAATTTCCGATAACGATACGATAATTTTGGCCATGCATATCCCTAATCACAACCCATGTTTGTTTAAGCTACAAAATAGTCAGTTAACTATGGTGGTTGTTCAAACCCGGTCAATGGGACTTTCTTCGACGTAAACATTCATAGGATCGGGCTGAAAGGCTAGTAAGAGCCAGGGCCATAAGTAGGTTTCATCTGTTTCTGGCTCCTTCACTCAGTTAACCAAACCACCCATCTTCTAATGCCGTTGCCATTTCAGAGCAGCCAAGTGGAAACATCTAGTTATAATTGCCTTTTTGTGTCAAAGCTTCCCTCCATCACCACCTCCTACCTTTTACTCAGGTATTTATTCTTGGGCTTCCTCCTCCCTTCTGTTAACCTCTGCCCCTTAAGAGTGAATAGGCATTATGGTAACTTTTTCTTCAAATAGGAAGGTGTGATTAAATAGCAAGATAACTTACGTTGAGAGGCAAGACTGACACATACATCCACGTAATTACTAGTCATTAAAATGAAACAATTATATTTACCCGGAGCTAAAAGTGTGGCTCCTAATAAGAATCCTCAGTGTGGCTTGCACAACATCTCTGGCTTCAGCAAGTCATAAGGCTGTTTGCCTGCACCAAAGCGCAGCAGCTCTGTCACAGCAGGTAGAAGGGAAAGCATAGTACTAAGTGGAGACATGACCCAGACAAAGTTAAGGACCTTCAAGTTCCATTGATTTTAATTGGAGTGCTTAGCATGTGCTTATCTCCCTCTCTCATTGAAATCAAAAGGGCTCAGAAGTTCTTCATTTTGGCTGGATCATAGCTTGTGCTTTTAAAATTAGGGATGCCATGGTGAAAGATAATTTAATGGTTCTCTGGAAGTTATGCTGGGTGCCAGGATTATGCTTATGACTGCAATGCTTATGCACTTAGTATACAGACAAAACCCACTTACAGGTGGCAATCGGTCTCCAGAGCCTTAGGTGGAGGTCTGTCCCAGCCCTACTAACTGAAATTCTTTTAATTGGAGAAGTCATGGGTTGAACCTGGGACCGTAAACATATGAGTGCATACTCAGGAGTCCTTAACATAGATTAGTAATGCCCTAACTGTTGAGAGTAAATTTGTATGCACTTACTTTGAAAAATCAGAATTCATTGGTTGGCAATGAGGATTCTAGTTAAACAACAACTAAACTAAAATCACCTTGGGGACTGATGATGATTACCCTAAATCAGCCTTTTTCAACCTGGCACCCTCCAGATGTGTTGGACTAGCTGGGGATGCTGGGAGTTGTAGTTCAGCACATCTGGAGGACACCAGATTAGGGAAGGCTGCCTTAAAGATTGCACTCTCTCCTCCTGTCCATGATTAAGTTCAACCTGAATGTCCTTGGTAAAAGCCCTGATTTTTTTTTGTCGGAGAGCCAGGCGGAAGTTGTTCATTTTTAAGATTCTTGACCTGCTTTACCTGAGGCCAGTTTTCCTGATAAAAGAACCTCTTCAGTTCCTCTCCTGTGGAGCACATTAGGGAGAAAAGTTCTATCCCAGTTCACGTATTGCTGTGCTTTAAGGGAACTTTATTGTTCCCCACAGAGGAGCATCACCAAAATGTAATTCCCCTCCTCCAATCTCAAATGGTATAGCCCATTGTGTCACCACAGAGTTCCACCACCTCATTCTGTTGCATGTGTAGATCAGGTCTGACTTAAGGAGGACAGTCTTGGGTTTCCCTTTCGCTAGATTTTGAAGAAAATGGAACAAGCAGTGGTCACCAACAGTGATGAGGGGACTGCTTGGCTCTCTAGTGAGTGTCTCTGTGCACAGTGGCTTTACTAAGGCTGGACTTTGGGGCAGAGGTCCAGAATCCTGCATCCCAGGAATGGGGCCCAAGCAACCACCAGAGGAGACAGCAGTGGCAGATAATGTGGTGGGAGGGAGCAAGAAATAGGTGCAGCATCAGCATCCATCATGGGCAGCTACTTACTTAGGCTGTTGTCTATCACTATACCACATCCTTTTTTCTTTACATTTTTATAATTTAGTTGGACATGTGTGCTGTTGTCACTCCAGCTGCACCCACTGTCTTCAAATTCACAGAGTGGCTGTGGGGAAATCAAGATGGTGGACATAGTTGGAGCCTCAACAGCAGACGCTTCGCTTTACAGCATGCTTGCTGACTAAATGTTAAGAAAAAGAAAAAAGGGACCGCTTCTCACCACTGCCTGATAAGCTGTGTGTGTGTGTGTGTGTGCGTGTGTGTGTGTGTGATGAGGGAAGAGAGCCAAACAACAAGGATACCTGGAAAGAGGGAAAGAGCAGAGGAGCAGAGGGGGAGAAAGCAGGGTAGCAGCAGCAGCAGCAGAGCACTGGAGGTAGGGGAAGAAACTGGGGTGGCAGCTGCCGAACAGCCTAGCTGGTGTGTAAGGAAGGAAACCTGGCAAGGCCACTCTCTGTATGCCGTGTGTATGCATGTGCTTAAGGGTGTCTGCTGTCCCCCTGCTCTGAACTGTGGGGCACCTCATAATATGATGGATTTAGTATAGGGCTGATCACATTACTATTGTTCATTTTTCAGTCTCAGCCCACCAAAACACTCTTGAGTTGAAACCAGTAGAAATCTTTCTACCTGAGGTAATTTGACCCCCCCCCCCCCACTGTGAATACCCATTTTTTCAGGTGTATCACTTCAAGCAAATGAGTCTAGGAAAGAAAATGGGAAGAACACAACAGAACACAGACCTATAATTTTAAGATGTTTTAAATAATGTATTAGTTTTATTTGTTTTAATGTTTTATTTATTTTATGGTCTTTGTATTTATATTTATTGTTGTTCCCCACCTCGATCCAGAGGCAGAGGCGGGTTAGAAATGAATAAATATATTATTATTATTATTATTATTATTATTATTATTAGGTTTGCCTCCTACACCAAGGTGTCACTTAAGCTCTCAAAAAATCTTCACAAATATCTTGTTTTTTCCCACTACATGCTGTTTATTGGCTTCCAGTTCCCAGTCCGTAGCAAGCCCTTGAGCACAGAATGAATATCATTTGCAACAGGATGAGGTTTTCTCAGGAAACTTTTGAGATCTTCCTTAGACTCTCCCCCCCACACACACACACTAAGGTTTGTATGAAACAACCCCATGTACATTTTCTATAGATAGAAGGGTTCTTCGTCTGCCTGAAACTGAGATTAATTATTGACTGTAATGCTGGTTTGGCAGAGAACCAGTTTTCCATCATTAGGAGTATTCGTCTACATAGATTGCAAGATCTTTGGTGCTCACTTTCTTTTTTTAATGCTTTTGCTTCTCTGTAAACCAATTAGCTCAGAACTAGAAATGTGCTAAGCCCACAAGACAAGGCTCAGTACAGCAGAAGCTGCATGCTTGGGTTTTCAAGAATGGTGCTTCATGGCCAATCTTTAGAGAGCAGCTTGTTACAGGCAGACAAAGGGCCCCAATGTAATTTGCTCCTGGCTGGCTGGCTGGCTGGCTGGCTGCCTGCTGGCAAGGCAGGGCTGGCTCACTTGGAAAGGAGATCAAGGACATGGGTATTGAGGCATACAGGAGTTTATGTGGATGACTGCTTTGGGAGAGAGAATCCAGCTATAGGTTCTTCAGATATGACTAGTAGGACTTAACACAGCTGGTCTTGTACCTCCGAGAGAAGCAACGGTCATGTCCATAGAAAGAGACGCCAATTCAGAATGGATCCTGGAAACAGCAAAGTGCTCAGGAAATGAAACCAAGTCATTCAACTGGGACTTGAAACAAAAAAGTTTCAGTGTAGCCTCTCTCCTAAAAGGAGTGTTCCTGTCCAGGTTTCCAGCCAGCCATTCCCTCCAAACAGAGCATTCCAGGCCCTGTCCATTTTTCTTTTCCAGCTATCCTGCTACATCCCATGGCTTCTAAGCATGCTCAGTCTTCATTGGGTTGTTGTGAGGTGGGAATGGGGGAATGCCCCCATAGGTTTTTTAAGTAAGATTTTTATGTCTGTCTGCTAATGTCAGGATTCTTCCAAGTGTGCTGATACTTCTTTCATGTTACTCAGTGGCCCTGTTTCAATTACAGTTTTGGCAGCATGCACAACCTCAATTCACTGTTAGAAGGGAGATGAGTAACATTTCCTAACATTTAATAAAGTAGTGGTGCCCGTCTCTGACTGTTTTAGGTCAGTTTTGACACTCAAATATGTGTGAGTATCCTCTTTCAATTTGCTTTAAACCGGAACCCTTATGATTAGAGATAATTAAAGCTTCATGCTGTGAGATTTTACAAGCTGGGTAGTTCTTTGTTTTTTGCTTTAAATCACAATTCATGGTCACTTCTACTTGTTGCTAAGCTTCCCTACTAGAGGAAGTGACTTTTTTAAAAAACAGATACTAAGAAGTGCCAATAATTAGATTAAATGTTACTCTTCACTTGCGTTTTAGTGTTAGGCTTCTCTTATCTGTGTAATTTGTAAGAACAGAAGTTTCAAATGCTGTCATATGTCAATAAAGATTTATTTGTGAATACCTGGGTGGAGGAGACTGTTACACCTGCTGAGAAGGCTGGAATCTGTCAATATTGGGGTCACTGAAGAAGCATTTCACATAAAAATATCTAGCTTAAAGGGTTATGAACATATTTCGTTAGCAGATTATTGTACTGATGCATTTGTTTTGTTGCTATTGTTTGTAAGTGTTACTACCTACTTTACTGGAAGAAATCTAAATAAGATAAATAAAATCCACTCCCTCCCATCTTCCTTGCAGATGAATTTGTATCTTCTTGATAATGATTTCCTGCAAGTAGTGAATGAGAGAAGCAGGAATGCCACATATGGGCTATAAAAGATTATTTTTTCCCAGGCCAGATTGGCATGTGTACTTCGCTGATACGCCTGCCAAATTTTTAGTGCAGTGTTTTTATTCTTTTATTTTGTTCACTGCTCTGAAATCTTTTGGATGTAGAGTGGTATATAAATATTGCAAATAAATAAATAATATACATAAAATAACTAAAAATATTCAAAAACTAAAACCACACGCTGTGCAGGAAAGTGTTTCCCTTCCAACATTCTCAGAACTGAATCTGTGGGTCGTTAAGATCTCAATTCCTAATGCCAGAAAAATGTGCCATAAGAAAATATACTAAGACAAATGACGAACCAAAGAAGTATCCAAAAGAACTGGAATTCAGCTCATGTTTGGGATGAGCCATGATGCAAGAGAGTGATGTGTGCCAAAGCAGACTTAACATTGAGTTGGATTGTGGGCACAGTCCTTGGAATAGAGCCAAACAGCATCACACAGACTTACTTTTCAGCTCCTCCACAGTTCATGATGATGGCAACAGTTACGACAATTCATATATTTGTTAACCTTGCTGGTGACGTTTGTAGTAGTAAAAGGAGATGATGGTCCTCTGTGTGCCTGGTGACCCTTTAAAACACTTGAATGCTGACTGGAAAGCAGAGATGGTGGAATGGGCCCCAATCACATTTTTTAAATTTATTTTTTTTGTTCATTAAAAACAACAGCATTGATTTTCTCAGGTCACAGCCAGGCCATTTCATGCAGCAAATCGGTGTTGAAAGGGATCAGAGTAATCATTTTTTACACGCTTGACTACCACGTGCCAGCACTGAGCTTTAGACCGCATGAATATAGGAATGATTTAATAGAGGAAGCAGCAGTGGGCTATTGTGCACGTTGAAAGCTCCGTGGAACATGCATGATTGAGTTGGACACCATTAGGCTACTTGTAAATAAAACCTGCTAACTTGGCTAGCTTGGAATTAGCCTACAGGAACACAATTGCCACTGGCTTGGCTGGAGCTGCCCCTTCTCTTTTGGGAAGGCTGGGAAAGGGAAGAAACTAATTCATTAAAAACAAAACCATGTTTGGAGTGCCTAAGACAATAAACAGATCAGAATCACTTCCATATACAATAGCATCAGACAACTGGCACAGAAGTAGTGAGCTGAAATCCAGTCCCTGTGAAGATAAGTGTTTGGGGTCGGGGGATCACTATTCAACAGGTGGCCAGAGATATGTGGGTGTTAGACACTGTTTGATGTGACCTACATCTTCCCTGGGACTTCTCCCAAATTACTTGTCAATCTGCCATGCTCAATGAGGGGCAGCCTTCTGACAGTAGTGCTTATTTACAGGCTCAAAACTAATGAAGCTGGATCAGGGATCACAGGGCAGATGTGGAAGTGATGTTGGTTGGGCAGGAGGACAGCTGAAAGAATTAACTGGTAAATATAAACAATTTATAAATTGACCAGAGATTAATATTGTTGTTTGGAGTTTACACAGAGCTTCCCCCTATGAAAGGATCAGTGCTTCCTCGCTAGTGCATTTATGGAAGGCAGACTAAAGGCCATGCATTTAGGGTATGCTGTAATACTTGAACAATGGAAGAGTTGTCCACATTGTTTCCTCAAGAAAAAAATTGTCATATTAATTCCTATCATCATCAGTATTCAGTGGCTGTTGCTACAGCATCTGAGCCCACAAAGACTCTAGCTCAAATCACTGTCAACACTCAGGTGTCCTTGTGCATGAAACATGGTATTCAATGTCACATTGGTACAGGTGAGTTAAACTGCAGCAACACAATTCTTTCGAATTAGATTCTGAATCTCTCTTAGTGCAGGAGTGTGCGGAACCAATTCCCAACTGCTCTTGCTGCCAGTTATCTTCACCACTCCAACGAAGGCATCAGGCTTGTTGCTTCCTATAGCCAAGATAGGTAACAGCTAGAGATCACTCCCAGCATTTGCTTCCCCTACTCTCATGGAAGGGTTTTCAAGTGCCATGGGTAATCTCCAATTACCACCATCACTTATGCTCTTCATTGGTTGGAACAAGTTCTGGGGTTAATCCCATACAAATGTGACAGGGAGACGGTAAGCTGCTGCCTTCTTTTGGAGGCCAGGAATTGCACTATGGCATTAGATAGAAAGCAATCCATAATTCCATTCTCCCGCATGGAAAAGAGCGAGGGGTTGGAATAGGACCACAATGCCCTTCTGTGCTGTTCTCTGCCTTCTTCAGGTGGTGAAGACAAGCAGTAGCAGCAAGTGCCAGTTCTCCAACTCCTGAAACCTTGAGAGCCCTGAAGAAGACAAAGAAGATTTAACATTGATAGTGGGGGACGGGGGCAAGAGAAGGATAACAAACAGCTCTGTTTTAAAGGCTGTTATCTGAGATCACTTTTCCAGGTCAAGTATCTTAAACTGCATCACTGGAGCCAACTTGAAGTCCAAGACACAGCCTACTACTGAGATACTTAAATATTTGTTTAATTCGTTATTAACATTTAATTAGTCAAAAACAGTAACAGTGCAATTCAATGCAGGTTAACTTGGAAGTTTGTCTCATTGGCTTCAGTGGAACTTACTCCCATGTAAGCGTGTATAGGATCCTATGCATTTTTATTCCTACAACTCATAGCATTCCCCACTCAGTAACTTATTTCTGTCTAAACAAGCATAGGATCATGCCCTAATTTTTTCTCTTGCTCTTGCTAAGAAACTCACAATCTCGAACTTAATATATCGCTGGCAATACATGCTTAGAAGTACATGAGGCAGCTGGTAGGGACTCTGGTCTAATAAGTCACAGTGGCAGGGCTGGGTTTGAATACCAGCATTGGATTGATGGCATCCATTGTGCCCTTGCACTAGTACTAACATCTGATCCTATGAAATACTCTACTTGTGTAGGATTAGTTTGGTGGTCAAATCTGCAACCTTGCAACCAAGTGAGTCAGAGGATAAAGCATAACCAGTGTCAAAGACAGACTCAAGTTTTCAACTGAAATGAAATTAGTTAGTTTATTGATGTACAATGCCTGAAATTAATATTAGTTTTATGTAAAAATAAAATAATTATCTTGAAAACAGGCATTCTCAGTGCTGTCAAGCTTATTAGTGTGTGTGTGTGTGTGTGTGTGTGTGTGTGTTTACTTTTTGAATGCTTGAAGTCTTCCCTTTTTGTCATCATGCATTCTTGGTAGCACTCACCTTAAAACACTGTGGTGTAGATGTTTTTTCTCATGCAATCCATTGCAAGCAAAATCAGATAAACCACAAAGACTAAATGGAGGGACTCCGAAGCAGCAGGAATTCCTTTTAAGTCACGCTATACCTTCTGTGTCTAGACTAATAAGCAGCTCATTAATCAATGCTTATTTAAAGTAGATTAAGTTTCAGATCACCTTCTCTGCAAGTAGGAGAGAATTGTTTCTTCTTATCCCCCACTTTCCACTGCTGTATTGTTTGTTTTTAGCAACATGAATAAGCATTTGCAAATGTAGTTCAAAAGATGAAAACCCAAATAAACAGGATCAGTCAAGTTCACAAAGGTAGATCATCACTCGATCTTCAGAAAAGATGTGGATCTAATTCCAGAATCACAGCGAATAGAACTCTGATATGAGTGGATCATCTATCAGGGCACGTAGAGTGTGCTCCTGCAGCTGAACTACTTGGCTACTTACTCCTCTCTTCCTGAGAAAATCCTCATGTCACAACAGAAAAATGTTCCATAGGAAAAACACCCCCAAACAATTTCCAGTTGTTATAAATAACTACGAGTTTCCACACATTTTTTTTGAATTGTCAAATAACTACAAGCAGTCTTTTGGATAGCAATGTTCATTGGCTGTTATGATTGTGTGGCTTCGGGGACGGGGCGGGGAGTGGGGAGGATCAACTAGTAAAGCAGCTTCCAATACTTTTTCAAACTAAAAAAAACAAAAAACCTTTGAGCAATGCTTGGTAGCAGTTTATGTTTAATGTTAAGCAAGCACATTTCTGAGAGTCATCTAAATTATTTTATTTGGGGTTAAAAATAATCTCTGTGTGCTGACAGTGCTTCCTTCCTATTGGCATAGGACTAACATCTAACAGCCAAGAGATTTCATTTAGAAACTGGTTCAACTATCTAGGCCAAATTGTCCTAATCTTTCCTAGGAGGTGCACTGCAGTAGCCATCAACTAGAAAATAAGCCAGCTATATATATATATATATATATATATATATATATATATTTCTCCCATCTGTCTCTGTGGTAACCTGGTGAAAAAAAAATAGCTCCTTCTCCAAATTTCTATCACATACAGACACACACACACACTTCCATCTCTCAGCCAGGGTATTTATGCTTAGATTTGTGTGTTCAAAGTAATCCGTACTAGAACTGAAGCATTTTTGAGGCAGGCTGGGTTTTTTTCCCCTGGCAGTGCCTATATCGGAGATCGGCAAGTGGCGACCCAAAGGCTGGAGGGGTAAGATTTTGCCCACAGTTTCACTCATAATGAAAATAACATTTTTTTCCAACCTTGTAAGAGATAAAACAATTCCATCGTTTATTGTTACATCACTCTTTAGATATTATTTCGTAATGCTCCAGCTAGGCTCAAGCACATTGTACTCCATTACTAAGAAACCCTTATTTCTTCATAAAGTATGGCATTTTCCCAAGGATGCAGACGTTGGACAGTTCTGCAAATGAATAGTAGTTTCAGTATTCTATTTGGAGTCACTACTCCATGCAAAATGGCCTCCAATACCTTTAACATGACTGCACCAGTGGTGTTGAAGGCACAAATTCATGAGTTGTCATGGGTGACTTACATTATTGCTAAGTGTTTTGAGTCTTGAATGTGGCATGGTGTTACTCAGCTACTCCAACACATATCCATCAGTCCACTATGTCAATTGTACACACTCCATTTGTTGTGATTATTGAGAATAACAATGATTGTCTCGCAAGATGGGTCATACTGTCTTTTGTTGAGGCTGTTGCTTTCCACTTTGCTCTTTTCCTTTGGTATGTCTGGCACAAGACCCAGGACTGTGGTGAGCTGTTCTAGCTGAATCATTTGGCTGTGTCACATTTGAGGAGATTTACAGTGCAATCCTATATCTGTCTACTCAGAAAGACGTTCCTTTGAGTTTAATTGCACTTACTCTCAGGCAAGTGTGTATGAGATTGCAGCCTTGGAGTTGTTGTTTTCCTTTTCTTGGATTGAATGGAGAGTCAGTTCACACTCTGCATTGTTCCACATGGTAGCTTTCACCACCTGAAAAACCATTTATCTGGAGCTGCTCTACATGAAGAGCAGGCAATTTTCTTCACATTGTTGTATGTAGTAAAAACGCAACCACATGAAATGATTTAAAGTGGACAAATGAGGTAAGGACAACTGGTTGGGATTTTTGTTTCGTTTTTCATGTGGTGACTGGTAATATGTATGTTGTGACCAGTCACAGCCAGATAGATAGATCACAGATCCCCCATCTTGGCTCATCCCATATTTTAAATAAATTCCAAACTTGAGTAAACTACACTTTCATTATGTGGCTGTGACCTGTAGAATAATAATAAAAAAGTTATGGTCTGATGGCTCCACTATCTCAGTTACCACTACAATTTTTGGTTGTATAATCTCTCAGTCTAGAGGCTCAATAGGATCGTGTTTTGCAATCCCTGTGCTAAATGTAAGAGTCAAAATCAGTGGAGGCTGGTGGCTTTGATGTCTGTGGGAGCTTTCACACCTTGAATAGCTCCTTTAGAATCCTGACTAGTTCTGGCAGAAACCTGGAGCAGATTCTCCACCTCCACTGGTCAAAATGTAAGGGTCAAATGGAACAATACAAAGATATATGTAAGTACTTGAACAATTGCGATATTATAGATTTCTTGATGGTAATGTTGAGCGCTAAAAAGCAGTATCTCTCATGCTTGCTTCCTTGTATGTTATACGCTCCTCTTCACAGAACAGCCTGAAAGGCTCATCTTTTGATAACAAAATCTTATAATTGATTTTGTTTAGGTTCTCAGAGACGGAGACTTATTCCAGCTTTGTCACTTGACACAACATCCCCTGTCAGGAAACCTACCAGCCCAGCAGTACGCTGGGTAGATGGACCCCTGCGAAGTGCCCAAAGAGGAATGGGGGAGCCCTTTGAGATCAAAGTCTATGAGATTGATGATGTGGAGCGGCTCCAGCGACGGCGCATGGGGGACAACAATGTGAGGCCATCCTAACCTAGTCATTTCCATTTTTAAACCCCAAAGATGTCAATTTTGTCTTACTTCATTTTGTGTATGTAAACAGATACCTTCTTAGCCCTTTCCCTAGATCTAAGGGAACTATAAATAACGAAGCAACAAAACCTGAAGTTTTCAAATGACTTTTAAAATGCACGCTATGGAATAGATAGCCTGTCACTTCATTTATATAATTGTTACTATCAATAATTTGGACGTATGAAATCTAACCTGGTCTCATTTTTTCCCTTTCTCTTCTTCTTCTTCTTCTTCTTCTTCTTCTTCTTCTTCTTCTTCTTCTTCTTCTCTTCATATATCTTATTGAGTAGGAAGTGATTTGCTTCAGTGCTAAACTGAAAACCTTGGAGCATCGGCAGCAGCGAATTGCAGAGGTCAAGGCCAAGTATGAGTGGTTAATGAGGGAGTTGGAAGTGACCAAACAATATCTGATGCTGGATCCTAATAAATGGCTCAGTGAATGTACGCTTTTACTGCCTATATTTGATGTATTTCATTAACACAAGAGTTTACCAGTGCTGTAGCTAAGCCATGAGCAACTACGTTTATAAGCAAAAAATTGAACTGACATTTGACCTGGGAGAGATTTGGATTGCCTCTGTTTCTAGAGCTGTTCCCACATAATTCCTATTAAATTGTGACATTGGAACCAAGTGGGCCGATTTGATCAAGAGCTGAATCCAGGAATTGTACAGCGCTGTAGTGAAGACTATTGCCATCACTAGATTAGCTCTCATGCGTCTCACACCACAGCTTCTGAAAATGAGATCCCCCCCTTTTGCCCTCAGATCGCTCAGACATATGAATTATATTATAAATCTTCTCTCCTGCTGTGAAATAATACTTTAAGGCAAATTTGACTCTTGGTTGAAATGGCTTATGTAAGATATTAATTTATTATTATTATTATTATTATTATTATTATTATTATTATTAACATTTAGCCAGAAAAGGGTACATTTCATACAAGTCAGTCATAAAGGGATTAAATAATCCCACATTCAGATTTGGAAGGATACTTCTGAAGAAGAAAACAATTTTTTAAAAAAAGATATAGACACAACCAAAGCTCCATACTATCTAATAGGTGAGGGCACCTCACATTGAAAGAGATAAACAGATATGAAGGGGAATTATTTTGCTACTGGTTGTTCGGAGCTATTATAGGTTAGTGTGGAGTTTGTTTTTAATTTTTTAAAACAGGCATTTTTCTGAGCTTGTACAATCAAACAATCTGGCCTCATATCTAACGAAGAGAAGATCACGTGCTAACAAAGGAAGTTGCATGGTGACATACTCCCTAATGTAAAATGTCTGTGTAGGATTGCTCTATAGCCAACCTACATAAAATGTAGTGTAGACAACTGGCGGTTGGTGTTATTTACTTATTTCCTATGTTAACTCGGTAGGTACATAAATAAATATAATACACAGACCCTGCCCTTAGACTTCAAATATATAAGACAAAACACACAAGGGAATTGGGGTTTGTGGGGAGGGGTGTGGAGAGAAAAGTAAGACAAGGGAAACCAGTTTAACAATGCCGGAACAAAGAGGTGAGTTGTTAGCAGGTATTTTCATTTGGTTGCTAATCTTCCCTTGCTGGTGTTCATGCTGTGAAGTGCTGCATTTGCTTTGGTCCTTTGGCCACTGATAGGGGCCAGAGTGTCCTTCTGCAGTCCCAGAGCCAGAGATTGCCTGACCAGTACATACTGGTGTATATGAAGGCAGACGGGGAGGAAGCTTGTTGCATGCATCTGCTTATTCTTTGGCAAGGGTCAGGCTGGCTTTCTTCCTGCTGTGCTGTTCTTCTTTGGAGTATTGCAACTGATTTATGTAGCTGCTTACCATGTGGTGGGGATAAACTGGCTGAACAGCATAAGTTTGGTTAAACATCTATGATTGGTGATAATTTATCCCATTAACTTCAGTGGAACATACATTGTCAAAATGATTTACTTTGATCATTAAGGGGTAGATTAGGTTGCTCTCTGGTATAATATAGTCTTCCACATCCTTTGGAAATTAGTGCAGCCTTACATATGTCAACTTTAGGTATAGGAAGGAATATACATTTACACTGTGGGCCTGTTCAGACAACACACTAAGCTTGGTTAGGTCGTCAACCCTTTTACAGCAAGGGGTTAGTGAATGTGTTCAAACCATAGTTATGTAGCCACCATGGTTAGGAATAGTTCACACGACACACTTAGCTATGCTTCACACGACATGCTAAGCCATAATGTTTAGCTCAAAACGCTTAACCATCATGGTTTAGCGTGTTGTATGAACAGGGGTTATGTGTTCACTGTTTCATATCAACAACACACATCTGTTTTACTGCTGGAAGGCTGTGATTGGCTGCAGCTGCCCACCATGGCTAGGCACATGCATACATCATATGTGAAGCTGAACACAAAATGTATATGGAGCTGAGTTTTCCTAAAAGAGATGTCCATACAGGTAAATCACCATGTTTCAGCTAGCAGCAACTAAACTCTGTTAGATTCTTCTACAAAAAGGAAAAAGATGTATGAACCGGTGAAGGCTTTTGGATTTTGATGGGTCTACAAATCCATTTTGAGTTTCAATCACAACCAGCCAGACCTCTAAAGGAGCTATCCAAGGTGCTGAATCTTATCCCCAGAATAGCGCCCTTATTGTTCAGGCTGGTTTTGACTGAAACCTAGAATGGATTCACACCAAAATCCGAGTCAGCAGCCCACTGGTATGAACATATCTAGGAGACAGTGATCCATAGGAATAGATAGCTTCAAAAATAAAGCTTCTTGTGGCACATTAGAGACTAATAGATTTTTTGTGTCATAAACTTTTGTGGATTAGAATTTGTTTTGTCAGTGTCATCCTCAGTTGGTATATATACGCACGATGAGAGAGAGAGAGAGAGAGAGAGAGAGAATGACCACGTAAACAATTGGGGCAAAAGGCCATATAATAAAAAGGTACCAGTGAGTGTGATAGTTCCATGAAGATTTCAAGAGTATACAAAATAAGGACAAAGTAACCATCCACAACAGTTCTCACTGTGGTAATGTTCTCTTTCTACTTGTGCTATGCTAATTTAACACCCAGAGTAGGAAAAAAACATAGTCTGATTTGCTGGTGATTAGCCATTTTTGGTGGTGGGTAGGCAGTGGGGAGCTGTAAGCAAGGACAAATCAAGCAGTCAAACTATTAGACTGGAGTACTCAGGTATAGGACAGACCCAGAAGAGAAAATGATGTAACACTTGCTTTCACTTACAGCTCCTAGCTAAAATTGCTTCAATATTTTGTCAATGATCTACAAACCCAGGCCTCTCATAAAGTCTTGGATAGTAGGCCTTGCTTATAGACTGTCCTCTAATCTAAAACTGCTATTCATCAGCAACAATTGACTATCTAAAAGAGAAAACAAACCTATAAAATAGGCCTGCAACAAGCCAAGATGTCAACTGCGTCCCCATATCTACTCAAGTAATGCTATAATGGGACCTAAGAACATCAATCGTATCCTCCACGTGATGTATACCTATCAACAGTCTTTATGCTAGCAACATAGAACAAATAGATCAGCCTTTACACACAGTAATAAATGAACACAAATATAAAATGGCCAAAAATGACACTGTAGCTGACCTCAAAGTCACCATATTTAAAAAAAACAACTTCAAAAGGTGGCTGGAATATTTAAGCAAATTTAATTCTAGTCAATTTGGACACAACTGAGACTTGGGGTAGTATCCAATAGGGGTGGTTTGTGTGTGGCCAGCCCTATCAGGCCCCAGTCTGTGTGCACCCAGTCCTTCCAACCCATTACAGGTGTTCAATTAGCATAGCACAGCTATAAAAATAGCATCATCATAATGACTGCTGTTGTGAATGGGTTACTCTATTCTTGCCTTCTATCCATTTGGGTTTGGGCTGTTTCACTGTGCAATCCTATTCATTTCTGCAATGGATTTACTCCCAAGGAAGTGTGTATATGATTGCAGTTTTAGCAACTGTTTTGGCTCACAAGGGGCTGAGAATTTACAATTACCACAATTTTCAGTGGAGACTGTTTGCATACTCACTTGCAAATCAATGAAAATTATGTAATCAAGCAATGAGAGGTTGGAATCAAAGATGCTTTCTGCACATGGAGCAGAATCCAACAGGGCATTTATGCCCCTGCTGGCTCTCTCGTGCCCCTCAGATTCCCTTCCACAAGTGGTGGATCTCGCCAATTCTGTTGCATAAGTGGGACTCGCCACTCGTGCAACTGAGATTTAACACTTACCAGAAGAAGCCCCAAAACCAGAGGAAGCCCCAAAACTAGAAGAACCAAAACGTCTCATTATTGGATCAGGACAGAACTATCTTATGTGAGTTCCGCTGACCTGCCCCATTCCAGAAACGAGCATTTTCACTCTTTTCTGATTATCCCCGGAAGCGCTAAATCTGTTCTGTAAGCGATGGGTGCCACTTGCCGATGGGAACTGGTGGGGTGAAAGAGAATTAGTGGGGTAGAAATGCCCCCATTGGATTCTGCCCTTGAATATACTTCTATACTCAAGAGGGTTGTTTGAGTAAAGTCCAACAATGTTCTTCCACTGCACAAAAGTGTGCGCAAGCGAATACATGAGCCCTGGTAAAGAACCCACTTGTGATAGCTGCGCTGCCCATATTCTTCCAACCATATTTCCTCGCTTCCCATCTATTGCACATGCATGTGTGAATGGACACTTTTGGCAATGTGCTGGGTCTGTCCTGTCTCTCCACCTGCTTCTGTTTCCTTTCTCACAGTTGATCTTGAGAAAGTATTCGACCTGGATTCGCTGGAGTACTTGGAGGCTCTTGAGTGTGTGACTGAGCGACTAGAGAACCGCGTGAACTACTGCAAGGCCCACCTCATGATGATCACCTGTTTTGACATCACTTCCAGGCGCCGGTGAAGGATTGACCCCCAAGAACATTTTGGACTACTGCCGCCCCCTTCTTCCCTTTTGAACAGCACCTCAAAGATGTAGAATGAGGATGAAGGTTGGTGTCACATTTGACTGTGTGCAAGAAGAGATGTTTGTCTCTATTATGCCGAAGAGTGGAGCATAAACTGAACAGACGATGATGAAAAGCAAAGATACCGAGAAATAAGGATGTGGAGCCTCCTAGCCTGAAAGAGCACTTTGAGAAATCTTTAAGGATGTGTTTGTAAATAGGAACTGCTGGCAGAAGTGACTTTTCCCCCCACAATAACTGAAGAGGGAAGAGGAGCAGATGCAGGGCCACCGCTGAGAGCACCATTAAAATAAAAATCCATGGGGAAAAACTGTCTTAAGTGCCTTGCAAATCTTTATTATCCAAACATTTATGTTCATTCTTTCTTGTGTACAGATGGTGCTAGTCAAGAAAAGAAAAAGATAAAAAATCCAAACACATTTTTTGAAATGTATTTACAGCCTAATTTCTTTTCTTGGTGTTTTATTCTATTTCCGACTTGCTGTTTCTACGTAACTTGTGTTTGTAGAGATATTTCATAACCGATACCGCATATAAATAAATGTTAACGTGTCTTTTATTGTTACACACCAGAGTAAGGCCACTCAAAGAAAGGAAAAAGCTCCTAGATTAACCCCAAAATTTTTGACAGCAGTGGAGGAGGAGAGGTTCCCCCAGCCCTTGTTACAAAAGAACATAAATGTGGATTTTCTGGCAAAATGACAAGGCTTCACTTGTATTGACCTTACTGGAAAAAATAGTGTCTTCAGGATTTTTGTTTTGTTTTTTTGTTTGTTTATGGCACTGAAACAACTGCATTTACAACTTCACTTTTTATGGATGTTCAAATGAAGACTGTAAAGCTGCTATTACTATTCATTATGCAGACCTACTGGTTACCCTTTTCTCTGGGGTGCTTCAAGCCTTGTCCTTGTCCTATGGTTAAGGAGACACTTGTGGGTGCACCCAAACAGAGGAGACCAATGGCTCCAATGTCAGTGGGGCGGGGAATCCGCTTTGGGTTTCAGTCAGAACTCTAAAGGAGCCATCCAAGGTGCTTCACACTTTGGATAGCTGCTCTAGAGTTGTAACTGAAACCTGGAGCGGATTCCCCACCCCACTGACATTGGAGCCTCCACTGCATGCAGCTATTATGGCTGTGTGGTCTATGAATACAAGAACTGACTTGCTTTGAATAATCAAATCAGGGTCCTTTTAGTCCAGCCTTCTGTCTTCATCTCCAAAAGTAGTCACACTAGATGCCACTGACAGCTTACAAGCTCGGCTTGAACGTTGACCACACTCTGTCATTTGTCCCTATATTGGAACTTTCCAATAACAGATCGATCTCATGATGCAATTGGACCATGAAGTGTGTGAGCATGAAAGTAAAGATGGAGGTAGCAGTCCTGCTCCTTTTTGCCTGACTTCTCCACTTGGTATTGCAAAGGGTACTGAAAACAGCACAAAGGACCACTTTGGGAGAAAGGAAATAATCACCATTGGCCAATTTTGTATGACAGAGAGTGCGGAGAGAGAGAGAGAGAGAGAGAGAGAGAGAGAGAGAGAGAGAGGATGTGATGCTGTTACTCTAATGGACTCTTTCCTTGCATGATCAGATAAAAAGATGGACACATTGCAGGCAGTGGTAATAGTTCTGGATTCTTTATGGATAGGTCATAAAGGTTAGTAACGTTTTTCTGCAAAAATATCTTCCCAAAATATTTTCCCAATATAATTTTCAGAAAAGAAAAAAACAAATTAAAATTCCTGTATTTTTTATAGATCAAAATACAGTCTTTTTTGTTTTTGCATCCACAATCAGAGTTTCACATGAGGAGCATGTGTTCTGTTCAGCTTGGAAATAAATTCAGGTTGCATATGAGCACTTGGCTGCTCATCCATTGTTTTTCCTCATGTAAAGCTCAGGGTTTTACATGAGGAGTATGTATTGGTGTCACAACAGGAACCCTTTTGTGACACCAATACAAATCCAATGTTTACTTCACTGTTACCTGAATGGAAGCCTGAGGGAATGTCTAGAAGCCAACTGTTTGTTTCAGGAGGAGGAGACACTGTCTAGGTTTGGACGACATAAACCCACAACAGGCTGGAGTCCTTGTGGGCACCAGGTTACATAAGCAACCCCCCTCAGGGGTTGTCACATCGTGTGAACCCAGCAAATGTGAATTATTAACCCTTGCATCACTCATGCTCACCAGGTTTGCAAAATGCAACAAACCCTGAGTGGAGTTTGCATGTTCAAATTGGTGGCTGCCATTTGTGACGCCACAAACGTGTCATTTCTTTGTTCATAAGGGTTCTGAAAATTGATTCCATCTGATGCCAGTTTCCCTCAGTAGCCAACAATGCCAGCGGACCAAGGGGAGAAAGGGTGCTGACATAGGAAACAAGGTGCCTAAGATACATGCTGGGAAGACTGAGGGGGACTGAGCAGGGAAACATGCCATGGAAAACTGCAGAGGAAACAAAAATGGTTGTGCAAGGTAAAGAGAGCCCGCACTTTAATTTTACATCTGTCCGTGGCTTTCATATCTAATGCCCTGGCTTGATAGTGATGCAGAACATTTATTAGTGGACAGCTCTGCATTTATTATTGGGCAGAGTGGTCCTCAGAGGACTTGGAAAGATGCAAAAGTCAAGGCCAGTAAGTCCATTAGGGAAATTAATGAGGTGCATATAAATACAATGTCATTTACACAAATACCTTAATCCATCTCAGTGTTCTATGCACACAGAAGCAGATGTCCCTGAACATAACCCTATTTAAATGAAGAACTGTATGCAAAGATTGGTCCTAAATATGCAGTTTCTCTACCTGATCCAGAAGTCAGCTGCACCCACAACCTTTTGGGAGGGCTGGCAGAATTAGTACCCTCGGCCCCCTATTCCTGAGAAATAGCTGATCAGCAGGATTTTAACATTTTTACAAGACTTCCAAGCATGTGTTCATCATACTATTATTAGCAATGAGAAATAATAAGAACATTGTTCCAATTCATCATCTCATAAAGGATTCACTTGAATGACCTGATGCAATAGCCAAAGCCAATAATAGATTCAAGACAATAAGTGCTGTCTCAGCAGCATAATATAGCAGTATGATGTTAAGCAATGCTTGCCTGTAATTCAATTAATATCTCACTGATGTAAACAACATTACAGCATTCCTATTTTGGGCTTCTAGCTGTAAGGAGAAAGATAAATGAACGGATGGGGGGGGGGTTCATAGCCATAGTTGCTCTCCTCTTCTGGAAACATACGGGTTGTGAATCTAATTCTTATTTCTTACATATTCATTCAATTCCCTTTGACTCCCAGTGATTAAAGTGTAAATAAAACCATTTTGAGAGGAAATCAGTTCCTTATTTGATGTGTGGAAGAGTACAGTGAACATGGGATTTGGATACCTCCTTCATTCATAAGCAAACACAGAGCTGATTGGGAAGCAATGGAAACAGGCGTATAATCTTCCTTCATCCACATTCATCAGCTATTATAATATTCCAGTGCATCTCTCTCTCTCTCTCTCTCTCTCTCTCTCTCTCTCTCTCTCTCTCACACACACACACACACACACACACACACACACATTGACTTCCAGGCTGTATGCCTTCCAAGACCTTTCTTGAAATTTGATCTCCTAGCCTTGCTTTCTTTGGGCCAATTTACATATTCCTTGAAATTTCCTGAAAAATAAATACCATCAGGTAAGATAGCTTTCTAAGAGCTGAGCTTGCTGGAGCACAACAAAGCATTTTGCAAGTCTACTCTGTGCTTCTTGAAGCTTCCAAATATGCAGGTTAATCCACTAATATGCAGGTTAATTTAAGGCAACTTCCCTCAAGCCATTTTACAAACCGAATTGCTCTCTTCTGTGACCTATTTGTCCCATGGATGATTTGATGAAAATTCTGTTCCACATGCTCCACATTCGCCCACGGCATATGCAGTGTTGTACACACAGATTTCTTGCTTGCTATACAAATAAGTCCCTCAGTTTTCCTTATTTGTTTTTACAAAATCTGATGCTAGACTGTAAATATGATTCTTAACAGCCATGGTACATATACATTTCTCACTTTTCTGTGTTAAAAACAGGAAGGGAGGGGGAAGAAGGAGGTGCATAGACAAAACACCAGACGAATTTTTGTCTGTGTTTGGGTATTGGAGTTAGTATGGTTACTCACAAGCAGCAAAGCATAATTTATGAAGCTCATCATAAAGCTATATCAATAAAACCTTTACAGTTCCTCTCACCAGTATGCTGGCTGTTTATGCCACATTTTATAGAAACTGTACTTTAAAATGAGTATTGTGTTATCATCTGTGCTTGTTCTTCAGCCTGCTGCATTTGCCCCGTATAAACCTTTGAAAAATTGTAACATGGCATAAAATTGATAGAAAAATACATTTTGGTGTCAGTAATTTAATGTCTGGTGCACTCTACATCTCCAGGATTAGTTCTGTTTTCCATGTACTGTAAACAGAGCTAGGGCTTTAAAAACCAAGAGTGAATCTTTGCACACACACACTCGGTCTCTCTCTTTTATGTGTGTGTGTGTGTGTGTACACACACACAAACTTGCACACACCAACCTGGTATTTCTATCCCCAGTGTATGGACCTCTCTAATTGGCAGAGGACTGCAAAGAAGCAGATGAGCTGTTACTTTTAAACATCTTTTCTTGGTCCATGTTGAGGGAAAGGGTTATATTGCAGACATTTGGCATTAATATGTGAGATCATGATGTGTATCTGGCATGTCCTATATGATGAAAGATGCATGTAAAACAGCATCTAAAATGGCTGTTGTTGTCTTATTGTGATCATAATCGAAATGTAAAACGTAAGACTAATATTCATTAAATGGTGATTCTCCACCACAGATGTTAGCAGAGAATGCATCGGCCCATATTTTCTGGTTATTGCACTTGGCTATGGTGCACAGCATTGCAGAGTCCAGAGAAATCCTGGCTGGGGTTCTTTTGCTCCTCCTAATTAATATTAATTGGGACATCTAGCTAGGAATGCCCATGTATTAAGGTTGCAAAATAATATATGAGCTCCCACCATTAATAGAGAAGACTTTAATGCCCTTTCGTCTACTTTTCTAAACTATTTCCAGATGGAAGTTGTTTATGGAGGATTTGCCTTGGGCCAATTAAGCAGATGGTGCATGTTTCTCAAAGGGCATCTCAGAGTATCAAAACTAGACCATAATACTGCTGGGTGTGTGTGATTTGTACTTATTGTGCACAAAATCTTACAGTACAATCCTATACATGTTCACTCAGGCAAGTGGGCACAGAGTTGCTGTATCTTGCTACTGAATTACTGGCAGATTCAAATACTAAATTCCATTCCAATGATCAAAGGAGTCCAAAGTGTTCATGTTGCAGGAAAATCTATGATATGTTCTCTAGATGATGAAAGTTACTGGCTCAATTCGAATGACACAATAGTCAATGGTGGGTTGACTAACCCTAACCTTAGGGGGCACTCCCCACACAACATGGTAATAAATAATCAACTGTGGTGTGGATGAGGATCAGCGCTGAGTTGACTATGGCAGCATTTGGATGACACAATAGTCAAAACAACTGACGATTGTTTCCCCCACACCAGTTGTTTATTGTGTTGTCCGAACTGAGCCACTGATACTCATTCAAATTAAGCTCTTAATCTCTCCCAAGGGGGTGGGTAGGGATATGGATTGTATAAAACTTTGAGTGGTCCTACTCAAGTATGGAGCATACTTTATGACAAAATAATGGTAATAAAATGGTGCTTAAAGCAGTTTCAGGAATATCTATATTACATATACTCTATGGATTTAGTCACCTTATATATTGCAGAATATGTGTGTGAATGATTATCTGAATAAAATACACACTTGCCTAGAGATTTTATGTATACATAGATACTTTTTCTAAATTTTAACTCTTTCCCTAGTTGAAACTGCTATCTGACATCCATCACTTATTTGACATATGAAGGACATAATTTATTTGTAAACTCAGGATGTTCTTGCTTTATAGAATTGCTTGTACTTTATAATTTATTTACCCACTATGATTGGAAATGCTTATCTAAGTGCTATGCATTGAAGTGTACATTTGCTGAATCCATTTCATTCTGTCTGTGGCTGTCCTTTTTCATAGTAACAATGGTATAATAAAGTCATGTAAGGTTAGAAAATGCCCCTTGTCATGGGCAAAATGCTTCTACTGAATCAGTCATGAGAAGTTCCACAAGAAGACAGATCCACAAACGGATATTGTGCCATATCAGTTAAGCTTTACTGGAACAGACAGAAAAACACAGCAGTAGGACAAGAATGGAAAAGAAACAGAAAAAAAGGAATTTGCAAGTTGATTGAATGAATATGTCAAGCCTTTTGCCATTAAAATGTAAAGTTTACTGTTTGCTGGCTTAAAAAACTCTTTTACCTTTTGTGGTATATGAGGTGTGAAACATATTGTCAAAATATGATGTTTAAAAGATATCAAAATATAGTGGCATTAAATGTTTACTTTTATCTTACCAATCTTTGTGCTTCCCAATGAAAAAAACATGGTTCTTTCTACAGGTTTCTGGGGTGGGTATTTGTCAGCACAAAATGTAGTCTTTATTCAGCTCCTTAAGAAAATGTGTGATAGAGAAAGCACTGACCTACACCAACAATATGAATTGCATTCTTGCTGATTCTGCCAACAGACTGGCTAATTAAATAATTCCCTGAGGAAGTAAGTAAGAGTCAAGTACTGGAAATTTTAAGGGATTAAAAGATTTACTGGGAAAGTTATTGTTCATAGCAAGTTCACTGGTTGGCGCCACCATAGGGCTCTGTAAGAAAAGATTAGCAACAAGGACTCTGATGGTGCCAAAGTCTTTACTGTTACCTCCTCCTATCAGCTAATTTCATTGGTAAAGTCTAAAGACTCACTGAACTTTGAGAACTACTGATATTAGGATAATAACCAGAAAAGAGAAGGCACACGATATAGCATACCCTTATTTTTCCTCCAAGCTGTAGAACATTAAGTTTCCATTTTCTTTTAAATGTAACATGTTCCTGAAAAGGATCATTGCTTGAGTTAGCAAAATATAGCTCGTTATAAGATATATTCCAGGATACAGACTTCTGCTGTTGGTTTACCTTGGTCCCTTCTGCTCCTTTGGATGAGGTAGAGGCCATCTTTCCTTAGTTGGCTAACTTTTTATATGGATGTGTTGTGGATCCTCCTTAGAAGTAGGTGACCATCTTTCCAGTTCTTACTAGAAGTTTGCTTACAAAAAAAACATGACTAGTTAGTTTAAATAAATTCACTCCCCCAATTGCTGTTTGGCCTTCATTACTCCTTTTGGATTGCAAGGACACAATGCTGCAATGCCAGTAGACAACCCCACTGCCCTCAAACTGGCAGAATTCCCCTATCAGGGTCTAGATTGTATATCTAGCAAACCTTTTCACCTTGGTTCCTCTTTTCTTCATTTCTATGTTTCCATCACCCACTGTTTCCTCTCATTTTTGCTTTTCGGGGCATTTGCTTAATTTGCCCAATTCCTTTAAGCCATTCTATTTCTTGACCAGTCTCACTAGTGCTTGAGATCTCTGGTTGACTCATTCTTGTCTTAGTTCCTTGTCTCTCTTGCCTTTATCCTCAAACCTCATTATTCACTTATCTCCTTTCAAATTCTTCATTCTCAGTTCATTGCCTATTCTGCAAGTTTCCTTCAGTAGTGCTGACTCCAGTGCCCTCTGTGGTCCCCCCTCCTCATCTCCAAGGCACTGCTACCCACTTCCTCTGTGCTCAACCTTCAAAAATGCTCAGATAGTGAGTACAAGGGAAGTGAAGGCTGCTTCATCATCTCCACTCCACTTATTGTTTGCACCTTGGAGGGAGCAGGTGATCATGCAGCACATGCAAGGAAGAGGAGGCACAGAAGGCTCCAGAGGGGTACTGGGGGCCTTACTGACATGTGGACCTTGACAGGTGCCCAATGATACCTACCCTTGATGCTTACCATCCTCTGAATTCCCTGTCTTTTAGTTTCCTGATATCCTGAGACTTCTTTCTAGTTCTCATCTTTGTATAGTCTGAAGTCAGTGTATAGCTAAATCAACAACTATCCAAACTGTAAGATGACTAGCACTGAGGCTAAATTCTGAAAAATGAAGAACAATGCTCACGAAATCACAGTCTGGTGAGAGCATCAGCTATTTCATCAGCTGAAATGGTATACTTCTGAAAATTACACACACAAAATATCATGGCAGAATTGTAACAGTATTGCTTACTTTTGACAAGTTTTTCAAGGTCAACAGCAAGCGTCTCAATTATGTAATGACACAGAAACTGAAGAGTCTGCCCCTGCCTTGTGGTGAGTGACCTCTGAAGGGGAGGCTTGGATTCATTCCCAGGCTTGGTCTTCCATGGCCTCAAAGGCTAAGCAGTTTGTCTTCCAGAGGTTATCTGTGCAGCCAGTTAAATGATATGTAAAATTCTGCAGTGTATGGTGAAATTGGTTGGAAGGTGACTAATCCTTGGAATTCTCTGTGCTTATTTGATCACTATTGTTTCTGCTTATGAGCCTTAAACGAAGACCCCAAAAAAGGCAGTTGCTAATCCCAGCCTGTTTGCAATTCAAAACACCAATATGATTTATTTACAGTGAAACATGCACCAGTATGAGCAGGACCAATGTGATTTACAGAAGGGTTTAAGTAACAAAGTCTGCCAAAAATGAAATTAAAATCCTAGACTAGTAAGCAAGTACTAAAAAACTGCTTTAGGCTGAGGCTTATGTACATAGGGAAAATATTCTACACAAAGGAGTCAAAATCCTTCAGAGTGAAGTTTTTTTCTGATTTCTGCATTTCTTTAGTGGACAACTTGAGGCTTTCCCGATATTTTGACCTACAGCTCCCATCAGCATAGCAATAGCCTTATTAACCATAGTTCTAAGGGGCCTGGCCCAACATCTCAGGGGGTCCGCTGGTTAACCCAGATTCCCAGCTTTCAAATTTAAAAAGAGCACATTTCTAGCCTTTGTAGAATCCAAGATATAAAGCAAGATGTTGAGGCACATTCCACTCATTTTGTGAGAAACGAACACTCAATTTGTCCAGTCGTTTTGTGAGAAATGAGCCTGCTAGTACCTTTCAGTGTGTTGAGCCAATGAGTGAAGTTGCAGGTATGATCAACATTTGGCCATTGAGCTAAATATACAGCGAAGACTTGTCTGCAGAAAAGACTTCCTGGTTAATCTTGACCCCTCCCTGTTCCCCCCCCTTTGATCTGTCCTTGTCACGAAGTGATTGCTGCCCATGGCAATCAAGAATGTTGGTGGAACTGTGATGGGCAGTAGTATATCCAGGACCAAACAATGGATAGCAGGAATAACAAGAGAGAACTGCTTGTTTCAGGCTGCCCCTGGAAATGCTGGGGGATGCTTGCAGAATGGTTTGGAGGGGCGGGAGAGAATCAGCAGGGGCATACGTGGATTCTGGTCACTAACATGCAACTATAGGGCTACTATGACAATTTTAAAAGTATCTATCATTATATATCAGGGCTGGGGAGCCACCTTCAGCCTGAGGGACAAATTCAATTTCAGAGAAGCTCTTGGGGCCAGGGAAAGGGGGCCGTGGCTATTTGAGGAATCCTTGAGAGATGGACTGCATCCCTCTTGTGCTTGAGCTTCTCCGCCCTTGATAGAAATGGTAACAATTATGGTTTGTTGCAGTTTAAACTTGAATATATCCAAGAACAAGTTGTGGAAACTTGCTTGCCCTCTCCATCACCCCCTATTAAACATGGTGCTGCTGCCAAAGATGCTGTTGGGGGAAATGACTAATGACCATCAAACCTCTTTGAATATCCTGGTTAGGCCATAATGTGGACTTTACATTTGAACACAATAATAATTATTATACTAATAATTTTAGGAGTAGATCACACTTTCTACTTTTCTATTTTTCATCCATGACACTTGCCAAAATGGAGCAATATTATGCCTCCATATAAGCAATTCCATTCTGCAGGCACTGCTAAAATGCTAACATTTGTTTTTAAAGCTCCCATATTTTGCACACTGGTACATTTTTTATCCCTTTCTCATTTGTGCAAAACTGAACACATTTGATATTTTTAGAATGGTAAAAAGCCTGGCAATTTTCAGGTATGAAGGAAACCCAAAATAAGAATTTGGTCAGCTTTCAGCAATAATGCATTTGCTGCCAGCAAACCAGAAATGTAAGGCAGTTTGCTACATAATGCTTCCATTTTACTTTCTAAGTGTCTAATGTGTAGGGTGACCATATGAAAGGAAGACAAGGCTCCTGCATCTTTAACAGTTGCATTGAAAGGCAAATTTCAGCAGGTGTCATTTGTATGCCTGCAGCACTTGGTGAAATTCCCTCTTCATCACAACCATTAAAGCTGCAGGAGTCCTGCCCTCTTTTGTATCTGGTCACTCTAGTATAGACACTGATCTCATTGGAGATGGAAGACAGTGCTGCTGGTCAGATATACAGGCCCCCAATATGTGCAAGTAAATGTGTTGTACACACAAACACCCCAGACTGCCACGTGCCGCTATAAATATATATCAGGCAGAAATTTCTGAGAATTTTCCTTGCAAAATGATGCATTTGAAAAAAAAAATCAAATCTACTTTTGGAAAGGCGTATGACCTACACCTTCTTTCTTGTCTCATTAAATAATATTTTAATTTTTTTAAAAAACCAACTGCAACTAATTTTCAGCTAAAATAATCATGCAAGTTTTCCCACACATTTCCAATGACTGTGGCAGAAGCTGAAGTTTTAGCAAGCCTGTACTCATCACAACCTGCAGGTATTCTAAGCCATCTAGTAATGTGATCTAGGGTTAGCAAGCGAAATTGACTTTGGGGAGGTAATTCATGCTTTTGCTGCAAAAAGGGCTAGAAAAATAAAGCTTTAAAGTTATTTGGTCTATTTATAAAATATTTGCAGATGCACTGGCCCAGTAGAATGAAAAAAAATCAAAATATTGGCAGGATAATACCTTTATTAGGATCAACCAAAATTACCAAATAGTCAGCAAGCTTTGTAGGACTTTTCTTCTGGCTGGATATTATGTTAAGCAAAAATAGCAAAAGGGTTTTTCTGGGGGGAGGTGAGGCGGGCTCAGTAGAAAAGCCCCAGTGTGGACCATGTTGTAATTTCAGAAATGGAGAATATGTAGTTTTAGGATTAAAACAGAAACTTCTCTTTCATGACACAAGTGGTTATATGTATGGGGTGGGATCATGGTATGTGTGTGGGAGGAGCCCATGTTATAAGTATGTACTGGATGCCATAACCAATGCTTTGGCCCGGATAGTTGGTGTGAACAGGATGAATAATCTTCACACAATAGGTCTCAGAAATCTGCTTTAGGAGAATTTTAATACTCTTCTTGCCTCAGACTTCATTTATTAAGTTCCAATTCTGCAGTATTACATCTGTTGATAGCATGGAGAGTCCTCATAACACGATTCCCATGGTAAGCCATTCTAGACATTTCATATTAGCATGAAGCACTCACTGGCATCATGCTTGTTTGCAATGATGTATAGCAGACCAACCCTAATTGCTGCCTCTTTACCAGACTTCCCTTTACCTGTCTCCAGGTCTGACACATTCCATGTGGGATCTTTTCTGTGCGATCTATTCTTGTGTATTGGCTAGGTGGTTTATGCAATGGGTCATTCTCATAAACATTACACCTCTTTAACTGACATCTACAGTAAAAACAGTGCTTCAAATGAAGTTTTATCATCATTATTAATCATGCCTGATTAATACTTCTCTGCCCTGTTGGAAGCGCAACACCTAATTAATATATCCCTGGACTTTTATGTGCCACTTTTATGGCTGCATTTGTGACTCTCAATAATTGTATGCTCAGTTTCAGATTTTTTTCCTTTTGATTTCCACCCATACTAATCTTATGAGTTTCAAGCAGGAAGCAAAGATGCCTATTATTATTCAAATGGAAAACTAGTAGCTTCTTTAACAACATTTCAGATGTCTGCAAGTATATGAGTTTATCCACCTCCTAATCCTGAACTCCAATAAACAGGAGAGGTCTCATCAGAAGATTGATATCCCTGCTCAGCCATGCAGCTTGCTGGGCAACCTTGGGCTGGTCACAATGTCAACCTAACCTACCTCACAAGGCTGGGATGAGGATCAAATAATAATAATAATAATAATAATAATAATAATAATAATTTATTTCTTACCTGTCTCTCCCTTTGGATTGAGGTGGGGAACAATATTACAACAATACAATATAAATCAAATGCATAAAACTGATTAAAAGGGCATATAAGACCAATACAATATTAAAATAACAATCAGGACAAACCCTATATATTGTCTTACTGGAAATGTAAACAAGAGTAGCTAAGTATTAATTCTTGTTGTATTTGTCATTTGGAAAAGTATTATAATTTGAGGAACGTCTTTCCAAATCCCAGATTTTACTGAACATAATGCCTGCTGCCATCAAACACCAGAACAATCCTATTGATTGAACAGGGCTGCCTCTGTAAATGCATCTACAGCTATAGGACAGGGATGAGGAACCTCTGCCCCATGGGCCAGATATAGCCTCTAGGGGTTCTCCATCCAGCTGCAAGCTTCATTTGCTCTTATCTGTTATCAGAAATTTAAAGGGAATTAAACTGTAAATATCCTTTTGCATAGAACTGGGCTGTGGTTTGGAAGGCATGAAACTTGTTGCACTGGGGCTTACTCCTGAATAGACTTGCTTTCACTTGGGTTGTGCTTTGTATGCTTGGTGAGAAAATGTCAAAATTGGTAAGGATTACATCTGGCCTTGCCCACTTTGCTTTCTCTGACTTTGGCCCTGCCCCATGTCCCGAGACCCTTCTGGAATTGAAAGTTGGTCCCTGGACTGAAAAATGTTCACCACCTATTATAGGAGCTCTATCACCCAGCCCAGATGTGGTGACTATAGTGAAGGACCAGAAGCCAAACAGTCTAAATGCTTCAAATTCATGAGATTAGTAATTAATGAAGATCTCTGCAAGTGTGATGAAATAATTGTGGACAGTTAGATTTAGTAGCTAACATCAGGATTTTCTACCAAGTCATCTTGTTAGCACTCCTCTTTGATTGACTTGGCTCGTCTTTAAATTCAGCCATGAAATCTAAGGTGTATTTCTTTTTACTACCATATAATATTAGGATGCATTCTAGGAGAAATCACTAAGGACTGTTTTTGAATTCTCTCTCCACCATCCTCCATTTATATTGAGTTGCAAACCTTCCATAAAGGGCAAAACTAATAAATATTCATAATAAGTGCAAAATGGTATGAAATGCAAATTCAGATTGTGTCTACATTTTGCCATAAATTCTAAACTAATCCTCACATAAAACATTTTAGAAAAGGGGGGAAGGGGGTAATCACATTGTGTCTCTTCTTTCCAATGACCTTTTAAATATGATTATTTATTGGTTCCTTTTGCCCCTGATTATTCAGAAATGAATCTTCCTGCTTCCCATCAGCCAAACACAAATGAATTACTTGCTCTGGTAGTTGAAAGCAAAAAAGAATTCCCACTCCAGTAATGCTACTTTCTGATAATGCTATTTTCGTACAGCTGTAGGAAATAGGTACAGAAAAGGCTTTTGCAGTACCTAGTGTTAGCATGTGTGTAAAAGGACTGGTAAAAAGGCACAGGTGTGTAGAATGGCATATATGTTACTTCAGCAATTTTAGCTGCATGACCTGCTATTATTTAGTGAGCTTTGACAGGTAATCTAATCAGATTTCCTAACAGTCATTGTAGAAGCAGATTAAAAGACTTCCAGCATAATATCAAGGGCCTCACAACAGGCTCTAAAACAAAACCCAAATGTAGGCATGAAAATGATGGGTGAAGAATTCCAGTTTCTTCCCAATCCAACCTAAAGAAAGATGTTGCTGTTAACTGGGGAAGTGCATTTTGCCACCTGGTCGATTCCTCCAGGTATATATGTAGCAGGATGTATCACAATCAGAAATGAAAATGGTGTGTTTTTAAGAAGTTGACATATAGATGTTGAAACAGATTGAAGTGGGGAAGGGCAGTTATCTTCCAACTCAGTTTCCTAGCCTGCCACTTCACAGCCAGGCAGCAATGCACTGACAACTTTGTATCTCAAACTTGGGATGGGCATGATAAGAGGTTGGGTACGGCCCTCCTTGCAGGGGTCTCTAATGAGTCAACTCTTTTTCCTAGAGGCACTTATTAAAAACAAAATATGCAATTGTGCCCACAGAGTCTTGGAGTGGTGCTACTGAAGCGTTGACTCTAAGTGTACCGGAATTATGTGAAATAATAGTGACACAGAACTAGTCAGCATAAACACATCTGATATCTATTCATTTCTAAAGCCTCCCACAAAGAGACTGGAAGTTTGCCTTGGCTCTATAGATAATCCCCAGTTCAAGCCCAGAGACCTTCTTGAAAAAATTCAAGCAAACAGGAGCAACTGAAAAAGGAGAGAAGGGGAAGAGATCACACCACCCCATAATGATTTGTTTCGCTTCACATGGCATTTTTACAGGGGCTCTGCATATTACGTGAAGTGGTCCATCTTCAGCATGGAGGGATGTGCAGGGTATGTACAAAAGACATTGGCAATCATAGTTGCTTCTTCAGTAGACATTGCAATGCATCGGCCCTAAATTCAGATTCCAGATCATCAATTTCTCTCTAAAGTTCATCTTTACTCCGAGGAAAAATAACAAGATTTTAGGCTATGAGCTGACCAGGGTGTTAGATTTATACATCCTATGACTTTATAACCGAAGCCATAAAACACAGAGCCCCAACTGCTATTTAATCAATTTCTCTAAGTCAAATACTTTATAATGGTCCTTAATACATTTAAATAAATGAATAGATAATACATTTAAATAAATGAATAGGACCTGTAAAAATGAAAGTGGTCAAAGCAAACAGAATAGTTTCAAATATAGACAAAATCCTCAGGGGACAATATGGGAAAGGGACAACAATAAAGATATTTAGATGGAGGAACTAGGAGAACTTTGGGCAATCAGTTCAACAATGTTTGGGTGCGATTGAAGAAACTACATATAAGGTTATGTTATGCGTATTATTTAAGAAAGAGCAGTGTTTGAACGTACTGAGTATTCTGGAAGGTGTTCATGTATGGTGGTCATGTGTGCACATACAATCCTTCTGGAAAGCAACAGATGGCAAGATCCAGGAAATTATATGCCATACCCTACCTATGAAACCCTATTAAATACCTCAGGGTAGAACCATGCTCCTTTTTTGGCCCACAAGAAACTGATCATAAGCTTGGTAGCAGCAGCTAAATTATCTGTGACTCAAAACTGGAAATCTCCAGTAGCCCCAATGATTTTGCATTGCATTCATAAGGTATATAGGATATGGTGCCATGTAAAAAATGAACTGACACAGTCCAAACAGTGCAAGGTCTAGAACATCATAGTGCAATGGTACAGTGATCATAGCTCAGGTGTAGAGCACCTAGGCCTCCTCCACACGGGGCGTTTAATGAGCCTTGAAGGCTCATTATAAATTTTACCTACACACGAGCGGAGCGCAAAACGGGCGTACAGGCGCGTTATCTCCCCGATAATGCGCATTTTCGAACGCGCGTTAAATAGCGACTTTTATTTTGCTCCGGCCGTTAAAGCGCATTTTCGCTGTGTGAACAAGCGATTATGCGCATTAACTACCTGGAAAGCGCTTTTTGGGCATCTTTTAATGCGCTTCGCCGCTTCTCGCCGCCTCCCGTGCAGAGGGATTGTGAGTAAATGCGCCTCCGCGATAATGCGCATAATCGCGGAACCAGGCGCAAAGGCGCATTCTTGTGGAGGGGGCCCTACTTTGCGCGCAGAAGGTCCCAGGTTCAATTCCCAACATCTCCAGGCAGGGCTAGGAAAGAATCCTGCCTGAAACCCTGGAAAGCCGCTGCCAGTCAGTGTCAACAATATTGAGATGGACCAATGGTCTCACTCAGTACAATGCTGCTTCCTATGTTCCTAAAACAATAATAACTAGAAAACACTAATAATTTTGATATAAAGGTCCCATTTCTAGCATACATAGACCAAAATAAAAATCAGCAGCTGGTCCAAAACCATATTAATAAGTATATATACCATATAAGATTAAAGGGAAAAGAATAAGGAAGAGCCAGAAAAGAAGGGAATGTACCCTCGTGTAGATTTTAAAATTGTTATTAGCTATTCAGTTATGAGGGAGGGGGCAGCAATGTGAGCAAGGAATTCCATTCATTTGTCCAACATGAACAAGGGCTTTGTATAATATTATATAACAAACTATCAATGTATGGAAGCTCAGATTACGTATAGTGCTGTTTATATTGGATGTCACTTTCATAAACATCAATAAAAATAAAGTTCTAGAACTGGTTTCTACTCATAAGAGGATAATAGAGTTGAAAACCTTCACTGCGCTTACCTGCACAAATGTCTTCCTTTTTGTTCAGGTTTTGCTTATTTAAACAGAAACACTTTAGGCACTCGGAAAAGCCTGGGTTTTTTTAGCTATGAATGAACATCATCACACACACACCACACATGTGTTTGCTCTCTCTCTCTCTCTCTCTGTTTCTCTCTCTAATGTAAAGGTCACTTGGTCTCTTAAGGGCTACAGTAAATTTGTAAGTATCTCTAGCGATGTGGAGCTGTGAGCATTCTAATTACGAAGGCTGAATTCTTCATTTTCTTCGGCAAAGGAATCTCTAAGGTCCTTATTAAAGCCAATGATCCCTCAAAAGAATGAGGGCAACGGAGTTGCGATGTCTGTGTTCATTGCAAACCCAAAGTAAATAACCACTTTTGTCTACTGTTGAAGAGACACCAGTAGGCAAATATTAAGGCTGTGACAGGATTTCATGGACCTGGTGCTGGCTAACAAAATCTGGGGACATTTAAAAATGTGTTCAACTCACTAAATTCAACTGGCAAGTATAGAATAATTGCTTGAGTCCTTTGGGACTAGATGGAACTTTAGTGTAATTTACTTTTACCTGGCTTGCACGTAATGTAATGACAACCCATCAGATAAACAACCCATGCATGGGCTGTCATGCATGAGCGGGAGAGAGCAAAGGTGCCTGCCAATTCCAGTTGTACTCCACAACCCATGACCAGCTTGTACATAGGTTGTGGAGCATGATAACCAAACCTGGACCACTGAATTGTTTAGGGGCTAAGCCTCCCAACAGTTAACCAACAAACCGATCGTGGGTTGTGGAATAAAAGTGAAAGTGGCAGGTATGCTGTAGGCAGTGCATCCGGTCTCTCCCACTTGTCCCCAACTTTTAAAGACCAGCCGAGAGCTGAGGCTTTATCTTAAGGGTTTTATTGCTTTGCCCAATTATCCAGCCATAAATCTCTGGCCAAGAATGCAGGAGGGAACTGCTGCTGTTAGAGAAAAGCACAGTCCTTTAAATAGAGTCCAGAAGTTCCACCCAAATACAGCAACAACAGGTACTGAAGCGAAGTTCTACCGGTCCAAGTCGAAAAGCCAAGCAGGGGGTGCCGATATCGTGGAGCCAAGAGCAAGCGAGAGTCAGAAGTCCAGTCCACATCAAAAACCCAGTCAGTCATCCAGAATGTAAGAGTCAAGCATCCAAGCGAAGTCAATCAAGCTGATCCGAGTCCAGAATCTAGGGTCACAGTCAGGAGGCAGGGCTACAAAACACACTGGCTACTGGAAAAGCAAAAGCTGTCTGCCAGGCCAAACCAGCGTTTGGTTTCTTCCTTTTCAAACCCTGCCAGTATGACCCCACCCCGATCCCAGCTGTGGCTCATTACTCCACCCTTTGACCCAGCCCCTTATTTCAGCTAGGCATTTCTTCCCTGCCAGTTCTGTAAGCACTTACTTCGTCTGACTGCCTGAGTCTGCTCCGCCCTTTTCTTATGCCTCCTTTCACAGGGGCTGGTTGCTCAAACTGCCTCTGTCTCTGACTCTGCCCCAGGAGAGACAGGCAGAGGAAGGGTCCGACTGACCTGCAGTTCCTCTGAGGGACCTGCATCCTCTTCCATTGCCCGGCCTCCCTCTATTTGCATGCTGGTCTCTGGCCTGACTGTAGGAATGAAACACCCTCTACCTCTGGTAAGTCTGCCTCCTCCTCATTTGAGGAGGCTTCCTTGGGTGAAACCCTAACATCAACAGCCCATGGTTTAGATGTGAACAGGGCCTTTGCCTGGATTGCACCTAGAAATGCTAGAAAATTTTGTTTGATCTGCATTTGAAAGCAACTCAATATGATTTGCACCTCCACAACTAACACACAGATCACAATATAGATATCCTTCTGGTTTTGAATTTTGCAATGCTGTTTCCAACTTCAAAATGTACCAAAATGCATATAAAATGCTTATGAAATAGTATGTAAGACTCCAGCCGTTGCAGAAATGGGACAGAACAGACCTATGAATGAGCACTTGCAAAACTGGCACAAGCCGAAAATACACTGATTTGACCATGCCCAGTTGCACCCGGATACTGTAATTCATACTGGGCAGAATAAATCACAGATGATGATGAAGTTATGTTGCCTACAGCATCCTGGAGGCATTCTTATATACTAGACAAAATTGGTTCACACACCAGTCAATCAGATATAATAGCAGGATCTGACGTAGTCTATGCATGCTTGCAAAATGTTTTTGTATGTGTACCTGGCAACTGGTTTTCCCTTCTGGCAACAACCCCTTGTGTCTTAATGGGCTACATTGGTGGAGCCCCAACATTGGGAGGGGGCTTTTGGAGGAGGGGTTCTGAGCCATACTAACTGATATTCACTGAAGTGGAGATCTGCCCCTGACCCCGTAGGGATCTACTGCCCTGAATGATTTGAGCTGCAGTATATGTGAATTTCTGAGGATCTAGGTTGGCCCTCAAGAAATAAAGATGCAGCAGCCACCAAATCAGTGAATCTGATCTTACATTATCAGCACAGATGACCCACTTTTGTACTTGAGGAGGAAGCATTGTACTGTGGCAGAGGAAACAACATCAATGATATTACATGACAAAGTCAGAAAATCTTATTAGATGTTGTTATAGCTGACAAGCAATAGCACAGCCTTGGGTCCATGTTCTAGGCAGCCGCTCTCCAATCTTCCAACAAATCAGTTCCTCTGACTTTTTACTCCCTTGGCTGCCACTGATATCTGTCTGTGATGAATGTAAAGGAAACTGTCAGATCAAATGCAACAGAAAATGAAGTTTTTGCAAAAAAATAAAACCTCTTGTGTAAGCAGGAAAATTGAGTTACCTTTTGTGTAAGCAGGAAAAAAAAGTTGCCGATACCATATATTACATGAAGTTTTGGTTCTAATGTGAGTAATGGAGAAGTTACACTGAACTGAAAGCGACACCTGGAAGGTCATGCTTTCCCCACCCCTACTGTGTTGTATGGCCCTAGCATATGGCATTCAGAGGCACACTGTCTCTAATCATAAAGGTTCCGTTTACATAACATAAGAACACAAGAACAGCCACACTGGACAAGACCAATGGTCCATCTAGTCCAGCATTCTATTCACATAGTGGCCAACCAGCTGCTACACCAAGACATGAGTGCAATAGCACCCTCTTGGTCATGCTCCTCACCAACTGGTGTACATAGACATACTGCCTCTAATACCGGAAGTAGCACATAGCCATCAGAACTCGTAGTAATTTATAGCCTTATCCTCCATAACTTTGTCTAATTCCCTTCTAAAACTATACAAATTGGTGGCCATCACTACATCCTGTGGCAGCAAATCCCATTGTTTAACGAATAGACCAATCTACCATGGACGTGTACATATTTATGCATATATCAGGTACAGTAGCTACATATATGGCATGATTATTGTGAACTGCTGAGGGATTTTAATATATTCAGCAGTATATAAATACCACAAATAAATAAAATAATGGTTCCTCTCCTACCACCCTTGCCTTACAAGGAGCAGTCTTATGGGACAAGGATAAAGAAGTTCAGGTTGGCAGGGGAGTGATTACGAAATTATTACTGTGCATGGATATGTTTTATAATATGTTTTTACTCTCTCTTTCCCCCTCCTTCGCTCTTTATGGACCCCTTCCCCTTTTTTGTTTGTTTTGTTATATTTGCATTTTTTTTTAAAGATACAGGCAATGTGCAAAACACAGTTTTACTAGTCAACTGAGTATTTTCCAGAAACGAGGTCTGAGGTGCAGCTAAGGTTAAAACACAGGAAAGCAGTCAAAACATGTGGAAGCAGTCAATTATAAACACAGTCCAAAAAACAGAGTCAGGCAGGAGTCCAGCAGTCAGTAGCACAGAATTTCAAACACAAGATAAGGTCAGGGAAAATAGGATACTGGAGCTGAAAGATATTGGCTGAATTCGGACAACACATTAGTCAATGGTGGGGTAATAATCAACTTTACAGTTGTTCATCTAGGGGGTACTCCCCACACAACATAGTAATAAATAATCAACTGTGGTGTGGATTAGGATCAGCGCTGAGTTGACTATGGCAGCATTCGGACGACACGATAGTCAATTCAACTGATGACTGCCCCCCCCCCAGTTGCTTATTGTGTTGTCTGAATTCAGCCACTGTTTCCCAGCAGCTCAACATCCCCCTCTGCCTCAAAAACTGAGCTCTTTGCCTCTTTAGGAGACAGATCTGAAGGCATCAGCCATGAAGACCCCAGACCATCTTGGGCCCTGTGACCATCAGGCTCTGAAGGTTCTGTCTCCTCCTCTGAGGATTATTCCAGTGGAGGCATGGCACCTGGGACAATGACAGTTGCATCCTCTGTTGAGTTTTCCATGCTAGTGCACCAGTGGTATAACTGGATTGGGTCCAATATATTGTGGGTTGGATCCACATTTACACTGGATTAATTGTGCTGATGGAAATTGACTCCTCTGCCCCTTCCTTCCCATCGCAGCCCCTCCAACTGCATGAAAATGCTACACAGGGTCAGGGGAGCCTATTGAATGGGCTATGGTGTAGGGGAGAGGGGGACTTTCTGTGGGTACAGTGGAATGTCTCTTCCTCATGCAGATGGCAGATACTGGATCCAACCCTGCATATGTTTATTGTATGTACAAGAAGAGCAGGATCCAGCCACATTCTCATTGATTTCATTTTAAAATCACATCCTTAAATCTATTCCTCACTGGGATGGCAAAGAGCTTAACTTTAGCAGGATTCTGAAGAGAGAGAGAGAGAGAGAGAGAGGGAGAGAGATGCAAACGATTTGTATGTACATTGTATCAGGTATGAAGGGCACAACTGAGCATAAAATGATTGTTTTTCCATTTAAAAACCATGTGAGTGGGCATGACCTGATACTTTCCCCCTTTCATGGATCTTAAAGGGAAAAGCAGCAATTTGCATATGCATTCCCTTCATACCTAATACATTCTGCACATATTTGCACTCGGGTATCAGAACCCTGACACGAGTTAAAATGCCTCATAAACAGGAGTCCTTTGCCTCTCCTTGAACTGATGAATTGTTATTACATTTTTGAACTATCCTTTATTTAAATCTCGCTGAGCTGTCAAGCTCTGGCTGTTTTTGTTTTTCCGGCATAGTCCATAATGTGTTAAAAAAAAAAACCCAAGAAAGATGCCCCTGCTGTCTTTGCTGTTCTACAAAGCTCACCCTCCGGAAATTAAATTGTCCAACAAATAACTCTCAAACAAAAATAAATGTCTGTTTCATTTATTACTCCTGCTGAGAGAAACACAAAGAACGAAATAAAATGTAATCAATGAAAAGCAGTACAAAAGATGTGAGGTTTGGACAACCTCCATGTGGGAAACAAGCTTACAGCCTGGGAGTGCCAAGGCAGAGTTCAGCCTGTGTTTGTGCAACCTTTCCCTCGTTAGATCTAGCAGCTTAGCAATTGGCCCCAAGGCAACAAAGAACTATGTGCCACTAAATTATATGGGCAGTGTCCAACGCTGTATGTAGCCAACAACTGTATGCAGACTTGCACAAACAGAAACAAGGTTCACTTAACAGATCTTTCCTTTCTCCTCATCCCTGTAGCCCCCTTGGACTCCCCCTGCTACACATATGTGCCAAATTTGAGATCGATCCCTCCAACCCTCGATTTTATATGAATTTATTAAAGATCATTTCAGTTCTGACAGATCAGAATGACAGCTTGCCACGTGCGTTCATTCAGACCTGTCAGAACGGAAACGATCTTTAAAAAATTCATATAAAATCAAGAGTTGGAGGGATCGATCTCAGATTTCATACACATACTTAGGCACACCCCATAAGCACTGTGACCAAGTTTCAAGCCTCTATGAAAATACAGAAGTTATAGGTATATTTATATGGCGGTCCGATAAAACGATAAAATCGCCTGAAAATTATCGCCTCCAATGGTTATCATAGGTTTTTCTATCGTACCGTCATCGTTAAACACATGCACGATAATAACCTTATAGTATCGTTAGCGTATATTTTAAAGATACGATACACATCCCTAATTACTGGTACTAATAGTCTGGTATGTCCATTCTGCAGAGTCTCTAGAAATTACTATCCAAAGATCTCGGCGACATGTGATCACTTTGCACATGCAGAGTATCAAATCTCTGAACCTTCAAGGACATATATCCTCACATATCAAAAAATATCAGTTAAAGCTTCTCACAATGAAGGCCCAGCATTGGGGGAAGAAGGGGATGTGCATGAAATACAACCTACATTTGGGATATTTATTTGGCAATTTTCTGGGTTTAGCCTTTCAGCAGGGTACCATCTCCAATATGAAGACGGCAGCAGCACTAAATGTCCTTTAACACCTTGCAATAGCATGGCAGCACAAAGCAGATCCAGAGTTTCCTAAAGTTCACAACACAACTGCAGTAATTTCACTAACTTACTCTCTAGGTAGGATATTAAGGGTGCAATCCTATGCCTGCTTTGACAGAAAAACGTCCTACAACTCCCAGTATTCCCCAGTCAGCCATGTGCATCATGTTTAGTTTGTACCTAAATGCCTTGGTCTTGCCTTCCTTTAATTTATTTCATAATATCAATTAAAAAAATCAAGCAGTGATTCCCTCTTAATCACTGCCTTCCTTGAGTGTCTGACATTACTCAGCCTTTGGTCTCAAACTGGCAGTGCAGTGCAAATGTGTCTATTGCTTGGCTCTGGTGCCTGATGCTTCACTTGCTGTAACTTGCTCAAACACCTTGAGAGGAGATTACTCTCTCTAGCACTGGCATTCATGAGCTGCGGCTGTAAATTGTGCCCAGAGTGTTCATTTCCTCTGAAATGTCTTCTCATTGCATTGTAATGACTGGTGTCAAGTTATTGGTGTGAAGAAGCTGACTCAAGATTAATGAATGGATATGGAACCAGTAGGAAATCATCCAGGTGGTGTGGGGGAGGGGGGAGGGGGTAAGGGGGGGAGACATCTTAAGTGAGTTTCAAAGCCACATAAATGGCTTCATTTTGTTCAAATTTCTTCTATTAATATTTGGCTTGGCTGACATCCATTTAAGGATTAAAAATTAAGAGCAACAGCATGGCCCAAAATAGCTCACTCAGTGGGAAGCCCTCACCTTTCTCAGAAATGACGACTAGGAATGTAGGAAGCTGCCTTTGTAGGGAAAAATAGGGACTTTTCACCTAGTTCCTTTAACAGGAATACATACAGTTGGTACAAGTCACAAGTTCTTTTATTTCCAAACCATATTTCATCAGGCCTTATCTACACCAAAGTATCTAACCTTTGATACAATGTTTGTACTCCTATTTGCCCCCTTAATATTAAAGCATTACCCCATTACTTGTAAACCCATTTAAACCTATTCTATGCCCCCAAAAGCTTCTTTCTTTATGCTATGCCAACAAACTCTTATAACCCAACTCTTACACATATTCAGTAAAATTGTAAATGAAGGGCGGGGGGGGGGGGGGATGCTTCACCTTACAAGACACCAGGTCATTGGGTTCTTTCCGGAGTGGACTTCCTCCTGACTGCCCTGCTTGCCACACTAATCACATTCCCCTAGGCACATTGTATGGAACACCAGGATTCCACAGAAAGGTTTGGGTAGCCCTAGTCTGCATTGACCGGCAGCAGCTCTCAAGAGTTTCAGACAGGAATCTTTCCCAGTGCTAAGGCCCTTCTTTTAGTGAGTAGGAGCTGAAGGGATATCTTTACCTGGCACTTTCTCTGTATTATAAAAGACTTTTCCAAGAAAGGGCCAAATGGGGGAGATGACTGTACATAACATCGTTACTGTATAAAGCCAGCAATGTACTCCCTTTCTATCACCAGCTTTATGGCGTAATTTCTAGCATCAGTGCATATTGTTTAGTGTCTAAGATTCCGTTTCTGGTCTGTGCAGTTGCAGCTGCAATACCTAGATTGTTCAGTTTATGGTTGGAGGAATAGGAACAACCTCTGCCCAATACTCTGGAGATCTGCAGTCAAGACTAGACTGCCCATTGGTCTGAAATTGAATAAAGCAGTTCCTTGTTTTCTGGACATTTCATGGTTACAGAACGAGATATGACTACATGTAGATAATTTCTTACTTATAGTAAGAACTGGCCATCCGTGTTCCAGAAGCATTGTACATGAAATCAACACTCTTGGGCAACTCTGTTAACTACGAACCCCCAAAACTAAAATCTTCTCCAAACATATACCAAAGTTTTGTGCTTATTTTGTGCCGTTTAGTGCCACAACTTTGGTATATTTGGAGAAGGTTTTAGTTTGGGGGGTTCGTAGTTAACAGAGCCCTCTTGGGCAACAGTGTGTCAATCAGTGTGTGAATGGTAAAGTAGATTAATAGTACAATCCAATGCATGTTTACTTGGAAGTAAATCCACTCTTTTCAGTGGGGCTTACTTACTGTTAAGTGTAAGGTGGCTGGCCTTCTTTATTATGTGAGCTTTCTCATCTTTGTTGTATTCAACAGAATTGTGAAAGTACCCAAGTCAGCCTCTATATTGCACCTAGGAGGAAGAAATAGTACTAAGCCTGCAATGATCAGATGACTTGGGAGCTAAATCAGACTTTAGAAGATTGGATCCAACTTGCATAGGCAAATTCCACGATTAGCCAACTGACAGTAGGTATTCTAGGTAAAGGACCATTCCATGTCTGGAAATGATAAAATGTGGGAAGGAAGGAAGTAATTCAATGTAAGAGAAAAAGAAATAGTGAAAACTGAGTACAAATACTTCCAAGGTTTGGCTCTATTCTTTATTTATCCCACCTAATAACATAGCTCAAGGCCTTAAAAACTGATCAACAAAGAATATTATTTATAGAAATCAGCATTTTCTATGTTTTTGATACTAAGGTAATTGTACCTTTAGCAGTAATTGTATAGGTTTCTACTTTGCAGTCAGTGGGCTTCTGGTGGAATTATCAGCTGGTGAGAACATCACTTGGAGAATTATACATCATAGAATTTATACAATAAAACAAAACAAGTATGGAACCTTTTCCTAGGTGTACTCAGATCAATCGGATCTCGTCTACACATATGGAGATTTTACTGCCACATGGACAGTCTAGAAAGCAATTTGCTTTCTCCTGTGTCTTCTCTCTATTTTCCTTCTGTAGATTAGTGGCTTGCAGGTCTTCTTTAGTCAAATGGCAGGCCAGCTTCACAGTCTTCCTTAAGCATCATCAAGTCTTGTACTAGGCTGTGCTCTGTCCCATGGGTCACTTTCATAATATCATAAGCCTGAAGTAAAGAGGAAAACAAAGACAAGCAATTCATCATTCTTTATATAGTCTGCCTCTCAACTGCTCCGGCTGGAATGTTCTTTTTTCTTTTCTTTTTCTTTGTTACCCTTTTGCCCATGTGAAACTTTGTAACATCTGTGTCATTTCAGCCCTGCATCTCGATATGTTGCACCATTTGGAAAATGCAGAGGTCTGTGTTTACAGAACAGCACCTTTTCTGTACTGGTACCCATGTTGTGGAATTTGCTGGTACCTGATGGTTATTTATTTATTTGAAGTATTTTTATGCTGCTCCTCAGCCAAAAAGGCTTCATGAATGGCTTACATATGATCAATTAAACAAGACAGTCCTGCCTGCAGGCTTTCAATCTAAAAATACACAAACAACGCACAAGGAAAAAGGAATCTATGCAATTTAGACCTCACTTCACATGTGTGAAAACTTTGTTAATGGTGGGGGTTGGTTAGGACAGTGGATGTAATTAAGTGTTTCTCATATCTATAATATTTGGAGGCTGTCTCTAATTGGTGAATGATCATGTCTTTGAACATTATTACCTGGAATGTTAGGGGGCTAGGTTCTCTTAATAAGAGAAAGCAAGATAAAGATGAATGTTGCTTTCTTACAAGAAACTCACCTTTTGGTGAAAGATAAACACAGACTTGGCAAAGTTCAGGTACGGCAAGTTTATGCTAGTAGTAACTCCAAGAAAGCTAAAGGTGTGGCTATACTAATACACAAAAAAGCACTGATATCAGTGTTATAAGCAATATCTAATTCAGATGGATACTTCATTTTGGTGATCAAATTTACAAACATGATAATTTCCATGGTGAATGTATGTGGTGGCTTCTTTCTGGGTAGAAGTTATTTACATGTTTATTTCCCTAGTATAATGTAGTTTTGTGTGCATTTTCTTCTAATATGCATATTTTGGTGTGGATATTTTTCCTACTGTATGAATTCTTGTGCACATTTCTGTATATTTTTCACAATTTTGTGCACATTCTGATTTGCGAATTTGGGGAAAGTGCAAATATTATTCTATTATTGCATGCTGGTTCATGTGTATGTTTGGGAATTGCAAATTTGGTAAGTTTACATTGAAATGTGAACCCAATGAATTTCTCACCCATCTATACACTCAAAATAGAATTATTTTCATTATAAACTGCAGGTATGGGGTTCCAATAAACCAGCCTTCCCCAACCTGGTGCTATCCAGATGTTAGACTACAACTCCCATCAGTCCCAGATAATATAACTAATGGTCATGAATGCTAAGACTTATAGTCTGGAGGGCGCAACGTTGGGGAAGGCTGTAAGAAACCCTGATTTATTATAATTCAGCACAAAGAAGCCTTCAGGATAACGGATAAAAGCTGGCTCTCTAGCTTGTGACTTTGGGATATTCCTAATAAAAGTATTACTCTATTATTATGCTTCTGGTTTGTTCTAATGATTTGTTTTAGTGTACACCTAGAAAAAAACCTCCTTAAGTGTGTATGTTGAAATGAAATCATGATTACCATTAGTTAATCCCATGTATCATATAAGTCAACTTGCAAGAAAATAGATTCAAATGTATTGGAGAAGGGGTGGGATTGCCAACTCTGATAAATGATAAATTCCCTTTTTGAAAACCAAGAAAAACTAAATTATTAAAAAATACTTGCCAGTTTAAGTTCAGAGTTTAACTCACTGTTTAACTCATCTTACCAGCTATTGATATAAGTAACAAAGATGCATGCATCAACTCAAAGGTGGATTCCTCTAGCAATTCAGTAAGGTTCAAGAACTCCATTCTCCCCATTTGGATCTGGGTGCATGGAGGGTAAGTTCTAGGGAAGCAGAACTTGTGACATTGCACAACATCATTACTGATCACAGGATCCGTCTTTTAAGGTATCAGCCTCAGCTTCCAATTTCCTGGTTTTGTGGAGCCAACATGCAATAGCCTTAACTCTCATCTTAAACTAGCAGGGTTTTTTGGTGGGGGGATGGAAGGAAATTTAATATGTGTACTGGTTAAACAGAAACATGCAGTGATTAAAACACTGAGATAATATTACAATAAGAGCATACAGAAGCCAGGAACAACTTCTGTGTTATATCTTCCTCCATGTGATAACAGTTCATAGTTGAGGTGGAACTCTAAAATCAATGGTTCTCCTGTGAATTAAGGAATTAGGGTTGTTTTTATGAGAAACTATCCTGAGCACACAAATATGGCACAACCCACATCATATCTTGCCCAAGAATATAAAGCCTCATTAGATAATTGGTGTGAATAAGCCTCTGAATGCAAATAAAAGCCCAGCACATTCATTTGTCTCTGATTTGTGTTGGGATTGGACAGGATACCTCACATCACAGACGCATGTAACGGTATGCAAATACGCTGCTACACCACTCAGTCATGATGAAAGGAGGAAGCAAACTCCATCATGTTGTTGTGCTACAAAGTGAAGGGCAGGGTATTGGTGAAATCATTTGTATTTCCTTTGTCCCTTGATTAAAGCGAATGCCTGTTAGAGAAGGCAAATAAAGGACAAATGCCTAGAAAGCCATATTTATTTGACTTTCATCACACATGCAGTTAATAATGCACAGGGTAAGCTGGAATGAACCAGTTCAAATGAAGCATGGTCAGAAAGAGTTAGGCATCACTCTGATGCAGAAGGGAATGATGTTTGTGTTCCTTTGTTTTTCTCAGTAGGGGATTGATATAGATGGAATAAATGCCAGGATGTAAGCTCTTGATTTTTTAGCAGACGATTTAATGTATTCATATCAATTTGCATTCGGTTAGAACCAATCTTCATATATCATGTGGTTCAGTCCTTGCAGGCTAGCTCCCTTCTTCCTGACTTGCTAGTTTTCTATCTGCAGCCTGCAAAAGGTTTTGACATTTATACTTATTTATATTTCAAGAAGAAATCTTTATGTCCTCTATTTTGTACCTTCTAAATAACATTTGGAAGATGAAGACGCAGGGAAAAGACTCTCTCTCTCTCTCTCTCTCTCTCTCTGTGTGTGTGTGTGTGTGTGTGTGTGTTGATGCAGGGTATCAACAGGAGAAAACCATGGGAACCTGTGTCGTTATTCAGGATTTCTGAAATAAACATTTCTGAGATAAATATTTGGCTCTGGTTTTGTCCAGCTGTTTTCATCTGTGATTGTGAGACATCTTGTGGGTCCTATGAAGGGCTGAAAAGCAGGTTAGAAATATTTCAATAAATAAATAAATAAATACATGGCATCATAGACAGTCCAGTGATTCTTCTGTACTAGTGATTCTAAAATGGCAAGTCAAAGTTATGGGAGCATTATGGGTGGCACATTGTAGGATTTCGGCACCATTGTTTGTTCATTTAATTTATACCATTTTAACCCCACCTTTTCTCCTAGGGGTTCCAACATGGCTAACAATGATAATAACAATTTTTAAAATAACAAAAACAATTAAATACTCACATGACCAATCGCTTCCTAAAAAAAGGTCTTTGTTAGCTTCTGAAAGGTCACCAATGAGGAAGTGAGAAGGGCATCCCTTGGAAAGAAGTTCCTGAACCAAGTTGCCACCACCAAAATGGCCCTCTCTCTTGTCCCAACTAAGCATATCTCTAGGGCTATTGGGACATACAAGATGGCCTCTGAAAACGAGGTGGGCAGGCTTGTATGAGAGAAGACAGTCCTTTAGATTTTCTGCTCCTAAGCCTTTCATATTTTAAAGGTCATCACCTGTGCAGTGGGGATGTGGCACTAGCTCCTTCTTCCCATTTAACCCAATCCTGGCAACTTACCCAGTTGACTGGGGAAAATGAGTGAAAGTCATTCCAGAGATCTCAGGTAGGAGGCACACAACTGAGTTCATTAATGAATAGCTGAGGCTGCCAGCAAACACCAAACAGGAAGGAACCATTCATGGCTATATACTGGAAGGATAAAAAGACTTTACCTCAGCAGCACAGGATGGCAGCAATGAGAGAGGAAGGAGCAGTCAGGTCATGCAAAGAGAAGGACTGGGCAATCCACCTTGTGGACCCAACATCAGTGTCCAGAAGTGGTTTCCATCCAGAAACTCCCAGCTTGGGGAGAGCCAGACGACTCATTGTCCATATCAAAGGCTCCCACTGGGTGGGCGGATTGATCCAAGGCACTGAATTGACAACAAACCAAGAAGAGATCTATCTTCTATATTTTTTCTAGGAAAGAACAGTGACTTTGCCAATGGTTTCATTTGGACTGCTGATAAATCCTGTGGGTTTTCTACATTGTTTTGTCAAACTATTTCTGAGGCACATGCCAGCAAACATTGCCCTGGACTCTGCATGATCGTCTTGGATTTTATTTGATGCCATGCTTGTCACTATAGCTCTGTTGGTTAAAGAACTAATTGGAAAGAAACTCAGCTGAATCTGCAAGGTCCTTCCCTCTTTACTCAAAATAAAGCAGAAAGCAGTGTATTTTGTGACCAGCTTCGTCTCTTTGTGAGTGAGGTTTTCGCCAACATTAGCAGAGACCTTGTAGCAGCCAGAACTTTGAATTTTGCAGCCAGAAAAAATAAGAAGCCAGTGCAGCTGTTTCATTAAAGGAATTACATGCTCCCTGTACTTGGTTACCAATCAGACTGCTGATTCTGGACAAACTGTAGAACTAGTCAAAGGCAGTGCTTGGTAAAGCAAATTGCAACAATCCATATGCAGTGTAACACAGCACATAGTTAAACTATGGAATTCACTACCCCAAGATGTAGTGATGGCCACCAATTTGGATGACTTTAAAAGGAGGTTGGATAAATTCCTGGAGGAGAAGGCTATCAATAGCTACTAGTCCAAACCTCCAGTATCGGAGGCACTAAGCCTATGGGTAGGAGCATGGGTGAGAGGGTGATGTGCCCATCTTGTGGGTTCCTGGTGGACAGCTGGTTGTCCACTGTGTGAACAGAGTGCCGGACCAGATGGACCCTTGGTCTGATTCAGTATGGCCCTCCTTATGTTCTTCACTAAGGCATGTGTCACTCTGGCCAGATCTGCATTCTCCAGGAATGGGGACAGCTGGTGCACCAGCCTCAGCTAGGCAAAGGCACTATTGCAGGGATGGGGAATGTTTTTCAGCCCAGGAGCCAAATTCAATTTTGGAGAAGTTCTTAGGGGCCACATTCCAGTGGTGGGCAGGGCCAAAGGCAAAAAGGGTGGAGCCAAAAATAGAATAAAAATACCAACATATTGTAACATATAGCTCTTCGTGCCAGTGTCTATGCCGTAGGAGAGACATTTGAATGTAGAAAAACTGCACAAAAGCCAGGAAATCACCACCTGATTGGGAGTGGTGGATTGGAGAAGTGGTGTGATGCCTGGTGAAGTGGGTATAGCCATCTGGAGAACCCCAGAGGACCAGTTTGGGATCCCAGAAGGGCTGGATTTGTGACACGTGGCCGCAGCACAACCTGGGCATCCAAGCTCTACTGACGAAGAGGAACTCTGTCAGTAGCCTACAGACCATTACTGTCTCCAGACAATGGTTCAGGACCTTGACAGCCTCCATGGAATGAGATGGAAAGGAGAGATAGAGTTGGTGTCATCAGCATATTGGTGACACAGAAAGCCCAAACCCAAATCATCTCCACAACAGTTTCATGTAGATGTCAAATTGATGAAAGAAAAGACAGAGTCCTGAAGCCAAAGACCAAGGTGTCCAACAGGACTTCTTTAGCACCACCTTCTTAATATGGTCCTCCAGAAAGGATGGAAGCCACAATAATACCATTTCCCCCATATCTCTATGAGCAAGTCCAGAAAGATACCATGGTTGATGGTATCAAAATTCACTGAGAGGTCTAGTAGAAGCAACAGAGAAGAACTCTCCCTGTCCAGTCACCAGCATATGTTAGCCACCAAAATGACCAAGACAGTTACAGTCCCAAAATTAAGCATAAAGACGATTGAAATAGATCCAGATAATACATTTCATCTAGAAAAAAACTGGAGCTTAGGAGCTACCACATGCTTGAGCACCTTAGGTAGTCAGTGTTAGAAAAAATTGAGCAACACCAGGATGCCCTTTTCTAAAATATTCTCATTCAATTATTAGGAATCTTAGGAACTACTATAAAAAAGAGAATAGTGCAAATTGTAATCTGTTTACTCCAGAAAGAATGCTAGAAATTTGTTGAGAACATGTCTAATCACAAACATTGAAATCTACATTAATTGTAACAACACTGATCTAGACAGGTTTTCCCTAGGGAGCAATCTACGTTCTTCAGGGGCAGATATGGGAATGTAACTGTTGAAAAAAGGGTGGAGTGTGTTCCACCAAATAAAACTATTAGATCCCCAAATCTGCCTGTAGTGTAAGAAACAGCACTCAATCAAAATATGCAATGTAACATACCCCATTAAAAATGCTAGATGTTTATCATAACATAAGCTTCTTTTTTTAAAAAACTTTCATTTGAGATAAAAATACATATGTTAATGCATCCTTTATGATGTACTAATGATTTCATAGTGCAAAATACATAAATGAAGAACTGAAACTGCATGCACGTGTTAAACAATAAACATATATTATATAACTTCTACAATTCCCAGGCATGGCCTGAGGCTACCTGCTCTGGATGGCAACCACCTGGGGAAAATGGTCTTGAGTTCAATAGGTGAAAGGATGTGGTGTAGTGGTTAGAGAGCTGGACTGGGATTTGGAAGATCCAGGTTCTAGTCCCCACTCGAACACGAGTCTCGCTGGGTGACTTTAGGTCAATCACTGACGCTCAGCCTATCCTACCTCACAAGGTTGTTGTGAGGTTAAAATGTGGAGGAGACGAACCTTGTAAGCTGCCTTGGGTTCCTTGCAAGAGGAAAATGGTGAATATATATATATATATATATATATGAATGATATAAATGTAATACATTAATGCCATAGGGTCCATAATGGAAAATCCAACATCAGTTTGAAGCATAAGGATTTACACTGGTCCAACTGAATTTTAGAATCCTCATTTGACCTATGTCCTCAGAAGGGAAGATCATGCTGGAACATATGAGAGAACATTGTCAAGTTTAAATGGATTCAGCTGGTGAAGTGCATAAGCCAGCTGTCACAATGGTATAAAGTTCCTGAGAGTCTGCTCTATATATGTGTATTGACAAATATGTGCCATAGACCTTGCACTTTGTGAATCTATCACAAATTCATGAGAAGCTCAGAATAAGGCAGCAGCTGGATGAAATGGGCTTAGGTCCTAGCATGCAATTGAGCTTATGTGACAGAGCACACTACTCATGTGGAACAAGTACATATTTATATCACAAAAGTAAAGGCACAATATTTTCTCAAAGTGCTATAAATGTTCTTATTTGGGCTGTGTTTAAAAGCCCTGGGTGAAGATGATAGTTTTAATTCATGATGTTATTATAAAGGATTTAATAGGATGGTATTTTAGCTTTGTTTAATGGATTTAATAAGGTGGTGTTTTAGTGTTGTTGTACTCATCCCTTGGGTCAGAAATTTAACCAAATAAATAAAGCGATCGCCAGATAAACATAATGCAAGAAAGTACATACCATGTTCATAAACCACGTTACTAAGAAAATAACAATGAACACATGTGCATTTAAGAATTCCTGAATCTGCTTGCAAATCTTTGATAACATTAAAAGGGATAAAGCCTGATCACATATTTTCGAAATATGAACTCTCTGCTCTTCCCATTGTCTAAAAAAAACATTTTGTGCTTGATTGAATTAGAATTCCTCTTGTAATACTGACAAAATGTAGCACAGCCACTGCTAATTTCCACTCACAATGACTTTTACAAGACACTGAATTTAAAAACTGCCAGAATTCCCTGTGCACAGTTCCAAAGGACAGACCTTTAAGATGGAGGCTTGCTAGGTTTCAATGCAAATATAACTTGAAAATCATAGTTTAGGCATCAGCCTCCATTGGCATCAACCTACACCGTTAAGATTTTGATTTTTTACCATTTTTACATCAAGATCCCAATCTAAATGTTTCAGATGAGTTTGTACCAATTTGAATCCTAAAGGACATGTCTTGCCTATGACCACTAACACACATGATTTCGCCTCCTCCTTGTCTTATCTTAAGTTGCTGAACATGATAAATATTTTAAAAGGAGGATGAGAAACAGACTAAGGAACTGTAATAGTCTTACGTTCATCCAACTTAATAGCTATTTGCCATTCAAGGTTAGGGGGTGATTAATGATACCCCCCCAGCTACTGAACAGTAATTACCAACAGCTGATATTAAAGGAAGTCATCCCTGGAAACTATGTAAGCAGCAATGACCCATCACCTCACTTTGCAGCTATTGCCTAAGGAGCTGGTGTAGATAAGAAAGAGGAGGTGGATTGGTGGGAGGCACTGAAGAAGTGGGCTGAGCTAGAAGCCTGTGGAAAATGCTTGGGAAGATGACAATGGATGGGGAGAGATGATTAGGAGGATAAGGAAAAGGAAAATGACAGAGACATCGCGTGCAAAACTGACCTGCTTCAAGGTTTCCAGGGCCTGAGAAAACATGTCTTGGCTGTACTGTAATTTGGCCACTCTCATCATCTGCACAGCCCTCAAAGGATGGAAGCCGGAATAATAAAACCTGAAAGCATGGAAGGGATAAAAATCATTGCATCTTTGTCAGCTCTCACCTTCACAGTTCTGGCCTCAGTGTGGAGGGCTATCAGGGTGGGTCTGCAAAGCCATTGTGAATTTTAATGAGGTATGCAGAGGGAAATTAGCTACAGTGTGGAGGAGTGTGAAATACTGGGGTGGGGGGGGAATTAACAAATTATTATTTTCTGTCCTTATGGAATGGCTTTTACATTATCCTGTTAAAAAGTGACAGGGATGGGATTAATCCATACACCCCAGTTAGACAATACAATAATGCCAACTGCACTTAGTGTTAAACAAAGAGGCTTTCAGAGTCGGTAGCACCAGGGTGATTTCTTTTTCACGGGAGATTTTTCAGTGTGAAGCCTGAGTCTCTATTTTTCACAGAGATGGGAGTTGAGCTATGCTTGGGGAAACATATCCAGAGCTTTGACTCAGAGGCAACTTCAGGCTTATGTTTCCTTAGGTTTTGGAACACAAAATGCATGAGAGGATGTAAGTTTTGCAATGTCTAAATGAGGCTTTTCCAGATCTGATGGACTACAACTGGATAGCCATGCTGGCTGGGGACGATAGGAGATGTACTACTATAAATCTGGAGGGCCATCTAAGCCATCAGACCCAAGCAAAGTGACCCAAGAAAGCTGGTGTAGCAGAGTGGCTGAGAGTGTAAACCATGAAGTTCCCAGACCAAATCTTACCTCAGCCATGACTTGAGTAATTGGGAGGCTGCAAAACAGGAACTTGTCTCAAGCCATTTCTAATAAGGGAACAATAAAACTGGCCAACCTTACAGGGGTACTGTTAGGATCCTTGATATAATGAACAGTGTAAAGCTGTTATAGATAAAATGTGAATAACACTACTAATAACAAGAACAAGAACACTATAATGTACGATGTTTATCTTTATCTTTTTTTTTTATTCTGAGAGAATATTCTGAAGCAAACCTAAGCAAGTATTTCTGCATACATTTGCTTCTGGCAATGCTTTAAAAACATAGAGGTCCAGGACGGATGTAACAATTTATGTTTTCCTTCCCACTAATTTGATGAGGCCAGCACTCCCTATTAACTGCACTGCCATTAGTACTGATTTACACTTACGGAAAGATGAAGACTGAGCTAGGCTGCTTGTTTGCAGCAGAAGGAACACATGTAATGCCCTGGTGTCACTAATTACTTGCAATATGTACTAGAAATGTCAGTGTTTTAAAGTCAATCACTCCATAGTTGCAAGATTTCTACAGTGATCTAAACTATTCAAGATCAGTGCCATTCAACATTTGACCAAACATTAATCAATTCTTCTTGGCAACTCCTCATGCAATTTCTCCCCCTGAAAGATCTTTGAGGTTGTCTAGTTAGAGCAGCAGAAAGAAGCTTAGATACAAACTCCACTGTTATCAGCCCCTTTCCCCACAAACTAAATAGTAACCGTTGGTCCATGTCAATGTAATATCAATGGTACCTCTTTTTTGTTGTTTATACACATAGAGGGGACTGCTTTATACATAGGGAGAAAGGCTGAAGCCATAAGATCAGCATGATCTCATTTTCCCTCCATATTTACATGGTAGAATGCTCTTATGAATTATAAATGAGCAATGTAAGGTCACATTAACAACTTTTTCAAACGTTCTTGCTTCCTAGCCTTTTCATTTTATTTATCGATTGATTGATTGACTGATTGCATTTCTATATCGCCCAATAGCTGAAGCTCATGATATGACTCCTTGTGATTTTTCATTTTACCCTATAGAAAGCCTTTCACCTCTTTAAGCTGATCCACACATGCATGTCTGTCACTTGATAACTGCAGCATTAAGTACTGATTTCTTTGTTTTTATTGCATTGTGTTTATTTATTATATTTCTGTACCGCCCAATAGCCAAAGCTTTCTGGGAGGTTCACAAGAACTAAAACCATAACATACAGCAACACACAACATAATATAATTTTTTAGTTTTAAAAGTTTAAAACTACAATATAAAACCAAAGTAAAAAAGAGTTAAAAATACAACAGTGCATTTAAAAGCAACAGAAATTGAAACATTAAAATGCCTGGGAAAATAAGATCTGCACCTGGCACTGAAAATACCACAATGTTTCTGCCAGGTGAGCCTCTCTGGGAAGCTCATTCCACAACTGGAGTGTCATAATGGATAAAGCCTTCTCTTCAGTAGTCACCTGCTTCACTTCATTTGACTGTGATGTCTCAATGATCTACTGCAGACTGAACAGCATAGATATATCCATATATCCATCCATCGACTGGATTCACAGTCACCTTGTGAATCCAATCGATGGAAAGGTAAGGTAATGTGGAAAAAATGAATACATAAAATCATACCAAATATAGTGGCCTTGGTTGCATGTTACAACAATCCAGGGTTGGAAGGGCCATTGTTCAGTGGTAGAAGGTCCCAAATGCATTCCCTGGCATCTCCAAGTAGGGCTGGAAGGACTCCTTCCTGAAGAGCCGCTGCCAGTCAGTGTCAACAGTACTGGGCTAAATGGACTAATGGTCTGACCCAAAATATAAGGCAGCATCCTATGTTCCTACGTTTTTTTAAAACTCTGGGTTGCCATGAATGAGTGGGAGCAAGCAAGCGTCCTGGTTCCAAGCAGCTTGATTGCTCTTGTTGCAAGGGCAAGGAGCTCAATAACCTTGGAATGCTTCATTTCTGGGTTGTTCATCATGATGCCCAATCTCTGAACTCTGGATTGTTGGGGGTGGGGAGAGACAACTATGTATTTAACCATGGATTTCAACTCAGGGATATTTCTTCCCCAATAACCGAGATATTTGGTTGTGGATGTCACTATATACTATAAACAACCCAGGAAGAATGTCCCTGAGTTGTTTAGCTGCAATGGGAGCAATCAAGGTGTCAGGAACCCTCGCTCATGCCTGCTCATTCACAACAACCCAGGATTTTAAAAACCCTGGGTTGTCATGTGGTGCAACCATGGCCAATACTTTTCAGTGGAGTCAGTTTACACATTCAGCTGCAAATTATAAACTATTGATTAATAAAATGATATAAATATATGAGTGAACTAGCACTTAGTATGACTCCTAAGGTGAAAAGAGCCAGTAATTCCTCCATGTGAACACTAATTAACTCTGCTGGCCCCACCCTTGACATTGCTCCACTCTGCCCTTGATTTCGACATGTTAAGCGGGATTCTGGAAAGCTGCACATATGCATGGACATGCTTCATAACATTGGGGACCCGATCGTGTGGAGCCCCTGCCCATGCACATATAAGTGTCCCTTTTCAGTTATTCTGCTCCTTGTGCATACTTTGTAGCCAAAGCAGTGGGGTATAGTCCGAACACTCTCTGCATATTTACTACAGTCGTGGAGGAATTCCTGAATGGGGTTATGATCACCTTGGTAGGGCTTTTCCATAGTACCAACAAAAATGATTGTGTACATTAGCCTTGAGAATCATGGAAGCGAAGGGAATTTGAAAGTCACTTTCTTTATCGCTGATGCAGGATTTGACAGACCCAAGTGATTTTTACCAGCTTAATCCACATAATCAAAGAATATAGCTTATGATCTCCCAAATAACAATGGAGTACAAGTAGAGAGAAGAACTCACTAATATGCATCTAAAGAACGAATGCATGCATAAAAAAACTCAGATGGTCATGGAAGCCAGCAAGAGAGCTGATCAGTCTCAAAACATTGCAGTGAGCTACATGCCCCCCAACACTTTACAATAGAAAATGGGGAAATGATTGCAACACCCCTATTCTCACACCAACAGTCACATTACATGCTGCTGAAGATTGTGTGCTCTATGTGCTATATTCATTTATTCTGCAATAGCCTATCTTTTATTGTTTTAATAAACAAGAGTAAGGTGTCTGTTCTTTTGGTTAAAGATATGTTAGGAAAACATCATGGTTCCAAAAGCTCTTATCAACTTTTCAAGATAAGCCTCACTAGCATGTGAAATAGCAGGCTGAGCACTACAGGTCACCTTAATATTCCTACACACGCATTTACATGGCCATGGCCATTCGAGAGGAGATATATTCTAGAGATTACACTTCTGGAGAACATGGAGAAGGGTCTGAAACCTGAAAAAAGGAAAATCTAGCAACTCACACTAACTGAATATTAGTAGGGCATTCCCCCAAGGCAGAAATAGGAAAACAAAATGGTGCCAATGATTTACCAGGGCGAAGAGATAAGAACATAGGAAGAGCCATGTTGTATCAGACTAAGTGTCCATGTAGTCCAGCATTCTGTTCACACAGTGGCCAACCAGCTGTTGACCAGGAATCCTCAAGAAGGACACGGGTGCAACAGCACTCTCCTGCCCATTTTCCCCAGCAATTGGTGAACATAGGCATACTTCCTATGTACACCAGTTTTATTATTTTAGTCCCCGCAATGTGGTTTTAATTTCTATATCTGACAGACATTTTAGTTGTGTTGACATGTTCAGCAGTTTTATATTGTGGAATGTTTTTAGTGGGATTCTATTTGCAATTTTAAAGTTATTATATTTTGGGCAATGCCTAGAGGAATTTATTTATAAGACATTTAACTAATTTAAATTAAAGTAGCATGGTCTCTATACTTCTATTTTACTAAAACCCATGTGGCCAGCTAGCTGAGCAAGAAGGCTGCAGAAATAACAGTGGCTGCTGCAAGGAAGGGGAGGAAAGCAGTGCAGTGGGTTCTTTCCCCAGTGGTGGGGATTGGCCCTTTGCCTGCTTTGCCTGCCTTCTGGCTTCAATGGGTTGGTACTACTGAAGCAGCAAATTCGTCATGCAGAGTCCCTCCCTTACTTCCAACACAGTTCTATTGAGACCCATTTAATAATTGCGTCCAATTCCTAAGGCAATCAGAGTCTGGGAAGATTTGGGATTATGGTACATGATACCAGAGGAAGCAGTAAGTAATTAAGCAATGTTGGGCAGACAACCAAAACCACTCACAGCCATAAACTAAAAAGAGGGGAAATTTAAGAGGTGAAGGGAAAGGAAGCAAGCGTGAAACTGAGAGCGCTGAGTACATAAATATCTACAAAACTATTTTATTGAGCTGATTTATATACTGGCCTTGTGCTTGTGTTTAGTTGCTTTTCACAAGCTTTAAAGCTGAAATGTAAAATGGCTGTTTAGTATTGTTTTCTGCAATAAATCTGTACAATTATTGGAACCGCTTTTGTGCAGGTAAGTGTGCTGGAGAACCTTTTTCAGGGAATTTGTATAATAGGCAGTTTTCAGGGAGAGATTTGAGGAGCAACAGGCAGAGTGCTACAGTTTGGTTTCATTTGTCTTCAGGGCTCCACAATCAAAAACCAGGCAATACAGAAACACCTCAGTTTAGAGGGATGGATGAGTGGCTGGTACTCCAAGCCAATGGGGTTGGATTGTTGCACAGACCCAGGTCTATTAAGAGTCCCAGCTACCAACCTGTGAGATGCGATTCCGGTTCTCACTTTGGCATAGGACCTAGAAAGAGTGGAGGGGGAAAAGTGCTACCTTCAATTTGACTGGGTCCCACAATAAGGATTTTCCTTCTACTTTACATACCCCACCCTGTGAAACCTGTGACAGCACAATAGAATATGGTTTTCGGTCTCAATTCAAGTTTTACCCACTCATGTCAGAGGCAGTGTGCATTATCTTAAACCTTGGAAAGCCTTGTTGAAGGTAAGAACATAACCCAGATTCCCTTGCATTGTCACAAGGGTTTCTAGAGCATCTTCTCCCTGTGGAGTTCAGCAACAAACTCTAAGGATATTTTCTTCATTTAATATACAGTCTAATATATTACATGGAGATATAGTAGGCATTCAGGAGCTTTTCTTCAGTTATGTAACTTTCTTCTCATGGATGCTAGCCAGAACCATATCCAATCCTGCCAGAGTAAAGCCATTCTATGTGAGCAAACATTTGGTGGATCAACTAGAGCAAGGTTATTTATACTCGTATTTTATTCTGCTTATTTAAATGTATTGGACAGCATCCAATGCTGGCAACATGCCAGCTATAAACACAGCAGAATTGCACATCAGCAGAATTGGTTGCTGTCTATTATATTTTTTTCTTCCCTTTTTCACAAATTATTGTTCTACATCTGAGTCTCAAACATTAGAGTTGCAGTGAACTCTGAATCAATCAGGCAAAGAGGATCCAGACATTAGATTTTAGCTGTTGGGTCCCCCCACCCATGATGACCTTTCAGAATTTGGCCCAATCTGAAATTAACCTTTACAGGCCCAACATCCCCAGACCCTTCCATAGCATTTGGGTTGCAAAATGGGCCATCCCTACCATCCTGTCTCTTTGGAAGAGTGACCCCCTGCCAGGTGGGACAGCAGGAAGTATTCTGTTTTCCATGGGGAAATGTCCCATAGTATGGACTAGGATCCTGGACACTGGTGCACATGGTTTGGGCATCATCCTGGAATGCTGGGAATACTGGGAAATGTAGGCCTATTGTTCTCAGCATCCCTGGATGTTGTTGAGACCCTCTTGTGTAATAGTGTACAGAACTTCAGTTTTGTCTGCAGTATTTTGCAGCAGGTTTGAGAGAAAACAAGTTGCTTGGCCTCTGTGCAATTCTGTCTAATGTAAGTAGCACAAGTTGTTTCTTGAGTTAGAAAACCTTGGGAGCCCAGATCTGCCTCCTGTCCCTGTATGCTCCTGAGATTTTTATCCATTTGTTTTTATTTTAAAACATTATATTCCATCTTCACTCCTAGGAGCTGTAGTAGCTCATAAATGTAACAATTAAACATATCCTTACCATTCTTTAAAAAACCCTTTAAATATTAAAACATGATTTCATCTCCAATGAATTGTCTACATTGCAGCTAGGGACTAAACATTCCTTGGAAAAACATGTGTCCCAAGCATTAAATACACCCCTCATTTTTTATACATATAATGATTTTAGACATTATCATTATTTTCAAAACAAGAAACTGGATTGCATATTTGCCTTGATAATCTCCTGTGGCAATCAATATTACTAGATGGGTTTTCTTTTTCCTTTGGCAGAATTTGTTCATTTTCCATAGTTTGAAATGCAGCTCTCATTCATTCATTTTTTTTTAACATCCTGTGTATTTTCATGTTATAAGAGAGTGTAATAAGGAGAGGACTCAAGCTTTCTTGGAAGGCAGAACATGTTTTTATAATACTGCATCTCAGAGTACTCCTCACAGAACCTTCCCTTTTCGTTGCTTTCCAAGCTAAGTAATTATAGTTTTTTTATCCGCTCATGTGTGTAGATTAAAAACTTAATACAGAGTAAAGAAAATTACAATAGTTTTCAGTTCCTCACAATTTAAAATAGGTTAATTGATGTGAGCTTTTCTCTCTAAATCCACTTACAAAGTAATATTTGTGCCTCCACCATCAGCCTGATGGAATTTCAAACACACATGACCATAAGTGTGTGCAGCACATTTCATTAGGGTGTGCCCCCAGGGATATTTGTTTGTTTATTATTTTTTATGTGCCTGGAAAAAGACTACAAACTGAAAATAGGGTATAAACAATTGGAAAAGAACCAGAAAACAAAGCACAGTTATTTTTCATAGAATCATAGAATAGTAGAGTTGGAAGGGGCCTATAAGGCCATCAAGTCCAACCCCTGCTCAATGCAGGAATCTACATTAAAGCATACCTGAGAGATGGCTGTCCAGCTGCCTCTTGAATGCCTCTAGTGTGGGAAAGCCCACGACCTCCCTAGGCAATTGGTTCCATTGTCGTACTGCTCTAACAGTCTGGAACTTTTTTCTGATGTCCAGCCAGAATCTGGCTTCCTGTAACTTGAGCCCATTATTCTGTGTCCTGCATTCTGGGATGATCGAGAAGAGATCCTGACCCTCCTCTGTGTGACAACCTTTCAAGTATTTGAAGAGTGCTCTCATGTCTCTCCTCATCTTCTCTTCTCAAGGCTAAACGTGTCCAGTTCTTTCAGTCTCTCCTCATAAGGCTTTGTTTCCAGACCCCTGATCTTCCTCGTTGCCCTCCTCTGAACCCCATCCAGCTTATCTGTATCCTTCTTGAAGTGTGGTGCCCAGAACTGGCCACAATACTCAAGATGAGGCCTAACCAGTGCCGAATAGAGGGGAACCAGTACCTCGCACGATTTGGAAGCTATACTTCTATTAATGCAGCCCAAAATAGCATTTGCTTTTTTTGCAGCCACATCACACTGTTGGCTCATATTGAATTTGTGATCTACAACAACTACAAGATCCTTCTCACTTGTAGTATTGCTGAGCCAAGTATCCCCCATCTTGTAACTGTAAGATCAATAGGAGCACAATTTAAAAGTTCCTTCCTAAATTAAGGTTGCATGCACATGGAGGGTTTTCTTTTCTTATTTCTTTTTGTTTGCTTTAAATTGGAAATGTTTATCAAAAAGGATTATTTCTATTATTTTTTAACAGTTTCTAATGTTTTATTATTCTCTTTTCTGGCTTCTATTATTAGATATGTATTTATATTGTATAACATTTTAAGAATGTTCTTCTCATCTGTAAATCTCTAGATGAACTTGTGCCGCCTTATCTCTGTGCTAGAACTGAAATTCAGAATTCCCCCCTTTTTTACAAAAACTTTTTTGCCTAGCATTGACATCTCATCTTTCTATTCTCTTTATTTCTCTATTCCTTTTGTCTTCGTTTTATAAAGATTAAGATTAGAAACAGTTGGGAATTTTAACTATTATAAACCGCTTAGTACATTGTAGTAATAAAAAACCATCTAGAAATAATAAGTGCCTATGCATTTTACATCCACATTAACTTCAACCAACCAAAGAGTACCAATAGTGTCTGCGTGAAAACGTTAGTGGGAATTACGTTTACATCAAATTGCCTCTTTTTTTATATGCAATTTTTTTATCTGCTACATATATCTCACATGGAAGCTTACTTTTCAATGCTGTGAGTAAAAATCTTCCAAGATGCTACTGCCTAGCTGACCATGAGGACAGATGGTACCTCCTACCTTGGAGCAAAATTGGTGGTACAAGTCTCACTGTTTTCATTCAGATATGTAAAAGCTGCATTCAGCCTGATCAGAGGGCTGAATGAGACATTCAAGTCATAATTTATGGAGCTGGACAGAAGAATTTGAAAAATAATAATAATCACAGCTTCCCAAGTAAAGGTTGCTATTATCAAGCCTTTGCAACAGGGTGGACTGCATATTTAAGGAGCTCCTTGTTTCATACACAGAAATTTGGGGGTTGTTCTATGTTTTTAATGCATCTTATTCCAAATTGGGTAAACTCAGGATTTGCTACCAAGTTTAGGATCGAGAAACCCAAATTTGCATAAAGCTCTGGAAAGGAGGCTTGTTCAATTTGGTGGTTTTGCAGCCTCACCTTGCAAATATTGGCTTGGAAGTAGTGCTCCCAAGAAGCATTTCTCCTGGAAAAGTATGCAGAGGACTCAGGCATGCAGTGGAAGATTGCTTGGCAGTGGGCAGGCAGGGATGGCGGCAACGAGATAAAGTGTGGTGTCTGCCTCAAGTGGCTGGCTGCAGGCTGCACCTTTGGACACGTGCATGAGGAAGGATCATGGGAGAGGGCTGGAGCCTGTTCTTGGATACCCAGGATTGGAAACGAGCCTCCTGCACCCAAACCTGCCAGCCCGCTGACTGACTTTCCTTAGTGGGCAGCAGGGACACGCGCGCCTGCATCACCAGTGAGTTGTCTCTTTAAGGCCTCGACTCCAGGTCTTAAAGAAAGGCAGCAAACTGGTGATGCAGCACATGCGTGTGTCCCTGCCACCTGCTAAGGAAAGTCAGTGAGCAGGCCGCCAGGGATCGGAGCTCAAGGCGCTGCTGCTGCGAGCACCGGCTTTATTTCTGGAATGCGCGCACTGTGTGCTGCTGCCGCTGGGAACAGTGAGGGGGAAGCGAAAGCCCCCTGAAGATATTAGGGTGTGCATGGGCACACCAGGCACACCCCATGAGCACACCTGTGCTCATGACTTAGAAGACTTGAAATCACTGCCTTTAATGAAAGGAAAAAAAATGTTAGATGACCCCAGTGTCACAGAGACTGTGGCCATGTCTACACCTGCCACATATCCCCGGGTCATCTCTAGGTCAGCCCTGTGCATCCATATGATGCTCAGGGGATCCCAGGATCAACTGGGGACGACCTAGAGATGACCCCGGGATAACTGAAAACAGGGATATCCCGATTTTTCCACAGTCCCGGCCTCCTGGATCCTCAAATGGGCACGGAGCTGCACGGGGTGGCTTTGTGCTCATGGGGGTGGGGTGAGAGCAGTGATTTTGCCATCCCTGGGATGGTGGGGGGAGGGTTAGGCGAATTTTTCTTTAAAAAACTTATCTTTTCCCTGGATCAGGGCTGCGCTGCTTCTTTTCACACACATACACACAGAAAATAGAGGCTGTGACATCACTCTTCCCTTCTGGGACATCACACGTCCGTCTAGATGCTGGGGGAAGATCACGGAAGCAGGTAAGTCCGCAATCCTTCCTCTCCCTCCTTCTACACCTTTAGGTGTAGATGAGCCTTGTGATTATTTTAATGCCTATACCTCACTAAAAATTAAAAATGCAAATGAAGAGGCATATAGCAGGTATTTTTTCTCCATTATAGCCAATGGTACAAGATTTCAGGAAGAATGGTGAGTGGACAGAATATAACGATGTCATCATCAATTTAGTCAGAAAGGGGTCGATACTGCTCCAGTTAAGGAGATTATTCTTGGAAAGTGGTGTGACAATTTTGCTCCTATTGTCACTTTATGTTCCACCATACAATAGCGTTCTTTCTGGCCCACGCATCAGCTCGTAGAATCTTCCTGTACTCTTTGCTTCACATGGTTGATTGCACACACCTCCATTCACAAACATAAAGTTTTATCTGACAATTTATTGGAGTGCTTTGAGCTTTTCAAAACTGACAAGTAAAATACATCAAATGATAAGGCACAAAGTCAGTAAAGGCAAGATTCACGTAGCACTGGTGATTGAATTACATGGTGAGGGTAATGAAAGTCCAGTCCCCCTACCTTTTATGATGACCCTGTTAGCTACTGTTTTAGAAGTTTACAGTAGGGCCAATGATTCTATTAAAATTGTTGGAGCTTTCATTAGTTCAAGCTCTTTCCTCCCCCCCCCCCCTCCAAATCAAGCCATCTCCTATGTGCAGTGGGAACAGTGGGTTTTTCTTGGCCCTGCACCTGCAAGCATAACGTAAAGCAGCAGAATGGAATATATGTATGTGAGCCTGATCCACGTGGTCCTCCCACCATTCCTTTTGATACTTTTGAGAGCCAGTGTGGTGTAATTGCTAGAGGTTTGGACTGGGAGTCGAGAGATCCGAGTTTTAGTCTCTACCCAGCCATGGAAATCCATTGAGTGGCTTTGGGTCAGTCACAGACTCTCAGTCCAACCTACCTCACAGGGTTGTTTTGTAAGGAAAAAATGGAGAGGAGGATTATTTACGCCGCCTTGGGTTTCTTGGAGGAATATGGCAGGAGATAAATGTAATAAATATTAGATTAATATAACAGATGGATCTCGGAAATCAAGTCAACACATGTAAGTTGTGAATCGAGTTTGGAATATTTCAGAGATGTAAAAACTATTGTCAATTTTGCTTATACTGGCTCATCAGATTTTATGATGGTCCAAAGCAACTGCTCCCTGTATGTTACAGTGCTACATCAATCTGCATTGAACTCATATTGCTGGTATACAGAATATCATGTGTGAGGCTTTACATTTTGTCCTATAAAATTTGGTATATAAAATATTATTGCCATTCCATAGGCTTAAGGACAGTTCTAATATAACAATTGGCATTACCAGAGCAGATAAACCAGTAGTCTTGAAAGATTACTCTGATACCTTACATGGTGAAAGAACATATTATACCACTAAATCTAGGTTGGGGCTTGCCAGTTTCGGGGGAGGGGAGTCTAAAGCAAGATAAAAGGAAAAATGGGAAAGAAAGGAGTAAAGCATGAGGAAGATGTACCCTAGTAACAATGTAATTGTGTGACAATAACCTTGGCATTCATTATCTTCTCTGACAGCAAATCAATGCCTGGCTACTGCTAGGAGACATCCATATTCAATTCTAAGTGTGTTATACTCCTTCATAGTGAAATTCCAAGACCAGCATTAGAACTAGACAAGGCCTTTTGAGAGTGGTCCATGCACATAATTTTGGAAGCAAACATGGATTAGCCTTTCCTTTTGTTTGTCAATGGATAAATACAAGATAGCACCATTTGAAGCATATAGTGGAAAATACTATCCGCCTGATCTTATATTCTCATACCTAAAGCACAAAGTGGATAGAATCAGCTGCAAGGGTTCTTGAAGCAGGATGAATCTATACACTTTTGATTTAAATTATTGAAGTTTGGGTCAAGCATCTCTAAATTCTCATATATTCCAAAAGACAGTTTCAAACAATCTTTTTAGATACTGAGTTTTAATTCCTGCAGAATCAGATATAATTAAACCAAAACATTACCCTATTGTTTGTAACTCTGGAATTCTTCCTATCTCTAACTCAAATGAACATTGGAATTATATTTAAAGTATAATTCCCATGTGCAGAACAAAAAATATCCTTACCAATAGAATTATTCCTTATTTGATTGTGATGATAATGAGCAATTTATTCATTAATCTTATTTTCTATTAAACAATTCAGTAATCTCACAGCCACTAATGGTACATTTCTTTTCTTAAGCTAGCAGATGCAATAAGGTTAGCTCAGTGTTTATATAACCAGCATGTCTGAATTCTTGTTCCAAACCACATAATTGCATTTGCCCTCTTTCTTTTCTGTGCTTTCAAATGATGATATAAATCCTGCATTCTCTGTTAACAGGAGAATTACTTTGTCCACTGATAATACTAAACAGAATGAAGCTACATTTTAATTTTTTTAATGAAGAAATTCATAGTTAATAATTAAAGGTTCAATACCACTTTACCACTGGGTAATGCATGAAATTTGCCTGATAAAGAAACACTCCCAAAATGGGAATATGCACAGTCCTCATGGGGCTGTTTTGTGGATCCCTTTACCCACTGATCCTGCCACCCTTATAAAGTGTATTTATATTTCTGCAAACCTCAGCGTTCTTCCAAACCTGCTGCTACCTTGTGTTTGCATGTTTGTGATGCTAACGACACCCATGCCTGAACATTGGAAACAGAAATGTTGAAAATGTACACAAAGTGCATTTTGGTCTGCATCAGTGGATTGGATGCACCAGCTACTGGGGAACATGAGTGGGAGGGTGCTGTTGCACCATGACCTTCTTGTGAGTCCCCAGCCAACAGCTGGTTGACCAGTGTGTGAACAGAGTACTGGACTAGATGGACCCTTGGTCTGATACAGCATGGCTCTTCTTATGTTCTTATAACTGTAAGTTATAAAAGTATAAAGATCTCTAGCTATGTAATTTACACACAGGATTTCCATTACAATAGGTGCTGAACCTGTTTTGGGGATAGGGTTAAGCACATTGGATAGTTCCTTATGAGTTCTGACGAGTTCCGACTCAATGAAATTGGAGCCACCAGCCTCTACTGCTGTATACAGTCATATACATACCTGTGTAGTAGAAATAAGATGCGACAAATATCCCACTTGGAAATGTATCTTGTACAGTCCCTGGGGAGGGAGCCTGAAGACTGACACCAACTCTTATTACACATTCAAAATTTGAAAAACATCTTCGTTTCTCATATGTCAAACCAACTTCTGCATGAATATCAACTCAAAGAAACTTTGTTAAAAGCAAAACAACAAAGTCTCGTGGCACTTTCAAGAATGATTATTAGTCCCAGATATAGAATGCTTCAGTAGGGCATCTATCTATCTATTCAGGGAGACCTGGATTCACATTCCTGAACAGCCATGAAGTTCACGGGGTGACTTTGGGCCAGTTACTGTCTCTAACTAGCCTACCTAACAAATAGATCATGTGCCATGCTAGTCCTGTCCTCCACCACCCCAATTCCCAAACTTCCAACACTGACAAATACCACTCCAGCAGATTATATCACTCCTCCTGCTGGAGCTACACTCTTCATATTCCTGCTCCACTACACCTTGTGTGTCCACTTGTGAATTGCCAAAAAAGAGGGCATGCATCAGCAAATAAGAAAACATCAGCGGACACTTATTTGTATAAAAATTGCATGTGTTAATTTACATGCATAGATACAACTTTAGAAATAATTATTATAATTTATTTTTTAAAAAAAATTTAATTTTTATTTTTCAACATAATACAACATAAACATAAAACAACATAAAATACAATACATACCCGTATAGTATAGTACATCTCACCATAGTGTGAAAGTCTGTGACCAGGTTACCTGTGTGATTTCCAGTGTGACCAGTCTGCTTTTCAGGTGCAAAATGTTGATAGGCAGTATGTATTATGGTTCTTTAGCTTTACATTGGAGTTGGACTGGACAGCCCTTCAAATAGAGGACACCTTCAAAACAGAGGACAGTTCTCTGGCAGACCTTCAAAGAGAGGACTGTCCTCTTTAAATGAGGACACATGGCCACCCTAACACCACTGATCTCTCCCCTCTCAGGGGAAGCCTCCCAAAGAGTTTCCAGGGTATGGAGAGATCTGGAAAGCTTTCATAAGATGAAAGGAGATTTTGTAGTTTGTTGTCACAACTTCACAATTAATATGAGCTCCTGGTGCTACTTACTATAGTTGATTGGTAGCTATAGTGGGATTATGCTGTGACTAATCTTCTGCTTTGCTTTTTGAGTCATGCTGTGTTCATTTATCAATAAAGTTATAGCCTGTTCTTACAACAAGCATGATGACCTGCATGTTTCTGCTTACCACTGTAAATACAAATATAATTTATGGCTGCTTTGTGTCACTGAAGTAAGTAGTCATACCTAGACTCTAAGAAGGACCATTGGGATTTATTAATTATAATAAATTAAGCCTTAAAGATATTGCAATCCCATGGCATGGAAGGCTCATCAGGTTGCAAAAATATTTTTCTAGGTACAGTTGCTGACAGCTCTGATCCTATGAATAATTCAAACCATGGGCTATTGGGGAAAAATGCATTTACTCCTTTTCGTTTTGCACAAAATCAAACAAAATTGAAAAATATTAAATTACCTATCTTCTCCAAATCAAGTCACAGAATATCAGTAAGAGAGCAGAGGTTGTCTATGCAGACATTTTGATGTTCTGCCAAACCAAAGCTATAATATAATTTGCTTGAAAGGAAAAAGTCAGGAAAATTACTTTTTCTCTATTGTTGCCCTGTTTTTGAAATATGCTGCTCTATATTCATTACTTTATACGCTTGCCAGGCTGTGCAGCTTGGTTGACTTGTCAACTGTGGGCATCTCTGTGCTCATCCCTTTGACTCTGAATGCTTACCACAGAAGAGAAAGTGCTATTACATTTAAATTTGTGAACAAGATCAAAACTGTACATCTTGATTCCTGAATAAGTTAACACTGCTTGTAGAATAAGGCTTCTTTAGGCATTGCCACACACCTGGAATCAGTCAGGTGTCCACCACCACCTTTTACACCTTCTCTACAAGGGTAGCTATAAATACATCAACACAGAGTCCTTAAAGACTAGCAAATTTATTGCAGTGTCGGTTTTTGAGGACTGAAATCCACTTTATCAGGTGCAGCAGACTTAAATTTGATTAAGGAGGATCTTGCCTTTGAAAACTCATAAATATAACTGGTCTTTTAAGGTGCTACAGGATTCTTTGTCATTTTTGCTGCAATATACTTACACAGCTATTTTTCTGGTTGCCAAACAAAAAATTATATTGTGTCCCCAAATTGAATATAAATCTATCGATTGACAACACTGTGTGGCCTTCCTACACAGCTTGTACCAAAAGATATGGATATGCAAAAATTACATGTAATGGATGAACTATATGCTACAGTAAGCACGAGCTTCAAATAAATAAATAAACATATAAATAAATAAATAGTTTGACCCAGTGGAGGCTGGTGGCTCTGATGTCAGTAAAGCAGTGAATCTGTTCCAGGTTTGTCAGAACCAGTCAGAAATAGTTCTGACTGAAACCCAGAATAGATTCACTGACATCGGAGCCACCAGCCTCCACTGGTTTGTCCCTAAGAGGGAAAGTCATCAAGAGACATCACTGGGCATCATCAGATGAGTGTTTTATCTCACGCATGTTACTGCCTGTGATGTCTTGCTTTCACCTGTGCTACCCACCTGGCTACACCTGACAGATTTTGCCAAGCCACCAGCACTTGGGACTCGTGTCCATCCCCCCTGTACTGAAGACGCTTGTGAGAGTTCAGGCTTACTGCTGCTGCCCGTCTCGCCTTTACTATTTTAGGCCCCACAACACCACAGCCCAGCAACCTAGCCCTCAGTTTCTCCTTTTCCGCTGCCACCATTATCAGTATCCTCCTCAGGCACTTCCCCAAAGACCACACCAGTTGTTCAAATTAAATGGAATTTATTAACAGAAGTAATTGCGGGTAAATAAGCTTAACGGTTTCCTCAGGTTCAAATGCATTATGGTTACAAGGCTTCAAATCGTATTGGTTTCTGTAAGTTCACTCTTAAATGGTTTCACTGTTAAATTCAATTGTTCCTTATCCTAGTTATCTATATTCCCAAAACTATATCTCACATAAATCCTTCCTATCCTAATCCAGTCTCACTCTCTCAGTATTCATCAGACACTCTTCTCATATCAACTACCCCTAGCTCCTGTCAGCCAGAACCATATATACACTCACACAGTTCTCCAGCTCCTCCCATTCTCACACAGCCACCCAATCCAGGCACTCCCCGCTACCATCCAATCAGCACTCAGGCATTCACTCCTCTTCCTATACTTGCTAGATCTGTAAACACAAATTGAAAGTACATTTAGGCCTACTTACTTCCTACTGTATGCATTTTAAAAAGTAAAAAAAAAACATTTATATGGCAATCGGTTACATTTAAGGCAGCTGAACATCACACTGCCCACTCACATTTTTTCACACATCCTTTTGATGACGCTGTCCGCCTCCTGACCCTTCTGGTCTTTTCTCCACAACAAAATAAGACCCCAGTAAATCTGACTTATTTTTTCAAAGAGAAACTTCCACCATTTCCTGTTGTGTGCAGGAAAAGCATCGCAATAAAAACATCCACTGAATGGGCCACGTGGTCATTGCTGCTTCCTCTTTCTTTCCCCTTGTGGGACAGCAGCAGGAGACCATAGCGACGGCAAGGAAATGCGATCCCCCCCATCTGATGACGCTCACTGTCTACGTCCTAAACAAGGGTAGGCACATAGCCCTTGGCCTAATTTCACATGGGCCTCATCCTAATTTCAAAAGCCATCTGCATGCAATCATTTTGGACCCTTGGCGAGAGAAATCTCTCCTTCTCTGGCAGTAGAAAAGAAGAGGGACAGAGAGAAAAGGGGGTGGCAGAAAGAGAGAAAGAACAGGGTGGAGGCAGAAAGTGGGGCAGAAAGAGAAATAAGGGGTTTCATCCACTTTTGGCTCTGGCACAATCCACTGCCAACATGCAGTCCCTAATGGATTACCCATGATAATACCCTCAATTGAAAAAAGGTTGCCCACCCCTGGTCTAGGAGACAGGGGGATGTAGGAGTGGGGTTAAAGCAGTACTATTTGATAGCCAGTATCACTGCATGAAAGCTTCTAAGATCAGAGAAGACCCAGCTCCGGTCTAAGGGGAGACCTGAAACCCTTGTGCTAAAGCTGGGAAAGCACAGCAATAGTTTTAGAGGATGCTTCAGTGATACTGGATCATATCCTGGTCCCAGTATTACTGGTCGGAGCAGACCAGTGGTGGGAATTCTGCCAGCTCACTGACATAGCTTTCTATGGTCCTTTCTGGGTTATCTGACTAAACTGTACTTTCAAAACTGAATGAAATTCTGTGCCAGTCATAGACTGGCTGAATGGTTGACATGCAAGTAGGGAAAACGAGGTGACTAATGACCTTTAGCTGCAGTAGCAGAAATCACCACAATTAAATTCAGATATAGGATGCCTCCACCTGTTCTATCTGCTTCCATTTTCTATTGTAGACTCCCATAAAGCCTCTCTTCTATTCCTCCCTCCCCCTGCTTTCACCTGGATACACATAATGCCATGTTTTTCATTATGGAATTGGGTGTAAGAACCCTCTTTATAAATGCACATTACTATAATTGCCTTTACTTTTCCTCTGCTTTCTTTCTTCTCTGGCAATTAACTGTAATCTCATTGCATTTCATAATGATTGTGCCACATGTCTGCATGGACTCTACATTTTTAGAGATAGCAGTAAACTTGTTTATTCCTTGACCATGACCAAAGCAACTGGTTTCCACACAGTTTAATTTCTTGATAATTTCTTAAGCTGATACATGCCTCTAATGGAAAGCTACAGTGGCTTGGATTCAAACTTAGTACTCCTCTAAATGCTTTATTTACTGCACACTCAAAATTGGCCACATGGAAGTTTTCGGGTTCATTACATCATCATCATCATCATCATCATCATCTATTATTATGATTATTATGATTATTATAATCATCATTATTATTATATTTATTACATTTATATATCGCTCCATAGCAGGCATCTCCCACGGTATCACCTGGAAATCCCAGTATGAAAAGAACCACTTTTAAAGTGGTAATAGCCGGGGAAAAGCGGGATTTTCTGCCACTAGATGGCACTGACTCAATAGAAGTGAAAGGAGGGGAAGTACTCAATTCAAAGCATGTAGTCACCCCTCTCTTCCCATGTAATGCATCCCATAACAATTGGGCCAAAGAAATGGGAAGCACAACATGATTTCCCTTAATGTAGAGATGTTCTTAGGCATACTTAAGAATAGATCCACTGAAATAATGGAATTTAAATTAGTCATGACTAATTTATGTCATGACTAACTTTAGTCTAAGCCTCCAGAGCAGATTTTGAGGGGCCTGGGGGGCTGTACAGGGGAGAGGTATCTATTGGGATTATAGACTTTCATAGACTACAGGTATCTGACAAAGTCGGTTCTTGCCCACAAAAGCTTATACTACAATAAACCTCATTTTTAAGCTTGTTTTAACTCACCAATATGGCTACCTTACTACAATATGTCCAAAAGCACAGTCTGGCCAGAAGATTTACTTAGTTCTCAAATGCCTGCCTGCTTGCCATGTAAAGACTGATGTTATCCATACATCAGAGCTATTTGTTTGCTTTTCACATTTGCAGCCAGCTCTTCCTTTCAGGAGCTGAACCAGGCAGTCGACACAGGGCTATCGCCTTTAATCCTCACCCAGCAACCCTGTGTGTTATGTTCAGCTGAGATGCAGCAACTCTCCCAAGACCACCCAGCCAGATTCGCATTCAAGGGAGGATTTGATGTGTGGGTTTCCACCCTGAAATCCTACCCTCGGCCCACTGCAACATCACACTAGCTCTTCTGTGTTTCTGCATGGCACACAAAGACCCTGTAATAATTCAAAAGGCAAGGAAACGAAGCCACAGCCAAGGCTTATATACACCCATGTTGCAGTGAATTTAGGAGAAAGCCAAGCCACAGCTGGGCAGGTATAGATTGTGTACTTGGGTAGGCTGATCATCTGAAAAGGAAGACAGGGCTCATGTAACTTTAACAGTTGTAGAGAAAAGGGAATTTCAGCCAGTGTCATGTGTATGCAATTAGTTCCTGATGAAATTCCCTCTTCATCACAACAGTTAAAGTTGCAGGGGCCCTGCCTTCTTTTGTATATGGTCACTCTAGTATAGTGCCTACAACTTTAACTGTTGTGATGAAGAGGGAATATCACCAGGAACTAATTGCACACAAATGACACTGGCTGAAATTCCCTTTTCTCTACAACTGTTAAAGTTACATGAGCCCTGACTTCCTTTTCATATGGTCACCCTAATTAAGGAATACTTTGGCCCCTTAACAGATAAATTGTGAACAAATTCCAATCAAGGTGTCAATTACTGCAAGGCCTAACTATCCACTAGACAACTTGCCACGCTGCTGTAGAATGATCTTTTATTTTCTACACTACATTTAATTAACCTTAACAGCATTGATATTAACTAATGCATTTTCACTCAACAGTCTGGCATGGGCCACCAGACATTGCTATATTCGTATCCTAGACACTTTAGATTCAATTAGATGACTCTAATTTTGAGGACATGTCAGTACTTCTGATCCCCATAGTACTGATGCTCTGATTCTATCCTGAATCAAGTGGCTGATAGGGATCATTGTGGGGCAAACACAGTCCTAATAGTGGCCATTTATGGGTGAAGTTGGGAGTGTATTGGGGAGGGGGCAGATATTGCTTTTTTCCTGGAATGCTTCCCACACTTTGTATATGCTATGCAAACTAGAAGCATATGAAGCTAGCTTATTTCAATCCATGTAAAAAAAACAAACCAGAAAATCCACATATACCAGCTTTTGCCACTTAAAGGCTGGTAACGCCTGGCAATCTTTCTTCTCCTATGTTATCTCCTGTGAGTGTTACTCTCTGTTTCCCTCCCTTCCATTTTATGTTCTTCCATTTCTTCCTTTCTTATTTCTGCTTGCTTCCACTCCACTCTCGCCTTATTTTGCTGCTCCCAGTTCCTCCTCACTGCAGCTCCCCTGCTGTTCTGCTCAAAATGTGTAGCCTGACAAAGTGAGGCTGATAAAATTTTCAGTCTCTGATCAGAGATTTCCCCCCTCAAATTCAATCTTGAACCTGTCTGTCTATCTGTCTGTCTGTCTCTCCCTCTCTCTCACGCACATACACACAGAGCACAGAGTATTAAAGCAGAAAAAAGCAGGCTGATGGATACCATAATCTACTTCAGCCACTAATGTAGGCATGCCTGTAACCAAAATGGCAGTAAAAGATTTGAATGAAATTTGTTTCCAGAACAACAGATGATGCATGTCTAACTGCTGGAAGGTTCCTGGAAAGTGTTCAGCCATCTGACTTGATATCAGGAATCTAACCATGAACTTGGCTCACAATCTTAACTCTGATATTAACAACCACTCTTTATGCATAAACCCTTGTATTGTATAATGGATGAGGGAGTACACACTTTTTAAAGTTTTGTTCTACTGACCTATTTATCTAAACAGATTTTACTGCTTAGTCCTTAATCAATTTTAAAGAAGAGTACTAGACATGATGCAGTGTGCATATATCTCAACATAAAAATGAAATATAGCTGGTAGATGTAGAAAACTTGCTCTCTGTGTAAAAAGGGTTCATGGGCTAGCTAACATTTCATTACAGTATCACATGCAACTACTGCCTCAGTAACAATCACTTTCAAGTATCATACATCTGAGACACATAAAATTACAGGGATACATAAAATGATTAAACACAAGCAAAAAATAGAACTGGAGTGATGGGCAGGCAACAGAGTTCATATTTTGCTTAACAGAGTTCATATTTTGCTTTCCTGTCACATGATTTGCACATCCACCATCTTGCCCAATATTAATTCATTTTACAAACCAGCTCAAACCAGCCCAGGGAGCTTCTAAGTTGGGCTGATCCAAAAATGATTTTATGGAAGTACCTACTTAGAGAAAAATAAAAACTAGTTCAAAGTGACTATTTCAATACATTATACCACAGAACTGGTTCACATAAGATGTTAAAACTCAAGTATATGCTTAACATAAGAGTGGAAAATATGTGACCCTCCAGTTGCTGTTGGACTGCAACTCTCATCAGCCCTAGCCATTGTAGCCAATGGTGAGGCATTATAAAAGTTGTCGTCCAATAACATCTAGAAGGCCACACGTTCCCCATTCCTGGCTTGACAAGTAGCTCAGTACTAAAAAGGAGTTACTGTTCTGCTTCTTAAGCATACACATTTCAGTGGCCAGTTTTAATATCTTGTGTGAACCAGCTTTCTGGCATGATTACTTATAGCAGCCAATTTTAACTTTGAAGAAAACAGATGAAAGCAGTACTGAGCTCAAATAGTACTCAAACTTAGTGTAGATCCTTTGGCAACTTTTTCTGTGCTTGCACCTTCCAGTACTCTATGCCACTTTCCACTGCACAGGAGAAAGAAAGAGTACCTTATGTACTGCTGATCTCATTGTTGTATATATTCACTGACACCACATGGCAACACATATTAACTTGTATGGAGTTGTGACCTGGCAGAAGCTTCTGCAAAATGGCAGTACAATGACTCATATAAACTTAATTACACATATATGATTCCCCCCCCCCCCCCGCCTGGATGTATGCAAAGTACTGCGAGAATTGGATTTTCATCTCATAAATATATATTGCCTCAGGCAGTAACTAGATATTCTGGGACATATGGCTATGGCCAAAACAGCAGCGTTGCCTCTCCTACTCTCTTCACCAGTAACATCAAACAATGTAAAATGCCTGGTGTGTTATGAATGCCCCTGCCCCTGCAAGAAACAGCCAATGAAGAGGAATGGAGGGACACCACAGTAACATCACGTGCTTTGCATTACTCAACATTACTGGGGAAGAAAGGAAGAGGTGTATGGCTCATGGCAGATATGTATCACCCATAATATCTAGCCTTATTCTGTTTATAAATCAAGCAAAAGCCTCCCATCTAGTGGCTGAAATGACCCTCCCAATAGTCACTGCTCCCTGGTAGCATGGTGGAGCTTTTCTCAGATGTCAGGCTTTTTTCAAGCCTTGGGGCTTTGGAAAGCCACAGAACTAGGTGCAGTTTCTCATGCAAATAGTACAAAATGACTTTTTCCTAGGAAAAGCCACCCAGACGTAGCAGCCACCATACTGGAAATACTACACCAACAGTTTACAAGCATAAAGAATACTGACATGTAAAAGGCTATTTTTGCTATAAGATTCACAGATACCATTAATCAGTGCATTTAATGAATGTTGTAACAATAAACATCTCTATCTTAGCAGCACAACTCTCTATGAACAGCAGCTTCTAATGTCTTTGAAAACCAGTCATAATCTAGACCATGAAAAATTTAATTGCTCTTTAATTACCAGTTAGCTGAATAGCATGAGATATGCATGCCTTCAGTTCTTAATAGCTTCTGCCTTTTCCAGCAAATTGTGGAAGGAAATAATGGATGCCTTGAGTATGCTTTACCTTCTGGTTGTGCTAAAATTAAAAAGGGAGGAGGGGTGGAATAGAAGACAAGAAAATCCAAATTCTTATGAACTGGCTCAATCTAGGAGGGCCACTGGCAATGGCAACTATGAATGCTCAAATTCTGATGCAGTGCTCAGGTCAGCAGCAAACTCACACTGAAAGATATACCCTTTTGGTCAGATTTTGCTAAATGCATGACCTGCAGGGATGGTGGCCTTGTTCTTTAACTTACTCAGGCTTGTTCTTGTGTATGCTTGTCCAGGATATACTCATTGAAGTGGGCACTGTATGCTAGTTTCCAGGTTGCTCTTCTTTGTAATGCTAAATGAATAGGAGCCATACATGATATTGTATACACACAGGTTTAAAATATATATATATACAGCTCACTGGAATAGTTTTTGTTTTTGTTTTTTGGTAAACGAAGTGACCATTAGATATTAGGTTGGCATAACTGGGCAGATATATTCTGTATGTACAAAATATCTGTTTTTCCTTACTCATTAAGGTAGCAGCACACTAACGATCTTACAATGCTTTAAACATCATATTCTGCATGGTACAATTACTGTGTGAACAGAGTGCTGGACTAGATGGACCCTCAGTCTGATCCAGCATGGCACTTCTTATGTATTTAAACATAGTGCTTCAATGTTTTTCTAGTATCAGAAATAAAAGGTATTCGAAGCATTAGTGTAAGGTCCTAAAATGATCAGCATGCTAATCTGATTTCTGATTCTTGCAGAGATTCTAATAAAAGGTATGACTCATACTCACTATTCACAAGCATGCATTCTTTGAAAACCCAATCAGGTTCCTATCAAAGTATTACACCAATGCTAGGACCTAATTGACCTAACTCGCTAACTGATCCTTCTTGGTTGGTACAGTTTGCTTTTTTGCTGGCCAACCATATCAAGAAATTTAAATATGAAACGTATAAACAACATGCTGCCTGTACGAATTGTTAGTTTTCTGGACTCTGGCGGATGATTCTAACTTGCTTTCATGAACCTTTTTGTTTCCAGCCTCTTCTTGCAGCTGGCTCTTCATTACCTTTACCTACTTTTAATTTGGCTCAGGGAATTTTCACAACACCAAGAACACATTGCTATGTAAGTATTAAAGCAACACAGAATGTGGAAGAGAATAATTTTAATAAATTATTAGATTAGGCTGACCAGATAAAATCCAGGTCAGGGCCCATGTAACTTTAACAGTTGTAGAAAAAGGGAATTTCAGTCAGTGTCATTTGTATGTAGTTAGTTCCTGGTGATATTCCCTCTTCATCACAACAGTTAAAGGTGTATGCACTAGACTAGAGTAACCATATACAAAAGAAGGCAGGGCCCCTGCAACTTTAACAGTTGTGATGAAGAGGGAATTTCACCAGGAACTAATTGCATACAAATGACACTGGCCGAAATTCCCTTTTCTCTACAATTGTTAAAGTTACATGAGCCCTGACCTGGATTTTATCTGGTCATCCTATATTAGAATACATCCTGTGGCATTTAATCTACTGCATATAAAAACATCAAAATACTATTATTATTTTGTACAGTTGTGAAAAAGTCCAGAAACATTGTATGTAGTACTAACTGAAGAAGACGACATATGCAACACCCTGCTCCCTCTCTCTGCTAGGATCTCCTAGCTGTGTGCTACAGTAAAAACGCAGAACACGATTGTTATTTTGAGGAGTTTAGTGCATAACAAATTGCTCCTCCTCATGTTTAGACCTCTGTTTGGGTCTGTTGCTTTTGGTGGTTAGCTATTGATTCCCAGGGGCAATTATCTGTTTGAGACTGACTGAGAGGCAGATAAGCCTCTGGCAGCATCCCAAGGTTAACCAGAGTAGCTGGGATGGAATTCCCTATGTTGGTTACAGCCAAACATTCTCGAAGACATTGGACTAGCTCCAGAATAGTAGTGTGATTACCATGAGCATAATAGTATATATGAATACCTGAGACACTCCCAGGATGGGGACTTTGACACAGGCCAATCCAGAAAGGTGCTGCGTATGACCAAGCCATTTGGAGTCACATCCCTGGTCATATTTTGTTGCTGGGATTCCCCAGTAACGTGGGGACATAAGCATATGATCTTGCTTTGAAACAGATTTCTGCAATTATCATCTTCTGCTTTGTTAATTTGCTTCTATTTAATAACATCTTTAACACACTCATTTGTGTGTTCATTCTTTCTGAATCCTAAAAAGGAATTATTGCCTCTTAGCATTGCTGTTTTTTGTTTTCTGTGATTCACCATTGGTTGGGGCCAGGAGAATGAGAAGAAGCAAGCGATTGGGCAGACACTTCTCACTCTCCTGGCAGCCACATGGGGGAATCAAGGGAACAGAAATGGAATTTGGCAAGATACCGAATTGAGTGATAAATAAATAAATAGAGAGGAGAGTAAATAAACTGAAGGGAGCGGAATCAAGTGGAAAGGATGTATATCAAATATTAATTAGTCTCTCTTCTTTCAAATGGCTGTTGTGTTGCAATGTATATGGTGTCAAAGAGTGATTGGATGTTTTGGGGGGTGAGATCCTACCCCCTCTAATTGTATAAATTTATTGGCTTGGGGTAACTCACTTCACTTTCAAGTCTAACATCCTGATTTCTACAGTTGTCAGTCCAATATGGCAGGAGCCCCCAACCTTTTTGAACCTGTGGGCATATTTGGAATTTGAGATACGGCTGTTGGCACCTCCACATAATGCCTACTCAGTGGATTGCCACTTTTGCATCTACCTTTTGCGTCTATGGATCTTAGGAAAGGGATGTTCGCCACCGGCCTATAGTTGTTAGCAACTTCCGGGTCCAGGTTAGGCTTTTTCAGGAGTGGTCTGATTATTGCCTCTTTTAAAGAGGCCGGCACCACTTCCTCTCTCAAGGAGGCATTTACAACCTCATGGACCCAGCTGGCGGTTCCCTCCTTATTTGATGTAATTAGCTATGACGGGCAAGGGTCAAACACACAAGTGGTCAACCAGACTTGGCCAAGCACCTTGTCCACATCCTCAGGCCTCAATAACTGAGGCCTGATATACATAAAATAAATGTATGTATATTTAAATATGGGAATAAAATGAGAATATATATATATATATATATATATATATATATATTCAGGCACCCATAGGCACCATGTTGGAGACCCATTCATGGGAGTTGGGTTGAGGATCCCTGCAAGGTATGGTGGTCAGAGTGTCAGATCAGGACTGAAAAGACTTGCTAAACCATGAGACTCACTGGGTTCCCATGGGCCAATCACTTCCTTGCAGCTTAACTTGCACAGGGGTGTTGTGGAGAAGACAAAATGGACGTAGGGAGAAACAAGTAGACTGGGCTAAACTTCTTGAAGAATGGGCAGGATAACAATGTAATAAATAAAACCTATCTGGGAAGTTTACAAGTCAGATATAAGGATAATAGCATTGCCATGTTGCTTGATCCCACCATCTGGAATTCAGAGCGAGAGAAGGCTATTTTAATCTCTCCGGGTTTTTAAAAGAATCCTTTACAATATATTTTCCTCATCTTTTTTACAAGTTTAAGTGTTATGTGCCCATGGACAGCATTTATTTTTGGAAAGTCTTCTAAATACTTAATTCCTTAATGATATAGTGCACATCATGTGCAGCTGAACTAACTTTCTTGAGGTATCTGCTCTGCACATACAGCAGTAAGTAAAATGTTGCCCAAAGTGAAAAGCTGCAACAGAGTCACTGAATTACTGAAAGTGCAGAGAATTGTTGAAAAAGCATGAGCTATCAAAACAAAATGTTTATAGAGGAAAGCACTCCAAAGAGGAGGAGGAGGAGGAGGAGAAGGAGGAGGAGGAGGAGGAAGATGCCAATTCAGTGAGGTCCTCAAAGGAAGTGAATGATGCATATACTTTGAAAAAATAGCTGGGGTTTCACTCTGACACTATTAGGTAAGTTTAAAACAAATATATATCCTTCGTGCATATGATGAAAGGCAGATTTTCCTGGAGTTGTCCTTTGAAGAGACAATACACTCCTGTCTCATTCATACCAGTTGCTTATTTAGATCATCAGAAATACGGGTAACAGGAGTTATGCATATATAGAGTTACCAGGCAATTTAGAACATGGAAGTTTGACACTACATGGAGTGAGCTGTCTTTTGCATCCTGAAGTAACATCAGCTAGGCTGATGTTCAAAGCTGTAATATGCAAACATAAAGCACCCTGTGAGTGAAGGAATATGACCAGGTCCCTTTGCAGCATTCATTCTGCTCACCAACGTATAAAGGAATTGTGGGCTCATAGGCAGTGTGTGTCATCTGTTTGGCTGTTGGGAGGGGTAACAACAGATCCAACACAAATGCAACCTGCAACCATCCTACCCATTTTGCTTCATTGACGCTACAGATAACATCTGGAAAAGCACAGAGCTATAGATTAATGCTGTAATCCTTGCAAGTCCATTGATCTCAGTGGGATTTATTTCTGAGCAGACATGCACAGGATTGCACCATTAAAACGCATACCAAAATAGAGAAGGTAACACTTAACAGAATACATTCCTTGACAGTCTAATCCTATTCCTATGGTGTGCAGATGCTCAAGGACTGAATGTATGAATACCAGCACCAGCATGAGAGCCAGTGTAGTGTAGTGGCTAGACTGCTGGACTGGGAGTCAGGAGAGCTGGGTTCTAGCCCCTACTCGCCATGGAAGCACAGGGCCGTGCAGAGGGGGCCCAGTGGGGCCAGTTGGCCAAGGCCCATGATTTTGAGGGGGCACTCTGACAAGGAGGTCCCCCTCTAGCTTATGCTACTGCTTCTGTAGCATAAGCGGCCCATCAAGAGCAAAGAGCCCGCCTTGCGGAAACAGCGCAGAAGCCGTCTGTCGTGAATACCACGGTTAGACTACAAGCTCCAGAGGACCATGCCGAATGTGGGGCGGGGATCTATGTGCCTTGAGGTGTTGTAGAACAGGTTTAATATGAAGGTGTTACGTAGAACGGACATGTTGGTGGACACGCCCCCTTGGGGCGGCCATGTTGTCCTCCTTTTTTGAAATGGGGGGGCACACACTTCCCATCTGGCCTGGGCATATTACCAGCTCTGCATGGTCCTGTGGAAGCACACTGGGTGACTTTGGGCCAGTCACAGACTCTCAGCCCAACCTACCTCACAAGGTTGTTCTTGTGAGGTTAAAATGGAGAAGAGGAGGATTATGTACGCCACCTTGGGTTCCTTCAAGGAAAAAAGGCAGGATATAAAAATGATGATGATGGTATCCTTCTATGGTCTGTTGAGCAAGCCAAAAAAGGAACAAAAAGAAGGGTGCTCAGGTAAACTTAGGAGGACCAACAGGGAGAGGATGACACCCATTGCTGAGCATTGGGTATCACTTCTTTAGTGTGAATAATAGTTTGTTCCTCAATAATTAATGCTGAATCTCTTCGACTTCCATTTGTTTTGAACTTTGAAGACCTCATAATAGTAAAGTAATGCATGGTTATTCTAGCTTTAGTCACATCCAAACTAGATTACTGCAATGTGCTCAATGAGAGGCTGCCCTTGAAAAGTTCTCAGTAATTACAACTGGTTCAAAACACAGCCATGAGAACATTAATTGGGGCCAGCCACAGAAAACATGATGCCAAATTTGAAACAGTTTCATTAGCTCACAGTTAGTATCTGGGTCCAATTCAAGATATTGATATTAAACCTTTAAAGCTTTAAGCTACATGGATCCAGTATACCTAAAGGGCTGCCTTCTCCCATATAGTTTAGGGTACAATTCTATGGGTTGTGCCGTCAAGGATCGTAGGCTCCCAAATTCAGGGGCTTACAGCCATCCTCTGCAGAACCAAAGCAGCGGAGGCAATCATCACCTCCCTGTCCTCGTGCCTTGCATTTTTTGCTAGATGGGCTTTTTTGCCTGATTTGCTAGGGCATTTTGGAAGGGGAGGGTAGAAGGCTGGAGAGTATTCAGGGTAGCCCATATCCTGGGCTTTCCAGTAACTTCCCCTCCCTGCCCACCGAAACCCCCTTCTCCCAAGTTCCTGACCTCGGAGAGCAGAGGGCACAGTTCTTTCTGCAACATTGCGGATGGCAAGGAGGGGGGGGGATGGTTCTCCAATTCTCTGCTCTGAGGTCGGAGATGAATTGGGGAATCCAACTATCCTGTGGCCTGTTAGACTGTGTCCATGGGCATAGGATTGCTCCCTTAAATCCTCTCACAGTTTAATATCTTCATCAGAGGTCTCACTTCTGGTCCCTTTGACATTTGAGGTGGGGGGTTGTTACTTGGGACATGGCACGAAGGCTTTGGAATTCCCTCCTTACTGAAGTGCACTCTGGTCCCTCACTGCTGACTTTCTGTCATTACCTCTCAGAGAATGTGTTGCTAATGGGTGGAATAAAATGCTATAAATATATACGCACATACATAGGCATTTTTATTCCAGAGAGCTTTTGGGGCTCTCTGAAGTAGACAGATGTTTTGTTTGGTTAGTCTGTTGAGTAGTGCAGGTTTATTTTGCTGAAGCATTTTGCTGAAGCAAAGTTTTTGGCTTTGCTGACTTTCTGCTTCTGTCTTTTTATTATTATTCATTGAAATTTATTGGCTTACATTGTATGTTAGATTTTGCATTAGCTTTGTTAACCACCTTGGAGAAACCATGACCCAAAAGGCAGAGTATACATATTTTAAATAAGTAAATACTGATGTGATGTTTTGCTGTTTATTGCCTGTTATATGTAATGTACGTATTTGCAATGTGTTGATGATTCTAAATTGCTATTTAGAATGTAAGTGCTGTGTGGACTTCAAATACAAGGTTGGTAAGTCGTTAAATAGTGGGAGGGGGAGAGAGTGAAGTGAATGCTGATTGGCTGGAGGTTCAAAAGTCTGGATTGGTTATTAGTAGAGAGGGGAGTTAAGGGGAGCAGTAGTGATTGTATGTGAGGAGAGTGAGTTAGTTGAGTTTGGGGTTTGATCTGAAAAGGGTCTAGAGAGAGAGAGTGTAAGAACAACATGGTTTATTATTTTGGGAATGGGGTAGTGTAGGTAGGATTGCAAATGAAACTGCATGACACAAACAAGCATTGAACCTGATGAAACCATAAGCTTTGGAACCGCATAATCTTACTTTTGTTCAATAAAAGGTATTCCGTTTTATAAAACCTGGATTGGATTCTTAGGGTACCTGAGGTAGGGTACAGTGGTCAATGGTGGCAGCGGTGAAGGAGCAGGGAAAATATAAAGTGCTGGGCTGGCTGCTGTGAGGCCAAAGAAGGTCAGTAAGACACAGTGTCAGTGAGCAGCATTCTGATGACCCACCCAATAGTTGGGATCCTTTGATTTATAGTGAGAAATAAAGGAGGACCAAAGGCGATGGCATCACCCACCCACCCCAAACAAAATATACCAGAAAATATAAAGAAGAATCTGTATGCAAAATGGTTCTCAAGTTGTCGAGAATATTTAATAATATTATTTGTGGCTACACCTGTAAAATAGCAGAGTATATTAATATACCGATCTGCCCGGTTATTGAAGTCATCCAGATGGACCGATGGCCTAATTGGAGTCCACCTGGAGAACAGTCCTCAGTGTTGTGGCCCTTAAAAGAAAAGTTTTAATATGATGTTTTATTCCTGTTGTTGTTGTTTATTGCTCCTGAATCTATTTAGATGTGCAGTGGTATATAGATGTTGTAAATAAAACATTGTAAATAAATATATTAGGGGACTATAGAGAGAAGGCTGGTGGTCGTCTCAGTGAGTTGGAGAAGGCAGTATATTGATTGTGGGAAATTATACAGCCCCAGGATACAAAGCTCTCCAATGATATTACTTGCCTTTGGTTTCATGAGGAATGGCTTGTACTGCCAAGCATTATGGCCATTAAAAAAGAGCAGCACTGAAATGAACACAGCATCTTAGGCCCCGTGGCCTGATATTTCTTAAGGTGCTACTGTTCATAAAAGTCCCCATGTGGTACACATCTGAAGCAAACGTTTGCATATGCTAGTGTGGTTATGGATGATACTTCTGGGAACCCTGTGGCTCACAAAAAGCAAAATTAAATATAAAGAAGAGAAACTGGTCTCTTGAGAGTATGTTGCTAGCTGCTTAGATTCAGGCAGGGTAAAAAAAAAACATGGCCATTACTGTGGAGCATGGTTATTTAAGAACACTTTTAAACAGTGTTGGAAAAGTATCAGCCCAAAGAAACAAGGGTAAAGTGAAAAGAATTCACCAAAATGTCATGGACATCTTATAGGTGAGTCCTGTGTTACTTTGTAGACACATGAGAATTCTGGAATGTTACCCAGTGGCTGCATAGATGGGAAATCTCTTCATACAAACAGATCATCTGCCCAACCTGTTCACAGATTATTGTCTAAGAGGATTTCCAGAATTAAACAGAGCAGTCGATCGCATGTGAGTTGAAAAATGTAAATCAGTTGTAACACACCTGAGCAATCACTGGTGTTCTGTGGCCCAATTTGTTGGCTTGTTTATGAATTAGAGACAACAAAAAAGGTAAGTTGCATACAGGTAAAGTCATATCAGGCTTTTAAGTATTGCCATTTGTCAAAAACTCTTGAGTTCTGAAAGCCTCCTAGAGTGCAGAGAATGTCTTTGAAGAAAGGAAAAATAATGTGTTTGGACAGTTATAGAAGATGCTTAATTAATCATACATTCTCATTTCATACAGTTCAATGTTGCATCCTTTTTTCTGTACTTATGCCAGCCTCTACAGATGAGGAAATATGTTATTTTTTTAAAAAAAATCCTTTCTTATCCCTAGACCATCTTCTTGACAGAATAATGTTTCACTATCATGATTAGAGTAAAAAATGTATAACAACAGGAAACTTGGGAGTAAAGGCCCCATTGTCAACAGTAGCTCAACAACTGAAGTATCTAAATCTTATTAGAGATCAGTGATAGCCTGCATTGTTGATCATATTTTGGAGTTGCTATAACAAGTATGCACTTTTCTCCGTCACAAGACTGGAATAAGGAAGGTTGATTTAGTGGATATTAGCCATTATAAATTGCACTATTATTAGCTCTTACAAATAACAGTACACTGGCAGAAAACATTTCTTCTAATTAATATACTCTAGTGCAAGGGTAGGCAACTTGGTGTCCTCCAGATGTTTTGGACTACAACTTCCAGAATCCCTAACCACTGGCAATACTGGCTGGGAGTTGTAGTCCAAAAACATCTGGAGGGTAGCAGTTGCCTACCCCTGCTCTAGTGAACATGTCTAGTCATAACTGATATGGCATGAAAACACACACATACACTAACACATCTGGATTTACTTACAGTCCAGCGGAGGCTGATAGCTCCGATGTCAGTAGGGCAGCAAATATTCTCTGGGTTTTAGTCAGAACTCAATAGGAACTTTCCAAGGTGCTTCTTTAGAGTTCTGATTGGTTGTGACTGAAACCTGGAGCAAATTCACCACCCCACTGACATTGGAGCCACCAGCCTCCAATGTTACAGAACATATATTTCCCCAATACCCACATATTATTCTTATGAAATCATACACCACCTACTCCAATTCTTCCTCTTGCCTAAAACATTTAGATGCTTGGGAGGTGCAAGGGGTAGGCCAAGTAAAAAGAAAGTGTTGGGGACAGATCTACACCAAGCAGGATATAACACTTTCAAAGTGGTTTGAAAATGGTATATGGAATGTGTCAGGGGCCCAACAGTTGTCAATACCATTATAACCCATTATAAAGCAGTAGTGTAGATCCTGCCCTGAAGAGAGATTGACAAATTAGATGCACTGGTTTTAGGGGACTTGGGTGGCAGGTACAGCAGACACTGTTTTAATTCCATACAAATCTGTGGGACTGAGTTTTCCCAAATTCAATTCAATTATTTTGATCTCAATTTTAAATCTCTATTCAGGGGTGTTTTCAGATGGGCAGTTCCCCATGTCATTTAGTCATTACTCTTCCGCTATTAGCTACAAGCAGAATTGTAATTGGATCTACACACTGCAGGGAGCACTGCACTTCTCCTATACATACATTCTGTTATGTTTTCTCCTCACTATTGGGCATGACTGTATGAACAAGCAATCTGAGCAGCCATTCTTAAACCACCCCTACCCACCCCCAGCAATCTTTTTCAAAAATATTTATTTAATATGTCAAAATCCAACTTCTTCAAATACAAAAAGACTAGCAGTACAGTACATGTGGAGATAGCACCACAGTTCCACTTCTCAAAAAACAAAACAAACCTATATATATATATATATATATATATAAGGTTTGAGGAAAGATGGAAGAAGCCATGAGAAAACACACAGGGATTTGATGATGACATTGTGTGGATGTCCAATAAAAACCAACTGACCATGTATGCCAATTCCATATTAAATGCATCAAGGTTTGAAATAGTGTTTCACAAAGACTCTGCGCTTCATGCACAAATTCTGTTCCCAAGAGAGAGGGAAAAATAACCTTTTGCAAGAAAGAACTGTTCTTAAAATCTTTCTTAAGCACACTATTTAATACTTTTCCAACACTGCAGCCATTCTCGCTTTGCTGGGTATCTGTAATAGACGGTTCCATGTTTATGTAGGTTCAAACAAAGATTCAGCTAATGAAAGAGATGTGTGCTAAGCACTTTCATGAATCAGTCTGCCTTACAGCTTCCATCTGCTCTTAAATGTTTCCCAGCAAACATACACTATGTCACCCTTTTGCATATTTCCATTGCCCTATCCTAAACACACTTAGGCTGATGACAGATTAATGCTTAGTTCACTTGAGGTATACATTCTTCGGGCCTTACACATGTTCTTATAAGGAAATGGAACTCAGTAAGCACTTAATCACAAGTTTGGGTAATGTTATTGTACTGAAAACAATGCCTTAACTTTGCTTCACTATCAGACTAAGGTATCTCTGTATAAGCCATAGCTGTCACCAGTGCCGCCATGATCCCAGGAAACTGAGTAGCTTTTGTAATTCTTAATTAAACAAGGTCTACTGAAAATTTGCCAAGGGATGGCTAATGGTCCAAAAATGGAAAGATAGGGGAAACCTGGAAGTTACCAAATACATTGTTTGTAGCCTAATATTCTTTTATCTGAATAGTTTGTTTTAAAAGGATGACAATGAAATGGAAACTAACACTCAAACACAGTAGAGTCGATATGAACACTATGAGATTTAGGGCCTCTTTTCACAATGCATCCACAGTAGATTTGGGCTGGTACACTTTGTACTAGCTGCTGCTTCTGAACAGTCTTCAAGAGCAGACCCAAGTAGGGTGCATTACATGCTTCTTGAGACTATCAACAATGGTATGCTCCTGTTCTCCAAAAAGAAATATTGCTGGGTTATAAGATGTACCAGATAGTCAACAATTCACTACCTTGGTTAAAGCTGGATCCAGGAGTTGTCTCAGACTCAGACACATTGGAAGTGGGGATAGTTCAGTGGTAGAGTAGATGCTTTGCATGAAGAAGGTCCCAGATTAAATTTCTGACATCTCCAGGTAGGGCCAGGAAAGAATCCTGGAGAACCGCTGCCAGTCAGTGTTGACAATACTGGGCTAGATGGACCAATGATCGGACTCCATGTAAGCCTGCTTCCTATGTACCTCACACATTATTTAAGAACTTTTATCCCAGATTGAATATTCACATGTCATCACTAAAGAAAAGTAAATGAATAAGTATGCTAACCAGCATGCTAACCCTTGATACTCTTTCTATGGGTTATACCTTTTTCTATAACGTGCAACTGAGCTCTTAGAAACATACCCCACTTTAATCGGATATGAAAATCGCATTGTGATAAATATTATTTTCAACAGGTATTGAAAACAATCGAGGTTTCAGTCTTTGGGGTATGAGGGTAGAGAAGGGGAAATGCCTCTGCTTGTACAACCAATATATAGCATTTAAAACGACTATTCCCTTTTTAATAACTGTCCAAACCTGGGTGTGCTACCTAGAAGGCAGACATACCAGAGAGACAAAATACAGACCAGTTGTGTCCAGAGTCCAGACAGAAAGGCAAGAGATAAGGAGAAGGTATGTAGGCAGGACATTATCTTCTGAAGAGATATCATATGCTTTCCATCCTAAAATGCTAAATGGGTAATATTGGCTTAGGGTTTAAAAGCTATTTGAAAAAAGCAGAGGCATCAAGATCAATATAGCGGGCAGCCATAAAATGAGTTCTCTATGATAACCTATCTCGATTTCTTGACATGAGCCAGCAACCTGTATGCTATGATCATCAGCCATGCTCCATAACCCTGTGACCTTTTGTGATCTCTCTGGGGAAATGACATGCGACTTGAGAGGGCACAGGGTTTATGCAATGAAACCCTCGGGCAGCACAAGGCACACTATTTTTCCACAGCCAGGGAACTAAACAGCCTTAAAAAAAAAGTAAAAATAAAGAGCGATGTTTAACTTTTAAAAAATTGTATTAGTTACACAAAAAATCAGATCAGATAGTATTGGAAGAATTCAGATTAAGCTTCAATTTAAAATATTGTAATGGGTTACTTTTTGTGTAGTTGATTTTTGTTAGTACTATACATTGTTTCTAAAGAATGGACTAGAAATCAAAACTAATAAAGTTATAATAAAGAATAATAATACTGTTTTTTCCCTAATATAGTAGTGATAAAATTTCTCTCTCAATTTGTGACGTTTCCCCATTTCAAGTTTACATTGTGTTTTTGCTAGTGTGGTAGAATATGGTAACCACTCTACAAGCATGTCCTTTTTCTTTATTTGCTAGAAAAGGACAGATTGAACAAGCAAAACTGCTTTGCTATACTTAGGGATGTGTGTACAAGCTAAACCTGAGTTCCTCAAAGTTCTCCAAATTCCATTTCGAAACTCGTTCCATCCCGTGTCAGGATCACATTGTGCTATTTGTTTTTTTTCTTTTCGCATGAAAATTAGTGCAGATTTTTGTATGTATTTTCCAAAATATACTCATCAATTGTGCATATCTTTGAAATGCACGTCTTCTTCTCTCATTGATTAAAGGGTGTTTGTGCACATTTTTCAAAAGTACAAATGTGCATGCTGTTGAACAATTTCTGGGCTCCGTGAATCACATTGGAGGCTCGTGAATGTACACATATCGACCGCAGATTGCATTCAAGACTGTGTTCAGAAGGTGCAAACTGGGTAAATCCTGATTTTAAACATGTACTGAGGTAGATTTTTTACATCCCTAGCTATGCTATACTTCTAGCAGTGGGCTTTCATGTCTATCCATTTACAACAGACTTCTAAAATATCTAGTCAAGGTAGCTTTAATATACATGAACGCATAGTAGTATATCACGATTAGGAACACACCTGAATGATTACAGAAAGGCAATCATGACAGGCCTGGTGGCAATAACGAGTTTTCTTTCATTCTGGATCCCCCCCCCCCTCCAATCTTTGAGAGCCAGTTGACAGGTCCTGTGCATAACATAGCTGGGAAAAGCTGGTGATATTGTTCTTTAGCAAGTGTTTTTAGTCGTGACCGGTAAGGGCAGGGCTGAAGAACCTGTGAGCCTTGTTGTTGTTGGACTAAAACTCCCATCACCTCTGATCTTTGGACTTCCTGGCTGGGGTGATGGTACTTGGACTCCAACAACAACTGGAAGGACACAGGTTCTTTACCTCTGGTTTCCCATATGTGTGTTGCTGTTTAAATATTATGTAATAATTTGTGAGTGAAGTGCCCAGCATAGAGAAAACCCTCATAGGGAGCCACTCAAAATTGTGGATCACTGTGTGGAGCAGCCACTACATGCATGTCATCTCAGGTCTGGGAATTGGGGTGTTTGCCTGTTCTGGATGGGCTTGCACTCCCTCCAAAGGAGCAGGTCCATAGTTGGGGAGTGCTCCTGGATCCATCTCTGTCACTGGAGGCCCAGGTGACCTCAGTGGCCAGGAGCGCCCATTATTAACTTAGGTTGATACGCCAACTACACCCATTCCTGGATAGAGATAGCCTTGCCGCAGTCGTTCATGCACTGGTAACCTCACGACTAGACTACTGTAATGCGCTCTATGTGGGGATACCCACGTGTGTGGTTCGGAGGCTGCAGCTAGTGCAGAATGCAGCAGCTAGGGAGCTCACAGGGACACCTAGCTCTGCTCATATAAAACCTGTGTTAAAAGAACTGCACTGGCTGCCTGTTAGCTACCGAGCCACATACAAGGTTATGCTGTCATCCTACAAAGCCCTAAACAACTAGGGACCAGCATACCTAGCAGACCGCCTTCCCTTATATAAAACTGGATGACAACTATGATCCTCAGAGGAGGCCCTACTGGTCATTCCAAGTTGAACAGAATGCTGCCATGAAGAACCTCAGCGGTGGGCCTTCTCTGTAGTGGCACCCACCCTCTGGAAAACCTTCCCTCATGAGGTTCGGGAGGCAGAAAACGTTACAACTTTTAAACACCTCCTGAAGACATGCCTTGTTATACAGGCTTTCCCTGGTTTTTAATGTAGCTTGTTTCATAATGCCTTTTTAATTTTTTAGTGTTTAAATTTATATTATTGTTCTTATGGTTTTTAACTGTGCATTGCCCAGAAAGCTTTGGCTGATGAGCAGTATGAAGACATAATAAAATAAATAAATAAATAACCTCCAGGTGCTGACCATCTATGTGAATTCATTCATTTAATTTACTTAGTAAATTTATATCCCATCTTTCCATGAAATAAATATTGCTCAAGGCCAGGTTTTTGCTTAGAGGACTCTGTGTACAAGGGCAAATTGTTCACAGACAGGTAATAAGAACATCAGATTGCTGCATATTTTTAGTATCAAAAAAGGTTTATCATTCATATTAGGACTGCCATTTTCTCCCTCCATGTCAGCAACCAGAAATGTCTGGGTCCCCAAATATTCTGCTTTCCCACCTTGACTACTCAAGTTATCCTGCTAATCCGCCATCCTTTTCTTCTTCCTCCTCCTCCTCCTCCTCCTCCTCCTCTAGACTGACATTTTAGGAGTTCATTCTATGTCTCATATGATCTTCTGGTTATGGTTTTGAGTAGTATCCTACAGCATCCAAGCACAAGCGCTAATGATGTTGTGCTAGCATAAACCAATGCTTGCACTACGTAACGAGCACTTTTTATTGTAAGGGGAAAAAGCAGTGATTTACCTCCCAAATTGGTGGTGTGGTGGCGCCATAGCAAAAATGTTTTTCCTTTTACTTTTGTGCCACCATGTTTCGGTGGCAAGTCATTGCTTTTCCCTGTTGCACTAGCAAGAGCTAGTTACATCGCATAAGCATTGGTTTGCACTAGTACAACATCACTAATGCTAGTGCTGAGACACTGTTGGATAATATTGATTATTCACAAATGGAAGAAGGCAGAAAAGAGGGTCATGACACTAAAATGTGGATAACAAGTCAATTTTCATTCACAAATAAACAAATGAAGCTGCCATCTAGGCCCAGTATTACCTATTCTGGCTGGCAGCAGTCTCAGTTTTCCCCCATCTCTACTATTCAAGTTCCTTTTAATTGGAGAGGTGAGATACTGAAACTGGGATCTTAAGCATGTGGTCTATGACTGAGTTATGGCATTGATATTATCCATTCCCATTCAGTAATTCCAGCCTCAAAGAGGCCAGTGCCTTCAGAAGTAGTAACACACGCATTCTTCATTTACCTGAGTTCAGAATCTGTTTCGGTGGAATCAAAAAGTATTCTCTCATAAGTCACACTTTTGACACACGTTTCATTGCAATAAATTGTGAGATCTTAGAGCTTTCTTCCTCTCTCTCCCGCCGTTAACAGTCTGGCACCCAGTCTTGCATTTAATGATATCAGGATGCTCCCTGCAGACTATAAATAAGAAAGCCATTCTGCAAACCCAAATAAGAAATATTTACTTGCTTCTTCCCTTTCTTTCACTACTTCCTTTGTCCATTTTTTCTTTGTCCTTTCAAGAGAATGCAGGATGAAGATTGATGTTTGATGTGGATGTTTTCCACGAGGCCAAAATCATTGTGTTTACAAAACTATCTTTAAAAAGTTCCACAATTCCCACTTTTTAGTCCACACTCCTCAAATTTTATGCTGCATCATATTTTACTGTCATTTTTACTGTTAAAGTTATTGAATTTTAACTTATTTTCTTTTATTCTGTAAATTGCACTGAGAACATTTTGTTTCTGTGTGATCTATAAATCCAGTAAATAAATAATTCGATGATAGATAGATAAGACAGATAAGATAGACAGATAGAAGATAGATAGATATGAGAATGCATATTGTGATACTTCTGTGGTTTGTTTAACTTGAGGAATCCATTTGCAAACATTAAAATACATTTTAATAGTATTTAATTTTAAATTAATTTAAAATACCATATTTATTACAAATTTTCTTGTTTCCTTCTCAGATATGATACTTGATGCTATAGTTCATTGAAGTGAAAGGCAACATTGCCAAAAATACCAACTTACTTTAAAGTGGTTAGTGAATCCATTCTGGGGGATGTCAGAGAGAAATAACCTAGACTTATAGACTGGTCACAGTGATTGCTTTGTCAAAACCCAGACGACAGTGATTTGCACTGATCTGCAAATAACATTAATGAGGCATCACACAATGTAGGTTATGTTACCTTAGCCAACCATCTCAGAATTCAAAAACAGTCATGCGCTACTCACCGATATTAATCAGTAGGGCTTGTACGATGGCCATGGTGAAATGAAAAAATCAGCTGTCATAATACATCTGTACCTAGAGTATTGCTTATTGATTCTTCATGGATCATGCATGGATCATTCTTTATAAATCATGGATCAAAAGTCTTGGCATGATTATTCAACCGGTTCTCACAACTTCATAGCTTCTTTTGAAAATAAAGTTATATACCAACTGGAAATACAGCCAAATAACAGAACAGAGACTGACTTGTCAGTGTATTTCAGACTTCCAATGTATGGGAAAATGACAGACATTGTGGAGATATTACATAACTTTGGTCTGTCAATCCCTGAACCACCTCCCATGCTGTTCTGAAGAGTTTCCCCAACCTACAGAGCAGATGGGGGTGGCGTGCAGGAGAAAAGAGCAATCAACAAAATTCCTCCCTCCCAGAAGCCTCCACTAGATCAAAGAGCCTTCCATCAATGAATAGACACCAAATTGATACAACCCTTTGTTAAAAATAATCTGTTATATTACTGCTATCCATATATTATGTAGATTGACTGTTTTCCTGTGTATGCAGAAATAACACGCAGCAAAAAAATTATAGTCATATTATAAACCTGCTTATGTGTTACTCAATGTATTTGAATGACCACAGATAGATCCCCCAACCTCAGAAAACTCTATATTAATTCCCATATGGAAAGGTTTAAATATGGAAAATAAAAATATCGCCATTATATGGTTACCATATTGAATCTACATTTTCCAGAATGACTAAACATTTGAAATCAAATGTATAACTGATTATCTACAAGCTTTCAGAACAGTACCTTGTAGTCTCAATTTGTAGTTTTCTTATCAGCAATTTCAGTTAATATCCCAATTACACCATTCTAGGAAAATCCCACACCCATAAGGATTATTCACTGGCTTACAGGCATTAATGTTTAAACACTAGCAGCCCCTACTGGTAACATACATTCCTCTATTTGATTTTCTTTGTTGTAGTGTTTTCGAAAGAAAGGCAGAAGGGGGAAAAACTCTGACAATTCGGAAAAGGTGTGTCTTAAATCTGTTATATTTAGATGTATTTAGCTGCTGTCAGCTACTGCAGCTATCACACACCCTAAAACAGGTTTCTCTTGTGAGGAAAAATACTGAATCAAATTGCCTCTCTCATGTAAACTAAATCCATACTTCCAGAAAATAATGCTCTACAGCTATTAATTGTTATTCACTTTGTTACAGGAAGACACATTATACATATAAATTGGATATGCATATACTGGAACAATCATCACATTTATTAAGCAACTGCTGATCCATTCAGATATTTTACAGGCTAGAAAGAACTTGTCATTTAGGAGGCATCTGACTTTTATTTCACAAATCCATGATGAAAATTCAGCAATCAAATTATGCTGGATTTTGCCATGTTTTCCTCAGTGTGTGATGGATTAATATTCTGTGTGTCCACATTGTCTATTTCCATTAAGTGGGCTCTACAACATACAGGGAGGGCTCCTATTCAGGTTGCCAGTGAGCTAACCGTTCCATTCCATTCTCCTCCTAGTTTTCTATTCCCTCCCAACAGCATTCTGTGGCCACTGAGCATGCTCAGTCCTCACTGGGTTGTGTTTTCCCCCCACTATGCCATGGCTTATTTTCTAAGATTTTTTTGTATTTCTGCATTGGGATTTTCCTGCGCCTGTTCATGTCTCCCTCCTGTGCCGGCATGGTGCTTTTTGCCTACATAAGGATCCACACTTGGAGAATGAGTTTGCTATTGTTTTAAACAGAGTTCCAGTCAGGCTTTTATTACTTTTTTTTTAGACTTGGTGAAATAAGAAACAAAACTATGAAATGCCCAATGGGTAGGCTCTATGCAGTAGGACTATGCTAGGATGATTCTCCACTTTAAAAACACCCAAGACTCTAAAGCTCTAACCTTGTAGCAGCACCTAAAACTGCCAATATTCCATGCCCATGGATGTCCACGGAAATAATTTGGGGTCACTGGCCTCAATCTCTACAATCTTTATGCCATTAGCACCTCTACCTCTTGTACTATTACATGTTGCTAAGGAGAAACAAGAAGGCCACAAGGGCCTGGGATGAGTCTGTATGGGTGGTTTTCCGCATTAAATAGTATTATGTATTTTGGAACTAGCCTGCAATAAACAGCTTTAATTTGTCAATTTAACAATACAGTACGGGTCTAGACAGACAGCTGTAATGTGTTCATTAAACAACAATACACGACACTTACATACAGATTTAATTTTAAGCAAGTTATTCTAAAAAGAAAAATGCAGTATCTAAATACTTTTAAAAAATTCTGATTGAAATTTATAAAATAAATCTGAGTCCTTCTTTGTTTTTTTATTTAATCATCAATGTATATGGGAATTCCAGATCTTGTAAGACTTGCAGGAGCCAATCAGACATAGCAGCATTACAGCAGAACAAGAAGCTTTCCTCTGAACAGTAAAATGCTGTAAAAGCAGCAAAATGCTAGCCTAGCCTTCCTCAAGAACAGTAGATAAGGGTGCAATCCCATGTAGGGTGATCATATGTCAGGGACAACCAGGGCATGTCAGGATTTTTGTTAACAAATCCGGGAAGGAAGGGGAATTATGAAATTTTAAGAAAAATACGGATTTTCCCCATCCTACCCCGACCAAAGGGCAGCTCTATCTTATAGTCAATGGGAATTTTAAAAAACGTTTACAGCTCCATCATTTTTAAAGCTAATGCGATGAAACTTGGCACCATGATAGATCTTAAATAGGGCTTTAGCCATGCCAGGTTTCAAGCAGATCTATTCATCTGTTGATTTTTAGCAAGTTTCAAAACAAAACTGAACTTTAAAACTGAAAAAAAAAAATGCAGCAGGACAGCAGGACAGCAGCAGACCCTGTTACGCAGCAGCAGCAGCTAACAGCAGAATGAGGATACAATCAGAAAAGATATTTGAGGGAAGGGGAGAATGTATCACACAGAGTATAGCAACAAAGTACAGCAAAAGCTACAAAAGTAGGAGTGAGTGAAGTTAATTTCAGATACATTGGATGTCTCACTTGTTATTTCAGTGATTTTAACATTAAGATATTATGTAGAATAGAACTGTCTTAATTGTGTGCTGTAAAATCAGACATGTGACCAAGGCTATGTTCAGGTGGGCACATACACCCTTGGTGCTGGACATGCCCTCTGGGGCCAGACATGTTGGTGGGGATGCCCCCTTGGGGGCTGACCATGTTGTCGGGGATGCCCCCTTGGGGGCTGACCATGTTGTCCTCCTTTTTGGTTTCCAAAATTTGGTCACCCTAATCCTATGCATGTTTAGACAGAAGAAATACAGCATTCCCCAGCCAGCATGTCTAAACATACATAGGATTGTGTCCTAAGAGTCCAGACCTAGCAGATGGAGCCTGATTCTATTCTCTTATTATAAACAGTGGTGCAGCTAGAGATTTTTAGACACTGGACTTAATAGTTTTATTTATTGTGGCGGGAGTGGGGGAGCTTTAGAAGGCCCTGTTTGAAGACTTCAATTGTGAAATATACCACTAACATTTATTTTCTCCCCCCCCACCATGTCACTCTCTGCTTTGCAGAAAGAAAAAAGAAAGAAAGAAACAAACAAACAAACAAACGCACATCTATTGGCTAACACTGATTTCAACAAAGAAAAGTAATATTCTAAGCATTCTAGAGTTTGCTTCTGATTCCCTTATGCGAAACACTTAAAAAGTGTCAAAGATTTTGCTGCTAATTAGTGGGAGTTTCTAGAGCTCTATACAGTAGAATTAGAGGGAGCAGGGAGAGCACCCCCCCCCCCCCCGATACCCATATTCTAGGTTTACCAACTATAGTAGACTTGAAAAAGTCAGGCATAAATATGATACACTGAAATCAATAGTGATTAACTTGAAATGATCATAGATGTGGCTTGATTAGGTTGGATTGTTCTAAAATTCTAGATTTATTTTAGAATTGACCTCAAGGCTGATTAACAGTGCAGAAACATACAGAATGGGCTTTGCTACATTCCTCTGACATTATTTCTTCTTCTTAATCCCACTCTTCCCTTCTCATTGCTGATTGCTAGAAAGTAGAAATACCTTTTTTGTAAAGTACGTGAAAATGGTAATATTATGGGACTGAGCAAAATTATAAACTGCATGTTTTCAGGCCTGTTTCAGTGTGTTTGGTGATACATACATGTTGGAAGAAAGCAACAGAAGTTATAGACAATGCTTCTGAACCAGAGCAATGGTCATGTGTAGCACTCCCAGTGAACACTATGAGATGGCAACATTTCTGAGAGCCTAAACGTCTTTCTTTCTTGCAGCTTAAAACAGGAAAGCCCCTTTGGCCATGCAGACTGAGTCTCCTAGATTGTGGCTAATGGCACAGTAAAGTCACAATTCTCAGTGTATACATGTATACCCGGGCTTCTTGAGATACCATGGGCAGCAGCTCTGAGAGGCAAACATTCTTCCACAGCATTCAGTTTCCACTACTCATACCCTGTTCAATCCAATTAGGGTGGCTGTGTAATTGGCAGTGGTGGAGACCAATGTAGTAAACGCTGTATGGTCTCCTGAATCCTATAGGGCCCTTTAAAAACGTGGTTCATGCTGCTTTAAAAGTGGAATTCTGGCAGTTTTTAATTACTGAAAAGAACCTCCTTCGTTTCGGAGGAGGTCGATAAAGATTTATCATAGATGAATCTACAGCAGAAAGCAAACTATTAGATATTTTAGAGAGATAGCTTAACATGTCCTTTAAATAAATACCTGGACTGGCTACATATGGTTGTTAAATGAAAACCAAGCAGCAATTGCAATGAAAACATGTCTTCAAAACTGCACTTAGCACACTGCAGCAGTTGCCAACCCTGCTGATCACATAATGGAAACACACACCGTAAATACAGTCCCTGGAGTTAAAATGGTTTTAGACCAATTCCTTAGACCCTTTTAAAGGTGGACATACCACCACCTATTTGTATGGATGGCTTGTTTTTCAGGTTATTCCCTGCAGATAACAATATGAATATTTTTTTCCTAGGAATTGAAAAAAGGAAAATAGATAGCTGTAATGGAACTGCAGGAGCAGTCAAGCAGTAGATTGATTCAACTGGAGAAATTCAATGCACCCCAACAGATTTCCTAGGATTTGATATCCTGCTGCTTCAGGCGCAACTTCTTGTAATGAGAAACTGAAGGGTTTTTTGTCAGGTGCGTCAAACCTTGTAGTGATGGCTTGTAGGTAAAAAGAACTCAGACTGAAAATGTCTCTCCTCAGGAAATGCTTTTGCACCTGGTGAGACTAAGAGCACCGACTTCAAGGTACAGGAGAGGTCAGCAGCCATCCTGTGGCAGTAACATTCCATCAAAGACATTTTAACAGAACATGCCATTTGTGTGCAGATATACTGGAAGAGGGGAGGGAGTAATCAACTTGTCTGTAATAAGTAGTTTGAAAACTATGTCACACACCACTAAGCGAACAAGAAAAGAGATATTAAAATGATTGATAAAATTATAATTGTTTTCTGCTGCAATCCTTTCTGTACTGTAGAAGATATGGAGTATCACTGTCTTACAACACAGTCTTCACAGGTTAAAGGCTAAACGAAATATAGTTGAATAGAGACAATAAAGAAAGCAAGTAAATTAAAAAGGAAAGGGCATTTTAAGTGGATATTGTCATGCCGCTCTCCACAAAAAAGCAAAAGAAAGCAAGAATAAAGCAGTGGGTGAGATCTCCACCTTCATAGGAAACTGGCTTTCACGGAAATTACCATAAAGGCCAGTGCAGCAGCTATCTGCACTTTTGACACAGCAGCAATAACGACTTTTGTGATCAGAAACTAAATTTTGTTCATGCCCTTAGCTGAAGGGACTAACCTGAAAACATTACTTAAACAAATTACAAAATATTTTGCTTTTAACTCTAACTACCTAAGAGACAGGTTTTGCCATGGACTCACTCATCAGTTGCCCTGAGGGAAATTAGTATCTTCAGCTCAGCGCTTTGCTTATAAAAGGAAAGTGTCATTTTCCAGAGAAACTACATTGTTACAGTTCTTGATTAAAGGTAGAGGTTGGCAAATAGAGAGAGGGCCAACATGCAGTGTGATGCTATCACTTGCTTGCCCTCCTTCTGCCAGAGTGTTCGGACTTCATTATGTCGACAAGAGGTAGGGTGTTCGGGCACCTGCAGAGGGCTCAACACCCAGCAAAGGCCCACTGACAACAGCCTCTAGACTTGCTCCTCCTCTTCACCATTGCAACCTGCTTGTTCCCCTGTCTCACTCTGGCCCAGACAAGGGTGGTGGTGAAGAGGAGGAGCAGTAGATGCCCCGGCCTACTTGCTCACTGGCTCTCTGCCTGACAGACAAGCAAGCAAGTGGTGGCAATGATGAGAAAGAGAACGAGAAGCAAGAAGTTAAACTTACAGAAGGAGGTTAAACTTACAGAAGGAGGGCGGCCTCTGAGGGTGTCTTCCCAATGGGCTTAAAAAACCTGCAGCAGGCGCTGTTTCGTGGCTGATTCCTAGCCATTCCTAATTTTAAAATATTTCAAAGACATAACAACTTTCACTTTTACCAGGAGAAAACCATGAGAAGGCAGAGAGGAAACATTGTCTGCCACCTCAGAATGGTCTCCCAATGGCTAGGAACAGTATTGTCAATACTGACTGGCAGCAGCTCTCCATGGTTCCAGGCAGGATTCTTTCCTAGTGTCATGACTAGGCCTGTTCCCCTGAGGCTGGAAGAAGGAGTTTCAGACGATCAATCAGAATCAGATTCTGAAGCAGAAGAGACGGCGCCAGAAACATACCAGCCTATACGGGGAGTGGGAGAGGTGACTCTCACGGGCTCTTCACCAGCTAGGAATGAACTTTCGCCAGACCTTATCTCTGAAAGTGTAAGCAACCCACAAGCTCTGAGAATTCAGGATTCTTCTAAGGGGGAGGGCACTGAAAGGCTAGCTGATCCTAGAGTACGCCGCAGGTTAAAACAGGCGGAGCTAAAGGAAAGTGACAGAAAGTCGGCCCGGCTAGCTTCTCGCCAAAGGCTTCTTCAGAACCAGTCTCCCTGAAGTTAAAGCATACTGGGAAAAGGCTTTCCCTTTTTCTTGAAAGGACAATTGTCTCGTTTAGTTTGCATAATATTGTCTAGAGAGAGAAGATAGAGTCCCTTCAGGCGGGAAAAGATGTTTATTGCCTGAATAAAGCTTTGTGGATTACGTGGCAGACCTCTTTATTGTCTCCCAATAAAGCGAAAGGTTTTGGGAAGCACAACACCTAGCGCTATCTAGAGATGCCAGAGATTGAACCTGGGACCTCCTATATGCAATGCATATAAACATTTACACCAACTTTTTTTTGAAGTTCACTTTCTCAAAATCCAGTATTTAAGCAAAAGTAGTTTAATAATATTCCACACCATAATAAAATCAATATCAAAAAGAATGTGTCAAATTCAGTGGGCAACTTTACATCATTAAATTAGGTCAACCTCTGTTTCTGCCATGTTGTTTGAATATTTCTTACTCCCAACAGCATACCAAAAGTCCATTGAGCGCCAAGATGTGACTTCCTTTCCTTGAGTAACTACATCAAAAGTGCTAAAATGCTCCTCCCTCAATTATCACCAGCAGTAGCCATTCCAACAGGCTGCAGCAGACGGAGATGTGATGGGAGGCAAGGCCATTTCACCAGCCCTGCTGAAAGGCTACTTTTTTTCCCTTTTACCATCCTGTTTTCGTTTTGTCTTCTCTTTTTAGAGTGTAAGACTGTGGGCAGGGACTAACTTGTATGTATTGATTGTATATAAGCACTCCACCAGTCTTTTTGATTGAGGAATGGGATAAAAATGTTTTAAATAAAATAATAATAATTAATAATAATAATAATAATAATAATGTGGTAGTATTTGACCATACTAATTCTGAGGTTGCCCATTGTGCCATAGGGCTGTTTGACAAGTCTCCTTTAAGTTGCTGGAACTGGGCCCAGTATTTCTCCTGTTAATTATTGATCTAGCCTGATTAGGATCAGGTATGTTATTCTTTTGCCCTCCTCTTGTGACTAATGCTGATAAAGGCTGTAGAAGTTTTGATTCCTTCAGACTGGGGGACAGTTGGTAGTTGGATGGACTGATATTCTGGACTCTGGTTCCCCTCCTGACCAAAGAGGTGGAAGAAATGTGAGGTATTCGTCGGAGACTGGTGTAAGGGAGCAAGTGCAGATTCCAAACGGGAGATTTAGGGTAAAAAGCTTAGGTGTGTTTTCTTATTGATGTATCCTCTGTTTCTCTTCTGCTTTTGTACAAATGTCTTTATTAATAAATATCTGCTTTTCTTCTAATTTGGTGGGGAAATACTTAAGGTTCCTCACCAAGAACCCAGAAAGAGAGTTTTCTCTCCCCATGTAGCCTAACAACTCTGGAACGCTACCAAGTTATTTGATTTGAACCCTTAACAGATGGTTGCTGTGTAAAGCTCTGTCATACCCATCATTGTTATTTTCTTTTAAAATATATAGTTGTATGAATAAGGGAAAAGACATACGAAGGGAAAGAGTGCAAAGCTGCAGAAACGTCTTTGATCATCCTGGTCTTTCGGCTACATTGCTATACTATACAGTCACTGCCTGTTTTAAAGGAAGAGGCTTTTCTTTTGTTCAAACCACATCATTAGACACTAGGACAAAATCAAACAGCATCATAAGGAGGTAAAGAATATACCAAAGCCATGTTGAAAATATTGTCTCATAAAAACTATCCAGGACTATAGAGGTTATTAAAAAGTACATGCAACAGAAAGGATATTCCATTTACAGTATGACCAGATGCCCCAATATATTTTAAGCAATGGGCAACTCAGTAACAGCAAGGACAGATCAACTCAGTAACAGCAAGGACAGCTACAGTGACCTTATTTTTTCACTTGCAATTTGCCCATAGACCAGATGTTGTCTGGTTGGAAAGTTGGATGTATTGCTTAAAAGGCCAACACCAATTACCAACCAGAAGGTTTGATATCAGAGAATGGTTAGCAAGTGCAACCTGTATGGATCTCATTGCTTTTTTCAGAAGGAAGGATATTCTTTTAGGTTGCATGTAAACCTTGGAGAATTTATAGCTGTTTCTTATATACAGAAAATTTAATATTTGCATATAAATAGATATCTGCAGCTGACTATTTGTCTGGCTAGGGGAAATGCTGCACAGCTGCAGGTTGACATGGCTGTGATGACCAAGGCGCATTGGAGGGTTTTTTTTGCTGCATACATTAGGTTGACCAGATAAAATCCAGGTCAGGGCTCATGTAACTTTAACAGTTGTAGAGAAAAGGGGATTTCAGCCAGTGTCATCTGTATGCAATTAGTTCCTGGTAAAATTCCCTCTTCATCACAACAGTTAAAGTTGCAGGCACTGTACTAGAGTGACCATATACAAAAGAAGGCAGGGCCCCTGCACCTTTAACTGCTGTGATGAAGAGGGAATTTCACCAGGAACTAATTGCATACAAATGACACTGGCTGAAATTCTCTTTTCTCAACAACAGTTAAAGTTGCAGGGGCCCTGACCTGGATTTTATCTGGTCACCCTAGCATACATGATCCAATCTTCTGTAAATGCATAAAGGCCTGTTATATTCTGCACATTCTACCTTATTGCTTGGTACAAATTCATGGAGCAGAAGGCTATCAAAGGTTCTATCTTATCTCCAGGATCAGAGGCAGTATGCCAATGTATACTAGTTGTTGGGTAACATGGGTGGGCTGTTGCTATTGCATTCATGTCCTGCTTGTGGGTTTCCCAAGAACAGCTGGTTGGTGACTATGTGAACAGAATGCCAGACTAGATGGACCCTTTGTTATGTTGTTATGCCTGTGCAAAATGCAACAGGTCACAGTATACAAGCAGAGTTTTTTCAAATCTATGACGAGAACCATTACCCCTCTTCTCGGTCAAGATTCCCCAGAATAATAATAATAATAATAATAATAATAATAATAATAATATATTTATTTATTACCCGCCTCTCCCAACAGATCGAGGTGGGAACAGCATTAAACATAAAATACAAAACTGATTAAAAGCACATAAAACCAATACATTATTAAAATACCAATAAAACACCAATAAAACACTTTAAAATTCATCTGGGTAGGCCTGCCGGAAGAGATCAGTCTTTATAGATCTTTTAAATTCCTGAAGACTGGGGGAGTTGGTGAATCTCTCCCGGCAGGTCATTCCACAATCTGGGAGCGGCAGAAGAGAAGGTCCTCTGGGTAACAGTTGTCAGTCTAGTTCTTGTTGACTGTAGTAAATTCTTCCCAGAGGACCTGAGCGTGCAGGGCAGATTGTATGGGAGAAGGCGATCCCATAGGTAACCTGGACCCAAACCATGTAGGGCTTTAAAGGTAATAACCAACACTTTGTACTTTGCCCGGAAACTGATTGGCAGCCAGTGAAGAGATTTTAAAAGTGGTGTAATGTGGTCACCCCTAGATGTACCGGTGACCAACCTGGCGGCCATATTTTGAACTAGTTGAAGTTTCCGGACTAGGCACAGAGGTAGCCCTATGTACAGCGCATTGCAGAAGTCGAGCCTCGAAGTTACCAGTACGTGCACTACTGATTTTAGGTCTTCCAACTCTAGGAAGGGGCGCAGCTGGCGTATCAGCTGAAGCTGATAATAGGCACTCCTGGCAGTCGCATCTATCTGAGCTGTCATTTGGAGCGACGGATCCAGGAGCACCCCCAAGCTGCAAACACAGCCTTTCAGGGGGAGTGTAACCCCATCCAGAACTGGTTGACACACCTCCAACCCCAGGTTGTGGCCCTTGACAGTAAGCACCTCCGTCTTGTCTGGATTCAGCTTCAGTTTGTTTTTCCTCATCCAGCCCATTACCGCCTCCAAGCATTCATTCAGAGGAGACACACTATCCTTAGCTGATGCTGTTGTCAAAGGTACAGAAGGGAAGAAGGTACAGGGAAGAAGGTACAGAAGGCACCCTTCTTCCCTGGATAGAAATTGATTCTTGTAATAAATCATTGTAATTCTAGTGCTCACCTGTATGGCTCCAAAGTTCTGTTGCCATAATGCAAAGCTTCCTCCAAAAGGCCAAGGTTTATGCAGGCATCCATGGCTAGGTCAAGCCCTTTCAGCTGGTAGATGTTCATGTCTGGGAGACGAGTGGTGTTGTTCTTTAGTAATGTCTGGCATATCATCAGAACCTGCTGCCACTCTGTCATTTATTTTGGTCAAGGATTAATCCACAATCAAATAAAAACAAAAGCACATGGGGCAATCACATTAAATCAAGATATCCCAGTATCCCATTCAGTGTTTCAACATGAAAATATCTTTTATTTTTTAAGGTTAACAAACTCTCTTACAATTTTCCCCAGTAAAGTGTAAAAGTGAGTTGATGAGAGAATATTTTGTTGTGATAGTATGAAGTTGATATTAACTCAAACCATAATGAATTCTTGGTTTCTGAAGCATTATATTCTTAAAATAAGTGATCTCTTTCTGGTAATCTTTTCCTGCTTTAGTGTTGCTACAAAATTAAAATCCAGCCTATGGATATGTAATTGTCCTTTCTTTAATGTATCAGCTCTGAGGAAAGGAGTTCTTTTCCAGCTCTAATTGACCAAGATGGAGAAAAACTGCTCTGGGCTTCACAGATAAATGGTTTTAGATTAGTGATCTATGTGATAAAAAGCCACTGCTATGATCCAGTTATTAAATATTTCAAAAGCACCTTCACTATGTTAGCATGCAACACAAAAGGCCTTCATGTTCATACGAATCGGATTCACACAATAGTAAACTGTTCAGGTCTTTATCACATTTAGTGAGCTGGATATCTTTCATGAGCTGTCCAGCTTCTGCTAATATTCACATTGAATGTATTATTGAGATTGGCTGAGGGCTGTGGTAGGGCGGGTTGAAGGAATAGGACAGAGAAGACAGTGATCTGAAAAACAGGAATCTTTGGGAAAAGAGACACCCAGCGCAGAAGGCTGGGAAAGAAGTAGCAAATGAGAAAGATAGATTAAGGACAGCAATAGACTGTGGATAAATAAATATTTCACATAGAAAAAGAAATGGCAGATCTGTTGAACCACACAGTTTACTAATTTAACAGTGCAATTGTGAGCATCTCAACTCACAAGTAAGCCCAGTGGGTTAAATGGGGTTCACTCCCAGATGAATGTGTATAGAATGGCGGTGTCCAGAGTAATTATATCCATGGATACTCAGAGGTAAGTCCCACTGAATTCAATGGGGCATACTGCCAGGTAAGTGGGTATTGGATTGCAGCCTAAAGGGCTAATAGATGTGCACAACTGAGTGGTGTGTGCGTGTGCATTTATGTGTGTATATGTGTGTGCATGTATGTATGTTTATATTCCTTTGGCGTATGTCTTGGTGAATTCTTATAATGATTTGAATTTATAGTACCTGGCATCTTCTTTTGCAAGGCTGAAGGAAAAGAGGCGGAATGGCCTTTGCTACTGATGTCGACACAACATTTGATAAAGAGAGTGAAAGACAGAAAGACTAAGGAAAATGTTTAAGGACCAAAATATTTCCATCATCCAGACATGACCCACAAATAGCCCTAATTTGTTTTCTCTGGTGTTCTCTGTTTTAATCAGTATTTTAATTTAATTTAATTTAACTAGCTGCTCTTTGTTTTTTATATGGTTTTGTATTGTTTATTACTTTTTGATTGTGGATTTTACTGCTAACTCCCTTAGGCATATTATATGGAAAGGTGGGGTATTTATAAATAAACTAAGCAACCAACCAGAGCAAGTTCTTTACATGCCCTGGTTAAAAAGGAAATCCAACTGCTGTGAACCATTATCTCTGGCATTGAAAGGATACCTTCTTGTGACTTTGGAGCTCCCATTTTATCGATGGCTTCTTTGGCTTCTTTCCAACCTTGCTCATCTCCTGCCAACATGTCAGCATCCTGCTTTGACAGAAACAAAAGCAAGCGACAAAGCATTTGATTAAAAAGAGAGAGAGGAACAAACAATGTCATCTTGGATTATGTGAGGTTGAACAATAGTGAGGAGCAAAAGTTGGAAAAGCAAACGTTTCAGTGCTTTCACCCAAGATAATTTTGAGTGCAACCACATTGTTAAAATTGTCATTGAATTAAATGTTTCTAGATTACTAGAGAACTGACCTGATTTCACATGGGTGGGAATTGCCTTTAGGTTGATACAGAGAAACCTTCACGCAAACTTACACAGCTGTCAGAGTTGGACACATTGTGCCCACCCTGCTTGAGTAAAGGCACATCTGGCCTACCCCTATAGCCCCCTGAGGGAGGGGTCTGCTCACCCCATCCCACTTATATGGAGCTGCCCTTCAGCAGAGGGGAGAGGGCAGGCCTATAACACAGTCTACTAATGTTTCCTGGCTTCAAACTTTGCTTGTTTTTTTCTTCTTCATATTTTAACATGTTCCCATCCAATATTTGGGGCTTCATGACAAACATGAAGATTGCATTGTTAAAATCTGCTTGCTGCAGTGGTGAATTATGATGCAAAGTTTAATTGAAACCAATCAAATGATATTGAAGCAGTACATCTTTATCTTTAAAATGTTTGATTTGACGCCTTTTTGGTTTAAGGTGGCAGTCAAAATTTTCACATCCCGGATAGAAGTAGAGCAAACCTTAAAAGTTTCATCACAATCAGATGTACGGTTTTCAAGTCCATCAAGAACATATAAACAAATAGTTCCTTTTATTTATGTAGAAGTAGATATCCTTTAAATATAATAAGCAGAGGGGAGCTTCCTTGGGCTGAATTCATACTATACTTTATGAATATATTTGAAAGCCAGTGTGGTGTAGTGGTTAGAGTATTGGACTAAGAGATCCAAGTTTTTATTTATCCAGGTTCTAGCCCCCACTTTGAGCCAGCCAATGCCCCTCGGACTTCAAACCTGCAACATGGGACCCACTTTTACAATTTTCTCCATGCCCAACATGGCAGAAACAGCTTTGCTGGATTGATTTCGTGACCCACTTTTGGGTCATAACCCACCAGTTGAAGACCACTGGCCTAAACTACCTCACATCCTTATCCTGTATTTTATTCTTATTGTTATAATAATAAAATGGAGAGGAGGAAAATTATGTAAGTTGCCTTGGATTCCTTGCTAGAGGGGGAAATGCAGGATATAAACATTTCATGGCAAATGAGCTTAATGTCAATAAACTAAATATTTCTGTGTTATTAATATGGTTTTATGAGAGCAGCATGGTGCAGATTCCACTACTCACTACCATAGGCATAGCTATAACCTGTGTGTGGGTGTGGGTGGGTGTGCGTGTGTGCAGATCTAAGCAGGGATCCTCCACCACCCAGTCACATTGGACAGCCCCATTTCACTTAAAATGCTTTTAAAGGTGGAACAGAAGGCTTTTTCACCCCTGTTATTCTACTTGCGCTGTCTGCAGGGTTTTGGATGGGAAGATCAGAGCTGTCCATCTAAAGAGTGGCAATCTGCTGGACTATGCTCTAAATCTAAAAGCATTATATACCAGTCATATTTTAAGTTGAACATTGAGTGCATTCAGATAGGAAATCATATTTGGGAAGAAGAACAGCTTAAATCACTTTTGCTCACCAGTTTGCTGTTCAACAGGAACAACAATATAGCCTCAAGTCAAAGACTAATTTGATGAAATGGCACGGCATTGGTAAAAAAAACAATCTCACCAAAGAAAATGTGGTGTTGTATCCACACTACTGTTCAGAATACAATTATTCCTTGGTATGGGTTAATGCTTAGATTATCAGTGAATAAATACCACATTCTCCTAACTCTATCGTTTACTAACAACTCGATTTTATATCAATGATATCTGTTATTAAATTAAGGTATCGCTCTAATCTCACATTAAAAAAATCCCAGTGTAATATAACAAAATCCATATTTACAAATCACATTTTTGGAAAGCAGTGTTTTGAGACAGCCCACTGGAGTATTTAGAGGAGAAATCTGACGATTGTATCGAATAACCAGTTCTTCCAATGCATGATGAACTACTGCAGTTACCTTGGGGGGAGACACAATCTACTCCTTTTCAGAAGGGTTCCAGCATATGATGAACCTCACCTGTCACTATTTCAAATTGTTTTAACAGCCTAGAACCACTGCATCCCTATGACTTAGTTACTCTAAGGTTGCCAGGTGGCCTTTAAAAGTAATTGCTGGTAAGAAAAATGGTTGCCTGAATTATCCTGAGAACGAGGTACAATGGATTTTGTTTTTAGTAACTATACTCTGTGGGTCGTATCTTGAGCAGAACTCCATTCAGGTTTCCTCATGCCCTTCTCCAATATCTGTACCTCCAAAATAACCATTTGTGAAGGATGTGAGCTTCAAAACAACATGGGATAGGGCATGGGGGCATACGCTGCAGTGGAATGGGTATGTATGCACTACATTTTTACTGTAGTTTTACTATGGAATTTACTGCTGCTTGCATCTCCACTTTGACAGTGGTACCACCCAGCGTTAGGGGGTACTTGTAGTTAAACAGTGTTACATAGCCTTCTCTGAAAATGTGTATAAATGGACTGATGAAGTTTATTTAATCTTCATTCCAACTGGCTCTAGCTTGCACTTATTGCCCTTCAATATTAAATGCTGTATTGCCACACTTTGTCTACATAAGGCAATTCTGCTGTAAGTCACACCAGACTTTCCAACATATTTAAGCCAAAACAATTTCATCTTAGTTATTTTACATCTTAGTTATCTCCAACATATTTAGAGGCTTTAATTTGTATTTCTCACACAGAAGGAAAATTAATTACTTTATATTCCAAATAATAGGAAATATGTATCCAGAGCCCATATTAATTCCATGTGTAGCTTTACAGAGCTGTCTTCCCATTCATGTTCAAAGGGGGGAAAGGAGGTGAACTCCTGTAGTACTCCAAGAGATGGTTGCATCAAAACGGCCTCTACCGTCTCAGGATTCTATGACATTCCACATCAGAAAATTACAAAGAAAGCAGTGTTTCCCTTCAAATTTGCAAATATACTTACCATAAAATCAGCTATCCGATCACAATAATCTCACCTGGAAATAATTTTGTTCTGAACAAATGCTGTTACAACCAAAGGTCAGCAGTGGGACAAAAAAGCTCATGTTGCAGTAGTTATGTCGGTTATGTTAATCGTACAGATCCAGACGCGTTAAGCTTTGCATATAAAGTGAAAGAGCCAAGTTTGGCCAAGATCTAATTGTGCTGCCTTCAAAGGTCACAGCATCAATTACAGAGGAGTTGACTTGATGTATGTTGATATAACTAAAAGCAGAATGTGATCCATAAAATGTAAGTAATTACACTAGTATAATACCACAGAGTAAAGTTTTACATGTTAATTTTTTTAAAAAAAATTGCTCCAGATTTTACATTCACAAATGAGCTGCCTGTCTGAATACAACATTGGTTCTGACAGCTAAGGCCCCAGTCCTATACCTACCTACCTGGGAGTGAGTCCAATTGGAATCAATGGTGCTTTCTTCTGAGTAGTCCTTTATAGGATTGCTCTATAAATGTGACAATGGATGTACACAAAATAACAACTGAATGCAGCAAGATCATTTTTTGATCTATAGACAAAATGGACTCAGGTGGGGCTAAAACATACAGAGCTATGTGGTTTCATCCTATCAATATGAATTTTGCCACTTATATCAGTTGGAGGGATACATACAACTCCCTCCATGCACCAAATGAATACGCAGAGGAGGCTGCAGGGACGCTTAGCTTAAGCGCTGCCCAACACTGTTGCTGTGCCCCATCATCCCCCTCCTCCAATGAACATCCATTTTATTTATTTAACTGAAGTATTTATATACATCATTCTTCATTAACAAAACCCAGGGGGAGGTACAAAATTCGTTAACATCACAATTAAAATTCCGAACCAAACAGAAAAACTAGCAAGTTAAGGATTAAAATGGGAGAATGCATGGTTAAAGAAACACATCTTCAACTGGCCCTGAAATACTTAGGGAGTTGGTTGCCTGTCGTATTATGGGGGGTTAATTCCAAGAGGTGAGACATGACAGATGAAAAGATTCTCCCCCTGGTTGCCATCGGATGTACATATGCAGGTGATGTAACAATCAGGAGACCTGGATCTCCATGAACAGGCAGGGTGATATGGGCGATGTTTGATGTTTGACATAAGGAGTTCTCCACACATAGAAACGTATCTGCAGAGAGCTCCTTTTGATAAACATCAAATAGATGTTCATCGGGGGAGCAGGGGGTCGGTGTGTAGTGATGGCGATGAGTGGAGTTAATAAGTGCCCACCCACCCCCTCAGTGTGGGCCCCCTGCATGCTGGAATAAACAAGTTAAGAATGATCCTAAACATGTAAAATTTAGCTTGCATATTAGATTTTACCATTTGGGTGCTCCGTAGTGTTTTTGGGGTTAAAAAACATTTTTTAAATTCATTTTTTGGGTTGCTCGGCAGACTGTGGCCTATAGGAGGAGGGGTCTGGGGGAAAATGGCCCCATATACCACCCGAAGTTGCCCACCCCTGATTCAACTCATGGAGAGGAGGCAAGTGTACCCCTCCCAGTATGATGTGTACTTAGCTAATACCAATTAAGAAAGGAGAGATGATGTACTTTAATCTGAACTATTCTAATTGTATCTGAGAGCTATTTTCCACATTACATTGTCTTAGGTCTTTATATGCTTCATCAGCTCTTTAAAAGTGATTGGAATGGAATAGAGTTGAGGGGGCACCAACCCTTTCCCTTGTCAAATCCCCACCAGGAGCATTTCCTGTTGTGTGTGTTTGGAACCAATAGAGCCCTGCCCTCTTTTGTATCTGGACACTCTTCCTGCAGCTTTAACTGTTGTGATGAAGAGGGAATTTTACCAGGTGCTGCATGCATACAAATGACACCTGCTGAAATTCCCTTTCCTATGCAACTGTTAAAGATACAGGAGCCTTGTCCTCCTTTTCATATGGTCACCCTATAATTACATGATACACAAGAAAGATCAAGTGTTATAATACGTGAATGGTGGTGGGTGTGGTGATGACATTTTCAGTTTTGAAACTCATGTTGAACAAGTGTATTATCAGTTTCCAATATGTGACCAGGTTTTGGGGGGGGAGAGATATTTGGACTTCTATTCACACAATCCTATGTATATTTAATTTTCATTTTATTATTATTACTGATTATTACATTTGTATCCCTCCTTGAACACTGTGCAGTGGTAGAAAGGAATCCAACAAATAGATGAAAGTAGAACTTTTCCTTGTTTATTCCTTGTGGGATATAGAAAGGGCTCTTTTTGGCCAAGGGTACACCCATGCGGACAGAAAGAAGAGACAGGGAGCATATTTTCAATTCTCTCTGTTTCAGTTTGTTGAGCAAAACTGCCTCTGCATCTCACAGAGATATCAAAAGCCAGTGATGCTTTCGGACATTGCATTTCCCTCATGACAGCACAGTAGTAAATCATCCCACAGGAATTACAAGTCTCTTTTGAGGGGGGGGGAATAGTTCAGTCTTTCTTAAATTCAGCATTAGCTGCACTCTGCACCCAAACAAATTCTGCATTTTGAAGAACTGAAAGCCAACATTGTGTTCAGAAATAAATTGCGTACATTTCAGTACATTTATTCAAATTACATGGTGTAATCTGATTGCTATGCTGGGGTTTTGTTGACTCTGTGGAAAAGGCATATGAAACAAGGCAACAGAAGATTGGTCATCTCACTTGTCTTCCTTTCTGACTATGTTATGCTCAATGGATAGGATGATGCTACTCAGCTCTAATTTGAAACTGGAAACCAAAAGGCTGACTAACCCTCTTTTGGTATACACTAGATGTCAAAAGTCACTGGCAGAATCGAGAGATTTGGTTCCTGTGGAAAGGAGAGAGAGTTGCTTAGGCACAGAGGTCTGTTCCATGACCACAGGGAGTCATACAAAGAGATTTCACATACAGTTCAAAGGATAATTCATACGATTCTCCAAAAACTGCTGTTGCAGTACTGCTATTGTACTGCGCCCACAAACATTTAAAATTTCCTGATGACATCTTCCACATATGACTGAGTTATTCCTTTTGCTACAATGAAATCTCACACTCTTTTCCCTACTGTTTACAATTATGAAGAAATCCTGCTGCCCCATAATGATTTCTATAATACTGCTACCTTAATTCTTAAATGTTGTCTTTTGTTCTTCCTTTCTGTTTTCAAAACCTTCAGAACACAAGAAAATACTGATCACAATGAAGCAACTTAGTTCTCTTTCCAACAAAACAACAGTTTTGTGGCACTTTAAAAATTAATGAAGCTATTGTGGCATGAGCTTTTGTGGACTAAAGCAATCAGCATCAGATTATTTGTATTCCCATTTTCCATGGTAAACTATGGTTAAATTAGCTCACAACAGTGGAAGAGTTTACATAAGAAAATATAACATTTCAAGATGATTCACTAACAATTGCAAGTGAAGAAAATGTAAGTAATCATACAAATATAAATATACACTAAAATTAAACAATCTACTAATAATTCATACTAGGGCTAAGGTTTTGTCAAAACCGTTCAGTCTGCATTTCATAGATTGTCAGATACCTTTTGTTCCATCATCCACTCATTGATGGAATCAGGTTGTTTTTTCCCAATTTTCCAAATTTGTGCAAATCCCACCCAAATGTGCAATTTTTTTCCAAAATGCACTTTATCATGCTTTAGCCTATGAAGCTAAATTGCTGTGCTTTAGCCTATAGGGGGAGATGCACATTTCAGCCAGTGTTTTTTATTTTATGTATTTTTCTACAACAAAATTTGCACAAAATTCCCTAAAGTTTTTTTTAAGGTCCACAAATCCACAGAATCCATGCAACTCGGGAAAACCCAGTCTGTTGCAAAATTTGCAGGTCAGAATCACAGAAATCCAAACTCACTTGATTCCTTTGCAGATTTCTCCAATATCCCTAACTTGAACCTAACAATATGTATACAAAAACATAAACCAAAATAGGAGCAACAACAATAAAAACCCCTAAACTCAAAATCCCTCAACCCCAACAAGCCATAAAGTCTGATGCTCTCTGGGTACCTTCTGTAGCATGAGGAACATTTGTAGTTAGAGTCAGTCAAGGCACTGCCCTCCCACGCCACATGGAAATGAGAGCAAGGACCAATTCTAGCAGGGCTGGGAGCTAGATAGTCTTTAGTCAACTCTATCAGATGCATGAAGTGTTGTCGTAAAGATGGCAGGTATACATCGATGTGTGTGTGGAGGGATTGTAAACAGTGAGGCTGGGGGGGGGGAATGCAAAAAGTACAGGCTCTGGCAATTATGTTAAAGTTTAAAGGTATATAAAATAATGAATAGTCACTATGCTTATTTTATTTGAACTGTGGGTAGCTCGTGGTTAACAAACCTTGGTTTGCTAGCATGGCTGGATTCACACAATGCAATAATCTACATTTTAACAACAACCCACAGTCAACCCATACTCAACCATTGTATCACCCTTTCCCCCTTTTTCATGCCATCTCAGGTCTCTCTAGCCATAGTCCAACATGTTAACCACTACACTGGTCATTGCCAGCTCACTATTCTATGACTATCCACTGATTCTGATAAATTGTATATTATGTTATGGATTGTTGCTCTGTGTGTATATGCACACACGCATGTGTGCGCGTATGCATATGCACGTGTGCACACACACACAGATATGGATCAATACAGCTACCTGCATTTTAGGACTCTCATTGGGTATGTGGCTATGGGGACTGTCATGAAGAATGCTTGCACTTCAAAATATACCACTGCTTATACTATAATCGGTTTGTTAGTCTTTAAGGCATCCCAAACTCTGTGGGAACTTTCAATCAAATCTCGGGCTGAATATGTTGTGCTTTGGGCACAATCATGTGGGAAAGCAGCATACAAATAAATTGATGATGAAATGGAAGCTATATGAATGAGTTTTATGCACCCACATGGAGCTATGTAGCTCCTCCCTTCGAGTGAGGTGTGAAACAATCCAGGAAGCCACAATTAGCCATAGCTTCTCATTACATCCAAACTGGGAATAATGATTAATGTCTTCCAAACAAGGCATAATATGGAAACCAACTTTAAATCATGGCCTCCATATTCTGGTTTATTTGGAAGCCATTAACCATAGTTCCCAGTTTGGATGTAATGGAGAAATAGATTAATTGTAATTATCTGGCTTGTTTCCCTGAATACGTGAGGGAAAGAACAAAGCAGCAACATATGGGTGGAAGAGGCTCATACACTGATTGTCCAAACGTAGCTGTTTATGTTGCAACAGACTAACACAGCTACCCCGCTGGATAGTGTTTCCAACAGTGTCTAACCTAGGGTGACCATATGGAAAGGAGGACAGGGCTCCTGTATCTTTAATAGTTGAATAGAAAAAGGGAATTTCAGCAGGTTTCATTTGTATGCATACAGCACCTGGTGAAATTCCCTCTTCATCACCATAGTTAAAACTGCAGAAGCCCTGCCCTCTTTTGTATCTGATCACTCTAGCTAAAAAGGGCTCCTGCAGCTTTAAATGTTATGATGAAGAGGTAATTTCACCAGATGCTGCATGAATGCCAATGACACCTGCTGAAATTCCCTTTTCTATTCAACTGTTAAAGATACAGGAGCCCTGTCCTCCTTTCTTTATGGTCACCCTAGTCTAACCAGATGTTCAGGAAGCAGTTCCTTGTTGTTTGCGCCTCCAGCAGCTGGTATTCAGAGAATATTATATCTGAACAAGGATGTTCCATTTACCTATCATGGCTAATACACACTAACAGATCTGTCATCAATAAATTTGTCTAATTCCTATTTAAAGCTGAGGCCATTATTACACTTTATGACAGTGAGCTCCATAAATTTAATTATGTGTTGTGTGAAGATTTACTTTGTCTGTCCTGAATAAAATAGCAATCAATAACATTGTGTGACTCCAAGTTCTAGATTCTAGGGGAGGAAGAAATTGTTTGCTCTCTGCTCTCTCTCTCTGCACCATGCAAAACTTTATAAATTTATATTATATCTACCTCCAGTAACCGGGGGGGGGGGGGGGGGCGTGGGCATGGGGAGAAAGAGGGCCTTATTTTTCTGGCCTCCTTTCCCTGTTGAACATCTCAGGCAGGGGCCTAACACACCTGGGTTCATTTCCCCTTTTTAAAAAAAGCTGTGATGCTTCATTGGCAGAGCTCCCTTATCCTTGCAGGACTGGGCTCACATACAAGCTACTCTTAATTAATTTTAATACAGGCAGGGTCCTCAGATTTCTCTTGTACAACAAGGCTATGTGACTGAGGACTTCAAAAGGCTACAATTAGAGTTGATTATATTAGATATTTGAACAATGAATGATGATGAAAGGAGATTATGTCAGTCGGGGCCCTCTGGAAGCACAAAGTTCTGACCTACTTTAAAATGTGCACTTTTCTACGCCTACAGTGTATATTTCAAATGAATTGTAAGCCAGGTCTTTTAAATTGAGTCGAGAGCTAGACCTACACTGCACTTTTAAACCTATTTCAGATTGGTTTGCCCTGCTTCCCTGGCCTACAATCTCACAAATTGCATGTTGGTGTTCACTAACCTTTGTGTACTGTTTCTTCTCCACAAGTACACAACCCTCAAATACACCATTGTGTTGTGTGCACAACACACAACAATGGAGAGGAATTCTCTATAGACCACCTGACAAAACTAGAGAACAGCGATGTTTTAGGACTCTCTACTTTTAAAAAAGTGGGACAAAGAGAAGGCGAGCTCCATGCATCGCATACTAATCTTCCACATCAATGCCATTCTCCTCTGCCTCCTTCCCTCCTACACTGTGTATTTATTTATTACGTTTCTAATCTGCGCAATAACCACTGTTCTCTGGACAGATTACAAACAGTTAAACAGTACAAACTCTGAGCAGATTACAAACAGTCAGAAGAGAATACTGTAGTATTATCACTAGATATGGTTTTGTTAAGAGCATTGTATTAATTATCACATGCAACTGGAGCACATGTTTTTCTGACTATGGAAAAGGCCCTAAACTGACAATTTCCCATGACAGATACGCTGCTAAAATTTTGTCCAGTTCTTAGTCAATCAAGTAAACCTGAGGAAGAGGCTTATGATGCAGCTCTTTCATAAGCCAGCATGCAATTTACACAAGTGGGTTAGTATTTTTTTGTTAAGTTGCTGGTTTCACTTTTTAACAGAGAAATGAAAAGTCATCACTTCTATTCTATGGATAAAGCAGCCAAGAGAGGCCCTCAGTGAGATAATAATTCTGACTTTCAGAGCAAGGAGCGCATCCCCCAAATGTTTTTCGCCAGATCTGCTTTAGAAATCTGGGCCATATGATAGGACTAAACCAGCTGCAAATATAAAGTGGTCCTGAGGTAGGAATTAGCTGTGCCAAAGATGTTTCATTCCATCTAGGAGGCCGGCTATAGCAGGAATGAGACTTCCATGAAATGACTCATTCAAAAGTGACTTTCTAGGGCCAGAACCCAGCTAAACCTCCAGGTGTTCAAAGATACCACCAGAAAGAAACAGAGAAAAGGAGGTGCTAATGGATGAGAGATACCTTTTCAACCTCAGAGGAAGAAAAATCCTCACCTTGTAGCAATTGGAACATTTATAACAACGTAGATTTGACTACATTTCTCTTATGAGCAAATTTGATATTTGATAGCAAACTCAGTTTTGTCAACTCCAGTCTGGTTTACTTTGGAACTTCGGAAGCGGGAGGTGAGGGAGAGGAAGAATCACTGTATCATATACACAGAGAGGCATGAAAGAAGAATATTTCTCTGGATATACCCAGATGATGAAAATGGGCTCTCTTCTTGTATCACTTATTGATTGATAAAAATATTACCCACTCGTTTAAAATTTAAGCAAAGCATTTGACATGCCATCGTTTATATGCTACTATACTGCTATGCTCACTTAAAAACAACCACTTCTAAAAATGTCTTCAAATATACATTTTTTCCAGCTTCTAAACAGCCACTTGACTAGTCACCTGCGACAAATAAGAAAGCCCTCTAAGTACCAGGCATAGAAGCATTTGTAAACCGGGGGAAATCACTGGTTCTCATCTATACCATTCCCTTTCAGGTGGCTGATATGCCCACCATGGCAAACATATGCTGGACAGGCTGGCCCATTTTGGTGGGTTAGTATTTTGTTTTGTTAACTTGTTTTGCAAGAATTGCATTGATGTTTGAATCTTATGTGAAGGAGTCAGTTCTGCAAACAGCTTGGTTGCCATTGACTACAATGCCAACTGCAAACGGGTATATACATGCTATGAGAATTTTGTCCAGAAATGTGTTAGTCTAAGGGAAAAAAAATACCTCTTTCGTGATTGGGAAATATGAGATTTTTTAACAGAAGCAATGGCAGCATGTTTCGAACAGAAATCGTCCGTGTAAAAACAAATAAGCTGCTCCATTAGAAAAATTGTTATATATGTTGAGAGTAAGAGAACAGCAAGTGAATTATTAGGAAGGAAGAAGATAATGAGGCCCTCTTTGTCTTTCCTCACCTTTTGCCCCTTAATCTTGGCTTTGGCATTAATGCCCCGTGTACATAGCTATATTCAGAGAAGGTATACTACTGAATGTGCATTCAGGTGGTATGTTCATTTTTAGATGCGCAGAACTCATTTTACTGACCTTACTAAATATATTACACTGAAGAGTCCCAACTTAAGCAGGTTTACCCAGGCATAAGATCCTCTGGGTTCAGTGGAGTTACTTCCTAGGCAGCTCACAATTGCACTTTATAGTGTCATTCTGTGTGTGTTTACTCAAAATAAAGTGTTCAATGGGCTTACTCTAAGGATAATTTGGTGCTTTCCAAATATTTTGGACTACAATTACCAACATTCCTGACATCTGGAAGGCACCAGGTTAGGGAAGGTTACTCTGCACAGGATTGCTACCTTAGTATATTAATATGCAGAGTACTGTCATCCAATAATTATTGATGCCAGTGTGGTGTAGTGGGAGCCAACATGACACAGTGGTTAAAGTGTTGGACTGGGAGTCAGGAGATCCGGATTCTAGTCCTCACTCAGCCATGGAAGCTCACTGGGTGACTTTGTCACAGACTCTCAGCCCGACCTACCTCACAGTGTTGTTGTTATGAGGATAAAAAGATGGGGAGGAAGATTATGTATGCCTCCTTCAGTTCCTTAAGGGGGGAAGTGGGATATAAATGTAATAAATAAATAGTGTTTGGTACAATATTTATTATATTTTAACAACAGTTATCTTGGTAAACATGGCACTACTCTGGTCAACATGGATACCTCAGTGCAAATTGATATATAAATTAATTGATATAGAAGTTACTGATTTAAACCCAAATGTAAATGAGTTTATCATTATTTGAAAATCCAAAAGAAAAATATCACAATATTCTCTTTGAACTGTACGCAAAAAATCAAATTGAAGGATTTTGTTTTGTTTTGTTTTGTTAGAAGAGTGGAAAGAGAAACACTATTTCAGTAACATGCTACAACAGAGCAAATATTTGGTCAACAAAGACTCAAACCCTATCATGCAAGCAATGCATTCAAGTAATGGTAATCACAATTTTGTATTTAAACCTGTAGCCAGATCAGACAGGCACGAAAGAGGATTATATCTTTTGTACTACTCAAATCCCGCAAAGGCCCACAGTTTCTATAACACTGAATCATATGGCAAATTTAACTTTTTGTTGACTGAATAAACATTTACAGACTAAGACTGTAATCATCAGAACATTTACTATGGAGCAAGCACCATTGAACATAGTGAGATTTACTTCTGAGTAAACATGTATAGGACTACACTGCCAGTGTTAATATGAAAGAGATCTCTTTTACACATATATTTAGTAATGAAATGCTAAAATAATAATTTTGTGGAGCGGTTCTCTCCTACACAGCAGTTTCAGAGTATTATGTTGCGAAAGAAGAGAGATGCTATCTAAGAAATGGTTAGCATCAAAATAATACAGAGTTACAAAAGCATCAGCCCCCCCACCCCAAATCTTCAGAATCAGAGGAAAAAATTCTGTAGTAATTCCCTAAAATCCCACAATTTCTGATAGGTAATGGGATTCTCTACCAACCCAACCCCCCCACTTTTTTGGGTAAAGAAGTTATATGGGTTTCAAATTTCCTTTTCAGAAAACTCAATTAAATTAACTAAATACAATTTTATTTTAACATATAACTTAAAATAACTTAATGCATAATCAAGCAACCCAAGACATGCATTATATCCTTGTGGCTATGCTATTACAATGTATCCTTCTGCCCAGGGCTCCACTAGATGACCATTATCTTGTGCCAATGAATTAGTAGGAACTCACTACATCAGTGCTCTGTGATCTGATCCAGCATGGCCCTTCTTATGTTCTTATATAGAGCTTTAAAGATATGTACCAACACATTGAATGGTGCATGGAGAAGACCCAGAAGCCTGTTCTAAACACATTAGAGTACTGCATTAGTTTGTGCTGTTTTGTGTTTCATTCCGTTGCCCCTCCCCAAATTTTGCAACATTATGAAATGCCTCAAATGGTTACAAGTTCTGTGAATGGAGATTGAAAGGGGACTTTGGAATCTCTCCAACGTCCTCTTCTTAAACCTCCTTAACAACGAGGCATCAAATTACACGTAGTGTGTAAAAAGGCCTAGACATTTTTAATTGTAATATTTTATTTATTTACTTTAAGTTTTGTGTATTAATACTCACAAAAGATCCATATCCAGCCCATTAAGGCTAGATATGAGAATGGTTGTAATGTTTTGCAGTAATCTGTATCTGTTTTCAGTTTGGGCCACTTTCACCACTGTTTATCTCCTCCCCCCCCCCCCCCCGACCGCCTCTCAAATTCTGGTCTCTGATTATGAAAGGTGGCAACCAATTGATATGTTGTTTGCAAACTAGATTCATTAAATTTGACAGAACGCTCCAATGTTGCCACCGTACATTTGCCACTGCATCCCTCGGTTTTGAAATGGTCTCAAACTTTAACTATAAAATGTCTGTCAAGGAGTTGGGTAAAACCCCAAAATGGATACTAGTGGCCTATGTTAAAATCTATAATAGAATCACAAATGTTGTGATGAAGAGCAAAACGGGATGCAAAAGCAGGCAGTCTGAAGGATAGTAAAGAGCTCTGAAGTGCCACGTCTACCTCAGGAGTGAGGCTGTCATTAGAGAGCTGCATCAATCATAATTGTTGAAACAGATTAATAATTAATTAACTGAAAGGTTCAGGAAATTGGATGATTCAAGAACTCATTTGCACACAAACAGTTTCAGGCATTTTCATTTAAAATCTGGAAGAAACTCTACCAACACAGATCATTATTTACGGCTGAAAATTGTATGCAATGATTTCCTGAGCTCTCAGTGCTGCATGGTAATTAAAATAGTGCACTGGTTCTATTAAATGCATTAGCAGACCTTAGACCTCTCATTTGTTTGTAGTCCAGTCATCTCCGCATCTGTGAATATCCGAGCTGTTGGTAATAGGAAAATTCCTTGCATTTCCTAGAGTAGGCTTTCTCAGTCCACTGTTTGTAGGAGAAGGGGGAGGTATTCTCCCAGAGGAATTCTTTTCAGAGGATGAGCTGGAGCCTCCTGAGGTGGATGGAAACAATCTGTTTCAGGAAATCCTGGTACTGACAATAAAGATCCTTGCCCCTCGGGAGACAGGGCTTCAGATCTTTCCCCTCAAAAGATGGAAAGCTCTGCTATTGATTCAGAGAGCGATGCCGACCCACCACACCAGCCCCCAAGAACTCTGGTGCATGAAGGTATAGGCTAAGACCAGGTTCCAGGGGATGGTCCATCTCAGGCAGCAGATGCTGGCAGCAATGTGTTGGAGGAGAGAGCTGGCGCACCACAACATGTGACCTTGTAGGCCCCCTCTAACTCTACTCTATGATTCTATGATTTTATGTGAGCCACTTCTGCGGTCACTATTCCAAACAGTTTGTTTAATCCATGGTGTGTGTCAGGTGCGATTTGAATAATCACTGCCCAGGCACAGCTTCTTGTGTTGGCCAAAAGCCAGGGAGCATGGCTTGTTGGAGAATTAAACAACTTTCAAATAACATATGGACTATTGTAAGGTTATTTGAGGGTTGTTTAATCCTCCAACAAGCCACGCTGCCTGGGTTCAGACAAGATAGGTTGCAGTCGAGCGGTGATTATACATTGTGCTCAGCATGATTGTTTATTTTTCTGCATGGCATGCTTGTTTAAGACACCATGGCTTGTTTTGATAGTGAGAAACAGCTCTATATAAAGCAATTAAGGCTGCAATCCTATACCCACTGACCTGGGAGTAAGCCCTATTGAACTAATTGGGATTTGCTTTTGAGTAAATATGTAAGGATTGAGCTGTAAATCTTCATTGTTTAATATTCACTTTTATGCAACATTCACAGCAATCTGGACAGACTATGAGCTGTTCTATCATGTAGGTGGTGTTCAACTAATAAGTTAAACCGGCAAAATGTTGTGTATTTCTCACAATTCTAATGATAACCTTTCTGTAATTGATACATATCTCAAATCTGATGCTTCTATCAAAGTATTTACATAGTCAAATAGATGTATTTCATTATGAATAGGGCTGTTTGTTTTCCCTTTAGATCAAAGCTCATCATCATAGTACCTTCCATACATGACTTCCCATGTTAATTAGCTAAGTAAATGGCAACAACTCAGTTCATTCATATTTCTACTCCTAATGTATACATAGTTGTTAATTCACATTATTATTACTGCAGAACCTGAGCCAGTTGATATCATTCAATCAGGATTCTGAACAAGTAGAGGTCAAGAATCACATTAAAATATGGCCAATTCACCCTAGCATAAAGTGACAATGTTTGGACACATGTAATCTGAAATGTGGATGTCCTGTGTATGCAGACATGACCCAAGTGTGCTGTGAGAATCAGCTGTCAGAATGAGCTCTTAATTGGTCCTACAATGATGCTTCTGATTCTATTTACAGCCACCCCAGATTCCAAGGACGGTTGCATTTCCGGCATTTCTGTAATCAAGTTCTCATTCATACAACTGAGTCCATATTGTGCCCCAAATTTTAAATGAAATAAGGTTTGGAAAATCTAAGTTTTCTTTTTCTGTTACAAGATGGGCCTGTTTACATGTCATGACAGTCCACTATGGGTTAATTTACCCACAAGGACTGTCGTGTTGTACCAAGCAGGCAGTGGAGTTCAATTTCAACTGAATATTTATGTATTTGAAATGATCCTGCCTTCCTCTAAGAATAACATGTAACCCTAAAACAAGTCATGGGTTCTTTAAGGGCTGTCTCTCACCCAAACAACTCCTGCTGGTTTCACACAACACAACAAGCAATGATGAGGCAGACACCTGCAAATGCCATGCAAAAATGGTGTTTGCGGGTACCCAGCACAACACAACAGCCCTCGGGAGTAAATTAAGCCACAGTGCACTTTCATGTGTGAAAACTAGGTCATTGTCCTGGTTCGCACAATCACCTTTGCTTAAACAAACCATGGTGGCTTGTCTAAGACGCAGCATGTGCCACGCATGATTTGAATAATCACTGCCCAGGTGGGTGGCATGGCTTGTTGGAGAGTTAAACAACCCTCAAATAAATCTACAATAGCTCATGGGTTATTTGAGGGTTGTTTAATGCTCCAACCAGCCATGCTGTCCAAATTTGGACAAGACAACAAGCTGTGCCTGAGTGGTAATTATTCACATGCCATGTATAAGGTGTGGTTATTGTGCAAACCGGCCCACTGTGTGTGTTCTGAAGCTAGTTCCTTGATGTTTTTGTACCAGCATCTTTAGTGCTACAGTGGTGAGAAAAAGTTTGTGAACTCCTTAGGATAGGGTGACCAGATAAAATCCAGGTCAGGGCTCATGTAACTTTAACAGTTGTAGAGAAAAGGGAATTTCAGCCAGTGTCATTTGTATGCAATTAGTCCCTGGTGAAATTCCCTCTTCATCACAACAGTTAAAGGTGCAGGCACTATACTAGAGGGACCATATACAAAAGAAGCCAGGGCCCCTGCAACTTTAACAGTTGTGATGAAGAGGGAATTTCACAAGGAACTAATTGCATACAAATGACACTGGCTGAAATTCCCTTTTCTCTACAACTGTTAAAGTTACATGAGCCCTGACCTGGATTTTATCTGGTCACCCTACCTTAAGATTCACAAATTCCAACCTAAAATGGTATTAGATCTTAAACTAACCCCATAATACTAGATAAAAACTATAGATAACCTGATCAAATTAATTATACACAAACATTTATTTATCCACAACTGATTCAACATCCAATACCCATGTGTAAAAAAAAGTGTGATGTCCTGGCTCTCCTCCCATGAACACCACTCTTCTTCAGTCTTTTTTGCTTATCATGAACACTCATGGCCTGCAGTTCTTGGATGTTGCTCTGAGGTTCGTTTTGACTTCCTGGATGATGCACTTGTTTGTTCTTGGAGAGATTTTGGTAAGATGACTGCTCCTGGGTAGAGTGAATGTGATCTTGAACCTTCTCCATTTGTAGACTATCTGTCTGACAGTGGCTTGATGGAGTCTCAAATCCTTAGAAATGGTTTTGTAACCCTATCTGGCCTGGTGAGCAGTAATAAGTGCTTTTCTGAGGTCCTCAGAGATATCTTTTGATCATGGCATGATATGTTTCCACACAACAGTATAGTGAAGACCAAACTCACAAAGCTTCTGATCCTTTTATAGAGGGAGGCCTCTTAAACTCATCCCTGAAGATCTACCTAATTACTTAAACATTTGGCTCTTAAGTACTCATTGTTTGCCTGATTTATACATCATTTTATTTCACAAGACATAAAATTGGTTAATATAAACCCTATTAGATATTTAGAAAAGGATTGGTTTTGATTCACGAGGCTATCATGGTAAAACTATGAAATTTGTGTAATTATCATTAGGGTTCAGGAACTTATTCTCACCACTGTAAGTGGTGAGAATAAGTTTTTCCATTTCCAGATGAACTGTTACTACATACTATAAATACTAATAAACTACCATATGTGACATGACGGTTATATATCCAGATCATAAATAATATCTTTTTGGAGTTTTATATTCTGTCCAGAAATGAGAAAATGTTCATTAACAACAAAACATAACCAGTTGTAAAGGACATGCTTCCCTTTTTAGCTCAAAGTCATGCTATATATGATATACCTATATTCAGCCATGATATATCTATATTCAGTGAACATGTGAAATAAGGGGAGTAAATTGTGATTGTGACAGGCTTCTGATAACTGTCCAATCTGTCTCTTGAACTACAGGATATGTAGTCTATTTGTTTTGTTGTTTAAATTATATTTCTATAGCAAACGTTTTATATGTTTCTATGGTATTGTATAGATTTTATGAATTGTTCAAACCCTGGAACCCTAAACACTCCAAATACAAGATTAAGGCTAGAATCCTGAGCATGCTCACCTGGGACTAATTCTCACTGAAATAAATGGAGTTAGTTCTGAGTAAGCCTATATGGCAGGGATGGGTGCCCCCGCTGCCCGAATTATTGTTTAAAAATATTATTGCAAATAAGCTAAAATTGACCCTTTGGGCACTCTGTAGAGCTCTAAACACCATTTTTTCTTTAAATTATAATTTTTCAAAATTAATTTTGGTCACCCTTCAGAGTGTGACCCATAGAGGGACTCTAGGAGGTGAAAATGGCCCTTGTACCTCCCAAAGTTGCCCACCCAAAGGAGCTTTATACTGGTCCATGAAGCTCCATTTTGTCTATGCCATGGGTGGGCAACTTGTGCCCCTCCAGATGTTTTGGCCTACTATTCCCATTATTCCTCACCACTGGCTATGCTATCTAGGACTGATGGGAGTTGCAGGTCAAAGCATCTGGAGGGGTACACGTTGCCCACCCCTTATCTATGGCAACTGGCAACAGCTTTCTAGGTTTTCAAATGGGGGGGGGTCTTTGCCAGGGATTGAACCTAAAGCCTTTTTGCCTGCAAAGCATGTGTTCCAGCACAGAGCAACAGCTCAGTTCAATACTGTGATTCTGAAGATGGGCAGTCCATAGTTGTTATTACTGCCACATATTGATAAAATGTTCATCTAGACTAGCATTTACTGCAGAGTAAGTTAGTGCTGGTTTCTGCTTCCCACAGGTTGCAGTATCACTAAATTTCCTCTTAACAGTTGGTCTCAGGCTCACACGGACATGAGCCCACATGAAAATTGTTATGCATTCATTGCTGCATTGGATAGCAGTGATATCTGTGATGTTGCTGGCACCTTTTGGAGTCACCAAATTTCTTGGAATTGCTGTGGTTTTATGTAGGTTTATGTAGGTAGTTAATGTGGGGCTATTTCCTTGAAGCATTGTGGGCAAAAACAAGCTGAAGGGTAATTGTGTGGCAGAAACTCAGTGTTGCCCTTACACATGTGACCTGGACCCAAATAATGTACATGTCATTCTTTTTACTGGTGCAAGAGGTAGCCAGAGGAAACCCTGAGGCTCCAAATGGAAATACTGGGGGAAGGGGGAGAAGTCAGTTTAAATCATCTGTCAAAGGGTCTGTATTTCTTTCTATCCTCCTGGTAAGTAATGAGATTCTGTTTCTCTCATATGACTATAAGGCTGGACTCTCAGGAGAGCACTGCGTTCCAATACTGCTTCACCAATTCAACATACTAAGCCTGCCAAATTGTCATGCCAGATAAATACCACTTTCCTTTTCTAGTCATCTCTGAATCTGAATTTCTGGCAGCCCTCTCAGAGCCCCCATTCATTCATGAGCATTGGGACCAGCTCTCTCGGAGAAAAGAGCCTTACAGCAACTAAGGGAGGTATGCAACCATTGGAGTCTCAATCTCATTCGTCAAAGCCTGCTGACCGTACAGTATGCATTGGATATAGACCAGGATAAATCCTAGAAGCCAGAAGCATCTCAATTTGAAGTAACAAGCTGACTATTAAAACCTGAAATCAGAAACGTAGCTTTGGGCCCTTCCATATTGGGATACAGGTCTCCCAATGGGAAAAAGCTTATGTCTTGCCATCAAGGACCATTTTGGTGAGGAGAATATGTGGATCTTTTTTCTCTCCTATTCTGTTAGCCAGAGACAAAGGTTCCGTTGAGCAGCGGGACAAAGAAACAATTAAGCATACACAAGCCAATGCAAATTGGGAAAATAGACTTTCTGGAAAACCATCTATATAAGTGTAGTTTTACAGGGGCAGCTTTAGAAGTGCTCAGCATTGGTGACACACTTAGACATTAATTAACAGGCATTTTTGGAGCACTTGGGGCCAACCTGGCTCAGGTAAAATGAAACCTCTGAACCCAGCACGAGCCTGGAACATACCACAGCAAGAACTTTGGCTATAGTGTGTAGCACCTGACAGGAAAGCAATGGGGGGCCATGCAGACAGTGGCCACCTGTTAGCACAATCCCCTGGAGGTTCAGGTGCCCCCAGGCTAGTAGGGGGTACAACCCTGCCTTCAGTTCCCTGGGGCTTGTTCTAGAAGGCCTTGTAGATTCTTGCACGAGTGCTCCATTTGTGGAGCTGGTCATCCACTCACCAACTGCCCCAGAAATAAAATGTACAGAAGAAAGGAAAAGACCAGACTGCTCACAAAAATGGGTAATGGGAAAAAACAGTAGTCCAATTGAATTAATAAATTGACTACCCTGCTGGAGGACTCTCTGGACAAAAAGGAAGCAAATTATTTGACCCAAGGATTTACTAAGGGTTTTTTTTTTAATATGGACACAAGGTACAAGCAATGTCCATGCCAATTTGGCAAAACATTTTAGGACAATCTTATTTGTCTTATTTGCCTCCACTTCCTAAATTAAGAAGGTCCCTGCAGGAAACCCCCCAAAACTGCCTGTCAAATATCACATCATTCACAATTTATCCTGCCCTCAGAGGGAACCAGTCAATAATAATAATAATAATAATAATAATAATAATAATAATAATTTTATTTCTTACCTGCCTCTCCCTCTGGATCGAGGCGGGGTACAACAACAAATACAAAACACCATAAAATACATATATAACTAATTAAAAGCATATAAAATGAATACATTATTAAAAGACAACTTAAAATTCAACTGGGTAGGTCTGCCGGAAGAGATCAGTCTTTATCACTCCCTTAAAATCTAGAAGACCATTAAGTAAGCGAATCTCTTCCGGCAGACCATTCCACAGTCTGGGAGCTGCAGAAGAGAAGATCCTCTGAGTAACAGTTGTCAGCCTAGTTTTTGCTGACTGTAGTAAATTCTTCCAAGAGGACCTGAGTGTGCGGGGCAGATTGTACAGGAGAAGGCGATCCTGTAGGTAACTTGGACCCAAACCATGTAGGGCTTTAAAGGTAATAATCCACACTTTATACTTCACCTGGAAACTAATTGGCAGCCAGTGGAGTGATTTTAAAGCTGGTGTAATGTGGTCACCCCTAGGTGTACCAGTGACCAACCTGGCTGCCATATTTTGAACTAGTTGAAGTTTCCAAACTAGGCACAGAGGTAGCCCTATGTACAGTACATTGCAGAAGTCGAGCCTCAAAGTTACCAGCGTGTGCACTACCATCTTTAGGTCTTCCAACTCTAGGAAGGGGAGCAGCTGGCGTATCAGTCGAAGCTGATAGTAGGCACTCCTGGCCATCGCATCTATCTGAGCTGTCATCTGGAGCAATGGATCCAGGAGCACCCCAAGCTGCAAATACAATTTTTCAGGGGGAGTGTAACCCCATCCAGAACTGGTTGACACACCTCCAAACCCAGGTTGGGGCCTTTGACAGTAAGTACTTCCATCTTATCTGGATTCAGCTTCAGTTTGTTTTTCCTCATTACTGCCTCCAAGCATTCATTCAGCAGAGATGCACTATCCTTAGCTGACGCTGTTGTCAAAGGCATAGAGAAATATATTTGGGTGTCATCAGCGTACTGATAGCACCCTGCCCTGAGAGATGCATTAATAATATGTTGTAACTGTAGTCAAATTGCATCTCCTCCCTGGGCGACCAGTGAAGAAGGACAGGGATCGAGAGGGCAAGTTGTCTTCCTCAGTCATCCAAACACCTTGTCCATGTCCTCGGTACTCACCAACTGAAACTGATCCACAGTGTAATTCTATTCACAGAGTTGCTGGACACTCCATTGTCAGCTTCTGCTATAATGACAGCATCTAAATCAGCTCTTGTCTGAGAGTTTTTTATCTGTGAAATTATCGTTAAAGGCATCACAACAAACTACCGAAGGCTCTAAGATCGGGTTCAGGGGGGAAGGTATCTGCATTAGACCCCTCACCACCTTGAACAGTTCTGCTGGATGTGAATTCACAGACGCAATGATGCAATATTGCAGTATTTGTGCTCCATAGCCTCTGCATCCTTTCATGGTGCCGTTAATATGCTACGGTGGACTTGGCAGAAATGCATTACTGGGAAAATATGCTGGGTGCTTTCCATTTATCCCAATGATTTTGATGTGCTGGGTTTTTTCATTTGATGACATTTTTACATGGACAGGTCTTTGCTGATGGGATGCTCCATTTCATGTGTTGTGTTTTAAATGTTGGAATGGATGGTCATCCACAGGACAGTCTCTGATGTGAGTTCACATCATTTAGATTATTTTGTTTTTGTGGGGAACACCCATCTGGCCCAATGTTCACGGCTCACAGATGAGTTCCACTTGTTGCCTCCAAAACAGAAGGCCCCTTGCCTTTTAGGGATTGAGCTGGATGTGACAGAACAGTGTTCTGGATTTTCTGACCAGAAACTTTGGGTGGGTCTACTCTATCTATAGACATGTCTACAAAGAAAATCACTGTTGTGTCTCCATTTGGAATGGAGAAGGACACAGAGCAGCTGAGCCTCAGAGCATATGGGCAAGGAGAAGGTAGCTGCAGCTCAACTCAGCTGGCCTCAGTCATCCATCATCCTCGGCATAAAGGCAAGTCTCAAACTCAATTCAGGTGATAGAAGCAATTGTTGTTTCTGCTTTTTCATAGCAGTAGCACTCCTGCCAGCTCCAGAACCCAGCTTGGACTATTCTTCAGTGTGTCCCTAGATCTGGTTTTGTTTTCCTTGGCTTCAGATGGATGTCTTTGGCTTATTCACCTTGGACTGTTGGACTGTTTAATGACCCACTCTACTTGTGGCTTATCTCTCCAACCAAAAGCAATGGAACAACTCAAAGCTGACCTAGGAGACCTAGGTCTAGGATGGCTTCAAGAAGTACAATTACCCCACCTCCTCAGAGATCCCAATATAAAGACGTACACATTTAGAACCTTAACAACATTGGAACGAGCAATGCCAATGGTAGGGAAAGAAGGGAAGGGAATTGTTTCCTTAATTTATGCCATCCCACTCAGATGGGATCGATGGTGGGCTTAAACAAAGTGTGGGAAGGAGATTTTGGAAGGGAATTAGATGATGCTTGCTGGAATAAATTATGGAATAACAGACCATTTAGATCTACATCAGCTTCTATTCGAGAAACTTCTTTGAAAATACTGCATAGATGGTATCATACACCAATGCAGCTAGCACATATTACTTCAACATGTAGCCCCCTTTGTTAGAGAGGTTGTGGGGTAAAAGGAATGTATTTTCATTTATGGTGGACTTGCCCACATATACAGGGATTCTGGACTTTAGTACATAGAGAATTAACGGCTATTACTGGAGAAACTATTGTATACGATCCAGACTTATTTTTATTAGGGGTGTGCACACCAAAAAATATCGTTATTTATCGTTATTGTCATTTCGGACAAGAAAAATTATCGTCTTCATTCATATCGTAGGTGAACCGTATCGTCTTCATGATAATTATCATAAAAAACGATATTTTTTGCAGCCCTATTTTTAAAGAGCATTTCAGTTCTGACATCAGAATGGCAGCTTGCTACGCGTGTTCATTCAGACCTGTCAGAATAGAAACAATCTTGAAAAATTCATATAAAATCGAGGATTGGAGGGATCATACACATACTTAGGCATATCCCATAAGCACTGTGACCAAGTTTCAAGCCTCTAACTTTTAAAATACAGAAATTATAGGTATATTTATATGGCAGTCCGATAAAACGATAAAATCGCCTGGAAATTATCATCTCCGATGGTTATCGTAGGTTTTTCTATCTTATCATCATTATTGTATCATTATCATACACTTTAACGATACAATACACATCCCTAATTTTTATTATCAATATACAAAGGATCTAATGCAAGTTTGAAACATAAAGATTTATTGTTATTCTTACTAACCACCGCCTGCCAGACAATCACAAAACAATGGAAAAAAATGCACAATCTGAACCTATCTGCATGGTATCGAAATATATGGTCTGTGGCAATATCAGAAAAAATAACTCATGACTTACTTCTAATCCAAGGAAAAACAGAACCACTTTCCTTTTATGCTATATGGAGGAGATTCATTCAACATACATCACAACCGGGCTTACAGCAACACATGCCAGCTTCAGGTTTGAGCATCTGGATATTACAACAACGAATTAAGATCATACAGTACACTTATTATTTAATATAATTGTTTATTTAATTATTTCCTTTCTTTTTTCCTTTCTGTTTCTGTCTTGTTTTCTCCTCTAAAATGTATTAATCATTCTCTTGTCTTATGTAACAGTTGTTTAGACATTAATTGTTAGGGGATTGATCAATTTTTGGTTATAGTTTATAAAAGAAAAAGAAAAAAAGAAAAAATCTCTCTCAACTCCCATTATTTACGACAATCACTATGCATGGGCTTCAGGTTTTGGCAGGCCATTTCAATTTTGCTTGTAAGGTAGTTGCCCCAGGAAGAACCTTTGGGACATCATGAAAGGGCTGTGCATCCTATGGCCTCATCTACAAGAATTCGGCTTTACGCCTGTTCCTCCGATTATGCGCATCTTCTCGGAAGCGCTTTATCGTCAATGCTTGTATGCAGGAGGTAATTGAGCACTCAACAGGTGACCTTACTGGTTGTTTCAAATGCACTTTACAGGTAGTTTATGTGGAGATTCGCTTGTTCACATAGGCAAAATGCGCTTTAACGGCCGGAGCAAAATAAAACTCGCTATTTAACACGCATTCAATAATGCGCATAATCGGAGAGAAAATGCGCCTCTACGACCGATTTGCACTCCGTTCTTGTAGAGGTAACTTTTTAAATGCACCTTGAAAGAGCTTTAAATGCCTCTTGTAGAGGCAGCCTATGTTTGGTTCATGATTTCCAGCTGTTATGCAAGAGGATTTGAAAGTTTGGTTACGATTTTTGGACTAGTTAATGGCATCTCATTTTAATGATGCAAAATGCAACTAGAAGCTGAAATGTAGGTCCACTTGAATGTAGCCTGAGTTTTGGGCATGGGAGTATATTTCTAGGGGTGATGGTATACCCAACACTGGCTTGAAGATTGGTGATTGGATGATATCACCAGAGATTTAACATTCCTTGAGTCGTTTCCCATCATGGTAGCGGTGCACATTTGGTTAGACATATTGGTCAACCATGCAGTAAGATTCTGGAGTGAAAACCAGGTTATGGTATGTGTTGACGGCCGTGGGCTTCTAGGTTACATGTGTTATCAACTCTTTATCATATAAACTACTCATAGTAATGAGAGTGTTCAGGGAGTTTGTTCTCAAATGCCTTGAACACAATATTATATGTATTGCCCACTGTGTGCCCAGGCAAAATAACAAGATTGCAGATGCCCTGTCTCACTTGCAACTGGAACATTTCTGAGCTTTAGCTATGGACTTAAGGGCCAAGCCAGAGGCCTTGTTGGCAGAGCTCTGGTATCTTGGAAAAATGAGACTCAGCAAGCCAAAGAGGCACAATTATCTGGCTGGCTATAACAAGGCAGTTTCAGAGTTTAGGCCTTTAGAGTTTGGGAAGATTTGGCTATCTAGCATCTCTTATCATCTGAACATGTTATGTAGGCTGACCATATGAAAAGGAGGACAGGGCTCCTGTAACTTTAACTGTTGTAGAGAAAAGGGAATTTCAGCCAGTGTCATTTGTATGCAATTAGTTCCTGGTGAAATTCCCTCTTCATCACAACAGTTAAAGTTGCAGGCACTATACTAGAGTGACCATATACAAAAGAAGGCAGGACCCCTGCAACTTTAACTGTTGTGACGAAGCAGGAATTTCACCAGGAACTAATTGCATACAGATGACACTGGCTGAAATTCCCTTTTCTCTATAACTGTTAAAGTTACATGAGCCCTGTCCTCCTTTTCATATGGTCAGCCTATGTTATGCAATACACCATAGGCCTCAGGGTAAAAGGCTCTGCTAAAGCTTTAGTTGCTGGTTGGTTGTCCACACTTGCTTTTCATTCAAAAGCAAAGAGCTCACCAGACCAAAGCAGATTTCCAGAGACGAAAATGCTAGAAGGATGGGCCAGAGGAAACCCCAACAACTTGATAAGTGATGTTCCATCTCTCCAAACCAATTGTGAGTATTTGTTAAAGGTCAAAGTGATTTGTGCGATACACAGTATGAAATGCTGCTATTAAAAGCAGGGATGTTGTTAGCATTTTATGACACTTTAAGTCCAGGATAGACAAAATTTAGGCTTGCAGGATCTACTTTTATCTCTCTTTTTTTTTAGTAGAACCCTGCTATCTATCAACTACAGCCAGGTGCAAAAGACATATACTTAGAATTAAAGAATTCTGAGGAGCCCAGGAATTTGTTTTAAGTACCAGAACAGAATGGAGCTCACAGTCCTTCCATACAGAAATCCACTCATCTCAGCAATATAATGTGCAGGGGTGGTGGTGGTAATTTTGTTGCTGCTATTGCCAAACATTGTGTGTGTGTGTGTGTGTGTGTGTGTGTGTGTGAGTGTGTGTGTCAGAAATCCATGCAAATTACTCCAAATCATCCAGAAATCTACCAGTAGATCCAGATCTACCTTCTGCCACCCTTGCTTTAAGGGTAGGTAAGCTAGTAGAAGCATCAAGGGATGATAGATTGGATAGGACCTTAGAGAACAGGAATATCAATATTCTATCTATTTTATTTATATGCTGCTCTATACCAAAAACCTCTTCATGCAGACAAAAATAGAAGATATCTACATCATTCAGATAGGGATGTTCAGCCATGTCCAGTGGTGGGCCAAGGAAAAATGGCAAAGGCTTTCCCTTTTCGCATGCAAACCTAACACCATTGATTTTCAGTGGTTGAAAAAGCATTTGGCTGGGGGCACTGAGGGGTTTTTTGAGACACATTCATTCAGAACATGGGTCTTACTATCCAATGAATGCAGAGTACTCCACCTGCCAATTCAAAGGATCGACAGGTGGAGTATTCTGCAATCATATCTCCCTCTTCAAATAAGTTAAACTTGGTTTTTAGTTTTCTAAAGTTCAGGCATTCCCAGCTATATCTGACATAGTCCGCACATGCACGCCTTGTTTACTACATGTTTCTTTTTCTTTGACAGGCGCTTGATTGAGTAGTGAGCCCAAGTATGTGCTTATTTGTGGCTATGATATTATTTTCCAGGTACAGTAGTCTAGTCTAGGCTCACAAATCAAGATTTTTTTGAATGCAAGTATCGAATGGGTTGGGAGGCATGGGTTGGAACCAGCTGCTCCCTTCCTTCATAATTGGCTTTGCAGTGCCCTCCCCCCCCCCCAAGTTATACTGATTCACCTGGAAGAAAATCACTTGGCAAAGGCAAGTCTATTTGTGTTTGAGTGCGAGTGAAGTTTACTGCAATTCAGTATAATTTTCCAAGGATAAGAAGCATATGGTCAAACATGCTATACCATAGCGTCTGAGCATTTGGTTACTCCTAAATAAATACATGGGGCTGGGAGAAAGGTGGAGAAACTGTTGATCAAACGCTGCTTGCCACACCTGTCTGTATTGGGATTATGAGGGACACAACATTTATCTGAGAAATCTTCAGCACAGGTTACAAAATTGTTTTGCTAAGTGATGGGCGTGGGAAGCTAAGCAAAGACTAATCCCCCACAGTGGCACATTCAGTGCGGGTCAAGGGGTGGGAGAACAAATTAGTAAGCACTTTGAGGCACCTTTAGGAGATGAAGGGGTGCATCTTCCACTGAGTCAATGTATCATGAGGGTGGGGGCAGGAGTTCCACCTGATGTCTATACAACTCACCTGCTCAACACTGTAAGATGGGATGATGGTGAAGTGGATAGAATTTCCTCAAATATTTAATTTCCTTAAATCAGAGATTCAGAACCTCAAGCCAAGGGGTGAATCCCAGACCACTTGGGGACCAAATCTGGCTTTCCAAGATTCCCCATGACCATGCCCACCTCTTCTGGCCCCATTCCCTTTTCCCTGACTACTAATTGTTTGGTAGTTTCCCAGCTTTTCTGCAGTTCCCCTCGCCCCATTCTAAAAAGTTGAAATGCCTCTCTTAAGGCCTAGTTAATGGCACTAAAAGCTTTAAGCTAAAATTTGCTGCTATTTTTAATATATTTTGAGTTAACAAAACTATATTAATTTCATACTCATGAAGTAGGGTGCCAGACATCACAAAATGTGACAGGTAAGTGGTTTTGGTGGTTCCCCCCTTTGTTTTCTTTTCTTTTTTCATATATAAGTTTATTGAGATAGTGGTTCATTACCACTGATAGGAAAAGCAGTTATTCAAGGTGCAGATTTTGAAGTGATGTTGATGACTTTTACAGTCTATGAAAGACAACCATAATTGCCTCTATGGAGATAATTGCTGTAGAAATAAAGCATTTAATTACTTATCTGAAGACAAAACAAAGTCTTTCTTTGCAAGCTTAGAATTTGCATTTTTCTCCCTAATGCTATTTACAGAGTAGATTAATAGAGTTTAAGGTCTAAAAAAATCTCTGTAATTCCCTAGAATTATTCTTCACTTGCAATAATACAAAACTGAAATGTGACAACCTCTGCCCTACCATTTAACAGGGGTTGTTTACCATTTAACAGGAGGGTAAATAATAGTAATGATGTTAAAAGGGTGGTTGAATGATGTAAGATATGAAAATGAAATAAAAAAGTATTTAAAAAAATAAAAAAAAAATAAAAAATTTAAAGCAAGTATTTTAACAAAGGGTTGGATACATGATTTACCTTCCACTCACAGAGAATTTCTCTGTCCGATTTTTGGGGATTCCCCTCCCTTAACCACAGCTCACTGCATTCATCAGGGTCTCCTGACTCACTGACTGGGTCTGCACAATCACCATAGCCCACCATGGCTTATTTAAGTCAGGGTGGGTTGTGGTGCACGCCAGGTGTCTTCTGAATATTCAAGCCACAATCACGGCTCATTTTGTCATCTGAACCTGGCAAGGGTGGTTGTTCACATGGTTAACAAACCATCTAGAACCCATAAACTGTTTTAGGATTTTCACTGGTTTGCTAACCATGTGAACGAACCACCATGCGCTGGGTTCCGATGACACAGGGGGGCGCAGTTTTGGCTTTAATAATCAAAAGCCATCCGCTATGCACCGCAACTCACTCTAGTGGCTTAAATATTCAAAATGGCTGCTTGTCCACACTGCAACCCATCATGCCTTAAATAACCATAGTGGGCTGATTGATCAGGCAGGGAGGGTTGTGCAGATCCAGCATAAATGTGGATCCGACCCACTGTATTTTATCCACAGGCAGCACTGTTTTTCCACAGTGAGGTTACTTCTTATGGTCATTTTTTGCTAAATCTGTCATTTTAATTTTGTAACTATCATTGTAATGTTATTGGTTGCTTTTAATTTTAGATTAAAAGCTAATTGGTGCAAATAAAACCTGGGTTCAGAGAAAGGATTTGCTCCCATTCTCCCCAGCACAAACCCTGCAATCAGAACAGGCTATATAAATTACATATTAAGTGAATCTGTACATAAGAACAAAACAAGAGCTATGTTGGATCAGAACACAGTCAATCTAGTCCAGCATTCTGTTCACACAGTGGCCAACCAGCTGTTCACTGGAAACCCACAAGCAGGACGTGAGTGCAACAGCAGCCTCTTGCCCATGTTCCACAACAACTGGTGTAGATTGGCATATTGCCTCTGATATTGGAGGTAGCATATAGCCATCAGGACTGATTGCCATGGATAGCCTTCTCCTCCAGGAATTTGCCCAATCCCCTTTTAAAGCCATCCAAATTGTTGGCCATAAGTACACTTGTAGAAGTGAATTCCATAGTTCAACTATGCGCTGTGTGAAGAAGTACTTCCTTGTAGTTGTCCTGAATCTCCCACCAGGCAGCTTCATGGGATGACCCTATGTTCTAATATTATAAGAGAGGAAGAAAACCCTTTTTATCCACTTTCTCCACACTGGATAATTTTGTGCCATCTCTATCATGTCCCCCTCTCTCGCCTTTTCAGTCCCAGATTGCAACCTTTCCTCATAGGGGAATTGTTCCAATCCCTTGATCATTTTAGTTCCCTTGTTCTGCACTTTTTTCCCCAACTGTACAATATCCTTTTTTAAGTGTGGTGACAAGGACCAGTATTCCAAGTGTGGGTCTAATTGTAAATTGGTAGAAGGGCAGTATGATCTTGGCAGTTTTATTTTCTATTCCTTTCCTAATTATGCCTAATATAGAATTTGCCTGTTTCACAGCAGTTGCACACTGGGTCAACCTTTTCATAGAGCTGTCTACCAACCTCCAATGCCTCTTTCTTGGCCAGTCACTGATAGTTCAGATCCTATCAGTGCATATATGAAGTTGGGATTTTTTTTTGCACCAACGTGCATCATTTTACACTTGCTTACATTGAACTGTATTTGATGTTTTAATGCCTAGTCTGGAGCAATTGGCAGTAATTGCAACTTTCCCAAAAAGATGTGAATCACTGAAGCTGCCACCAGAAACCCATTTGAACCTTGTGGGGCTTACTTCCAAGTAAACATGCACAGGATTTTGCTGCTGAAGTGGCTAATGGCTACAGCAAAATAAGCTCAAATGGGCAGGTTAATTATTTTCAACCAAATAATTATATTCATAGATACTTCCTCAAACAGTATCATTCTGCAATACACTTTGTGCAAATTGAGTCTAAAACTCTTTCAAAAGATACCTTTGATAGTACTTACAAATGAAACTAATAAAAAGTACTAAAGGGCAACATCAATTCACATATATAATCATCAGAAAACAGCTGTGATAGGAAATTGGTTACAAATTGATTTTTCAATAGCCACAAGTGTCAACTCACTCATAATACTTTACAGCACAGGGACTGGTGTGTTTAATTCCAGTCTGCCCCAAAGGAGGTGTAGGAAGCTAGCTGAAGCACTAAAATAAATCTGTTATCATTGCAGGGAAGAGTTCAGACCCAACATATTGCATACAGAGAAAATAACTGACAGCTTTATGAAATCCATGGCCCATGGAGTAACATTTTGTAAAAAGAAATCACTGTAATTGTATCAATATAGCTCTGTAGTTGTACAGAGAGGGTCAAAACAGAGATGAACACGAGGGAGTTAGGCTTGACCAAAAGATTGTCAAGGGAGTCTGCCTGGAAAACAGCAGGCTATATATAGTATTTCACCAGGAATTCCTGCATGTGGTCAATATGCTTTGGTTGAGCTAATTCATGATATTATTATTATTATAGAAATACATTCAGGGAGATGGAGTGCACCTTTAATTACCAAGAAAATATAGACAGTAGTTGAGATTAGATCTTGTCTGAGGTTCTTGGAGAATAACTGTATTGAACATGTGGCCCTTAATATCCTCTTGATGTAGTAGCATTATCAAAGGCTTCAAAATATTTTGCAGTAGCATAGATCCCGGGGGAATTTATCAGTAGATAAATTTAATTTTCTTTTGTAAAAAGAGAAGAAAAGCAAGGGGAGAGAAACCATGAGCCTTTAAAGAGGAAGTCTATAGGAGGAATTAGGGGACTGTTTATTTTCATTATTTGAAAGTGTACCTGGTGAGACTTAAACTTTAGTAAGTGTAATTCGAGTAACTTCAAGGAGTGGGTTTCCAACCGTGTAGATCTTATTTCTTCATTTGATAAAGGGGATCAGAAAGAACAGCCTCTAGAACTCAGTAGAGTATTCTACCACATTCTTGCCCCTTCAATCTTGGGGCAGATTTCTGCTAAAATCCCAGGGAGTCCAGCAGAATTAGTACTTCTTAAACCTTTTCAGGGGTCACTGAGCCCCTCATATACAAGCATCTAGAGTCAGCATACACAAACCCCTAGATCTGCCCCTGAATTCCATTTTAGGTGGAACTTGATGTCAACCGCCCAGAGAGCTTCAGCTATGGGGCGGTATATAAGTGTAATAAATAATAATAATAATAATAATAATAATAATAATAATAATAATAATAACATCCTAGGAATGATCTCTCCAAAAATCTATCACATATCAAAAGCTTTCACTACAACTGAATGCGACAGCCTCAGAAGGGGGGGGGGATTTGTGAACGTTTCAGGATTAAGAATATTCTCCAACATAAAATGTCTGAAATGTGCATATGACTCAGTCAGTACTAATGTATCCTATTCATATTTTAAACCTATATTTGAATGTGTCAATAATTCTACCATGATCTTTCTTCTTTAAGTACTGGCTTTTGTCAGTTATGACATGTCATGGCAATTGCTACACCCTTCTTACTCCAATGGTGGATTTAGAGGCAATTCATAGAGTAGCCCTTATGCTGTGCATGGACAGGTCTTTCAGCTTCCCTTCCAATGATAATCTCTTGTCTAGAAATGGTTGAGGAATTTGTTTGGTTTGCACTTCAATGAGAACTTACCTAATTGTTGCTTCCCAAACCTGAATCCAAACTGGATCGCAGTTAGAAGTTGAAATGTGTACTTCTTCAAAGTTTGTAATGCAGTTTACGCACACAAAATTCATACATTTGAAAATGTGCATACAAACAATGGGTGCATTTGGATGACACTTTAGTCCATGGAGTGGAAATAGTCCACTCCATGCATGGCTATTTCCGGGGCGGGCACCTTGGGCTGCTCCGTGGAGTAGACTATTTCCACTCCGTGGAGTTGTCATCTCCCCCCCACACACACACACCTCTTGGCCCTCCCTACCGAATGGCAGTGCTGGTTACTTCTTACCTTACCGGGGTGCTGCCATTCTGTGGGGAGGGGCAGAGGGGGGAGGGGCAGAGGGGGGAGGAGAGATGCAGCGTGTAGAGATGTGGCGCGCCTGTTGCCGAGTGACAGCCGTGGCAGCGGATCTATCCCACCTTCTGTCAAGTGGAGATTGGCTTGAGGGGATGGAAGGGGCTCCTTCTATCCCCTCAAGCCTATTTCCAGATGGATTGGGGGTGGGGGAGTGGTAAGGGACATGCAAATCCCTGGGAACATGTGGGAACCGCAATCGGCAGACCCCCACCTGGGGACAGCATGTGCCCATGCCAGGAAGCGTGTGGGGAGCCAAGGATTATGCCGCCTCACCAAGGGACAGCATGATCGGCAGCTGCCCAAGCACTTGCCAGCACGGGATTATTTCCTCTGCTAATGGAGCCCTGCTGGGCAAGCGTGGCTGGGGTTTCTGCCACTCTTGCCTCACGACTCTGTCGGCCGGGGAAATAATCAATGGAGCCCGCCACACGATACAATAACAAACAGTTGTGCAGAAAAACAACTCTGCAAACTGTTGGTTATCTCCGTTGGTTATTTTTTGGAAATAACCAACCGTGGTATGGTTTTTGCCCAACAGACGACACGTTAGTCAACAGGGGACTATTTAATCAATGGTTGATTAAATAGACCACTGTTGACTAATGTGTCGTCCGAAAAGACCCAATGTGTATATTTGGAAAATACGAATAAAGATGTTTTATTCAATGAAAAAATTGCTTGGCAAAAATGTATACTTTGGGAAAAAATATGTACAAAAAATGCACGGGTTTAGGAAAATGTGCATGAAAACCTGGACAAATTTTCATGAGGACTAAAAAAAAATTTGCAATCCAATACAGAAACAGGATGGAACAAACTTAGCAGTGGAAAAATGAGAGAACCTGCATGAAATCAATCTTGACAGATTAAGCCATCTCTACTCCCATCCCCAAATAGGGTTCTAAGATTGAAGGGCTCTTTGGAGTAGTTCCCCATGTAATGTCATCAGCATCTATTTATTTCTATGAGGGTATTCCACAAAAATGTCCCCAAAGCTGCTCACAATATATGAAATGTACAATAAATTAAAACACACACCACAATTGGTACAATTACAAACAACCATAGTCTCAGTAGGCAAATACATTCTAAAAATATAAATCAATCCATTCAATATTGAATAGAACAACGTAAATAAACTTGTGAAGGGATCATCTGGGATGAATGTTCAGATATACTCACATGCACTACACAAACACAGAGAACCTTGGCTATTAGGTAGTATAAATATGTTAATAATAATAATAATAATAATAATAATAATAATAATAATGTTTTCTTATGACCAGGTCTCTCTGGATACCAGCCTGTGTATTTTTATGAGCAAGCAGTGTCAGCTTTTTGGCTTATTCTACTTTTCTTTCATACACATGCGTCTTTCTAAACACATAAGCAGATATGAGGGCAAGGGACATTTACATTTAGATTCTGACTGTACCAGGAGCAAAGAGTAAAACTACAAGTCTTGGCACATATTATACAGTCTAGAGACAGGCTTAGCCGACTTACCTTGCTTTGTGTACGGCACATAAGGCAGTCACATTCAAAACAATATTGACGCTTCAACTGTTGCTGACGTTCAGGAGAGGGCATCATTGTTTCAATGTAGCTGATGGTGAGCTGCACCCAACGAAGAGGGGGAAAGTATTTTTACAAGGACTACACAATACATACAAAACACTGGAGAGCAATAAATTTAAAGTATTGTACAATCATCCATGAATACCAAGAGGACAGACTTTCTTTTACCACTCTTCAGTCAATACAAACAATTTTAGTTCTGAATTTACTCAGAGAAACAAATTAAAGGAATACTATTGCACAACGACTGAGACATATAATAACTGAAGCCCCTATTACCAGTGCAATACTGTTGATGGCAGAGAAAGTCAGAAGAACTAAAGGTAGCCACAGTTAGGTTATGGCCATACAATGGTCAAAAAGCATCTCAAAAGGTACAGAGAAAATGCGAATGTAGAGGCGTTTGACTAGTATCATGCCTCCCCTAGAGTCCTCATCATCAGAGGACGAAGGGGAAGAGCAAGCTCCAGCAGGTCCTGGGCAAGGGACTAGATGCCAAGTTGAACAAGAGCTCTTACTTTCAGGGGGCAGACAAGACCCTGCTGAAGCCCTTGCAAGTAAGGGTTCTTGTTCAACTTGGCAGCTAGTCCCTTCCCCAGGATCTCCTAGAGCTTGCTCTTCCCCTTCGTCCTCTGATGATGAGGACTCTCCGGCAGGCATGACAACTAGGACAAGGGTTCAGATTCCCTCTCAACCACAAAGCTTTGGGCCCATCACTACCTCTCAACCGAACCTATCTCACAGGTTTAATTGAGAGGATAAAAGGCGTAGGAAATCCATGTTCACCACCCTGTGTTCCTTAGAAGAAGGCCTGGATACAAAGGTGACTGCACTCAGATATGACAACAGATTGTGGTTGATTGTTTTGCGATGAAGGCTTCAGCTTGTGTGCTCTCCCCTCCTCTTTTTTGGTTTGACTGCACGGAGGAGATAGGAGGTTTTTGCCTCCATTTCATTTCACTGCAGATTAGAAATATGTCTGAATATTAAACTGTGAATGACGGTTTATTCACAATCCAGCTTCATAAACCAACATTTAAAGTTAGCTTGTTTCAGTAACCTTAAGCATTCCCTAACTTGTTGCCCTCCAAATGTTTTGGACTACAATTCCCATCATTCATGACTATTGGCCATGCTGGCTGGGGCTGATGGGAGTTGAAGTACAACCCATATGGAGGGCACCAGGTTGGTAAAGGCTGGATTAGATTAACTACAGATTCTTTGGGATCATACGTAGCGCTAAACCACAATTATTTAAAAACAAAAGTCAAAGTTTCCCATCTCCTCTTTCCAGCTAAGCTGCAGGAGTAGAGGGGAGGAGGGAACACATAAGCCTGAGACTCATCCAGATTATGATAAAACTATATTTTATTGTTACATCTGAATTCAGCCAGAATCAAGGTTGCCTAACTACTTAAACACACAATTATTGTGCTTAATTAGTCATAATTTTGGTTACCCTACTCACTCAGTGATTGTTTGGGTGTGATTTTAACCTGTTGTAGTGATTTGTGGGTATGGCTCAAAGGGGTAGTAATTATTCTAGGAGAATGAATCTGGAATAAAAGGTTTTGATGGTGTGAATGCATCCTCACACTCATTTCATCCATCAAAGTTTCCATAAAACATCTTGAGATCCCTGCATATATTATGGATTTGTAAAATGTTAGTTATTACCAGCATTGTTGGTAAGGGAATATCTACTTTTAGAAAGCACAATTCACTAAGGCCCAGCTTCAGGTTTCTTTTTTCTTTTTAAATCACTGGTATTTTTCTTGTTAGAGGAGGGTTAATCAAAGGTGGTTCAATTGTGAACCTACTGTGCAAGACTGTCGACTCCGATAACTCAAGAAGAGTATTAATTTACAGATATGAAATGTGACAAGCATTGGCTAATAGGCTTTAATTCAGTGCAGATAGGTTTGAAATACCTGAGCCTCATGCTCTAGTTATTACATGAATAGTATCTGCTGAAGGTTTATAGAGTACACAGAATTAGTTAGTCACCCCAAGGGACCAGCAAAATTGGACCTAACAGAGCCAATACTGAATGGCAATTCAAATGGAAGTGGCACATTTAGAGATTGCTTAACACAGAATTACTAAGTATTTAGAATAGGGTCCAACTAATATATATATATATATATATATATATATTAGTATTAAATTCAATTTATTCCTGAATGCATTACAGTGGTCGGCGGGCAAACCATTCGTGCTTTTCAGAGTTCCTTCCCAGCATTACATCTTTCCCCTCATTTTTTCTCTTTCTACAGCACAGAAAGTGTTAAAATCAGGAGCCTAACATTGAAAAAAGCCAGAAAAATTGAAACTGAAGCTGCCACTACAGCAAAGACTAAGGTGTTATAATTGCTTCTGAGTGAGTAGGATCAGATTTGAGACTCATGTAGCCTCATAATTAGAAACAGACAGACTGTCAAATAACCACAGCTAACTTCTGTTATGGATTCCTTCTTCCTTATATTAGACCCAGTTATGATCTCTAAGGAGTCATACACACACACACACACACACATATATATATATATATATATATATATATGCCAGTAAAGAGTCCTAATGCTTCACCACAGAATGAGAGCAAAGAAACTTGTCTTCCCGCCCTTTTGTGTTCTACCTAGATGAACTGCTGTGACAGTCAGTAGATTCCTGATAATGTAAATAAGTGCGGGGGTTACATTGGTCGGAACAACAGGAGGGCATCACTCAGAAAAAAAGGACAAAAAGGCCGAGAAGGGCATTTCTTAATACTATCAGGTCTTACAGTAATTTCTCAGAATAGGAGTATGTGTTGTCATGTACTTCCAAATAAAATTTAAACGACTTGGATATTTTAGACCACTGAACATGGGAACTCTAGGTTCCCATATCATGTTCCCCTACTCATGTTGCAATTAACAGGAAAGTAGTACCACATACTAGAGGTCAAGGGTCATTAATGGCCCCAGACCAGAATTGATACTTTTCATGAAACAACAATAGGTATAAAAGAGATATGTGACTGGGTACATAGAGGGAATCAGTTCTAGGAAATACCAAAACACAATTGAAATCTAGGGAAACAGGCATTTTAGATGCTATTCTATGTATAGTGTTATGTAAAAAAAAATTGTACTACACTTCAGCCTCCTGGGACATCAATTTATAACATTTGAAACAGTAAATACTGTAAGAGCCTATCTACACACGCAGGATAAAACACTTTGAAAACGTTTTGAAAACTTTATATGGAGTGTGTTCTGGGCCCCAACAGTTCTCAAAACTGTTATAAACTGTTTTAAACTGTTTTAAGCCGTTTTAAAGCAGTAGTGTAGATAGGCTGACAGTTTTGAGAACTGTTGGGGCCCAGGACACACTCCATATTCAGTTTTCAAAACGTTTTCAAAGTGTTTTATCCTGCGTGTGTAGATAGGCTCTAAGAGGTAAGAATAATTATGAATCACAACTGTTTTTCCTATTACCTACTAACTAGCCATCTCTTGTATACTGTTCCAGTTAACTCACCCACATCCTGGCAAAGATAGAACATTCTCTAATGAGAGTTTTCTGCCATATTATTCTGATACACTTATATTTTCCTTCTTGTTGCCAAAGTTACCATTTGGGATTTCGGTGAATTTTAATTAGTTTTATAAATCAATTAATTTTCTATAGAACCCTGCTTTTCCTCCATAATATAGAAAAGAGCATATAGCCACACACAAATTACACAGCCATCTAAACAGGATCTGAGTGTGTAGGCTTTTGGGGGATCCTAAGAAAAAGTATATCCTCAAAATTCTATTAATTTTACATGTAAAGCAGCTATAAAATTGAAGCACTTAAATTCATGCAACTCTGATCGAAACCCTGATCTGAATAACAATTCTAAGTTGTAAACTACACCACTCAAAATGGGTTGAAAATGCAACAACACCCATGAGTTTTGCTTCAGTAAGATGGAATATGCCTTATAGTGAAATTCTATGCGTATTTCTTCAGAAGCAAGCTCCACTGAGTTCAATTAGACTTAGACCCAAGTGAGTGTGTATAGAAATGCAGCCTTAGAGCACAATTCTATGCATGTTTAAACAGAAAAAATCCTACAAAAGTCCTCACTTTCTTTGGCCAAAGGAAGTGAGGTGGGTGGCTACCAGGAGGAGGGCCTTTTTTGCTGTGGCACCCCAGCTTTGGAATGAGCTCCTTAGAGAGGTTTGCCTTGTACCTACATCATACTTTCTGGCACCAGGTGAAAACCTTTTTATTTTAGCATTTTACCATCCTAGTCTTTTAATTCTGCTGTTTTAAACCTGTATTTTAAATCTCTGCATCATTGCTTGATTTTATTCTGGTTGTATTTTATATTGTGGTTTAAGTTTCCATACTTTATACTTTAACTTGTACTTTATGATTTTAATTTTTGTGAACCACCCAGAGAGCTTCAGCTATTGGCGGTATACAAATGAAATAAATAAATAAATAAATAATACAACTGCCAGCATTCCCCACCCAGTGATGCATGCTGGGGAATGCTGGGAATTATAGGACTTTTTCTGTCTAAACAAGCATAGTATTGCACCCTAAACATACATAGGATTTTATTTAATTTCCTACTGTGAAATCTATTAATTCCAGCAGTGAAATATTTTTAAATTTCATTCATTTATTCAAATAATTTTTCTGTGGGATATTTTTGACTAATCACACAGGCCAGATCTACACCAAGCACGATATAGAGGTATATGGTATGTGTCAATGGGCCCCAACAGTTGTCAGTGCACTTCAATACTGCTATAAAGCAGTAGTGTGGCTCCTACCTATTATATACTGCTTTTATACCACTATATCCTACTTGGTGCAGATCTGACTACAAACTGGATATCAGAAACTCTGCAACATTTTAACACTGAATGCAGCAAATGATTCTTTAAGAGAGTAACAGCCCTATCCTATGCTTAAAAGTCCTTGGACTGAGTCTACTCTAAGTTTGTGGAACTGAGGGCCCACTGAAACCAATGTGAAATATTAGTTCTAAGTTAGGTCCACTGATTTTAATGGGGGACTACGTGCAACTAACTTGATCTGGTCTAACCCCCTATGTTCAAGCACTTTCAGTGCAATGTATATTAAAACACAGTTTATGGGACTTAGTCCCAAGTAAGTATGTCAGCCTTTCACCATTGCGTGAGATACTTTAATGTACAACACAAGTCCCTGTTGCAAGATCCTTACAATATAAAGGGAGAAGCACAACAATAAAAAGACTGGGGTACAGATTTTGTTGGAAGAAACGACCTTTAAAATCCAATTAAGCAGTTCCATTAATAAGAAAGGAAGAAAATTCTGTTGCACCCGCAACGACGAATTCCACCCAAAAATACATTACCATGGCACATATACTTCCCTGAGATCCAGTATTAGATGGTAAGTGCTGGAGGTGGAGAGAAATCTTCACTTTATTCCATGAATTCAACACCATACTATACTTTGCTGGGCAGCAATCTTCCGAGGGCAAGTATTAGATATGCCCACTTTTGACAAAAAAGGAAATGGGATGAAGAATTTCTCTGATAAAGAACACAAATCATTTTGGAAGGGCAGTTCTCCAAGTAATTTTTAATAAAACCAACAAGGAAACAACCTGTGCCTTGTTACTTTCCTTGCCAACGAAAGGTTTACTGCTTCAGCATGGTTTCAATCTGACAAATGCTTGTTGTTGCAGTGATTTAGTGAATGCTGCATTCCACCCAGAAGTATCATAAGTGTTTTTATCAGGATAAAGGCACTCAAATACAAACAAAATGAAGTGCCTAGAGGACGGGTGGAGGGAGAAGAATTCATCAAGGCTGCCAGTGATTTATGAGAGGCAATGATTATAGGACCCAGACAGTGTGAAGAGAAGATTCCCTTTATCATCTTCTTCCTGATAGCTATGTGATAAGAAGTAGCATCAATATATCATCAAAGTGTTAAAACAGGTGGCCCTGCAGTCTGGAAGTTATTTAAGTAGATGCAACTGCTCCAGGTGTCTTGTGACAGAAGAGAGAACAAGTTAATTACCTCTTCACCCATCTGAATCTCCTGGATGGAGCGAAGGTGGAGCTGGGGACCCTCGAAGACTATCACACAGTTGGGATCACAACTGTTGTTCAACAAAGACATGCTAAGGAAGGAAGACAAAGTCAGTTTAAGAAAAAGGGTTTTAGGAGTAGATAGGCGCATAGGAAGCTGCTGCTTTATACTGAGTTAGACCCACTGGAGGCTGGTGACTCCAATGTCAGTGGGGCAGTGAATCCACTCGGGTTTCAGTCAGAACCAGCCAGAATTCTGAAGTTTGCACCGTGGATAGCTCCTTTACAGTTCTGGCTGGTTCTGACTGAAACCCAGAGTGGATTCAATGCCCCACTGACATCAGTGCCACCAGCCACCACTGTTAGACCCTTAATCCATCCAGCCCAGCATTGTCTAGTCTGCTGCAATTACTCTCCAAGGTCTCCAGCAGATCCATGCTCTGTTACATTGGAGGGCCTAAGGACTGAACAGGGGATTTCATGCATGCAAGGCATGTACTCTACTACTGAGGTTTGGCCAGCAACCATTTATGTGAATCCCAACTTGCAGTCTGAAGTCAGACAGTCAAGATACCGGGTTGAGCATTTCATCAACTGTTCTGGAGAATTAGCCTCCCTCACCTCCCTCTCTTTCTCACATAAGGTTTGATAATCATCATAGATCTGTCATTAGTGATGGGGGAAACCCCATCAGCTGGATTTGGAATCGAGATTGGCAAATGGAACTATTTCCTCCTTTGTTCCCCAAAATTATGTTGTGGTGTTTTTTTCTGAACCTGATTCTGAAATTAAGATCCTGCTCTCTGATATAATTGGGATGGTATTGGGGTCTTAATGCCTTCCCCTCTGGTGAGTTCCTGCATCCTTCTCTGCTGCTCCCGTCCCTTCTCACTTTACCTGGTTGCAGCAGTAATGAGGAAGTCTCACAGGAGCTCTCTGAGAGCCTCCATTCCTATCTGGAATCCTAGGAATGATTTCCAGGGCAGGCACCCAGGAAAATTAGGATCCCAGGGTCTCTTGTGGCTGAGACACTGCTGTTTTAGTGTTCAAGGCACTAGGGAGGAAGGGACGCATTTAGTTTATATACTGACCCTCATTTGATTGCCTGTGGCAAACAGACACAATTAAGAACTCAGCCTAACATTAAAGCTTGTATTGCAAGCCAGATAAAAATGAACTCTGGTGACATCACTACCTTTGTTCTTTTATGTCCCATCCTGGCATTACCCTGTACCATAAAGATGCTTGCTTCAAAGTGCAGAAGGGCCAGGATGGAGAGTAATTGGGTAAAATCCAAGTCATGACTAATTTAAGTCCAATTCATTTTAATAGGTCAACTCTAAGTAGGGCTTATACCCTTCATATATACTCCGTCTTATCAATCATTTTCAACTCTGTATGTTTGGAATTCACAGGATATACTGCATGGAGGGGTGGGAGTGGGAAGTGTTGAATATTCTTGCAAATGGTTTTCATATCTGCATTTCTTGATGTGCTAAATGCCTTATATTTCAGCAGTCTGTGTGTGTGAGAGAGAGGGGGGGCAGGGCAGGGGGGAGAGAGAGATACAACTAGAATCATGGAGGTTTTCTTGTGAACTAAGGAATGGCCACAGTACCTGGGATAAAGGCCAACACCAACACCCTGCATTTCTCCATTGCTAATGCTGAAACAGTTACAGGTCACCTGTAAAAACAAGGTTGAAATGCATGATCAGGATTACTAGGGTCATTTAGAAACTTCATAGCCAAGTGAAAGAAATGTTTAAAATAGAACTGCTGGATAACTTGAGTAGGGATATTCAACCCCAACACACAGATAACCTTTCATATTATAGCATATAAATCTGGGACACAGCCTCAACAACAAAAAATAATGCCAATTAGGAGCAGAAATGTTAGTGCCCTTTAAAAGGTAGCAAAAATGCAAGTTTAAATATATGCTGAGATCCCACTTTCCAGACCTGACGGAAAAAAATATTAGACAAACAGTTTCATCCTATGGGTGATTGCAAAGTTACATTAATCATAAACTGAAACACAAAATCTGCCTACAGAGTAATTTCACCGGCCTTGACAGCAAAGTTAATTTAAATGAATATCTATATATGCAGCAATAAAATGCTTTTAAAACCACACATTAATTAGTCTGTTATTTATTTAACCCATTCAAACATTCCTAATCATTTACAAAAATCATACATCTTAATTATTTCTCTTCTGCTGCTAATGGAAACATTTCCAGACAACAGTTGCGACCAGACCTAGTCCATTTTAAACAGTGATTATATTGGTTGCAAAAATATTGACTTTGTATTTCAGTTCACAAAAGAATGAATAACCCTTTCCAAGGGGGAGGGGGAAAATGTCAATTTCTCTGACATACCATTCTGCCTAAATGGCTCGCATAGGTCTTTGTAGTTGCAGCAGTGCAAAATCGTTTGTGCCAACAGTTAGAAGCATGACTAAAGAAGCCAATCGCTGGTTATCACCATATCTTTGGCCGCCTCTTCACGGCATCTGTTATGCATCGCGGTTGCGGCAGGCAGCGTGAGGCGCATTTGCGCTCCAAGACGCCCCTCTACACGTAAAGAGCACCATGACGGGCTTTCCAGCTGCCGCCGCCGCGCCCACCAACCGGCAGTCTTAACGTAAGTTTATTTAATTTCTTAACATGGGGTGGGGAAGTAGGGAGGGTGGCCGGTGGCAGTAAGGATTTATTTTACTATTATTATTATTATTATTATTGTTGTTGTTGTTGTTTTAATACAGGGGTTGGTTGGTCGGCAGCTGGATTTATTTTAAGTTTTATTTTTTATTTACTTTATGTTTTAACATGTGGTGGGACGGTCTGTGGAGGGGCGGAGGTGGTCCAGCGTGTTTACGGCTCGCTGGACCACCCCCTTCTCTGCCCAGCCCATGGTGACCAATCAGTGGTCGCGACAGACTGGGCAGGCCTCCCAGAAATGGCAGAGAAAAAGCAACAGACGGCAAATGCCATCGGCGCTTCGCTTCAAACTAAAAAAAGTCAGGCAAAATGCCCAACTTTTTTAGTTCAGAGCATTAGGGCTTTGCCCCTAGATGGCTTTGCATGGATGGCAGCAGCATCTAATCCAACTGCTGTCCCTGTGAAACCAACACGACAGAAAGGGACCGTCTAGTGGTACCTTTTGATGTACTGCAGCCTAAGACTCTACTGCTTTGGAAGGGAATAATTTAATCAAATGTGCTTTGCATGCTTGACATGTCTTTTTGTGAAAAGAGAGTGGAGAAGAAGACAGTGAAAGGGTTAATATAAACACACATACACACACACACACACGTCTACTCTGCTCTATATCACACTTTATCGCCAGAGTTCTATGGTGTAAAGTGTAGTTATGCCCTTCCTACTCTACTTAAGACAACACAGCTATTAAAAATACTTAACATGGGTGGATAATTTTCACACTCCCAATCAGCAATGTGATACTCAACTGAATGTGTAATTGCATGGAAGCAGTTGCACAAAGCAAGCTATTTAAGTGGAAGTCCTTGTCATGTTGTGTTTTTGTTTGTTTTTGAATGGATGGTAGAAATAACTAGGCAAGTCACTACTTTGCAAACAACTTGTCAGAGAGAGAAGAATCCACATGACAGCATTTCCAAGTGATTACTATGCTAAATACACATATGTATTTAACCTTAGCAACTTCCACATTGTGGTCTTAATTAAAGCATATACAGTAAATAATAAATGTTAAATGGAGAAAAAAAGACCAAAAAGTTAATACTTCAACCCCTTGCAGACTAGCATCAACCAGCCATGGTTTCTGAAGGTGAACAAATTAATAATCAGATTGTCATATCAGATAAGGGTTCCACAAACATGACCTTTCTATGGGGGGAAAAATTGCCTCAGTCTAACTCCCTAAAGATGAAATTTGGGGACTGTTGGGAAGATCATTTTAAGTGCTCTTGATTTAAAAAAAAATGCTTGGGGAGAAGCAATCTGAGGCATCTAAGAATAAAAGCACACAAAGCTTTGCATTTTGAAGTCAACAATATTAAGTAGAAACAAGTGTGAAGTGAAGATCACAGAGGAACATGTCATCACTTTTGCATAATGGATTAGCTTCATCTTGCTGTAGCTATTCTTCAGGGATAGCCCCATGTCGTTTGCATTACAAGAACTTTAATCTGGAGTTGATAAAGAAAATGTCTGAATCTTAATGAAAGGATATGTTAATTAATTCATTTACAGGAGGGTTGTCTATGTACAAAAATCGTTTATGAATGAACATTGCGAAGCAAATATATCCAACAAAATTTGGGAACTGGAACTAAGCTCATAACACAAATTACTGTGGTACAATCACTAAAATGTTGTCTTTGATGTGGGAATTACTCAGGGGATTACTTAGGACAAGTTGCAATCTTGAAGCCTTTTGTGGTTCTACCAAAGCTTTGAGCTATTTAAGCATTTAGTTTGGAGTTCTGAGAACCATTGTGAGCAAAAACAGATAAAAGTTTATCTATCTCATTCTTTCTCAAAGTGGTGCTGTCCAGATGCTATGGACTACAATTCCCATCAGCCCAAGCCAGTAAGACTGCTGGGTGGTGGGAATCGTAGCCAAACACATCTGAAGGGCAGCACGTTGGGAAAGGCTGGCGATGATGGCTGACCTTTCCTTTCAAGTTTTAAGGCAAGGAAGATAATATTGCATCAATATGCAGAAGACTACAATTAATATTAGAGCTTTTGAAGACAAAGCCTTTTCAAACTTTTCAGGGTTTCCATGCAATTTTTCTCCTCATGGAATCCACAAATCATTAGAGTAGATGTGCAAGTGAGCCACCTAGTGAGGAATGCATCAATGGAAGGGTTATTGGTGATTAACACCCACTGTGGATAAAGAAAAGGAAATTCTGCTAATTAGCATAGAAGGCATTTCCCTTAACAGCATTTTTTATCTTGATACATTTGTATAGTATGCATACACTAATGATGGCATTGCCTTTTAAACCTTTACTTTTTGTAGTCAGCTGCAGCAGCCCAAAGATGATATGCAGCCCTCATCGGTGAGATTCATTTTTGTGTCTACTAGGAGCTTCCCTGCTGCCAATTTATCTAAGGGTCAGCAATCCAGGGGTGCCAGCAAACAGAAGTTAGCAGAATTAATTTGAAACACACATACACACAAAACATAAAGAAAGGATGCAAAAAATAAAATTACTCCCCTACTTTAGTGTCTGTAGAATATGAGGAACTACAAAACTGAAACCTAGTGGAGAAAATGAATAAAGGTTTTATCTCATCCTAAGTTAACATAGAAATTCCAAAGATATTTCCTACCACCTAAGGAAAGTTCTTTTGCCAAGATACATAGCTGACTGTCTTGCTGTGAAGGTTTCACTGTATGTAAAGAGTTAACAGTGGTGAAATAGGGTGATTAGAAAATAATAATAAGAGTGAATCCCCCAGGGCTAAAATGGTAATTTCTCAAATACTTCAGTAATGGCTCTCTGATCGGTCTACAGCTCAGGATGTGTCTAGCCAGACACAAAAGGATAGCCAGTCACTCTAACAAAAGGTTTGACAGGGTGATTGAGAAAAGGAGGGGCGAAGCGAGAGAAAGAGGATGAGGAGTCAAAAACGAGGAGAAGGGGGTGGCCGAGGGAGACGAGGCCTTGCCTTCGTTAGGAATGGAAGCCAGATCCATTCCAGAAGATACGTTAGGAGTAAGCATCAGGAGTAGTTAGAAGAGATGAACTTGCGTTTTTACTCTGCCTGTTTGTTTTCTTGCCTTTGTAACTTCAGTTCTATGTGTGTAAATACCTTAAGCCAAGCGTGCCTTACTATGCCAAGAATAGTAAAGAGTTTTGATTTTAAACTTATGTTGTTGGAGAATCCTTTTCACACCCGCCTACAGCTCGAACCCCCACGCTACTGAGAAGGGGAAAAGAGAAAGGTGGAAGCTTGGGTCCCAGAAAAGGGACAAGGATTGCTCTTAAAGAGGCAAGATATCTTTAAGGAGCAGAATCAGAGTGTCTAGCCAGGAAGCTGGAATTCTGAACGTCCAGGAGCAGAACCTGGACAAATGGTGGCAGTGGTGGGATCGTGATATAGTGAAATTTGGAACTCCAAAGAGCTGACAAGGTGTTACCAATAGAACTGATAAAGGCAATAATTATTTTTATTTTTCGGTTGAGGAGTAGGGAAAAGTGAGGCTAGAAAGATGAGCCAGTACCTCTCCATGAATAAAGCTGCGCTAATTGAACAATGCAAAAAGGACAATTTGCCATGGGAAAGGCAAGCAGTGGAGGAACTGAAAGTCTTGCTGATCACGCATGCAACAGGAGTTGGAGTTGACTCCTCCAACCCCAGCACAGCAGAGCCCACCAGTTCTGGGGAGATCAGAGCAAAAGAACTGGAGCTCAAAGAACAAGAACTGCGTATGTTGGCCAAGCAGAAGGAGGAAGAGGCCAAGCTGGAATGGGCGCGTCTCCGGCAGCAAGAAGAACAACGTAAGCATGAGGAAAAGCAACGCCAGCACGAGGAAAAGCAACGAGCAGAACAACGCCAGCATGAGGAAAAGCAGAGAGCAGAACAACGCCAGCACGAGGAAAAGCTACAAAGGGAGCAACTTAAACAACAGGAGGAACAGCGTAAACACGAGGAGAAAATGATGCAGCAGAAACAAGAACAGTCAGCCAAGGTCACTCCCAAAGATTTCACCACATACACCCCAGGAGAAGATCCACAAGTGTTTCTAACTACCTTTGAATGGGCAGCACAGAAATGGGGGATTCAGGAAGGTGACTATATGTGTTTTGTACCTAATTTGATCAAAGGGGAGTTGGCTGAGATTTACAACACTATGCCAGAGGGTGGGGCGGCTATCTATGTTGAATTCAAGGAAACGGTGTTTAAAAGGTTCAGGTTGGGCCCTGAACACTTTAGGAAAAAGTTTAGAGGGCTAATTCCTCAACAGGGTAAATCTATGGTGGAGTTTGGGACCAAACTCAAAAAACTGTTAATAAAATGGGTGGAGGAGGCTAAAGCTGACAACAGGAAAAAGGTGGTAGAGTTAATAGCTCTGGATCAGTTGTATTTTCGGTTACCCAGAGAAATTAAGCTCAAAGTGAAGGACAAAGATCCTGCCACTGTAAGCCAAGCTGCTGAAATTGCACACAAGCTGATTGAAAACCAGGAAGGGTTGGGTCCCAGGTTCGAATCAGAGAAGAAGGGGGGGAAAGGTGATGGCCCAGGGAAAAAGGAGGTTAAGAAAACTTACCCTGATTCCTCTTACCACAGGGACAGAACTTGCTATTCCTGTGGACAGACAGAGCACATTAAGAGCTACTGTCCCAACCTACAGACCCAAACACCTTCTACATCAGGTACTACAAAACCTGAACAGAACAAGTCCCAAGGTGTAGCAATTGGGAAAACGACTTACAATTGTGGTTGCATGATTACCAACAGAGAACAAATCAATCATCGGTTTAAAGAACCTGTGTGTATCAAAGATAAAACTGTCCTTGGGAGGATGGATACGGGTTCTGAAGTTACTTTGCTCAGGTCTGATTTGGTTGCAAAGGAAGATTTGGTTCCGGGGATGTCCATCAGAATCCGGGGAGTGGGAGGTCACATTTTTGAAGTCCTGATGGCAAGGGTGTCCATTGAATGGAGAGGATGGTGGGGTTTGTATAAGTGGGTGTGATAGATCCTCAAACCCAGAATGCCCTTATCCTTATAGGACTAGATGTAATGGGTCCCGAGGCTCACATCGCTGTTATGACTAGAGAGCAAAAACGGAGGGAGGAGGCTTCAGGATGGAACCAGGCAGAGTTTTCTCTAGAAAAAGAAAAACCAAAACTGGCCCCTATAACAACTTCTGAGGTTTTAAATCAAACCCCAGAAACTCCCCAAGAAAAAGAAGAGCCAGGACAGGAAGCTACAGAAGCAATAGAGTCCATGGAGATTGCAAATCCTAACCCCAGTGAAGTAACTGAGGCGGGGAGTTCCACAGATGAGGAAGTTTTAGAAACCCCTTTTTCTGAGGAAGTCCTCAATGGTGCTAGTTTAGAGCCTTTAAGAAAAATTGCCCTTCCTCATGAAAAACCCTGCTCTGAGGAAGAAAGAGAGCAGGTGGTTTGGAAAGAAGAGTTGCTGTATAGACTCTGGTTGCCAACAGCTCAGAAGCTTAACTGGGAACCTTTAAAGCAACTAGTCGTGCCTCTAAAGTTCAGGCTTAAATTGCTAGAGTTGGCCCATGATGTACTCTGTGTGGGGCACCTTGGGAAAAATAAAACCAAACAAAGGCTAATTGCAAATTTCTTTTGGCCTGGAATCGCCAAGCAGGTAGCTGAGTACTATAGATCATGTGAAACATGTCAGCGTATAGGAAAAACAGGACACCGCTTGAAAACTCCTTTGAAACCTCTGCGTATAATAGGAGAAGCTTTCTTCCGAGTAGGCATGGATATAGTGGGCCCTTTCTCTAAACCTACACGCAGAGGGAAAAAGTATATCCTCACAGTGGTAGATTTTGCCACAAGGTACCCAGAAGCTGCAGCCTTGTCTGCTATAGATGCTCGCTCTGTAGCAGAAGTTCTGCTGAGAATTTTTTGTAGGACCGGATTCCCCTCTGAAGTTTTGAGTGATTGTGGGACAAATTTTATCTCGGAGATAATGGAGTGTCTGTGGAAGTGTTGTGGTGTGAAACACTTAAAACCACTGCATACCACTCACAATGCAATGGAATGGTAGAAAGATTTAACGCCATTCTTAAGAGTATAGTTAAAGCATATGTGAACACAAACCCAAACGACTGGGATGACAAACTGCAACATTTGCTCTTTGCCTATCGAGAAGTACCACAGGAATCCACTGGGTTCTCACCCTTCGAGCTCTTGTACGGCAGGCGGGTGAGAGGGCCTCTGGATCTCCTAAAAGAAACCTGGGAAGGCAAACTTGTTGAAAACACAACCTCTGTGGTAGATTATGTGCTGAATCTCAGACAAAACATGGATACTCGGTGTAAACTAGTTCAAGAGAAGGTGTCCAAAGCTCAGGAGGTCCAGAAATTCTGGTATGATCAAAAAGCACGGTCTAGGGTATTCGAAGTAGGGGACCAAGTAATGATTTTTCTGCCCCTGCGCAAAGACAAGCTCAAAGCTGCTTGGGAAGGTCCCTACATAGTTAGAGACTATGGATGATTTGAACTATGTAATAGTTAAACAAAATTCTGAAAGAAAACCTAAAGTAGTGCATGTGAACATGATTAAGCCATATCACAAAAGAGAGAGTGTAGTGTTAGAAATGAAGAGAATTCCTGAGAGAGATCAAGAAGAAGAAGAAGTATTGGACATATTGAACCACTGGGTGGAAGAATGCCATCCAGACCAGCTGAGGTGGTCAGAGCAGCTCCCTCTCATAGACAGAAAGAAAATTTTGTCTGTGGCAGCTGAATTCTCTGATGTTTTTCAAAATCGATCTGGCAAAACCAATTTGGCTGTGCATAGCATTGACACAGGAGATAGTCCTCCTATAAGATTGCACCCTTATAGAGTTAATAGACAAGCACTGAGAGACATACGCAGGGAAGTGGAAGAGATGTTAAAGCTGGGGATTATCAGACCCTCTTTAAATCCCTGGGCAGCTCTGGTGGTCTTGGTGAAGAAGCCAGATAATACATTCAGATTTTGTACAGACTTCCGGAAGCTAAACAGAGTAACTAAACCAGATGCATTCCCCATGCCAAGAACTGACACCCCTTTAGATCAGTTGGGGGCCGCAAAAATCATTTCTACCATTGATTTGTGCAAGGGGTTTGGGCAAATGAGTCTGGATGAAGCTGCTAAGCCCAAAACAGCTTTTGTAATTCCAGAAGGGTTGTTTGAGTACAATGTGTTGCCATTTGGACTGCGGAATAGTCCCACCTCCTTCCAAAGGTTAATTAATCGATTATTGAATGGATTTAGTGCCTTTGCTTTATCTTTTATTGATGACATCGCAATATTTAGTGAAAATGTAGAAAGTCACTTGGTACACCTGAGAACAGTATTCCAAGCTTTGCGCGAAGCTGGTCTGACTGTCAAACTGAGTAAATGCCAATTTGGACAACCTGAAGTAGTTTACTTGGGACACAAAGTGGGAAATAGTCACATTACACCTTTGTGGGACAAGGTGGAAGCCATTAAAAACTAGGACATACCTACAAACAAAAAAACAGGTTAGGTCATTCTTGGGATTGGCTGGGTATTACTAGAGGTTTGTTCCCCATTATAGTGAAATTGCTGTACCTTTGACTGATTTAACTCAAAAATGTAAACCTGATAAAATTGTATGAACTAAAGAATGTCAAGATGCTTTTGAAAGACTGAAAGACATTTTAAGTTCAGTACCTGTGCTGAGAGCCCCAGACTTTGAAAAGACATTCATTGTAGCCACTGATGCCTCTGGAACAGGCATAGGAGCTCCTATGCCTGTTCCAGAGGCATCAGTGGCTACAATGAATGTCTTTTCAAAGTCTGGGGCTCTCAGCACAGGTACTGAACTTAAAATGTCTTTGAAACATCTGTGAAATGTCTGTGAAACATCTTAAAATGTCTGTGAAACATCCTATTGCCTACTTGAGTAGAAAACTTCTGCCACGAGAAAGGAACTTGTCCATCATCCAAAAAGAATGTTTGGCTATAGTGTGGGCGCTAGACAAACTCAAGCCCTATGTGTTTGGACAAACATTTACCTTATGGACGGATCACCAAGCCTTGCAATGGATTCAAACCATGCAAAATACAAATTCAAAGCTTCAAAGATGGTCATGGAAGTTACAAGAATTCCAGATGAACGTTGAACATGTACCAGGGAGAGAGAATGTTATTGCTGATGCTCTTTCCAGACAGTAAATCTTGAGAGACATTGCACAATTAATTTCTGTAAAAATAAATTGTTCCACAGGAAAAGAAGTAGGGGGAAATTGTGAAGGTTTCACTGTATGTAAAGAGTTAACAGTGGTGAAGTAGGGTGATTAGAAAATAATAATAAGAGTGAATCCCCCAGGACTAAAATGGTAATTTCTCAAATATTCCAGTAATGGCTCTCTAATCGGTCTACAGCTCAGGATGTGTCTAGCCAGACACAAAAGGATAGCCAATCACTCTAACAAAAGGCTCGACAGAGTGATTGAGAAAAGGAGGGGCGAAGCGAGAGAAAGAGGATAAGGAGTCAAAAACGAGGAGAAGGGGGTGGCCGAGGGAGACGAGGCCTTGCCTTCGTTAGGAATGGAAGCCAGATTCATTCTGGAAGATACATTAGGAGTAAGTATCAGGAGTAGTTAGAAGAGATGAACTTGCGTTTTTACTCCTGCCTGTTTGTTTTCTTGCCTTTGTAACTTCAGTTCTATGTGTGTAAATACCTTAAGCCAAGCGTGCCTTACTATGCCAAGAATAGTAAAGAGTTTTGATTTAAAAAATAAGTTGTTGGAGAATCCTTTTCACACCCGCCTACAGCTCGAACCCCCACGCTACTGAGAAGGGGAAAAGAGAAAGGTGGAAGCTTGGGTCCCAGAAAAGGGACAAGGATTGCTCTTAAAGAGGCAAGATATCTTTAAGGAGCAGAATCAGAGTGTCCAGCCAGGAAGGTGGAATTCTGAATGTCCAGGAGCGGAACCTGGACACTTGCCCTATATGCACACAGTGGATAGCTGAGAACTTCCCAAGAGGCCTTACTATCTGTTCTGCAACCAACATACTATTGTCAGGTAACAGCACATAAGCGAGTCTTCTCAGTAGTGGCACCGAGCCTCTGGATCAGCCTTCCATGCATTGTCTGAGAGGCAGAAACTGTGGTGAGCTTTAAATGCCTCTTGAAGACATATTTGTTCATACAGGCTTTCCCTGACTTCTAATGGACAATGACACTGTCGTACTCCTCCCCTTGAGATCCCATTTCCTGAGGCTGTGAGTATGCTTGTTCTGTGTAAAAGAGAAGTCTCTCCTTACACCTCAACCTTTCCCTTTATACACACTCACACCCAGTTCGAGGAACTCTGTTTTCCCCACTAGGCTTGACCACTCCCTTAATACCTCTGCCATCATGTAACCTTTATTTAATATCTTTGGTCTCGCTGAGAGACTACTTATAATGAAAGTTGCCACACTGTATGCTGTAAACAAAAGAACTTATAATTTATTAAATACACACAAGATGGTAAAGAAGAGTTATTTGTGAGTTCAATAAAAGCTCTGAAATTAATGTTTCATTTATTCCTAGCCTAATCTAACTCCTCCCTCTATATCTATCCCAAAATAACCAACAGATTGTCCCTGCACTCTCTAGCTCTAAACCCCAACTGTCTTAACTAACAGACTCACCTCTCTTTAAACCCCACTCACTCCACCAATCATAAGCCAACACACCAACATTCAATTTACTCTTTCTTCCCCCTCCCACCTTAACTAACTTACCATATTAACTCTACACAAAGGAAATAAACGACATTACCATAAACATAAATACCAACCTGTACCATCACTCACATTCCATAGCCGAACATCACAAACACGGCTCCACTTTATCATTGTTTCTACTGTTATTTTATATGTGGCTAAGGGGCGTGCAAGACTTTGAAGATGAACCATTCATACAGCATCATGAAAGCCTTCTCCTAAGTTTCAAAAGGGTCATACCAATGGTGAATAGTTATTGAAGATGAGGAAGAGAGAAAAACCTGTTGGGCATGAAATCTTGGCCAACCATTTCAGTGGATTATGGCCCATATAGTTGACTACTAAATTGCACCATCTATTTTGTGCTCATTGGGTCTGACTCTTCACCAAAACCTCCCACTGGCTTCCATGGGAGATTTACATGGATATTAAGAATGCTATACAGAAAAGTTATGCTACTGTGATCTTAAAATAGTATTGAAATAAACTACACATCTCCATATCTCCTTTTGCATTAGACATCTACACTTTGCAAGTGATTAAAGAACTACGGTATTTTTATGAAGTTCTCTGTTTGTTAAACTTGAAATGTTTATGGTTCGGCTGCTAGTCTGCTCTAATTTGTTACATGCTCATATGAACAAGGATAATTTGTATTGATGCTATGATGATGCATGATACCACATTATACCCGATTTATAGAACACTGTTTGTTAAATTTAACATGACCATATATGAAGTATCAGTCCACTTAAGTGTATACACATTGACAGCAGCATATCAGTTTTGAGGGATCTGAAAACAACCTATAAACATAATGCTCAGCATGACTCCAGGCAAGAATTTCTACTCTTATGAGCAAAAAGACAGATTCGTATTTATGATACAGTTTAAGAAGTTTCCTTTCACAGTTATGCTCCCTTAGAGAATTATAAAAGTTGCTTAAAGCAGAAGTCCCTCTATCCAATTTCTAGATATTTATTGGCTTCACATATGGTGAAAAGGAGGATAAATGGCTACATTTGTTCTCGATTTTGTGAAGTGAGTGCAGTCACACATCTGTCACGTGACCATTCCATACCCCAGGCTTACTGTTTATAAAAGCCACATATATTATCCCAGACGCCCCTATAAGACCTGAAAAGCTGAGGCAGGACAAACAAAAGCTGAGGCAGGTAGAAAGGGAGCAAGGCAAAGGTGGCCTGAGGCTAACAAAAGCTTCAACCCTATACGTGTTTGCTAAGAAGTCCCATTGAGTACAACGTGGCTTATTCATAGACTTGGAGGGGGTCTTATAGGCTACTTAGTCCAACCACCTGCTCAATATAGGTAAGTCAGGACTAGTGCATCTACAACAGAGAACTCTCCAGGCTCTGCGCAAAGACCTCTAAACAAGGGAGAGCCCACCACCCCTCTTGGTAATTGGCTCCATTGTTAAACTACTCTTACTATCAAGTCATTTATCCTAACGTTTGACCAAAATCTACCCTCCAGCAACTTAATCCCATTAGATCCCGTTCTGCCTTTTAGGGCTGCAGAAAACAAGTCTTTGTCCTCTTCTATGTGTCACCCCTTCAAAAATGTGAAGATTGTCATCATCAAGATTACTTCCTTTGGGAAGTATGGTTCCATTATTGCAGGTTACGATCATTTTAACCTCTCTTTTTTTCAGCCACAACATGCCGCTCATTCACAATTAGCTTGTATGTTTACAATCACAATCTCATAGCATGTACTATGGTAAAGCTAGGTATTCCGCATCCTAAACCTGTGCATTTTATTTTATTTGGTTTGCATAAAAGCTGAACTTTGAATTTGTGTAACATTGCAACCTCAGTTGCACAGAACAGCAATCAAGCCTGACCTGGAAACTGTATTAGGGAATATATTCTTCTGACCTGTTCAAGCAGGGTGACCATATATTGGAAACCAAAAGGGAGGACAAGATGGCCGCCCTCAAGGAGGCGTGCCCACCGAACATGCCCAGCCCTGAAGGCGGGCCCAACTTGAGATGACCGCCCCCAAGGGGGCGTGGCCTTGGTCACATGTCTAATTTGACACCTCACAATTAAGACAAATATGTTCTACATAATACGTTAATGTTAAATTCACTGAAATAAGGAACAAGTGAGACAGTCAGTGTATCAGAAATTAACATTTATTTTTAGCTAATATACAAATTTAAAGTCTTTTATTCCTCCTGATGTGCCCTGGAATATTTTTCACCAGATCTTATTTTTCTTAAAAGGGGTTGGGTGTTAAGCAAGAAATGGTAAAAGTCCTTACACGACATTTGCTTATAATTATATTTAACCTGTAATATTCCCTTCAGTGTCTCCACAGACAACTGGTTTCTTTCTTTAGTCCACTGCGCTTGCATCAGGGAGAAAATGCGCTCGACGTTAGCATTGTGGGAAGGAACTGCAAAAAAGAACTGTGCAATTTGCAACAGCTCTGAGTGGCAGTCAATGCTTTTGGAGCTCTCAAAGTACTTTGTCCACTTCTGATGGGCCATCAACTTCTTGAAGTCTTCGTCATCGCTCCTACGTTCTACAAATTTTCGCAGATTTGCAAACTGATTGAAGCACTTCGCATCGTCAATGAGCACTCCTTTGTCTCTTAAGTATTGGACAGTAGGCTCCACATCAGGCCATGTTGGTGTCTCACTCAGGGCAATCCACATGAATATGGAGAACTCTTCCAGTGGTCTCATCCACATCTCCAGATATTCAATGCAGGTGGAGTACTGACATTGCACTTGGTCAAGAAATGCGTCACACTCTGCAGCAAGTCCATCCTTACGATTTTTTCCCAGGAGTTCCCTGACTTTAAGGGTCGTGAAGTTCTGGGCCTTCCGTTCACAAAGGATGTTGATCACAGAGTGCAGGCATTTCAGCACTTCCACCACTGAGTTGTTTGCACGTTCAATCTCTTCAATGTGTGTTTGGAACATGCTCATGAGTGAGTGCATATGCCAGAGGTAGATCTCACTGAAGTCACTTTCAAAGAACTTCTTGAGCACAGGAGGTGGTTTGCTTTCAGAGAGAAAGAAGGACTTCAAGGCTGGAAACATCTGCAGTAGCCTTCTTATTCCAGGGTATAAGGACAGCCACCGTGTCTTGCTGTGGTAAAGCATCTGTCGGTATTCAATGTCCACAAACTCACAGTACTCCTTCAGGCTCTCAGTTCTTACAGTGTAAATGCTGAAGTACTGGTAGATTTTAAAAATAATAGTCTCCACATCCACATCAAGTTCGACTGCCCCCTGATGTACACAATTGTTCAAAATGTGTGCTGGGCAACCCACACCAATGAGAGTAGTCTTCTTCAACAGCCTTTTCAAGTTTGCAAAGACGTTACTCCCTTCCTCAGCACGCCGTAGTCCACCAAACATAGTATTGCAGTTGTCACCTGTGAAGGCAATGCATTTCTCCAACAAGCTATTCTTCTCCAGAGTGTCCTTCACATAGTTGGCAATTGTATCAGCTCTCTCATCAGGTGTGTTCCTCAGTTCGATGAGTTTGGACTGCAAACCACCATTTTTCCAGTCAAAATATTGGACTGCAACTGGAAATATTTTCACTAGGGATGTGCACTGGATCGGACCCGATCTACGATCCGAGTCCGGTCCAGTGGGAAATCGGATAAATTATCCGATTTCCGATCCAACAGCTGGATCGGCCGATCCAGTCCGAACCGATCCGAAAAGGTTCCGAACCGGTTCAGCGGATCGGCGGGCGCCCGCTGGCGCCCACCGCCGCTTCCATTGGTGGGCGCCAGTGGGCGCCCGCCGATGAAAGTGGACAGCGGGGGGCGCGCGGAGGGGAGGAGGGGGGTGCTTACCTTTGAGGGATGTCTGCTCCCGTCCGGCGCCGGCGGCTACTACCAGCGGGCTCCGCGGCCTGCTCCAGGGTGGCGTGCCGGGTGATCACCTGGCGCGCTACTTTAGAGCAGGCCGCGGAGCCCGCTGGTAGTAGCCGCCGGCGCCGGACGACCCGGAAAGGTAAGCAGGGGGCGCGCGGAGGGGAGGAGGGGGCGCGCGGAGGGGAGGAGGGGGCGCGTGGAGGGGAGGAGGGGGGCCCTCACCTTTCCGGGCCGTCCGCTCCCATCCGACGCCGGCGGCTACTACCAGCGGGCTCCGTGGCCTGCTCCAGGGTGGCGCACCGGGTGATCACCTGGCGCGCTACTTTAGAGCAGGCCGCAAAGCCCGCTGGCGGTAGCCGCCGGCGCTGGACGGGAGCGGGCGTCCCTAAAAGGTAAGCAGTGGCAGGGGGGAGGGGGCTTACCCCCCCGGAGCCGTTCGCTTCTATCCGCGGGCGCCCATGGATGGAAGCGGACGGCCCCAGGGGGGGTAGGGAGCGCGGGGGAGGGGGCTTACCTGCCGGGGCCATCCACAGCAGACGGCCCCGGGGGGGAGGGAGTTAGGCCACCCCTCACCCACTCGCCGCCATTTTTTTCCCCATAGACTTGCATTGCAATGCAAGTCTATGGGGAAAAAAATGGCGGCCGATCCAAAAATTGCCAATTTTTGGATCGGGATCGGACTCGATCCGGTCCGGGGGGCCTCCGATTTTGTCCGAATTGATCCGTGACAAAATTGGAGGTCCCGATCCAGGTCCTGATCCGATCCGGGGGGTCCGTGCACACCCCTAATTTTCACAGCACCATGGTTGCTTCCATCAGTTGAGACTCCACAGTACGGAATGTTGTGTTCTATTATTGCTTGCAGGGCACTTTCCACAGACTGCGGTGCAAGCACAGAGTTCACAACTGCTTCTGTCTTGGTGCGAGCGCTTGCAAACTTCCGGGCTACATCCGAGTCTGGGAATAGCGTCTTGAACAAGCCAGAGGTGCAATCTGTTGATCTAAAGCTGCGGTGATGCATCACAGTGTGGAAGGCCAGTGTACCCTCCGCTGCAGTGATCGCATCCTCAGATTTGGTTCCTGGTCTCACAAAGAAATCAGTCATTTTGGTGGAAGAGCTCTCTCCTCGAACAGCCTTCTTGTGCTTCTCTGACTGAATATGATTCTGTAAATCCAAAGCACCTTTATGTGCAACAGACACAAATGTTCCAGGCTTGCATATGGTGCACTCAGCCTCGCTCTCATCTCAACCATTCTTGAAGCTGGGAAATTTGGCCTTTAACTCAGGTGTGAATTTACACTTTCTTTTTGGCATTCTGAATGCTTTTCTACAAAGTTTTTACTGAATTATAGACCAGAACAGAATCTAAAAGACGATAAAGTAAGATATCATTGAGCATCTCCTACAATTAAACCACCTTACTGTTGTGAAATGCAGTCAGTTGGGAAAAAAGGGAAAAGAAGGGGCAGGAGTACAACATCAACACTTTCCATGTTTATCTTACAAACGCATCTCTTAAAAACAAAAGTGGGTTATATCACCATCAAAGAAATGAAATACTGACATTTCAACAAGCATTATGACACACTTCCAATGACATCTTTGCAGCCATAAAGGCTAGAATCCTTTTTTAAAACAAAAGCTCAGATTCTCAGTTGGCTGAACTCAGGGTCTAGCGGTATCTCATTCTGCACTTCTGGCTATTGCAAACAGGTCAGATCACCAGTCCAGTTGCTGATTCCCACCACAGCAGACACATGGAAGTAAATTCACAGGAAAGTTCCTTTTAAGTGCAATCTCAAACACTTCGTTTATTTCAGATTTATAGTGTTTTTCATCACCTAGTTCTTTACCATTAATCTCATAGAAGAACAATTATACTGAAGAGGCTAACAACAAGGCTGCCATGATTGTTTCAGAAGCAGACACAAGACACAAGACCATTTTACAGGACAACTGTATTACATGCAAGTGAAATTACCCAAAGTTATTTTCTTGCCTGAAAAGCTGAGCATCTTTAAAGTAGGGTGATCATGTGAAAAGGAGGACAGGGCTCCAGTATCTTTAAGAGCTGTATTGAAAAGGGAATATCAGCAAGTGTCATTTGTGTGCATGCAGCACCCTAACCCTAACTCTAACCAGTACCTCACACAATTTGGAAGCTATACTTCTATTAATGCAGCCCAGTCACACTGTTGGCTCATATTCAGTTTGTGATCTACAACAATTCCAAGATCCTTCTTGCTTGTAGTATTGCTGAGCCAAGTATCCCCCATCTTGTAACTGTGCATTTGGTTTCTTTTTCCTACTTGTATAACTTGGCATTTATCCCTATTAAATTTCATTCTGCTGTTTTCAGCCCAGCGCTCCAGTCTATCAAGATCACTTTGGAGTTTGTTTCTGTCTTCCAGGATATTAGTGATCCCACCCAATTTTGTGTCATCCTCATCACCATCATTCACACACACCTCATACTCGGGCAATAAAAATTAAAATCTACACATACCTGCACACTCACTCAAAGTGAGGGGGGAACCCCACACCTTCCCCAAGGCAATTAAAAAAAAACACAACCTCCTCACATACACTTAACAGGGGACGGGGAATAAAAATTCACCCCCACACTCACCAAAGGCATCATCATCATCATAATCAGCCACTCACACAAGGCAAAATAACAGTATACATAATAAATCTACACACAAACATGCACATACCCAAGGCAATAAAATAACATTAAAAATACAACACTCATCCACATACTCAACAAAGGAAAAATAATAAAAATCCACACATGCACCAAGGCAAAAACCAACCAAACACACACATTTAACCAAGATTAAAAATAAAATAAATATCCACATACCCCAACATACTCACCCATGGCAAATCTAATAATAGTTTTAAAACACATCCACATACACCCCCCCCCAATTAATTCATCAAAATCAGTACTCAAGGAATATATGGAAAATAAGTGAAAATTAATTTCATCAATGCTGCCAGATATGAAATCCAATCTACCCCCACCCCCACTGAATTTAAATTGCAGCTAAAGACAGTTCATTTGCCTTCTATTGATTTAATACCCCCCCACACACACGCATACATACAAGACTATCTTATTTTCTGATTGTAAGCCACTCTGGGAGCCTTTTTAGCTGAGGGCTGGATAAAAATGCTATAAATAAATAAGAGCAGCAAATTGCTTTTAAAAAAGTTTATAAACAGTAGCAGCAGCACTCAACAATAACAGGAGAAACAACAAGAAAAATAACATAACATCCAGCCCCAGCTCTGCGCACCAGGCCGGGCTAAGATGCCCTCGCTCCAGGCTGGGACAGGCTGCTCTGCACGCCATGAAGGTTCTTTCCAGGGATGAAAAAAAAAATCTACAATAGTTTCATACTTTCCCCCCAGTACTTCATATCATTCACAAAGGTACAGAACATATCTCTTTGCATTACTTAGCCCCCTCCCCTGTGCTCCTGCCCCTATGGCATTCCAAGCTCTTTGAGGCCATAGTCCTGCACCCACCCTGCGTACACACACCAGAATGCAGATCAACTTCTCAAAGTTTTGTATAATTTTAATCCCCACATATGTCCCTGATCTCACATCCATGCAATGCCTCTACCATATCCAGATGTACTGTGATGCAACCATTCATTGAGCACCTCAAGCATCCGGTCATTCATTCCCCACCCCCATGTCCATTCTATCCAGGCTAATCTCAGTCCTGACAAATTCAATTACTGAGCATTTTATATTCATTCACCTACTTTCCATATTGCTATGCCAAGAGAGCAGAGAGTAGAGAACTACATAAAAGCACATTGTATTTATCTCTATATTAAAAAGCCAGAGTAAATAAAGCAAGATTTTAATAACAAACTGCCATAAAAAAAAAATATTAACTGTCATCTCCTGCAGCCAAGCTGCACAGGGATGCCTGGCTACCCAGGGTACCCCCCCCGGGGCCGTCCGCTTCCATCCGCTGGCGCCCGCAGGCACCAACGGATGGAAGCGGACAGCCCCATGGGGGTAAACCCCCTTCCCCCTAGGCTGACCATATGAAAAGTAGGACAGGGTTCATGTAACTTTAACAGTTGTAGAGAAAAGGGAATTTCAGCCAGTGTCATTTGTAGGCAATTAGTTCCTGGTGAAATTCCCTCTTCATCACATAGTTAAAGTGGCAGGGGCCCTGTCTTCTTTTGTATATGGTCACTCTACCTTTTATAGACCTACAGCAGAGGGAATCTGAGCAGGTGCAACTTTTCTTCAGGCTGCATGAGAAGCTGCATGTACTGAAATTCCCTCTTCCATACAACAATAAAAGGAAAGTATCCCTGAAGTCCTCCTCCGCATTATTCTAGCCTCTCAGTATCCCCCTTTCCTGCCTTTGTTCTACTCTTATTAAAAATACACCCACACACTTTCACTCTTCACCCCCTTTGCTTTCACCCATTCACTTTTTTCTTCCTTTATCGCACGCCCCCCTCCCCCCTGCCCCGCCTCCCCCCTGCCCCCTGCTTACCTTGCAGGGACGTCCGTTCCTGTCCGGCGCCGGCTGCTACTGCAAGCGGGCTTCGCGGCCTGCTCCAGAGTCGCGCGCCAGGTGATGTCATCACCTGGCGCGCCACTCTGGAGCAGGCCGCGAAGCCCGCTCGCAGTAGCAGCCGGCACCGGATGGGAGCGGACGTCCCTGCAAGGTAAGCGCACCGCGCCCCCCCCTGCCCCCCCCCTGCTTACCTTGCAGGGATGTCCGCTCCCGTCCGGCACCGGCTAGAACAAGGCTCAGATGGCGCAGGAGAGGCCCAATTTTCCCGGACTTTCGGGGATATTCTGAAATTTCCCCCCGGACTCAAATTTGGCCCCCTTATTCCAGACTTGTCCGGGGGGATCCGGACGTCTGGTCACCCTAAGCCTCCTGGAGCTGCTTTGGTGTAGCCCCTGCAATTCCCTTCTTTGATCAGGTGATACACAAAGTGGAGTCCCTACCTGACAAACCTCAGGTCACCAGTTTAAGGCCCACACTGGACTAGTTCAGACACTCAATCACAAATACTGATGTTTTCAATGTACTAACTTGAACTACCACAATTCAATATAGATGATATCTGGGTTGTGTGGCAATAGCTTTAAATACACTCATGTTAACATGTACCAGGAAACTAAACATGATTCATTCTTGATGTGGCTTTGTTGGCTTCATATATTAAAGGAACAATTTATGCTAGCGCATACATTTTATCTGATACTCTTTCTCCAGATATTTTAGCCAATCAATTTTCTTTCATAATTCACTGTTCTTATAGATTAATTTGCAAACACCTGGACACAAACAATTACATCAGTTTCTGACCAGCAGAGAGAGAAAAAGAGTCCTCGCCCCCTTAATGCAGCATTAGTGGATTATGTTGTCATGTGTTCAATGCACCTTATTTCTACATAACTGGTGCTTTTTTGATGATAACAGAATCAAACCATATTATTTCTAATCAATTCTCTTCTCAATCCATCCAACTCACTCATTCACTCAAGATTTTAAAGGATTTAGGATCTCACTAAACTTCAAAACCTACTATTCCTAGAAAAGAAGAATAATTGGTGTAAGCATTAATGTTGTCAATATTATCTTTTTGTATGTAGCCTAAGGCCTGGTCCAGTTCATACATTTTTGTATTCCTGAGGACAATATACACATTTTCACTTTATTAAGTGATCAAACCATTGTACAAAGCATAAAAAAACCCAATTAAAACGACCTAAAATCTTATCATCAGGATTAAAACTCTATTTAAAACAGACACCATTTATTGCAAAGAAACAAACAGCCTGTATTGATCACATTCAGGTTGAGATTTTGTATTCAGCTATTGTACCAGAGTACCAAATAATAATAATAATAATAATAATAATAATAATAATAATAATATCTTATGAAGCAGTCCTAAGAATTGGCTGTGACTCCAGGTAGTACACTTATGTCATTAAAAGTAGGAATTTATCATGGAATGCGGAATGCCTTATTGAATTACTAACAAGGCAAAATACTGTATATGGTACAATTAAAGGATGTGTTAATTTACTGCAATCACTAATTTAATATGGTAGATATCTGAAAAGAATCCAATTTTCTGTAAGGTCTTGTTCTTTTACCATCTGGACATGCATCACCTTTAAAGAATAAACCCGAATATCTTAGTGTTATCAGCATTGTTTTCCTGTTCACAATAAAATGAAAGCCACTTTATGGCCAAATTATACAACAAAACAGCTGCCCTGTTTGATGTTGCCCCTGAAGACTACTGCCATTACTGGCCACAAACATGAAATATTAATAGAAATTGAACATCAAGGTAGAATGTAGAGAAAGAACACCACACTCGGGCAATCTACTGGGTTAAATGAAATCTTTCAAGCCGTGATGTGAAAGCCTCTTCAGTTAGAAGGGAAACATTTCTTGAAAATATTTCTTTTTAGTTGAGGGTTTGGTAGAGCATTAAAAGATACATTGGCTAGATCAAGTGAAACTACATCATGTCTCAAGGATATTATCAACTGGTCTGCTAACGATTCCTAATGACGGCATACCTTATTCTTTGTCATGCTAGAGAGTATTGTCTGCAAGATCTTTTATATAGCTTTGGGTTTGCCCTTTGACAATCAGAATGAATTCCTTATCTCTTGCATGTTTGCAATCCTGTGGTTTTGCACCATCCATTTGTATGAGCTGTTATACTGAACACCCACCCCCCAGTCCAAGATCTAAATATTCCTGTGCAAACAAAGCAAAATGTGGGTATGATCAATGGGCAGTATCCAATGCTGTCACACTAACGTTAGTGCAACATCATTAGCACTTGCTAGATAAAGGGGGAAATTTATTTGCTGACAAATTTTGTCTAGCAAATGCTAATGATGTTGTACTCATATCAGTGTATTTTAATGCAACATTATTAGCACTAGCGCTGTGACAGCATTGGATACTGCTTATTATGAATAGGGGGATTGGAAACATAGCCACTGACCATGCTCCAAACCTCCATGTGTTTACTGGGTAATCTAAAGAGAGTCTGTGTACATACTGCTCATAGGCTATGGGCAGAAAAGCCAAACAACACATGGAGATACGGACTGAGGCCAGAAAGTATGATCCTGCTTCCCCTCCATGTATTGATTTCACCCACATTTTGGTCATCTGCACAAGACTAATATTCTCTCTAGACATGATTCTACTTAGACATGGCAGCCTGTGAAATGCATAGAAGAGAGGGTAGCTTTAATCTATTTTATAATATGTAAATTATCTTTTGCCCTTGGGTTTCTCAGAAATTGAAACGCCGCATGTGGTTTGTGCAAGGTGACAGCATATTTTCAAAGAAGAATACAAGTGCGACATGGCTACCCCTTTTTCTTTCGTTGACCATTTTTACTTTTCATCTTTTGACACTCTGCTTGAAAAAAAGAATTCATTTCAATGACATCATTTAAAGGGAACGATCGAGAGAAAATGGAATGTACTCTATTTATATGCATGTATCTGTTTCACATAATCCATTATAGCTTTCTCTTCACCCTCAGAGTACAAGCTATGAAATATTCAAAATCAAACTACATTAATTATTAGTTCTACACTGTGCATTAAGAGCACTAAGTCAATACTGGGCTTGTTTTTATTTTTCTCCTGGAAATTCACTTTGAATTCTTATTTCGGAAGCAACATATAGAGAAGACACCTTTTTATTTCCTTTCTGTTTTTCAGATAATTGGCAAACCTAATACCTGTCAGAAGCAGGTCATTGTAATTAGGCATAGAACTATAACAATATAAAACTGTGCAGGTTGTTGATAAAAAGGGATGTGGAATTTCATAAATAAAGCTGTTCTTGACTTTAAACCTGCTGCATACTCAGAATAATTATTATATATCTTGAGAAATGCTTTTGAACATATCCCAAATCCCTCCTGAAGGTTACAGAAGAGCTTAGGCAGGGTTTCACATATTGGATTCCTCTTTTACAGGTTTCTGTCCATCACACAAACCTGTACCCAACATTTTGCAGACGGCTGAGGAGAAATACCTTACCCATTGGTATCCCATTTGCAGGTGGGAGGTTATTTAGACTATACTCAAAGATGAGTGGGGTGGATTTTAGGGGGGGAGTCACCACTGGTCTTCCCAATTCTACTCCAGTTTCCCATTTTAGTATTTCATTTTTTTTCTTCCTATCTGTTCCTTTGAACTTTTAAAATTATGATTTTTCCCTTCTCCATCTCATTTACATTGGTTTTCTATAGCTGTTTTGTAAGTTTTTGAATTCTCTCCCATCTGAACACCTTCCAGACTTTAAAAAACAACTGAAAACATATTTATTTCAATTCGGTATACTTCAATATCATTAACCTCTTTTGTCACCTGTTGTCTTCTTTTGCTTTCTCTCCTTTTATGTTTGTCCTGATAATATAGAGCGCAAGCTTTTGAGCAGTGTTTTGTGCTTTTTAAATAAAGTTTTTACGGTGCCTTGTTATTATTGGCATGTAACAATTACCAGTCCTTGTTATGATGGTTATTACCAACAAACATGGAAGTGATCAGTGGAATATTCAGTTTTATGAAACTGGTAGACTCAGAAGACTTCAAACTAGTAGGAGACAGAAATCAGAAGGTGCATCGAGTCAAGAGACTTGTCAGAGGATGCAAATTGTCTTTCAATCTTTGATTTACTACTTGAACTTATAAAGAAATTAAAGGTCGAACTGAGTTCAGGGGCTATTCCATATAAACAAGCTCTTGGAATATGCAAGTTTCTGCTTTTCAGAGATGTCTGGTGCCAATAATTCTCAACAAAGTTAAGAAGAACTGGGAATATAATTACCACCCAAAATCAGCTCTCAAGGTTTCCCAGAAACCAAAATGAATTTGCTTTACAGTTCAATTCCTAAACTGTAAGCGATCTTGCGCCTGTCAGGCAATAGTTTAAACAAAGTTCATAGCTGAAATTCTATCACAGTGGACCTGTTTAGTCTCAAAGCAATCCAGGTCTGGTTCTCATATGACGATATATTGTCAACATATTTTTAGTTTTAGTCATGTGGTTAATATAATGTGGGAACCTTTCTGTTCTGACAGAGTTTTGACAATCATGTGACTCTGGCCCCATAATAATAATGCAAGTTCACACCATTTGTACACTACACCTTAAAGTCTATGGCCAGGGCACCCTACAATCTGGTACCCTCTAGATATTTTGGATTACAGTTCTCATAATAAAATAATTCCCATAAGCCCCTATCAATATAAACAATGGTCAGGGATTATGGGAGTTGTCCTCCAAACACCTGGAGGGCACCAGGTTGCCTATCCCTGTTCTAAGGTTATCTGTGAACATGATGCACTTTGCTCCCTCTGTGAACCACTTTATTTAATCAGCAGAATCTAGTTGAATGCATCAGCTGAGTGTTTCTTGGATTGTGCCAGGTATTTAGGTGGAGGCTTTTCAGTTTGAACTTTATCCATGGATAAAACAATTCTTTACTCTCAGGTAAAAAGCTAAGCTGATCACTTTTCTCTGACAGGCTAGCTTTCTATGCACAATGCTGTTTTTGACATAGCTAGACGATTCAGTGCAGCTCCACCCAGTAATCTGAAATGGTACACACACTTCAGGATTTACTTTGATTCTGCTGGCTGTATACAGTGAACCTTTTTGGGCCATGGACATATTTGGCAATTTGAGAAACTATTCTGGTCGCCACTGTGATGTTCAGCTGCCTTATATGCCATTATAGTTGCAAAGTTAGTGTTTAGATTATGCATGTTGAATATATGTTTATAAAAGGTTTTAAAATGCATACAGTTCCAGGAAGTAAGTAGGCCTAAATGTACTTGCAGTTTGTGTTTAAAGTTCTGGTAAGTATAGATTAGAAGGAGGGGGAGTGAATGCCTGAGTGATGATTGGATAGTGGCAGGGGAGTGCCTGGATTGGCTGGCTGTGTGAGAGTGGGAGGAGTTGGAGAACAGAGTGAGTGTATATATGGTTCTGGCTGACAGGGAGTATTATTTGATGAGAAGGGGTACCATATTTCACAGAATCTAAGATGCCATCGATTCTAAGACACACCTTAATTTTAGGGCCACCGTCAGGAAAAAAGTGTTGCGTCGATTCTAAGACGCATACCATTTTCAGACACCTAATATTGGGGATCAGTGCATCTTAGAATCGAAGAAATATGGTAGGGCTGTGCATGCCCCCCCCTCGATCCGCTACCCAGGGACCTGCTGGGCTGGGCCGGCCCAGGCATGAGTCCCCCTCCTCCCTTCCCCACTCACCGCCAGCGCTGTCCCGGTCCTCGCCGCCAGTTCCGTCCCGGTCCTTGCCGCCAGCACCGCCCTGGTCCTCACTGCCAGCACCACCCCAGTCCGCATTGCCAGCACCGCCCCAGTCCTCGCCGCAAGCTCCGCCCCTGTCTGTGCCGCCCCAGTCCGCCAGCGCCAACGCCGGGGAGGCCGCTGCCAGCGAGGTGCTGCCGCCACAGCAGCAAGGAACAGCCTTCCTGACTCACCTCCATCGCTGCCCCAGTTCTCACCTCCAGTGCCGCTTGCAGCAGCCTCCCTGACCTGAAAATGCGGCATTACTACAAAGTAGGCCACGATCCCGCGAGATCTCTCGCAGGATTGTGGCCTACTTTGTAGTAACACCGCGTTTCCTGGTCGGGGTGCAAGCAGCACTGGAGGCGAGGACCAGGGCAGCGATGGAGATGAATCAGGAAGGCTGTTCCTTGCTGCCACGACGGCAGCTCCTCGCTGGCAGCGGCCTCCCTGGCGCTGGTGGACTGGGGCGGCGCAGACTGGGGCGGTGCTGGAGGCCAAGGAGGTCAGTGCCAGCGGCGCGGAGACGAGTGGGGAAGGCTGAGTTGCTTGGGGGGGGCATGCAGAGCCCTTTTGTGAAGGCGCTGGGGGTGAGGGTGGGGGTGGGGGTGTATCTTCCGGCAATTCTTAGACGCCATCGATTCTAAGACGTACTCCATTTTTACAGACGTAAATATGGGGGGAAAAGTGCATCTTAGAATCAAGGAAATACGGTAGTTGATGAGATGAGAGACTTGTTTGATGATTACTGAGACAGTGAGACTGGATTAGGATAGGAAGGATTGATGTGAGATATAGTTTTGGCGAATAGATAACTAAGATAAGAAACAGTTGAATTCCACATTGAAACCATTTAAGAGTGAACTACAGAAACCAATATGATTTGAGGCCTTGTAACCATAACGCAGTTGAACTGAGGAAACCATTAAGTTTATTTACACACAATTACTTCTGTTAATAAATTCCATTTAATTTGAACAACTGGCGTGGTCTTTGGATGTACCGGAAGAGGGTACTGGTGGCAGCAGAAAAGGGGGAACTGAGGGCTAGGTTGCTGGACTGTGGTGCTGTGGGGCCTAAAATAGTAAAGGTGAGACAGGGGCAGCAGCAGTAAACCTGAACTCTCACATGCATCATCAGCACAGGGAGGACTGAAGTGAGTCTCAAGTGCTGGTGGCATGGCCTGTCTTGTCAGGTGTAGCCAGGTGGGTTGCACAGGTGAAGCCAAGATGTCACAGCCACCACAGAATGGCTACCTTGGGAGGAATGGAAAGAGACAAGTAACATGCCCAAAAGACTGAGTACAAGGCAAAGGTGGGGTTGAGCCCCAATACATTAAACAACTCCTTTAGATCCGCAGTTTTCAGCAACAAAAAACTATTTTACAGCAATCCCAGTTGCCGGTAAGAAAAATGTATTTTTTAAAAAGCAGGAAAGGTAGGACACTTTGGGAGCACCAAGAAAAGGTGTGCCAGGGGAAGGACCAGTATCAAGGGTAGGTATGGTTGGGCACCTGCTGAGGGCTCACACCTGAGCAGGGGCCCACTGACTACAGCCTCCTGGAGTTGCTCCTCCTCTTCATCATTGCAGTCTGCTTGTTCCCCTGCTTCTCACTCTGCCCCAGGCAATGGTGGTGTTGAGGAGGAGGAGCAGAAGATGCCACTGCCTACTTGCTTGCTGGCTCTCTGCCTGTCAATCAAGCAAATGGTAGGAATTATAAGTAATCTTATGTAAACTGCCCAGAGAGCTTCGGCTATGTGGCGGTTTACAAATGTAATAAATAATAATAAATAATAAATAAGAGGATGACGGGCAAGGGCAGCTGATGATAATAAGGGTGAGAAGGTAGGCTCACTGAGGGAGGGGAACCATAGAGCACATTGATGCTGGGATGCACCATATTACCTACCCTTGCTTTATAATAGTCCAATTAAACAAACAGAGGTTCTCTGGGTAATGGTAAGAAATATTTACCATGCTAGGAATGCTTGGCGGAACACTGGGCTACATAGCCTTCAGAATACATTCAGTTTTACCATCACAGAATTCTATCATTAGCTGGTTTAATACATCTAATGCAATATTATTATTTTAGGCCACTTTGAGTTTTTGTTATACAGAAAACTGTATAAATATATATATACCATTATATATAAATATAACTGAAAACTAGGTTTTCATTTGGACATGATTGTATCTCAAGGCTTGGCCAGATTGTCTGATGGCCTGGTTAATAGAGGAAATGACTTCTTCCTATATTATGCACTTCTGTATGTGGTGCCATGCATTTCTTTGCCATCAGATTTCCCATGCTTTCACCACCTGTTACTGGCATTTTGTGTTAGTTATCTTATCAGTGTTGACAGAACCAGATGCTACAGTTTATTTTGCACTGCCTATTTCAGTAATAATTCATTTTTGACATATATTTCATTTTACTATAAATGGGAACCTGATGGTGTAGCTCTGGAAAGTTACTCCATTATCTTACTCTCAATCCACCCCCAACAAATTGTAGAAAATACAATATTAAAAAAGCATATAGAAAGGAATAGAAGCACTCACTGAATCCCACAGCTAATCTCTATGGAATTTCTAACCTTTTCATTAGGTAATGCTTTCAAGTATATAGTGTAAGTATGTACATTGCCCCATTGAGGGGGCTGTATCACTCCACTTATACTTAGCTATACTCCCTCTACCAGGATTGACACTGCTCTCCCTTACTGACCTAAGGGGAAAGTAGACATTCCATCTGCCAGGCATTAGCTAGCTTGTTGTTAGACCTTTCCTGCTGCCATGGTGATATGTTGGTGGTGACCCAAAATTAGAAACAAAAATGTAGGTATAATCCAGAACTTTTAAAAGTAACTATTAAAATAATAGGTCTTATTCACCCCTTTGACCTGTTAAATCGTCATATGAAAAACTAATTTTGAAAAAGTAATTAAACAAAAAACACCATTCTTTCTCTTATCTGCATTATTTGATCAGTTCCAGCAAAGAAAGAAAACATATTTCATTTAAAGTGTTTCTACCAGATGTCTTGGAAGCATAACAAAAATGACGTCTAAATTAGACAAACACTATGTTAAGCTCTCAGCTTAAATACTTGTGGGTAGACAACCAAAGTTCAGAGATCTGCATCTAATCACTTATCTACAGGAAATTCTTTAAGGAAATAATTCTGTTGCATTAACACTGCAAATCCCAACCCCACCTTGGTTATCACCAAACAAAAATCTTTCCCCCTGTATCTTACAGACATCATTCATCATTACTAGGAATATCGTCTGATGACTATTCAGAAATATATTTTTAACAAATCAGCCAAGGTTACATTACAAAGTTACAGCCAAAATTATTGCTCTTACAGTGCAATCCTATGCATGTCTACTCTGAAGTTAGTCTTATTGACTTACTTATATATCTATGCACATATACATAAATCGTGTATGTTAACAAGTAAACATAAAGCACAACCTTACCAATCTTTTACAGAAATGTTAGCAGAGTCAATAAAAGACAGGAAGCACTTTCTCTAAAATATATTAGGAATGTACCATTCCCTCAAGTTGAAAAAAGGCTTTGTCCATTATTAAAATTTCCTAATTGTTGTCATATCCACTTTGGATGAAAGGGACTTTGTTTACACAATCTTTTTATTTGGGATTTAGCAGCTGTTACAAAAAAGCAATGAGCTCTCTTCTAATTTGAAGATAGTTTCGTATCCAAGTAACACAGTCACTGGGTGTAAAGGAATAGACTGTACTGCCATTTTCTTGATTTGGTTCAGGATCTGTGCCCAATCAATTGGATTCAGACTTTGCATTACAAGAAATGAAGGGCTTCTTCTGGCGGGGAACATTTTTGATCCAGTGGAGCATTTCCACTGGTGTAACTGGAGAGGAGGCAACTTTTGCTTATTCTTGCTATCCTTTGCATCTCCTTATACCCCATGAAAATTTGTTCCAGAGGATTGGGGAGGCCTCCGGAACAGCATGGGAGGTAACAGGAGAAAAGGGAAATTAGATAAAATCCCTTCTCCCTCTTTCTGCTAGACGATGTGTCCTGTGCAGAACTCTGCTCACAAAGGGCTCCTAGTGGTGGAAACAAACTTAGGTTCAAACCCAATGTTTTTGGATTTGGAGGCAGGTTCACCAAGCATGGAAATAAGAAACAAGCCTATGAGCCCTCCCCAGTATGAGTATTATGAGGGAAAATATGTTGCCTAGTGATGAATACTACTGAACAATGTTTTTAAAATGATAATTCTCTTAAATGTATTAAGGAAAATACAAAAGGCATGGATCACATGAGGACCACATGTGTGGATTAGAGTCCATATCTATATCTTTCGCCTATTTGTTACCTAGCTGGATCACTGGCCCAGATATATAAGCCCAATAACTTCTATACTTGAAATTAGTTCTCCTATCTATATGATTTTCAAACCTAATTCTTGGCCTAGACATTTCATTGTTAAATACAAGCACAGAAAACAAATACTAGACATGATGCTATTGGTACTATGGAATATATGCATTTTAAGTTATGTTTGTGTAGTGTAGATTCCTGATTCATTATGCACACATTCAGTTCATTCCATTATTTTTCCACAGTTGAAAAAGGTCAGTTTTTAATCACAAAAAGACTGAAACACAGAAACATCTAGACCCAATAGTCTGTGCCAGTGATTCCATATCAAAAGGGTAGATAATAAGCATTGCATATGTACAACAGAAGGAATGAAAATATAATTTTGGGGCTGAGATATTATCATCAAAATATTTATTCTAAAGAAGTGTTGTTATTATCATTCTATATTTTTCCTATAAACCAATTCAGCCAATTACTTTGAAATGTATTTCAACAAATAATATTTTAAATGTGAAGCTTATTACTACATTTAATGATCTAAAACACCGAAGCAGATAGTATCCTAAGTCTTTTGATAACCCAAATAAAACTAAGTTAGTCTGTCATTCATTAAGACTTTAAGGAGATCAATATCTTCTCTTCGGTCAGCCTCCTCTGTCATCCATCCGAGGCAGATTAGGATGAGACAGAGCAGCATCTTTACGAGTGGGAGGGGGTGTCTGGTTATAGCTGCAGAAAGCTCTCCACACATATCTGTGCTGCCAGTGATATACAGGGGGTGTAGCAGGGGTAGGATACGGGTGGCCTTGGATTTGTGGATCCAAACCCCTTTCGTTCATAGAACCTGGTGTAACTAATTCCCCTCCCGCTCCCATTGCAACCAGTGGAGTGAAACAGAACAAAACAGATCCACATGAGCCCAAAAATGTAAATCCTCACATCTCCCATCCCGGCCAGCCAGCATGGCTTTGGAAGCGGTCGGGAAATATACTACTTTCTACGCATCCCTAACCCCACACTGCAAACTAGGTATTGTTAAAAAATATTTTCTTTTGGAAGAATCAGCATTATAACAACATTGATCCCAGTGAGCCATGAATATTTTCCTAATCTTTGTGCATTTTTGATAGAAGAGATACAATTTTATTGTTGTACTTTATAAAATAATTTGAGTAATACATTGTTACATTTTATTTTTTACACATGAAGGTTTCTGGATGTTTCTTGTAGAAGAAGGTTTCTTTTTTGTTTCCTTTCTTTGGACATTTTACAGGTATAAGCTACTTTTATCCAAGAAGGGGTGAATGCAAGTATATGAGTTATTCAAGAAAGAGGTGCACCTTGTTTAAAATGGCATAATGGTTTTTCTGCAAAATACTCCTTACAATGTGTTATCCTTAAAAATGACTTTCTGGAATATTGTATGATCAGGTTAATATTTCAATACATACATGCATACATAAATGGGAATTCACTTTGGATAGCAATCCTTTAGATATGCTATCATGTACTACATGAGGGCTGTGCTAGTTGTACAAAATTAAAACAGTTCCGTTTCACAGCATTCATTTTCCTCTCTGCCCACCAATTTTTACAGAAGTGCAAATATTTCATGCCATTATCAGTAAATCTGTTATCTCCCCATCACAGCACCTGTGACTTATGGCCCTTATTAGCTCAATAATATCGGCCAAGAAGAGGACAAAGAAATGCCATCTTAAGCAGTCTGTTTCATTCCTCTCTTTTCTACTTGTAGAAATAAGCTGGGGAAATGTAAAGTACATAGCCTAGATTAGCTACAAATAGCAGATATAGGGATATGGGGCTTATGGAAATGTAACTCTCTGTATGACATGGTGCAGTTTTTTCTAAAATAGGGTAAGCTATGCTTCCCCACAAATGACACATGAATGTGGTGTTGATTTCCAACTTTTCTTTGCATCCCCTCCCCGCATACTTTAAAGGCTTTTAGCTTAAAAACAGATTGTTTTTCAGCAGGGGAGCTAATCAGCACTCTGCACAGCCAGTTCCTTTTGAGAATAAGAAAAATCAATTGTTTTGAACTCTGAGTAAAGTTGCAGATTGGGTGAAAAAGGGGAGAATGCAGTCACCCTACTCAGGCTATGTATACTGAGATATAGCCATGAATTCCCAGCTCAAGGCTATGACCCAGTTTCCACCCAAGAATAAGCCCAGTTTCCAAGCTTAATGTTGGTGAGCAACGTGTGTTGGAGCTTGCTCCCCAACTGCTCCCACCACAAGCAGCAGTCGCTAAACAAACCACACACAAGCCCCTATCCCCCTATCCAGGGCTTTGCTTTTTATTCACACCAGAGTGTTATCAAATGTCAGGCACTACCTTTTTTTTTTTTTTTTTTGGCATAAAGATAGATAATAGCTGTTTGCGGCCAGAAAAGAAAAGGCTTTTCAGGTGATAGCTTATTACTCATATCTGTATAAAGCAAGTGTAACCCCTATAGACTAGATGCTTTAGTCCCTTGGGCAGAGTCCTCGCTCAGAGGGAGGGAAAAGAGAAGAAACAATAAAGAAGAGTCCATTTGTTTTGTTGGGAAGCTGAATGATAGAGAACTGATTTATGACTTATGGGCTCTTATCACCTTGGATAAGGTAAAGTGAATGGATATTTGTGTGCAGCAGAATTGCAAGGGAATTGGGGAATCATTTCTGAATCTTTGATATTTGTTATAATTATATTATTATTGCAGGGCTAATACCTTGAACCATAATGTTTAAGTTACTAATTGTGGATTGTCCTGTGGACTAAAGTTGAAAAATCTACTGAAGTATCAAGCATCTTGTGAAATCAAAAACACTTTGGGACTGGCCTACTACAAAGTTGCAGGCAAGAATTCCATGTTTTTGTTTGGACTTAGGGAGACTAATTGTGCATTTATTTGTATTAGGAAAGTTTTGCATGTGTTTGTATGATTAAATTCTTGCTAAAGACATGTTTGTTCAGTTATATCTTTGCAAGCCTTACTTGATCCACACAAGTAGAGGTTATACAAGCACTGTTTTTTAAAAGACCAGGACCAATCTTAGGCCCAAATAGTTATTCAATTTCTAAGGATCTCCTTCATTATTTTCAAATTGTTTCTAATGCTTAGCGCTGCATATAAAGTTGAGAAACATGAGAAGAAGGAGGTTGAGAGTGGCTGTGTTCAGTCAACACAATAGTTAATGGTGGGTTAATAGTCAACTTCACGGTTGATTATTGAGGGAGTACTCCCCACACAACATGATTATAATCAACCATGGTGTGGATTAAGACCAGTGTCAAGTTGACTATTAGTAAATTGTGTGTTTGATTGACACATCCCCCACCCTCTCCCCCACTCCATCCTCCCGCTGGACTACAGTGGCAGCCACTGCTTTGATTGCTCTTGCCAAGGGATTCTGTAGTCGCCAAAAATAACCAACTGTGTGCAATGAAATAATCAACGGTCCCCGACAGACAACATGATAACCAATAGTTGTTCAGATAATCAACTCTGCACAGCGCTAGTTATTTGCATTGGTTATTTTGGCCGAAAAACCAACAGTGGTGTGAAAAATAACCAACCACTGACTATTTAACCCACTGTTGACCATTTAACCCACCATTTGTTATCATGTCATCCGAACCCGGTCAATAATTCTAAATTTATTATTTTCTTCAAACCACAGACTGGCTTTTTAAACTTTTAATAAATAATTTATTTTAATAAATAGCAGCACTAGAAATAGAACAATAAAATAAAGTGATTGCTAAGCTGTTCACAGTGTCTAAAGAATAATTTTCAGAAAACAACATGCCGCACTCCATTATCCTAACCTCTTTGGGCATTATCCTGGATGAACTTTTAAGAGTATATAAATTAAAATTTCTAATAACTGATAGGATATATTCCCACAGATATTTGGGGATCTAGTTCTGCTACCATGATCATCATAATTTACAAGACAGCTACATTGGCTAAGGAATATATTCAAAGAGGATCAGTTTTGAATCGTTAAATAACAGTTCTTAAAAGATCAGAAATTAAAGAAGGCTATAATACAGGTAGAATTGACTGTAGTGTAAACACAAGATGCCTTCAAGCTAAAATATATACCATTTTTATGCAAGATATATTCAGTTTGAAGGTGTGTATTTTACTGCAATGAATATTTATACATTATGGCAAACAAGCCTTGTTATTTAGCAATATGCCCTTTAGCAGAAAATGTTACCCAAGAAACCACGTATCTAGCAATCCAAGTATCCATAGTAACAGCCTGTATAGCAATTGAACTTTACTGTTTATCAGTTTTAAAATTATTCACAAATGAAACTAACTGCTACAGACTTGAATTAATCCACATCTGAGTCTACTCATTTCCTTGATTTGAATGAATAAAAATGTTTATCCTAATTAGTACTGAGCAAATGATTTGCACCAAATCATTTACCTGACATATTCAACTTTCCATTTTTGCTTGCAGAACATATGCAAGCAAGTTAGGATTTCTTGAAGTTTATTTAAGATTAGTGCTTGTTATTTTTTTAAACACACACACACACACACACCAACCAACAACAACAGCCACGTCAGACTATTCTATATGAGAAAGTCCAGAACTACAAGACGACAACTGGAGCCCTCAATCCCAATCTTGCAATGATTAAAATTCATTTGCTTAGTGTTTCATATGAAACAACCTTCTCCCTCCTTGAATAAACCAAACGTGCATATATTATAGATCAGGACTTATGTATTCACAAAGCTCTGGGCACAGAGGAATTTTCCTATTGTTACCATACGTGGGTCACTGCATTCATGAAAAGTGGGAATCAACATGCAAAGAGCATTTTCCTTTTATTTATTTAAAATATTTATTAGCTGCTCTTCATCCAAAGCTCTCTTAACAGCTTACAGTATGAAACAACAGAAACCATAAAATGGTTCATAAAAAAACACATCAGATGACAATAGAATAAGGTAGCAGTACAAAATGACAAAAAGATTAAAGTACCAAAAAGGCCTGGGTACCAGTAAATCTCTTTGGGGAGAGAATTTCAGAGGAAGGGCACCACAATTTAAAAGGCCCTGTCCCTGGTCACTGGGCAGATTCATGTACAGAGGTCATCCTTAAAAACCCAGGCTCCAAGCCATTTAGGGCTTTACAGATCAAAATCAGCACTTCAATTTGTGTCTAGAAATGGTGTAGCTGTTTGAAGACTGATGAGAAAGTCTTATGCAACAACTGTAGTTTCCAAACAGCCCGTAAAAGCATTTCCAAGTACAACCCATTACAATCATATAAATGAGATGTTACCAGGGCATGGATAATGGTGGCTAGGTGACTTCTGCCCAGGAGGAGTTGCAGCCATCACATCAGCTTATGAACGGTGTGTCATACTCCGAAGGCCACCTGGGTCTCTAAAGATAGGGCCAAATCTAATAGTACCCCAGACTGTCAACCTGAGACTGTCAACCTGATGTTTTGGGGCAAATGCAATCATATCCAGAACAGGTTGAACAACAACACCCTAGTCCAGACAAACTACCAACCCACAGCATCTCAGATTGTATCTCCTGGCTTCTTTCCTTCATGCCAACACATTACAAAATGTACATACATATGCTCTGTGCACATAGTTGGGTTACTGGCATATACAACTTTGTACATGTATAACCTTTTTCAGAAGTTAAGCTAAATGTATGCAGGAAAGGGCCTGTGCTTCTAATCATGATTCTGCTACAAACTCTACAGCAGCAAGGATTAATGAAGAAGAATGGAGAATAGTTTTTACGAGAGGAATGCCCAACTCAATCTGTGTCAATTTAAAAGAAAATTATTATAAATTGATTTATTGCTGGTATCTCACAACTCATAGATTAAATAAAATATATAAGACAACTGTGTATTTTGGAAATGCGGGAGGCACTCAGCTGATTATATGCATATGTGGTGGATCGCCTTCTCCCATACAATCCTCCCTGCACACTCAGGTCCTCTGGGAAGAATTTACTACAGTCAACAAAAACTAGGCTGACAACCATTACCCAGAGGACCTTCTCTTCTGCTGCTCCCAGACTGTTGAATAGCCTTCTGGGAGAGATTCGCCAACTTAACAGTCTTCCAGAATTTAAGAAAGCTATAAAGACTGATCTCTTCCAGCAGGCCTACCCAGTTGAATTTTAGGAGTTTTATTGGTATTTTAACAATGTAGTAGTTTTTATATGTTTTAATCAGTTTTATGTATTTTATATCATGTGTTTTTAATGTTGTTCCAGGCCTCAATCCAGAGGGAGAGGCGGGTAATAAATAAATAAATTATTATTATTATGTGTTCAAGATTTTTGGAAACATGTTAAGAGGGAAGTTATTAGGATAACAGGATATAACTTATCCCTTAAGCCTAAAACAATGTTTCTACGCTCTTTCAATCTGAGCTCCCAAAAATTCATCAGCCAATGATAGCTATTTTGTTAACAGCAGCAAAAAATATTATTGCCAACAACTGGAAAAATAGAAAACCAATTACATATAAAGAATGGTTTCTTAAAGTTTGGCAAATTGCGTAATGTTTTAATAAATAAATAAATAAAAAGTGAAACTCTGTAAAATAGTCAGATTGAGAGATGGCAGAACAGACCCTCAAATTTATGGAGGAATCAAAACCTTTTATTGAATACTAAAAATAATAATTATGGTATAGAAATTAACGTATATTCTTGTTTTGCTACTTTTAAATTATTTGCATTGGACGATATGTAAAATTTGATTTTGCGTAGTATTTAATCTATTTAGTCAATTTGTTCTTAGATGATTATGTGTAGTGTGATGAGATATTTAATCTATTTGATACTAAATTCATTCCTAGATGCTTATATGTGGTGTTATACTGGATGTTTTTGCTGAGTAACTAATATAATTGAATGTGTATATTGATTGTGTTGTATAATTATATGTTATATAATGCTTTATGCATTAATAAAAGTTAATTACATTCAGCGTACACAATTATAACATATGCACAGTCCCTACTTGTGTACTAAATCAGGGATCTCATTATTTCATTTGCTGAATCAGTTCCTGAATTTGTTAATTACAAAACTCAGTTTTGGCAGGATCAGTTATTACATATATGAGTATATGAGAGAAAATTTAAAGCAGAACCTAAAGACTGTTATCCTGGCAGCACAGATTAACATGGTACCTTTCAGCAAACTTGGGCCTGTCATTCATTTACATTAGGAAAACTTTTGATGGAAATAAATCCTGGACAACATATTTGGTTTAAGATTTGTTCACAAACATCTAGATGCAAAACAGCTGTCACTATGAAAGCATTTAAAGACAACTGCTCAAAGCAACTGAATAAAATGCATTAGGGTTTGAAACAAAATGAAATTCTGCAATTAAAAAAGAGCCGATCAGCACAAAACTATATGTCAATGTGATATTTTTCAGATAACACTGAAACCATATGTAGTTCTGGCCCCAATCATAAACTGCTTGAATTGAGATTAAGAAAAGAATCTCTTTAAAAAAACAACAACTTGGAAATAATATACTTCTTAATACAGATGGGAAGAATGCAGCCCTTGTTTCTTTAAGTGAATAAGCCATATGAGATTTATTTCATGGGCAGATGAATTCTCCACTGAAATCCTTTAGACTTTCACTAATGACTTATCTTATTTCAATATTAGGAAAATGTTCTGGTTATGGTCTTCGCATGCCAGTATGAATGCAGCTATTTAATACATCTTGTTTAAGAATATCATATGGATGATATCTTCCTCCTGCTCTACACTTTAATTCATTCCATAGTTAAGGAACATATACTGAAGTTTGCCAATGGGTGTAGCCCAAATAGAAGGACTGAGCCAAAATGAGGATGTTTTTCACAAAGCTTTTATCAGCTATGGAAAGTTTTTCAGAGATACCATGAATATAAACACATAGACCCAGTTTGAACATCATGGTGGAAAATTGTGGGTTACTTAACCGATGATTTTCTGGGATATGTGCCACCTATCAGCCGCTTTTGCATACTGTAAACGATCTGCAATTGACGCAGTCAGGGGTTGTTTGCGTGATGTGTGAACCCAGCCTGATGGGTTATTTAGGGGCTAAACAACCCATGATTAACCCACAGTTTGTTGGTGGATTATATTTAGCTCCTAAACCCATCAATCTGTGTTCGTACGTCATGCTGACAACCTGCAATTGGGCTGATCGCAGGTTGTTTATAGTACATAGAAGCAGCTCGTATGCTGTAATTAACCCACAATTTGATGCTAAGACAGGCAAACTGGGCCATTATCACAGGCATCCACAATTCCACTTGCCTGCTTGTAATTTATTGAGAGATGTTGTCTTCCTAATAATATTTAGCAAACCAAACTCTTGAGTACCAGAAGAAGAGATTGGGGCATTTACCACTGTATTAAAATGCCTACATATTTTTTTCAGTACCAGATTGTGGCTTGCTTCTTTTATATGGTGCTGGTCTCTTTTTCTTTCTAGTCAACTACCTGTGAACAGCAGCAAGATAGCTCAGCTGGTGAACATTTCCCATTCCCCTGAATATTGAGCACAATCCTGCTAAAACACTACACTTGTACACAGCCATGATGGGAGAGGATGCTTAGAAGAAAGGAAGTCAATATGGCAGAACATTATCCCATTCTTGGTATCACCCAAATCACCCACCAAAGAGTCATTGATGGCAGCAGATAATTCCTCAGAGGATTCTGAATCATGGCAAGCCTAAATCTGGTCTTGTTGTGTAGGTCCCTAGAACACCTTGTACACTCCTCAGCCCTTTCTTTGCTTTGCGAACACAGTTTTTGCAGATGCTACCACTAAAATAAAAATGGGAACACCTTCCAGCACTTCCTCAAAAGCAATAATTTCTATAATGACTTTGTTTTAACCCTTTAGTCGTTACCCCTTATTGAAATGCATTCAATCCACATTTTCTCCCTGTTATCCTTACCACTGTCTCCCTGACCCCACTTGTACCTCTTTTGTTTAATTTCTGTTGAAATTATAAATTTTGATTATGTTATTTTGAAAAGTGCCATGTACAGGGCTGGCAATAATAAAATAATAATAATAATAATAATAATAATAATAATGCCATGTATAAATCATTATAGCACAGTTGACAAATTAGGTATTTGCAGAATGTAAAAGTGAGCATAGCAGCTTCTACTAGTTAAGGATTTGGCTAACTCTTATAACAGCTAACAAATTAATTATGCTTTTTCTGCTTCAGATGTTAAAGTGCCTTTAGCCAATACTGGAATATTTCATTGTAGTCTCTTTCTTCCACAGGGAGTTGTTAAATTTATTACAAATTATGCTTTATAAGAAAGAAAAAAAAACTATGGATAAAAATAATAATTGCTAGTGATAGTGGATCCATGATGTCACTGGTGAGAGTGAAGACTTTTGCTAAAAGGTTGTTGCTTGTTTGAGTCAGGGAGGGAATATTAAAAGTCTAAAAGAAAACAACTGTAATACGACAAGAAATGTGCTTGTTTTAATCAAAGACAAAATACAGACTATGTATCAGTATCACAGACGATCTTGACTTCCTATTCAGAGAGGCCTTTAAAAATCAGATTGCTTTCTTGCTTAAAATGTTTTGTCTTCCTTATGCTAGGCTTTATCTGTGGGTGCATTAATAAAAAGAAGAATCTGTAAATCCCTCAACTCTCTCTTCTTAACTCTTACTTCATCTCTCAGATTTATACAAATCCTTCATAAATGTTGTTCGATCAAAGGATACCAAGGCTTTGTTCAGACAACACATTAGTCAATGCAGTGTGAAAATTCCACTCAACAGCTGTGTTTTTAGGGGGTACTCCCTACACAACATGTTCTAACTCCACTGTTGTGTGATTGTGGGCTACTGTGGAGTTGAGTAAAATCCATCATGACGTTTGAGTGACAGTTCCTCTGCCCTCTCTCCTTCCCCAGTCCTCCCGATTGTATCTCATCAGCCGTTGCTGTGAAAAAACAACCCTGGCAGCTTTCCTAGAGTGGCATTCGCTCCTTTCACCGCTCTTGCCAGGGAACTCTGTAGCCAATGGGAAAAATCAACTCAATGCAAAGGAAAACTCCACAGAGTCCACCATACAATACACAACACAACGGTTGTGCAGGAACTCTCCTCTGCACATCATGGATATTCTGCACAGCATGGAGTTTTCCCGCCAGACAACAATTTCTCAACGGTGGTGTAAATAATAATAATAATAATAATAATAATAATAATAATAATATTTATTTCTTACCCACCTCTCCCTCCAGATCAAGGCGGGGAACAACATCAATACCAACAATAAAATACATAAACTGATTAAAAGCATATAAAATTAAAACATTATTAAAATCAACAAAGTCTTAAAATTCGGCTGGGTAGGACTGCCGGAAGAGGTCAGTCTTTATAGCTCTCTTAAATTCTTGAAGACTGGTAAGTTTAGAACTCCACTGTGGAGTTCTAAAACCACAGTTGAGAAAAGGCTTATCTGAACTGAGCCCAGATCTTTTCTTTTTGTATCCAATGTTGTTGTTCCACCAGCAGGAGTAAGCTGGGTTGGAATGGATCTCCCCCTGACCCCTCCAGCCCCCTGCATGCGCCCAAAGTCTATTCCAAGAGGTTGGGGAATCCTCCGGAGCAGATTTGTGGAGTGTGTAGAAGGGGCTGCAAGGGAGAGGGGAGGATGGGGAAGTTCGTTTGCACAAGGGTTGGCTACAACCCTTTGTTTCTACTCTATACTGAATAATAATTTGTTTAAATTCCATGATACAATAACAATAATTAAAATATATTTAAAACGGAAGAAAGGAAGGCAGGCAGGCTAGGAAGGGTGTTAGATAAAATGGGAAGAGATAAGTGAAGGGTTACATACATGTAAAATAAAATTTACATAAAACGTTTTTCTCTCCACCAAAAGCTTCAATATACACTGACCAAATCCTTAGATATATATCATGGGGTGCCTCTACAAGAGTGATTTAAAGCTCTTTCATGGTGCATTACAGATTTTACCTCTACAAGAGAGGAGCACAAATAGGGGGTTGAGGCGTTTTTTATCTCCGCTTATGCGCATTAAACAGTGACTTAAAATTTACCGCGGGAGTTAAAGCGCTTTATGGACATATAAACATGCGATTCTCTGCATGTAAACAACTTTAAAGCGTATTTCATGCAGCCTGTAATGCGCTTCACTGCCTCTCGTGAATAGGTATTAGAAGTAAATGTGCTTATCCATAACTGCGCATAATTGGGCAACCGAGCGTCAAAGCGAAATCTTGTAGAGGGGACCCAAATGTCTGTGATAAATGTCTATGATAAGAAATCCGTTCAAAAGCAGAAAGTGCTGTAAAATCTTCATCCTTGACACAACGAACCACTATAGGTTAATTTGCCTGCAGGGGTTGTTGCATCATGCTGGGTGCTCATGGGCACCATTTTTGCATGGTGCCCCGGGCAACCATATTGCTGCAGCTTGTTAGACAAGCCTCAAATAACCCTAAAACAAGCCATGGGTTATTTGAGGGTTGTCTAACCTTCAAACCCGTCTGGGTTTGTACAACATGGCAACCCAGGCGCTCATGGGTGCTGGGCACAACATGACAGCCTCTGCGGCTAAATTAACCCACAATGGGCTGTGATGCTGTGCGAATCAGGGCATTGTTTTATAGCTTGAAGTTGATTTTATTATTTTTATGCTGCGCTTTTGAGATTGTTTTAATATTGTTTTCAAGTTTACAGTTTTGTGAGCCGCTTTGAACATTCTTAGAACAATAAAAGGTATAGGATCATTTCAAATACTGAGCTGAAATTTACTTCCACTCCCTGCTCAGCACAACACGATAGTCCCCACGGGTTAATTAACCTACGGTGAGCTAATATGCAAACACAGGTCCAATCTGTAGCAGAGAAAGAAAACTGGATTTTCCATACTATTTTCATTTTAAAATTTGAGGTACAATGCTGACTTAGTTTACACTAAGACCATGCTCTGTACTGATTCTGTGTGAATGAAACTTGATTAGAGGAATGTCAGAAATGCTTGGGGAGTGGGTTGGCAACAAGTAGAATCAGAAGCATAATTGTAGGACCTATCATTCTGGCAACTGTCACTACACGTTTGGGGCAATATTTTGTTTGCATGCACAGGACATCCAAATTCCTGATTATATGAGTCCAAAAATGTTGCTGTAATGCTTACATTGTCCCAGGTACACAAATATGACAGTGACTGACACCTTGATCATATCTTAATGTAATTATTGACCTCTACTTGATCAGAATCCTGATTGAATGACATCTACTGGCTCAGGTTCTGCAGCAGTAATAATGTGAATCAATAAATATGTATACATCAGTAGGCGAAATATGAATGGACTGAGTTGTTGCCACATACCTAGCTAATTAACATGGCTTAACTTACCATCGTGGGCTGTTGTATTGTGCTGGGTTCCTGTGGATGCTATTTTTCCATGGCACCTGCAGGCATCCGATTTGCTGTGGCTTGTTGTGTGACATGCAAACTCAACCAGCAGGGGTGTTTGTGGGTTAGACACCCCTCAAATCACTCATGGCTTGTTTTAGGTGAGGGTCATCTAACTTGACAGTTGCTTTTATTGTTTTTATTCTGCGTTTTTCAGATTGTTTTAATATTGTTTTTTCAAGTTTATAGTTTTGTGAGCAGCTCTGAAAATTCTTAGAACTATGAAAGGCAGGATCACTTCAAATACATAAATATTGAGTTGAAAATGACTTCCAGTGCTCCCAAAAAACAGAAACATATAGGTAAAAATATACCTTAATAGGACAATAGTGTGATTCTACATGTGAAAGACCACCTTCTCCTGTATAGGCCCCCTGGGTCCCTACATTCTGAGAGCTTGCTGAACATACCACGGGGAACTGAGGTTCATTTGGCCATGGTGTGGGGGAGAACCTACTCAACTGTGGTGCTCACCATGTGAAATGATCTCCCCATTGAGATCAGGCGGGCTGTTAGTGAGACTACTTCTGCCAACACTAAAGACATACTCGTCTGCCCAGGCATTTTCCCAACCACTAGCATTATCAGTTCCCCCCTGGTTATTTTAATTAGGTTCTATTTTTTATCATTGTTTTGTTGGTTTAATGATTGGTTTTATTATATGTTATTATGATTTTGACCCAGTTAGCATGTAACGGCAGGGTTAATCGTGAGCCAATTAACCCACATTTTGCCACAGCGTGTGCTGCTTTCAGTCAACCCCCAATTGGGCTGACTGGGGGTTGCTATGTCATGTCCGAACTTGGACACCATGCTTAACCCAGGATTAACCTATATTGTCCGGGTTTGGCCATCACACAGCATATTCAAAAACACAGCAGCGTAGTGTGGGTAAATGAACTCACAATTTGCTGCCATCACGTGCAAACAGCCCCCTTATGTTGTAAACCACTTTGGGACTCTATTTTATTATTAAAAAATGAAAAGCGGTATAGAAATTCTCTGAAATAAAATAAATAAAGTAAAAACTGTGTTTGCCGAGTTGGGAGTTGACAAACCTGTTTACATGGATGCTGAATGGCAACAGAGTTTTCAACCTTTTAAGGAGAATTCAATAACTGGTGAACTTTCCATTAAGTGGACATTGACTTGAGGAAGATTATGATAGAAGTCTAAGTGGCCAGTAATTCACCTCGCATGTCTGCTGGCCCACAAAGATATGACTAAACCCTGGAACCTAATCCCTTCATTCTAAAGGCAAATCTATCTGAATAAAATAATCCTGTTAGCATACAATAGGAAAGGGCATTAATTTTCCAATTCTCAGAATGTTTGACAGATCATAGTACTCTGCTCCTCCCTACCCAATTGCTGAAAGAATGTGACAGTATCTTGCTGACACACAGAACTGCTTACCTCTTATTAGAAACCAAATCCCATATTCTACACTAAATATGCCCCCAGAATGGTTTAAGTCAATTATCTTAGGATAGGAACTTAACTGTTATATGGTCTTAAAGCAAGTTTAATGCTATGTTCTTCAGATATGGCTTCATAACTGTAATTTATTATTATTATTATTATTATTATTATTATTACAGATGCACATCTTATGAATTTGTAGAATCTCTGACAGCAAGATGCTGCTTTTAAAACATTTTAGAAACATTTCCATCTATATAAAAAGGACTTGAGTAGATAAAACACCATTAGCCATGTCCTTTTCACACTCTTCCTAATCAGATGCTGCTTCCAATTAGGCAATTAGGAAAATGGAACAATCATGTTTACTGTACATAGGCATGGACAAGTTAACAACAGTCTGAGTGACAGACAGTTTTTTACAGTATTGGAAATGAGGAACTCATCAGAGAAAGATTGTTTCAACTTAATTATATAATATACACGTGTGTGTGATGGAAAACAAGCAGCTTCTTATCCGAATCACAGTGATATGGCCAAGTTTGTCTGTACCAACCTCATAAATAAAAAGGCTGATTTCGCTACATAACATTTTGCTTTAGCTACAATTTCAAATGAAGACACCAGAATTTTATATTGGTTCACACAACCTTTTTTTCCTCCAAGGATCAAATCAATACATGGTGAGTTTTTCAGAAGTTTTAGATAAGCTCAGTAGGAAATAAGTCCTAATGAACATAATAGACATTACATCTTAGTAAAGATGCAACAACAGTCCTGTGGATAGTTCAAATCATGATATAGACAACCACCTCCATGGAAGTTCAGCCACTATCAAACTTGTTCAGTCGCTTATTACATTCTTGGTATGATGAAAATGTAGTCCTGCATTTCCCAACATCATTGTGTACATACAGTAAAGTGTGAGCAGATTCGAACATCTGGTTTACATGTCTCCCCCCCTCCCCCCCCCCACATTTTTTCAGTAAAAGCATTGTGCAGGTTGGGTGATCAGATATAGGGGTCTCTGTGTAGAATACTTGCTTCACACATTACTTTAGGGCTGTGATGGAGTAGAAGGCCTGCTCTTCTGACATGCATTCTATCATGGTCTGACTTTAACCAGTCCTAAATAGCTATTACATGATTCCAAGGTTGGTTGGATTGAGCAGTAGAATGGTAAATATGAGTTAACATATTAAATATGAGTTAACATATTTACACCTGCCCATAGGCAGGTGTAAATAAAAAAAACTTAAGAAATTACGTAACTGCCTCAAGATCCATTCAGTTCAGCACAACAATTTGTTCCTGTGAATTGGCTGATGGCATGAAAGAATTTTCAGCCACAAAGAAAGAAACAGCATCACTTCGTACAGTTCTGCCCATCTGTCGTATCGGCAGCTAACTACAATCTGTACTTGTTATATTCAAAGGAAAATGTTAAACATTTGAAAATTTGTAGTTTTGCTTCAGAAATTAAAATATACTCTTCACATGTGAATTTCATATGTTGCATTGTGTAAAGACTGTTCCCAAAGTCTAGTAAAGCCAAAGAAAACCTCTCATTTAGCCCCAAAGGGGAATGATTGAAGATTACCAATCATTTTTTTAAAAAGAATTGGAATAACATTTCTATTAATTTCTGTTAATACATTATCTACTCAGACTTCTCTCCAGACACACAGGATTTTATCCTCACACCCATCTTTCCACAACTTTCATTTTCCATTCTATTTCAACTTTTGTGTGATATTTTAATACACAATGCTCTTATTATATACATAAAAGATAATTCAGAGAGATGTGTGATGCATTATTAAGCAGAATTCACAGCACCAACACTGAGACAAAGAGTTTCATATATGCATCTTTCTGAATTATCTTTTATTGCAAAGGAGTTCTACACTTTTATTTTTTTTTGGCTAAAAATGACTTCAGCACACCTTTGTAAAGGGCTAACAAATAACCTAATTATTTCTATAAAGTAAAAGCACATTCAATTACTTTCCCATTTATTACTTCGAACTTTACCCTAAGGCTAATAGACAATCTACTGAAATGCCACGTGTATTAGAATGGACCTTGGAAGTGGGAGGAGGTCGTATTTCAATGTTTCTGGCACAGCATTTAAGTGTAAACAACAAAGAACCCATTGCAATTCAGTATTACTTCACGGTGTAATAAAGGCTTGTAGTTCACAAATGGCCAAAACCTACTACCTAGGTCTTAAGTTCATTTTGCTTTCTTTTATTTCACCTTCAGACACAAGAAGGTGAAAACACCAACTCTGAAAGTCTCAGGACTTTAAAAAGCAACACTGATTCGCAAAAGTAATCCGCTTATAGCAAGTGATATTTCAGAAGCCAATTGCAGCCAGCCAGTATCTTGCCATTTAGAATGGCATGTTGTGATGTTTCATTGTGTGGAATAATTTTTGGTTTGTGGTATATTATTCCCAACAGAACTATAGCATCACTATCTCAGCTTCTTCTCCTATTGTGACCCTTCAACATTCTGCAGATAGCGGTATGCTTCACATGACTCAGTTGTTGCTTTAATTAACCTCTCTACAGCATATGACACATTCAGCCACTCAGTTTGTTTTATTTTCTTCCTGCAATTCATATTCTTCTCATCCCTCTCTCCCCCAGTGTCTGGCTGCTCTGTTTGCACTAAAAATACAAAACGAGAACTGCATTTGTCCACTGGCACAATTGGACATAACAAAATGCCCACCTTTGAGCATTTGCTTTGATTGTTTAAGACGTACATTCCTTTAACCTAGAATTTGACCAGAGTTATTGCTGCTGACAACAATTTTTAGCATAATGATTTGATTTGTTTATTTCAAGCTTTTGGGAATGCCTACTATTTTATGTCACCATTCAGGATTCCTTCATTAATCTAATGTCAATATTTTCTCTATGGTGCTTTGCTAGAAATATGAGAAAATATTTGAGGGAAATTTGATTTAGACTGTGCACATACTATTAACTTGACTTGCATGACTTATTTTTAAAATGTTATAAACATACTTTTACAAATATATCAGATGTTCAAAAAATAGATTAAGGACACAATCATATGCATATTTAGACAGAAAAAGTCCTACAACTACCCGCATCCCACAGCCAGCCATGCTGGGAGCTGTAGAACTTTTTTTCTGTCTAAACAAGCATAGGACTGTACTCTATGTTTATTTCCTTGCCTGTATGTAAATAAACTACAAACAGATTCAAATCATCGTGGACTGTAGCAAATCAGCCACTGCACACCACAAATGGATTTTCTAATCTATATATTTGCATTAGGACAAAGTAGTTGATCCTAGGAGAATCCAAATACTTTATTTGCCCTCCTATAATTAATTATTGTAATATAGACTCCAGCCTTTATGAACAGGCAGGTTCTAAACAGGTGAAATAAATCTTACATAGGTCTGAACTTTTATATCCCTTTACTTATTTTGACAGTTTGCAAGTTGCAATTATCAAGTTGTGTCTCCCTTTGGGGGAGGGGGGAGTTTGCCTACTTCCTTTTTTCCCATCAGTTTTTCCAACTCTGCTTTAAAAAGAAATGGAAGAAGAAAAAATGGGGAAGCTTCAGCTATTGGGTGCTGTAGAAATGCAATAAATAAATAAGTGGATGCTTCACCACTTCAAAACCTCCTGGCCTGTTTAAACTTAGCTTACCCTCTTCTCTGATGCAGTGCTGCATTTCCAGCCAGAGAGAGCAAAGTACAGAGAAAAAGCAATCTAGGAACTTCCAATGCATTCTCCAACTAGTAGATGGAGGATAAAGAAAATATGTAGGAGAAAGTAGAATGGTTGTTGAAAAGAAGCCAGCATACTGAAAGTGGGTTGGAAAGGAATACTGCTTGTGATGTACAGTCAGTGTAACCATTTATTTTAAGCAAGCTTTTTGTTGTCCTTTATAAACAGGTTTTTGCATTCTTTCAAAGACCACCACAACCTGTTTGTCCCATTGTTGCTTCTGGACAAAGAAAATATATTTGCTAGTTCAGTGCCATTTGCCCCCCAGCAAAGGAGGGGGGAATTTTCATTGACTTTAGCCAAATCTTAATTTTCAGGGGTAGGGGTTTACCATTATTAGGCTGGCCATATGAAAAGGAGGACAGGGCTCATGTAACTTTAACAGTTGCAGAGAAAAGGGAATTTCAGACAGCGTCATTTGTATGCAATTAGTTCCTGGTGAAATCCCATCTTCATCACAACAATTAAAGTCGCAGGCACTATACTAGAGTGACCAGATACACAAGAGGGCAGGGCCCCTGCAGCTTTAACTGTTATAATGAAGAGGGAATTTCAGCAGGCACGTATTGCATACAAATGATGCTGGCTGAAATTGCTTTTCTCTACAACTGTTAAAGTTACATGAGCCCTGTCCTCCTTTTCATACGGTCAGCCTAACTATTATAATATGGCAAGAAGTTTTCTTTAACTACAAAAGCTTTGCTGTTGCTTCAAATGGCAGCAAAGTTTCAGTTAGCAACCTACTGGCATTCCTAATTTGCTGCAAAATTTCACAATGAGAACATGCTACATCATGCTGTAGCACCATTCTCAGGAGCACTGTTGGGAGAAAAAGATGGCCGCCCTTCTTGCTGTTGAAGATAAAAGTGGAAAATCCTTTGCCACTTTGTCTTATAATAATAAGTCTTAGTCTTCCAAGGTCATTTTTTTATTATTCAACTATTTTGGACTTCCAAGCCCCTGAAATAGACAGAAAACTGTAAACTGAATATTCCAGCACCAATATTTGCACAACATGGAAAGCAGTGCCTATTAAACCTAGTGTTTGTCTTTAAACACTGGGAGGCTGGCCAGGCTAAATTTGTAGGATTTTATCCTGTACAGCTTGGATCAATCACAGCTTCATATTGACAGTATGTTGTGACACTGTGTGACATATGAACAGAATCTTGAGTCCAATCAGTAGAGAGTTTTGATCACATTCTGGAGCTGATTGAAAGAAAGAATATTTCCCCAGATTTATCAATTGTGGTGTGGATTATGTAGTTGGGCTTTATTACTGAAATAATCTAACAGTTAAGACAGATGGTCTGTTTGTCTTTAATAACTTCATAATTCTATGGATTCGACTCAGTGAAGCTTCCTATCAAAATTCAAATGCACACTGAGAGTCAACATTTTATTTCTCTTCTCCTCAGACTCACTGGGAAAAATAAAGCAGCACACACTAATCAAAGCTTCACGTGAAGATCTTATGGATCCCTCGTGGGAGCCAACACAGCCATAATTGTGTCTTTCATATGTTGGAAGACTTTAAAAAGAAAATCCTTCTTAAGGATGGCTGTTTTTATAAATACCATACTATGGCGGGATGGTTCTGTTTTGTTATCAAGCATTTTCTTTCTCTCATATAGGAACGTTTGCCTCCTTGTACAGATTTCTCAACCTTGACAACTACTGGCTTCCCATAAGATTAATGAAAACTTCTTCATTCTATTTTTTTTCATAATAAAATGTTATCAACACTACATTTCTATCCATAATGATTACAGACCTCTAGGCTATAGTCTTCACTCTGGACTTCATAAGATTATGGCTAACAAGCACAACCTCATAGCTGTAACATCTCATTTGCTTGAGGGATGAACTGTAAATCTTTTTGAGTAGTTGTTAGGGGGAAAGTTTTACTCAACGCCAAATTTGATTTCAGATACCAAAGCTTCCCCGCTGTTACCTAACACAACTCTGCTCCCTTGAGTTACATGTTTCTCATAATGTTCTGGTGATAACATTAACTTTTATAATAAAAATTATTATCTTATTCAGGTTCTTAATATGCAAAAAAGAATTTTATCAACTCTGTTTTAAAAATAGAAATTAATCTTCTACCTGCTCTGTAAAACCATTTGTGTTGGAACTTTTGTACATTTGCTTTTTCAAAAATGAAAAACACACCAACACCTAACAAATCATCCACAAACCACACTAAACAACTTCGCACATCCAAAAAGTGTTCACTGAATAATTATTTTAGGTATTTCACAGTATACTCAAAACAGTTTACTGTGAAAACAATAGCTAAAATTACACATAATAATTATTAAAAACTAAATGTCAGTAGAACTCCACAAAAAAATCCCCCACAACCTACTGGTAAAAACTACAAGCCGTGAGCCATCATATTCTTCTTAGCCATTGATGCTGATGAAAGATAGATGTGTTTAGCAACCTCTCTGGAATGCCGTCAGACATACAATTTCTAACCTCATTCTGGAGGTAATTCAAGAGCCTCAGGCCTTACTCCTGCCTACCAATGAATCACGTTCCTGTGAAGAAGGAGGGGGATATGAAGCACAGCTTGATGTAATGACTACAGTCACCATGAGAGTTTGTACAGTGAGATACAGTCCCTAATGGACATCGGGTAAGGACCTGAAGGGCTTTAAAATTAAGCACCTGCAGCAAAATTTGGGCTAGAAGTTCACGGGCAGTTCATTACAGTTGTCCAAGGACTACTTGTACATGTAGCCAGCTACAGCATGAGTATGGGTTAGGTGCAGGTATAGCCCTGCTCCCCTCAGCCTCCCTTAGAAAATGGTAGGTACTGAGCAAGCTCAGTGTGATGTGAAGAACCTGCTGCCAATGCCCTCGGGTGAGGTCTCTGTGAAGAGTGTGGCATCCAGGACAATCAAGTAGGGAAATTTGAGGTTGGTAAAGGAAGTTGAAGGACACACTGGGTTGGTTGGACATTTCTCGTGAGTCATGGGATTGTCCAGCCATTTATTTATTTTTAAATCCATTTAAAATAAAAATCTAATCCATTTATCCATAGCCTCCAAACCTTCTTTCAGAACTAAGATGGCAGTGTCTGGGTACTTACTTAATGAAATGTAGAGCTGGGTGGCACCAGTACATTGTTAACACCAGTTCTGGATGATTGTCTCATATAGATGTTAAGTAGCATTGTAAAAACTCCAGGCCTTGTGGAACATCACAGTCAATTCCTATGGAGCTAACCTAGGTTTCCCAATGACCACTTTCTGAATGCAGGTAGATAGAAAGGATTTCTGTGGGGTCCAAGTAGGATTTGATCTGAACAATTTAATCAGCAAAAAATCATGGGAAATCATTGCAGAAAACGGGAGATCCCTCATCTTCCAGTGGCTTATTTTTAGGTTCTAGTGGCACCCCAAACAGTCCAGTTGGATGTGATCTTGCTGATGCAGAGAGAAAAAAAGACGTACTTGCAGGTGCAGGTGCCACTACTACATCATAGGGCTGCGAATGGGCTTCATGGTATGTTCAGACAGATTCAGCAACAGAGTTTTCAATAATGGATCTCATCAACTAAAACTCAATCCAGACAAGACGGAGGTACTAGTGGGTGGTTTGCCTGCCTGGCTAAGTGATATTTAATCTATTCTGGATGGGATCCCCCCCCCCCCCCCCCAGGATCAGGTTTGTAGTTTCGGAGTGCTCTTGTATCCAGAGCTGTCACTCAAGGCATAGGTGGAATTGGTGGCATGGAACACCTGATATACTAACTACATCCTTATCTGGACAGAGATAGCCTTGCTACAGTTATTCATGCTCTGATCATCTCTCGTCTGGATTACTGCAATGCCTTATATGTGGGGCTGCCTTTGAAACTTCAGCTGGTCCAAAACCAGGCAGCAAAATCATTAAGCTTGTGGCCAGAGACTGGCCAAGTCCACATTACAAGTCCACTTTTCCAGATGCATTGGCTGACAGTCCATGTCCAAGCCTGGTTCAAAGCCCTAAACGGCTTGGGGCTGGATGGCTACCAAGTAGAGGACCTTTTCTGCTGTGGCACCCCAGTTGTCAAATGAGCTTCACAGAGAAACTGACTGGCATGTACATTGTACCCTTTTTGGTGCCAGGTGAACATCTTTCTATTTTCCAAGCATTTTAGTCTTTTAGTTCCATTATTGTAAGAACATAAGAACATAAAAAGAGCCATGATGGATCAGACCAAGGGTCCATCTAGTCTAGCACTCTGTTCACACAGTGGCCAACCAGCTGTCAACCAGGGAACCACAAGTAGGACATGGTGCAACAGCACCCTCCCACCCATGTTCCCCAAGAACTACTGTATACAGGCTTACTACTTCTGATAGTGGAGGTTGCACTCAGCCATCAGTACTAGTAGCCATTGATAGCCTTCTCCTCCAAGAGTTTATCCAACTCCCTTTTAACGCCATCCAAATTGGTGCCCATCACCACATCTTGTGGTAGTGAATTTCATAGTTTAACTATGTCCTGTGTGAAGAAGTAGTATTTTAAATTTAAAATCTCTGCATTGCTGCTGGGTTTTAAACCTTTGGATTTTATATTGTATTTTATGCTATAATATTTTTGTTGTGGTTTTAATTGTTATGAACCACCCAGAAAGCTTTAGCTATTAGCAGTATAGAAATGTAAAAAAATAAATAAACAAATAATTGGTAAGTAAAAGTATCCAGGTTAGATATTTGTTCCATTTGTGGAGGCCACTTCACAGCAATTACGAATATGGTTCATTCTGGTGTCCACCAGATGTCTTGGAGTACAATTCCCAGCATCCCACAATGGAGACATGCTGAGAGGAAGATGGGAGTTGTAGTCTAACATATCTGGAGGACACCAGGATGGGGAACGATGCTTTGAACCATAGGCACAACAAAGATTCCAAATATGGAAATGGAGTGGGGGGATCCATGATTTCTGGCTGTGTGTGCATGCTGCAGGACTGTGTGTCAGCTTCCAAAATGCTGGATATTAAAGCACATACTTAGCTTGCAGAAGGTTGCAGGCTCAGTCTCCAGATCAGGGCTGAGAAAGCCTTCGAGGGCCACTTCCCACTGGCGCAGAGAATACTGGACTAGACTGATAAATTCTTGGTGAATGCAGCTGCTAGTCATGATGGTTATATGGAACCTCCAGGTTCAGAGGCAGTATGCCACTAAACACTAACTGCTAGGGATCAACAACATTTTCATGTCCTGCTAATGAGCTTCTACAGCAAGGGTGAGGAACCGCTTTCAGTCCGAGGGCCAAATTCCATTTCAGAGAAGCCCTCTAAAATGGCAAAAATGGTGGGAACCAAAATACCAACATATTTTAGCTTAAAGCTCTTGCCACTAAGCCTTTCACCCTTATAGAATGGGGGGAAATCTGCAATTGCCTGAAAACCACCAAATGATTGGCAGTCAGGAAAAGGGAGCATGACCATTTGGGGAACTCTGGAGGGCCAGATTGGAAGCTCAGGTGGACCAGATTTGGTCTGCAAGCCTGAAGCTCAACACCGGTGTTCTACAAGCATCTGGTTAACTACTGGTTGAGGCAGGATGGGAATTAAATGGGCCCTTGTTCTCTGATGTAACAGTGCTCTTCATCTGATCTCATGGACCCATAGTTTTGTTTTTATGCTTTGTTTAAATTGCTTTACTGCTGTTTGTTTACATTGTTTTTATTTAATTTATGATGGAAGCCGCCCTGAGCATTTTTTTGGAAATGGAAAGGCTGGGTAGAAATTCCCTAATAAATAATATCCAAATATCGTCTTTCATCATAACTTTACACAGGATTTTTCAAAACCTATGTAAGGAAGAAGATTCTAATTCATTTATCTAATACATATGCTTTCACTGTTTCCTGCACTGAACAGATTCACTTGCAAAATGAATCCTCCTTTAGAGACCTCATATCCAGATGGGTAATGTTCTTTTAAGGTGATAAGGTAGTGTTAATGAGTTCACTTTTCTGATGGAAGAGTTGCAGTTCAAAGCCTAATGCTGCCTCAGGTGCAGAGTATGAAACTGACAATATGAATTCATGAATGCCTCTGTGTTATTTGCATAATGCCAAGGATGTGCCCCTTGGGAAATAGGAAATATAACTTTTTTAAAAAAGAAAGAAAGAATACATCAGTTTCTGTCACCTTTAAAGAGCATTCATATACCCATTGTAAATGCAACTCACTGTCATAACATTGTCCACCATTTGGAATGCAGATACTGTGGTTTTGCTTCTTAGCTGCAGTGCAACACTGGGTAAGGAACTATGTTACCTACTTGTATCAGAGCTTCATGTTACCATATGAGTGAGGGATGCTTCCAGAATTCTCCTCGTCCAAATTTTCTTTCCAGACTTTGGAGGTCTTAATAACCTTGTCTTGTTGCCAAGGTAAAACTGATGGATTAGGGATTCCCATTTTTCCACTTTATATTTCCATCGTTTCTACAGAGCACTGTGCATTCCCAGTGTCCTGCAGCTTTTCAGTCTTTCCTCTACCTCTACATTACCAATGTGCATGTTCAAATTGACAAGGCACTGCAAAAACATACACAACAGCCAGGTTCTAGTCCCCACTTGATCATGTAGCTCACTGGGTAACTTTGAGCCAGTCACTGACTCGCAGCATAACCTATCTCACAGGGCTGTTGTGAAGATAAAATGGAAAAGAGGACCATGTAAGCTGCCTTGGGTTCCTTGCAAAAGGAAAAAAAATGTAGGATATAAAAGTGATAATAAATAATAAACAAAAAACAGCCAACACAAAACACTACCAATGAGCATGAGCCTTTCTGTGCAATGATAAAGCCCTGCAAAAAAGCAAACTTGATATACACAAGTCAGGTAACAGAAATGGCCACAGTAGAATAAAATTAGCACCCTGGATATCCCATTCTTTGCCACAAATATGAATGATCATGTATGCAGAAGTCTGAGGGGAAAGCCTCTGTGTTCCTTCCATCAGCAAATATGCAGATCACCTTCTGTTCTTATACAAATATTGATTTTTTTTTTCCATTCTGGAAAGTAATGGCTTACAGGCATGCAAGAAAATCAATTCAGTAAAATTACGTTGATTTTCTGACACACAATGAAGTTCATAGGCAGAAATATGATAAAATAAGGTGCAAAATTATATAAATAACTGGTATTTATACTACTGAGTTTTGTCTCAAAAGAGAGTAGTGAGATCCCTTGGTGACACATTTTGTGCTAGGAATACTATAGACGTGAGAACTATTATTCATATATTAAACAAAAAAGCAATCTCAATCCCTGTACAACTACAGATTGACCCACCAACTGATCATGGGTTATGCAAGGGTTATTTAACAATCACATAACCAATGCCGCCTGTGTTTGCACCGCGCAAGCTGCAGCTGGTCTTTGAATGTGCAAATTCTGCCCGGCACACATCAGCTGATGCTGTAGCCCACTGTTGGGTAAGCCACATTTTGATCAGAAGCAATGTGTTGTAGTTTAACCCTTACATAACTCACGGTCCCTGGGTTCACGAGAAGCCATGGCCGGGCACTGAATATCCAGCTGCCAGAATGAATGGAAGGCACTGCAGCCCATGCTGCATGCTGGGCGTGGTGGGCTGTTCAGTCGTGAATGTCTCCTTCCATGAACCAGTTGGAGGGAACTGGGTTCCAGTAGAAGCATTGGAGGAAGGGGCAAGGCAGATGCTTTTGCCGATTTCTCTTTTCCCCTACAGCCCGCAGCATCACCTTCCACACTGTTCTGGAGCATCCCCCAAACAGCTTTTCAGGGAGCAGAAAGTTAAGAAGGAAATAGCAAAAATTGCTACCCTGCTCACTTTTCTCCAGAGGAGTAGGACTCTGCTGAGCACCACAAGTTTTAATAAAAATCTCTTTAAAAAATATCATTTGTATTTAATTGGAGAATAATGACTGGGTAGAGTTCTGGGAGAAGAAGAAATTTGCTAACTTGGGGAAAAGTAAAGCTAATTTTCCATGTCTCTTATTCGGTTGTATCTAATGGTGTTGTTCCATTTATGGAAGGGTCTTTGATTGAGCTTCAGTGAACAGAAGGAGAAGGGAATGTTTCCACATTTCCTTTCCTCCTGCAGACTCTTCCCACACTGTTCCAGAGGGTCGCAAAATCATCAGGAGCCACTATTAGATCACAGGAGGAATGTGGAATTGGGGAAAATCAGCTCACCCATCTCCTTTCATGGAAACCTCCACTGGATCAAAAAGCATTCCGTGAAAGGAACGACACCCTTGGATGCAACCCACCATATTATGATTTTTTAGAGGTCTTCTATTTATATTCAGTGAAATATAAATAGCACATCAATAGGTCTAATGTAAGGCCTGCTACACATATTACCGAAGCAGTGTGGTTGTGGCTGTCTTCCCCATTGCTCCTCTCTGCTCAGCTCCTCTCAGTAAAATTTCCACCCACATAATTAGGCTAGATCATGTGGTAACATCCCCATTGCTGATATGCCTGCTGAGATCAGCTGAGCACTGCAAACTTGGTAATGCATAATCAAGCAATTCACCCCAAACATGAGTGGAATCCTTATACATTACTGGAGCCTCATGGAATCAACAATAGAGGAGGTAGCAACCAGATTACTCAGGTAATGTGTAAAGAGAATCTACAGCAGTCAAGCTCCTGAAAAATCAATGAAGCTACATCAAAAGGCACTAGCAATTATTTTTTTACTCTACATGACCAAACTGAGAAGAGTTCACACTTCAGTCTCTACAGTGTTTTCCTCTTGACAAATAGTAAGTGCACCCACGACTCTGATTTGTTACATCAGAAAGATATTTGAGTATACTTACATATTTGTATTTCCTCGCCTAAATTGCTACAGAGCATAGCAAAGTAATTTAAACAGTCATTTGTTTTTTCAACAGCTGAGATAATTGTTAGAGATCTAAGGGTACACTTACATAAAGAAATTCTGTTTTATTATGTGACAGTTACTGTATTTACTGGAGAGTAACAGGAGCCTGTCACTTAGGAAAATTTCATGCATAATGTGTCATATATTATGCATGCATGTGCAGCTCAGCATAGCCAAATATAACCAAACAATTAATAAAACAAACCATGAATACTGAATTAAAATGCGAAAACTGAGGGCACAAAACTGAATTCTGACAAGTAAAAGATTACTCATTTACCAGAAAAAAAACATTCATTATAAAGTAATCAGAGTGCAGTCACTCAGTCAACCTACTGCTTTTCTGAAAAAAAAAATTAAGTATTGCTACTAGAAATTGATTAGAGTTTTAATAGAAATAAATCCCCATGAAATTAGTTAGCACTCACCAGCATTAACCTTTCAAGGAAAGCAAGCCAACTTCCAACTTATTTTAACGACTAATTCCAAACAGAATCATTATTAATTATGTTTTACTATATACCATATTCATGAAAAACTGACCCATTTTTAAGACCAACTTCATCTTAATGGGGATAGCTGAGCTATGACAAATTGTTTTAATTCAAAGAATAGATAGCACATAAATCCACAGACACATGCCTGATTTGGGCATTCTGCCTCACACGATTCCAATCATGTTAGAGTGAAGCATAAGTCCGCGCTCACCGGCCTTTCACTCTCTGTTGTATCCTCATCAATGGAAGCTGGTAGCTACGATGTCAGTGGGGCGGTGAATCCTCTCCGGGCTTCAGTCAGAACCAATCAGAGCTGTAAAGGTGTGAAGGCCGGAACAGATTTACCGCCCCACTGACATTGGAGCCACCAGCCTCCCCTAATCCTCATCACTTTGGAGTCGGGAGTGGGAGAAGGGAGGTTTGAAGCAGGAAGAGTTTATGCAATCCTGATTATGCAAAGTTCTAAACTGCATGGGGAGTCGATGCACCTAGAGCTGGTTTCCTGCTTCAGATCTAGAGGCCCCAACAGGTGGAAAGCAACGGGAAAAGATGACGGAGATTCAGTGGAGTGAGTAGAGCCACAAAGTGCAATCCTGCACTCCCACCCCACATGACTGGAATCATGTGGGGCAGAGTATATGAACTGGATTTCAAATTGACAAGGGTTTTTCCCTTGTAAATAGTATCTGTTTCCATCTACGCTGGTACTAACATTTAAAGCCCTAAACGGCTTGGGGACAGGTTATCTAAAGGAACGCCTCCTCCCATATGTACCTGCCCGGACCCTAAGATCATCTACAGCAGTCCTTCTCCACGAGCCCCTGCCAAAGGAAGTGAGGCAGGTGGCCACTAGGAGGAGGGCTTTCTCCGCTGTGGCACCCCGGCTGTGGAATGAGCTCCCCAGAGAGGTTCGCCTGGCGCCTACTTTGTACTCTTTTCGTCGCCAGGTGAAGACCTTTTTATTCTCCCAGTAGTTTAACAGTTAAATTAACTCAATTTTAATCCTTGCTGTTTAAAATTTGTATTTTAATCTGTATTAATTCCTGCTGCTTGGTTTTATTCCGGTTGTGTTTTTATATTGTATGTTATTTTGTGTTTTTAGATTGTGGCTTGTTTTATATTTTTAAAATGATTTCATGGTTTTAATTTTTGTGAACCGCCCAGAGAGCTTCGGCTATGGGGCGGTATAAAAATGCAATAAATAAATAAATAATAAATAAATTTCAGAAAACAACAATGAACCTTTGTGAGAAATCTGCAAAACTAGGCATTTTCATTCAGTTATGCTCTAGACACCCCCTGCCAAACTGGTAATTATGTGTTATACACGGGAGAGGTTAAAATACGCAGTGTTTGTTCAACGATGGGGATAAGATGATAGTTCCTAACTGGAAATATAAACAACAACACAGTCTGTGCATTTATGAGCTCTCATATTACGTATTTATATAACATTTTCACTGCAATCATAGGCATTTTCACTCAAATGTAAATCCTATTGAGTGCAATGGGGCTTGTTCCCTAGTCAGTAGGGCTAGAACTGTAGTGTTCAAAACAATTCAGATGCATTATCTCAGTAATCATTACAAGAGTTCTGTAAGGTAGGTAGACTTGTAGTTGCGTGTTTATTTGTTGCTTCAATCACCATGGTCATATCAACTTTACAAGTACAAATGTACCAACAATACAGATAAGCATATAAAAATTCCATAATACAAAGAAGTAAAACACAAAAGGATACTAAAAAGGTTATCATTAGATATGGAAAAATAGTTTTAATACAAAGAATTAAAATAAGTGATACTAAGAATTACATTAAAAGGTTGGGTAGACTTGTATTTCTGTCCCCATATTGTCAAGGGAGGTGGGAAGAATTCATGGCTGAAGTGAAATTTCACCGATGGACTTACCAATTCACAGCGTACACACTTAGTCACTAAGGACAAAACATTTAATAGTTAATGTGAATCACTCCACTCCTAAGTGCCATCTGTAACTACCTCCAAAGATTTATTTATTTATTTCAAAAAGTCCACCATCCCACATTCCTCAACAACAGTTTCCCTTCATATATTTCCATGGCTATTCTTACATGCACATTGTTAAAATTAGATCTCCTCTGGCAAGACCAGTTTTGAAGAGAATGTTGTTCAATGAGGATTGCAGAATCAGCCCCCATTAATTAAGTTCCAAGGCTGGACTTTGCTCAATGCAGCTTCCCCCCTCCTTTTGGGGGGGGGCACATGCTGCTATGGGATCACACAGAGACATTTTCAAAGCAAGCAGTATTTAGAACTGTCAAGTCAGCAGCAACATCTTGTTAACACTGAGACTTGTCTAATCCTCAGAGGCTAATGAGCAGACAACGTATCGCTTCCAAAATGGCAACATAGTTATTCTTGTTCATTGTTCCTTTAAGCTATGGCAGTATGTATTGCCTTAATTGTTTAACTTAATCAGACAGGAGACTTTTAAGAAGAGGTGAAAGAGAATTGGAACAAATGTTCTGCTTGCTGGACTGCAAGTGCAGCCAGATATTCTGGACGTTATCTTGTGACTGTTCCCTTTTGTTCTTACAAAATAGATTTTAAGTTCAAAATGGGTGCAATCGTAAGGTATAAACACCTGTAGGATGGAGGGCTCTGAGAGCGGAGCCCCCTGTCCATCCTAAGCCTTGAGTCCAGCAGGCGTAAGAGTCTAGCAGGGCAGGAAGAATGGCAGAGACTTCTTTAGCCTCTCTGTCCTCTGAAAATGCATTTTATATTAGATGGGTGTCGTGTTTCCCGTTCCCTCTGGCATTCACACGTGCTGGCAAACTGACATGGGACACCCAATCAGTGAGACTTCTTTTATTGAGGGAAATCTCACGATGAAAAGCTTAATGGTTACACACTTCAGAAATACTTAAAGCTGATAGATGATCAGAAAGCCTTAGGCTCCAAGATAACGTACAGTCAAAATGCTACTCACTACAATAACCTGGTTTCTCAGTTGCCATCTCAACGGTTCCAAAAATGGATTCCAAACCCAACCAAGGGAGGGGAAAGATTCCTTATACGATCCTTCAGGCAATCACAATGGGACATTCCTGAAAGGCTTAACTAACCATGCCTAGAGAAGTAGTCCAAACGTGGATCATTCATTGGTAACTCAAAGAACATGGCCACAGCCTAAACAAGATCACAGGGAAGGTAAAAATCTCAGGCACAAGAACTCCCATGCATGTACTTTAGCCCTGGGAACTCCCTGCCTCCTGAGTCTCCAGAGAAAAAGTCCAACCATAAAAATCAGCCCTAGTCTACCCTTACACTGAGCGGTTGATAACACACACAATCCACAGCAAATGTGAGTTCAAGTCTATGAAAAGCTTCACAGTACTTTTCATGGCACTATCCTTAGTAATCCAAAATCCAAATAGAAGATAGTCCATGTGCAGAGTGCTTTCAAGGTCCCAAACAGAGATGGATCCAAACAAGGAAGAGTTTCAGGCCATGAGTCAAAAGATGATCCTAGCAAAGGCTCCTCACCTTTGCTCCAGCTTATAAAGGGAGGCGTAGGCCTGTTCAAAACCACTTGACAAACAGGAGCTTGGTCCATAAATCATGCTTGTGTCCAAACAGGGTGGCACTGCTCAGCTCACTAAGATGACGCTACAATCTGAGTGACTCCTACAACAAGGGCCCCCCACTCTATCTAAACACTCTATCAGTTTCACAGGGAACTCTACCAAGCTCAAGGCCAGAGGGCAGTGTGTGTGTGAACTCTTTCCCTGAGAATCCTGACAGAGTTAAGCTTGCACACATATTCCAAACTAGTTCTAATAAATCTAACTACAACTTGCTAAAACCTATGCCTGACAATGTGTCTCTGAGCCCATCTAACTCTCTCAATGGATGAAGGCTTATGCATCATACCAGAGAGAACAGCTCCAATAGTGCCCCAAAACAGTGTTCACAACAATGTCGGAAAGAAGCCAGACTACAAAGCACATGGGATTCGATGTCTATGTACTAATGCCCAAAGTATAGGAAACAAACATAATGAACTTGAACTCTTAATACAAGAAGAAGAAGAAGAAGAAGAAGAAGAAGAAGAAGAAGAAGAAGAAGAAGTTTATTTCTTACCCGTCTCTCCCTCTGGATCGAGGCGGGGAACAACATGAAATACAAAACAGCATAAAATAATAAAACTGATTAAAACATATAAAACTAATGAATACGACTTGATAGGTATAACTGAAACTTGGTGGGATGACTCCCATGACTGGAATATAGCAACTGAAGGCTATAACTTGTTCAAAAAGAACAGAAGAAACAGAAAGGGAGGCGGAGTCACACTACATGTTAAAAATACTTATCCCTGCACAAAAATACAAGATTATGAACCTAGGAGCCCTATCAAGAGTATCTGGATTAAAATAAATGGAGAAAGGAATAAAAGGAGCATGATAGTCGGTGTCTACTACCAACCACCCAATCAAGGAGAAGATGAGAACGAAACTTTTGAAAAGCAAATTGCCAGTGTTTCAAGGAAATCTGGTGTATAGTAATGGGGGACTTCAATTACCCCGATATCTGTTGGGAGACAAATTCTGCCAAAAGTGGCCCCTCCAAGAAATTCCTGACATGTGTGGCTGATAACTTTCTCCTACAGAAAGTAGAGGAAGAAACTAGAGGAACAGCTATCCTTGACTTGATACTAACCAATAGGGAGGACTTAGTGGATAAAGCAGCAGTTACAGGAACTCTGGGGGAAAGTGACCACATCATACTTGAATTCTTGATTTTAAAGGAAGCAAAAGCTGAGTGTAGCTATACACGTACTCTGGATTTCAGGAAAGCTGATTTTAATAAACTCAGAACTATGATAAGTAAGGTCCCATGGCAAGTGACCCTAATGAGAAAAGGAGTCCAAGATGGGTGGGAGTTTTTAAAAAGGGAAATTTTAAAGGCCCAATTACAAACAATTCCAACAAGGAAAAAAAATAGAAGACAGAAGAAGAAACCAACATGGCTCCACAAAAAGCTTAGAGATGACTTGAAAATAAAAAAAGGATACACATAGGAAGTGTAAGGAAGGCTACGCTATAAAGAAGTAGCACAGAAGTGCCATAATGGTATCAGGAAGGTAAAAGCTGAGAATGAGCTGAGGCTAGCGAGGGATGCTAAAAGCAATAAAAAGGCTTTCTTCAGATACGTGAATAGTAAAAGACAAAGGAAAGAAATGGTGGTTTAACTGCTTAACGAGGACAGCAAATTGGTAACAGATCACAAAGAAAAGGCAGAAGTGCTCAATTCCTACTTTGGCTCAGTCTTCTCCCAAAAGCGGCTCTATGACCCCCCTGGAAAAAGTGAAGTACAAGCTGAAGGGGCAGGACTGCAGTTTGAGACTGATAAAAAAAATGGTCAAGGAACACCTACTTTCTTTGAATGAGTTCAAATCTCCAGGGCCCGATGAATGGCATCCTAGAGTAATAAAGGAGCTGGCAGAAGAACTCTCAGAACCACTGTCTATTATCTTTGTGAAATCATAGAAGATGGGTGAAGTGCCGGACGACTGGAGGAGGGCTAATGTTGCCTCAACCTTCAAAAAGGGCAAAAAGGAGGAACCTGGGAACTACAGACCAGTTCAGTCTGACATCTATCCCTGGAAAATTTTGGAGCAGATTATAAAGAAGTCAATCTGTAAGCCCCTTGAAAACAAGGCAGTGATTAATAGAAGCCAGCATGGATTTGTCAAGAACAAATCCTGTCAGACTAATCTGATCTCATTTTTTGATCGGGTAACCTCCCTTGTGGACTGTGGGAATGCTCTGGACATAATATATCTTGACTTCAGCAAAGCTTTTGACATAGTGCCCCATGACTTTCTGATTCACAAACTAGTGAAAAGTGGGCTAGATGGAACAACTATTAGGTGGATCCACAGTTGGCTACAGAATTGGACTCAAAGAATGCTTATCAATGGTACCTTTTCACTCTGAGGGGAGGTAACAAGTGGGGTACCACAGGTCTCAGTCTTGGGCCCAGCGCTCTTCAACATTTTTATTAATGATTTGGACAAGGAGGTGCAGGGAATGCTTATCAAATTTGCAGATGACAAAAAATTGGGTGGGATCGCTAATACCCTGGAAGACAGAAACAAACTCCAAAGTGATTTTGAGAGACTGGAGCTCTGGTCTGAAAACAACAGGATGAAATTTAATCGGGATAAATGCCAAGTTCTACACCTAGGAAAAAGAAACCAAATGCACAGTTACAAGATGGGGGATACTTGGCTCAGCAATACGACAAGCGAGAAAGCTCTTGGAATTGTTGTAGATCACAAGCTCAATATGAGCCAACAGTGTAATGTGGCTGCAAAAAAGCAAATGCTATTTTGGGCTGCATTAATAGAGGTATAGCTGAGCCAGGTATAGCTTCCAAATCATGTGAGGTACTGCTTCCCCTATATTCGGCACTGGTTGGGCCCCATCTTGAGTATTGCGTCCAGATCAGGGGTCTGGAAACAAAGCCGTATGAGGACAGACTGAAAGAACTGGGCATGTTTAGCCTGGAGAAGAGAAGATTGAGGGGAGACATGATAGCACTCTTCAAATACTTGAAAGGTTGTCACACGGAAGAGGGCCAGGATCTCTTCTCGATCAACCCAGAGTTCAGGATACGGAATAATGGGCTCAAATTACAGGAAGCCAGATTCCAACTGGATATCAGGAAAAAAATTCTGTCTGTTAGAGCAGTATGCCAATGGAACCAATTACATAGGGAGGTGGTGGACTCTCCCACACTAAGGCATTCAAGAGGCAGCTGGACAACCATCTGTCAGGTATGCTTTAAGGTGGATTCCTGCACTGAGTGGGGGGTTGAACTCGATGGCCTTATAGGCTCCTTCCAACTCTACTATTCTATGATTCTGTGATCTTGCTGGGGGGTGGGAACAGGACCTGAGAGGCCTTTGGATCCACCCCAACACACACATGTCCCCTCTCAGGGTTATGACGCCGACCTCAGGAGAAGGGACTGCTGCAGAGTTTTCCACAGCAGCTGGGAGGGGCTTGTGTGGCAGGGGGAGATCCACAGTCAGATCTTCTTCTCCAAAGTTGAAGTTCTGTCTCCAGCCTCGGAGGAGGGGATCTGCAGCATCCTGTGGTCCTGCTAAGAATTCTCAAAGACTACCTCATTTGCTCTTGAGAATACAGATCAAGGAACAAGGATACAGAATTCAGCTGCTGGCTTGAAACTTACTAAGAACTGTTCAACTGCATAATAGCAAGCCACCTTGCCAAGTTGTTGTGGCATTATCTACAAATGGAGAGCTCTCAGGAAGAGATATCAACAAAAACAATGGTGAGAGAGACATCTTCTAAAATATGAGTAGAAAAATCAGTACTGGCAGGCACAGATAATGCTATGGATGGACTGACACAAAACTTTTCTGGATTAGTAGTAGTTTAGCAGATCAGGCCCAAACAGATGGTGAGTGAGGACAGGGTTCAGACAAGGCAGATAACCAGGGAAAAGGCTGCAGAAGCCGGTTCAGAAATATCAAAAGGTGAGGCAGATAGGCTTCGGGGGTAGGGGGACTCTTCCTGTGAGACATGGCCAAATACTCCAATAGTCAGCAGTGATGTTAACTAATATCTATTAAGTGCATTCCCAAACGAGCAGGGCAGATCTGAGGTGAGGTAATAATTGACTGGCAATTAGACTATCTCCTCCTAAATGGACAACCACTTCCAGGCCAGATCACACTACTATATCATTGCCACAAATTTCAAGGCAAGCAACGCTGCTCAGTTTGGCCCAGATGAAACTGGAAAAAGATTAAAATAATGTATTCTATTGTATTTTATAACACTACCATTCATTTGTGTAAATGTCACACCACTCACAGTTGCCCACAAACGAAAGAATCTAGATAGCATATACAGAACCTATATATTCCCTTTGGCATGGATTGATACTACTTTCCAGAGAACTGGAAAGAACAGAAAATAGGCACATGCAAAACACTCACTCCTCTCTGCTGAGAGGATATTCTACAGAATCAGGGTGCAATTCCAAACATTCTTACTAAGAAGTATGCTCCATTGAGCACAGAGGGGCTTACTTTCTAGTAAAAACACATAGAATTGCACTGTAAAAGAACTAGGGAGAAGCCCAGTTGGGAGAAGAAGGAAGAACAACCAGTGATGTTCTGGGCCTTGTAAATTATAGAGGGCTGGTAAGTAAGCTCTGCCTTTGCCAGTGAAATAAAACATTCCACAAGATAGAGGAATTCAATCTTTTCTCCATGAATAATTCCACTCTGCTGCACCTAAAGTGACATATGCAAATGATGCTCTTAAGTTTGCAAAATACAGGATGTTAAAATTTAGACTGTCCTCTGCATTATCTAAAATATTGAGAGATAAATATGGATGATTTATCATAACTTCCTTGGAACCTGATAATTCTACCAATTGCTAACTGGCAAATAACCTCCCTTTCCAAATCTGATTGATGAGCTAACCATATCAGACAACTTGGCCAGTCTCACTGCTAATCTAAGGGCTAATCTAAGAACTTTATTTATTTATTTATTTAAAAATAGACATAGAAATGCAATTAGGACCTGAGTATTTGATAAAAACAAAAACTTTTTTTGTTAACAACTTGGTTATCTTGTGTGCACAAGCCTACATCATGATGGATAGTCCTCACTAGACTCTCATTTAGTTCCCTTAAATGTAATGAAGCCCTGATTTATGGTCTTGAATTAGATGAGTTTCACTGAAGCCAGACCTAATACTTTAAGGTTGTTTTTGCACTTCAGTGATCAACAGATAGCAATCTACTGGGCACATTCTCAAGTTCCTATGCAGAGGTCTATATCCTGAATTATGCATGCACACACACACAAGATAATTTTTTAAAAAACCATTAGGTAAAAGGGAAAATGTGTGTGTTCAGGCACCTTTATGGTCAGCACCTAAATACATTTCACCAGTCAGCTTTTGACTTGTTTTACATACTGTGTGAACTATTGTGATACCGCAGTTTGAATTAATTGCCAGATAGTACGTGTTAAATGGCTGAAGAATCTGATGCCTTATCTTCATTATTTGTTTTTTTGCAAAGGCCAGAAACACGTATTTCCTCTTATTTTCTTAAATGTGTTGTGATTTATGGGCTTTTGAGCAGTTGTTTTGTGACTGCCAATTTGAGAAACTGGTTTGCTTAACAGCTGAGTTCTATTTTCTTTGGGAACTCAAATCTCTGGTCCTTTCTGATAATTTTAAGAACAAATTTTCAAACAGCCCTCAGATGCATTCTCAAATCCATCTCCAAAAGGTAATGCTAGAAAAGAGTACCTGAACCAAATGGAGCATCTTCATTTACAAATAAATTGACTGATGCTGGCTTACTAGAACTGCCACTGCTTTACCAGAAAGTCAAATTGACTTCCTGATAGGTCTGCATGTGTAGAGCAGTCATGCAGAAACCCAGGTCCCAGTGTATAAGCAATTTGCTACTTGAGCATGTTTTTGACATAAGAGTTGATTTTGGAGTTTGATTTTACATACCTGCTTATTTCCTTTGTATATAGCCTTTGAATGGATAATGCTATCTATTTTATTACATGTCTATTCTCCCCATTTAAAGAAAACCCCAGACTGTTTTAATCAAAGTTCTGCAATAATCCTGACAATGAAGATGCTCTCCTTAGGAAGTGAACTGCTACTAGGAAGATGGGGCACTTTGCACTGATAGGAATTCTGGAAGAACAGAAGCTAGATTTCAGTTTTCCTTTCTTTTTGTGGTTATTTTGCACCGTACGTTCTCTAGCAGGTGCCAGAAGCTGATCTCACCTATATATGCAACCAATTTGTAAAGAAAAAAATGCCTGCTTGCAAATAATCACGCTTGTTACACCCAAATTTAGTTCCGTTCTCCAATGAAAATGTAGACTAAAAATATAAACGTAACAGTAAGTGCCAAATAGGGGGCTGATCAGCTATCCCATGACACGGTGGTGTTCTGTGCTAGCTGGTAGTAACATACTTGGTTGGAAAAGCATAAATGTCACAGTTCACCTTCATCCATTTGCCCAGCGCATAAGACTGTACATCTCCTATAACAGTACAAGTCACTTATAATATTGCAACTTATGGCAACCCATAGTATTGAGTATTAAGCTTTTGGAGAGGGATTCTGCTAGATTGGAATAACAACTCTGTACTCCTGTGTCTGTCAGAGAGACCAGGAAATAAACCAGCACCAGCAGGTCATAGCTATGATTGTTTTCACAGAGGTCATTTAAAATACAACCAGTATGCGAAGCTGGTAGAAGGTTGGACTTGTACCAGAAATACTTGGCTTTGAATTCCTGCGTTGACATGAAACTCACTGGATTTTTGGGCAAGACACTATTTCTCAGCTTGATCTACCAACTTTCAGAATGTTTTGTTTAAAATTCCTTGCTCAGATCAGATGGACAAGTCCAAGTACACCACTTGAGCATCTTGGAGAAGAACATTCTGCAAGAAACACAGATTAATGGCTCCTAGGCCTGATGGCTATGTGCTACCTCTAGTATCAGAGGCAGCAAGCCTATGTACACCAGTTGCTAGGAAATATGGGCAGGAGGATGCTGTTGCACTTGTGCCCTGCTTGTGGTTTCCTGGCCGACAGCTGTTTGGTCACTGTGTGAGCAGAATGTTGGACTAGATGGACGCTTGGTCTGAACCAGTGTGGTTCTTATGTAGACTGGGGGGGGGGATCTGAATCCATGAAACTGGAGATGCAGGAATAAGAACTATGATCCACCTGTAGCAGGTGAGAAAGATGTGGGACTAGAGAAACAGGAGTACCTGGTACCTCACTTCCTCTACTTTCTCCAGAGTTAATTCAGCGGTCCCCCTTTTTCTCTCCCACCCTCACCCATTATCTCTGTGCATTGGCCATTACATATTTCTTTTTTCTGGCTTTAGTAGACAACTAGTATCAGAAATGAAAAACTCCCAAGGTGGGTTCCAGAGGTTAATTTCATATATTAAAATCCTATGCAGTTCACATTAAAATACAACATAACAAGATAAAAACAAGAGGAAAATAAAAAATAATTAAAAAAATAAAAATTACAAAACAAAATAACAACAACACTGGGTAGTATTATATAAAGAAGAAATAAAAGTGACCAACTGTAGCTCACCCTTGTAAGTCCCACCACTGTAAATTTTCCAAATGTCTCACAAGGTTTGGCACAAGTTACCACCGACATGAATAAATAGCTACCGAACACAATGATACTGAACTCAGATGCATATGATTTTTTTAAAAAAGGGATTCAAATTTGAAATTTTCTAACGGCTTCGCAACTGCTCCAGGTGACACTCTCCTGATGAGATGAATAGAAATACCTTCACAGGTTTGCTGCTGTAGGATCTGTGTCAAGACCCACATATCCCGAGGCTAACAGGAATGTCAGGTGAGGTTGTCAACAACCCAGAAAACACATCACCCCGTATGAGCTGTCAGCCTTCTTCGAAACACTCACATATGGCTAAACAACAAAAACTGTCAAATATCCTAATTGCCTTCTTGCAACTTTCAGAATGTGCTTTTCAGGCCTGCTGCGATTTGACTTGGCAAGTCATTATGGAGGGGCTGGCATTATTCTGGCTTGAATCAATTAGAATTCATTTAAAAAATATTTCTAGGCCACCATTAAGGGCAAAACCTCTCCCAAGGTGACATATAATAAAATCCAATACAATAATAAAACAGCAAAAATCAATAAAGTCAATAAACACCAGCAATAACAACAAACATTCAGCCCAGACAGTACTACAGTACAAAACACACTTGCAGCTAAAAAGCAAGAACACTCAAGGAATGCAGTCAAAGAAAGGCCTGATAAGTCTTTAGAACCTTCCTAAAAGCTTGGAATGATGAGGCTTGATAGATCCCAGACTGGAACCCATTATTGAGGTGTGGGGCCTCTGTGGAAAAGACCCTCTCTGGTGTACTTGCCCACCTAACTGCCCTTAAAGGTGACACCTGTTGCAGATATCAAAGTGCGGGCAGGTTGATATAGGTGAAGGCAGTCCTTGATGTAACCTTGATTAAGCCTTCAAAGGTTAAAAAGAGCACTTTAAATTGGGATGAGGCAAGTACAGAGCTGTAATGAATTGGGCTATAACAACTGCAGCTGGTGTAGTACAAGCGCTTCCCCATGTAGAGCGCATTACACTAGTCCAGTTTTAGATGCAGCTAGTGCATAGATAATTGAGGCAAGTTCTGTCCTTTCCCAGATAGGGCTGGCAGGTTGTCAGATGCACTTCTAAAACTTGTATTATAGTATAAACAAAACCAAACCCATGATAATAATTATGAATTAAAGCTCAAAGATGGAAACAAACCAGTTTTTCCCCTTACATGATACAGCTGGCTACAACAAGGAAGTGATAGGCTTTAGGGTTATGTAAGTATGGTTTTCCATAGTTCTAAGATCACTGGGAGTATCTGTTTTCTCTTTTTAGGGAAGGGGGAAATTTGCTATATTTCCTGTTCAGAAATCTCCACCTATCTTCAACTCTCAATTTTTTTGCAGAAAAATTTCTTTCTAGCTTATACCTAAAATCCTGTCCGTACTCTTGGATACTCCACCCCCAATACTGACCAGTGATTATCATCCCAAACCAGCCTCTAACCCAGATACCCCTTCAATTCTCACATGCATTAAAGTTTCACAACTGTGAGTAATGTTTTGATATATGAATATGGCTGGAGGCTGAACTGACAGCTTGCCCTCAGTCTCGTGCTATCTAGGCAAGCGAAGAAGAGGAGGAGGAGGAGGAGGGGAAGAGGAGAAGAAGAAGAAGAAGAAGAAGAAGAAGAAGAAGAAGAAGAAGAAGAAGAAGACTGCTCCTTGCCCAGACTCCCAATTTAGGAATGTACCAAAGCGTTGTTAAGTGCAAACTTTGGAAGGTCTTCAATAGATGCCTTACAGAACATGCCAAGTAGTTGTCTTTGGCACATCACTGTAATTTAGCACAGTGTAGCAGAAAGGCAGAAAAGCTGCTCTGTTAGAAGCAACCAAATTTACCCTTCCCATGTTTGTTTATAAATAGGAAACACACTGGTCCTCTTTTGAAAAAAAAAGCTCTGGTCTGGCTTTTTGTCCTAAACATATGGCATTGCATCAGATAGTGATGCATCTTCTGGCCAAATAAAACTTCATCTTCATAGTAATAAGCCAAACCAGAGATCAAATCCAGATTTAACCAGTAATTATATTCAAATATGGATCTACTATGATTTCTCTTAGATATGAGAAGATAAAAGGTCTTATTCTGAAAGAGGTCACAATACAAGTCAGAGGAAACTATGGATAATCCACAGCAATGGAGGATCATGAGCAAAACTTGCTGCTCCTTCCACCTCCACTACTAAGAGCTTTTGCACTCTTCTAAATCTTGATTTTTACAAGAACAAGGTGTTGTTTCTCAATCTGTGTATATCTAGAACAATGATGGATAAAAAACCACACTCAGTAATAAGATTCCCCAGCCCCCCTGAAACCTGGCAACCTCAACTGCTCTCATGGTGTATTTCACATAATCTGTTTCTAACCCATAGAGTAAATTAATAATAATAATAATAATAATAATAATAATAATGGACCAGCAGAGTCACAGATCTACAGCCATGACACTGACCCACCACAGTTACATAAGTGAACACTTTCCAACTCTGCCTCGCTTCTTAACACTCATCATGCTTAGTAGGCTACTTGGAAAACTTTCAGCACATAATTCAACACATTACAAAAATCTTTTGAGTCAGTACCACACTTTTCTCCTTGTGTATGGATTGCAACACAGACAAAATAATAAGGACTGATTTAAATCAAGCAATTTAGGTAATTATCTGGTTAATGAAAAATGATCTCCTCCACCAGATTCATGACTTGCAGCAATGTCACCTCCATTTAGCAAGGTTTGTATATAATTTCTTGCTCAGATCAGATGCCTGAGGGGACCTAGTGAAGACAAATAACTCGTAATCTTTCTTTAATGGAACTTAGATGTCTTGTTTGGAAGCCAAAATGGAATTTTAAATATCAAGGCCTAGGCTCAGGACTGGTGTAGTGAGAACTCAGTGTTCTGGTATGATCATGCAGGACTAAAGTCATAGAGACTAAAGACAGCTGGATGCAAACATTAACCCCAAGAGTGCTGCATGTATTATTCAAGCCACCTGAGATACAACTTTTCTCGCATTTTCCCATAAGCAACAAACGGCCTTTGAGATTCAGCTCTGCTTCACTCTTAAACAAGATTGTATAAACAGATAGATCAATACTATAACAAAAAGACATGCTAGCCATAACATGAAACGTATCTTGAGGCCCCACGCTGTATTCTTTTTTCAGCCAGCACTCCCTCGACAGATTTCACAATTTACCTTCATTAAACCTTCACTACACCAAAACTGTATTAGCATCAGACTTCCTAAGAAGTAAACAGGAATTAAATGGTGTGACAATGTCCAAGGCAAAGCTGATGGGCAAGTTAAGGCAGAGGCACAAGCAAATTCTAGCAGAGAGAAACAGCCGAATGTCCTCCTTTATTGCTCAGAACAATGAAGGAGGACTAGGAGAAGGGAGTTGAACTTCTCCTACAAGCTCTATTAGGAGACAGTTCTTAAAGGCCTTGCAGATCTAATCCAATTACTGTTTCTCTGGCCAGAACTGTGTGATGTATAGGATGGGACTTATACAACGGCAATCAGCTTTTTAGTGTACTCCAGTGGTTGACAACTAGATAGAACAGTGGCAGAAAACAACCGACTTGGGCAGAGAATGGGCAGGTCCCACCCCATTACTTTCCACTACAAGCATACACATATCTGAGTAAATCTGGATGATCACCACCACTTTGTAAATCTGGGGAGGTATTATTTATTGCATTTATTTCACACCTTTCCTCCAAGGAGATCACTGCCACACACACATTTTATTCTCACAACAGTCCTGTGAGACAAGTTAGGCTAAGAGATGGTGACTGGTCCAAGATCACTCTGTGAGCTTCATGGCGGAGTAGATAGATGGAACAGCCAATTGCGAAGAGGTTGGTAGCTGTGCTGAGTGAATCATAAGATCAACTAGTAGCTGTTAATGGGTTAGACTGATTTGGCCCTTGGGCCAGCATTTACTTACAGGTAGGCTACCCTGGCTGAAATCTATTCTTCAGGAGCCTAGGCAGAAGTGTTCCACAACAGGCAACTAGAGATACTTTAAGCATAAGCTCACAGTTATCATCCCTAACTGTGGCCACTGTTCCCCTGAATGCAATTCAGAAAAAGGAACTCTCTTATGAATTGTGGAAAAGTTCAGAGAGCCCCCCACAGGGAGCAGAAAAAGCTTACAGGGATTATTCCAGAAAATGTCTGTATAGAAGGACCTCAATTTTCTGGATGTTCTTTTCCCTGGATATTTGTGGCATAGCTCATTGTTAGGTTAACAGGAAAATAATGTTTGGCTCTGCTCTACAATGAATTGTAATTAGCCTTGTCTTCATTCATGTTTACTTGTCATCTCCACATGGCAAAGCAGAAAATGAGATCACAATTCTCACTGGGGATCATTAGGATTCCCTACTGTTGCTTAATACATGCCATCCAATTGATATGTGTAGTCAATGGATACAGTAATTGTGGTTTATATCTTTCCAAATCCCCTGTTCATTAGAAATGTTAAGTCTTGTATTATATCTGCAGGACAACTTTTAAAGCAGCAACTGATCTCTACTGTCAGAAACTTGTTTTTAATATAGGTTAACATTTAGATGGAAGGCTAACTCCAAGATGGGACTGTTCATTATTGCTACCTACTAATCTCTATGGTTCCTATGAAGAGCATAGGGGAAGGGTAGGAGCTCAGTGGTAGAACACCTACTTTGAAGACAAAAGGTTCCAGGTCCAATACATGGAATCTTCAGGTAGGGCTGGTGAAGTCTCCTGTCTGAAACCTAAAAAGCTACAGCCATTCGGAGTCGACAGTAGTGAGTTTGATGCACAGATGCTCTGTTGTGGTAAACGTTCCTAAAATTGATTGAATATTCTAGTCAAAACATTTAACCATTTTCAGTTGACTCGTCAATGAGAAAAACACTATTCTTAGGTATAGTTAACACTCTTTTCACAGAAGAATTGTAATGTCTAGTTGTGCCATAAATGTATAAAGTCTTCTAAACATATTTATAGATAATTTCACTCAATTATTAATTTATTAGAAGAATCTTGTTTTAAATATATTACATGGGACCATCCTTTCTTTTTGCACATAAAATACTCTTGTCCTGCATGAGCTTTTGGGGTCCCTAAGATTAACTGAAAATATTACTTCCACTATAGAGCCACCAACTCTAAAAAATAGAAGAAGTTAATGTTCTTGGTAGCTGTTCTGCAACTATGGATAGTGGAGTTGAACTATCCAGTCAATGGTAACTTGGATACGAGAGAACTGGGTGGATTCAAATTATACATTTGCTAGAGATTTACTGAGTATCATCTCAAAGTATGATATAGTGTGATAAAGTATAAGAAGTAGCAGTCATTGCTATTTTATAAATTGCTTTAATATTTCATACTGCCTAATAGTCTGAGGCTAAAGCTAGAAATCCAAGAGGTCCAGACACTCTTGGATGAGACTGATTATCTGGATCCATTTCAGTCGGGGTTCAGACTGGGTTTTGGCACAGAAACAGCCTTGGTCACCCTGTATGATTACCTATGTCAAGAGAGGGGGGAGTGTGACCCTGTTGATACTCCTGGACCTCTCAGTGGCTTTCAATACCACTAACCATGGTATCCCTCTGGGGTGACTGTCTGAATTGGGGTTCTGCATTGCAGTGGTTCTGTTCCTACTTATATGGCTGGCTCCAGAAGGTGGTGGGGAATATTGCTCAGCCCCATGGATTCTCCAGCATGGGATTCCTCAGGGATTGGTATTATTATTATTATTATTATTATTAGTAGTAGTAGTAGTAGTAGTAGTATTCCACCTTTTGCTCAATGCTGGGCCTCAAGGGGCTTTACAAAATGAAAACAGATACAGTTAAACCCTATAAATAGAAATATACAAAAGTTTTAAAAAATAATTAAACACATTTCAATATGAAAACATTTAAAATACATAACACATGCTATTTAATATCTACATGAAACCGCCAAGTGGGGTCATTCAGAATTTTGGAGTGGTTGTCATTAGTGTGTTAATGTCACGCAGCTCTACGTCTCCTTTTTATTTTCATCAGGTGCCTGGCTGTGGCAATGAGGGCTAATAAACTGAAGCTCAATCCAGGCTAATAACGTGAAGCTCAATCCAGACAAGATCCCAGTAAAAAAAAAAAGTCCCAGTGCTGACACAAGGCTCCCCCCAATCACTTGTTCCAGAGCTTGGAATGGGTTCTATCCCACCAGCTGTGCTGAAGCAGCAATAGCCACTTCTGAGCCTTGTGCTGGGGCGAATCCCCTATATTGTGCAGGAGCACAGAACAAAGGGCTTTTCCATGGTAAGGTGGAAGATGGAGCCACAAGTATTTTACATCCTATCCTAAGGGCCCATGCGCTTAACATCAGCATGAGAGCTGGAGCAAAGGCATTTAAAATTTAAAAGCAAGTGGAGCTATAGCAATAGAAGGGACGTATCAGGTCCTAGAAGGGTGGGAGGTGAATTTGCTAGTCTGTGGTTTACTAGTCATATAGTCCCAAGTCTTACAGGTTCCATTTTTAACCCCCCAAAACAACTTGAAAACTATATACCGCTGGCTCCTTAAAGACTGAGGTATGACTCAAAATGCTTCAATTAGCATTAGTTACTCAAAAGCATCCTCTCCTTTTAATGTGACTTCTCCTGGGTGCAGTACAATCAGATCAAGATGTAACTGTAAATAAGGCTTTATTTTCCATGTGCAGCTGTAATATATTAAGACACCATTGCGTAAAACTAAAGTTAAGTTGTGCTTTAGCTCTTGGAAAATTATAGAAAATTTCTTTATCACAAGAACTGAATATTCTAGTGCTTCTCTGGTCAGGATGCACTATCTTGTCTAGAATGCAGGTAGTAAATCCTGAGCTGAAATCATGACTTTTGCCTCAACTACTTGGGATCCTGATTCTCAATACTCATTTTTTGTTGCTGTGGGATGCTCTGATACCAAGTGAGTTGCAGTTGGTTCTCAAGGGCTATTCTTCTAATCTATGGTGCTTTGTCTACGTATAAAAAATTATCTACTAGAGTTAAATTCAACATCTGGCCAAAGGACAGCCTTTCCTGTGCTATCACTGGCATTGCCAATTTCATGAATTAGGCTGTTTGTTTTAGTTCAGGCAATTTCACAAATTTGGCAGAGGATTTATTTCATGGATTACGTGAATGATAACTCTGTGGATTAGGCAGAGACTGCTTAATGCATCATGTTTTGTTGGATTTGCTTTATTTGTGAATGAAGAAATTATTTATTTATTTACGACTGAAGCAGTTTTCCAAAATTATACATGGCTGATATCTTTTGGGCTTTCCTGCCAATAATTTTGGCTCTGTTTCATGAGAGTTGTATGGAAATCCAATGTTTCTTCAAATGTCACGAAATCACTCCTCCCACTTCTAAATTTACTGGGTTTCTATTGACTCAACTCAGAAACCTAATTTGGTATCCCCACTAAGCTCCTACACCCCCTGTGCCAATTCATCTCCTGCCGAACTTTGACAGTATCCTCAAAAATCTCATAAGAAGAGCCCTGCTGGATCTGACCAAAGCCCTATTTAGCTGAGCATCCTGTTTCCCACAATTTAGTCTGTCTGTCTGTCTGTCTGTCTTTCTTTCTTTCTCCCTTCCTTCCTTCCTTCCTTCCTTCCATCTTTTCAAAAGAATTAACTCTTTTAACATGTTTTATTATTTTATCCTATTTTGTATTTTTATTGTTCACCACACTGGAATCTGTCTAGATGTGGAATGGTATACAAATGCTGTAAATAATTAAATAAGATAATACAATAACAAAATCAGATTGTTTTATGCTTTTTTGCCCGCGCTGAATCCTGACTGTCTGACAAAATGCAGACAGGGGCAAACCCAGCAGAATGTGTGAAGACCACAGAGAGGTATGATCTCCAGCACTGCATCATTTCTATTCATTAGGATAAATTTACTATTGCTTTAGCATAAAAAAATGGAAGTGAGTGAGCAGAAGTGTGGGAAGTTTCTGTACTGGCACACCTTAAATTTATTATGAGTCCGTGTTTTCTAGCTTAAGCTAAAGGTTTTGCGAACCCTGTATCAGATTCAGCATAAGAGGAACTAAAGACTTTCCCCTTCTCTGCTCTGATTGTAATTGTTCTGAGTGGAAAGGAGAGAGATTTCAAAGCTTCTATCGATGCTTCTATCCGTTTTCTAAGTGACAAAAGGAAGATTTAAAAGAATACTTGGATGCCAGTTTTTGCAGAGCTACTCATCATCAAGGAATAAGCCAACCAAATAGTGCTGAATCCATCCTATTTTTCAGAAAGGATTAAGTTTGGAGATTAGTTACAGCATTTCTCCACTGCACACACCTATACATGAATAGCAACATCAGTGCCTGTCATCTTTTCTCCATTTTGCAAGTTTGCTTTTCCATTCTGATTTCAGAGAGAGAGAGAAGGAGGAGGTGGGGAGAGAAAAGGAACAGCCCTCTGTCTTGGGAAAGCAAAGAATTGTGGGAGAGAATGTTCTTCAGCAAAGTATATATATCCTTTATAAATAAACATGATCTGAGGGCACATGATGAAGTAATGCTGCTGAAGACAAGGACGTAGGATCTGGTCAGGGCCTGAATAGAGAATGCTTGAGATGCCCCTTTGGAAGAAAGATTTTAACATCAGTATGTTTTCAGTGTCTTTTCAATGGAAAACTTGCATTTTAACTTACAAGAAAGTAAAGTTTAAATCACTCTATTACAGAGTAAATGGAAACAAAATCTTACATACCTCCAGAGCACATTAATGTGACTAGGTGAACTATAACCAAAATCAGGCCTATTTATACCGCTGTGGGGAAAATATATTCTTTATTTATTTATTTATTTATTTATTGGGTATATTTCTGTACTGCTTTTCTGAAGCCAGCCAAGGTGGTTTACAAAAATATCAGAACATAAAAACCATAACCAAATAAAAACATAGGGCACTATCCAAGCAAATCCAAGGGCAGTGTATTACAAAGTTTTGGAACAGCACAGGAGAAAGCCCTCTCCCACATGTCTAACAAGCAGGCCTTCTTAAGTGAGGGTGTCTTTAAAAGAGCCTCTCCTTTTAATAACTGAACAGGTTCATACTGAGACAGGTGATCCCTCAGATAGCCAGCCCCTAAGCCGCTTACAGCCTTAAAGGTTAATACCAACGCCCTGAAATGAGCCTGAAAAACAATTGGTTATTGGTTATTGGCTACTGACAGAACCATGAAATATCACCTATGATCATAATTATATAGCTTTCATAGCAAACCTATACAGATGTGTGTGTGTAAAGCTACTATCATGGTAGCAGATTCTACCCCTTCTATATGAACAACCTCCACACAAGCCTTACAAACATATACCCCAACATGCAATCTGTATATCAGAAAAATGGTGTGTATGTTTTGTAGAACTGGAGGCTATATGCACAGGTGGGATGCTGTGTGAAGGTCAGGTACATGGAGAGGGTAGGGCCTCCAATGACTGTGCCCCCGCTAGGTGTAAATTATTATTATTATTATTAGTAATAGTAGTAGTATTTATTCCATTTATATACCGCCCCATAGCCGAAGCTCTCTGGGCGGTTTACAAAAATTAAAAACATTGAACGTTAAAAAAAACCTGATATACAAAATTTTAAACCATAAAAAACAAAAACAATTACAATATCCTTTAAAAACAACAATTCTGGGTCAAAGCACAACATTGCCTACATAGGGCCAGGAAGTTATTAGGTGGATGAACCAGAGCTATGTAATTCCCTTCACCAGCAAATTTCTCAGGGAGAGAGGGTGCCTTCATATTTAGTTTTTTAAAACACAAAACAAAACATGGGAAGTAGGAAGTTTGGAAAAAGTGTGAACTATGCATAAAAACATAAGAAGGCCCAAGGGTTCACCTAGTCCATCACTCTGTTCACACAGTGGCCAACCAGCTGTCGACCAGGGACCAACAAACCAGAACATGGTGCAACAGCAACCTCCAACCCATGTTTCCCCGCAACTGGTGCACACAGGCTTACTGTCTCGGATACTGGAGGTAGCACATAACCACCAGGGCTAGGAGCTATTGATAGCCTTCTCTTCCAGGAATTTATCCAACCCTCTTTTAAAGCCATCCCAATTGGTGGTCATCACTACATCTTGTGGTAGTGAATTCCATAATTTAACTATGCGCTGTGTCCAGAAGTACTTCCTTTTATCTCTCCTGAATCTCCCACCAATCAGTTTAATGGGAAAGGGAGAAAAATGTCTCCCTATCCACATTCTCCACACCATGCATAATTTTGAATACCTCTATCGTGTCTCCCCTTAGCCCCCTTTTTTCCAAGCTAAACAATCCCAGCTGTTGTAACCTTCCCTCATAGGGGAGATGCTCCAGCCCCTTATTCATTTTAGTTGCCCTTTTCTGCACTTTTTCCAGCTGTATAGTATCTTTTTATAGGTGTGGTGACCAGAGCTGTACACAGTATTCTAAGTGTGGTCACACCATAGATTTCTATAAAAGCAGTAAGATACTGACAGTTTTATTCTCAATTTCTTTTCTTATAAAGCCTAACATGGAATTTGCCTTGTTTACAGCAGCACACTGGGTTGACATTTTCACTGAGCTGTCCAACCACAACTCCTTCTTTCTTGTTTGGTCACCACCAGCTCAGATCCCATCAGGTTATACTTGTAGTTGTTGTTTTTTGCCCCAATGTGCATCACCTTACACTTGCTTACATTGAACCACACCTGCCATTTGGATACCCACTCTCCCGGCTTCGAGAGATCACTTTAGAGCTCTTCACAATCCCATTGTGTTTTAACAGCCTTAACTAATTTGATGTCATCTGTAAACTTGGCCACTTCACTGCTCACTCCTGATTCCAGATCATTTATGAACATTTATGCTTTCTGTTCTTTACTGATCCATAAGAGGACTTCTCTTATTCCATGGCTCCAATTAGCTGCATATATTCTATGGCTGCTAAGTTTGTTCAGGAGTTTTTGGTGAGGGACTTTATCATGTCATGATTCACACATGTGTATTTTCCTGCATATAGTCACACACTGAGAAGCAGCTACCTGTATGTTTCATACATGGAAGTGCTTTTTGTGAAGCTCAGCTGTCACTGAGAAGTCTACAGTTCCACAGTTGTTGGGTTTCCCCCCAGCACTGAAAGTTGTACCCCATAGCAACACAGAAAGGCCTGATTTGTTTATTGTTCATAAACAGAAAGAGATATATAACAATAGAAATAGAAATAACAGAAAAAGATAAAAATGAATAATATACAGTTCAGAATAATGTGTTTTTTATTTTCTATGGGAAAATTGCATTTGATACTGCCTAGAAATGGGCTCAGCAAACCTAAGATTATATCTGAGTATTCATGGGTGACCAGGCTTAGGTTCTTGGCTTAGGTCTCTACAAAGGTAGAAATCATAATGTTCATATCTTATCCTGCATCCCATTCACATCCAAAGTCTCTCCAGAGTGTTTGTTCCATAGGCATTGCTGTTATCATACCAATAAAGATAAAGAACATAGATACAAGGCAAACTGGTTTAGATTAAAAGCTACATAAAACTCTTGAACCAGAAACAAAAATGAGGCTTGTTTATTTTCTAACCATTTATCTTCATTTAAAGTCATTAAGGACCCTGCACTTTTTGCCTGTACAGGAAAAGTGGAAACATCTTGGAAACTTTCTCTGCATATTTCTATCTTAATTTGTAGACCAGAAGGACAATTAACAAAGTCAAATAAACATCCCCGCAAATCTTCAACTTTGCATGGCTTGGCCACTGCTCCAAGAATTATTAGCATTAACCAAGGTTTAATGTCAACTACACAGTTGAATCTGAAACTGACACAAATTCATTACACGAGCACATATTCAGACTAAAATCTGGCTGTAGATTAGCCATAATCTATCAAATAAACCCAGAATGGATAGAAACAAACACAGCATGTACAAAGGGGAAAAAGAACAGATGCAATTTAATCTCTGAGATATGGATATTCCCTTCTGTTAAAATGATAAATTAAACACATCAACTTTGTTTGTTAAATGCATACAGCAAAACCAGCATTTATTTCTTCAGGAAGATGACTTCATTTCTGTATACATTTCTTTTATTGGGTAGGTGCATCCCAGTGGTGGGAAGGGCTGAAGGTAAATGGGGCAGGGGCAAAGTGCCACATATACCAGCATATTTTAGTTTAAGGGTGCAATCCTGTGAATGTTTAGACAGAAAAAGAGTCCTACAACTCCCAGCATTCCCCAGTCAGCCATACTGACTGGGGGATGCTGGGAGTTGTAGGACTTTTCTGTCTAAACATGCATAGGATTGTGCCTTAACACCCTTCTTGCCAGTAACTCAGCCATAGGATGGGGCATTTTAAAAAGAACATGCAAAAATTGGTAAACTGCCACACCGTTGAGAAGGATCTTCCCCGGGGGCTAGACTGGAACATCACATAGGATGGATTTAGTTTGCAGGCTTGAGGTTCAACACTCCCCACTTATAGGCACAGAACTGTTCACATTTTTTTTAAAAAAAGTGTTAAAATAGTTTAAAAGCACTAAATATAAAGCTACACAGTAAAAAAAAAAGCACATCTATACATCTCTTTAGGTAACTAAATTAAAATACCTCATATTTGTTTTGGTGTCAAGATTCAGATTTTGGTAAACCACCAATCAGTGTGTGTGTGTGTGTGTGGGGGGGGGAAAATCCAAAGCTGACCTTCAGGAAACTCCTCGGTTTATTTGCACAGTACTTTCCCCGAACATGTAAGCCATCCTGAGCCATCTTCAGAATTCAGCTCATACAGAAAAATAGAAGGATGAACCCAGGAGGCTGCTTTGATCCTGGAAATTGCTGCTCTCTCTATCCATGGGCACTTTGCACTTAATGTGGAGACATTATCTCAGGCAGACACATGGCTGAGGATGGCTAAAGACTGCTCTCCAGGAAGAAATTACTGTGTGAACTGGTCCTAAGAGGCTGCTTTCAGGGAACCATAAAGAACTGGATGGGTCATAGTGAAGGAGGTGGCTTCTAAGATATGGTTTACTGAGCAGAGATTCTTACTCTTCTAAAGTTATAACTGCACAGGAAATGGGCAAGAAAATTAGTAGATAAAGCGAAACTGGAGAGAGAAGACGAGTAGCCTTACATTCGGTTTCTTAGGGAGACACAATTTTCTAGGAACTAGGGTTGAAACTAAATTGACAGAAACGAAAATTATTTAAAACTGCCCTATTTAACTGAACAGCTTTTAATGATAGAACACAGCTCTTCCACGCAATATACATCCAAATGTTCTACGTCCGATTACAACAGACTCCAGATGCAGAGGTGTTGTTCCTCAATACCGAACCAGGCACCATGATATCCACTCTCCACAGTGAAAGGCAGTCTTAATGACTTTTTAAAACAATGTTCATGTTTTCTATTGCTGCTGCGTAAGCATTACAATATCCAGAATGGAAAACTCTGGACCCAAATAATGTTAACAGCTGTCAAGATATGTGGACATTTGGAGGGAGGCTTTCTTTCCTCCCCTCCCCACCCCCGTCTCTCACTCTCTCACACACAGGACAAACAGCAACACCACCTGTTTCCCCATGCTGAAAATCCCACACTTATAAGGAGTGAGAATGGGGTGGGCCTTTGTGGGGGTTTCCACCTGACCAGTATCCTCTCCTGGGGGTGCTAATCAAGTGTGAAAGACCCACAGGATAGGTCACACGCACATGCTTGTAATATTCACACACATTCCCCAATGGTGAGGAATAGTACCATGAGAAAATAGCTCCAAGGCCATGTGGCGGGTGGGGGGGAGTGTATATAAGTATGTATAGCAGGCTCCAATCACCCTTCTTCCCAAAGGTCAAAGTCTCCTGTCTGAAAAAAATATTTCAAAATTACCAACAAGGTCTTTTTCTCGTTGATGTTTGTACTCCACTCGTTTTGACAAATGCACATACCAATGGGGGGGGGTCTGCATATGCCAATGGGGGAGGGTGCCATCAGTATGCTGATGATACTCAGCTCTATTTTTCCTTGTCATTGGCATCTGCTGGGGCAATGAAAGTTCTGGACCAGTGCCTGGAGGCTTAATGGGCTGGATGAGGGCTAATAAACTGAAGCTGAATCCTGATAAGATGGAAGCTCTGTTGGTTGGTGGTTCCTGAGTCTGGGAATTGGGTAAGTGACCTGTTCTGGATGGGGTTGCACTCCCTCTGAGGGAGCAGGTGAATAGCTTGGGAGTACTCCTTGATACATCCTTGTCACTGGAGACTCAGCTGAACTCTGTGGCCCGGAGTACTTGGGGTCAGCTTCGGCTGATCCGCCCAACAGAGAGCTTCGGCTATGGGGCGGTATACAAATGTAATAAATAAATAAATAAATACGGCCTTTCCTGGACAGGGATAACCTAGCAACAGTAGTGCATGCACTGGTAACTTCCCCACTAGACTACTGCAGCGCACTCTACGTGGGACTACCCTTGATGACAACTCGGAAGTTGCAGCTAGTGCACAATGCAGCAGGTAGACTGCTGACTGGCACATCCCACAAAAACCATATAACACTGGTCTTAAAGGAATTGAACTGGCTGCCAAAGCACTTCTGGTTGGTAATTCAAGGTGTTGGTAATGACATTTAAAGCCCTAAATGGCATGGGACCTCGATACTTGAGGGAGCGCCTCTCCCTGTATCTGCCTGCCCAAGACCTGAAATCTGTCGGAGGAGCCCTTCTCCATGCCCCACCAACGCGAGATATACGCTATAGTGGGACATGGGATAGGGCTTTCTCTGTTGTGGCACCCCGCTGTGGAATGCCCTCGCCTTAGACGCTCGACTGGCACCAGCACTGGCTTCATTTCGGCACCAGGTTAGGACATGGATTTTAAATAAAGCTTCTGATGGCTAAATCTACCAGCCTGCACATTGTCTTGTTTTAATTGGATTTTACTGTGTAAAATGGTATATTTATTCTATTTTATATGTATGATTTTATCTGTATGCCACCCTGAGTTCCTTGTGATATAGGGCGGGATATATATGTTTGAATAAATAAATAAATAAATAAATAAATAAATCTGCTACAGTATGAGTGCAAAAGGAAACTGTAAGATGAAAAAAATCATATTCAACTATGGGATCTCTAACACCAATTCTACATAATTAATTCTTAAAGATACTTATAAAAGGATTCTTGCCTCTATACAAGATACCTCTGTTACAGCCCTCCCCAGCCTTGAGCCTTCCAGATGTTTTGGACTTCAACTCCCATCAGCCCCAGCCAGTATGACCAATGGTAAGGAAAGTCAGCAGTTGCAGTCCAGAATATCTGCAGGGCACCAGGTTGGAGGCGGTTGTTTTACTTAAGAGTGAGATCATGTTTGATTTTCAATTAAACGATATTAAGGCAAGCGCTTTTAACCAATTAGACACTAGCTCACAGAAAGCCCTAGTTTCATTTGATACAATTGGGTAACTCAACAGACTTTACCTTTAGGTCAAAAATCCATTTTCAGGGTGCTTCTGAGTCTCCCAAATCAGAAGCATTATGGACTGGAGTTTGACTTTTAATATAAATCAGTAGATTTAAGACTCACCAACAAGCATTTGTCCCTTTGATTTACTTTCTAGCTTCATAATGACTGCAAATTAGTTGGTGTTTTAGTCATGGCTGCAAAATAAATCAGGTTTAATCCATTTAAATAATGGGTCAATTATTGATCTGCATGTGAATTATTGTTGAATTATTTATTAAAATAGTTATTGGAAATGGCAAAGCTGTCACTAGTCCCCATTAATTTTGTAACTTGTTTACCCGCTTCTCAAGGGACTAGAAGCTACATTTATTATTTCATAATTAGGGGTCCATTGGAGCAGGACGGTAGAAAAATCACACAATAAAAAGAAACTGAGGAAAATTACTTTGTTGACCATTTTTAAAATCTGCTGAGAAATGTTTTATAGGTTCCTATGTAGAAAGCTGCTCCAGATTTTGTTTTAAAAAATCACTATAATTACATTTTAGGTGAATTAAAGTTGCAACCATAATCATTTATTTGATTAATGGGTCAATAAATATACAGGCAATTGTCACTGGGGAGGGGGGCAGATATTTTACCTTGAACCACAACCCAGAATATTTTATTGCTAAGAGGAAGATCATCCATTCAGTACCAAAAATTAGCCTTTGAGTAGATGGTCAAATCTCAATTGTCTGCTAGGCTTTTCTTTGCTAAAGGCCTCCCTCCCTAATTCCCAAAGGAAACCTTGTTCTCCAAAGTAACAGTAACACATATAGTCAAAGAGAAGTTGAAGGTTCAATAGGTAAGCTAGGGTGACCACATTTGGGAAACTAAAAAAGAGGACACCCAGTGGGGTGGGGGTGGGAAAGCAGCTTTCATTCACCCCCACCACCTTAAAGGCCCGAAATGGGGTGGAGGAGGGGAAAATGTGTAATTCCCACCCTCCACTGCTCCAATCAGGGCCTTTTCTATAATGTCTGGGAATGACACGCTTTCCCCTTTCAGGCCCTGATTGGAGCAGTGCGAGGGAAATGACCCACCTCCAGAAGGTGTGTCATTCCCTCCCACCATGCTAATGCAGCCTTTAAAGGGAAAGCGTGTCTTTCCAGGACATTATAGAAAATTACAGAAAATCCCCCCTGACACCCAGAATAGAACAAAAACCAGGACAAATCCGGGGAAATCCTGACAGTTGGTCACCCTAGGTAAGCTAGTGCTCCTTATCTGAGCAGGCTGACTTGGATCATATTCAGCCCTAAAGGAGAGGGGCAAGCCTACCCTTGCTTCCCTCAGTCAGCAAGGGCAACACCATTGCCTCTCAGAAACTTTGAATGCCTTTTCTTCTACAAACTCTGGTGGTCTCTCACATGCCTCACTGTAATAACCTGCCCAGATGCAGCCTGAGAGTGAATTCACCTCTCTCCCTTCACAGGAGATTTTCCTGGTTAGATTAAAGTCACTTATGAAATGTAATCCCCTCATATGGCTTTGCTGACCCCTTAGATTTGCTAGTTCCAAATTTTCAACCATTATCTTTCAAAGATCCTTAAGATTTCAATGTATGTGGCTTTCTTCATCATACCTGGTAATGATGGGAGGAACTACACATTCTATGCTATCCTTAGGGGTTCAAGATAATTTCTCTGGTATTAAACTTGGAACCCTATATCCCTCTGGCTTCCTGGTCCACAGGCCACAACTTTCTAAATTTCCTTTGCCACCAGACCATTTCTTTCCTGCCAACAATTCAGAGTCTGTCTTATGTAAGGATTTCTCTCAGCCTCCTCCTTTTGTAAGAACATAATAAGAGCCAAGTTGGATCAGACTGATCACCTGTCTAGTCAGTGCCAGTGCAAACTCTCCTGCCACCAAAGATGGGAGTCCACATGTATACCGCTGTTGCCACTGCCACATTGGCTCTCCAGCTTCTACACTCACCCACCTCGTTGCTGCAGTTGAGGATCCTCTCAGCATATGTCAGAGGTTGGGTGTGGTAAACAACCCAGGGATGCTCTGACCCTGGATTATTTATTGTGACATCAGAATCCAGAACTCTGAGTTTTGTGGGACAAACAACCTAGAGCGTGTGGCTAGAGCCTGAGCGAAGCTTTAATCCAACCAATCTGACAACTTTCATGTTCCTGTTGACTGAGAAGTTGGAATGTTTGTGAATATTTCATGACAGCACAGTAGCTCAGCCAATTGCTTCCAAAGGTGTCACCATAAAATCCTATCAACGTTACACTGTGGTACAGATTTTATATATATATAAAAAAAGAAAAAAGAAGATAAAATTGACCCCTGTTGAATTCCTTTGAGGCATCAGATGCTGGCCAGTATAAGAGACACATTATTAGAAATATTGCAGATCTGCAATAAATTCCCTTGCACAAAAATCATTCATATCATACAGGTATTTTGGATTTACATATTTAACCTGTTAAAACCTTACAGTTCCAGCCATTGTGTCAGGATGTAATTTCCTTTGAGAAGGGGTGCACGTATAATTTGTGAGACAGACAGGCAATAAAATGAAAAGATTATAAGGTTCCAGCTCTATTTTCTGGGGTCTCTTGCAAACTAAACAAACAGAAGCATATGCATTCTGAGCCTTGGCACATATATACTTCATGAAATTCTCAGTCAACATAAACTAATTGAACTTCCTTGCCAGGACCCAAGGTTCTGTAAACTAAGAGGAGAAATGAAAATAAAGATCATAAAGATATCTTCTAGCAAAACATCTAACACTGACTTTGTATAAAAAATAGTAAGAATAAGCACAACTCTGTCTGAATCCAAATAAATCAAACTTATCATTTGAAATAATAAACAGAAGACATTTTGCAGACTAACGGATTATTTTAGAGTGTGATACAATGCTACATTTGCACACAATGGTAACCCAGGATTCCTGGCTAATCCTGATTTACCATAAATGAGCTGCATGTCGGTGCACACAGTCCGTTCACTTCTGCTTTGCTCTTTTTGCTTGCACGAGCAAGTTAACAAACCAGGAAATTATAGCTGTGCCTTCAAGTAAGCCTGGGTTTGTAAACAAGCAACACACACTGGCTTGTTGTGAGGCAACAAATCGGGGTCCTGAGTTTGGACGTAACATGCAGCTATTGCTTCCAGGTTTGTTTACCAAGCAAGAGAACCATAACAAAAATGAACAGACTATGTGTATGACCATAGAGCTCATCCTTGGTAAATAGCAGGACTGGGCCCAGCATCTCTACAGCGTCCTATCCAGAGCCGTGCAAACAGTCTCAGAGTTAGATGAGGAAGAGCACAAAGTGCTGGGGGAGGTACCAGAGCTTCAGAGAGAGAAGAAACTGTCCAGGTGCAGACAAATTAGTTGGATCAAAGCCCAACCATAACCTCTCCTTCTGTGGGAACATAGTAACTCACAGGGGGTGGATGGGGATGACAGGCGCAAGGATCAGACATCGGGTCAAGAGGGAGAAAGGCATTCCTATAAACAGTTTATAATCTTGGTTGAGCAATAAAATAATAATAATTTGTCTGTAGTTTTCTACTTCCTCTATGTCTTTGTTTGATTTAGGCAATAAAATTACCCTGGAGGTTTTCCATGTCAGGAATTAAGCTCTCTCTTGATCCGACGTCTGATCCTAGGGTGCCCACCTGCCTAAAATTGGCTAGTGTATGGCCACTCCTTAAGAAACCAACTCTTGATCCATAGCTGCCGGCAAACTACTGACCAGTCAATTAAAAACTCAGTATATGCTGCTAAATGCCTTCCTTTTCATGGTAAGATGGTGGAGAAAGTGATACTGTAGCGGGTTCAACGGTTTCTCCAGATTTTCTAGATCTTTTCCAATCTGTCTTCAGGCCAGGACACAGCATGGAGACTGCCCTTGCCACTGTCTGTGATGATCTTCTTTTAGCAATGGACAAAGGTTATCTGTCCATCTTGCTGTTATTGGACCCCCCCAGTGGCCTTCAATACAGTGGACCATGAATTGTTGATTAAACAGTTGAGGACCCAGGTGGGATTGGAGGGCCTCGCTCTTGCCTGGTTCCAGTCCTAGCTGGATGGAAGGGCTCAGATGGTTACCATGGACACTTGTGCATCTGCTCCCACAGCCCTCTCCTGTGGAGTTCCACAGGATTCTATCCTCTCACCTTTCATGTTCACTGCACATGTGATGCTGCTGGCAGAGTTAAATAGAGCCCATGTATGCCAATGATACCCAGCTTAACATCTCAGTGGGCTCAGACCTTGGCGGGGCAGTTGCCGTTCTGTCTCAGTGCCTGGCTGGGATCTATAATTGGATGTCCAGAAGCAAGCTGAAGTTTAATTCGGAGAAGACTGATTTGATGATGGTTGGTTGAGGTCAGTGGCTGGCAGATTCAATGCAGGAGCTCGCAGATGTGTCATTTCCAGGAATCGGATCAAGGATTGTGACAGAGAGGTGTGAGACCTGGGTGTCATTCTTGATCAGTCCCTAACTATATCATCACAGGTGAGGGTTGTGGTCTGGAGCTGCTTTTACCAATTACATATGTTTCACCAAGTTCGCTCCTTTCTGTCAGACGCGGATCTTGCCATCACAGTCTCTTCCCTGGTCACCTTCAGGCTTGACTATTGTAACTTGTTGTATACAGGGCTTCCCTTGAAGCAAATCCAGTGCCTACAGGCTGCACAAAATGCGGCAGCCATGTTGATCAAGGGTCTTCCAAAGTGGTCGTCTATCACTTTGGTGCTTCAAGAGCTCCACTGGCTGCTGGTGGCTGCTAGGGTGTGCTACAAGGTTTTATTAACTATTTATACAGCCCTACACTGTTTGGGCCCTGGTTACTTGAGCGCTCACCTCGCTCCTGTGTCCCACCATTGGCAGACCCGATCTCAGGAGCAGGGTGCCCTGATGGTCCCCTGGCGCCAACATTGTTATCTTTTCGGCGCCAGGTCAAGACTTTCCTCTTCTCCCAGGCATTTAACAGCATATACTGAGTTTTTAATTGACCCCAGAACCATATTTAGGCCTGGCTGAGAGTTTGCAGCTGTTTTAAATTAACACTGTTTTTATATGTTGGTTGTTTTTATGTTTTAAAATTTTGTATATCGATTTTTAATGTCCAAAGTTTTAATTTTTGTAAACCGCCCAGAGAGCTTTGGCTATGGGGCGGTATATAAATGTAATAAATAAATAATAATAATAACAACAACAACAATAATAATGTGCAGGGGCCAAAGCTTTTTCAGTGGTTGGTCCCCAGTTATGGACAATTTGCTACTGGAGGTTAGATAGGCTCCCACTGTCAATTGTTTCAAACACCTCTGTAAGGCGTTCTTATTTTCACAAGGATTTGGAGGAAGGGGTGGTTTGAATTTTAATGTGGATTGATGGTTTTTGACTGGAAATTGTTTTATGTGTTTGCGTAAAGTGCCACGATGCCTGAAATGGCAAGGTGGAGCTATAAAAATGTTTTTAATAATAATAATAATAATAATAATAATAGCACTAGATCACCATAGGAAGACTGTTGGTCTGCTTACTTGCATAATAATGGCTATTTAGTTGGAGATTGAGGTCTTTGTTTGGCTGCAAACATGCCAAGAGTGCTCAACACTTGACAGTAAAACAGGATTAGTCAGGAATCCTATTTTACTGTTATGTGCAAATGCAGCCAATGTATGTGATCCAAGATTATTTTTCTGGTTTGTTAACAAATAGTAAGCTAGAATTCTCCAGTTTGTGTGTAATGGGGACCTAAGGATCTTTGCACTGAAGAAGGTGCATGACAGGAGGAAGAGTGAGGGTGGATTGCATAATTTATGAAGCCTCAAATGATCATCTGAACTGAGCCAACGTCTTAACGTTGTAAGTTCAGCCAATGTTTTACCAATATCTGAAAATCTTCTGATTTTACTAGGTATTTTTCACCTTCTCTGCTCTCTCCCTCATAAATGCATGGAGGGAAAATGCCCCTCACCCATCCTGATTTTCTTGAAACACGATAAGCCCTGGGCAAACAGTGAAAGGGAGGGAGAAAGATGTATAATATACCTGTTAGCTTCCCACCATTGACCAAATAATAGTGGGGGAGTTTCAGAGGGGATTAACTGGGGAAATAGTGGGGGAGGATTAAACCTCCAGTCTGATCCCCTTTTTACATCAATTTGTCTCCTAAGGGTGAAACTAGAAGTTTTCTCTGCAAAAATGTGTTCCTAAACCTACATTTGCAAAGATAATATCAGGGGATACTGGTGAGGCAGAATAGGTTTGTGCATATTGATTCTTCTCTGCTAATGCCTTCCTCAGCAATTCTCCTTAAGCTGGGTTTACATCTGATTTTGGAGCTTTGCAACAGTCAGATTAAAAACACCCCAAGTTAGGTATTGGCATTTGCAGGAAATAAACAGTAGGCAAGGAAAGTTGTTATGATTAGACCAGGAAAGTATCTTCCTGTATTAACATTATAAGGGGAACCCTGTAGTTGCTTTGTAATGGCTACTTGCACCGTAAGAATATATAAAATTTTGCTATCAGTTTTTGAAAACATTTTCATCATAGCTGTGATGTCACATGTATATGTGTTATGAATCTGTGTTTATATATGTGTATTAATGTTATGATTCTGTGCTTTCTTGCTTGTCATTCCAAGACGAACAGATTGTCGTCACAAAGAACCTCGATGGCGGGCCTTCTCTGTAGCGGCACCCACCCTCTGGAAAACCCTCCCTTGTGCGGTTCAGGAGGCAGAAAATGTAACATCCTTCAAATGCCTCCTGAAAACATATCTTTTTAGAAAAGCTTTCCCTGGACTATAACTTATTCTGGTTTTATATGATATTTTTAAATTTTTCAAGTTTTAAATCTTGACTTTTGTATATTATGGTTTTAATTGCAAACTGCCCAGACAGTCTTGGCTGTTGGGCAGTATAAATATGTAATAAATAAATAAATAAATAAAATACTGAACTTCACAATAAACCATGGGTTGCTCTGAAAGGGATGAGCCATAGCAAGCCTCGGGTTCACATGTTCCTCCCAGGTAGCCACATGGAGATCATAATCATTCATTTCCATTTTTAATTAATCAGTTTAGTGTTATTTCTGAACACTAAACTGTGGTTAATTGTCAGACAATTTTGGGGGGTTGAAACGTGGTAAATAAAAAATGGTAGCAAACGTTTCTGAACCCTCATGTTTGTGCGGGAAAAAGAGAGGGGAGGGAAGATGCCATGGTTTATCGTGACATCAAAATACAGCCAATGTAGCCGAAGAGCACAACCTAGTGAGAATTTCACCAGTACAAGTCGCTTTCATTTCATTGAATCTTTCACAGAACTGTTTCTCCTACGTTTTGCTTCAATACACTAAATCAGGTTAAATCCATCAACTTTGGCTTAATTTCATTGTGGAGTGGGCTGTCAGAATTGTTTTAGAAGAAAATTGAAAACAGAATGAATTACCCAGAATGTGTTTTCAAATCTCCTCGAAATCAATTCTTCATGTCAGAGCGGGAATTGATAAAAAAAAAAATTTGTTCAAATATATGCAGCTAATTGGAGCAAAAACAAGCCAATGCTAAAGAGCATTGTATTGGGTGACACCCCAATTGGAAACCATTATACAAGACAAATTTATACAAACACCCAAATGCTGATAAGCTAAACACTTACTACACATTCACCATGTGTGTTGCAATTATACAAGGTGATTTCCCCCCCAAATTTTGATAAGCTAAACATTTGCTACACATGCAAGATATATGTTAAACAATCAGTAAATACAATAAACACAAATAAGGTACAGATACAATAAACACAAATTTAGTGCAGATGTAAAGATAAAAAATAACAGGGATTTTTAACCAGTCAGATAAGGTGCAAGCACCAAGCAAAGTTTTTAGGTAAAGCACCAAAGTTTCAAAATAACAAAGTTTCAAGGTTACAGGCATCCAGTAATTTGTCCTGTTTCACCATGTATTTTGGCTTCTTCAGAAAAACAATTCTATTATTGCCTTTTTAACGAGCAAAGCCGTGGGAGTACAGGAGTTTGAAAACTTTAAATAGTCCTTTCGTCCCAGTGTTTTATTAAGGCCTCAAAAGAGGTTTTTCTCAATCCCTGGCAAGAGATCCAAACTGCTCCAAACTGGAGCGATGCAGATTACCAACAATATGTAGCATAGAAGGTAGTCTTCTCACCATTCATTTGTGTCTGTGATTATTTTTATAATAATTCTGTAGGATACTTAAGAACTACGCTTCTCTGAAAAAAGCAAACCTACTAGTCTCTTACACTCTGTAATGAAAGAAATCTGAGAAAGAAAGGTATTATTTCCTGCCTTTTTGATGCAACTATGAATTTAAGAGAGCTTTTTGCACATTAGATTATTTTTCTATTTGCTCTTACTTTCTCTAATTGACATCCATAGATCAGCAAGAGAACAGAGACAAAAGTGTAAGAAGTAAGTCATTTTATGCCAAAATGACTAGTTTCAAAATCCCTAGAGAAGAGGCAACACAACTTGGCACAAATTGCAAAGGGGCATTCCTCAATATCACAATATACCCATCTCAGACCAAGGGTGCTGAAACAGGCTCCTTTAAGCGAGAAGGCCTCAGTCAATAGGGAGGTGAGGCTCACCAGCCTAAAGAAAGCCAAAACCAAACTTAAGGCTCAGTCACAATCTGCTGCTTGTTGTAGCAATATACAGGCAAACTTGTCAGACTTCCAGCCCCAGAATCACTCCATGGTGCTGTTCTATTTCCTTTCTCTCTAGAAAACCTGACTCCTGCTTGGCTGAAATCCATTCCCCAGGCTCTTACTGCAACAGCAGGGCAACTGGCTGAAATATCATAGTATTCTCCTGTTCACTGATTTAGTACAGTATTAATTTGATTTCCTTCTTCCCCATTGGTATTCCTTCACTGTGATGAAAAACTTAGAATCAGCAGTAAGAGTTCCGAAGTATTCTACTGACCTTGCAGTCTAAGGTCTGCCATATACCTTAACAGTCCTTCCTTGAAAATATTCAACATGGAGTTTCTTCAAATGTCACAGACAGTATGTTCCACAGGTCAGCCACATAACCAAAATTTATCTTCCTATAAATTAACTCATAGTACCTCTGCCAATCAAGGCCAGTCCAAGACATTTTGGTGTGTGATGCAAAGAACAAGATGCCCCTCCATTCCTCCTACAGAAGCCAACTGGACTGGTAGCTGAATCTTCAGCACTGGAGAATGTACAGCATCCTCCACCTCCCCTACAAGCCACAACCTTAGGGGGTGCAGGGCAGGTTGCCTGGAACACACAGCTCTGTCAGAGGAGAACAGCCAGGGACTGGTGCTGCTACCCAGTCCACACCACCCAGCATCTGCTGTCTGTGGCAACCACCTCACTCTGCCTAATGACAGATCTGGCTCTGCCTCTTATCATCAGTGGCAGATCATTGTCCTTCATCTTTCTGGCACTGATTTAATCAATCTAGGCCTTTTATCATATCCGTAGTATCCCATTAAATCCATTCTGGTTGTCAACCCAAAACAATTCCTCCAAAATGTAGCACTGTACCAGCTGACCATGCAAAACATCACTGTTCAGTTATATTGCAGACATTGCTAAAAACCTGAATGCTTTAGATGTCTGTATAATGGAAATGATCACAGTACAATCCTGCCAAAATATGATCTGACACAGAGAGCTCTGGCTATTGGGTGGTATAGAAATGCAGTAAAAAAATAAAAATTATATGTTAGCCTTTGGCAAAATCATACAGAAGATTATGGGAAGCCAGCAGAGAACATACCAAGAAGAAGCAAGAACATGCACAGGACTGGAGACCCTCAATGTAGAGTCATCAAAACACTGACTAGAAGACTGGCTGGTGAGGTTACACGGAGTGGTCCATTCTGAAGTTTAGAGAACTGGTTCTGATATAAAAAACCAAAATATTCCTCAAGAATCCTTAAATATCTATGGTTTAAGAATTCAAGAATAAAAGAAACACACTCCTATCTGTACATACAAGCAAGAAGACTGGAGTCAGGGGCTCATAGGCAGCATCAAAGCAAGCAGGGACAAGTACTTTCCCTCTGACAAGTAGCTAACCCTCCACCCATTGCTGTGCCCCCGTGGTAACTGGAAGAAGGGCATATTTTACATCTGAATGATAACTGAATCACATTGGGATTTATCTAAGAAAGAGAGCTTAGGATCGCAGTCAACAAAGTCACAGAAATCTCTCTTTATATGGCAACATTGAGTCAAGATGTTTAGAATGGTTTTTGCTGCTCTGATAAGCCACAGCTTAAATAAATAACTACCTGCAGTTAATAAGTGGACAACAAAATTCCTTTGCAACACTCATCCATCTGCTTCTTATTGTTGATCTATTGATTTGTATTCTGGAGGCATATAATAGAGAGCATCCTATTTAAAAATGGAATTAGCAATTCTCACGCCAAAAACATAATACAAGGATGCAATTACTGAAACGAATAGCAAAATCTTCATTGGTCCCTTAGGTCTGGAAAAAAAAATATCAGAATCGTGACACTCATACACAAGCAATTTTTAAAATTCCCATTTCCATAGTTTGAGTCACCCCCTCAAATAAACAAGCCCTAATGTACATCCATCACAGAATCCAGATTACAACAAAAGGTGTTAACCATTTCCAGAGACTCCCAGCAGTTTAGAACCACTTATTTTTATTTGACCTGAGTAAAATTTTTGGAACTGCAATAACAAAGGGGTTCAGAATGGTAATTTATAGCTTTATTAAATCCATTTAATTGCTGTTTGTCATTTTAATTTATCTCTCATATACTGAAACTGCATGTTCATCAGTACCTACGACACAGTTAGCCAATGCAACATGTGATACACATCATTAGACCCACACATGAAGGCACATAAAGCGTATTATAATTTGTACATGAAAGGCAGCCATAGTACTCAACTAAATACTACATATTCTAGTATTCAATTGAATATTCTGAGCCTGTTGAAAGATGTTCATTTTATCTAAATTAAGGATCTAAATCAGGCATTTCTCAGACTACAATACTCACCCAACCAAGTGAATAAACAGATAAACAGGGCCAGGCTACTATCCAAGTATAATTTACTACAGGGAAGACCCAGAAGGGAATAATTGCTACTACAGGACAGACACAGAAGATAAAACAACAGAACAGCACTTTTTTCACTTATAGTTCCCAACTGAGACTACTCCAATTATCATCAGTGATTTACAACACATCCTGGACAATAAGATTTCCCTCTGACAGGACTAGGGGGGAAGACCTGCACTTGCATACAGACAGCCACCTAACTTAAAAGGGGTTCTCACCACCACCACCACCACCACCACCACCAGACCTCGCAACAAAGATTCAAAATCCCTAGATGCCACCCTGTTGCAATACTATTACAGGACCTAATAATGTCATTCATAATATCAGCTATTCATATACCTGTCCATCTTTCTATGTGATATATGCCATCCTTTGCCATCAATGTCCTACTGCATTCTACATAGGATAAAAAGGCCAGTCTATACACAAAAGAATAAATGGACACAAACCTGACATAAGGAATGGCAATATTCAGAAACTGGGTGAGGGGGGAGGACATTTCAATCTCCAAGAGTACATGTCGCTGTATAACAGGCACATAAGTGGTAATAAAAGATAATACAATGACATTTCCCCCTGCCTCCTTAATATCCAATTGTATTCATGTCTTTAACTCTTGGCTAGCTAGTATACTGCATGGAAAGCAAACTCCAGATTTTATAAAGGAAAAAGAAATAGGTTCCTCCTTAATCCCTGGCTAGCATAGATCTGCCCAGAAGTTTCAGCATCTTGGTTTGAATGGCCAGTAGTAACCCCCATTTATCTTCTGTCCTGATGGTTCAGTGAGTAAAGAGCACACTACACCTGACATTGATGTTCATCATAGCTTCTTTGCCTCTAATAATCCTTCCAGCATTATGAATATTACATCTGTGTGTGCTGAGGTTGCTTTCTTTTGCCAGTTATCATTTATGAAGCTCAGAAAGAACTATACTTTATTTCTCTGACAGTAGAAAATGGCTGACCAAAATGTTTTTTGTAAAATCAAGTGTAATGGGTTTTGAGATTAAAGAAACAAGATGCTATTGCTCTCTTATATAAGGGGCTCATCATATTGGAAGTGAAACACAATCCATAAATTATACTAAACACTCATAAGAATGGGGTGGGGGAGAATCTAGAGATTTTTTTTTAATTATAAGCATTTTTATACCACCCTTCAATTATATTTCCTGGGCAATTTACCAAAAGAATAAAACAATGAAACTGTAAATGCAAAAAACAAAAAACAAAAAAAACAAGCTAAAGCCCATAAAAGCAACATAAAACAATCAGCAGGATTGAAATTGCATCACAAAAGCTCAGAAAAATAAGGTGTTTGTGAGGTGCGAAATGGGCAATAAAGTACAGTACTGTGCAAAAGTCTTAGGCCACGCTGAAAACCACAAATTGAAGCCATTTTTCTGAGCAGTAAGTGTTTGTTTGTTTGTGTGTTTGTTTGTTTTAAAAAAACATTATATAACATTGAAGTAAACACTAAGAAACATTAATACAATAAAAAGTAACAAAAACTTCTTGTGTTTTTAAAACAATTTAGTATTTTGTGTGGCCTCCCTTATAGGCTGACCAGATGGCTCGGGGTTTCCCGGTCCTAACCGGGAATCCAGGGGCGAACCGGCCCAACCAGGGGGCGGGTGGGCAAACCGGGGTGGCAGGGGGTCACGCGGCGGTGGCAGCAAACAAGGAGCGGCGGTAGACCCGGCGGCGGTGGCGGTGGAGGAGCCCGGGAAGCGGCCACCCCAGCAGGTAAGTGCCCTCCCTCGCGCCTCACGCTCCTTACCCGCAGGGGCGTCCGCTTCCCTCCGGTGCTCGAATCTACTGAGAAACAGGCTTCGCGGCCTGTCCCTCAGTAGCGCGCCGGGTGATGACGTCATCACCTGGCACGATACTGAGAGACAGGCCGTGAAGCCTGTTTCTCAGTAGATTCGAGCACCGGAGGGAAGCGGACGCCCCTGCGGGTAAGGAGCGCGGGGCGCGGGGGCACTTACCTGCTGGGGCGGCCGGGTCCGCCACTGCACCGCCGCCGCCGGGTCCACCGCCGCGCCGCCACTGCCGGGTCCGCCGCCACCGGGTCCGCTGCCGCGCCGCCGCTGCCGGGTCCCCTGCCGGCTCGTAAGGCCAGCGGCCGTGCGGAAGAGGTGGGGGAGGGCCAATTACGTCACTTCCGGATCTGGCCCTCCCCTGCCTCTTCCGTGCGGCCGCTGGCCTTACGAGCCAGCGGCGATGGCGGCGGACCCAGCGGCGGCGGCAGCAGAAGAGAACCCGCCCCGGTAGGTCCGGGCTGATGTTTTTTGGGGGTGGGTGGCTTGGTGGGGGGGTTGTTTTGGGTGGGGGGGTGGCTTGGGGGGTTTGTTTTGGGGGGGTGGCTTGGTGGGGGGGTTGTTGGCGGGGGGGGGACCGGGATTTTGGGTTCCAAAATCTGGTCACCCTACTCCCTTAGAATGCAAAACCAATGCAATTCACTTTGGTAGAACGCTGTGGATTTTTTTTCAAGTAGGTCTGTGGTAAATTCTTCTAATCTTTTTACAGGATTTGTCATAACTCTTTGTTTTACTTTGGCTGCTTCTTGTTCCTTTCCCTGTCCAAGTGATCCCACACAGCTTCAATTATGTTGAGGTTGGGGCTCTGAGATGGCCAACCTAATACTGCAAGTGTTCCACCACCAGACTTCTGCTCTATGTAGGTGTTGATCATGTTTGCTCAGTGTTTGTGGTCATTATCGTGCTGAAAGATAATGTTTTTTCCAATCAATCTTTTTCCTGAACATACAGCATGATGAATCAAGATCTGTTTATATTTCTCAGCATTCATAATTTCATCGATTCTGATCAGGGCCAGAACTAGATCTTAGGTCAAATCATTTCGATCCCATCACAGTAACGTTATATCCCTTTTGCGCATTTATATCTCCTAGGTTGCACAATGACATTTCTTGCAATATTTGGGATGATGTGGAATAAAAAACAGGAAATAACACCATGAAAGCAATATATGGAATTGTGCAATGTGTCCCAACAGTTATGAGTGCACTTCAATACTGCTATAAAGCAGTAGTGTAGAACTCCTTCAGATCCCCTATAATGTCAGCTGAAATGCATCCCCAGACCATGACACAGCCACCATCGTGTTTCACAGGAGGCTGCAGACAGGCATCAATGCAATTCTCGCCAACACTTCTTCTGACATATTGGCATCTTTGTGAACCAAAAGACTTCAAATTTGGACTCATCACCCCATAAGCCTTTCTGCCACAGGTTGTTACTCCATGCTTTATGGTCTTTTGTGTACTGCAATCTCTTCTGCTCTTGCCTTTCTGCAAGAATGGTTTCTTAGCTGCAACATGCCCTACAAGACCATTTCTTGTAAAACGTCTCACGGTCGAAGTGTGTACTTTGGTGCCACATGACTCTGACAGATGTTGAGCAAGCACTTCACTGGATTTCCTTCTGTCCCTCAAGGTAGTGACCTTTAAATACTGTTCATCAAATGCAGGCAGCTTTTTGGGTCTTCCACTGTGTTTTCTATCTTAAACTTGCGCAGCTCGAACACCACATCTTGAAAATCCAATTCAGTCAATTAATACCTAATTAGGTTGAATCAGGTGTGCTGGTGGTGGAATTTAACAAATACAGTACATGGAATGAAACTGTACATGGAATGGCTGGGGTCCCTCGAGGAGAGGTTTGGAAAACAAACCTGTGTTCTTCTAGCCATCTTCTAGCCTTTTGGAAAACACAAGGAATTATTGTAACTGTTTAATTGTATTAATGTTTATTTGTATTGATTCTAATGTTATATAAGTGTTTTCCTAGCAAATAAACACTTAATGCGCAGATAAATAAGTTTAAACATATTTTTCTTGGGTGGCCTAAGACTTTTTGCACAGTACTGTAGGTGCCAGGTGAACTTCTCTGGGAAGAGTGTTACACAACTGCTGTGCAACCACTGAGAAGGCTCCCTCTCAAGTAGCCACCAACGTCAGATAGCCATTGAAGATCTTGATGAATGAGTAGGTACATATAAAGACAGGCAGTAATTCAAGTATATATACACACAAAATTAAACTTTGTTGTTGTTGGATAGATCAAGTTAAGCTTCACTTTATGTTTGCATGTAGAAAGCAGAGTTTGAACCATCCTATGCAAGCATACTCAGATGTAGTGCCACTGTTTTCAATGGAGCTTACGCCATTGGGCATAGTACTGCAGCCTTAATATCACTCAGTATACAGCTGAATAGGAATCATAGCATGCAATCCAAAGACTGTTATACATATGATGTATAAACATACTATTTTAAGCCTCTTACACAATTATACAGCTTACCAGAAATGGTAACAGCAATGTTTGCAACACTGTATTATGTTGAAAGTCCAAAACATGATTTCCATCAGGATTTGATAAACTCAATATATGCAACCAGAATGTACATAGTAAGACCATGTAAACAAAGCTTTAACCCACCCAGATGGTCAGGCCAGGCATACTGCCTGGGAAAACACTGAAAATTGTGCCAGTTTGTTACAATAATGATCCTAAGAATTACTTCTTGCAATCAGTGTTTCTGGCTGTAACAATTAATTTGACAAGTTGATTAAATAAACAATGGCTAGGTTTACATGCAAGTTTATATAAACTAGATGTAAGTTTTTCTGATAATAGACTTATTCACCAATGGTTAGTTGAAGATTAACCATTCATACCAATTGCTGGAATTATGAGAAAGGAAGTTCACCAATTACATGTTTCAAACTGGCATTCAGTCATATTGTTACCACATAGCCACCATATTATGGTTCCTATTAGCCCTGCTTTATTGTAGATAATTTTTAATTCTGAAAGAATAAAAATGCCCCATGAAACTGTATCACCATTCAGACTACGTATGTAACTGTGGTAGCTGGGCTACTAGCAGCTATCATATTGTATCCTGATTAGAAAAGCAAGATGGAGATCAAAACAATTGGTGAATCAAAGCCTAGCGGTCGTGGGAGTCTTATAAGGAGATTGGCACAGCTCAAGAAGTCAAAGAAAGATTACTTTGGAATTAAGCATAAAAATCAATAGGTAATTTCAGAAGATGAGATGGGGGTGCAGAAATGCTGTTGGTTGACAGTAAAAGAATCACAACAAGGGTTTAGAATATGGCTTTTTTTTTAATTGAAGAGGAAAGATATTCCTGTGATCAAATCAAAGGGATATGATCACTGTGTGTTTCAGAAGAATTCCTATGAAATAGCAGATAACCTAGCCTACAATCCCATGTTATGTGAGAGTAAATCCCATTCAACTCCTTGGGACCTTCTTCTGAGTAAACATGCATAGGACGGCACAGCTAAACTTCTTGTGGCATTGTTTTTCAAAAGGAAGGAAGAAGCTGCCTCTGTAGTGTACTTTATGATGATAATGCAGTTAAATTATGTAACAGCAATTTGTTCTCTAGGTAACTAATTCCAAGCTAATTTTGCATGAGAGTTATACCTGAAAAAAGCAAGGCTGGAGCTGAGGTTTGGGAGGCTCTACTTCAAGGGGAGAGATGCTGTACCATCAAGGGTAAACTATTCCACCTGATCCCCTCACGACCACCACCACCCACCTGGAGATTTTAAAGCAAGGCTGGAGCTGCAATTTGGGAGGCACTGCTTCAGAATGGGAGATGCTATTCCAACCAAGTGATTTTTTTTCTTATCTGTTGTGTTTTGCTGAAAACTTGTATTTAGTATATTTTTGAATATTGTTGTGATATTGTTCTTGAGTATATTGTTAAATATTGTTATAGTATATTGTTGAATATTTTTGTGATATTTCTGCTGTAAAAATGCATTTAGTAGAGTCGAATGGATTATTGTATATTTTGTTTCGTAAACTGCTGAACTACTTTGTTTTATGTATAGTGCTTTGTAATAAAGCGCTATATTAATAATAATAATAATAATAATAATAATAAAGATTGAGGCTCTATAGATCTATTAAGAATCCTTTTTTGTTTTGTTTTTGTTATTTGTTTCGAGAGTGTCATATACAGAAGAACAGTGTGAAGAATGGAGATTAATGTCAGAATAATTACCAAACTTCTTTGATGTATTAACCTAATTACCAAATCTCTAGAAAAGGATATCTTAAACAATTGGACATATGCAAATTCACTGACTTCTTATACTGTAGAAACAATTATAATATTTTCAGGCTTAAAGATAATCATGCTATCTTTAATCAGTTTTGTGTGTTTTATTATGATGTTGTTCCCCGCCTCAATCCGGAGGGAGAGGCGGGTAATAAATAAATTTATTATTATTATTATTATTATTAGAGGGAAGCCTCAGCTAATCTATGAGGTGCTATAATGTAACCAAAGCTATTCTAAAACCTTTACCTGTAATGCCTTAGATAGCTCTCTTAAATACTGACACAAAAATCAGACAGCCATAGATGATGTGCTTAGCTGATCCTCTTGTTGTAAAGGGCTATTGTTAAATATGCCTCTAAAGCAGGAATTGGCAACTTACGCCCTTCAGCCTAGTTTCAAAAGCCCTCTACAAGTTATTAGTTCAGACCTCTGGCAAAAACAGTCCGTCCCTTCCTCAACAGCCCACTGGGCAGAGAGGAAGAGGGAGAGAGAAAGAGAAAGAGGTGGCAAAACGATAGAAATTCGCTTTGCTTAGCATGACCAGACGTCCGGATCCCCCCGGACATGTCCGGACATTGGGGGGCAAACCAGCATCTGGGGGGATTTTCCATTAATCCTCATTATGTCCAGAAGTTTGCCCGCGCAGAATAGGCCGATTTCGGGCCTCTGCCGCCTTTGCCGCCCTGGATCTGGGCTCCTCGGAGCTATTCGCCATTGACACAACTCACGAGGAGCCCAGATCCAGCGCGGAAGAGATAGCAGAGGCCCAAACACGGAAGAGCCCAAATCGGCCTCTCCCACCCAGCACTTACCCAGCCTCCTCGTGGGTCATCGAAGTCATGACGTCCAAAATAAAGGCCTGGATTTCCAAGAGGGAGGGGTGGGGAGCGCTCTTTCATCCCCCCATCCCTCCTTCTCAGCAATCTGGGCCTTTATTTTGGACGTCATCGCTGCGACCTCCAAAATAAAGGCCCGGATTGCCGAGAGGGAGGAGTGAGGTGAGCTCTTTTGCCCCATCCCCACCCCTTCCTCTCAGCAATCCGGGCCTTTATTTTGGCAAAATAAAGGCCCGCATTGCCGAGAGGAAGGGGTGGGGGGATGAAAGAGCGCTCCTCACCCCCTCCCTCTCGGCAATCCGGGCCTTTATTTTGGAGGTCGCAGCAATGATGTCCAAAATAAAGGCCCGAATTGCTGAGAGGGAGGGGTGAGGAGCGCTCTTTTCCCCACCGCTTCCTCTCAGCAATCCGGGCCTTTATTTTGGCCTAGCCTGCTCCTGGAGCCGCTGCAGCCTGGCCCTGTGGAGCTCAGACTAGCCCTGGAGATGCAGTGGCCTGGCCTGGTGCTGGAGTCCCCAGCCTGGCCTTGGAGCTGTGGCCACACCGGCAGCAGAAATGGCTCAGCTTCAGAGAGGGTAAGTCATTTTTCTTCTTCTTTTCCTTACCTAGTCTTTGCATGAGGGTAAAAATTTAAGCCTCCAACTCCCTGGGTGTAAGTTCTATTGACCTTAATAGGACTTACTTCTGAGTAGACATATAGGGCTGCACTGTAATTGTTCTAGGTAAAACTAATTGGCTGTGTTTACATTTGTGCTGTGCCTGGTGGCTCAGATAAAAATGTATACACTTTTTTAAAAATGCCTGGTAATAAATTTAAACCTTTTTTTAGTTGAATAAATCATTCTGCCCTTTTACTGGTTATATATATTTATATGTTATCAAAACCTCACTCTAAGCGATTTTTTTGAGATACTGAAGGAAGCATGAGAAAATGTTAAAAAGCAGCCATCAATTGCACAGAAAGGCCATCTTTTAACGTTTCTTGTTTATTACAGACACTGATTAAAATTTATTACCATGATTAATCAACTATATTAGTTGATTCATTTACTGATTAAGACTGTAATCCAGCACATGCTCAGTAACCATGAGTAAATCAGCTACAAGTCCAACTGGTCTTGTATTTTTGTCTGAATGTATTTCTTAATTGTAACCTTTAGGGGAGTCTTGAAAAGTGATGTTTTTTTAAAAAATGAGGGAAATGATGTAAAGTGTAGCCTGAAGATGCTATATGACTGCTAACTGTTGTCATATAGTTTGCATTTTTGAACTTACTTCAAGATTACTAGATGCCAATATAAAGTTAATGTTTTGTGTAAAACTAGGACGCTAAGTTTTTTGTTTTGTTTTTTTAAAAAGATGCTGTGCACTTTGCTATCTTTGTGTGTCCTTTAAATTATTTAGGCTGTGATCCTATGCTCAGTTACCTGGAAGTAAACTCAGTACAGTAAACTCAATTGAGTTTATTTTTGAGTAGGATTATGCTACGCTGTCTAGTCATAACTACAAAGTTAACCTGAATTAATCTGAACTTCACATTGACTATCCATTTAATATTGCTAGTATATTAAATGTCTGAGTTGTGGATTGTGGTGTAGTGCTCTCAGCCCAGCCTACCTCACAGGGATGTTGTTTTGAGGATAAAATGGAGAAGAGGATTAGGATTATGTAGATTATGTACACTGCCTTGAGTTCCTTGCAGGAAAAATGGCAGGATATAAACGGGCTAAATTAAAAAATGTAAACTCTGTAATCTTGTAACTTGTAGTCAGATGTGTTGATAGTGTTATAGTAACAGGGTTTGGTGGAAACTCACACTGAGGCCATATTGTGGGTACTTATCACCAGTTCTCCCAATAGTAGTGTACACCTAAAAATCTGCAAAAGGCTATGCCTGGAGCAAGACCTTGAATAGAAATTGACTTGTGAAAATCTAGTTTATATTACTGTTTCAATGTTCTAAAGAGAGCCACTCTTTCTTGCTTAATATTAAATCACATTGCATAGGTCTGAAGAAAGATTGCTACAATGACCCAATCATTCCCTTACCTGAGAATAAGTCCCATTAAACTCAGTGAGGCTTGCTTCTGCTTAGGGCACACCCCTATGCATGCTGGCTGTGGAATGCTGGGAGTTGTAGGACTTTTTTTTCTGGCTAGAGGATTGCACTTTTTGCCTCCCTTTCTAATCTTTCTTTACCACATATTTCCCATTTTCTGTTTCATCTAGCATTGGTGTACCCCCTCCTAATCACAGTGTACTTTAGCTATTTTTTTTTCTAATCCAGGATCTGTTTTCTTTAGAAAAATGGAAAATAACAGACTTTCTTTTCTATTGATCTTGTAAGGACAGCAAAAAGAACTACCATAAAGAAATTTGTACAGCAACTAAAATACATTTTAGTTTCAGATACATTGAATGTCTCACTTGTTTTTTATTTCAGTGATTTCAACATTAACATATTTTATAGAACAAGTTTGTTTTAATTGTGAGGTGTAGAATTAGACATGTGACCAAAGCCACGCCCCCTTGGGGGCAGTCATGTCAAGATGGGCTTGCCTTGGGGGTTGAGTATGTTGGGGTGGGAACGCCTCCTTGAGGGCTGGCCAGGTTGTCCTCCTTTTTGGTTTCCAAAATATGGTCAGCCTAGCTTTGCTCCATCCACACTTTGATAAACATCCCCACAACCCTATATCCTTCTGATATTGAGGGAATGTGGTCCTCAAAAGAAAAAGGTTCCACACCCCTGCCTACTGGATGCTTCATCTGAAATCCAGAGAGAATTATTGTTGTAGGGTAAATGGATATTTTAGCTTTATTTGGCTTATTTTAGCAGACCACTTTCTCTTATATACTGCCAGACGACAGTTACGCCTCCTGAAAACATACCTTTTCACACAGGCTTTCCCTGGACTGTAACTTACCTGGTTTTATATTGCCTTTTTTAACTTTCCATGATTAATTTATTTGTATACTTGTTGTTTTTTATGGTTTTAATTCTGCATTGTCCAGAGAGCCTTGGCTAATGGGCAGTATACAAATGAAATAAATAAATACATTTCATTAAAAAATGAAGCCTGGAAATTAGCAGAACTTTATCTTTGAAGAGAAAATAAAACATGCACATCCTTTACTACTCCTACTCCACTATGGAGTAGAGCTTGGGATGTATGTGCAGTTGGAGGAAGTCAACTGTGTTTAAGAGCCCAACAGCTATCACACACTTGAAAAATAGATTAGAGTGATGGACTAAAAACCAAATAAGTTTATTACATCTGTTAATTATTCCATCCTATAAGATAATGTAGATAAATGTTTTCTTCTTCCCTCTACTTCTCATTATTATTGTACGTTCCTTTATGTTCTATGTGGTACACAGAATTTTAGTTCTAGGTTGTTCACTCAGCACAAAACTTGAAGGGGGACTGCCTGACCTCTCAACTCATGGTGTACAGCCTAGGTCTGTACAGAGCTAAAAGAAAAATTGAACACATATCAAGTCTGCAGAACTCAGACTCGCCTTAACACTGAATATCTGGGAGAATCATGGCACTTGTATTAATCACAGAATACACCAGTGACATCTCTGATATCAAAATCTTCTTAAGTCAATCTTCTATAAATATATATTTTTACCTTTCCCAGACCTCAAGGAAGTTTACAAAATCATAAAACAGCATAATTCTAAAATCATGAAATGACTCTAAAAGAACCAACATACCCAGTGGATAAAACAACACCAGAAGAAATAAATTAAAACAGCAGATAAAAAGCCAGTTTCTTCCACCTTCCATTTTTCAAATGCTCGCAAGAAAATATAGCTTTTCATTTAAAGAAAAGAGAAGGAAGGCCGAACAGAGACGGTCACTAACAAACTTCAAGGAGGTCATTCTATTTTATGGGGGGGCGTTACCAAAAAGGCCCTGCTGCTTCCATTAATATATCAGTTGAATCAGTTGAGTCTATGTCCTTCCCAAAGTATTAACATTTATTTGTCACACTATTGCAAACACATTTTTTAAAACTATGTATAGATAATCAAACACTTTTTGTTGTTGCTTTGCCTGCTTTCTTATCAAAACTTCACAAAACTTTCATTTCAGCCTCATGAGCCCTGCAGCTGTAAATTAATTGAATAAAATTTACAAACATTATGCACTGGTAAAGCACTTTAAAAGCTTTTCCCTATTCAGTTGACTTAGCTTGTTGGCATGACAGTTTTGCTTGACATGAGTTCAGAGCCCCTGGAAACCGTCCTAATCCTACTCTCCAGGCCCTGTGCCTATTCATGAAACCATGTTAACCTAAATCCAGAAAATTAATAAACCTCAAATGGGTTTAAGCACTTGGAAATATACCTTGACACTCTTTTCCACGTTCATTATATTGCAAGCATCTTTTTGCACCAGGAAATTTGTGCTCCAAAGGGCTAAACAGAAACTGGCAAAGTCCCCTAAGATATTAGCAGGCAATAAAATATCACATTTAAGATTATTGTGAGCTGAATCATAAATGAAAAATATGTTTACTGCAGTCACTTTATCTGCTAACTGCCAACATTCTTAATGTCAGGTTTTAATTAGATTTCTCTCAATACAGTCAATAGATAATTCTTTGTTATTAACTGCAAAAGAAAAAGATAAAAATAATATATTGCAATAGATTTCTTAATTTTAAATCTTTCAGCTAAATTTACTTTTAGCTTTTTTTTTCTAATTCAAATAATTTAAACTACCAACGAAGTACTTTTATATTTTTAGTTTATTCTATCTATGTTATCATGACATTCCTTAAACTATTATACAGACAGAAATGGAAATAATATATAACATTTAATAGGCTAAACACTGCCTGGCATATAGCTTGTGAATGCTCTCCTACTCATAGACATTTGCTGAGATATTGTGATGTCAAGAAGAGTTCATAATATTCTATAAGCTGCTTTGCACATTACAAGGGAGTAGCTACAGAGGATGAAAGAATGAATAACTCACGCATCTCTTTCCACAATTTGGACAATTATATAAAAGGCAAATGCTCACAAGTGAGATAGCTCACATATCTCTCCATGCTCATGTTTTTTTCTTGACATAATAGTCAGAACCACAAAAAGGGGACGCGTGAATCATGCCACTTCCACATGTTGCGCAACATGGTTCTCTAGTAGGAAATATAAAGAGCTACATTTGCAGTGAGTGCTGTTGCTGTGATGGAAGTGTGAGAACAGTTAGGGCTGGTGTCCCACAGAGCTTAGAGTAACATATGCTATTGACAGGAAGGCAACTGAAAAAGCAGGGGGTCTTGAGAAGCCAATGCGGCTGTGGGATCAGTAACCTATGAAAATGGGCAGCTAAGAGAACACTACAAAATGCATAAGGGCAGGGAAGACAGAAGGCTTGTTGGTCACAGAGCTGAGTCAGCTGAGGACATGGACACAAATGAGTTAAATTTCACATCTGTGTTCAAAATATGTGACTAGATTTTTGGTTGCAAGTTCCTTGATCAACAACAGCAGAACCCACTTTGTTCGAATCTCCTGCTATCTAATTCACTAACTTTCAACACTACATCAAGGATAACTATAGAACAGAACTTCCCTTTCTTTGAATGTCCTCAGGACCATTTGGGCAAAGGTTACAGAACCATCCTCACCACATGTTGTTGTTTTATGGTGCCTGGACTCAGCTCATAATAATAATAATAATAATAATAATAATAATGATTTATTTCTTACCCGTCTCTCCGTCTAGATCGAGGAGGGGAACAACAACATGATAAAATACATAAAACTAATTAAAACATGACAAATATTATTAAAACTGCATTAAAACATCCTAAAACATCCTAAAAACATTCTAAAAATTACACTGGATAAGGGCTTATGGTGCAACCACCTGGCTGAAGCCAGGGTCTGGTCACTGCCTGGATGGGAGATTGCCAGGAAACTCATGCTGCTTTGAGTTCCATGATGGAAGAAAGGTGAGATATGTATTCAATAAATACAAAGAGATTATAAAGCAATTGTCAAAGATATACTGGGATAAGGATTCAGCTATGGGGTGGTATACAAATGTAAGCCCATTAAAGAACAGGAAATGTATACAATCCCTCCAAAATATGAATAAAATCTTGCATGGCTGTGAGAAAGAGGAAGAAGAAATCAATAGAAACACCACTAGGGATCAGCTAGGCCATGTTTCTACCTTTTTCTTTTATTTGGGTTTGGGGTTGTTGTTGTTTTGTCCTATGCTATGTAGAATCATCTAGTTAATATTACATTCAATGAAGATGATTAAAAGCAACAGAAGCAATCATTCATTTAAATGAACAAAAGATTTGTGTAGACAGTCAGGTGTATAATGGAGATGGAACCAGCTGTTCTAGATAGTAACATCCCATATGAAAATAGCATTACACAAGCACTGCAGAAATAAAATGTTAGTATTTTTCAGACAAAAGGCAGATGGAAAGAATACAAAGCACTGCTAATGTTTTGGCAGCTTAATCATTCTTCTTAACATCATATGCTTCAGGTCACTAAATCTATAGTTAAGATTATGGTGTGGGGGTCCCAATTATAATCTAATAGCTAATATTTCATAAATTCAAAACCACAGTGAAAATAAATCTCAGATATTAGTACGCCTGTAAGCGGATTTCTAATTTTGACAAGATGTGTGCCTCTTGTCTTTGAAACCACTTTATACTTAAAAAAGAAGAGCTAATGAGATTCCTTCTCCCATAATTTAATAAACAAAATTCTATGGTGGGGTGTTTAACCCAGATTGATAGCACAGAAATTCTTTTAGCCTTGAAAGTGATGCCTTGAAAGTAAAAAAAAGTCACCATCTTTAAAAGCAAAAAGAGTCTATAAATTGCCAACATGGCAACCTGCTAGGGACTGAAAGATGCAAAATGAGTAAGGGGAAATTTCTTTCAAGGACTGGAGAAGTTACTTTAATAACCTAGCCTTTTGGACTTGGAATTAAGTGGAGGAAGGGGGGATATTAATGGATTGATAAATCTGTGTTCTGTTTGCAGGGGACTTTCACTTTTATAACAAATTTCTTCTGGAATACTGATATACCTGGTCAGTGAAAGCAACTGCATAGACCCCCTAGGTAGGACTCCCCCTCCCCAATTTGGAGAAAATTGATTATGCATAATATCGGTTTGTTTCCATTGTTGGGCTGCTTCCTATCCCAAAAATTGCAGGGTTAGATGCTCACTACACTGTTATGTAAAGATAAAAGGAAAAGAAAAGAAAAACACTTTATCATCTTTAGTTCATGAAGTTTTATGAACTTGCATATAAAACAGAGTAGATAAAAATCCATTTTTAACCAATTAAATTGGGTTTTAATTTTTTTAAAAAAGAAGCAACAAAATACTACATTTCTCTCTCATTAAAAAAAATTACATGGTTACAATTAAATCTAAGCCTAGACTTAGGTCCCCTCCACAAGGATTCGCTTTTGCACCCGGTTAGGAGATTATGTGCACTATCGCTGAAGCGCCTTTACGCCTAATACCTCTGCACGAGAGGCGGTGACAAAAGGCGCTTCCCTCCCCTCCCCTTCCCTCCCCGCCGCTGCTCCTCGCGAGTCGCGGCGGGCTCGAGCTGCCAAACTGTCCCTTCCGCTCGCCGCGCCCTCCTTGGCGGGGACTTTTCGGGTGGGGAGAAGCAGTGATGGGGAAACGCCGGGGGGGCCACGGGGGGAAGGCGGCGTCCCGGCACGCTTGGCCTTCCTCCTCCTCCTCCTCCTCCTCCCGCGGCGTCCCAGCGCTCCATGCCTCTGACTGCGGGAAATCGGCCGAGGAGACGGCAGCGCCGCAGAGTGCCTTTCCAGTGATGGGAGGGGGCTGCCGGCCCCGGCCTTCGCCTGGAAGTGCCGCGCGCCCCCGTCCATGATACTAGCAATCAGACCCACCCCCACCCCAAAAAGCGAGCAGGGAGGGAGGAAGCAAAGCCAGGAGCTGGGGGTGGGTCTGATTGCTAGTATCCGAAGCTGCTTCTTGGCAGGGGAACGGAGGGGAGAGAGAACGGGAGAAAGCAGACAGCAGTTGGCAGGGGAACGGAGGGGAGAGAGAACGGGAGAAAGCAGACAGCAGTTGGCAGAAAGGCAGCCGGCTTGCCTGAAATTGTAAACTGACGCGACCAAAGGCGGAGAAGGGGTGAGATCTGACAATAGAGGGAGGAGGAGGAGCCGCCTCCGCGGGCACCAGCCTTTTCCTTCCGCTCACCGGAGCAGCAGCCCCCTCCCATCAAAATGCGCTTTAATGGACGGAGCAAAAAAACCTCGCTATTTAACGTGCATTCGATAACGCGCACAATCGGGGAGATAACGCGCCTCTACGCCCCATTTGCGCTCCTCTCTTGTAGAGGTAATTTTTTAATGAGACTTGAAAGAGATTTAAATGCCTCTTGTTGTAGAGGTAATTTTTTTAATGCACCTTGAAAGAGCTTTAAATCGCTCTTGTAGAGGCAGCCTTACAGTCTCATAAAAACCAATTAATGACTTATCACACTTATGAACATTGAACATAAAAACATAAGAAGAGCCATGCTGGATCATCACACAGTGGCCAACCAGCTACTGACCAGGAACCCACAAGCAGGACACAAATGCAATAGCACCCTCCCACCCATGTTCCCTAGCAATTAGTGTACATAGAATTACTGCCTATGCTACTGGAGGTAGCACATAGCTATCAGGACTAGTAGCCATTGATAGCCTTCTACACCAGGAATTTATCTAACCCCTTTTAAAGCCATCCAATTGGTGGCCATCATTACATATTGTGGTAGCAAATTCATTTAGCTACAAATCAAACACGAACATTCATTTCCATTTTTTCTTTCATAAAAATGGCTCTGTTCAGCCTAACAACTTGCTTTTGGAAAGTTCTTGAGTTTGACACAGTTCAGTGATAGAGCACATGTTTTGCATGTAGAAGGTCCCCGTTTCAATTGCTGGCATCTCCAGGTAAAGCTAGGAAAGACTCTTATCTGAAACCTGGAGAGCCATTGCAAGTTTGCACGTAACATTAATGGGTTTTCTTAACCCATTAGAGTTTTGCTGCCCTAAAATAGATGAAGCCGAACTATATTGGTTTATAACTTTTATTTAATTTTTTGTAACATTAAATTAAGTGTGAGTAAGGAATACAATAATTGTTTTAACCCAGTCTTCCAACCAGGCTAGGGGAGAGGTTGGAGTTATTCCTGCGTTCAAAGTACTAAACCATTAATGTTCCCTGATTTAAAGAAAAGCAAGACTTCATACAACATCCAAAAATGCCTGCTAAACGAGGAATATTTTGCCCATATTTCTAAGACTTCTTTGCCTCGGGGCAATGCCTTAAAGCCATATCCTGTGCTGTCATAGTTCACATCTCTCTTTATAGAGGAATCTAAGCAGGGATTTCCCTGGTAATAATAATGGGTGGAAGACCTCATAGAAGAAAAATCACTAAGATACATAGGGCCCAAGACTAGTAGGGAGTTAAAGGTTCAGACCTGTACTTTGCACTGAATAGTCTATACCCAAGTAGTTTGGCTAGGATTGCAGCATTGGTTGACTTTCTAACCTAGTGGACACTCATAGCAATGCAAGAAGCAGTTTAAAAATAAAAGAGCAAAAGACCAGTAAAACCCAGTTAAAACAAGAATAATACAGACTGGGAGAAAATATCTGTCTTATGATGGGAATTGAAAACATATAGTTTTCAATTTTCTTAAGTTCTCTAAGAAGGCATATTCAGAGGATGAGTAGAACTACAGCCCTATTCAGGCATTCATGATGGGGTTCAAATGAATGTGTGAAGAGGAGTGATCCAGCCCCACCTCCCTCGCCGTGTTTGTGACCCTCAACTTGTCGAGAATTTCAGTCTGAAGAGGGAGCCTCCTCCATTCACATTAACCAAAACATGGATTTTCTAGCATTCTAGCTTGTGTGGAGTGCCTTCATGGATAGAGGAGCCTCTCCTCTTAAGTCTGGTGCCCTCCACGGGATGAGGGTGACAAACGCAGCAAAGGAGAGGGGTGGGGTTGGCACGCTCCTTCTCATGTGTTGATTTTAACCACTTGAAGACCTGATTAGGGCTATGGTTCTTCTGGAAACTGCAAACATCAAACACCAGATTAAATGCAATAAAGACTGGCTCCCCATTCCTAAACAAAATTAGTTAACAATAAGACAAACTAACTGAAAATTACTAGGAAAATAATTTGCCTACCATATAGGCATATAGGTATCAACATAACATGCTAAATATAACCCTTCCACGAGAGAAATAGTAGCAGTATAGTCAGCTGATCTTATTAAAACAGATCCCAACAATCTAATTTTACAAATCTTCATTATCCTTTGTGGCCACATGCAGCATTATATACTACCATATACTATGGCAGCCATAGCCACAACTTAAGCATGGCAACTGAAACAGAGCTTGTAGCTCTGGCCTAGGTGTCATTAAAACACCTGATTATTAGAAAGCAGAGGTTCAAATTTGTGCCAGTGTTTGGGTTGAAAACCATTCAGAGAGCGCTTTGGATACAATAATGCATAACAGTTTGCGAGTTGTGTTGGGCAACCATTTTAACGAGCACGTCCGATCCTCAGGCATGGCCTTAATGAGTAGGCTGACCATATGAAAAGGAGGACAGGGCTCATGTAACTTTAACTGTTGTAGAGAAAAGGGAATTTCAGCCAGTGTCATTTGTTTGTAATTAGTTCCTGATGAAATTCCCTCTTCATCACAACAGTTAAAGTTGCAGGCACTATACTAGAGTGATCATATACAAAAGAAGGCAGAGCCCCTGCAACTTTAACTCTTGTGATGAAGAGGGAATTTCACCAGGAACTAATTGCATACAAATTACACTGGCTGAAATTACCTCTTCTCTACAACTGTTAAAGTTACATGAGCCCTGTCCTCCTTTTCATATGGTCAGCCTATTAATGAGGAACTTCAGAGAATTGTAAAAGCTTTCCCTATGGAACAAATGCCAGAATGTGGGAACAAGAAGCTCTCATCATCAGGTACTGAATCATTATGGGCACAAAAGCTGGGAGGGGGTGCAGTACTTTGATAGATATATTTTCCTTCCCAGAAACTCCAACTACTGGTACAGGGGATCCTGAATCCCTCATTTCCATCTGCAGGATTCTGTGTCATGCGCTGGAGAAAGAGCACACAACAACTTGGTTTCACATGAGACCAGTGGCACAAGAACCAACAACTATTCATCCAAAAAAGAGAAGCGCTCACCTGGCTGCATGGCTTAAGAGAGAATAGTAGGGTGACCAGATAAAATTCAGGTCAGGGCTCATGTAACTTTAACAGTTGTAGAGAAAAGGGAATTTCAGCCAGTGTCATTTGTATGCAATTAGTTCCTGGTGAAATTCCCTCTTCATCCCAACAGTTAAAGGTGCAGGCACTATACTAGAGTGACCATAAACAAAAGAAAGCAGGGCCTCTGCAACTTTAACAGTTGTGATGAAGAGGGAATTTCACCAGGAACTAATTGCATACAAATGACCCTGGCTGAAATTCCCTTTTCTCTACAACTGTTACAGTTACATGAGCCCTGACCTGGATTTTATCTGGTCACCCTAGAGAATAGTTATATAAGAGAGAGCATAATCAGATTTGTCATTGTCAGTGGTTGGAGATGCAGTTTTATCTGAGCTATAGTACTATACAGGGAGCCAGTATGTGGGCAATTTCTAATGAAACATCCAATATCCCCAGTTAGTCCAGTTCCTGGCTTTCATAATAGGAGTTCGATCAACTTATGGCACAATCTCTATGCATGTTTAGACAGGAAAAAGTCTTACAATTCCCAGCTGTCTAAACATGCAGAGGGTTGTGCCCTTAGCTCCCTTGTCGCCAGATCCTTGGGCCACCATGGTTCTCAAATTCTGTTTAATATTCTTGCCTTCCTGGATTTTCTTGAAATATCTTCGTCCCCACTTTCACCAAAGCCAGCTGGCAAAGCAGTCAGTATCACTCTGTCCTGCATTGATTCTTTCCCCAGATAGAGCTGGATCAGGGCAGCAATATGTACTCATCAATGAATCAAAACCATCATCTGCTACTGAGGTTTCAGTAAGAAGGATGATATCAGATCCGGGACCTGGTTCATGAACAACACTTGTGATCTCACATTTGAATTAGGATCTTAAAGATGCATCCAAGGAGTTATGTTGGTAAAGCTGTTAATGGGCTCATGCCATTAACTGCAACTAGGTTTTAATGTAAAAAATAAACAAATAGAGGGGAAATCTGGATCTTGGGGAGGGTTCTAAAATTTAGGAAAGAGAGACCTACCAAGGGAACCAGTTGCTGGTTATTTATATTTATTCATGATATAGAAAAATTACAGAGAAACCATATATAGTTTAGTTTACTTCACTCCAAGCCGGCAAAAGAAATATGTGCTTTGCACCTCACCTAATTAGTATTTTCAAAACGAAGCAGGGAATTCATCTAAATATATTTAGCAGCCCAAGATGTATGCCTTAAGATTAGCATGTAACCATTGTGGAATATAAAGTGCATTCCTGCACAAGAGAGATTATTTGTTTGCCATTTTATTCCTGTTATGTTAACAGTGATTTGCATTATTGACAGCCTCTGTCACATCTTGACACCTTCAATAACAGTTAATACAAGACTCTTCTCGCTTGAGGATCAATAGTCACCCCTCCAATGCACCAGCATGAAGAGTGAACAGCTGCTTGAAACAGGAGAAAACTCTTCTGGAATTTGGATCTAATAGAATTAATTATAAGGAATGAATGAGCAAGTATTGATTCATCTCCTTGATACTATTTGAGACCTTGTCAGAAATGATAGTGTCCCAATAAGAGATAGGCTTGCCAACAGTCATTAATAAAAGTAAATAAGCTAAGCACAGATCAGCAAGCAAATTACGCACACACACACGACAGGTTTGAAATATCTGTAAATATCATTAGAGCAAACTTCATATTGCTAACAGTCTAGAACCAGAATAGGATTTCTGAATACTCTTGAAATTATTTATATTTTCTCTCCCCTTTACTTTAATAAGTACATTATATGGCTTATTCAGTGTGTTTAGCCTGCCTTTGTTAATATATTAGGTCAAATTATTTGTAAACCATATTATAAGGGAGATAATACTGATTTTCATTTGACTGAAAGCAGTTTCTCAAACGTTATGAAATGATGCTCTTGTGCTAAACTGACTATATATTATGAGCTGTCATCCCCAATGTAGACAGCTCATTCACTATGATCTTCTGGTTCCTCCCCCTCCATCACATAGCTATTACCTCTGATAGATCCAGTGTACTGCAGAGGCTAGAGTGTTGTGTTTGAAGATGAGGAGGGAAGGGTTCAAATCCCAGATCAGCCACGTAAGCTCCCCACCTGTCACAAGATTATTATAAGGTCACACTTCTGAAGCTTACACATATTATTTAGTTTTTCACCTCCATCCCCCAATACTGAAATTGCTGTGCAGGAAAATAAAGAGTTACGATGACCATTGAACATTAAATAGTTTATTAGTAAGCTTATCATCCTGAGCATAAGAAAATACCTGCTAGATCAGACTAGTCCAACATTCTGTTCCCACAGTGGCCAACCGTGTGTTTATGGGTAGTCCACAGGAGTTTAAGAGCACCCTCTCACTCGTGTCCCCCAGCAACTGGCATCCCAGAACTGAACACAATATTCTAAGTGTGGTTGCATCATAGATTTGTACAAAGGCATTATATTATTGGCAGTTTTATTTTCAATTACTTTCCTAATGATTCCTTAAAATAGAATTTGCCTTTTTCACAGCAACTGCACACTCGATTGACATTTTCATGAAGTTGTCCACTACAACCCTGAGATCCTTTTTCTGACCAGTCACCACCAGTTCAGACCCTGTAAGCATATATGTGAAGTTAGGATTTTTTGCTCCAGCTTGTATCACTTTACAGTTTTTAAACTGAAAGACATTTTCCATTTTGATGCCTATTTGCCCAGTTTGAAGAGATCCTTTTGGAGTTCTTTGCTATCCCATCTTGTTTTAGCACAGGTTTCTCATGTGGTTTATTACATAACTTAAGTAGTACTTCTTTTTACAACAGCAGTAGCATATTGCCCTTCAGTTTGGATCCTGGGGAATCGCACCATTTGAGTTTTTCACCTCAGGCAGCAAATGTCTTGGGCATCTCTGAGTGGGACATACAGTATATGTAACAAACATGGCAATAAATAATCAACCTTGGTGTGGATTAGGATCAGCACTGAGTTGACTATGGCAGCATTCGGACAACACAATAGTCAATACAACTGACAATTGTTTCCCCCCACCCCAGTTGCTTATTGTGTTGTCCGAATTCAGCCAGTGGCTCTGTTCAGACAACCCATTAAACCCTGATGGTTAAGCATTCTGAACTAAACATTATGGTTTAGAATGTCATGGGAACCATGACTTAGTGTGTCGTGTAAACCATTCCTAATCATGGTGGCAACATAATCACAGTTTAAACACTCTCACTAACCATTTGCTACAAAAGGGTTAGCAGCCTAACCATGGCTTAGCATGTTGTCTGAACTGAGTTATAAGGGGTCCCTTGAGGTAACTTAGACTGACCCTAAACACATAACAAAACCATGGAATTGGAACCATAACTGTCTTACTTCTACACCTATAGAGACAGTGAGATGACTGCAAGGATAGAAATGGACTGCATTGCATGTTTCACACAGTTTTGTATATTGAATATTTCTTTTGAAAATCTATTTTTCTTTCTCTTTTGTCAATAAAAACATAAGATAAAACTATCTGAGGCATATGCAATTTTGATTCAGAAACAACGGAAAAGATGTTTACATTAGGAGAGAAAAGAGTTTTTGGAGAGAATGATGAAATGTGATTGGTAAACACTTTTATTTAGATGAATTTATACCTTTTCATTTTCATGCCTTGAGAATTGTAGCAAGGTATCTACCTGCTGAGCAATTTGCATAGCTATCTTGGATGCACTGGGAATCCTACAGAAATTTGAACTTCATTATGGCCCTGAAAAAGGTCTCATACATTAATGCCATTGGCCACAGATCAACACTGTCTGTAGCTCACATATCAGCAGGAAGCTCCAAATTAATCTGTTCTTCAAAGCCCACTAGCAGCCCATCTCTTTATTTTACTCTCACCCAAATAAAGCAGGAGAAACAGAATTTGTCTTTACTGAACCCAAGATATACAGCTAGAATAAAAGGATAGGCTGGAAGATCAGGCCATGAGGCTCATGAGGAAGACAGTTGTATCCTTGGAAATATAGTGAGAATTCAAAACAAGCATCCGATGGTTGACCACACAGAATTAGCTTACACCTATTGGATTGTTTTAGTTTATCAGATTTCTCTATGTCAATGCTTTTAAGTTTAAATGCCAATTGCTATTGCATATATCCCAAAGGATCAACATCCTGTGTGTTATTAAGAAGCTCAACCATGACAGCATTTACACATGCATTTTGTTGGCAATACCCTAGCAACTTATCTAATATGACTCTATTTGGAGAAATGTTGCATGGGCAAGAAACTAATGGCAGCTAGGAGCAAAAAGCTTCAGATGGGAACCACCTGCCTTGTAATTAAAGTTTAAGAGCTGTGTGTCCTTTATCCTAATTGAATTTCTAGGAGTTGCCCTCATGCAAGTAAGCAAACAATAGGACCTCCAGATAAATACAAATGCTTTCCTACTCTGCAGATCACCAGCACAATCAAGCAACCCACAAGGTAAACCTAATCTAAAGCCTTGGTGGAAAATATGATCTAATCCTGTGTACCTCCACTTCCAGATAGATCAATAGATTAAAGCACTATCTGGGTACCCCTCATGCCTCTTTTGCTCTAAAACCCACTACCAGTTTGTCCAATGGACGTTTGGCTTTTGTCATGCTGAATCAGCTAACCCAAATTCAACCAAAAAGCCAGAGTTCTATTCATTCCCCAGAACCAAACTTGATGATAATGGATGTTGATACAGTGTGTTGGAAAAGAAGGGCACAATCATCAGGCTGAACACGGTAAAGATTCTCCATTTGATTGGATGTTGTGGAGAGGAGGCAGAAGAAAACTTTTTCCAGGATTCCCTCACCACCCTGAGAAAAGATGGGATAACAGGCAAATAACTGGGCCAGTAGCTTTGGTCTGGACGAAATCCATCACACCACTTGCTGGATCTCTAGACTAAGGATACAGCTCCATGGCAGCTCTATGGAGGAGTTGCTCAGTATGAGGATGATTGTCCTGTGTTGGTAATGGTGGTGACTCCCCATTCCTTGATTTGGAGAAGAAGTAGAAGATTGAGCAGACTCCATTTCAGATCAATCAGATTGGTGGTCATCTGGGTTGAATACCAATTGTGTTGGTGGTTACATTTGAAATACTCATGGTCTGAGAGATGGGTGTTATTTGTGGTGCCGTTAAATTGTGTGGTTTGGAAGAGGTTCCTGTGAAGACAAGACTGATTTTATTATGTACAACACTGTGGACAGCTGAGTGGATACCACAGGAGATGCTGGGAGTGCCATGCTCAGAGTAACTAGTATCTGTGTGCTGAAGTAATTGCTTCCAATGTCAGAGGACTGGATAAAGTCACTGTTCTGAAGTGCAGCTTCTCTAAAGCTACCCTTCTATGGTGTGGTGATCTCTCATACTCAGATGAAGCCCCTCAGAACCCAGGGCGATAAGGCTCAAAATACCCAGGTTAATCTTGGTTTGTTTCCTGTTGCACCTCAGTAAGGAGTCCCTCCTTTGAGGTGACCTTCTGTCCCAGAAGCAGGAGGATGAATGAAAGCTCTCACCAGGATGATTCCCATCTCCTCCTGTGAGAACAGAATGGCTCAATTTGGACGACACGATAGTCAATGGTGGGGTAATAACCAACTTTACAGTTGCTCATCTAGGGGGTACTCCCCACACAACATGGTAATAAATAATCAACTATGGTGTGGATTAGGATCAGCGCTGAGTTGACTATGGCAGCATTCGGACGACACAATAGTCAAAACAACTGACGATTGTTTTCCCCACCCCAGTTGTTTATTGTGTCATCCGAATTGAGCCAATCAGTCAGAATATCTAAAATTGTACAAGTCTGGTAAGCCCCTTCTGGAATCTGGAGAACAATGATACGAGTCATGGTAAATCGTGGAGAGGTATGTATGGAGATGAGGAAACTCTTATTTCAGCTTCTGATGTCAAGCATACAGATGTCATCAAAAACCACAGGGGAGGGCTTCACACCATCAGAATAGGTAAGAATAACAACAGCAGAGGTGGTAAAAGTTGTGGTGCTTCCTGTGGAGGGATAGCATGGGTGTAGTGGGATATGAAACCCTTTCTGCCAGCTTGGACTTCTTTTTCCTTCTATGCTCTCCAGCTGAATCATTTGCTGAAGAATATTTGGATTTCTTCTTCATGACATACTGGCACAGCATCAGCAACACAGCTCTTCTTCCATTCTTAATGAAAACTAGGGTCTAAATTTACACAGGATGTTCTCCAAACAAGCAGCCCTGGTCACAAAACATGTGACTCAGGCTATCAGGGATATGTCCAGCAGCTATTCCTGTTGTTATGATAGATGGACAAAAGGCTGCCATACTATTGGCCATATCCTTGACTGTTTGATTTCCAAATTATGTTTCTCCATGCAAATGTGCAACTAAGAAAGGTCAGGACTACACACATGGGAAAAAATGATGCATTTATGTGAACTACTCAACTAAGACTTAAGAACTTAAAAAATACATATACACAGTTACTACTAGGTTTTACCAATAATAGGTCCAATCAAGAAGTCTGTGCATGTATTTTCCATTTCCATAAACCTGGTGAACATCAATTACTTCACAGACAAACACTAGTTTGCAGTTTCTGGCTTTTAAAAATGACTGCCTAACGCAGAATAATGTCTACTCTGCCATAGCATCCATCACCTTGTGTGCAAGCCGAGAGCTAGATTTATTCGGTTATTTAGTTAATGGGACAAAGTAATGAGACTTAAACAACAAAAACACAGCATAGTAAATACACTAGATTAAAGAAGCTTTTCATGTTTCACCAGCTTTTTTGCCCTAATTTAAATTCGCATTTGCATATATAAAGAGCTTAATAAACACATGTCTAGCTTAAGGCTACAATGTAAGATAAACAATAGCTCCCAAAGAAAAAAACTCCAAAGACATGCATTTCCTTGCCCCAGACCAAAATCTTCTAGTTTATTTGGATTTTGGGTTCTTTTACTAAGTTAGTCTTGAAGTTGCAAATTTGTAGCATGTCAAATAAACTATGCTATCTCCGTTTGACTTTATACATTAACATTTCTTATTACTAAAAGTGATTTGTCAACCATTCCTGTTACATTGGTACATCCATGCAAGCACATTAATTTCAATGAATGACTGATGATCAAACTGGGATAGATTAGTAGTTGTTATTATTATTATTATTATTATTATTAAAATATTTATAGCCAACTTTTCCCTCGTGAAAATATGTTCAAGATGTTGAACAATCCAATTTTAAATGATAAATAATAATTAAAAATATGAATCAATAATAACCAAAAATAGCACAGCAGAGTTTTCAAAACCAGGATATAATTGAACAGAATACAGAATCACCATCAAATACTCCTACAAAGACTTTACCAAAGTTGAAGGTCAATGTGAAGGCTACAGTGGAAGGCATAGTGATGGATCCTGACAAGTCACTCTCAGGAGGGTATTTCGCAGGAGTAGTACTTCAGCAAAGAAAGCCCAAAAAAGACCTATCCCACTTGCCCATCCACTATGAGCCAGCTTAAGCCATCACAACTTGGGGGTGGAACATCTAAAAGGGATTGAACACTTAAATCCAGATGGAACATATCTGCAACCAACAGTACCACCCTAACTCATTTATGTTTTAGTTTGTTCACCCATATCAAAGAAAAGTTATGAAGAAAGGTGGGTTTATAGTCACCAAAAGGCATGCTCTTTGCACTTAAATCAATTTTTCTCTAAATTACTTGGAGTTGGTTCACACATAACATTACATCATAGTTTAGTATTATGAAGATGAGCTGCAGCAAGCCTCAAGTCCATGCACTCCTTCTTCCTTCTCCTCCTCTAGCCTGGCTACAAGGTGATTGAAAGCTTTTGCTTGTGTTTCAGATTCAGTGCAGTGTAGTGTGTTGTCTGAATTCTACATTGTTGTTAATCTTAACTACAGGTAGTAGAATTAAGCCAGCTTTATAAACCACTATTAGAAGTTGGCTTGTTTTGACTATCCATAGTTAAGATTAACCAGTTTGTTGGTTTCAAATAGCACAACAAGCCACAGTTAATAAACAACAAAAGTGAACACTTCTGAACACCTCCTTGCAGGTATGGCAAAGGAGGAGGGTGATTATGAGAGCGCAGTGCTCGCTGCTGCTGGTCCTCATAACATTAAAAACAAATGGAGTGTTATGTACAAAGCATCCCTATGTCTCCAGAAAGCAGAATTGGAGAATCTAAACATTTTTACATTGTTTCATATAAATCATACACACATACCCCATAGCTACGACAAGCACATGAAGGGAAATGTCGGCCCAAGTCCATGTGAAACTAAGATAGCATATGCTTCCCTTCCTATTGCTATGGATTGTTAGTATCCATTCCTAGAACTGTATTCATTGCGGATCTCGAAATACTGAATATGAGACACAGAAACAATATTTTTAAGGGACTAAAAGATCATAATCCCTGGGAGTGAGGCCCACACTATAATTTTCTTCTCTTTTCTGTACTAAGACGCAGTTATTATAAATGATGATACAAACAGCCTTTCTTTGTACTAATGATTTTTAGTACTGATATTTTAAATATCAGTACTAAACGATTTCATAAACATACAATTTAGCAAACACAATAAAATAGTGAACTCATTTTTCAAGGTTGTATTGATTTGGCTTATTGTGATTTTTCCTAGAATGGTTTGGGGGAAATTGTACAAGTTCAACTTATGCTCTATATTAGATGATGAGATGACAATAGAGAACAAGCCAATTAATATTTGGCAGGAAACACAGGCACACACAAAAACTGAATCACACTCACCAACAGTACAATGTGCACAGCAAATTCAGAAACTGGCAGCCTAACGTACATGCAGAAATATTAAGAGATAAAGAAGAAAAAGGAGGGAATATATTTAGACGTTTTCTCCTAGTATTTAAAGAGCTATATTGGATACATCCCTATGTAGACATTATAAACTTGCTACTCAACAATTACTATGTGCAGAGAAACTATACGAAGAATGAGTTAACACAGAGCAAATAGATTTATATTGGCTTTCATCAGAGATGAAAGGCAAATCTAAATTAGAGTAGTGTAGTGTGATAAATACTCTTCCAAAGGTTTTCCGCTTTCCTATATTTATGCATGAGTATCTTTACTGGAAGACTAATACCATCCTATCTTTCTCCTGTTTTGTTAACTTACATAGCAATTACTCAAACCAGTAACTTACATCTCCAGTGGGAGATGTTGGTGAAGATCTTTTTGTTTCAGGATCCTTTTAGAATATAACCTAGGAGTTGTTTTCAATGCTAGTTGTGCTTAGAGTAGGCCCATTTAAATGATTAGGACTGAAGTTAGTCATGGCTAACTTAAGTCCCATTCATTTCACTTTAAGGAGGACTAGCATTGGATACAACCCCTAGATTTTAAATTGATTTGGTTGCTTTTAAGTTCTTACTATTGTCTTTTGACTGTTTTTGTATTTTGGGAATTGTTTATATATTTTTATTGTTTTAACATGCATTTTATTTCATATTGCATTTTATTCACTTGCTAGCTAGCTGCTTTGGACACTTCTGTAGAAAAACAGGGTTTAAATAATAAACAACTGATAAGTAGATGTGTTTATATGGTTATCTTAGAATAGCAGGAAACTCTTTAAACCCACAGGCCATTTCTGGTTGTCTGCTAAGGCTGCCCATACACAACAACTGTGCTTCCTTGTGCTGCCCACATGATGACTCATTCATAGGCTGACCATCTGAAAAGGAGGACAGGGCTCCTGTAACTTTAACTGTTGTAGAGAAAAGGGGATTTCAGCCAGTGTCATTTGTAGGCAATTCGTTCCTGGTGAAATTCCCTCTTCATCACAACTGTTAAAGTTGCAGGGGCCCTGCCTTCTTGTATATGGTCACTGTAGTATAGTGCCTGCAACTTTAACTGTTGTGATGAAGAGGGAATTTCACCAGGAACTAATTGCATACAAATGACACTGGCTGACATTCCTTTTTCTCTACAACTGTTAAAGTTACAGGAGCCCTGTCCTCCTTTTCAGATGGTCAGCCTACTCATTCATGACCTAGACATTTTGCAGCCTGTGGGTTTTACGTTGCTTATGCTCCTATGAATCTCATAAAATGCAAAGTTTAACTTTACACAGGTCTGAAGAAGCACTGCTGTAGTTATATTCTGTTTTCATCTGATGACTCAACATTTTGGGCTTGAGGATATCAATATAAATTCTTAGCCTTATTCAAACTGGACTCTGTGTAATAGAACATCATGAGTATAATCATGCACTAGCCACTATTTAAATGTAACATCCAATGCATCACTTCCAGTTGGGCCCAGGGCTACAACAAGAATTCTGAGGCATGCATAACCCCAATCCCTCAATTTATGGGCTGTAAATAGTTACAGCCATGTCTAACAAGGAATATATATTAGTTTTATAAGGGGGAGTCAGATTTTCAGCCATAACTGTACAGTCTATGCCAGTGAAACCACAAATATGCAATGTAGTTTCCATCCATGAATGTTCGTATTGAATATAATTTAGTTTATTTCTTCTTTGCGTCAGTTTTGAAATTTTGACATTGTGAAATGCCCTAAACTTTACTGGCCTGTGAGAATACTAGGTACCTGTTCTTCAATGTCAATTGGTCTGATGAGGCTTAACTATCTTTCTATGCCATGAGAGATATTGTAATGTGGTATGGAAATCATAAAAAGATTTATGTCACATCTACTTGCTTTAAATGACTTCTGCATTAAACTAGCTTTGAATGCACTTTTTCTTCTTTTTTCCTTTGAATAGTGCAGAGAAGTGGAAATGATCATTAGTGGTACAGAAGTCCTTAGAAGTTTTCTGTTTAATACGTTACCACAGTTATTGACTGGAATAGGAAAAGCTTTATGAAGTCAAGAAGCACTATAGTCCCTATGGTAAAATTAAGAGTTTTGCAGAGTGTAAAAACCAACTGCTGATTGCTGAATGAAATGCTCTCCTATAATCTATGGTTGTCAGTCTGATGAATATTTTAGTACCAATAAAAACAGCTGCAAGGAAAAAAAACAGAAAAGAAAGGTATTTTAAACCTGTTAAATCTCCATGCAGAACAAAGGCATGTGTTTTCTGCACTTTCCCCCAAATCCCTAAACCTGAAATGAATAAAACATGCATATTTCATATTTTCTTTTATATTTTTTACTCTAAAGTTCAGGTTTTCTAACAGGGATTTATATTTATTATAGGAACAGGTTTTTTTAATGTCAGAAAACAGACACAGCAAAAAAGACAGAATGTAAAATACAGGGAAGTAAATGTATTTAACATCACTTAATTTTATTTATGCTTACGAATTGCCATGCATCTTATTGTAGAAAAGGTAGCTGTGCAAGAGGGGGATGGAGGGATGCAGTCAGGAGTTGCGCTATGGGATGGGGCTTCCCCACTGAAAATCACTCCCAATGCTGCTATTGAAAGCAGCTTTGAAAGCAAGTGGCAGCATTGGGGAAAAGAAATTTTGGTGGTGAAAGGCTTTAAAATAAGCCTGCATTATGATCCAAATTCAGATCAGAGGCCTGTGCTGCTGTTATTTCTCAAGATAGAGATGTGTGTGTGTGGGTAGTCTAAACACATTGGTCAGTATCGACCTCCCCTGGATCCATTGCATTCGTGGAACCTACTACTTGCGCAGTGGGACTTCGGCGCTTCTAAAAATAATCCCAGAAATGAGTGGATACCAGCACAATCAGATACACCTTATAAACACTTTTAACATAAAAGTGTAGCTTTGCTCTCACTTTTAACAATGAAACCAGAAAATGCAGAGAGTGGCTTGAAATATCTCTAGAAAAAGTAAGTCTTTCCTGTGGCTCAAATTTCAAATATTTCACCAGAAATCACAAATATTCTGTGAAGGCTGGTTGCTTTTTTGTCAGTGGGGCAGTGAATTTGTTCCAGGTTTGGGTCAGAACCAGCCAGATCTCTAAAAGAACTGTCCAAGGTGGTTCCACCCCACTGATATCAGAACAACCAACCTTCACTGCAAATATCACACATTTCTTTACATAGTTGAGTTTATCAAAACATCTAATTCTATTCCAGACAGGCATAACAACAAACTTGTGGAATCACCAAAAAAGAGGATTTGTGTAAAATTTGTGTAAAATTTACAAATGTTTATATATGCAATACAATATTGCTCACCATAGTGGGGAAATCTGCCTGCTCAGTCTGCTCTGCTGGTGCTGTTGATGGGCGATTTTGAGCCCCCTGCCCTGGTTATTTATCTTTAAACTGGAACTGGATTGGACAGTCCTTCAAACAGGACTGTCCTCTATAAAGTAGGGCACATGGCTCTCCTACTTATTTCTTATTTATTTATTTGTAACATTTATGTACAGCTGAATATAATAGAATCTCTCTTAGTAAAATCCACAAAATCAGGTTGAAATGTTATTGCTGTACGTACGATAACATGACAGCATAACTATAACAAAATTGTTTTGTGTTTGGGATGCAATCTGCACATACATAGATTGGTTGGCACTTCAGCTACCAAACTATGTCAAGGATCTCATCTTGGTTTTCCCATGGGCAATTTGGCAAGTATTCCATTCCAGTTTTAAATTTCCATCTTTTATAGAGTTAAAATAGTTGGGTGATTTGTAGTTTGATGCAAATTATCACTAGCTATAATCTGGGTAATTTGATGCAAACTGTAATGATAGCTTCTGAAGTCAATATTAATAAAACCCATCATAAATCTCCACTGTATTAAGATTTCCAAATTGTTTAAAACATTATGCCTCCTCCTGATCCAAAGATCCATGTGTGCTCTCATGTGAGCATGGAATGTTGTTGCACAAATGGCTTTCTAATTCACTTCATGAAGGGGGAAGATTCTCCAACATATCCCTTTGCAAGGTATCACTGGATAAAACATCTAACTATTTTAAGACACCCCAAGCCCTCATTCTGTGCACCTTACAGGAACTCCAAGTCTAATGTGCAATTTGTATTCAAGCCCTTCTTGGGGTGAAATCCCAGTCATATATCCCCTATGAGCTCTAACTCCAGACTTCTGGAATAGCACAATAAGTCCACTCATATCCTCCATCCCTGCCTCTAGCCTGCAAAGAGCATGAGCCTTGGGTTTTATCTTTTTCCTGAACTTGATGAAATTGATAAATGTAAGCATGCTTTCTAAGGTGAAGTCTGCTCATACCCTTCCTCCATTTCTAAACAGATAATGATCTAACCAAAACCACAGATTCCTGGGGAGAAACATTTGCCTGTCTCCATGTAGAAGTGTATTTTGGAAAACAACAGCAAATTAGCTGGTCATGTTAGGTGTCATCAATCATCCTCATGTTTTAGCAAAACATGTTCCACAATGCCGGTATTTTGCATCTCACATTTAGAAGGGAAAACATTATTTAACATAGAAGATACTTATACTTCACAGGCCACTACTTAATGGCGTGTGAAGTATATGTATACTGTATATATTTATAGTTTCCCCCAATATCAATTCTTTTAATTGTTACATGCATACAGTAATCTAAGACAAAAATAAGCCATTGATTGTATGGCTTAAAAAACTAAAACATAGTCCTTACATAGAGAGAGCAATTTTACTAGATCTGATTTTAAAAAGCAGGAAATGCTCCTTAGGAGGTTGAGGATAGATTTAGGGGAAAGACTTCAGGTTAGGTCGATGGGTGTATGGTGGAAACAGTAGTGGGAATGGATAGGGATAATTTTTATAAAATACACTACAGGAGAAATGAGGGTTAGGGATAGTTAGATAGGTGGGAAGCATCTGCTTCCATATAGCCCAAAAGAGGAGCCATCCCATATTTAATTCTTTAACAAAAACAGGAACAGAGAAGAATTCACTTCTTACAGAACTGTGAATAACCACCAGACAGAACCTGGGCACAAATAAACAGCACTGTGTTTGCTGAGAAAGTACTGGAGTGTCTTAGTAAATGTATTTATCCACCATGACAACACTGACATCTAGCTGCTCATGTAACCAAATGACTCTGTATATTCTACAGCAGTGTGATATGCTACTGAACACAGACTGCATTACACTTCTGCAGTTATAGATGAATACAGTTCAGTCACATCACCACAGATGCTAAGAATTTCTTTACTTTTAATTATTCTCACTGCAGCATCTCCACCACCAACATAAAACCACTGGTTGGAAAGGCAACATACCGCTTCCCTGAAGAGTTCAGATTAGTGAATTGGCAAGCTTGTATCAGAATGTTGCTGCTGCTGTGGTGTGTGTGTCTTTCTCCTGTTTTAGATCCCTCTCCACAAGCCCCAGAATACTGATTGTTATCCAGTGGCAGACACAACACACTGTATCTCCTTCCCCCAATTCTGCTGTCAAGCCCAGGAGATTTCAGGAATGGCAACATATGAAGCAATTAGACAAGTAGGATTTTGATTCAATTCCACACAACCTATCGATGCAACAAGCCAATGAAATTAAACAGTGTGCATTCAGTTCCTGACTCTCCTTTTGAAACAATGACAGTTTGATTGACCCATTATTACTAAGTGAGTTTTTAATGAAATGCTACTACTGTACATCATCATGACTCCAAAATATGCAGCTGCAAATGATTAATTACACCCTGGAAAAACCTAATAACAGACACTTCTGTTTAAATTACACATGGCACCCACTCATTTATGTGGCCTAATTATCAAAGTAGGGATGCTATATTGTACCCTCTATCATAGAATCTGCTTCAAAAATGTCCTTATATTTTCCCCTTCCTCTCCTTTCTATCTATTATGTGGCTCCACTAATGGCAAGACTGTATCATAACTTAATTAGTTAACACTGATTTGTAATCTGCACACTTCCGCTTAATTGGCATTTTTCACGGCACCAGCCTTAATCTAATGTTTTGCATAACTAGCAACCTTTGAGAAAGGAAACCCTTAGGGAAACAAAAAAAGCTGTATGTTTTGTGAAAAGCATTCGTGCTGTGTCCTTGCTTCACTGACAGTCAAGTCAGAGCCATGCAGCACCTGAAATCCATACAGAACGCATCATTTCCTGGGCATGAAAATTAAATAGGTGTTCAGAACAGATTAACAAAGAGCTTGTTCACATGAAGCAGTTTAGTGTAGGATAACAGTCAGTACATTCACATTAGAAACAGCTTACCCTGGAGCAATATGTCAGTTGCCTTCATAGAAATGGCAAGCAGCTAGAAAAGCCATGGTCTGTCACACAGGTTTCTCTTTAAAGGACTAGTCTAATGGTGGAAATTAGACACTTGCTCTATGTCCAGGCTAATTACTCATGAGCACTCATGGCAATTGCACTAGTAATTGTTTGCAGGCACAACGTTGTCATCACACCAACATTTCCTGAAAAATATGACTGCAATTTAATAATTACACATCACCAGTGTGTAAAAATAATAATTGTATGAACAAGCCCAGAACTATCCAAATGGCTAGCTTGCTATAAAAACATGCTGAACACCACCTAGTTCTATTCTTCATTGTCTTGGCTGCTTTCCTGCTTGCTCTTCCTAGATCTCCAGTCCTGAATAATGGTCTTTTTTGTGCCTGGAGTTCTGTTGAGAGTCTTATTCTAGTTTTTATTGTGATCTTTCTAATGTACTTCCAGTATAAGCCCTATGTCATGGCCGTGGGATCCTGGACTCTGCCAGCAAACTCTTGGAGCAGGAAAATGTGGTGAGGGAAATATTTATTAGCGCTATTCTGGAGTGACTGAAGATGAAAATAGTGGCATGAGGGAAGCCCTGTACTGAGGAGGTTGCAATAGTCTGTCAGAAGATTACAAGAACATAGAGAATAATTTTAGCAGTTGGGGAGAGTTAATTGGGAGGATCTTGACGAGTGTGTGTGTGTGTGTGTGTGAGAGAGAGAGAGAGAGGGGGGGAGAGGGAGAGAGGGAGAGAATGGCTCAGTTCAGACGACACATTAAACAATGGAGGAGGGGGGAACAATCGTCAGTTGTGTTGCTTATTGTGTCGTCTGGAGGGTAACACACAATGCACACACAACTGACAGTACGCTAATCAGGCAATTTAAACAATGGAGCAAAACAACGGGCTTGTACGCTGTTTATCCCGAAGCCCCATTGTTTAAAGTGTCGTCCGAATTCAGCCCCCTCCCCCTCCATGGACTATTCCGTTTCGGAATAGAGTTCTGCTGCCTAGAGCAGCCAAAAAAACCCAGCCGCTCTATGCAGAACTCACGCTGCATGCTGGGATATGGCTGGGGGACACGGAGGAGAGGCTGCAACCAAAATGGCCGCCGCAAGTACCTTGCAGCCGGGGCGTTTGCCGGTTCCGAGCAGTGCCGGCTGCAGTGTGTCATCTGTGGAGCTCCTCCTGCTTAATGCACGGTCAGTATGTTATTTACCCCTCCGTTGTTTAATATGTCGTCCGAACTGAGCCAATGTGTAAAAAACAGCTCTGAAGGATTCTGCAACTATGCCATTGCAACCCTTTTCAAAATTCCTTAAATAGGGTGGTTAGAGTCTGTATTATAATTAGCAAGAACTCCTAATGCTAGGAGGTTATTTCCTGAAGTGATAAATAACAATACCTGTCAACAATGGTATGGGCACTTCTGTGAACTAGTCAACTACGTATGCAATCCTATGCATGTTTAGACAGAAAAAGCCAACAACTTACCTGGCTAGAGAATGCTGGGAGTTGTAGGACTAGCATAGGATTGTGCCCTGAGACACTTAAAGCCATGTGAGTCCCTTGTCTACCAACCCTTTGTCAAAAGTCAACCACAGGAATAGGACCGCACAACTCTTCAAGTGAAAAAGACTGACTGAAGTCAATTTAGCAAAGAATGAAATGGTTGATGCACATAACCTATGATATTTATGCTGGCCCATTTCTTGTAGCATCTATGGTTGAGGACACAAAACCATAAGAAGAGCCCTACTAGAAAAGATGAAAGGCTCATCTCAGTCTTCTCCAACCTGGTACACTCCAGATGTTTTGTACTATAACTCCCAAGGTTCTTGACCATTAGTTATGCTGGCTGGGGCTGATGGGAGTTGAAGTCTAAAACATCTGGAGAGCACAAAGTTGAGGAAGGCAGGTTTATCTAATTCACCATGCTATTTCACACGGTGGCTAATCAGATGCACCTTGAGAAATGTTGTCCTGAATTTCTTGAGTAAAATTGCTTGGCCTCAGATATACAGTCATCCCGCACAATCCAACTGCTTCTTCAGACATATTTTAGGGTGTCTGTTTTCTGACTTTAAAAAGAATTTAACCAGTCAAAGAGTTTTCCTGAAAAGGTATAAATGTAGCTTAGCTTCAATGGATTTTATATAGACTCAGTTCACAGAAATGCTGCTGAAGTCCTGAGTTCAGGTCCAGAGTATATAATACCTATATCCAACATGATGAGACTTCTGTAATATAAATGTACAATGGTTTTATTTAGAAGACCATCATACCCAAATAAGAAAATAGGATGGTCTATCTAATCCAGCATTCTGTTCACTCTATGGCTCAATTCGGACGACACGTTAATCAACTGAGAGGACTTAACCCACTGACAGTGGGTTAGAAAGGCGGCCTCAATTCGGACGACACGTTAATCAACTGAGAGGACTTAACCCACTGACAGTGGGTTAGAAAGGCGGCCTCAATTCGGACGACACGTTAATCAACTGAGAGGACTTAACCCACTGACAGTGGGTTAAAAAGGCGGCCTCAATTCGGACGACACACTGCAGCAGGGAATGCAAAGTTAAGTTAACCACCCTGGTGGTTAATAATGTAATCGGTTCTGACTGACAGCTCAGCTGCCATTTTCTCCGCCTACCAAACCCTGTTAGTCCTCCAGCAGGTATCCCAGAAGGCACTGCGGCTGAAAACCATGGCCGCCGCCATTGAAGCCAATGCAGGACACGCCTCCCAAACCCCATTGGCCGCCTCAATCAGTGGGCGGAACTCAGCAGCCTCGGGCAAAGAGGCAGCCAGGAGGAACCGCAGCACCTACACAAGAGTAACAACCAGCAATGCTCCCCAAACGTTGGCACCCACACCCCAGGGAGCCACCCCCGCCCACACTATACAGGAGACCTGGCATCTGCGAGTCACCCACCTCCCCCAGCCCCCTCCCACCTCCCTCCCAGAGCAGCCACCCGCACACACAGGAAAGAAGGCGAGAGTGGGGTGGTTGGGAAATCTTTATTCAGCAGGAAAATCAGACATGGGCAGTAAGGCACATGGGCACCACTATGCCAGGGCAGAACCTACGGAGAGGACAGGCGCCCCCGGGAAGGGAGGAGGCGGCGGCTGGAAGGCACAGCAGTGAAGAGGGGATGGCTAATGCCACACCTCCAGGGAGCCAAGCACGGAACGTGCCAAGGGGAGGAGGTGGAGAGGGAGCCATGCCAGGGAGAGATGCCAGTCCAGAGATGGGACTCCACAGCCGTCACTCACACGGGATGGGGGTAGTGCAGCCAGATCCAGGCACTGATGCTTTTACGCACCCGGGACGCCTCCGCACGGGCGCGATGCTCCCCAACGGGATTCTCGGGGCCTGGCAAAGGCTCACTGTCCAGCCGTGTTGGGCGGATGAAGGGGGGTTCTCTGGTCGCCGCTTCCCCTGCCCTCGTCCTTCTGGGTGATGCGAGGTGGCGGTGCAGTGGGGGGTCTACTTTGGATGGGGTGTTGTTCTCCCTCTTGGTGTGGGGGGGCTGCCCCTTGCTCCAGGGCGCCTGGGGTTGTTGCATATTCCGTCTCCCCCTCCCCCCTTTGCCGTAGTGCCCTTCTGGTGCGCTTCCCTGTCCGTTTGGGTAGCTGACTGGGCTCCATGCCGGCTGCCTGGTGGGGGAGGCGGACGTCCTGGTTACTATGGTGGCAAAACCAGCGATCTGTTTCATCCGCGCCTGAGCTCCCGTCCGCTTTCTGCTGCTCTTGCTGCTCTCCTCTATGGTCTTTTGTGTTAACGTACTCACCTCAGTTGTTTAACCAACGCACCTCAAGTGGCTGAATTTGGACAACACGTTAGTCAATTGACTAACTTTTAAACAACTCGCAAGCAAGTTGTTTAACTCAGTTGTTTAAAACTGCAACTTAAACAACCGTGGGTTGGTTAATTGTTGTGTGGCTGAATTCCGACAACACGTTTGGTTAACCCACTGATGGTTGTTTAACTTAACAACCGTTGGTTAACGTGTCGTCTGAATTGAGCCAGTGACTAACCAGCTGTCGACCAAGAACCCAGCAGCAGGAAACGAGTGCAACAACACCCTCCCACCCATGTTCCCCAGTAACTGCTGTACATAGGCTTACTACCTCTGATACTGGATGTAGCATGTAGCACATTCTCCTCTAGGAATTAATCTAAACCACCTTTAAAGCCATCCAATCGGTGTCCATCATTACATCTTATTGTAGCAAATTCCATAATTTAACTATGTGCTATTCGATGTATTACTTTCTTTTATCTATCCTGAATTTTCCACCAATCAGCTTTATGGGATGATCCTGGGTTCTAGTATTATAAAAGAAGGGGAAAAAATGTCTCCCTATCCAAAAATAACCAGCCAAAGGTATCTTCCCACCTGAGACAAGAACACATGCTACCTCCATCTCCCTGCCTACCAGCTGGCCAACCAACACCTCCTCCTCCCCTCATACCCCTTCCTGGTTGCAGAGCTTATGTGAGAACATGCCCAAATTCTTGTGGGCCCTGGTCAAGCTCTTGCAAGACCAGCAGCTTCTGTAAGGGGAAGCAGAGGAGGGAGGTACACCAGAGAGCCCCACCAACCACTCTCTCACTACGCCAAATGCCACAGCAGGAGAGCCACGGGCAGGGCTCTTCAGAGCACCAACTGCCTGCAGCAGAAGCAGGGCCTACTCGCAGAGATGAGGAGGAGGGGCGCAATTTGCCACTCTTCCCACTCTACTGCCTACTGCAGGTGCAACAGCATGTGTAATGGTTGGGCTGGCCTACAGCTACCAAATCCTCAATTCTTTAACCCTCAACTCTAGCCCACAGGTGGGCAACAGGTGGGTTGCATGCAGGCCCCCACCCAGCTTTTGTGGTCCCTACTGGGTTCCCGGGGTCCTGGCTGCTTTTTCTCATGGAACAGAGGAGGGGTAGGTAGAGAGGGGATGCTTAACTCTTTTCCTGCCGATCCTTTCGCTTTCCACAATTGTTGCCTCAGTCACTCCACTGATGAAAAGATACAGATCCCTGTATTTCCATCAGCACAGACAGCAGCAGCTTGACGGGGGTGGGGGATGATGACAACAGAAGCAAAATGGAAGTTGTACTGAAGCACATGTGATGGTCAGACAACTGAAGGGTAGGCTTTGAATATCTGAAATCTTAAAGAGCAGTTTGTAGTTCATGTAGTCTCATTCTTAGCTGGATTAACCACAGGGCTGAGGTGGGTGTAGCCCCCATCCCAATATCCCAGTGGATTCAATAGCTAGGCCAGATTCCTAGCTTTCAAATTAAAAAAAGAACAAGATTTTAGCCCTTGTAGAATTAGAGATATGAGGCATAATGCTCAGGTACATTCCAATTGTTTTGTGAGACAATCATGTTGTCCTATCTTTTTGTGAGAAATGAGCCTGCTAACCACTTTTCAAATGTTTTTAGCCAACCAGGTTCGCACGATCACTGCAGCCTGCCATGGGTTATGGCATGTGTCAACCATCCTTTTGAACTAATGTGTCAGCCATCCTTTTGAACTAATGAAATGGGCTCAAGGACTCCTGCTCCTTTCCCAATTTTTTGCCCTTCAGTCCCCTCACCCAGAAGGGCTCATGAATAATGCAAATATGGCTTATGCCTAGTGAATTCCCAAAATTTGCATGTGGTGCGGCCCTGCCCCCTCCCTCATGAACCCAGATTAGCTATCTCCATCCCCTTCCCCCTCCCTGCTGGTGGTGACAGCTTAACTGCGCAGCTGTGCCCAGAGCCCACCTTCTCACCACACTGATTGGCCAAACAGGGCTGTCTGTCAGCCCACTACTCTAAGGGCTGCCCTGCCTATTTGGTGTGGAGGACATTAATTGCCACTAAAGCTCAAGCTTTGAACTTTTTCAAACTTGCAAATATTTTCACATGTCTATACTACTCAGGCTTTGGTTTAAAACAAAAATGAGCAAAAACGGTCTGGTAGATCTCTACTAAGAAGCCTCACACTACTTATATAAGATATTCAAGCTGCAGTGGGTGGGTGCTGTGGCCTATCACATCATGAGAACCTAGTGAGGATGTTATAAACATCCCCTGCATATCCCCTGCGTTGCTTTAGGATTATGCAAGTTTTGTTTACAACAACAAAAAAAGGAGTTACAAATGCAGTAAAAAAAAGAAGCATTTTATATGTGTGCATAAAATAAATCCTGACTTAGAAAGAGCACAAACTCTTGTTATTCCTGCTAACTATTGTTTGGGGCTTGATACAGTACTGCCAAGTCACAGCTTCACTAAAATTCTGGATTCTTCCATTTTTTCCTGTGGACAATAATCACTATTCCACAAGGGCAGACAAGGACAAAAAGGGGTGCTGCTTCAAATTGAACCAGGATGTCCCTTCTGTAGACATGTCTTTACTCTATCCTTATCTCTATGGTCAACTGTAGATCATAGCTGAGGCGTCACTCATTGGGCCATTTCGCATGATCGCCGCAGCCCACAGTGACTTATTTAAGCCATAGTGCGTTGTGGAGCTTGCCAGATGTCCTTTCAAATATTCAAGTCATGGCAGGCAGTCACCATGACATATCATGTCATATGAACCTGGCGAGGGTGTCTTATGCAGTGGTTAAACAACCCTTGCATAACCCATGGGCTGTTTTTCTTTTAAACGACTGGAAAGGGAAACAAATCACAAAAGGATCATGTAGGCAAATGTTCCAAGGGGAAAAGAGTGACATATTTAAAATTATCCTGTGGCTGTTAAGGGTCTGTAGAACTTAACTTTGATGGGTGAAGTATAATAATGACAAGTGGCTCAGCAGACAGACGTGTATGTTTTGCAGAATTACAGGCACCATCTTGTCTTTTTAATTTGCATGCAATGTACTTGCTGGTCCAGGGAGAGAAAAAAACACTCTGTATTTTAGCACAGTTTTGATGAGATGCATCCAAGATCTGTAAAGCATCAAGGTTTTACTGGGTCTTCACAGAATAATTTTAACTATAAATAGGCTTGCCTTTGCAAACCTGACAGCATATTTTAACGTACAGTGTTTTCTCCAATTTGTTTCTACAAAGCATCATTATAATCTAAGCCATGTTTTTAGGAATGCTGAATAAAACAACATTTCATTATATCAAAAAGCCACCGAGTCCCAAAAAAAATTCTTCATATACTATTAGTATGATGATCAATACATCAATTGTATCCAAGCACTACAAATCTTGGGGAAATGGAACAAAATCCCACATTGGCCTGGTTCAAGCATAACTATCTTGTTTCAATAAACCATGTTTTATCAGGCCGAGAACAAGCCTTGTGCCTATGTTCTCCCCACTTGCTCTTCTCCTTTATTGATCCCCCAGAATTTGCAGCCTCAAGGAAGATAACATGGTTTGGTCAACCACAATTTCCCATGATGTCTGAACCAGGAAACTGGGTTTAAGAGTTGTTTGCAGACTAGGATATCTAACAAGGACCTGTACTTTAGCAAAAACTAAATTAAAAAATTAAAAAATGACAAATTGATATAAAAATGGCATGCTCAGGTGAATTTTCCTTTTCCCGTCTTAAGGGCAATTTTCACTGGTGAACATAGTGGGATGCAAACACAATAAAAACAGTATAACACCCCCTCCCCAAAGAATGGAAATTCAGTTCTGCAGAAGAACAATGGCTTGTAGCACTAGGAGCTGCCAGTCTGAAAGCAGCCCATGATACCTTTTTGTAAGTTATAAGGAGTGGGCACAAAGATACTAACTGAATTATGCTGAAGCAGAAAGCCAGTTTACAAGGTCGAGGGTGCTTTTTGATGCATAGTATTATATTATTTAGAATTTCCCAGTTACATGATCAAAACAATCACAGAGTATGCACAGTTTTCATAAGCCAGAAAATCTTAGTGTTGTGATTTTAGGAATCCTATTATCATAGTCTCTTTTCAACCGAGCTGCATTCAGCAGTGAAGGGGTTACTAAGTCTATGATGTGAGCAGAAATTATTAAAAGAGTGCAAGGATAAGCTGATTTTATTATTACTAATTTAATACTTTTATAATCTGCCTGGTTTACTGGGGCAAGGCATGATTTAGCTTGCTATGATCCAATGTAATACGTTTTATGAAATAATTCAACTTAGGGTTTTGCTGTTATGACAGAACACATCCCAGCTGTATCAAGCAGACAGATGATGACATTAGGGACCTAATTCTGTGTGCCCATTCAGGAAAGCACAGACACCGTACTAAGGACAAAAGCATAACTGTCATTGTAAAAATGGGCATATGAAAAAATAGTGTGAACTCATGCAACTTAAAATCCTTGGATTTTCCAAATAAATTAAGAGTACCATAAATAAAGCAGAATCACATTTCTGATTAATCTGCATATGTAATGTGACCCAAATAAGTTATCTTGATGAAAACATTATTACTGACATAAGATATTGTTCTTCATGCTGCTGTAACTTTACTAGGATGTTAAAATCTCATTACAAAAGAGCTGCATTCTGTCAGAAGTCTTCAGTTTACATGAGCCAAAAAGCTGAAAGCACCAGGTCTGTTTAAGCCAAATCAGAAAGGACACTAAAAGCAAAAAAGATCGTACTGAATACTGAGTGAAGGCTAACACATATGAACAACAGAGAATGAACAAAGAGGCATGTACTTCTTGTATCCTCTCTTCTAAGAGTTAAAATAAATGAGCAAATGGCCCATATGATATACCTGTTGCCAGGCGATATAATTGCAGACTGCAGATGGGAAATCAAATGTTTGAATACTGCCCTGCGGAACATGCTTTCTTCATGTACTAAGTTAGCATATAAAGAATATTCCAAGCTAGACTTTTTCCTGACATGCTAGTTTTGGATATTTAGGGAATATCATATGCAGGAAAGCATTAAAACATGTGGTTCCCTCCTCGCCTGTACTCTGAAATGTTATAGCCCAAACACATCACGTTGGACAAGTTCTTACATCACCATGAAACCATGGTGTAGTGTGATGTACATGAGCAGGAACCTTAGGCGTAGGTTACATCACATGAGCAGGAACCTTAGGCGTAGGTTACATCACACTACACCATGGTGTAGTGTGATGTACATGAGCAGAACCTTAGGCATGCGCATTGTCCCCTGTGGGGCTCTCACCCAAGCATCACAGAGGGTCTTAACACTGAGAAGCCTGGGTTTAATTCAGAATCAGAGAAGGATGATTTAAAGGACTTTCAGATGATGGGTAGGGAATCATGTTTCCTTACCGTGGCTCTCTTCCTGGTTCTCTTCCGCGTTTGAAACTAGCAGAATTACACGGAGAAGAGAGCAGCGGCCATCTAGTCTGTACATTCCAATGGGAGAGCACCCTCTAGTGGGCATTTTATAGCAATGTGCAAGCTTGGTGAATTTAACCATCAAAAGCTTTGTTAAAAAGCCATGTCTTTACATGGCCAGCAAAATGAAAGGGAGGGCATTCCACAGCCGGGGTGCCACAACAGAGAAAGACCTCTCCCATGTCCTACCATAACATATGTCTCGAGTTGGTGGGACATGGAGGAGGGCTCCTCCAACAGATCTCAAGCCTTGGGCAGGCATATATAGGGAGAGGGGCTCCCTCAAGTATTGAAGTCACAAGCCGTTTAAGGCTTTAAATGTCATTACTAACACCTTCAATTCCAACCAGAAGTATATAGGCAGCCTGTGCAATTCCTTTAAGACCAGTGTTATAAATGCAGCAGTCTAGCTGCTGCATTTTGCACTAGCTTCAACTTCCAAGTCGTCTTCAAGGGCAGCCCCAAGTAGAGTGCATTGCAGTAGTCTAATCGGGAAGTTTCCAGTGCATGCACTACTGTTGCTAGGTAATCCCAGTCCAGGAAAGGCTATAGCTGGCAGATCAGCCGAAGCTGGCCTCAACGACTCTGGACCACAGAGTCCACCTGGGCCTCCAGTGACAAGGATGGATCTAGGAGTACTCCCAAGCTATGCACCTGCTCCTTCACAGGGAGTGCAACCCCATCCAGAACAGGTCGCTTACCCAATTCCCAGACTCGGGAACCACCAATCCACAGAGCTTCTGTCTTATCGGGATTCAGCTCAACCAGCTCATTACAGCCTCCAGGCACTGGTCCAACACCTTCACCGCCCCAGCTGACCCAGACAAAAAGGAGAAGTAGAGCTGAGTATCATCAGCATACTGATGGCACCCAACCCCAAAACCCCTAATGACCTCACCCAATGGCTTCCTAGAGATGTTAAACAGCATGGGGGATAGAATAGAGCCCTGTGGCAACCCACAGCTTGATAGCCATGGGTTGGAACTGCAGTTCCCCAATAATACTCTCTGGAATCAGCCCTGCAAGTAGGAGCGGAGCCACTGCAACACAGTGCCTCCATTCCCATCTTGCAGAGCTGATCCAGTAAGATACAATGATTGATGTTATCAAAAGCTACTGAAAGATCCAGGAAGATCAACTAAGAGCAGGGAGGGAAGCATGGATGCTCTGCATAGAGTGCCAGTCAGCCTCTAGGTTCATAGGCTGATGGGCACCCAGATAGGATTGAGCCCTTAGTCGATAGCTGAGAATAGAATCTTAGGATTTCTGCCGAATACAATTCTCAACAACCCCACCCCAGGCCTGACAGCACAAAAAAGGTCAATTTCCATACTGACTGGAGCCCTGAGCAACAGCACTCCTATTGGGTGGAGATACACTTCAAATTTGTGTTGCAGGCAACACTTGTACAAAATATAATGCGTGTTGTTTAAAGACACAAGTTGCTTTTGTATCAAATGCATCTGCAAATACTTTTTAAACAAGGAAGAAATGTAAATCACTCTCTGTGCCGCCACAGCCTCAAACACTAGGCCTAGATGAGCACACCCCTCTCAGGCTAAGCACCACTACTTAAATACCTGAGGGAAGGGTAAAAGATACACCACTTTTCCCTTATATCAGAGGGGAAAAGGGTATTAAGGTTTTGAAAAAGGTTCTCCTGAAAGTATATTGGCTGAAGGTGTAATGTTATGTGTTTCTTTATAAACTAAGAGAGCAGGTTACAAAGCAGGTAGCAAAAATAAAAGAAAAAGTTTATTGTTGCTTACAGTTCTTTCAAAATCAATTTCAAACCTGCCTATTCTTAATACTTCTAATAATCTTACTAATAATCCTAAATCTTTAAAATATTCTATTTAATTTCACTTCATACACTCCTGACCAGAACACACACAGCTATCTTCCACCTAACTACCTTCCACCCAACCAACACAATAATAATCTACAAACCACTCTTTTACACAATATATACTCCTCCCCACTCCCTTTTCCAGCATCATCAGCCACACCCACTCAGTCCAACATTCCGCACTCCCCAAACACACTAACCCAGACATACTTAAGGAGACAGAAATGTGGGGTATCGCTACACTCCCCTTTTTCTGGAATATCCAAAGGTGCTCCCAATATAAGTTATTTAAATAAGGTTGATTCTTTTCAGATTTATTTATTTATTTATTTATTTATTACATTTGTATACCGCCCCATAGCCGAAGCTCTCTGGGCGGTTTACATAGGATTAAAAACAATTAAAAACAATATACAAAAATTAAAACAGCAAAAACATACAACATACACACAATCTGTACATTTAAAAACCACTTCAACACTTCAAAAAAAAAAAAACTACAAAAACAAAACAAAACAGACCCAGGCTCCTCAGATATTGCCAAATGCCTGAGAGAAGAGGAAAGTCTTGACCTGGCGCCGAAAAGATAACAATGTTGGCGCCAGGCGGGCCTCGTCGGGGAGATCGTTCCACAATTGGGGAGCCACCACAGAGAAGGCCCTCTCTCTTGTTGCTGACCTCCGAGCTTCCCTCGGAGGAGGCACTCGGAGGAGGGCCTTAGATGTTGAACGTAGTGTTCGGGTAGGTTCATGCCGGGAAAGGCGTTCCATCAGGTATTGTGGTCCCAAGCCGTGTAAGGCTTTATAGGTTAAAACCAGCACCTTGAACCGGGCTCGGAAACATACAGGCAGCCAATGCAAGCGGGCCAGAGTAGGTCTTATATGTTCGAACCTACTGGTTCCAGTTATCAATCTGGCCGCTGCATTTTGCACAAGCTGCAGCTTCCGAACCACCTTCAAGGGCAGCCCCACGTAGACTGCATTGCAGTAATCTAACTTGGAGGTTACCAGAGCATGGACAACTGAAGCCAGGTTATCCCTGTCCAGATAGGGACGTAGCTGGGCCACCAACCGAAGTTGGTAGAAGGCACTCCGTGCCACTGAGGCCACCTGCGCCTCAAGTGACAGAGATGGTTCTAGGAGAACCCCCAAGCTACGAACCCGCTCCTTCAAGGGGAGTGCAACTCTATCCAGAACAGGTTGAACACCCTCCATCCGGTCAGTGGAACCACCCACTAACAGCGTCTCAGTCTTGTCTGGATTGAGTTTCAGTTTATTAGCCCTCATCTAGTCCATTGTCGCAGCCAGGCACTGGTTCAGCACATCCACAGCCTCACCTGATGAAGATGAAAAGGAGAAATAGAGCTGCGTGTCATCAGCGTACTGATGACAACGCACTCCAAAACTCCGGATGACTGCACTCAACGGTTTCATGTAGATATTGAACAGCATGGGGGACAAAACTGACCCCTGCGGAACCCCATACTGGAGAATCCACGGGGCCAAGCAATGTTCCCCAAGCACCACCTTCTGGAGCCGACCCACCAAGTAGGAGCGGAACCACTGCAATGCAGTGCCTCCCACTCCCAACTCAGCCAGTCGTCCCAGAAGGATACCATGGTCGATGGTATCGAAAGCCGCTGAGAGATCAAGGAGAATCAACAGAGTCACACTCCCCCTGTCTTTCTCCCGACATAGGTCATCATATAGGGCGACCAAGGCTGTTTCCGTACCAAAACCAGGCCTGAAACCCGACTGAAATGGATCCAGATAATCAGTCTCATCCAAGAGTGCCTGGAGCTGGCTCGCAACCACCCGCTCCAGGACCTTGCCCAGGAATGGAACATTTGCTACTGGCCTGTAGTTATTAAGATTTTCAGGGTCCAGGGAAGATTTCTTTAGGAGTGGTCTCACTGCCGCCTCTTTCAGGAGGCCTGGGACCACTCCCTCTTGCAAAGAGGCATTAATCACTTCCCTGGCCCAGCCAGTTGTTCCATCCCTGCTAGCTTTTATTAGCCAAGAGGGGCAAGGATCCAATATGGAAGTGGTTGCACGAACCTGTCCAAGCACCTTGTCAACATCCTCGAGCTGCACCAACTGAAACTCATCCAAGAAAACAGGACAAGCCTGTGCTCTGGATACCTCACTA